>CM077006.1:44215335-46615335 GCA_039090855.1 Macrothele yani
CGTCATCAGCAAAACGAAGGTGGGTTAGATAATCTCCATTAATCTTTATCCCTTTGTTTTCCCAGTTCAGTGATTGAAAGACATTTTCCAATGTGGCATTAAAGAGCTTCGGAGATATGGTGTCACCTTGTCTCACTCCCTTTCCAATTTTTATGTGTGTTGTATTTTCAAACAGCCGAATCTTTGCACTTGCATTTTCATAGATGTTATTAATAATATTAATGTATGCATCTTCAATACCGCAGGATTTCAGAGCCGTGGTAACTGCTGATGGTTTCACCGAATCAAAGGCTTTTTCATAATCGATAAAAGCCATGCACAATGGAAGTTCATATTCCCTCGCTCTTTCAATCAGTTCTCTCAGTACGTGGATATGATCTATTGTGCTGTAGCCACTCCTGAATCCAGCTTGTTCTCTCGGTTGAGCCATGTCCAGTGTCACCTTCAAGCGGTGTGAAAGAACTTTAGTGAAGATTTTATAAACCACTGATAGGAGGCTGATAGGTCTGTAGTTCCTAAGATCCTCAATGTCACCTTTTTTATGTAGCAGGATCATTGTAGCATTGTTCCAATCCTCAGGAATCTTCCCTTCATTAAGACATCGAGTGAAAATTTGGGCGAGTACTGTTTCAATTTCTCCACTTGCTTCTTGTATGATGTCTATAGTAATTCCATCTTCTCCTGGAGCTTTCCCTCGCTTCATGTTCTTGATTGCATGAGCAACTTCTGCTGGGAGGACTGGAAGAACTCTGGTACCTTTCATGATGTCTGGAGTACATGTATCATCCCTTTCATATAATTTGGAGTAGAAATCTTTCACTCTTGTCAAAATTTCGCCTCTATTTCTTGTTATAGAACCATCTTCTTTTCTCAGAGCCATAATCTGTTTTCTTCCCTTACTGAGATGTCCCTTTGCTATCTTAAGGCTTTGGTTGTTTTCAATTGCTTTCCTCACTAGCTCACAGTTGAATTTCCTTACGTCTTCAGTGATACTTTTTCGTGTTGTCTTGCATAGCTCTATATATTCCACTTTGGAAGTCACATCTACTTTAGTTGTCCTCATCTCTCTTCTTTTTTGCATCAACATTTTGGTTTTTCCTGATAATTTGTTCACATGCAACTTGTTCTTAGACCCAGCTAATTTTGTTGCTGTTTCCATTAGAGCTTTGGTTACTTTTCTGTTAACTTCCGAAATATCCACTTCTTCCGATGTTAGGCCTTCTAAAGCAGAGAATCTGTTCTTCAGTTCCAACTTGAAAGTATTATGGTGTTTTTTTAAGGTTGGTTATGTCAATACATTTTGTTTGTCTTATGAGCTTGCCACGTTCCAGTTTAGTGTTGAGGTGCATCTTACATCTCACCAATCTATGGTCACTACCTGTGTTGAACTTGTTCAGCACACTGCAGTCTTCGATGACGAATTTTTTGTTACACATAATAAAATCAATTTCACTTGTCGTCCCAATTGGATGTCTCCATGTCCATTTCCTGTGTGGCTTTTTCTTGAAAAAGGAGTTCAAGATGAAAAATCCTTCTGCCTCTGCAAACTCAACGAGAGTATTTCCACGCTGGTTTCTGTTGCCGTGACCGAATTTACCTACTGAAGTTTCATTCTGTTGCCGTTGCCCTATTTTTGCATTGAAATCTCCCATAATTATCTTCAAGTGCTGCTTACCTTTATTATTTAGATCACGAATTTCCTCATAAAATTCTTCAATTTGTTCTTCAGGATGACTTGTGGTGGGTGCATAAGTTTGAATAATCTGAGCCTGGTATCTTCTCGATAGTTTTTCAAGATATTTTCTCGTAATTATTTTATTAATGGTGGACAGGTCTCGGAAAAGAATTTAATTTATGGGTTTCCGTTCTCACTAAAAGCGAAGAAGTTATTACAAATTCTGGATTCAGTAATCTCAATGAAATTCATGAGACTGACATAAAATCTTTGGCAATCTCTCTCTGAGAACATGGGCCACGGGTGGCCTAGTGGGCAACGTTCGTGACTGCCACGGAAAGAACCTCTGGTTCGATCCACTAAATATCCGCCGTGCGTCGGATGGGCACGTTAAGCCGTCGGACCCCGGGTACTGACCCCCGGTAATAAATAAGGGCGTCTTCCTCCCCCTTTTTATTTCTCTTCCGTGTTACTTTCCTATCGGGCACTCTAGCCCAAATCCCCTAGCTTCCTCTTTCTAAGGGTTGTTTAAGACCTGGGGTCAGACACTCCCTTCCTAAAATCCTCTACATCTAATCTGATCTCAGAAAACATACCTTTTCTGTTGTTTCTCCGCGACGTAAGTAATTTTGTTCTTACATTAAATTTAATAATATAGGAATCTGCGGTGCAGGAAAATGAGCAAAATGCCGTTAATTATTTCTTCAATACAAAAAATTCCTAGACTTCTGTTGAACAGATGTTTAAACAGTAAACGGTAAATTTGACATACCTTTATTTATTTTTTTATGGGGATGCGATACCTCGATATTTCCCCCCAAAAGTGGTCCACATAAAATCAGCTTCCAGAGCCATTCATTGCTCTCTAGTCCGCCACCAGTGGTGCCGACTTCTCCAAATTATTTGGGGGGGGGCAAGCGTGAAGAGATCAAACGTGGGAGGGGTCTCTTCATTGTCAGAAAGATAATAAAAAAAAGGGGAGGTGCAAAAAAATAAACTATGAGATCCGACTTATATTTTAAAACGCAGTTGTAATTGCTCATTTGCAAATGAACAAGGAAACAGAAATATTCTTTTGATGAATATTAATATTTCCGCTAGTGATTTAATAAAAATATCCAGAAAGTCTTTATTTCCAAAGTTTAGTACAAAATGAAAAAAATTAGCTGGGTTACTCAAACAAAGAAAAAGAAGATCAAATAATAAATAGATAAATAAAGGCGCTAGAGATTAAAAGTTTCTGTATTATATTTATTTTGTTTTTGATAATTGTTTTAAACATTTACCACATATCGCGAGAACATGTCAAACACAATACGGGCTGGCAATCTAGTATCTTATCAAATGAGCAATGCTGCGAATGGGGAAAAAGGTTTTTATTCGTTTTGTTATTTATTAATTTTTTTGGAAATAAATCGCTTTGGCATAATAAGGTGCAGCTTGGTCCATCTTATGAGGCTAAAGCGATTATTTAATTAAACTGGACCAAAAATATTCGGAGAGCACTGCCCCCTCCCCCAGTAAAATTATTGGAGAGGCAAGATTCACCTTGCCCTCTATAGTCGGCACCTATGTCAGCCACTGTCTTAGACTTCACAATTCGGATACTACAAGCCAATTTCCTTCTAATCTTAGTATTTTTACATATATCCGAAACCTCTCGCTTTCTGCTTGGAAATGTACAAAATTTTTACGGAAGGTTAACTTTCAATAACGTGCTGGTCAGTGGCGTAGCCAGAGGGGGGGTAGAACCCCTCCCTTGAGGGGAGACTGAGCACGGATTTAAAGCGATATATACGTGTATACCAGGGGCGGCGGAAAGTTAAGTTCGTTTACCAGGCCCGAAATTTCGAATCGTGGTGCACCCCCTCCCTGCCCTCCTGCTTGCCCGAGGGGGGGGGTTGAACCCCTCCCTTGAGGGGAGACTGAGCACGGATTTAAAGCGATATATACGTGTATACCAGGGGCGGCGGAAAGTTAAGTTCGTTTACCAGGCCCGAAATTTCGAATCGTGGTGCACCCCTCCCTGCCCTCCTGCTTGCCCGAGCAAACAGGAGAAAACAATACCTAAGGAGCTTTGTTAGGGATTAGGACCACCTGACCACTTACCTAGAGGAACTTCTTAAGGCACATCACAACAAAAAATCGCACATATGCCAAATAAAATATAAATAAAAATAAAGGCTAAAGTCATTAAAATTATTTACCGGGCCCGGGCGATTCCGCCGCCACTGGTGTATATTAGGCTTTCACCAATAAACCAAACCTATGCCCCCCCCCCCCCCCCCCCGGCCCCAAGAAATTTCTGGCTAAGCCACTGGCGCTGGTTATGGGATGGCACTAAATTAATGTTTTCACTTCGCTCGAAATGAAATATTTTTCTACCACTAGATGGCGACACCAAATAGAATATTGGGTGATTGTCCCTCAGATGTATGGTGAGAAAGAATTTAGATTATATATAAAAGCAATTTCCAATATTCCTAACGACAACAAAGAACAACAACAACAACAAAAAAAATCAGGAGCAAATTTTGCATACTTCAATATGAAATATTATTAAAAAACTCGAAAAATCACAAAATTCTAAATTAATATGCAATCAGGAGCGTAGCTAAAGTGTATATATGGGGAGGGGGTGGGGGGTAGAGATAAAAATTACCGAATTCTTCCAATTAAATTAAATCGACTTAATTTTTAATTTCATGTGGAGCATGCCGTCTATTTTGAATCTTAGAAAATTTGATTATCATAAATTCATTTTATTAAGAATATCGAAGTATTTATCTTTTTGCGAATAATAGCAAAAATCAACTAGCGCAGCTTTCTGAGCTTTAGAAAAGAAATTCTGGGATAATTTTCCCAATTTATTTATAGCATCTGTTTTAATTTATTTTCTCATACCAGGATCATATCCCACTTTGCTGCAGTTGTTTAAACTATCATCAACTGTTTCTGCGTTTTTTGACCGATTTGATAATGCATCTTTACAAGAAGTTAATATTTGGTCGCACTGATTATGAATAATTTCTGTAACCTCCAAAATTTCAACTAAAATTAAATCAAGGTTAATTATTTCAGTGTCTTGACATTTTGCACTTATTTCTTTACAGCCAACGTAATAATTAAAAAAAATTTGAAACTGACCTATACAGTTTGTCCAGGCTACAGTAGAGCTCGAAAACGGTGACTCATTTTCAAGTTCTTTACTATTGATTCCGGCATCTTCCGCTACGTTCTCATTCATCACATTTGATTTTACGTCACAGTAGGGACGTCGCTAGAGTTCTAAGTCAGGGTGGGCGGGAATTATTTTTGGTAGGGCAAATTTGAGAGCAGTTTTATTTACAAGAACGCTTAAAGCAAAAATTTTAAATTGTTTTCACTACTGGCTGCAGAGGAATTCTTGCAATCACCACCACTTCCTCTGGAGATACAAAAACACGCGTGCGCGGTTCTGACTACGTAAGCCATTAGCGTAAGGTACAAATGCTGGTGGAATGTCTCTTTTAAATTTTTTTCTTGCTGTGTATTCGTTGTCTTAATTGATTTCAAAATTTTGCAGTTTTGCTTTCGATAATAGTACTGACTGTGCTTGAACAATATTTTTAAAAGAAAATGTCATTTCCGTTTATTTAAATCAAATTTTAACGTCGCGACAAGCAGGTATAACACGTAACTCCTCCCTAACTTCCTTCCTTCAAGCCAGCGACCTTACTTCCCACTCCTCTCCACCAAAGTTGTCGTCAGTCACGTCCTGCTGCCGCACTGCCACGAGAAAGGTTTAGGAGCGCTAGTACAGCTTTTTCCTTTCTTTGCGGTTTTAACGACCACCGTGACCAACTCCTGGATGGGATATTAGCAGTCGCCTGTCCCTAATTTAGGGTCACAGGTTCCAGGAAAAGAAGACAGCCTGTTTCTCATGGCAAACACAACATCCATGCCACACCGAGAATCGAACCCAGACCCATCTCCGAACAATAGTCAAAAGCCAACGCTTAGGCCACAGCGCAAACGGGACGGCATGGTATAGTGGACTCCACTTGTCGTGTTGGGATATCCTACTTAGTAACAAAAATAAAAAGCAGTGCAATTAGTAATAACCTCCCTCAGTGAATTCCTATCCACCGCTTCCATTTGCCCATGGCCATACTAAAATGAAAAGGGCTTAAACTAAGGATTTGGAAGAGTGGAGAACAACTGAGTTTTCATGGATCTATGGATACTATTTTTATAAGCTTTCTACGCAGACGTAAACAAAGCACTTTCTATGGGAAATACACTATATTGACAAAAGTCACCGGACACCTAGAAGAAAAACACAACAAATCATTTATTAACATACATTAGTACGGTGTCGGTCCACATTTGGCCTTAATGCATGCACTGACCCTTCGAGACATGCTTTCGACAAGGTTTTGGAACACAGCGATAGGTATGCGTTTCCATTCAGTACATCATGCTGCCGCTAACTGTTGCTTAGTAGTAGGCCTTGGTTCCAAACTTTTTATGCGGCGCTCTAATTCATCCCATAGGTGCTTTATGGGATTAAGATCAGGGCTCTGTACTGGTCAGCCCACACACGATACGGAATTATCGTCCAACCACGCAGTAACAGTCTTTGCTTTATGGCTCGGTCCATTATGCTACTGGTACCTACAAGGCTCGGTTCCATAGTATTGCCACAGAGTTGGTAGGGCATAATTGTCCAGAATATCGAGGTAGACATGCTGGTTAACAGGTTTGTCCACGATAACCAATTGGGCCGGGACCATTCCACGAAAAATACCCCTACACGAGTACACTGCCTGCTCCAAACTTGACCGTAGGAACAGTACACTGTGGTAAATAGCGTTCCCCGGCTGACGCCATACCCACACACGGCTATAACGCTGATGGATCGTGTATGTAGATTCATCAGTCCATAGGAGCTGTTTGCATTGATCTACGGTCCACGATAAATGTTTTTTACACCATGCTAAACGATGAGTAGCATTCGGAGTGGAGATGAAAGGCTTATGAGCAGCCGCACGACCACGGTAACGCATTGAATGAAGTTCTTTGCGAATGGTACGTGTACATACCGAAGTTCCATCATTTTTACTCACCTGTACACTGAGGTATTGCGCAGTACTCCGTCGATTAGCAGTAACCACTCCACTGAGGCTTCGACGTCCTGTATCACTGATTTTCTTTGGTCTGCCGGTACGTTTTGCTGCTTCAGGCACGCCATGTGTCTTTCACTTATTCAGTATATCCAAAATAGTTGACTTGGGTATGTTTAAACGCCTCTAGGTTTCTCTTATGGACAACCCCCTAATATAACACCGAACAATCTTTCCTTTCTCAAAGTCAGTTGTCTCCCACCGCGACATTTTCACTCAACCTCACAGTGCGATACGATCGCGGTCAGCTTCAGGTTTGTTTTTATACCGTTTGCAGCTGTACCGCGCATCTTAACAACACAGCGGATCCGTTCACTTGCTTTTGAAGGGGTGTCCGGTGACTTTTTTCATTATAGTGTACGTAGGACTACATGCCGAGAAACACGACACTTATAACTCGGCAAAGTCCAGTTTGTATTTTAAAGTTCAGAAAATTTGAAAAATGGCACATCGTGAGTTGGGTGGGCGGCAGGGTGGACAAGGCAAATTTCATCCCCTTGGCAACATAGGCGCCCATAGCTCAGTTTTCAGGAGGGGGCAAACAGAAATTGTAACTACGAATGGCATATACAAAGACGACATGCAAATTTTCACTAACTTTTTGTTGTATAACCGTTTTTACCATGCTCTAAACACATTAATTAAATTGAAAATCTGAAGACCCCAAAAACTACGTTAAAGCGATCGGAAAATGGAATTTGACAGTTTGCTGGTACAGTAAGGAAATTTCTTTGTTGGTTTTTTCAGCCTTGGCCATTCTTCTCCCCATGCACCACAAAATCCCAACAACCACTGAAGCGGTCATCAAGAAGAAAGATAACAACAGTACAAAGTTCTGGGAAATTTTTTCGGGAGATCTTTCTCCAACAGTGAATGGCAGCTGCGAAGGATGATTAGGCTCTACATGCAATAGAAAATCTTATTACTTTATAGTGTAAATTTCCACTTTTTCTACTGAAAATTCCCAACGTTTTCCTATTTTTACTGCATGCACACGCCCCCAGAATTCTATAGAAAAATTACTGTAGAATTAGTGCTATTACGAAAATCTCTGTAGTACCTTCCAAGAACAGAAAGGACATGGTCAAATTTCCAGGGGAGGGCAAGTGCCCCCTCTTGCCCTCCTATATGGGCGCCCATGCTTGGCGTGCTTATCGTGGCAAAGTTCTTCATGCTTTTTCTTGTAATCCATATCGAATTGTTTTGTACATTGCAGTCATTCAACTATGTGCCTATTACGTCTTTTAATTTCTTTTGGTTCCATTTCACACCTTTTCTACGTAGTTAACCAACTATCAACGCATAAGTCATAATCGCCCCTATTCTGTTTCATTTGTTTCCATTCATTGGTCACACGAGGAAGAGAAGAGGACAACATGATTCATTCTCCTTTGTTTGAACGCTACAGACGATTGGATGCAGTTTCTACTTAGGTTCAGCCAGAACGTCGGCACGACAGAGAACTTATTCTGATGTCCAAGGTCCAAGAATATCCCGCATGGTACAAACCGCACAATTACTGTTGACTTTCAGGCCATGTGGAGATGCTGTTTATGACGTGTCAATCAGAGCACAATACATCCGAGGGCTACCACTAGGTCCGACTTATTTTTTTGCGTAGAGGTTGATAGCCAGTGACTCGGGTAAAACATGTATTTTTACTTTGTCTCCGTCCCTCTCTCAGACCCTGGCCATGCTGACATTAGTATCAAATTCTCGAAAGGAAAATCTGTGGAGTTGGTTTCGTCATGGAAACAACTTTCACCTTCCTCAGGTGTGTCTGTGCGGTTAAGCAGCAGAGAAATAATGGTTAATTATTTTTTTATAAACCAGAATTTAAAATGATATTTTGCGTAGATGTTAATACCGAATTTTTTGTCTACAAGGTTCGGCAATTTTTGCCAGAGTTGATTTACCGAATAGAAATCAAAATACCGAATTTGGGGGGTGACACTTTCCTATGGCTACGCCTCTGTATGCAATGCATTCTTAGAAGGCATGATTTTCAGCAGCAATGACATTTGATTAAGAACACAACAGGGGAATACTAACAGCCCCCGCAAACCCCGCAATGGAGGAAGACCTCACGACTAAGACGGCTTCTATCTTCAGCAGAAAATTTTACAAAACGTTTTGCGGAAATATCATTTGAAGCTGTGTAAAGAAATACCAAATAGCCAAGAATTTTCGACGGCAGCTTTGAATGAAGTATTAAAAAGAAAAGCAATTTTGATGGGGTTTTTTTTTTCAATAAATAAGTAAAATATTTAGAAATCTTTTTCTCGTTTTTACTTTATAAAAAATGTACGACTAAAAAGCAGCGATTCTCTTTAGAGGACGTGAGGCCCCTTTTCTCAGCCATGTACATGAATATTAAGAAGCGATTCTGAAGTATTTTATCTTTGCTGACTATAGAACGGTGATGAGAGACTAAATATATCAGTGAACAATGTGTAAACTGCGTCTTAACTTTGTGTCCATCAGAGAAATGGTGAGACATTTTAAGAAAGAGATTCTTCTGGAGGGGACTGCTATTAAAAATGTTACATCAGTTGAGTCGGAGCTATTTTTTGATAGTGGGGGCAAGATGTCAGAGAACAAAATAGTTGGTCATAGCATGAAGTTCATCGTACTACTGTAAAACAAGACGTGTTGACGTCATTCGGAAAATCTGCAGACAAAACGATTATTTCGATTAATCATCTATAAAAAGTTAGTAAAATCATGCAACGCATTGATTATGATACTCTTTCCAACATACCAGGAATCATTACTCAACTTATTACTCAAGTTATGAGGATAATGGCTGTGGAATAAATCTCACTCCTGGGTCCTGACCTTTGACGCCACTTCGATGATATTAAACAGAATTCATTCAGTATACCTCCGGAACAACATACTAAAGTTTTGTCGCAATAGAAGCATTATTAGTCAAGTTATGAGGATAATGGCTGTGGAGTAAATCTCGCTCCTGTGCCTTGATCTTTGACCCCCATTTCGATGATATTCAACAGAACTAATTCAGCATATCTCCAGGACAACATGATAAAGTTTTGTGGCAATCGGAGCATTTCTACGTAAGTTATGATGCATATGGATGATGGAATGGATCCCGCTCCTATGTTCTGACCTTTGACCCCGTTTCGTCCATTTTCAATAGGGTTCCTCCCCAGGTTATCCCCTACCACACACTAAAATTTAATCGAAATCGAAACATTTTTACACAAGTTATGATGCATAAGGGCAATGGAATGGATCCCACTCCTATGTCCTAACCTTTGACCCCATTTCGTCCATTTTTAATAGAATTCATTACACGGTGGTCGCCTGGTACATAGTAAAAATTCATTGAAATCGAACTATTTTAACGCAAGTTATGAACTATAAGGACAATGGAATGGATCCCAGTCCTATGTCGTGATCTTTGACCCCATTTCGTCCATTTTCGATAGGGTTTTTGCGGAGGTGGTTCCCTACAGCATACTAAAATTTCATCGAAATCGAATCCTTTTTACGCAAGTTATGATGCATAAGGGCAATGGAATCGATCCCTCTCCTATGTCGTGTCCTTTGACCCCATTTCGTCCATTTTCAATAGGGTTCGTCCCCAGGTGGTCCTCTACCACGTACTAAAATGGACAGACGGACAAGGCTGGAGCATATACGCTTTTTCAACCTACGGTTGGAAAGCGTAAAAAAGAGCATTGTTTTATTAGAGTTTCTCAATGTAAGCTGTACACTTCTACAATGATTTTAATACTTCCGCGTTGGTACTAATTCCACAAGAATTGTAGCCGTAGAGAAATCAAGCAATGGAGAAACGCATATCTCATTCCTCGCCGTACTTCAATTTCCCTACTTTTTTTTTTTTTTAGAGGAAGATTTTTTTTATACCTTATGAGACACAAAACGTTGCTGGCCTTCGAATGGGAAGTAGCCTTTTTGACTGTTTAATTGGACTAGTATTTCTCGTAATGTTTTTCCCTTACTGAATGGAGCGAGGACAATTTAACGAAGCGTCTCAGGAGCGATATTAAAAATATTCAGATTTCTAAATAGTTCATGGTAAAAATGAAGAACAGTACTCAATTTTATCAAAATGAACTTTAAATGAAAAATTTTTTTTTTATGAAATTTCCAATCAAGAACATAATTTGAAAATGAAAAAAAATGAGGGGGCAAATGCGATGTTATCTCCTCCACACTCAGTTGCGTGCTGGGTCAACTGCCCCCTACCTCCACAGCTCCAAAGCTGCTGTATTACACTGCTAATTTTTAATATGAAGAACACTCGTAGACAATGTAACATTTCGAACAACAATTTCTCTCAGGAGGAACTATAAATGTTATTTAAATCTTCCTGCGGGGACTGTAACGTAAAAACCTTTTTTTATTACCTCAGCCATGCTGTTCAACGACCACCGTGGCTGTAAGCAGTCGCCCGTCCTAATTTTAGGGCGACTGGTTCCAAGGAAGGGAAATAGCCAGGGGCCGTAAAACAAACACAATATCCATGCCTCACGGGATTCGAACCCGAACTCATTTTGGGCGAATGATAATAAGCCAAGGCTTACATCACTGCGCCACCGGAGCAGCGAAAACGCTTCACTGACTACGATTGCTCGTTTCAAGATAAAATTATGAGAGTGTACCTAATAAAGTGGCCTATCAGTGTACGTTAAAATTCTTACTGGAAAACTGTTATGTTAAATGTTACGCTTACAATAACTGTTCATTTCCATGGACATCATAAGCTTATGAGGGTATGCGCAATGAAGTGAGACCCCATAGTGCGCATTAGAAGTACTCTTGGGGACAGTGTTATTTAAAATGTTACACTGACTATGAGTGCTTTTTTCCATAGACATAATATGAGAATATACCTAATAAAGTGGCCAGTCAGCGTACATTAGAATTCCTCCTGGGGAAATTGTTATTTAAAATGTTACACTGACTGTGAATGTTCCTTTCCATTGAGATAAAATGAGGTTGTATACCTAATTAAGTGGTCACTCAGTGTACTTTAAAATTCGTCCTGGGGAGACTGTTAGTTAAAATGTTACACTGGCTATGAGTGTTTCTTTCCATAGACATAATATGATGATGTGCCAAAAAAAAAAAAAAAAAAAGGGCTATTAAGTGTACATCATAATTCCTCCAGTGGAAACTGCTACTTATAAAATATATTACAGCTACTATGAATGTTTCTTTTTGCGACATATTATGAGGGACCGTCTTAAAAATTGCCCACTTGGGTGTTTCAATATATTACATGATAATTCCCAACTTTTGTATGCTCTTTATATCAAATCAACTATGTTCTGCTCTTCGGAAGGGAGCAACTGATTCCTTCCGAAAAGGTAGGCTAAAGTTCTTGGTAGGAAATAGATGAGCAACTTAAGGAAGTTCGACTTTCCTTTTTAAATTCCAGGTAGGAAAGTTTCTGGTAGCAACAAAGCGACCCGGAAATCTGGGTGCATAACAATACGCCATGGTACAGGAAAATACATATACAGCACACATGCTTCCCAGAGATTCCATAGAAATTGATATTCATTAAGAACTGAGTTACCTCAGCCATGCTGTAAAATATTTGGAGAACGTGTTTCATTTAAAGAAACTGATCGCAGTTGGTGATATGTAATTGATTACCCGAAGATGAAGTAACTTCTTAGGATGGTTATCCATTGCGACTGGTTACATTTGTTGTGAAGGTGTGCGTTCAAAGGTTTTTACATGAAATGCAAATTCTTAATGTTAATTCACTTCTGTTTATGAGTCATTAACACACAACAAAATTTTAAAATAAAATAAGATGGATCCGTGTAACAGCATCAAGGAGTTAATGATGTATTTTGACTCTTTCTACTCCATTCTTTGGTTCCACTATTTTTTCCATCTTTTAGCACGCGTTCTCCTTCGCTGGTGTCTCTTCTTACGGTGGTAAACAGCCAACCCACCTCCCTTCCCCAATCAAAAACTAAGACTCCCTCAAATTCACGCCAGCAAACCATTTTACTCTCATACACTCTCATCGTAAAACCGATGCTACTGACTCCAAGGCAATAAAATAGGAAGAAGTTGAAAACTCTCTCTCGCTCGCATATTTAGCTACCACCAGCATTCCCTCCACTCCACATTACCTTGCAGGCAATTAACTACATGGAAGTTTCTTAACAGCAGATTTGCATCTCAATTTTTTTAATCAATTATCAAGTTATGGATAGAGTTCTACCTTTCTGCAAAACTACGCATATACCTCCGCTTCTGCTTTTTTTCTTTTTCTCCCTTCCCCTTCGGGAAGGAAAAGTAGTTACGTTCTTCCATACGTTACGTTTCTTCGAAAAAAAAAAAAAGAGCATTTCTCCCGTCCCTGACACTTAAGTGCCCCTGTGTAGTTGAGAATTATTGTCATAACTATTCCTACAGATTCACCCCAGGAAGTAACTTTTTTTTAAGTCATTCATCGTTCGTGCTGTATAATTTCAATTTTTTTAAAAGTTCAATACACGAATAAATAAGGTGTTTGTGCCTATAATGAAATAAAATAGTAATTTTTATAAACCACCGAAAGTAGTAAAAGTTCAGAGAAACTACAACAATGCCCATCTTACAGAGCGGGCTTGCTTGCCTTTCAGGAAGGGTTGAGCCTTTCCCAG
This sequence comes from Macrothele yani, assembly GCA_039090855.1. Classification (NCBI taxonomy): domain Eukaryota; kingdom Metazoa; phylum Arthropoda; class Arachnida; order Araneae; family Macrothelidae; genus Macrothele; species Macrothele yani. The sequence continues at coordinate 44,228,835 of CM077006.1, forward strand.
CCCCCTGCCAGCTATGGTCTTATGTACACAAAATCGATCTCATTATTTATTATAGACTAAAAGCACATTAAGTTTTTATTTTTGAGGCACGATTACAATTTACTGTACAAAATTTCGTTTTAAAAATTTACGATTTCCGTAAATTTTTTGTACAATAAAAGCCACATTTTTAAAAGTCTTCGATTTGAACGGAACGTGCTGGCTCGACGTATTTTTGCGTGTTGATACAAAGAAGTCTCTATTATCCGTTAATGCTTATGTCTCTGGTCAAGTGTTGTCCATTAAAGAATTCAGTATAGTTCACAACCTGAACCGAAATAAGTTGTTTTTCAAAAAATGAAAAAAAAAAAAAGAAGATTGCATCAGAAAAAGGAAAACATGTTTAAAATAAGATATGCCGACAGGAGTAACTTCGATTAATTTTGATTATTAAAAATTTATATGAGCTAGAAAGCGAAAAATTCACTACGCTAGACGAATGAAAAAAATCATTTTTGTGCTAGAATTTTTCTGGAAGACCACCACGTCTACACTAACAACGAATTTGATGGGTATTTAAAAAAAAACCCTGATCTGAATTAAGTGTATAAAAATATAATAGTTTTGTATCGTTTATAGAGATTTACTTGTAATAATAATATCTGCTAATAGAAGATGCCCTCATTTATTACCGTCACCAATCTGTTATCTTTCTCACTTACAGATGCCTGCAGCGTGTTTTTATAATGTTTCTTGTAGTTTTCACAACCAGTAGTGTTAAACCGATTGCATCTCAGGAACAAAAAGGTAAGGAATCTTTTTATGACGAAGATATTTTTGTAAATGTATATTGTTTCTATGGAATGTTCTCACGGTAATATTTTCACATTCAGAGGAGTAAGAACTCAGTAAAAAAAACCGCAGTTTGCATGTAAGGAAACATCATAAAAAAAAAACAACAGGTGACATTGGACAACTTTGTGAGAAGATATGTTTACGGGTCTTCGTCCGGACCGAGGACGGTAGGAACCTAGCAACAAGGGTCTTCGTTAATCCGGTGGAGTGGAAAGATGTTTTTCTGCTCCGATCGCCGTTATGGAGATAAAGGTGCGAAATCCATGGATGTTGCCCAGTCCCGGAGTAAAGGTTAAGAGTGGAATAGCAGAAGGTACAAGCTGAAATATTTTTCAGAAATATTTCAGCCTGTACCAAAATATTTTTCGCTGGAAAGGGAAGCAGAGCCGAGTACCAACAGTTGAAACTTCACTGAATCTACGTAAAATCACAGGAAAGAGAAGCAGAGCCGAGTGCCAATAGCTAAAACTTACACTGAATTTACATAAAATCATAGGAAAGAGAAGCAGAGCCGAGTGCCAATAGCTAAAACTTACACTGAATTTACGTAAAATCACTGGAAAGAGAAGCAGAGCCGAGTGCCAATAGCTGAAACTTACACTGAATTTACGTAAAATCACTGGAAAGAGAAGCAGAGCCGAGTGCCAATAGCTGAAACTTACACTGAATTTACGTAAAATCACAGGAAAGAGAAGCAGAGCCAAGTGCCAATAGCTAAAACTTACACTGAATTTACGTAAAATCACTGGAAAGAGAAGCAGAGCCGAGTGCCAATAGCTAAAACTTACACTGATTCTACGTATAATCACTGGAAAGAGAAGCAGAGCCCAGTGCCAATAGCTAAAACTTCACTGAATCTACGTAAAATCACTGGAAAGAGCAGAGCCGAGTGCCAATAGCTGAAATTTACATTGAAACTACGTGAAAAAGAAGCTCACGGTGTTTCAAGTTGTCTGCCGGGCACAGTGGTCTAAAGCGTTGGCCTCTGATCATTCCTCCGTAAGGGGTCCGGGTTCGAATCCCGGTCAGGCATGGATATTGTGTTTGTCTTACGGCACTGGCTCTCTCCCTTCCCTGGAACCAGTGACCCTAAATTAGGGACGGGCGACTGCTTATAGCCCATTGAGTTGCTCACGGTGGTCGTTAAACCTCCAATCAAAAAAAAAAAAAAAAAAGTTGTTTAACTTCAGTGCGGAGGCGAGCGGGCTAAATCTCCGTTCTTCTTATCAAAGCCAAGGAGTAGATAGCCAGTCGTGAGAGGACAACGGCCGTGCAGCCTGGGAGAAAGTCCAGCAGTACCCTGTTCTTTTCTCCTCCTCCCACACCCCTTCTCGAAATTTCCTGCCTCAGAGTGATGAAAAGGAAACCCATGCTTTCTCTGCACGCGAAAGAAATGTCTCTGAACGCCGAAGAGCTCATTCATACAGATCCAGGTAAACTCCTACCCTTTCTCATGCTAGTATAAGGGGATGCATACAAAGTGCGTTTCGTTCGGAGATCTTGTCATTCCTAATTGACCAAAACAAAATGTATATGAGTTCTCCTATAAATGCGTATGTAAGATCATAATGACACAAGGTTTTTAACTGATGATCGTCTAAAAGGCTTGCGGCCTAGGTGCTTTGTAAACAGCTGAGAAATGATCTGTTGAGTGACTTTCATCAGCGTTAATAAAATGATTATAAATATAAAACATTTAGGTTTTAACTTAAGATCTTTCAAAAAGGACCGCCACCTTGGTGCCTTGTACCTGAAGACCGTTAGCACCTGAAGACCGATTCGTTGAGTCTCTTTCGATTAACTTTTATTGCATGTTATCGCATTCCAATTATTCAAATCACAACTCAAGATTTAGTGAGTCACAAAGCTTCTACATAACCCTTGTGTCATTATGATCCTACGTACGCATTTATATTGCTAGGAAAACTCGTACATTTCGCTTTGTTCCTCTTGGCACTCCGAACAAAACGCGATTTGTGTACATCCCCTTATATGAAAAGGAGTAGGAGTCTATCGGTGTGGAATTTTCCCCCGGTGTAGCAGTTTACGTAGAAGCAGAAGAAAGTTGAGAGTTTACCAGTGTGGGAGTTTACCGGTGTGGGAGTTTACCGGCATGGGAGTTTCCGGTGCAGGAGTTTACCGCCACCCCATTAATAAAGGTGACGTCAAAAGCCCGTGCAATCTCAGTCTCACCGTGTAATTGGTGCTCTGTCTTGTTCGACTTCTTACATTCCTCATCACTTGCCTCTCATTTTGATTTTCTCCACCTTTGCTTGCGTTCATTCTGTGAATTCAGCGACAGTGTTAAAAATGTTAACCCGTTTGCAGGAAAATAATTTTTTTAAATTTTAGTTTTCACCACTGCGATATGTTCTTTATATATTTGAATAGATCTCGTTGAGAGCTTTAAAACGATACCTTGCACAGTCGTTTTGCACTCACGGTTGTCCGGATAAACCGTGATATTGTCAAAAGTGTTCACCGGTTCAGAAGAAAACGATTTTTAAAATGTTCAGTTCAAACCACTGCGAAATGTTCTTCATATATTTGAATAGATCTCGTCGAGAGCTTTAAAACGATATACGCACAGTCGTGTTGCGCTCATGGTTGCCCAGATTTAAACGCGGCGGCATACCCAGAAATATTGCATCATCTTCCCCGCGCACAGGGAGCGAGGGGAGCGTCACGCGCACGATGCATTTACTGCACACCATGCTGTTTACGAATATGCTAACACGATTAGTAAGCGGCCGTATTTTTAACGCTATAATGATTTCAATTGGGACCTATTTTCGTCACAGGCGGTCAGCCGTACGTCGCTCCATACTATCCGCGGAGTTAGATGTAATCCTACGTCGAAACGATGCATTTAACATCATGTTTGTGAACAGTACTGTTTGTGAAAATTGCAACACCAATAAAGAATCACTCCGTTCAAATAAAATTTATACGGACTGGAAAAATTTGGTAAAGTTATCGGGATTATTGTGTCAAATAATAGATAAGCGAGATTGGTTGATATGATTACAGCACTGGCGTACCGCAAAAAGTGCCCCCCGCAAGAAACATTCAAGGGCCCTTTTTTTTAAATCATTCAATTTTCATATATTACACCCACATTCATTTCAGTGCTTAAAACCAATTTTGCATTTGCATTCAAATTAGCAATAATTTAATATCGATCTCAATTTTACAACAATTTCATGTAAATCCTCCTTAATTTTATATTATATCTAAACTCATAACGTTTCTTGAAAAACGTAATTCTAAGATCAAGATATTTATTTGCTGACTATGTGAATTTTGTTAGATTTTACGTCATGCTGCGGTCACTATTAATATTAACAGCAGAGCTTGCGTCATGGTTCTACCTAAAGCGTCCGCCTTATGTTTCTAATGGTAAAACTTCTTTACCTTATTTCTTCGCAATTAATGTATTCGTAAGGATCAAAACTTGCACATCGATAAAACTAACTTTAAGTTATAGCATTGGATACTTAATGCTTGCTAAAACATAACCATAATGAAGCAATCCAACATTTGTTTGTCTACTGACGTCATCAACGTACAGGTCGCGCCATCTATTAACAGGGCTGAACATTACTCAAAGAAAAATGATTGATTTTTAATATTATCATGGTTATGTTTTAGCAAGTATTTACCCTATGCTATAACTTAAAGTTAGTTTTATCGTTGTGCAAATTTTCATCCTTGGGAATACATTAATTGCGAAGAAAATATGTACAGAAGTTTTACCATTGGAAACATAAGGCACACAGACTTTTAGTGGAACCACCTTAAGAGTGAAATTTTAGTAGTGAAAAATTGTAAAGCCGCCCCGGTGGCGTAGTGGTCTTCTGATCATTCGTCCGAAATGGGTAGGGTTCGAATCCCGGTGTGGCATTGATGTTGTGTTTGTCTTACTGCACTGGCTCTCTCCCTTCCCTAGAGTCAGTGACCCTAAATTAGGGACGGGAGACTGCTTATAGCCCATTTAGTTGCTCACGGTGGTCGTTAGACCACCAATAAAAAAGCAAAGGCTCGGCTATTTTGATGATACAGCACAATAAAGAATGGAAAGGGAGTGAGACAAGATGACACCATATCTCCCAAACTCTTCAACGCAACGTTGCAAAGTGCCTTTCAATCATTGAACTGGAAAAACAAGGGGATAAAAATTAATGGAGATTATTTAACTCATCTTCACTTTCCTGATGACTTAATCATTTTTGCAACTGCCCCTTCAGAGCGGCACAGTATGTTCCAGGAATTGAAAAGGGAGTGAGACAAGGTGGAATGACTCTTCAATGCCACATTGCAAAATGTCTTTCAATCATTGAACTGGTGAAAACAAGGAGATAAATATTAACGAAGGTTATTTAACTCAACTTCATTTTGCTGATGACATAGTCATTCTGCAACTCATATTGTTTTCCCGTTTAATCGTCTCTGCTTCACTACTTAAAACATTGTGTACCGTACTATCTGTTATTTGAACTCGTAGCACTGTAACTTCGAAGTTTTAAGCACAGGATAAAAAACAAGAAAGATGACACCGAATTTTCGGGTGTAATAATAAGCACGTCTTTTGAATCCGTTCTGACGCAAATTAAATTTATCAAAGCTATTCAAAGTCAAAGTCAATGGAACCGGTATGGAAAACAACAGATCTGCCGAAAGACAGAAAATTTTCAATCGGGTTTTTAATCCCTCAGATATTGCTGTAAACGGAATCGTGAGCTTACGAAATTTTAGAAACAGAGATATCGACAAAAATAAAATGTGACTTTTTTACGTCCCCTGGTGGGAAAAACCATGCATTATTTTGGGAAGAAAGCATTCTCATAAGGTTTATCCATATAAGCGGTAACGGTCCAAGAAAAAAATTAGTCGAGTTTTCAGGAGCCTTGAGTTTGCTACAAATACTTCAGAAACAGAAATTAACACTTATGATCCGTGGTGGCCAAACCATTCTTTACCAAACATTAGAAATTATGTGAAAAATATTTTCCATCAGGTCTTGTATGCGATACAGGAAGAATTTTTCAATTCGGAGCTTTCGAAGCAGAAATAGCGCAGAAAACGCAATTTACTTCTGTGCCCCCTAGCGGAAAGTCAATGATTTACTTGAAAATTTTGAATTTATAGGAAAAACATTTCGCATCGGAAACAGTATCCAACAAAGAAGGAATTTTTCAAATCGGACTCTTAGAAGTACAGATATTGACAAAAATAAGATATACATCTACGCCCCCTGGCGTAGAAACCATGAACTATTTTATGAAGAAAATGTCTCTAAAAGGTTTGTCGGCATGAGTAGTATCGGTCAACAAACAACGTTTTATTTCAATTGAGAATTTAGAAGCTCATATTTTGCTGAAAATACATCAGAAGCGGAAATTAAGATTTACGCCACCTGGTGGTCAAACTGTTTTTTTACAAAAATTAGAAATCATGTGCAAACGATTTCCCATCAGGACCTGTATCCAGTTCAGAAAGAATTTTTCAAATCGGAGATTTAGAAGCAGAGATATAGGGGGAAACGCAATTTACTGCTATGCCCCCTAGCGGAAAGTCTATGAATTACTTAAAATTTTTGAATTTATAGGAAAAACATTTTGCATCGGAAACACTATCCAACAAAGAAGGAATTTTTCAAATCGGACTCCTAGAAGTAGAGATATGGACAAAAATAAGATGTACATCTGCGCCCCCTGGCGGAGAAACTGGAATTTTTTAAGAAGAAAATATTCCGAAAAGGTTATCGATGTGAGTGGCAACCGTCCTCCGAAAGAGTTTTTTCAATCGATATTTTAGAAGCTCAGATTTTATGGCAAATACATCAGAAGCAAAAATTAACACTTACGCCCCTGGTGGCCAAAGTATTCTTTACCAAAAATTTGAAATTATATGCAAAAGATTTTCCAACAGGAGATGTCTCCGCTGAAGAAAAAAAAATTCAATTCGGAGTTTTATAAGTAGAGTTATCGGGGAAAATGTAATTTACTTTTACGCCCCGTAGCGGAAAATCTATGAGTAATTTGAAAAAAGTAACTATATCTAAAATACTCTTCGACATAAATGGAATAGAAAGGTAAAATAATTTTTTCAATCGGATGTTTAGAAGCAAATATGTGGAATAAAACGTAGTTTTGAATTCGGCATCATGTGCATGTGCGCCCTCTAGCGGTGAAATTGTACATCGTAAGAAAAAAAAAACGAAATAAAGGATCATCATTCGCATGTTTCAAGTTTCCCAATGCAAAAGGATTTTTTCAAATCGGAATAATAGTTGCAGAGATATCGTGGGTACAGACGGTCGGACAAACCGATAACATAAGCACGATCTTTTTTTACAAAAGACGTGCTAAAAAACTTTAATTATACACTGAGCCAAATTAGACGACACAACGACCAAAAGACTGAAATTACTCACAAAAATGGTCTTTATTGATGTTCCAAGAAGGGATAAAGATAAACATGCTATACGGTATTTCAAAGTAATCAAAGACGATCACATCCGCATGAGTTACAACACGGAGCCTCTATCAACTTAGATTCGACTTGCTTTCATCCAACAACAATTTGCTGTAGTAATCCACATATCAGACATCACGCTTACGTAATACCACACCACCATTATCCACTTTACGCTGCTTCAGGGCGGGATTAAGGTCTGAGTGGGCCCTTAGGCTAAACCATTTGAGTAGGCCCCAAAAAATGTATGTCAATATGAAACCCGTTAAAACACGAAATTATAGCAATATGCGTGTGATAATTAATACGTAGGGCATTCTCCAAACTAATAAATTATTTGCAAGAGTTTTCAAATAAGTCACTGTATTTTTCATTATTCTCATAGGAACATGAGTTAAAAGTTAAGATTCCTAGATTTTGTCATGGATTTTCTATTGATTTATCATTATATACCTTTCTTAATTCATATTTTTTGTTATGTGAAACGCGAAGCCTTAGGGGCTTCGCCCGTTAAAGGTACCAAGTGCAAATTTGGAGGTGTGGGTGGATGGTAGTGAAAAAACTGAAACTGTCTCGTCGACCACGCTGTACACAGCGACAGGTAACCTTTACCCTTGGTGAGTCACTGCCTTGAAATCTGTTCCTCTCCAAGCCCTTGGTGAGTCATTGCCTTGAAATCTGTTCCTCTCCAAGCCCTTGGTGAGTCACTGCCTTGAAATCTGTTCCTCTCCAAGCCCTTGGTGAGTCACTGCCTTGAAATCTGTTCCTCTCTAAGCCCTTCGTGAGTCACTGCCTTTAAATCTGTTCCTCTCCAAGCCCTTGGTGAGTCACTGCCTTTAAATCTGTTCCTCTCCAAGCCCTTGGTGAGTCACTGCCTTGAAATCTGTTCCTCTCCAAGCCCTTGGTGAGTCACTGCCTTGAAATCTGTTCCTCTCCAAGCCCTTGGTGAGTCACTGCCTTGAAATCTGTTCCTCTCCAAGCCCTTGGTGAGTCACTGCCTTGAAATCTGTTCCTCTCCAAGCCCTTGGTGAGTCACTGCCTTGAAATCTGTTCCTCTCCAAGCCCTTGGTGAGTCACTGCCTTGAAATCTGTTCCTCTCCAAGCCCTTGGTGAGTCACTGCCTTGAAATCTGTTCCTCTCCAAGCCCTTGGTGAGTCACTGCCTTTAAATCTGTTCCTCTCCAAGCCCTTGGTGAGTCACTGCCTTGAAATCTGTTCCTCTCCAAGCCCTTCGTGAGCCACTGTCTTGAAATCTGTTCCTCTCCAAGCCCTTGGTGAGTCATTGCCTTGAAATCTGTTCCTCTCCAAGCCCTTGGTGAGTCACTGCCTTGAAATCTGTTCCTCTCCAAGCCCTTGGTGAGTCACTGCCTTGAAATCTGTTCCTCTCTAAGCCCTTCGTGAGTCACTGCCTTTAAATCTGTTCCTCTCCAAGCCCTTGGTGAGTCACTGCCTTGAAATCTGTTCCTCTCCAAGCCCTTGCTGAGTCACTGCCTTGAAATCTGTTCCTCTCTAAGCCCTTCGCGAGCCACTGCCTTGAAATCTGTTCCTCTCCAAGCCCTTGGTGAGTCACTGCCTTGAAATCTGTTCCTCTCCAAGCCCTTGATTCTGACCAAGTGGAAATCATACGAGACAAAAGTAAAACTATTTTATAAACCTCTCTTTCTATGTCTCTCGCTAATTCTATCAATCTTTCTATTATTTGTCTAGGTATGCCTCCTGGGCCCTTAACCGTGGTGGGCCCCGAGAAACCCCCTCTTTAATCCCTCAATACAAATTTTGAAGATGTGAATCCGTTTATTGGTGTAAATGTGACATGGATGTTAAGTAAGGTAATATCCGAAAAACTTGAAAATTTCCTTGTCCTGCAGCGGGAATCGAATCCGCGTCTCCCGGATAGCGCTCGAGTATGCTAACCACTACACCACCCAGAAAGAACAAGCTTCAAGTTTCCGATTAATTTGAATAAAACCATCACAGGATTCGCTAGTCGAGGCAACCGGCATTCATACACTGACGGAAAAAAAATCCCAACACCACGAAAAAATAGTTGTAGAGGAATGAAATGGCGGCAATACATTTGTATAGGTAGACCATATATTTAATCGATTAAGGTTTCAAGATCACAGCTTATTGTAAGCGCGAGGAGAGCCATTTTAAATATAAAATGCTGGTACATTAATAACCGGTGTAACCGCCAGAATGTTGAATGGAAGCACGCAAACGTTCATGCATTGTGTCGTACAGGTGCTGGATGTCAGTTTGTGGGATGGAGTTCCATGCCTGTTGCACTTGGTCGGTCAATACAGGGACGGTTAATGCTGGTTGGGGGTGACGCTGGAGTTGTCGTCCAATGATGTCCCATACCTGCTCGATTGGTGAAAGATCTGGTGATCTAGCAGGCCACGGCAACATGTCGACACTCTGTAGAGCATGTTCGGTTACAACAGCGGTATGCGGACGAGCGTTATCCTGTTGGAAAACACCCCCTGGAATGCATTTCATGAATGGCAGCACAACAGGTTGAATCACCAGAGCGACGTACAACTGTGCCGTCAGGGTGCGTGGGATAACCACGAGAGTGCTCCTGCTGTCATAGGAAATTGCTCCCCAGACCATAACTCCAGGTGTAGGTCCAGTGTGTCTCGGCCGCAGACAGGTTGGTTGCAGGCGCTCACCTGGCCTCCTTCTAACCAACACACGGCCATCACTGGCACCCAGGCAGAACCGGATTTCATCAGAAAACACAACAGATCTCCACTCCGTCCTCAAATGAGCTCTAGCTTGACACCACTGACGTCGCAAACGGCAGAGGTTTGGAGTAAGTGGAATGCACGCTACAGGGCGTCTGGCTCGGAGCTGTCCTTCAAGTAACCGATTTGTAACAGTTCGTTGTGTCACTGTGGTGGTAACTGCAGCTCGAATTGCTGCCGCAGACGCGGTACGATGCGCCACGGCCATACGCCGTAGACGGCGGTCTTCCCTCTCAGTAGTGCCACGTGGCCGGCCGGAACCCGGTCTTCTTGAGGCAGTACGTTCTCTTGACCACCGCTGCCAACAATCTTGCACAGTGGCTACATTCCTATAAAGTCGTTCTGCAATATTGCGGAAAGAAAATCCACCTCCTCGTAGCCCTATTACGCGACCTGGTTCAAACTCCGTGAGCTGTTGATAATGGCTTCTTCGTCTTCTTAAAGGCATTCTTGACTAAGATCAACTCCCTACGTCGAATCTCAACGATAATTAACGCTCACGAACGTTACAGCGCGTATTTACAGCAAACCTGCTTTGCATGTTCCGAGGGGCGCTACTAGCGCCACACGCATGCGCCGAGCGCGGAATTTGCATAGACGTCATCTTACAGATGTACTCTCACCGCCTACCAACTGTCGTTTATCTAACACAACCCCTTCTTGGTGTTGGGATTTATTTTCCCGTCAGTGTATATAACGGTTAGAATCCATTCCCGTGATTGCCCGGAAGCGCAGAATATCAATCAATGAAATGCGGGATTACACCGATGAGTGGAGGTTTTGTCATGCTAATTGAGATTTACTGATATACAAACATCTTTGCTGTCTTAAGCTCGAAGAACAAGACGTAACCAATTTCAACACAAAATAAACCAGGCCGAATCATCGCAAGCCGTGAAAACACCTTTACTTACGAAAATTAAAACTTGTTTAAAAGGTTAAACCCAGCAAAAACAGTATTGCTGGGCCAGCAGTGGGCCATTACTGGCGGCCAGCACTGCCAGCAATGGCCCAGCACTATGTTGCCGCTGCCGAACCGTCAATAAAATGTCAGGGTGGCCAACAGAAGGGCCAACAGTTGGCACCCCATCAGTTGTCATATGCCACAACAGGGCCATCAGTGGTCCATCACAGGCAGTAGCTGCCACAAGTGGCCCTTCAGTGTCCCCACAAGTACTTGCCAGAAATGATGGCTAGCCTAATGTGGATCGCTAGTGGGCCGTTAGTGGCAGCCAGCAACCACGTGACGTAACTGGTGGCTTGCCGAATCTTGTCCGCCAATTTCCCAGTAGTAGCAATAATTATAAAAAAAGCCAGGACAACCGCAGTTTCCTAAAGCTACAATTTTTTTTTTCTACCCTTACGAATTAACGCACTGCGCTGGGGAAATTTTCTCGACAGACCGGAAAAACGCCGTTTGCATCTGATCAGATTCGATCCCGGGCCGTTTACGTGGAAGCCGCGCTCTCTACCAACGGGACTAATTCACGACACTCGGCTACGTGCTGGAAGCTATCTGTTTGGTATGCAATTTGTAATCGAATGCTTCCCTCTTTCATTTTATAATATTGCGAGGTATTTTTCATAAAAGTCAGTTTCATATAATTGATAAATTAATTTTTTTAACGTAACGATAGTTTTTTTTTTTTAATTTAAGGGAACTTCACTCATTTTCAAGGCGTGTACATACTTAGAGTCGCTTCCAAAGTTTTGTACTGTCCTTGCCGTCTTGAAAAGAGATTGTTGAATAAATATATATTTACCCGGGTATCCTGTCACATTCTGTTACATTTTTAACGTTATGTCTTTCCTTTCCGTTGTCCGAAGCTACATTTGTTTTAAAGAATAAAAGATATTTTATTTTACTTGTTATTTTTAGAAGCGAATTCCTCCCAGTCTTGTGTATTCAAGCCATGGATGAGTACGCCACATAGCGTTGCTTTTTTTTTCTTTCAAATAATTAATAAATTTTGTACGCGTATAATTCTTTTTTTTTTTTTTCAACAAACGCTATTTTAATGGTTTTCCAGGATATGTGTTTCAAGCGGTTTCAAATTTTTTCTTGTTATTCATCCACTCCATTACTCCATTCCATGAATTGTTATTCATGGGAATGGAGTGGGTGTATTTCATGGCTGTAATCTAGTATTTCACGGCTTAATCTGATATCTTCGTCGACGTAAAATTTCATTAGGAAATTAATTCGCCTCTCCACATATGGATTTTTTTCTTAACATCCACTAAAATAACACGATGGCGATAGCGTCGCCTTCAACTAACTGGTACCATGAGAGACACAGCAAGTGTTGCTTCTGCGCATGCGCAGTCCCGATGCTTCCATCTGCTGTTGGGGGTTACATTGGTTGCCAGCAACGGGCCACTAGTGGCACTTGCTTGGAGGCCCACAATTCACGGCGATGCTGCAGGGCCATCAATGGCTCGCCAACTGATAGCGCTGCCACCAACGGACCACTACCGGGCCGTGAGCGGCATATTTCAGCCAGCATTGACCCATCACTGCCAGCTGGTGGCCAGCAGTTTCCCGGCACTTGTGTTTTTGCTGGGAAACAATGTGCGAGATCTTTCGGGTCGGTCTCTACAGACCCATCCTCAGGCACAACGAGAAACTCATATGATCATATGTAGAGGATTTTAGGAAGGAAGTGTCTGACCCCAGGTCTTAAACAACCCTTAGAAATAGGAAGCTAGGAGATTTGGGCTAGAGTGCCCGATAGGAAAGTCACACGGAAGCGAGGTAGAAAGGGGGAGGAAGACGTCCATATTTATTACCGGTGGGGCCAGTACCTGGGGTCATACGGCTTAACGTGTCCATCCGACGCACATTTAGTGGATCGAGCGTTCGTACCTGCCTGGGATCGAACCTGAGGTCTTCCCCATGGCAGTCACGAACGTTGCCCACTAGGCAACCTGCGGCTCAACGAGAAACTCACATGGGGCACGCCGGCTTATATACACACCTCTGTACATCAGCGAAGTACAACGTATGCGCCGCACTAAAAGGTCAAGTATTGCTTTTAAGCTTTCTGTGTAAAGCATACTTGACCTTTTAGTGCGACGCATACGTTGTACCTCGCTGATGTACAGAGGTGTGTATATAAGCCGGCGTGTCCCATGTGAGTTTCTCGTTGAGCCGCGGATGGCTTAGTGGTTAGCGAGTCAGACTATCAATGCAAGGTCCTCAGGTTCGATCCTGGGCTGATCTTTCAGAGATGGTGTGATTTTCTAACAATCGCTGAATATCCGCCGTGCATCGGACGAGCACGTTAAGTGACGGCCCCCAGGTTGGACCCACTGGTTAAATGGGTATCCTTTCCTATGCCCCCCCCCCCCTGAAATTTCCTCACCTCTCTATGTGCAACATCGTATTTGTACGGTGGCGCCATCTACTGTACTCTAATCTAACTACAAAACTGTTCTGTTAAAGTCGCTAGACTTGCTCTCATTCCTTCCGTTTCTGTGTCCTACCCAAAAGGCGATCTCGCTGTAGGTGGCTGGGACCTAAACTCTACTCACTGCGGACGGAAGTCCTACAAGAAAATGGCAAATACTGTAGAAGGACTTCTGCAGCTTGTGTCCTGTTATCGGACGTGAGTTTCTCGTTGTTGCTGAGGATGGGTCTGTAGAGACAGACCCGAAAGATCTCGCACATTGGTTTTAATCATTTTAACCTTTTAAACAAGTTTTAATTTTCGTAAGTAAAGGTGTTTCACGGCTTGCGATGATTCAGCTTTTTTATTTTGTGTTGAAATTGGTTACGTCTTGTTCTTCGTGCTTAAGACAGCAAAGATGATTGTATATCAGTAAACGGAATTACACCTTTGTACAATGAAAATTTGGAAGATGTAAATCCGTTTATTGATGTAAATATGGCATGGATGTTAAGTCAGATAATACAAAAAATTTCGTCATTTTGGATTGTGAATCGAACCCGCGTCTCCCGGATAGCGCTCGAGTATGCTAACCACTACACCACCCAGAAAGACCAAGTTTCAAGTTTCCGGTTAATTTGAATAAAACCATCACAGGATTCGCTAGTCGAAGCAACCGGCATTCATTTATAACGAATCTGGAGGTTAAGATTTCATTCCCGTGATTGCCCGGAGGCGCAGAATATCAATCAGTAGAAACCTGGAATTACATGGAAGATGTGAATCCGTTTATTGGTCTAAATATGACCCGCATCTCTCGGATACTCGGGGGCTATCCGGGAGACGCGGATTCAATTTCCGTTTCAGGGGGACGAAATTTTCAGGTTTTCGAATATTATCTGACTTAACATAAATGTCATATTAACACCAATAAACTGATTCCCATCTTCCATTGAATCCATTGATTGATTATATCTCTCATTCTTTTCCGTCGCCATTCAAACGTCACTCACTCTGACCTCAAGACTGTTGCCACAAAACATTCTGTGAGTGAGAAAATATAACATTAAAGTCGAAAACGCTTAAGGAGAATGAATCCAAATTTTCACAGAGAAAGAAACTCTAAAAATGAAAGTTAAATTACAGCATATGTCATAAACCACTCCTTCAGAGCTGCAGAATAGGATTAAGGAACTTGCTGACAAGAGTAAACGTGTGGGATTAAAAATGAACTTTAAGGAAACAAACTTGATGTGCAGTGCTTTTACAAGAAATGAAGATTTGTCGATTGATGAGAGAGGAGAGGGGCGGGAGGAGCTGGAGATAGCCGATACCTACTTTTTCCTTGGGCAAACAGATACCAAGCAGGGATCACACTGATGAAGAAATGAATCGTCGTATAAAACTTGGTTGGAGAGCTTTTGGAAGAAACAGTGTAATTTTCGTGAGCAATATACCATTATGCCTTAAAAAAAAAAAGTGTTTAATAAATGCATCCCTCCAGCCTCTTTGTAACATTCTCTGCTTTCTAACAAGCCACTGATCTCTCGTATACATTCAATGTTTAACATTCATTGAGCTCCGGCTCATTTCCAGTGACGCCAAAATGAAAAAGCTCTTCGGGGAGTAATGTGCCGTTCAGTCAGAAAACTTTTAATGCGAACAAACCAAATGTACATAAGAGTACAGAAACTCAGAAGGAAAACGAAATTGAGGTGTATGTCTGTCACAGATGTTGTCAGGTCTAAAAGTGAAACTAATTTTTATTGAATCAAGGTTCATAATTGCTTCGCAGTATCCCCCCCCCCACACACACACACCGCCGTTGGTCAACGTTAACCATCTGTTGTTTTTAGGGCTCTTCGCGAACAGCTGCTTCACAAAAATCTTTTAAAGTCTGCTTATTTTGTGAAAACATAAATTTGTCCGTGACGTGGATCGAACCCGCGCGTCTTCACTTTGCTCTCCCAACTAAGCTACACGGACTAAATGTATAACTGCAGATCTTTTGTCTTGACACGTGCTTTATCTCTGTAGTACTTCACATCATCTCCTTTTCAATTTTCTTTCCTTTCGTTTATTTTTAAGCGAACAACGAATTTTAATTAATTCTAAACCTGTGGAACAAACATCACCCACTTTTTGTGAAACAAACATCACCCATGTGTGGAACAAGCAACACCCACTTTTCGAAAAACCCAACGGTCAGTGCATCCATTTTTACGTTCGGGCGCCTGTGTGAAACACAAATTTGTCCGTGACGGAGATCGAACTTGCGCCCCCTCACTCCGGAGTAAGTCGCTCTCCCAACTAAGCTACACGGACACGAAATGTATCGCCGCATATTTGTCGTCTTAACACGTGCTTTACCTCTGTAGTACGTCACAATTTGCTATGCTTGAAGAAACAGCTCACTTAAAGAGATCTAAAAAAACAACCATGGAATGGAGGACCGCGCCACGCAGAGACGCAGTGTAGCTCCTTATTGTATTTATGGCATGAAATTTTAAGTGAAAACTATTTTCAGTTTATTTTGGAGCATCGACATTCCACAAGTCCCTTTTGAATGGAATTATCAGATCAGATATGTTGATTATTTCAGGAAGGGAGTTCCTGACCCCAGGTTTTAAACAACCCATAGAAATAGGAAGCTAGGAGATTTGGGCTAGAGTGCCCGATAAGAAAGTGACACGGAAGCGAGGTAGAAAGGGGCAGGAAGACGCCCTTATTTATTACCGAAGGGGGGGCAGTACCCGGGGTCCGACGGCTTAACGTGCCCATCCGACGCAAGGCGGATATTCAGTGGTTCGAGCATTCGTACCTGCCCGGGATCGAATCTGAGGTCTCCCCGTGGCAGTCACCAACGTTGACCACCAGGCCATTTGAATGGAATTATTACTAATACTTGAGATTTTATTTTGTGACGTAAGGAAAAGCCGCTTATGTAAGCGAAAAAACTCTTGACTGCGACTTATATCAGATGGGAAGCACGAGCAGAATTTTGAGAGGATGTTCCTCAAGGAAGTGTGAAATCACGGGATCTAAACGGTATCTCTGATTACGATGTGTCAAAGAGATAGATGCAGGGTGAACCTGTTGAGCAATGGGCAGATTTATAATAATTGGATGATGTAGAGGTTAATGAAATGCTGAGCAACGTACAAGGATATCAAATTCCACTACGCATGAAGATGAATACGAAGGACTGAATATGTGTTACAAATACTTCTTATCCTGCGTTAGAGAATAATTGTTTCTGATAATCTAGGATTAATTTGCTTGCAACAGGAATGTTACTTAATACACTGGTGTGCAAAAATTAAGGACGAAGAGGAGAAATTAGCATAACAGCGGAACGAGCAGGCAGAACTGACCGAAAGACCACTGCAGGAGATAGACTAGGGTCCGGTACGGTATGGCATGCGCATATATGCAGCATGACGTAGTGGGGGGGGCAGTGTCGGAAGGGTATAAATCACACGGGCGGTGTACGCTCAGAAATTCGGCGACAGCTATTGCACGGTGTACATCGGTTTGAACGACGTCGAGTTGCTGCCACCGTGTGATATGGCCAACAGGCAATCCAGTAGATGACATCTGGATGACTTTACCCGAGGTCGCGTCATTGGGAAGTTGAAAGAAGGTTGAAGTGTGACTAGTGTGGCCGAGGAGTTCGAGATCACTCACAGTATCGTTTCACGAGCTTGGAGAGCATTTCAAACGACAGGAAACAGCTGTCCGAGAGTTTAGCAGTGGTCGTCCTCGAGCAACCACGGCGGCGGACGACGACCGGTATATTGACCTATAGGCGAGAAGAGACAGACGGCAGACAGCGGGAGAAATCGCAAGGCACATGCAACAGACAACTGGACGTCCGTTGTCGCGTTTTACCGTGGCCAGGAGGCTGCACAAAGGTGGGTCCATTTGCACGACGACAAGTACGGTGTGTGCCATTAACGCCTGCTCATCGGAGACGGCGGTTTCTGTGGTGCCAAGAACACAAGAACTGGACACATCAGCAATGGGGTCGAGTTCTCTTTACGGATGAGAGCCGATTTAGTCTGACGAGCGATTCTGGACGTATGCACATCTGGAGAGAGCAGGGAACACGCAATCACACCTTCGACATCATCGAAAGGGACCGGTTTGGAGGTGGCGGAGTTCTCGTTTGGGGCGGTATCATGCTTGGTAGCCGTACTGATCTCCACATCTTTCAAGGAGGTTCAGTTACTGGTGTCCGCTATTGTATCGAGGTTCTCCTGCCTCACGTGCGTCTGTTTAGAGGTGCTGTGGGTCCTGAGTTCCCCTTCATGGACGACAACGATACACCTCATCATACAGTGGCTGTCGCAGAGCTGTTGGAGAGTAAAGATAATCAACGCATGGATTGGCCCGCAAGGTTCCCGGACCTAAATCCAATCGAACACGTGTGGGACCTTCTCTGGAGACGCTTGACAGCACGTAACCAACCGCCAGCAACGATTCCGCAACTGCGATTGGCGCTAAGACGAATCGGTCGCAATGCCTCAACAGCTACTTGACAACCTCGTCCTAAGCATGGACAGACGTTGAAAATCCTGCAACGCAGTCAGGGGTGATCATATCCCCTACTAAAGACTGGAATTTTCTTGGCAGCCGCCTGTCACATGGACGTTTCTGTCTTCTGTCCAGTTGTGCTCGAAGCTACCTTTTCAATAAAGTGCATTTGTATCATTTGGATTCCTTGTTTGGACGATTTTGCTCACTTGTCCCATATTCTTACATCTTGGGGATCTTATGGTATGATTTGAGTCGATGTGGAGCACTTCTGCACGACGTTACATTAAAAAAAACCGTCTCGTCTTTAATTTTTGCACGCCAGTGTACCTTAATCTTGCGAGTAGCGACGGGCTAACACCTTTATCAGGAGGCGCTGAATAGCGGAAATTCCTGGAGTGAAATTTTTAATAATTTCAGGCATCACCTTGTCGTTTTCCGGGAAGATTTTTTTTTCTTTTTTGTTTGGGATGCGCGAAGGCCATGAAAGCGTGTAGGAGATCAGGAAGCACACGCTGGTAGAGCGCAGCGGTTAAGGATCTCTCCAGACACGCTAAGGTACCTAATGTGTCCCATGAGAAGGCTCCCTAAACCACCACAGAGCCACCACCTCTCCGCACCCTCCCGTCAGCTCGGCAGCGCTGAAAACAAATCGGGATTCATCTCACCACGTGACATGGCGCCAGTCTTCAGAAGTCCAGTTTTGATGTTTCCTGCACCAAGCAAGGCATAATGTCTGACGATGAGCAGTTGACAGTGGCACACGAGTAGGGTGTTGGCCCCCGTAGCCCACCCAGCATATGGAGCATGCGCCGTACATTTCGCTATCTGACGCTGCTTGGGCCTCCAATATTTTACCTGGATGTGATTTGCGCAGCCGTTGCCAAGCGGTCTGTCTGTTCGAGCCTATATATTCTACGTCGACCCCTGGTCATCAGTGGCATGTGATGGGCCACCGCCTGCTCTCAGGAGGGCTGGTATGTTCGTCAATGGTATGCTCGCGGTACACTCTTGATACGGTTGCCTTCGGGCTTTTACCACTTGGGAGATAGAATGACCCATCTGTTTTGCGCCGGCGATGCGTCCGCGATCAAAGTCTCTCAGATCACCACTTTTACCCATGTTCGTCGATTGCGATACACTGTTGGGTAGCCCAGCTGTCCGCCGATGTTTCGCCTGCGTTCGTTTTGGGTTTGTTTCATTCTGCGTGGGGGATGCTGATGTCAACTTCCCCAATGTTTCATCTGTTGAGTGTATACTTATTCGAGTTTATTTCATCTCACTTTGCTCACTCCGAATTAACTTATTCCAGTCGGTTAAAATGTTACGAACCAAAAGAATGTATTACAGGGTAGATTATGATAAGACTAATTCGTGTTAAAATCCAATTGTAGAATTAAATGTAAACGAAACACGATAAAAAACAAATGTAGGGCACACCGTACATGTTAAAATCCTTTACTGATAAACACACATAAGATCTTTCGAAGACACATCGTCTTCATCATCAGATGATACAGTGTACTATCCCTAGAAGGACATTGACTTAAATAATGTTGGGCGACTTCACAAACACACAAATCACGCCATCTACGAATGAACAATGCTGAATATAGTCACATCTCGCATACCCCATTCATATGAAGAATTGCTAACAACACATTTGTCCATGGTATAACGAAGTAAATTTCTCCGTCATTTCTGTCCACGCCGGGATTCGAACCCAGATCCCCTCATTCCGGAATAAGTCACTCTACCAATTGAGCTACGTGGACGTTTGTTCTGACTACTATCTGCCTTTCTGTCGTGTGCGTCCTGCTGGCAGGTACGTCACATCTCCCCCCGAAAGAGGGCCGGGGGCATAGCCCACGGGTCAGCCGTGACCATGAATCGTTGCAGGTCGCCATCCGC
Organism: Macrothele yani; assembly: GCA_039090855.1. NCBI lineage: Eukaryota > Metazoa > Arthropoda > Arachnida > Araneae > Macrothelidae > Macrothele > Macrothele yani. The sequence continues at coordinate 44,248,731 of CM077006.1, forward strand.
TGTAGAACGTGCACTTGAGAACTCCCAGTTAATCTGGTGTGTGGAATGCAACGTCACACACTTTTATTTTTCGAAGCGCTGGTGAGGGGATTCTCTGATTTTTCCTATCTCGCGGTGTGGAAATAACATCACACCATTGCGAGATTTTGAACGGCCGGGTCATCCGGATAGTTCGGGCGCCATTATAACGAAGTAAATTTCTCCGTCATTTATGTCCACGCCGGGATTCGAACCCGGATCCCCTCATTCCGGAATAAGTCACTCTACCAATTGAGCTACGCGGACGTTTGTTCTGACTACTATCTGCCTTTATGTCGTGTGCGTCCAGCTGGCAGGTACGTCACAATGGTTTGGCAATCATTTTTGGAACATGACCATTACAACACCTGGGTCCAAATGAGGTAATATACAGACTTTCCATAAAAAGCAAGAGTGATTGTTTACCTGGAGTGTTCAGGATAGTAACATCTTCCCACTTAGGAAAGGAGAATCCCGACGCCACCAAACGAGGAAAAACAGTCGATTGGCTGCCCGTTCTGAGGTTATACTTGTGCTCTTTTATTCTGGTACATAAAAAGCTTTTAGTGGAGCCGATGTAAACAGTAACCTGTGCCTCCAGGTCGACAGCAAGTAGAGGAACTGAATACATGCCGAACCTGTATTCTGAATACACCAGGGTCCCGGTCTTTCCTAATCAAACTAAAAATGTTTCGAGTTTTTATCAATATTGAGTGGTTTACACTTTTGTTTTTTTGATTGGGGGTTTAACGACCACCATGAGCAACTCAATTGGCTATAAGCAGTCACCCGTCCCTAATTCAGGGCCACTGGTTCCATGGAAGGGAGAGAGCCGGTGCCGTAAGACAAACATAACATCCATACATCACCGGGATTCGAACCCGGACCATTCCCCTGACGAATTGTCATAAGCCATCACTTAGACCACTGCGCCACCGGGACGGCGGTTTACACTTATTTTTCAAAATGTTAGTAATTCTCGGTACATACAACATTGAACTCACATATTGAGGTCTGCGAATCTGCCGCAGACCTCAATGTCATTCTATCTCCCATTCCAGCTGAAATTTTGCTTCAATCTCTTGCAAACGACATCCTTTCTAAATACCCTCAGCCACCGCTTCTATTTTTAAAAGTATGTGAATGATGTTTTGCTGTTTTGACCTCATTCTTCAGCAGATCTGGTTTTACTTTCTGGTTTCTGCTCTTCTCAACATGGATCGATTAATTTCACCCTTGAGATGGAAGAAAATAAGTGTCTTCTTTTCTTAGATTTCTGTTGCAAAGGACATCCTCTAATCACATTCAATAATCCATTTACCGTAAGCTGTCTTCTAGCATTGATATTATCCCGATGTCCTCGTCTCACCCCCTAAGTTATAAACTTTCCGCTATTACGTTTTTATTGCGTAGAGGCATTTCTCATTCGTCCAACGTTAGGTTGCGGTATCTTGAAGTAGACAAGATTAAACAGACTACAGACGGACTATGTCGACAGATTAAAAACTGTAACCTTCCGACATTGTCAACAGATTTGCAGACTTCAATATGTGGGTTCAATGCCGTATATGTACCGAGAATCACTAACATTTTGAAAAATAAGTGTAAAGCACTTATATTGATCTTAAAACTCGGAACATTTTTAGTTTGATTAGGAAGCACTGGGACCCTCTTGCGTTGGAATACAGGTTCGGCATATATTTAGTTCCTCTACTTGCTGTCTACCTGGAGGTACAGTATACTGTTTACATCGGCTCCACTAAAAGCTGTTTATGCACCAGAATAAAAGAGCACATGTATAACCTCAGAACGTGCAGCCAGTCGACTGTTTTACTCGTTCGGTGACGTCCGGATCCCTCTTTCCTAAGCGAAAAGACGTTACTATCCTGAACACTCCAGGTAAACAATCACTAGCTTTTTATGGAAAGTCTGTATATTACCTCATTTGGACACAGATGTTGTAATGATTATGTACCAAAAATGATTGCCAAACCTTGTACAGATGTGTTGTTAATAATTTTTCATATTAATGGGTATGCGAGATGTGTTTGTATTCAGCATTGTTCATTCATAGATGGCGGGATTTATGTGTTTGTGACTTCGCCCAACATTATTTAAGTCAATGTCTTTCTAGTGATAGTACACTGTATCATCTGATGATGAAGACGATGTGTCTTCGAAAGATCTAATGAAGTGTATGGTGTGTTTTTACCAGTAAAGGAGTTTAACATGTGGTACGGTGTGTACTACATTTGTTTTTATCGTGTTTCGTCCACATTTAATTCTACAGTTGGGGTAGATTATAATGTGGCTTTGCGTCTCCTTATCCCGAAACAATGCAACATGTAATTCAATATTTGACCTACTAGTAATGACTGCTGATTTGTTTTTAAATATTTTTTTAATAAGCGTTGTACTTTTCGACCGTGAATCTTAACTGACATACTTTTCCCTTGTTTACGCTTTCCAACCGTAGGTTGAAGAAGCGGATGTGCTCCAGCTTTGTCCGTCTGCACAATAACTCGCGTAAAAATGGTTCGATTTCGATGAAATTTTAGTATGTGGTAGGGGACCACCTGGGGACGAACTCTATTGAAAATGGAAGAAGTGGGGTCAAAGATCAGGACGTAGACGCGGGATTTATTCCATTGCCCATGCGTCATAACTTGCATAAAAATGGTTCAATTTCAATGAAATTTTAGTATGTGGTAGGGGACCACCTGGGGACGAACCCTATTGAAAATGGAAGAAATGGGGTCAAAGATCAGGACGTAGGCGCGGGATTTATTCCATTGCCCATGCGTCATAACTTGCATAAAAATGGTTCAATTTCAATGAAATTTTAGTATGTGGTAGGGGACCACCTGGGGACGAACCCTATTGAAAATGGAAGAAATGGGGTCAAAGGTCAGGACGTAGGCGCGGGATTTATTCCATTGCCCATGCGTCATAACTTGCATAAAAATGGTTCAATTTCAATGAAATTTTAGTATGTGGTAGGGGCCACCTGGGGACGAACCCTATTGAAAATGGAAGAAATGGGGTCAAAGATCAGGACGTAGGCGCGGGATTTATTCCATTGCCCATGCGTCATAACTTGCATAAAAATGGTTCAATTTCAATGAAATTTTAGTATGTGGTAGGGGACCACCTGGGGACGAACTCTGTTGAAAATGGAAGAAGTGGGGTCAAAGATCAGGACGTAGACGCGGGATTTATTCCATTGCCCATGCGTCATAACTTGCATAAAAATGGTTCAATTTCAATGAAATTTTAGTATGTGGTAGGGGACCACCTGGGGACGAACCCTATTGAAAATGGAAGAAATGGGGTCAAAGATCAGGACGTAGGCGCGGGATTTATTCCATTGCCCATGCGTCATAACTTGCATAAAAATGGTTCAATTTCAATGAAATTTTAGTATGTGGTAGGGGACCACCTGGGGACGAACTCTATTGAATATGGAGGAAATGGGGTCAAAGATAAAGACAAAGGAGCGGGATCCATTCCATCGCCCTTATGCGTCATAGCTTACGTAAAAGTGGTTCGATTGAGAGAAAACGTTATCATGTTGTTCCGGAAGTATACTTAACCGGTTCTGTTGAATATCGTCGAAATGGGGTAAAAGGTCAGGGCATACGAGCGAGATTTATTTTACAGCTATTATCCTCATAACTTGAGTAATGGTTGCTGGTATGTTGGAAAGCATATCATAATCAATGCATTGCATGATTTTACTAACTTGTTTTATATTTTACTTTGCAGGTGCACTTTGGAGGCTTTTGGAGGAGTCTGAAAGGCGGTCTCAAAATGCTAGTGTCATTGGTAGTCTTTCTGCGTCTAGGAAGCCAGTTGCTTCCACACCATGTCGCACTTCATCTGGGGAAGAAGGACGTTGTGTATTTGTTATTGCCTGCGGACATGTTTTAATCAGCAGTCGCAAAACCGAACCTTCGATATGCTTCTGGGAAGGATCTTCGCCTTATGTATGCTGTCCGAACAAAGGACGACCTTCAAAAAGTCAAAGGCCTTTTTCGTTAGGAGCACTGATAAATACCACATCCAATATCTTATCGTCTCCGATGTTTTCTTTGTTCGCCGTTCCATTATTCAGGAGGCTTTCAGGAAAATATTTCAGTAGGATAAATATTCCTAGGACAAAGTTAACTGTTAACTCCTTTTCAGGTCTTATGCAGAATGTAAAACTACCTCAGCTACTAGTGACTCGAAGAACCCCTGGAATCAACTCTAAGGTATCTACGACAAAACCTATTCCTACTCTAGCTGCCAAAAGCACTGCAAATTTATCAGGAAGTTATTCAGTCCGAAAGCAATTTCCGTTATCAAAAACATCATTCACATCAAATTTCTCCGTGAACCAATCAAGACTTTCAGGGGAAAGTCCACAAGCAGAGCAGTTCTCTTTACCATCAAAACTGCTTAAAGCCAATCACTCCAAAAACTTATCAACATCTTCAGGAAACTTTTCTAGGAACCGATCAAGGCTTTCAGGAGAAAGTTCAGAAGTAGAGCAGTTCTTTTTACCCTTAAAACTGCTTAAATCCAATTACTCCAAAAACTTTTCAACATTTTCAGGAAATTTTTCTGCGAACCAATCAAATCTTTCAGGAGAAAGTCCAGAAGCAGAGCAGTTCTATTTACAATCAAAACTGCTTAAAACCAATTACTCCAAAAACTTAACATTTTCAGGAAAATTTTCTACGAACCAATCAAGGCTTTCAGGGAAAAGTCCACAAGCAGAGCAGTTCTCTTTACCATCAAAACTGCTTAAAACTAATTACTCCAAAAACTTATCAACATTTTCAGGAAATTTTTCCACGAACCAATCAAGGCTTTCAGCGGAAAGTCCACAAACAGAGCAGTTCTCTATAGAATCAAAACTGCTTAAAACCAATTACGCAAAAAAATTATCAACATTTTCAGGAAATTTTTCCACGAACCAATCAAGGCTTTCAGAAGAAAGTCCACAAGCAGAGCAGTTGTCTTTACCATTAAAACTACTTAAAGGCGATTACTCCAAAAACTTATCAACATTTTCAGAAAATCTCTCAGAAAGCATGAGATTTTCCACGAAATCAATGATAACAAATTACACAAAGATGCCAATGAGAAACTTCTTTGGGGAAGGGGGAACAATATCACCTCCTCCTGTGCAATGGAAACAAAAATCCACAGTTAAACCATTTGTGATTTCACCGAAAGGTCATACTTGGAATGACCAATCTGTCAATTTTATGGAATCGCTTACTTCTCCGCAAAAGTTATCAACGGTGTATTATAGAGAATTTCAGTCACTAACCCCCACACACAGATATGACGTCATGAACAGCGTTACTGCCCTTTTTAGAAACAACGCAACGATGTCGCTTCTACCCATTGCTGCGTCGGCTATAGAGTCAGACGCGGAACATCATTGGATGCTCATGCTTAAGAATTATTTTATTCCCACAGAACAGCCAAGACATTTCGTTGAGGATGAGATTCAGTTTCACCCTTCAAAGAAACCGAAAAAACATGCCATAAGCGATTCAACAAAAGAAACTACAAGATACAGTGGAAGCAGTGCGTTTGAAGCTGACGAGATTGTCCTAAAGAATCAGACGGAAGAAGCATCGTCTCTAGGTACGTTGAATAAATATCTGTAAATTATTCCCATATTCCGGTTTTTAAATATTATTGGAATAAATTCAAAGTTGTTAAAATACGGGATGAAGCATGTGTCATTCAAAAACAAAACAAAACAAAAACCTGTCAGATTTAGGACTGAAAGAACATCTCTATTGGCATTCCAAATCTTTCATATCACCCTGGTGGCGCAGTGATCTAAGCAATGGCTTCTGATCATTCGCCCGAAAGAGGTAAGGTTCGAATCCCGGTGTGGCATGGATGTTGTGCATGTCTTACGACACGGGCTGTCTCTCTTCCCTGGAACTCGTGACCCTAAATTAGGGACGGGCGACTGCTTATAGCCCATTGAGTTGCTCACGATGGTCGTTAAAGCTTCCATCAATAAAAAATATTTAAGTTGTTAATTACTTGTAAAGTATTACAGAGATGACGCGCATGTCACGACGGCGAAGTTATAGCTATGAGCTTCGTCGGTGTAGCTGAATTGGGAAAGCATTCGGCTCCGGAGTAAGAGGATGTGGGTTCACATTGACGCATGAACGTAAAAATGAATCTTCTTGTCATCAGGTTCCTAGAATAATGTGTGATGTTCTTTTCACACATCGCCTGGATTTAATGAGAATTCCTTCTTCGCTTCAAAAAGATGTGCGATGCTTCTTCCACACATGCTCTGGAATTTTTCAAGCATGAGAATTCCTTCTTTTACGGAGCGTTATTTTAAGCATGGTTTACAGCGAACCCGAAACCTGCGATTTCGTGCCCCGGCCTTTTTCAAGGGGGATGGGGGATGTGTGACGTACATCAGAGGTGATGCAGATGTCAAAGCAGCAAGTACCAGCAAAAGGCCCTTGCCGGTGTAACTTAATTGGAAAAGCATTCGGCTCACCAGCAGAAAAATGTGGGTTTACACAGTACATACGTCTTTTGAAAAAAAAACTGAGGGTTTTTTTTTTTTTTTTTTTTGCATTTCTTTTTTCGTTAGATGATGCAAAAGTATTTTGGAAAAGGTATCTTAAAATCGCATTAGAAAAATTCTTTTTGTACTTGGTTTCTAGAACCATCCCAAACTATCCATGACTCTTTCCTGTCGTTTTTATTTTTTTTTATTTTTGTAAGTTGCATAGTGCAATGTTTTACCATCAGATGACGCAACTGTATATCCTGTAGATAGCACATTTGGATTTGTACTTTATCTCAGCTAGTAGCGCACCCACGGGAAAGGCCGATGCCTCCCCCTTTAGGCTGACTGATCGGAAAATTATTACGTCGAAGTTTGAAACAAAAAATCACGATACCCGATCTACATATACTTCTTAATCATGCACCTTACAATTATAATATACAATAATTACAACGAAGAAGTTCTGTTAAATATATTTAGAAAGATCTAACCAGGAAAAGAATTTCATCTACTACTTCTTCCAATCATTTAACTTTCTTGTACTCTAACGTTACTAATAACTGGATAAAAAAATGTACAAATGTTAACCTCCTTGTTAATTGTTATGGCACCTGACTAGTATTTCCTGTAAATTTAGTGGAGTCACCCCCACCTTCGGGTAATTCTGTGCGCCATGGCTCACCCCCTTCCCGGTCCCTTGGGAAATTTCTGGGTGCGCTACTGATCTCAGCTTCTAAAATGAGAATTTGTGGTTTTTATAGCAGCTTTCTAATTTTTGCTTCCTTCTGGCTTTTTTTATTTTTACTGTAGTAAATGAGCTATGCGTTTCTCTTACATTCTAATCACATGTTTTCTATTTCAGGTAATTCATCTTCGAAATCATCAAGAATAAGTTCCGTACAGATCTGTTCTCTCAAAAACTTCATGATAAATTTAGTGGTTGTCATTTGTATTATGTCTCAGTACTGTATGCAAAATTTCGTAATACGCACGTGATTATGCCTCTTCACAATATTCCATGAACCATGTTCTAAGTTTTCACGTCTTCTTAGTTTGTTTTTAAATAAAATACGTGATCATGTGGAAATTTCTGTCAATCATATGTTTTATTTCAACACATGCACGAGAGATGGAAATTTATTAGTGAGAACGCAATGGGTTGCATTGGAATATAACGTAGGATCCGACTCTCGTCGGCTATATCCCTTTGATATAGTCGCCAGAGATGGAAACGGGTCACGGGTCAATGGGTCGACAATTTCTTGAGGGTTAAATGGGTCGAGTCAGGGTGCTCGTGACCTGATTTCGATCCGGTTTTATTTACGTTTTATTTTTTAAAAGGAAAAAAAATGTCAAAGAAAAATGCGTACTGTGGAATTTTGTGCTGGATGCTGCTTCCAGCGGAGTGAAAAATGATTTGTCGTACAAAAATATTGCCGTCCCTTTCTTAAAGCAAAGATTTCCACCGACCGATGATACCATATTTTAAAACGATACTTGATTTGCGTTTGTTTTCAGTGAAATTTTCCGGAGCAAGATACAGGCAAACGTCTGTCGCCTCCTTCTCTGGTGATTCACTTTCTCACACCCTGCGTGTCACATTGTAAGACTGAGAGTTACTTTTCACATTGCATCTTTCGAATTGAGTTCAGAGGTTTTCGTTTAACGTGCTACCATCCCGTTCCATTACACGTCGTGTCGGAATTAATGCCTTATTTGTTAAAATGGATGAATTTAAGATTAAGGAGATTGAAAAAGGCGTCAAGGCCAACAAACATGTTCTTGTTGAAAATAAAAAAGGGGAAGAGTGAATGCTGCAAGTTGTTTCGTCTTATTAAGAAACCAGAATAGGTTTCACAGCAACACCACCTTTCACATATTCTGAAACTTGATATATTATCAAGAAAACAGCAAAAACTGAAATTAAACTTACAACAAGTTACTCAATTCAAAAATTTTGACTGTAGCAGCATCAAAATTAAGTGGAACAGCCTACTGTGGAAGGACTTTTGACTCTCGCAGATGTGTTCGAAAACATGTGTAAAACAGTTAGGTTATATGAAGGAAGACACTTTCAACACTTTCTGTAAATGAGTAAATTAAACTTTTCCGTAATACTTTTATATGATTTCTACATATCCTACGGTACCCACTGCGGAGAGACTATTTGAACGCCCTGTGTATGTATATATATATATATATATATATATATATATATATGGGATGTAAGGTCAGGTGATGCGTAACATCATAGCCTCTCCTTGACAAATGTCAACCCCGCCTTCTCGTGGTGCATCCTGTTCCCACTAAAGGGGCTCTGACGACCGCCCATAGCGGTATAACTATACCATCGGGATTAGAGGAAATTCTATCCCACACTCACCAACCCGCTTGGCCAGCGTGGTGAGTTATGGCCAAACCCCTCCAAAATGATTCCACAACTTAAATCTTGGCCCTCAGTCTCCGGCAGCTGGAATGTACCTGGCCAAGGCAGCGGCCAGTGCGACATGAAGGCAGAGGGTGCTAAGAATCCCCGGAGAACCGGACTAGGCTGCCATCTGATGCTGACCTTGGCTACTTACAATGGACGCTCCCTATCTTCTGATTCAAGGCTTCTTGAATTGGAAGAGGAACTACAAAGGATCAAGTGGGACATCGTGGGGCTAAGTGAGGTAAGGAGAAAAGGAGAAGATCTCATCGAACTGAAAAGTGGACATCTCTTCTACTATCGTGGGACAGATACTGGCAGAACTAGTGGTGTTGGATTTATAATAAACAAGAAACTGAAGGATAAAGTTGTAGAAGTTGAAAGTTCCTCTGACAGAGCTGCACGACTTGTTATCCAACTCTCGAAAAGATACCAGGCTCAGATTATTCAAACTTATGCACCCACCACAAGTCATCCTGAAGAAGAAATTGAAGAATTTTATGAGGAAATTTGTCATCTAAATAATAAAGGTAAGCAGCACTTGAAAATAATTATGGGAGATTTCAATGCAAAAATAGGGCAACAGCAACAGAATGAAACTTCAGTAGGTAAATTCGGTCATGGCAACAGAAACCAGCGTGGAAATACTCTCGTTGAGTTTGCAGAGGAAGAAGGGTTTTTCATCTTGAACTCCTTCTTCAAGAAAAAGCCACACAGGAAATGGACATGGAGACATCCAAATGGGACGACAAGTGAAATTGATTTTATTATGTGTAACAAAAAATTCGTCATAGAAGACTGCAGTGTGCTAAACAAGTTCAACACAGGTAGTGACCATAGATTGGTGAGATGTAAGATGCACCTCAACACTAAACTTGAACGTGGCAAGCTCATAAGACAAACAAAATCTATTGACATAACCAACCTTAAAAAACACCATAATACCTTCAAGTTAGAACTGAAGAACAGGTTCTCTGCTTTAGAAGGCCTAACATCGGAAGAAGTGGACATCTCTGAAGTTAACAGAAAAGTAACCAAAGCTCTTATGGAAACAGCAACAAAATTAGCTGGGTCTAAGAACAAGTTGCATGTGAACAAATTATCAGGAAAAACCAAAATGTTGATGCAAAAAAGAAGAGAGATGAGGACAACTAAAGATGTGACTTCCAAAGTGGAATATATAGAGCTATGCAAGACAGTAAGAAAAAGTATCACTGAAGACGTAAGGAAATTCAACTGTGAACTAGTGAGGAAAGCAATTGAAAACAACCAAAGCCTAAAGATAGCAAAGGGACATCTCAGTAAGGGAAGAAAACAGATTATGGCACTGAGAAAAGAAGATGGTTCTGTAACAAGAAATAGAGGAGAAATTTTGACAAGAGTGAAAGATTTCTACTCCAAATTATATGAAAGGGATGATATATGCACTCCAGACATCATGAAAGATACCAGTACCAGAGTTCCTCCAGTCCTTCCAGCAGAAGTTGCACATGCAATCAAGAACATGAAGAGAGGAAAAGCTCCAGGAGAAGATGGAATTACTGTAGACATCATACAAGAAGCAAGTGGAGAAATCGAAACAGTACTCGCCCAAATTTTCACTCGATGCCTTAATGAAGGAAAGATTCCTGAGGATTGGAACACCGCTACAATGATCCTGCTACATAAGAAAGGTGACATTGAGGATCTCGGAAACTACAGACCTATCAGCCTCCTATCAGTAGTTTATAAAATCTTCACTAAAGTTCTTTCACACCGCTTGAAGGTAACACTGGACATGGCTCAACCGAGAGAACAAGCTGGATTCAGGAGTGGCTACAGCACAATAGATCATATCCACGTGCTGAGAGAACTAATTGAAAGAGCGAGGGAATATGAACTTCCATTGTGCATGGCTTTTATCGATTATGAAAAAGCCTTTGATTCGGTGAAACCATCAGCAGTTACAATGGCTCTGAAAACCTGCGGTATTGAAGATGCATACATTAATATTATTAATAACATCTATGAAAATGCAAGTGCAAAGATTAGGCTGTTTGAAAATACAACACACGTAAAAATTGGAAAGGGAGTGAGACAAGGTGACACCATATCTCCGAAGCTCTTCAATGCCACATTGGAGGGTGTTTTTCAGTCGCTGAGCTGGGAAAACAAGGGGATAAAGATTAATGGAGATCATCTAACCCACCTTCGTTTTGCTGATGACGTAGTCATTTTTGCAACTACCCCATCAGAGCTGCAGAGTATGATCCAGGAACTTGCGGACAAGAGTAAAGAAGTGGGATTAAAAATGAACTTTCAGAAGACAAAAGTGATGTTCAATGCTTTTACAAGGAATGAAGATTTATCGATTGATGGAAAAAAGCTGGAGATAACAGACACGTTCGTTTATCTTGGACAGCAGATATCAAGTGAGGGTCACATTGATGAAGAAATTAATCGGCGTACAAAACTTGCCTGGAGAGCTTTTGGAAGAAACAGCATAATTTTCAAGAGCAATATGCCATTATGTCTTAAAAGAAAAGTGTTTGATCAATGCATCCTTCCAGTGCTTACGTATGGTGCAGAGACGTGGACCTTAACTAAAAGAGACATACAAAGGCTCCAGACAACTCAAAGAAGCATGGAGAGGTGCATGCTTGGGGTAACCAGGAGAGATAAGAAGAGGAACTCGTGGATCCGAAAAATGACAAGAGTGGAAGACATCATGATCAGAGTTAAATCCCTGAAATGGCAATGGGCTGGACATACTGCCAGAAGGACAGATCATCGATGGACAGCCGAAATTTTAGATTGGATTCCAAGGGACAAGAAAAGACCCAGAAGAAGACCACATGGGAGATGGGTGGATGAAATTCGAAAGTATGCAGGGGTGACATGGAGGAGACTGGCACAAGACAGACCGTTGTGGAGGAAACTTGGGGAGACCTTCGTCCAGCAGTGGATTGATAATGGTTGACAATGATGATGATGATGATATATATATATTGTTTATACATGACTAGCAGGGGTACCCGGTATTTCCCGGGTAAATATTCGGGGAATCACCAAGTTCAGCGGGTGAAATTTTATGAATGAAAAATATATTCCAAAAATATATCTTTTGAATTTTGAATATCTGGAACTCTCTATTTACATAACATTATATTTCTGCCTAATGGAGCAGCCTGTAGGTGGTGAAAGCTAGCGTAAAACTAAAAAATAGAACTTTTTATGAAAATTTTGTATGGGGGCCCCTTGACCCCGGGCTCCGACCCCTTCCGAAAACCATCTATGTTCAAAGTATCATGACATAGTATGCCAAATTTGGTGGTTCTAAAATTAAAACTGATCCCGGGCTCCGACCCCTTCCAAAAAACCGTGTATGGCCTAAGTTAGAGTACCATGAGATAATGTACCAAATTTAAAAGTGTAGAACTTTTTACGAAAATTTTATACGGGGGTGGGGGCTTTACCTCCCGGCTCCAACCGCTTCCAAAAACTGTCTACGGCTTAAGTCAGAGTACTATGAGATAATATACCAAATTTGGTGGTTGAAAATTCAAAGCTGTAGAACTTTTTACGAAAATTTTGTATGGGGCCCCTTTGACCCCCGGACTCCGACCCCTTCTAAAAACCGTCTACTGTCCAAGTCAGAGTACCATGAGATAGTATACCAAATTTGGTGGTTCTAAATTGAAAACTGTAGAAATTTTAACTAAAATAACGAAAATTTTGTATGGGGCCCCTTGACCCCCCCGGGCTCCGATCCCTTCCCAAACCCTTCTACGGTCTAAGTTAGAGTACTATGAGATAGTATACCAAATTTGGTGGTTCTAAATTGAAAACTGTAGAAATTTTAACTAAAATAACGAAAATTTTGTATGGGGCCCCTTGACCCCCCTCCCTGGGATCCGATCCCTTCCCAAACCTATCTACGGTCTAAGTCAGAGTACTATGAGATAGTTTACCAAATTTGGTGGTTCCACATTGAAAACTGTAGATTTGTATAGCGGACAAACAAACAAATATACAAACTTTCACTTATATAGAGAGAGATTATTTATAAATATACATGATTATGTGTAATTATAAATATAGTTTCGAATTTACAGTTCAAAGCAGATTTTCCGGGTCAAGTCAGGGTCAGGTCCGGGTTCGAAATTTTTGGACCCGTTCCCACTCTGATAGTCGCCAGAATTATCCAAAATTCGTTGCCATCTGTGTGGAAGTCTCCGCATGCCGTCAGCTAGACGAGATGTGATCATCGCCATGGACCGGTTTACGGCTCTTGCAATGTCTTCGGTGGTCTTGAAACGATACTTCCGAAGCTGTACTTCCGTCTTCGGAAATAAATCGATGTCACAAGAACTTAAGTCAGGCGAATATGGAAGGTGGCATAACACTTTCCAACTCCATTGACTTCCGGAACTGGTGGGCAACAACACCAGCAACACGGCAGCGAGCGTTGCCATGCAAAATTATCGGAGGGAGCTCCATCAAATGACGCTGCTTCCACTGGAGAGCTGGACGCATTTTATGTTCGAGAAAATACGCTGCATTTATCGTTTGTCCTGGAGGTACTGCATGTGTTAGTAGACGCCATCCCAATCATAGACGGTAATGATCTTAAATTTATAACAGAACCACAACAACGAATAACCTTATGAATGGAGGCATTATGAACAACAACGAATAACCTTATGAATGGAGGTCTAATGAATGGAGGCATTACGCCACGAGCCGTAATGCCTCCATTCATTAGACTGACTTTGAGTTTCGGTTCATAACACCGCGCCTGTGTTTCATCCAATGTAAGGACACGCTGTAGAAATACGTCCCCTTTGCACTCATGCCGTTCTAAATGGAGTCGAGCTGCTTCGTAACGTTGCCATTTCTCAACATCACTTAAAGCATGAGGCGCCCAATGTGGTGCAATTTTTCGCATGTTTAACAGCTTTTTACGCTTTCCAACCGTAGGTTGAAGGAACGTATTTGCTCCAGCTTTTTCCGTCCGTCTGTCTGTCTGTCGGCACGATAACTCACGTAAAAATGGTTCGATTTGGATGAAATTTTAGTATGTGGTAGGGGGCCACCTGGGAACGAACCCTATTGAAAATGGGACAAATGGGTTAAAGGTCACAACATAGGAGCGGGATCCATTCCATTGCCCTTATGCCTCATAACTTGCGTAAATATGGTTCGATTTCAATGAAATTTTAGTATGTGTTAGAGGACAGCCTGCGGACGGACCCTATTGAAAATGGGTGAAGTGGGGTCAAAGGTCAGGACATAGGAGCGGGATGCATTCCATTGCCCTTATGCGTCATAGCGTGCGTAAAAATGGTTCGATTTCGATGAAACTTTGGTATGTGGTATGGGGACCACCTGGAGAAGAAATCTATTGAAAATGGGATAAATGGGGTCAAAGGTCAGGACATAGGATCGGAATCCGATCCATCGCCCTTATCCCCTACTACACTGCTGGCCACCCAAAATGCAACACCAAGAAAGACAAGAGATAGCAAAGCCAGATTTACTGGACACATAACAACAGATACAAAGATGAAACTATTGAGCTTACAGGCCCGTGTGACTTGCGGAACACGCAGACATCAATAGTTCGTGTGGCCCCCATGGCTGGCAATAACGGCCGCTACACGCCACGGCATCGAACGAAAGTGGCTTTGGTTGTGGCTTGGAGTATGTCGGTCCAGGCTGCTTCCACACGTTGCCACAGTTCATCAGGCATAGCCGCGGGTGGTGTTTTCCGGGTCACTCGGTTGCCGATTAGCGACCAGACGTGTTCGATGGTCGAGATATCGGGAGAGCAGGCGGGCCACGGCAGCAGTAACACCTTATGGGCCGTGAAGAAATGTTGCATAATGCGTGCCACGTGCGGGCGCGCATTGCCCTGTTGAAACGTGGCCGCTGGCAGGTCCTGCAGGTAAGGGAGGACTACAGGCTTCAAAACGTCGGAGATGTAGCGGTGGCTGTTGGGTGTATTGGCGATGCGTACCAGAGGGGTGCGGGTGTCATATCCAATTGCGCCCCAAACCATAACGCGAGACAACGGACCGGTATGGCGATCCATAATGCATGCGTCATACAGTCTCTCGCCGCGGTGGTGTAACGTCAATGGTAATCGGAGTAATGGGCGCTGTGCGACAAGTCCCCGCTCCTGCATAAGACGTCAAACGGTACGTGCTGACACAGGTTGTTGCGCAACACACCCTAATTCATGCGCTAACGTTCGTGACGTGGCGGTGCGAGCCGTCAATGCCCGCCGCACAACATGCCGGACCTCTAGTTCGGTGGTGTGCCGCGGCTGCGGCAATCGCCGACGTCGGTCCGTCCGTCCCTCCTGCACCAACCGAATCCATACTCGTCTCACTGTGGCTGGATGTCGTTCCACACGGGCGCCGATGTCTCGGTACGATAAACCGCTGTCGCGATATGCCACTATTCGTCCTCTGTCGAACTCCGAAACGTGCTGGAATGACTTCCGTATTCTGCGACGAGGCATCAGGAAGCTTCCCACGCACAGGTCCGGCAGCACAACACACTTACACTATTTACACCCCGCCTTCTGTGCACCATTCTTATAGTGCTTCTCGGTGGCGTGCCGGGTGCACATGATTTGCATATGCCCTGGAATGCTAATCGTTTGTATGTCCTCTCGCGGGCGACGCATGCTGCGAATTTCAGGCCAATCGGATGCTTCCTTCTTGGTGTTGCATTTTGGGTGGCCAGCAGTGTAGAAGGAATCGTCATTTTCTTTAAAGACAGTAACGTTTTAGACAGATAATATAAAGCTCCAATAAAGTTAAGGAATTTTATTCATAAGAACCAAAAAAAATTATTCGTTCTCTCTAAACAATCAGGAGAAAGACAATCCGAGAAAGGGAGCGATTTCTCGGGTGGTCCACCGGGATCGTCCCGGTGCGGTAATCTGCCTCTGCCCATAATAATATGCAATTTACCTGCTAGGAGGGCACGAACGTTTAATTTGTTTTTCTCGATATATCAGCTTCTAAAGGTTCGGTTTAAAAGTTTCTTAGCAGACCGGATGATATCCACTTTGTGGAACATTTAGAATCTACTCCTAAATCCTTTTAGCGCACATTTCTAACACGAGGTGGCGTTAGTGTGTATTTCTGTTTGTCGCTCCAGCTTCTAAAACTCCCATTGGAAAACATTTTTTTGTACTGTACGCCTTTCGCTAAGGTGCTGATTGAGAACATATTATTCTTTAACCAGCTGGAACGAATTATCATGGGGTTAGCAAAATGGGCTACGAGCACTGTTAAAAAAATCCACTTAAAAATGAGAACCTGAACCTATTCGTTTTTGTTTTTTTTAAGTACAATCGTATCGTAAACGAGTAAAGACATGCTCAAATATAAGTAACCATACGTACTTCAAATAACTGCGTCAATAAATACAAATATAATCTCGTATTACTTCATTTTAGGTAATATACATTCCAAGAAAAATTGTTTAATAAATGTGTAAAGTGGCACACATGAATAATTAGTACAACAAATTCACTGATCACAAGTAATTTTATTAAGCATAAAGTATCTTTGTGTACGTTTTTACATCAACTATATTTGTGTCAATCTCATAAATAATATATTGTCGCTTCGTCACTATATTTGTCACAAAATTGTGTGGTCCATTTGCCCAGCATGTGACAACCAGTATATCTATTAGCCCAGATGTACTATCGAATAATATACACTGGCGGAAAGTGAAAAAAGAACACCAAGAAGGAGACGTCTGATACCAACGAAATTTATACAGCATAATAACGGAATACAGAGGATAACGTGATCAAAACATTATGGCAAAATATAGCTGTATTTGCTGGTAAACTGAAAAATTACATTTCCATGTAACATGGTTAGTACGAGGTTGAACCGCCATGAACTGCGTCACACTGTGCAATTCTGGCATGGAGTCTGTCGTACAGATGTTGGATGTAAGTTTGGGGTATTGAGTTCCAAGCATCCTCAACCTGGACGCGTAAATCGGAGATGGTCGTAGCTGGCCGTAGCTGGCCGTGGAGACCAGATAAGTCGTTGTCCCATAAAATCCCACACGTGCTCAATGGGGGACAAATCCGGTGAACGTGCAGGCCATGGAAGTTGTCTTACACCCTGAAGTGCATGTTGCGTTGCACGTGCAGTGTGTGGGCGTGCGTTATCTTGCTGGAAAACGCCACGATGGACCGACCTTACAAATGGCACAACAACGGGCTGAATGATGTTGTTGATGTAGTAGGTGCTGTTTAACGTACCCGATACAAACACTAGTTGTGTACGGCAGTGATAGCTGATCGCTCCCTACACCAGAAGACTAGGTGTAGGTCCTGTGTGTCGCTGGCGGATGCAAGAAGAGTGGAGACGCTCCCCTGTGCGTCTGCGAACACGCATACGGCCATCGGAGGCTCCCAAGCAAAATCTGCTTTCATCGCTGAACACGACAGATCGCCATTGCTTTGTCCAGTGCAGAAGTTGGCGACACCACTGCAGCCGTTCCTGACGGTGGGCTGGAGTCAGAGGTACACATGCCAGAGGCACACGTGCATGTAGTCTGCATCCAGTAGACGGTTGCGGATTGTTCGCACAGTCACCTCAGGTGCAACGGCAGCTTGGATTTGCGTCGCAGTGGATGTTCTGCTTGACAACGCCGCTCTTCTTATGCGTCGATCGGTCCGCTCATCAGTCCATCTGTGACTCCCGGTTCCACGTCTTCTCGTGTGGGAATGTTCCTCGGACCATCTATGCAACCATCGTACCACCACCGTTACTTCCCGTCCAAATGGCTCTGCAATACGACGATACGACCACCCGGCCTCGCGGAGTCCGAGTAGATGACCTCGCTCAAAGTCTGATAACTGCTGAAATCGTACACGTCTTCCATGTCCAGGCGCTGCAGCTTCTTCAGGGCCTTCGCACGTGTCCGTACGCCAACGACTGATTACATTCACTTCGCCGTACTCCTTAAATACCACCGACGATAATTTTCATATTATCCCGTGCTGTGGCGTAAGCGCTCACCGGTTGGTCCCGAAATTAACATCACACCTACGCAAACTCGACCCCATCAACATATGTAAATTTCATGATCGTCCGCCAATTCCTTCTTGGTGTTCTTTTTCACTTTCCGCCAGTGTACTTCCAGTTAATTCTGTGAATAAATGAGTATGTATGGAGCACACGTAATTCAAATTTGAAACCGAGCTGCGGATGGCTTAGTGGTTAGAGATTCAGACTGCTGATGGAGGGACCCAGTTTCAAACTTAGCCTGGTAGTGCGGATTTCTAACAATTGCTGAATATCCGCCGTGCATCGGGCGAGCAAGTTAAGTGACGGCCCCCGGTTAAAGTTCCAAAGCCCCCCACCCCGTAATTTCTTTCTGCCTTCAATGTGAAAAATCGTACGGTGGCGCCATCTAGTGTGCTCTCTCTCTCACTTCGAAGTCGCTTTAACTTCCTTCAGTTTCTGTGCCCTGCCCGAAAAGGCATAGAAACTAAATGAAGTCAGAGCACATATATCTGAAATATGTGGATTTTTGAGTACATATATTTGAAATACATGTACTCAAAAATGAGTACATATAATTCAAATTAGAAATACCAGATATACTCACAATTGATTCTATGTATGTACTGAGAAATTAGTACGTGCCTTTTCCAAAAACGAGACACAAATACTCGGAGCTATTATAAGCCCAGAATTTACTCAAAAACGAATACATTTTGCTTATTTCTAAGTACAATTTTTAACAGTGAGTGCATTCCCTTTGTAAGTGCGCCGAACGCGGCTGCAACGAGTGAATCTGCGCAACAGAAAGCATTCCTTTTTCCCTATCTTTGCTATTCAAGGTGGTCATTCAGGGAAATGACTGACCCTAATTCTTTATGACTGATTACTCGCTAAAAGAGCTTAAACACTGCCGACTGACCTATGAAATGAGAGAGAAGTTGTTTTAGTTACTTGGTATTGCCCAGTGGCATGATGTGCATGTCAGGGGGACTAGTGCTTCCCCACCATGCCTTGTGTCATGTCAGAAGTTGTTTCAGTTACTTGGTATTGCCCGGTGGCATGATGTACATGTCAGGGAGACTAGGGCTTCCCTATCATGCCTTGTGTCATGTCAGAAGTTGTTTCAGTTACTTGGTATTGTCCAGTGGCATGATGTACATGTCAGGGGGGGACTAGGGCTTCCCTATCATGCCTTGTGTCATGTCAGAAGTTGTTTTAGTTACTTGGTATTGCCCAGTGGCATGATGTACATGTCAGGGGGACTAGGGCTTCCCCATCATGCCTTGTGTCATGGAGCGAGAATAGAGGACTAGAAGCTATCTTGATGTAGCATAAGTAACAGGTTTATTATCAGTACTGCTGAGATGTGAGGTGGAAAAGGAATTGTTTCACCTTGGCTTTCCGGCTGCTAAAAGAGTTAAATAATGCACAATTTTCCCTCCATGGGGCGTATTTCTAGAAACCACCTTATGACGAAGTAAATTTCTCCATCATTTTTATGCCAGGGGTGGGATTCGAATCTACAACTCTCGGCTCCGGAGCTCCGAGTGTTATCCACTATATTACATTGGCATGTGCTCTCTCTTCTATCTGCCTTTATCTCATGTGCGCCCTATAGGGCAGGCGCACATTTTTATGCCAGGGGCGGGATTCGAACCCACAACTCTCGGCTCCAGAACTCCGAGTGCTATCCACTATACTACACTGGCATGTGCTGTCACTGCTACCTGCCTTTATCTCATGTGCATCCTGTGGGACAGGCACGTCACAGGGGTTAAAAAAAATAGCAAGTAATTCCTGACGGCTGATTTGAGGGAAATATTAAAAAGAAAAACAATTTTGGCATTTTTTCCCCAAAAAATAAGATTAATATTTAGAAACATTTTCGCGGTTCTAGTTTATGAAAACTGGATGACGGGAAAGCATCCATTTTTTCCCAGAGGATTTGAGGCCCCGTTTCGCAGCCATATACATGCATATTAATTAGTAAGACGATGTGAAAGAAATATCAATTCAATGAATGAAATTTTTGTACCATGAGGATAAGGTGTTATGTATTACAGCTATTTGCACATAACTACGCATCCTACATAATGTAATGAACTAAAACATGTTCTTCGTGGGGACGAAAAAGCTGAGACTTGTGGGACGTTCTTTTTTTTTTATAATAGAGTCAAGAGAAAAATTTTTACTACGTGCAAAACATTGTGGAATTATTTTAAGTGTGATTTTTATATTCAAAAGTAACTAATTTATGTAGTTTAACTTTTTTTTATGCCATAATTCTTAATTGTAACTTATTTGCTAACTTATGTTCTGTGTTTTCTTATAAATTGGAAAAGATCATCAGTGACACTATCATGCGACAGTTGTATGTGTGTGTGTGTGTGATTGTGATGAATTTCAAAGAGATGGCTAGTTCTTGTGACGTGCCTGCACCACAGGACGTACATGAGGTAAAGGCATATAGCAGCGCGAGCATACGTCCGCGTAGCTCAGTTGGGAGAGCGACTTACTTCGGAATGAGGGGACCCGGGTTCGATGCCCGGCGTGGACAAAAATGACGGAGAAATTTACTTCGTTATGTTCTCTAAAAGAATAAAATTTTCAAGATATGCTTAACTTTTGCGGGTGTTTTGTAATATTTTGTATTTGTATAAAACTAGGGCAATAATTTTAACTACACAGCGAACGTTTATGTTACACGAAATATAGTGCAACAATTTCGGTTTTAGCAAAATTACCTGTAGGTTCCAAAGAACTTGCATTATTAGAACGCTCATAAAACCTATTAATAATAGGAAATTTAAAAATTTCAATAACTGAAATAGTAATATGGAATTAAATTTTCCAAATAAATAATAATGATAATTAATAAACTGGAATTTAAAATTTTCAATAATTGAAATCTAATCGATTTTCACAAAAGGGCCTCGATGATATTTTTTGCTGGGGGTGGGGGGTGGCGAGTTTCTCAGGTACGCCACTGAATATACGCTACCAAATATTTTTGTTGAGGGAATGAAATTTCAAGGATCCCAGTTCCTCTGCTCGTGAGCGTATGCATAGCACAACGAGGCTCTCTCCGAATTAGACATCGTAGCGATAGACAATTGTTTAAGAAAACTTTCACTGGAAACCGTTTCAGCTCACGTTCTACTTCTGGTCCGTGACAGATTTTGTACAATAGCACTCACACAATTGAAGGAAGCGCGTAAACAAATAGATCGAGAAAACGAACTGATGTGGTTTTGGAAATACAGAGGAAAAAAAAAATCTTGGGTTCCCCAGAAATTCTTCCTTGTAGATGGTAAACTTCCATCTTTCAAAGGTCAAACGCGTTTTCTTTTTCCTTTTGTGAGTGGCAATTCCCAACCGACAATAGTGAACCGGAGGTCAATGTGGCTTTACCAGCTAATCTGGGAGGAGATATGTTTTGAGCATCGGCGCGTGACCATGACTTGTTTACGTTACTCATACACGACGGCACACACAGACATGAAAAAAAAAAAAAATTATGGGTTTTAGGTGGTGATTTTCCTGAATTGCGTGTAATCGACCTTGGATCGCCATTCACTGCTGATGTTAATCCGTTACCTTCGAAGTAAAGGGCACGCTAGGATATTTATAAATATCTTGATGACGTCGGCAAACGAGATCTATTTCTTGTTGCAAATACTGAAATGGCAAACCGCTAACCGTCGAGTCTTTCACGTTGTAGAGTTTTACCTTTGAAGATAGGAGTTTTAAGGTGGGCGTCTTGCGATTTTGCTTCCTGTACTTCCAATGCAATATTTCTTCCCTATTACTTCATCGAAGAAAGATTTCCGATACATCAAAATTGGTTAAGGCATCCTAACTTTCATTGTACAATAGGAATTTTTTTGCAAAAGCATTTCCTGAACTACACTATATTGAAAAAAGTCACGGGCATACATTAGTACGGTGTCGTGTCTTCACGAGCTCCGTGTTTGAGTGCTTCACGTACGTGTTTTGTGTGTCACATCATTGTTCTTCTGTGTGTGTACCAAAGTTAAAGGTCTGTGCTTTCGTTTAAGATCCCTCACGAGTTGGTGAGTGCTTATTTTGTTTCATTATCAGCGTTTTAATTTCCACGCTGAGCTGGTCCTTTTCTTCGTTAACCCTTGCCATTGATTATGGCATCTGCCGATGAGGGCGCAGTTCCCGCCCGCATCGCTGCAGCTCCTCGCGTCGCCTCTTCAACGACAGATGCAGCCGATCAATCATCTTCGCTTGCTAGTGGAGAGCCTCTTAATTTTCTTCCGGTCATATGCACGTCTTCTCCTGCTCAGGTCTCGGACTCTGCCATTCAGAACGTGGATGTGATGTCCCTGGCCACTGCTGACGATGATGAATTCATGGACGTCTCTGATATCGTTACTGATCTGCCCTCTACAGTTTCTACTGCCTTTGCTTCCAGTACATTGTCTCATGCTGCGTCATTGCCTTCCAGAGGAGGCGCTTCTGCACGCACATATTCTGAAGCTACCCATGGTATTCCACCGGCTTCCTGCTCGTCTCGTCTGCCCGCTATGGATTCTTACGTTACTCTCAACGGTGACACCACCTTATTAGACATTCCCGAGAACTCTCCTGCTGGTCAACGTATTCATTCGACCCTCGAGTTGGGGATTTGTTTTAATGCGCTGCCCAACACTCCTTTGGAGCAGTACAGCTCCGCTCTTAAGAAGATGCTTCCTTCTGGTGCCATCACCCACCTCACCCGAAAGCCACGAACTGTGATTGTTTATTTTTCGAAGAAAGAATATGCCGAGATTGTCTTGTCTCGGGGCCTATCAATTGGCGATCGTCACCTCTTAGCCGAATCCATCGCCCAGCGTTCTGTTCTGGTCTCTCTACATCCGGTAGCCCCAGAGATCTCTGATGATATGCTGTGTGCTGCACTTAGTCGATGCAGCCCAGTGAAGACTCTCTCCTCTTTCCCCTCTGACCCCGATGATAAACATATCTGTGGCTTCCGTCGAACTGCTCGCATCATCTTTTCGTCGGAAGAGCATCTCATAAAGTTTCCACGGTTCCTCGATGTTCGTTGCGGTAACGAACGCCGCCGGATTGAGCTCCTCACCTCTGCTCATTGCTCACGCTGCAAGGCTTTCGGTCATCAGCAGGCTTATTGCCCCCATGCATGGGGCAATGCATTAACTTTTTGATGTTCTTTCGCACTGCGGTGAAGAACAATTGTGATCAATTTGTTCTTCCTCAAGCATTGCTCTGTTTGCATCACGTTGTAAATTTGTCATTACTCCTTCAATGTACATATCATTGCTTTTATCAGTTTGTATCATTCCTATTCTTTTTTTTTTTCTTTGAGACGATTCCATGTTGCTCGTCTCCTGTGTTTTGTTACATTAAAGCTATTCTGAAACCACCTTTGGCCTTAATGAATGCACTAACACTTTGAGACATGCTTTCGGCACGGTTTTGGATCACAGCGATAGGTATGCGCTTCCATTCAGTACATAATACTGCCCCTAACTGTTGCTTAGTAGTAGGCCTTGCTTCCAAACTTCTTATGCGACGATCTCATTCATCCCATAGGTGGTGTATGGGATTAAGATTAGGGCTCTGTGCTGGCCAGTCCACACACGATACGGAATTATCGTCAAACCACGCAGTAACAGTCCTTGCTTTATAGCTTGGTGATTTTATCCTGCTGGTACCAACAAGGCTCGGCTCCATAGTATTGCTACAGAGTTGGTAAGGCATATTTGTGCAGAATGTCGTGGCAGACGTGATGGTTAACAGGTTTGTCCACGATAACCAATGGGCCGGGACCATACCACGAAAAACACCGCCGCACGAGTACACTGGCAGCTCCAAACTTTACCATAGGAACAATACACTGTTGTAAATAGCGTTCCCCCATCTGCCGCCATAACCACACACGGCAATCAGACTGGTGGATCGTGTATCCAGTGGCGTACCCGGAAGGGGGTTACCCTCCCCCCTTAAGAAATTTCTAGGTACGCCACTGCGTATATCTGGATTCATTAGTCCATATGTCGTACCCCCAGACCGACTGTGGTTGGGAGTCACACCAGAAATATTTTAATTATTGTTCTAGTGAGCCAAAGAGTTGTGTTTCCTTCCGGAGAGGGCGACACAAATTTTCAGCCGGAAGATGCGTTGTGTTTTCATATGAGCACCTGCACAAAATTGCGCGCTCACTCATATGCCGCAATATTTTAGAGAATAAATTTTGGGGGGGGAAAATGTAAAGACCGAAATTTACAATAGGTTAAATAAGTAGAGAGTAAAGGCAAAAAGGAAAATGTCCCTCTCGTTCCTAACTCTAAATCTCTGTCCCACCACACCTATTAGTGTTATCCCCTTATCAAAATTAATTGCTTGCAAAATAACGCACTCAAGGTCAACTTGTTCTGAAGGAAACAGAGATAAGGAAATAACAATAACAAATAGTTTATTCACTGAAAATAAGTTGGTAACGTGGTGAAGAACCTATAGTGCATTACATTTACTCCTAAATATTTGATTTCAAATGCAAACTTTGATACTTGTAAAATCCATCTTTAGAGAATGGTTTACTCTTTAAGAAACACTTTAGATAATTTAACTTATCGCTCGGAGAAATTGTGCCAATTTTCATCTAGACATGATTTCACTATAAAATTAAACATCTTAACTAAATTAAATGGATTGTCAGGGAAATTAAAATGACTCTACCTTGCACCTTTCGTCCAAGACGTCATCTATGGCACTTGTTATCTCTCCGGCTGCATCTGGGAAAAGGGATTCTCAATAGGCATTCTCTAGGATGGGGGCCTCCGTTCATCTAACGTATCGGCCGCTCGCGGGAGTTGCCGGGCTCACTACCGTCAGTGGGCGACTCTGGCCGTCCTCATCTTCTTCTGGGTGAATGCTCCAAAACATCTGTCGGTAAGTTCCGACCGTCCTCTTCCAAGTTAACCCGAGAAATGCATGAAAATTTTTATCCGTAAGTTCCGACTTCACCTTGGTTTTTTCTAAGACTCCTCCTCCTGGTTCTGTACTAAAATTAATTATTCTCGCTCATTGGTCCGAGCTGAAGAAAGAATCTATTTTTTATTCGCTCTTACCGCAATCACCAACTTCTGATTTGGTTGGACCCTCTGACCAATTGCCCAGCTATCTACGTTTCCCCGAAATTCAAGACCGTTAGCCATCAATTTCAAAAATTTACGACGCTGTCAATCTTGTCATTTTTAGGGTACCCGATGCGCTTCTCCCTTGTTCTCGAGTGTGTACGCTGGGAGTGTTCCTGTGTCCGTTGGTAACGTTGATAACGTTGATTGCTTACTTCAAAGAGAAGCGAAACAATGTTGTCGAACATTAGGCTTGGAGATTGCCTGGACGCCGTTGCCTTCCTGTGACAGTCCTTTCTGCTATTGTCCGGTGTTACCCTGGGGGTCAGAGCTGCTTGGAAAGCTCGCTCTCTCTGGCTGAGGTGGGGGAAAACCCAGGGAGGGTGACTTGGTCCCTGATTTCCTTCGAGCGTCCACTGCACGCTGACTGGAAGGGGTCGAAACGTTTGGGGTTCGCTTGCCTGGGAAAAAATTAGAAAGATTTCTTTCTTGTCTTTAACCCCTTAGGAAAAAGCATTGAACTTAAAATTTGTTCCTTATAAATTCCCCTTTTCGTCCTAAAGCCTAACCCATACCTCACGCTGTGAAAATTAACCGCCTCTCTTCTTAATTTAAACTTCCTCGGAATGTAAATTAATGGAATTTTAGTTTCTCTCCCTTAATTTAAATAAAAATAAATAAATGTGGCCGACAAACGTAGTTTGGCGTGGCAACACATAGAACCCGTTTCCATTGATCTAAAATCGACGATTAATGTTTCTTACACCATGCTAAACGACGAATACCATTTCCAGTGGAGATGAAAGTCTTATGAGCAGGCACATGACCACTATAACCCATGGAATGAAGTTCTCTGCAAATGGTACGTGTACATACCGAAGTTCCAGCATTGTTACTCACCTGTACACCCAGATCATGTGCATGACTCCGTCGATTAGCTGTAACGACTCTCCTGAGGCTTCGACGTCCTCTATCACTGATTTTCTTTGGTCTGCCGGAACGTTTTTCTGCTTCAGGCGCGCCATGCGTCTTCCACTTATTCAGTGCATCCAAAACAGTTTACTTCGGTATGTTTAAACGCCTCTCGGTTTCTCTTATGGACAGCCCACTAATATAACACCCAACAATCTTTCCTTTCTCAAAGTCAGTTCTCTCCCGCCGCGACATTTTCACTCAACCTCACAGTGCGATATGCTCGCGGTCTGCTGCAGGCTTGTTTATATAATGTTTGCAGCTGTGCCCCGCATCTTAACAACGCAGCGGATCCATTCATTTGCTTTTCAAGGGGTGTCCGGTGCCTTTTGTCAATATAGTGTGTATTAAAAATCAATAACTTTACTTTGATGTACGAGGTCGGATCAGAAAGTTAGTTACACTGTTGAATAAAAAAACAAGCAAAAGAGATATACTCAGGGAATGTATGTTGATTTAAAGATACAACCTTTATTCAGTTTTCGACATAGCTGCCTAGCACAACGTCGCCTGTTTGAAGGCGACGTTGTTCCGTAAACACTTATCAGAACGTGTGATTAACTTTTCATCCTACACCAAGAAAGTCTCCTCCAGTTTGGTGTAACGAGTTAAGAACCGCAGTTTTTACAGCGTATCGGTTTGGAATCGTTGGTCACTAAGGTCCTGTTTCATTTTACCTAACAAATGGTAGTCGCACGAGGATAAGTCAAGGTTGTACGGTGGATGTTGCCACACCTCCCACTTGAATGACTGCAGCAATTCCTTTGTTTTCCGTGCTATGTGGGGTGTGGCGTTGTCGTGCAGCTGAACGGCGCCTTCGCTCAACTTACTCCGGCGTCTGTTATTAATCGCCTTTCGCAAATTTCGTAGCGTTCGGCAGTAAGAGTCAGCATTGATGGTCATCCCTTTTGGCAGAAATTCTGTGTAAACAACACAAACACAACAGTCGTCATGACCTATCCCGCAGACGATTAGACTTTGCACTTCTTCCTTGTTGGAGAAGTGACATGCTTCCATTCCATGGGCGATCGGTTGGTTTTACGGGTGAAATGGTGAAACCACGTCTCGTCACCTGTGATAATTGAACGCAACGAACTATGACCCTCTGCAGAATACCGTTGCAGAAGAGCCAAAGACGACAGTAAACGTTGTTTTCTGTGCTGGTTGTCAGTAAACGTGGCATCCTTTTTACACAACACGTACTGGCAATTTCCTTGATTTTGATATACCTATTATACCGTATCATGTTGTTGACGGCGGCAACATGCTCCTGAGTGCTAGATATTAATTGTCTGCTTTCGCCGTATTCGTCCGTCAAATTTGTGTGACCCTTTCAAATTGTTGGCACCATTTTACAATGGGTGGGCAAGACATGGCATTTCCCCATATACAGCACAGATTTCACGATGGATGCCAATTCAATTTAGGCGCTTAGCCCACAAAAATCGAAGGGTTCCTCTCATAGGCGCCGACTTCGTGGGTTCGAGACACTTTTTGAACCCCCGATGATTTTGTTGTGGGCTCCTCGAACCCCTAATTTTTTTTTGTTCGTATTTCGTGGGGAAAATACGCGTACGCATACCTGCATAAATTTTGCTTTTCGTTATCAATTCTTCAAGTTTTTTATTATTCATTCTCCGTTTACTATATATAGAAAGTTATAACGAAGTAAACTTCTCCGTCATTTTTGGTCCACGCCGGAGATCCAGCCCGAGTCTACTTATTCCGGAACAACTCGCTCTACCAACTGAGCTACGCAGACGTTCGTTCTCGCTGATATCTGCCTTTATGTCGTGTGTGTCCTGCGGGGCAGGTACGTCACATCTCCCCCGTAAGAGGGTCGGGGGCGTGGCCCACGGGTCAGCCGTGACTATGAATCGTCGTAGGCAGCCATCCGCTGTAGAACGTGCTTTTGAGAGCTCCCAGTCAATCTGGTGGTGTGGAATGCAACGTCGCACACATTTATTTTTCGAAGCGCTGGAGAAGGGATTCTCTTATTTTTCCTATCTCGCGGTGTGAAAAGAACATAACACCATTGCGAGATCTTGAATGGCCGGGTCATCCGGGAAGTTCGGGCGGCATTATAACGAAGTAAATTTCTCCGTCATATTTGGTCCACGTCGGGCATCGAACCCGAGTCCCCTTATTCCGGAATAAGTCGCTCTACCAACTGAGCTACGCAGACGTATCTTCTCGCTGCTATCTGCTTTTATCTCTTGCGCGCCCTGCGGGGCAGGCACGTCACATCTCCCCCCACCCCCGAAAGAGGGCCGGGGTATGGCCCACGGGTCAGCAGAGACCATGTATCGCTGTAGGCAGTCATCCACTGAAGAACGTACATTGGAGAAATCCCAGTCAATTTGGTGTGTGGAACATAACATCCCACACATTTATTTTTCGAAGCGCTGAAGAAGGGATTCTCTTATTTTTCCTGTCTCGCGGTGTGGAAAGAACATCACACCATTGCGAGAACTTTTATCGGCCAAATCATTCTTGAAGTTCGGGCGACAATATAACAAAGTAAATTTCTCCGTCAGTTTTGGTCCACGCTGGGGATCGAACCCGAGTCCACTTATTCCGGAACAAGTCGCTCTACCAACAAAGCTACGCAGACGTTCATTCTTGCTGCTATCTGCCTTTATGTACTGTGCGTCCTGCGGGGCGAGGCACGTCACAAAGTGTGTATAGAAATTAACCCCTCAGACTGTTATTGTGCCGAATTAGTGTTTGTTCGTGCTCATCAAATTTGACACGACAAACAATACCTCAAGTACCGTTGTTTAAGAGCATTTAAAACTGTTTCCTTTATAAAAGAAAATTCTTCGGTTTGTTTGGGTTCCCACAAAATATAAAAGTCCAGCTCTACATTTGGAGACGAGAACCTGTTCTAGGTCATAGTGATAAAGGCGGAAATATGTTGTACAGTCAGTTGACCCTCCCTATCTTCGGGCAGTAAGGGACCAAGGAGGTTAGAAGAGAGAGAATATGGCATCAGCAGCCGCTGGTTTCTTGCGCCCTCCGGGTGGGGAGGGTTCAGTGACGTGACGTCACTTACTCAAGACCTGTGCTGGAGCACAGGTTTGATAGCGGCCGTCTCTTACTCTATGCAACCGTCCCTGAAGGTCAACAAGGCTCCCACAGCTTTAGTAAGGCCGTAATTGGTTAATACGCAATATGCACTTCCGGTCGACGAAACATAATTTTGTTTAATTTTTTTAGAAAATACTAAACAGTATTTCCGTAACGTTTTGGAAATTTTTAGTTATGTGCATGTACATTTCGGTCTCATTTTTTCCTGACTGTACATTCTGCACGAGTGCCTCTAAAACCTCTTCAAAGTCAACGATTTCCCCATAGAAAAGTACAGAAGCAGCCCAAGTTGGGCATACTGGGCATACATACACAGCTGATACGAAGTAGAGCCCACGGAAAACGCAGGGCGTGCGGCTGATGCTATATCCTCTCCCTTCTAACCTCCTATTTTAACTCAGAAATCATTTGAAGAAAAAAATTGTTGGCATTATTAAAATTGGTAAATTAAAATAAATTTTGCATGTTTTTGTTACTTTTATAGGACAACTGAGTTGGAAATTCACACAGTCTCTGTGTATTGTATATAATAATGTCGCGCCTACAAAAGCAAAATAAATGAAACAAATAAATATCTAGAGAAAAAAAAATTCTGTAATTAACTATAATTTGCTTCTTTTTAGCATTTCATGCGTCTTATTGTGCCAGATAATCTGACTGAATGAAATTTAAATTAAACTTTAAAAAATGCATGGGTAATTCGATTTAAAATTTCCGGAACCCCCAATAATTTTTCAAGTCGGCGCCTATGGTTCCTCTCACTTCCAATTTGAAATAAGAATGCATTTGACGCGCCATTATGAAGTGCTTCCTGCACACGCCTTACGCAGTTACTGAACTAAAAGACCTCCCGTCGGCAGTTCTGATGTACTTTCGCTCCCATGCAAGCATGGTCTGACTGGAATCCGACTCCAGATGGCGCTAAGTGTAACTTACTTTTTGATTCACCTAGTAGTTATCATACTTGCTTACAGGTGGCGCCACTCTTCCTTACCACTACATCGAACTAAAGTTTTTAATTTTTAATATAGTTCAAGAAACATTTTTGCAAGAAACACCGATTGCACAATCTAAGTTAGAAGGTTTTTTATCAGTCTACCAATTTTGATGTATCGGATATCCTTCCTCAATGAGGAAATGGGGTCGAAATTTTTTCTATTGGAAGTATAAGCAGCAAAACCACTAAACGTACGCCTTACTGAATAACTAAGCAACAATCTAACGTTCGTAGAGAACTTCATAGAACATACACTGAAGAGCAATTGAATTAAAGGTACCTGTCTAGTAACGTGTAGCACCACCTTTCGTCCTGATGACGGAGGCGATTCGTCTCGGCATGGACTCGACAAGAAACCGGAAGCGTTGGGAAGCCATACGGATCCACGACCTCTGAACAAGCTCCCACAGTTCACGAAGATTTGATGGAGGGGGTCAGAGCCTCGAACATCTCTTTTGATGGCATCCCAGATGTGCTCGATGGGATTGAGGTCAGGTGACCTAGCTGGCCAAGGAAGCGAGGTTACGTCGGTGCAGTCTTCATCCAACCATTCGGATACAATTCGGGAGCTACATTGTGTTGTTGCAGAATGAGATCCCCAGTGGGATGTTGAAGACGCACAAACGGGAGCAAATGGTCGTTCAGGATATCCCGGTAACGTTGACCTGTGAAGGACGATGTCACACGTGCCAGGGGTGCCATTGCAGTCCACGTAAACAGTCCCCAGACGAGAATGCCACCCCCACCAGCCTGCTGGCAAGAAGGATCCATCGCTTCATGTGGTTTGCGCCGTACTCGTATCCTGCCATCCGCATGCACCAACGTGAATCTCGACTCATCAGTCCAGGCAACATTTTTCCACATGTCTAGGGTCCAGTGGCGATGTTCCCGCACTCATGCTAATCTTTACACCATGTGATGTGCGGTCAGCAGCGGTACCCTCGTGGGACGATAGCTTCTGTACCCCATAGCTAGGAGATGGTTCTGGATGGTGTGGCTGCTCACACGTTTTTGTGCACCAGCGTTAAATTACCGAGTGATTTCTTTCACTGTGGCCCGTCTGTCCGCTGTCACAATGCGAGCTAGCCGACGATGACCCCGCTCATCCAGACGCTGTTATCCACGGCAGTTGGCCCTTGCAGGGATGGTTTTACCGGATTCGATATACTCACGGTGCTTCCGTGACACAGTGGCTCGTGAAAATCCCAGTGCCTGCACGACTTCCGAGATGGAGTGACTCATTCGTCGGGCCCAACAATTCGCCGACGATCAAATGCGCTTAGATCATTCGTCTTACCCATACTGCGTCCAAACTCTTACTTATTCCCGTCGCATCACTCCTTGTATTGTCGGATCGCTGCATACGTCATGTCGTTTCCGTTTACAGGGCCGCCCACAGCGCCACATTTGCATAACGCCAGCTGTCTCTAATTCAATTGCTCTTCAGTGTACAAAGGTCATTTAAAAAGTTTAGCACATTGTGGGTTACCTCTTAAAAACGAATTTAGTTCACAACATACCTTTTTAGGCCTTCAAAGTGATCTCCATGTTTCTGTATGGCACGTGAGGAAGCAATTCCTATCCATAATTTTCCAGAATGTCTCTTACTGAACGGGTGACATGCACCCTCGCGTTGTCGTACACAATGATGACATCATGTCGAGCCTTCTTTAGTAAATCTTTGGGGGCAAAACATTTTTCAGAAAGCTTCTGTAGTATTCCGCTGTTACAGTGGTCCCCTCGGGCACTCTGTACGTTGTTATCACTCCAACCTTGTTATTGGCCATAATCACCATCAGCTTAACCTTCGATTGTTGGCGGTGGAACTTTTTCTTGCGAGGTAATTCTGGATGTTTCCACTGAGCGGACTGAGATTTCAGTTCTGGTTCAAAATCTCCTATCCAGGTTGTATATACACTGAGTGGCCACTTTGTTATGACCACTCCCTCAGTACTTCATTGGGCCACCTTTTGCCTTTAATACTGCGTCGATTCTTCGTGACATGGACTCCACGAGATGTTGATAGGTGGTTTGTTGGATCTGAGACCATGCTTGATGAATAGCACTTTCCAGGAGTGTGAGATTTGCAGGGTTGTGGATCCAGGTGTCTGATGGCTCGTTCAACTTCATCCCACAAATTCTCAATGATGTTGAGATCTGGAGATTGTGGGGGCCACCTAAGCAAAGTAAACTCACCGGCATGTTTCTGAAACCAATCCTGTACAATACGAGCACTATGGCAGGACGCATTATCTTGTTGAAAGTTGCAATCGCCATTGGGACAAACCATACACATAACAGGATGCACTTGGTCCGCAACGATGTTTAGATATGATGTGCCAGTCAGACACGAATTAAAGGGCGCAATGCATGCCAGGAAAACATTCCCCAAACCATAATGTTGTCTCCACCAGATTGAAGGGTTGTAGCAATGCATTTGGGGTCCATACTTTCGTGCTGTTTCCGCCAAATTCTCACTCGGCCATCGGCATGGTGCAACTGAAAACGTGATTCATCGGACCACAGAATTTGTTTCCAACTATCGACTGTCCAATCCTTGTGCTCCTGTTCGAACTGGAGACGTTTTCTCTTATTAACTGCAGACAGCAAAGGTGTTCGAACAGGCCTTCGGCTGCCATATCCCATCCGATGCAGTGTTCGGCGAACAGTGCGTGCAGAGATCATTTTAGGGGATCCTTGATTAAGATGGTCTGTAATTTGCTGCACTGTTGTCTGTACGAATCTGGACACTGTCCGTTCCGCCTGACCAGTCACTAGTCGATGAAGACCACACGTTGCACATAGAGACCCAGTTTTTTGGCTGACAGTCTAGTCTTTAAACACTTTAACAACAGCTGCTCTGGAACATTTCACGAATGCGGCGGTTTCGGTGATACTCGCTCCATGGCTCCGAACTCCTACAATCATCCCACGTTGAAAGTCCGTCAAATCGCATTTTTTTACCCATCTCGTCACCCAAAAGAGTAGTAGTACTGTCGCAAGCACTAAGTTTTCCCTTTTTATGCTAGTCTCGCCCTCTGGCGATAGCTCATTTGCTTAAAACTGTCAGGTGGTCATAATAAAGTGGCCACTCAGCGTACACTGCTTTGTGAACTTCACCTGCTCCATCGTAGGGTATCCAGTCGAGCTCATTTCTCTAGGCTGGGGTTGGTCATTCGATGTTTATGTTCCAAACAATCCAGATAAAAAGGATACGAGAAATAATGGGCCATTTCTAGAGTGGTCCACCAGGAAATATCCCGATGTCCCGGTGAGCCAATTCGCCTGTGCCCTGGTGATAATCTAGTTACGACCTTTTTTTATTGCTTCTTTGTTTATAATAAACAGAAAACAGAAGTAAAAGAAACTCTGGTTTTTATTTTACTCCAATCGGAATGAAAGTCGGACGATGTGGAAACAATCGCGATTGGAGGTGTTTGTAATCGCAGCTTCCGGGAGTCTGAGCGGCAGACAAATAACAGAGAAAGAAAGAGACCGTTGTCTACGTCACGGAAATTGCGCAATTCGTCGTTCCGCAGAAGAGGGCAATGCCAGAGTTGTTTCCCATGCTATGCAGCAGCGAGCTTTGGTTGCGACCGCTAGTGACATGCTGCTGCTAAAATGTCGCTTCTACCTGCGTTTGGTTGGTATTTAGGAGCAGTCCTCTTTACGATACATTGTGAAAGTGTAAAAGGCGATGATGACGATGGCCTTGAACAGTGCTCTGGCCTCACTATAAAGGGATGCTGGTGTGCAAGCCTGGATGGAATTTTTCGCGTTGCCTGCAATAATGAGACGAATATATCGACGCTATCCTCCTCGTTGGACTCTGCATTTTGGGTGAACAACACTTACGAGATAGAACTGCAAAATTTTACTTCCGTACCTTCTCGAGTGATACAGAATCTCATTGTGTTCCGTCTCATTATCGATAATAAGGACACATCAGATATCCCCGACGATGTTTTTGATGGGGTCATAAGGCTTCGATGGCTCCATGTGTATTTGAGTAGTTTAACACGTATCCCAAAGTTCGAGAAAGTTCCGCATTCCTTGCGTTGGGTGAATATCGACAACAGCCTCCTAACGAAAGTTCAGTACGAATTTCAAAACCTCCCGCTGTTGGTGCGTCTGTCTCTGAGGAACAACGTTATCGAATCTCTACATGCGGACGCCTTCAAAGGAAGCATTGAAGTTCAGTTTTTGGATTTATCATTCAATCGAATTGTTCTCCTTCCTGAAAACGTGTTCGATAAATTGCTGAATTTAAGAAAGCTAACTCTTTCGTACAATAGGCTCCACACGGTGCATGAATTGTTAAAGAATCTCGGTTCAAGGGTGAGATTTTTTTTATTTTTCCTCCTAAATTTTTTCTCGTTTCTTAAACTACATGGTCACTTCATATTGAACTGTAATATTATAAATATCAGCTTCGCTGTAACCTGTCGCGAAGCAGAAAAACACGCCCCTCCCTCCCTCCCCCAAAATTGGTTATGCACTTTTTCAATGATTTCAAGTAAATCGCGATGACTTTTAATCATGCACAGGCAATTCGTGTTAGTACATTAGATATGCACACAGGAGTTGAACAAAATGATATAAACACCTGGGAGCCGCACCGGTGGCGCAGTGGTCTAAGCGCTGGCTAGTGACCATTTATCCGAGATTGGTCTGGATTCGAATCGGGGGTGAGGCATAGATGTTGTTTTACCTTACGGCACTGGCTTTCTCCCTTCCCTGGAGTCTGACTCTATATATATATATATTTTTTTTTTTGATTGGGCGTTTAACAATCACCGTGAGCAACTCAATAGGCTATAAGCAGTCGCCCGTCCCTAATTTAGGGTCACTGGTTCCAAAGAAGGGAGAGAGCCAGTGCCGTAAGACAAACACAACATCCATGCATCAGCGGTATTCCAACTCTGACCCCTTTCGGACGAATGATCAGAGACCATCGCTTAGACCACTGTGCAACCAAAAGCACTGTGAGCAATTCAATTGACTACTTATAGCCAATTGAATTGCTCACAGTGCTCGTTAAACCTGCAATAATAAACAAGAAAGGTGACACCAAATTTTCGGGTGCAATAAGCACGTCTTTTGAATCCGTTCTAACGCAAATTAAATTTATTAAGGCTATTCAAAGTGAATGGAACTGGTATGGAAAACAATAGTATCTGACGGAAGAAAGAAGTTTTTCAATCGGGTTTTTAATCCCTCAGATATTGCTGTAAACGTAATCGTGAGCTTACGCCCACTGGTTGCAGATTTGTGCGTTAAAAAAACATGACTTGATACGAGAAACATTTCACACCGAAAACGTTCTTCAACACAGAAAGAATTTTTCAAATCGGACATCAGAAGCAAAAATTAACAATTACGCGCCCTGGTGGCCAAAGTATTCTTTACCAAAAATTTGAAATTATATGCAAAAGATTTTCCATCAGGAGGTGTATCCGCTGAAGAAAAAATTTCAAATCGGAGTTTTAGAAAAAAAGTTATCGCGAAAAATGTAATTTACTTTTACGCCCCTAGCGGAAAATCCATGGGTAATTTGAAAAAGTGACTATATCTAAAATACTCTTCGACATAAATGGAATCGAAATATAAAATATTTTTTTCAATCGGATGTTTAGAAGCAAATATGCAAAATAAAACGTATTTTTGAATTCGACATCATCTGCATTTACGCCCTCTAGCGGCGAAATTGTACATCGTAAAAAAAAACGAAATAAAGGATCATCATTCGAATATTTCAAGCTTCCCAATACAAAAGAATTTGATCCCCCTTCAACGCAGTCAAGGGGGATCATATCTCTCTCGCAGTCAATGAGATATGATCCCCCTTGACTGCGTTGAAGGATTAACAACGTCTGTCCATGCTGGGGACGAGGTTGTCAAGGAGCTGTTGAGGCATCGCGACCCATTCCTCTTGTAGCGCCAATCGCAGCTACGGAATCTGTGCTGGCGGCTGGTGACGTGTTGCCAAGCGTATCCCGAGAAGGTCCCACACGTGTTCGATTAGATTTAGGTCCGGGGACCTTGCGGGCCAATCCATGCGTTGAATATCTTCACTCTCCAACAGCTCTGCGACAGCCACTGAACAATGAGGTGTAGCGTTGTCGTCCATGAAGAGGAGCTCAGGACCCACAGCACTTCTAAACAGACGCACGTGAGTCAGGAGAACCTCGGTACCATAGCTGACACCAGTAACTGAGCCTCCTTGGAAGATGTGGAATTCAGTACGGCTACCAAGCATGATACCGCCCCAAACGAGAACTCCGCCACCTCCAAACTGGTCCATTTCGATTATGTTGGAGGTGTGATTGCGTGTTCCCTGCTCTCTTCAGATCTGTATACGCCCAGAATCGCTCGTCAGACTTAATCGGCTCTCGTCCGTAAAGAGAACTCGACCCCATTGCTGATGTGTCCAGTTCTTGTGTTCCTGGCACCACAGAAACCGCCGTCTCCGATGAGCAGGCGTTAATGGCACACACTGTACTGGTCGTCGTGCAAATAGACCACCTTCGTGCAGCCACCTGGTCAAGGTAGAACGCGATAACGGGCGTCCAGTTTCTGTTGCATGTGCCGTGCGATTTCTCCCGCTGTCTGCTGTCTGTCTCTTCTCGCCTGTAGGACAATATACCGGTCGTCCGCCGTCGTGGTTGCTTGTGGACGACCACTGTATTATCGCTCGGGTTACTAATTGGGTTCACCCGGCGTAATATTGGGAGCCAAGGGGGTGTCGAGTGGATTGTGATTCTGCGATTCCCTGATTTAGGGCTGACGCAGCTTCAGAATCCACTGACGGGGCGTTGTGTTTCACACAGCAGATTTTCCTTTAGGAGCCAAAGGGTCCGCTGTGTGCCGCAATATTTTTGTGAACGTCTAGATTTAAAATAAAAAGCATAAGTGAAGTGATTTTCTAAGTTCCGGTTCCAAAAGTTATATATATTCTCCAAATAATCTAGGGTTAAGCACTCATATTGTAGTTAACGACACACTCATCATAGAACTGAGACAAAATTAACAACAAAAACAATTTATTGGTTATGATTTGGCATAATAATAAATATACGCTCATGATATTAGCAAAAATGATTTACGACTCTGACAGGAACCTGTAATTTAATTGACTATTTGCTTATAAAAATATTAACTCTATGTGTGGACTGCTCCGATAAAGATTTTATGGGGGGACACCAAAGAATGAATAGGATGGATTTCCTACCTCAACATCCGAATCTGGCCTAGATATCGCGCTGCTGACCACTCCTGATCCGGGGGAATTCTCGTCCGGTGGGTATTACTATGGCTTCCATCCGCAGCTGCGACCGTCGTATGGGCCCTAATGGTCCTAAGTGTGTGTGGGGGTCCGTTCATCCGGAAACCTCGGTTTCGGTCTCCCATCTGCAGCTTACGGTAGCTTCAGTCCTGCCGCTTCCTAGGTGACAGTCATGGAGGACAGTGCACGCGATGCACGCCGCGAAACCAGCAAAGTAAAGTTTCGTGCAAAAACTGTAAACGTTAAGTGACTCGTGTAAAAACTAAACGGGAAGTGACTCGTGTAAAAACTAAACGTGAAGTGACGAAGTTCTTCTCTTCCCTTGTCAAATCTTTCGACGACCCCCAAGAAGACCCACACTATCTCAAAACATCCCATCATCCAATCACTAGCTGGCAAACGCAAGCCTCCCTGAATTAAATTCCCCAGTGTAGATCTTACTGGTCGGAAAATTAACATTTTGATCTTCCATTCGTTAGGGGGTCAAGATTCCTACCCGCTCCAGTGAAATTCTGAGAACCTCTCGTTACGTTTGCCGCGTGATACTACTCCCGGCCGTAAATTCTCTACCCAATTAAACTGTTAGCCCCGGCTCCAACAAGTCTCCGATCGGCCCAACACGCATTGTAGATTCTAGACGGTGGACACTTCTATTGCCCCCATAAAACATACTACAAAGCCAGCTCGCCGATGGCTGTCGCCAGCGTTCTGTTACAGAGTTGGTCTGTCCTGTGCCGCCTTGTGCTGTCTAGCTAGTCTTACGCCTTGTGCTGGAGAGGGGGGACGGAGAGGAAAAAAAAAGAAAAGATTCACTCGAAAGTATATGGCAAAATAAAACGTACTCCTTCTTCAAAAAAATTTCATGAATTAATAAAAATGAATAAATAAATAAATAAATGAATAAATAAACTAGGGAATGGGTTTTCGACCTAAATGTGCAGCGCTCGAGTATGGGCGCTGTCACAACTGCTTAACTCTCGGACAGCTGTTCCTGTCGTTTGAAATGCTCTCCAAGCTCGTGAAACGATACTCCTCGGTCACACTTCGACCTTCTTCCCAATGACGCGACCTCGGGTAAAGTCATCCAGATGTCGTCTACTGGATTGCCTGTTGGCCATATCACACGGTGGCAGCAACTCGATGTCGTTCAAAACGATGCACACCGTGCAATGACTTTCACCGAACTGCTGAGCGTACACCGCCTGAGTGCTTTATACCCTTCTGGCAATCCCCCCCCCCCCCGTCATGGTGCATATAAGCGCTATGCTCTACCGTACCGGACCCTAGTCTATCTCCTGAGTGGTCTTTCGGTCCATTCTGTCTGCTCGTTCCGCTGTTATGCTAAATTTCTCCTCTTCGTCCTTAATTTTTTTTTTTGCACATCAGTGTATGAAAGTACCGATCTTCTGTACTCGTTACATTGTAACGAGTACGGAACTACCGACCCATCACTAATAGGAAAACTACATTTGAGTACTCGTTACAATGTAACGAGTACCGAAGCTCGGTGCTTCATATTTCAGTTGTTACTCGTTACTTTTTCTTTCTATGGACAAGTGCCAATTTACCGCAGTCGTTCCTTGGACCTGGTTACTATAGTGATGAGTCGGTACATTCATAACCGTAACAATATGACGAGTACAGAAAATAGGTACTTTCTTATTTCAATCGTTACTCGTTACAGTCGTTACATTTTCTTTCTCGGGACAAGTACCGATTTACAGCAGCCGTTCCTTGGACCCGGTTGCAGAAGTCGTTACGGTTTCTTTCTCAGAAAAAGTACTGATTCACAGTAGCTATTCCTTGGATCTGAATATAGGAAGTCCTTTGCCATCTCACAATAGTCTAAGCGTTGGATTCTGACCATCCGTCCTGGATGGGTCCAAGCCCGGACCCATCGGATGGATGGTCAGAAGTTAGCTCCTAGACTATTGTTGGGTGTTATTGTATATTAGTGGGTTTTTTTTTCTTTTTTTCATGAACAAGAACTGGTTTACAGTAGTAGTCAACGTCGACAATGGTAGACATAAATGTCTACCATTGCCTTTATGTCTACAAAAGGCAATGACAGACAAAAAAGAAAATGGTAGAAAGAAAGGCAATGGTAGATATAAAGTCCATGGTAAACAAAAATGTCTACTATTGCCTTTAAAGGTAGTCTTGAAAGGCAATGGTAGACATAAATTGCCTTGAAAGGCAATGGTAGACATAAATTGCCTTGAAAGGCAATGGTAAACATAAACATGTCTACCATTGCCATTATATCTACCATTGCCTTGAAAAAGCCTTCCAGTGGAGTGTGAAAGCTTGGCGAATCTTTTTGCTTACAACACCTCAAAAATAAACAGATTTAATACGCTATATGCGTCTCTTGAGAATATTAAGAATTATACTTTTCACATGCATTTTGAGTAGCCTGACCGTCGGGGGCTATCACTGGTTGTAACAATTAACTAAGTGTAGTTGTAACATTTTAACTGCACATTAAAGCAATGAAACGAAAATGGGTAGTTCACCTTTTTCCATTTCGTTAAATTCTCTTCCTGCCCGAAGAGAAGGTCGGAAATATTTTATCACAATGACTATATGCAGGAACGAATTGGAACACCCTGTCACCGGGATATTTCCCAGTGGACCATTCGAGAAATGGCCCATTTTTTTCGTTTCCTCTTTGTCTAGATTATTTAAAAAGACCGAATAATTATTTCGGTACTTGTGAATAAAAATCGTAATTTCATTTAAACTTTGTTATATGTCTAAAACGCTATTGGCGTTTCTTCCTATGTATATGGATATACACTATATTGACAAAAGTCACCGGACACCCCTTCAAAAGCAAATGAACAGATCTTCTGCGTTGTTAAGATGTGCAGTACAGCTGCAAACGGTATAAAAACAAACCTGCATCTGACCGCGATCATATCGCACTGTCAGGTTGAGTGAAAATATCGCGGCGGGAGAGAACTGACTTTGAGAAAGGAAAGATTGTTGGGTGCTATATTAGTGGGTTGTCCATAAGAGAAACCGAGAGGAGTTTAAACATACCCAAGTCGACTGTTTTGGATGTACTGAATACCCATGGCGTGCTTGAAGCAGCAAAACCTACCGGCAGGCCAAAGAAAATCAGTGATAGAGGACGTCGAAGCCTCATTAGAATCGTTACAACTAATCGACGGAGTACTGCACACGACCTAAGTGTACAGGTGAGTAAAAATGATGGAACCTCGGTATGTACACGTACCATTTGCAGAGAACTACATTCCATAGATTACCGTGGTCGTGCGGCTGCTCATAAGCATTACATCCCCACCCGGAATGCTACTCGTCGTTTAGCATGGGGTAAAGAACATTTATCGTGGACAGTAGATCAATGGAAACGGGTCCTATGGACTGATGAATCCAGATACACGATCCATCAGTCTGATGGCCGTGTGTGGGTATGGCGTCAGCCGGCGGAACGCTATTTACCACAGTGTACTGTTCCTACGGTCAAGTTTGGAGCTGGCAGTGTACTCGTGTGGGGGTGTTTTTCGTGGTATGGTCCTGGCCCATTGGTTATCGTGAACAAACCTGTTAACCAGCTCGTCTACCTCGATATTCTGGACAATTATGCCCTACCAACTCTGTGGCAATACTATGGAACCGAGCCTTGTTGGTACCAGCAGGATAATGCACCGAGCCATAAAGCAAGGACTGTTACGGCGTGGTTTGACGATAATTCCGTATCGTGTCTGGACTGGCCAGCACAGAGCTCTGATCTTAATCCCATAGAGCACCTATGGGACGAATTAGAGCGCCGCATAAGAAGTTTGTTGGAACCAAGGCTTACTAGTAAGCAACAGTTAGCGGCAGCATTATGTACTGAATGGAAGCGCATACCTATCGCTGTGTTCCAAAACCGTGTCGAAAGCGTGTCTCAAAGTGTCAGTGCATGCATGAAGGCCAAAGGTTGATAGACACCGTACCGATGTGTGTCAATAAATTCTATGTTATGTATTTCTTCTAGGTGTCCGGTGACTTTTGTCAATATAGTGTATGTTGGGCGTTTGCTCTAAAATAACAAACCAAAATTCTCTTTATACTTCAGTGAAAAATTTGCCGCTGGACCTAACACGGATGTTTTAAATTAAGCTTGGAGCGAAAGGGTCAATGGTAGTCCCTACCTTCCCTTTGTACTGTTAAAGAGGGGGGGACTAGTAACAGTTTTGATGGTCTATCATCCCCACAACCTTACCCACTTACAGACACTGAGCATAAAGCGATTCTGCGACAGAGCTGTTTTGAACACGTTTATCTTAAAAGAAACAACGACTTACCGGAACTAGTTCATAGATCAAAATAGTAGCCCATGAGTCAAAATAACGGGTAGACTTGAAAAAGGCATCTATTCAAGGAGGTGGTATAAATACATTGATCTACTGTCCACGATAAATGACCATCAGTGGTCAAGTAAATATAATTATCCGTCACAACAACCCGTTTTGAGCATGGTTTGGTATGCTACATTCAAACATGAGTGGATTTTTAAAATTCTTTCCCTCTTAAATTATTGTTAAAATTATTTTGAATTAGTTTTACACTACAAATTTCACCAATTTTATTTCATCCAGAAGTTAACACAATTTGTTTCATGAGGGAATTTATGAAGTGTTTCCTTGTGGGTACGTATCTGTAGTGCACCAGAAGACTAAAATTCCCGGCCTGATTTCGTCGATCCAATTCGCCCTTGATATATGGAATCTTTGATTGCTGTAGCGAAGAAGAAGTCCCAGAAACGCAGTACGTTTTTTTAAGGGGAGACATCATTCCTACGGACAAAGCTGTAGTACGAACACGCTTTCCTTTTTCATTTTAAAGTTTTCGATTACCTTTATAAGCCAAGACCTGCAAAGAAAGGTAAAAACTAAAACAGTAGATCCTGAATTTCCAGAGATAAATCCCGTAAACATCGTGGCATTGTTTTCAAAGGAATCGTGAACAACAAGCAAAAGTAAATACCGGTGTTGTCTTAAAAACAATGCTAACTGTTTACATCCGGATACATTTATCGTAAACTGAAGATACCCAATAGATAAAGGTCTAGATTTCGCAAGTGTGCTCTCTACATTCTAAAACAAAATAAATGGTAAGGAACTTTCGTTTCGGAACTTCTACGCCAAAGGTATAGGCAGTTTCGTATTTTCATAGATATTGCGTTTTAGACCTGATGTCACCTCATTTTCTCCTCAGATTTTCTCAAAGATTTTAATTTCAAAGGTATTTTCAAACCCATAAACAAATTCATTTTTACTGATCAAAAGACTGTAGCGAAGATATAAATTCCTGGGGAATTTATCAGATCTCTTGTGAATGTGGACTTTCGTATATACTGTATAGAACTACACACACAAGGCCTTACGCTTCCTTCATTTCCAGAC
The DNA here is from genome assembly GCA_039090855.1 of Macrothele yani. Lineage (NCBI taxonomy): Eukaryota > Metazoa > Arthropoda > Arachnida > Araneae > Macrothelidae > Macrothele > Macrothele yani. The sequence continues at coordinate 44,291,644 of CM077006.1, forward strand.
TGTGAAGTGAAGAAGTCGTCCATCCCCCAACATTGTCACGAAAGTAACCATACATTTTGGGTTGAAAACGCTAAACTTTTTGATAAAGCTGATTCCACTATTAAGCTCAATAATTTGGAAGCTTTCTATATACACTCACGGACAATGAAATTTGCGCACCTAGAAGAAATCACGCTACAATCGCGAAACTTTGCAAATAGTTAGAGTGCGTGCTGGTATGCCAATGATCGACGTTTGGTGCGATTGCGCATGACAGTATACCCTGTGGTGGCGCTGCAAGCACGAACCGGCAACCTTATAAACCGGCGTGTAGCGTGTAGTCGATGCCCCATGAAAGCGAAAAGCACCGGCCGACGCAAGCAAGAGTACAGAGTGACAGGAATGCCGAGTAGACGCCAGAGACGTCGATTTGCGCAACTTACGGACCTTGAGAAAGACCTGATCATTGGGTTAAAAGCCGCAATGTGGTCGGCGCTCCGACACCATCAGAAGAAATCTGATAAATTCCCCAGGAATTTATATCTTTCTTACATAATCTAACCATATCGTCCGACTGTGCGCGCCACGTGGATCGTTCTGACCATATCGTCCGACTGTGTTGGGAATAGTGGATACGTGACATTGTTTTAAGAATAAAATATTTCTAAAAGATTTGTCGACATGAGTGCTATCGGTCTACGAACGACGTTTTTTTCAGTCGATAATTTAGACGCTCATATTTTGCTGCAAATACACCAGAAGCGGAAATTAAGATTTACGCTCCCTGGTGGCCAAACCATTTTTTACAAAAAATAGAAATTATGTGCAAACGATTTGCCATCAGGAGCTGTAACCGGTGCAGAAAGAATTTTTCAAATCGAAGATTTAAAAGCAGAAATATAGGGGAAACGCAGTTTACCTCTACGCCCCCTAGCGGAAAGTCTATGAATTACTTGAAAATTTTGAAATTATATGAAAGACATGTCACACTGGAAACACTATCCAACAAAGAAGGAAGTTTTCAAATCGGACTCCCAGAAGTAGAGATATTGACAAAAATAAGATATACATCTACGCCCCCTGGCGGAGAAACTGTGAAATATTTTAATAAGAAAATATTCCTAAAAGGATTATCGATGTGAGTGGCATCAGTCCACGAAAAAATTTTTTCAATCGATATTTTAGAAGCTCAGATTTTATGGCAAATTTATAAGAAGAAAAAATTAACACTGACGCCCCCTGGTGGCCAAAGTATTCTTTACCAAAAATTTGAAATTATATGCAAAAGATTTTCCATCAGGAGGTGTATCCGCTGAAAAAAAGTTTTTGAAATCGGAGTTTTAGACGAAGAGTTATCGGGGAAAATGTAATTTACTTTTACGCCCCCTAGCGGAAAATCTATGCATAATTTGAAAAAGTAACTATATCTAAAATACTCTTCGACATAAAGGGAATCGAAAGATAAAAGAATTTTTTCAATCGGATGTTTAGAAGCAAATATGTGAAATAAAACGTATTTTTGAATTCGACATTATCTGCATTTATGCCCTCTAGCGGCGAAATTGTACATCGTAAAAAAAAACGAAATGAAGGATCATCATTCGCATATTTGAAGTTTCCCAATGCAAAAAGAATTTTTCAAATCGGACTAATAGTTGCAGAGATATCGTGGGTACAGTTCTACGTACGGACGTACAAACCGGTAATATAAGCACGATCTTTTTTTACAAAAGACGTGCTAAAAGAGTGAAGGATTTGATGAATATCAAATCAATCCAAATTAAACTCTAGCCCAGACAAAAAAAAAAAAAAAAAGAATGAAGCCTTTACGTATTCTGCCGTCCTAGTGGCGCAGTGGTATGAACTCTGGCTTCTACTTCTGACCAATTGCCCGAGTGAACCCCGGTTCGAGTTCCGAATGATGCGCGGGTGATGTTTTTGTCTGATAGTCCTGGCCCTGTTCCCACCCTGGAACTATTCGCCCTAAATTAAGGATAGAGACTGTTTATGGCAATTGATTTGCTTTATTGGATGATTTTTACGTTTTGTTCATTCTCATTGTCTATAAATGTACTCATTTCACCGGAAAATTCAGTGGTATCTTCCTTCTTAAATTTTTATCTCAAATGGGAGAATGATGACTAAGGAGACATTTGTCTCAAAAGCTTGAACTGTACTAATCTTCCTTCTTTTTTTTTTTTTTTATTGATTGGGAGTTTAACGACCACCGTGAGCAACTCAGTGGACTATAAGCAGTCGCGGTCCCTAATTTAGGGTCACTGGTTCCAGGGAAAGGAGAGAGCCAGTGCCGTCAGACAAACACAACATCCATGCTTCCCCGGGATTCGAACGCGGACGAATGGTCATAAGCCATCGCTTAGACTACTGCGCCGCCGGGGCAGCTCTATTCTTCTAAAGTAGTAACTTGCGGATGCTGTATTTCAGCGCTCCAAACAAGTCAAGTTCAACGTGTCTTCAGGATATTGTCTCTGTGGAGCTATTAGTTCGCGTTGCTTAGACTGTAGATTTTGCTTCCCACAGTCATATAATAGGAGGATGAGCCGAATAAAATGGCCACTCAGTATTTAACGTGTAAAATTTTATTGTGCAAAAAATGAAATTTCCAATTTCATATTTTGAAATAAATTGCAAAAAAATGAAATTGGAAATTTCGTTTGTTTTATCATTTTTGCAGTACGCCTCTTTTCACAAACCTTTCTTTCTGCGATGTATTAACTAAACCGACCAGATACCGATTGCCGACTCTTAGAAGCAACGTTTTTTTCTGAAATGAATTACAATGGTTGATTCTGGGGCCTGATAAAGTGAAGAAACCATCAGTTCTCTAAAACTGGATTGGAACGGCCTTCAGATGTACCTCGTGGGAAATCCGATAAGGGCAGGTAAAGGACCTTGGGACACAAGTAGGAGCTAGAGAGAAAAAGTCTTACCGACATGACCTTTATATTCGTGTACACAGTGCATCAAAGAATTTTTAAGACTGGCACTAGATTTCAGCCTACGGTGGCGCCACCAGTGTAATCGTGAATGCGTTATAAACCGTGACCATCTGCTTGCTTTCTGCCAAAAGTACTGCGCAATTGTTAAGGTAACTCAAACGAAACGGCCGTTCATTAGAAAAGTAAAAAAATTTTCATGTTGAATTATTAAGATGGAACAAAGGGCTGTTATTAAATTTAACGCAAAACTTGGTAAAAGTACCTCGGAAACGTACCAAATGATGAAACAAGTTTACGGTGAGTTTTGTTTACGTAGATCAAATGTTTTCCTGTGGCACAAACGTTTTTTGGACGGAAGAGATACGCTAGAAGATGATAACCATACCGGAAGATCAAGTTCATCTAGGACACCTGAGATTATTGAAAAAGTGGGTGATTTTGTGGCAAACAATCGATGTGCGTCACTAAGAATGATGGAAGAGTCTTTAAACATCAACAAAGAAACGATTCGAACCATCCTGCATGAAATTAGGGCAAAACAAAGGTCTGTGCTAAATTTGTTCCACACACGTTAACCAATGAACTAAAATCAAGGAGAAGTGCACATTGCTGAGACATCATTTCAGCTGCTGAAAATGATCCAAATTTCTTAAAATCGATTGTTACAGGTGATGAAACATGGTGTTTTCAATATGATCCTAAAACAAAGCGACAAAGTGCGGAATGGAAGTAAAAAAACTCACCACAAGCCGAAAAAAAAACAAGAAAAGTTTTATCAAAAATCAAAACAATGCTCATTACATTCATCGATAGTAAGGGTATTATTCACAAAGAATTTGTTCCAAGTGGACAAACAATTACTGGTGAGTTTTATTTAAATGTTTTGAGGCATTTGATGGGCAGAATTCGTCGCATTCGTCCAGAATATCGGGATGAAGACAGTTGGTGTTTGTTGCACGATAATGCACCCAGTCACACCTCACTTCTTTTTCGTAGATTTTTGGCGAAAAATAACGTCTGTGTGTTGAATCATCCACCGTATTCGCCTGATTTAGCACCCTGCGACTCTTCTTTATTCCCAAAACTTAAAATGACGTTAAAAGGGTGTTATTTTGATGATATTTCGACCATACAAAGAGCTTCGACGCGTGCTTTGGAGGCAATTCCGCAAAGTGAACTGGAACAGACATTCGAATCATTATTGAATCGCTGTAACAAGTGTATTGAAGCCGGAGGGACTTATTTTGAATAACAAACCAAAACAAATTATAATTTCTTGTTTCTATTTCATTTTACAGACCCAGTCTTAAAAATTCTTTGCCACACTGTGTATATGTTTCTTCTCCAGGAGCGCCTGAACGGTCGGAGCAGCTAGGTAATCGCTTTGTCTTTTTAGCACGTCTTTTGTAAAAAAAAATCGTGCTTATGTTACCGGTTTGTCCGTCCGTCCGTCCATCTGTACCCACGATATCTCTGCAACTATTAGTCCGATTTGATAAATTCTTTTTGCATTGGGAAGCTTGAAATATGCGAATGATGATCCTTTATATCGTTTTTTTTTTTTTTTTACGAAGTACAATTTCGCCGCTAAGGGGCGTAAATGAAGATGACGTCGAATTCAAAAATACGTTTTATTCCACATATTTGCTTCTAAACATCCGATTGAAAAAATTCTTTTATCTTTCGATTTCATTTATGTCGAAGAGCATTTTAGATATAGTTACTTTTTCAAATTACGCATAGATTTCCCGCTAGGGGCGTAAAAATAAATTACATTTTTCCCAATAACTCTTCTTGTAAAACTCCGATTTGCAAAATGTTTTCTTCAGCGGATACATCTCCTGATACAAAATCTTTTGCATATAATTTCAAATTTTTGGTAAAGAATACTTTAGCCACCAGGGGGCGTAAGTGTTAAATTTTGCTTCTGATGTATTTGCCATAAAATCCGAGCTTCTAAAATATCGATTGAAAAAATTCTTTCGTGGACTGATGCCATTCACATCGATAAACATTTTTGGAATATTTTCTTCTTAAAATATTTCACAGTTTCTCCGCCAGGGGCCGTAGATGTATATCTTATTTTTGTCAATATCTCTACTGCTAGGAGTCCGATTTGAAAACTTCCTTCTTTGTTGGATAGTGTTTCCAGTGTGACATGTTTTTCATATAATTTCAAAATTTTCAAGTAATACATAGACTTTCCGCTAGGAGGTGTAGAGGTAAATTGTGTTTCCCCCTATATCATTGCTTTTAAATCTCCGATTTGAAAAATTCTTCCTGCACCGGATACAGCTCCTGATGGCAAATCGTTTGCACATAATTTCTAATTTTTGAAAAAATGATTTGGCCACCAGGGAGCGTAAATCTTAATTTCCGCTTCTGGTGTATTTGCAGCAAAATATGAGCTTCTAAATTCTTGATTGAAAAAATTCGTCTTTTGTAGACAGATAGTACTCATGTCGACAAACCTTTTAGAAACATTTTCTTTTTTAAATAATGCATGGTTTCTGCGCCAGGTGGCGTAGATGTATATCTTATTTTTGCCGATACCTCTACTTCTAGAAGTTCGATTTGAAAAATTCCTTCTGTGTTGCCTAGTGTTTCCAGTGTGACATGTTTTTCGTATAATTTCAAAATTTTCAAGTAATTCATAGACTTCCAGCTACGGTAAAGGTAAATTGCTTTCTCCCCTATATCTCTGCTTCGAAATCTCCGATTTGAAAAATTCTTTCTGCACCGGATACAGCTCCGGATGGGAAATCTTTGCACATAATTTCTAATTTTTGAAAAAAAATGGTTTGGCCACCAGGTGGCGTAAGTCTCAATTTCCACTTCTGATGTATTTGCAGCAAAATATGAGCTTCTAAAATCTCGATTGAAAAAAAGTGGTTTGTTCACCGATACTACTTATGTCGACAAACCTTTAAGGAACATTTTCTTCTTGAAATATTGCATGGCTTCTACGCCAGGGGATGTAGATGTATATGTTATTTTTGTCAATATTTCTACTAAGATCAATATTTCTACTACTATCCGATTTGAAAAAATCCTTCTTTGTTGGATAGTGTTTCCGATGCGAAATGTTTTTCCTATAAATTCAAAATTTTCAAGTGAATCATAGACTCTCCGCTAGGGGGCACAAAGGCAAATTGCGTTTTTTTCGTTATTTCTGCTTCTAAAACTCGGATTTGAAAAATTCTTCCTGTATCGCATACAAGACCTGATGGAAAATATTTTTCACATAATTTCTAATGTTTGGTAAAGAATGGTTTGGCCACCAGGGGGCATAAGTGTTAATTTCTGCTTCTGATGTATTTGTAGCAAAATCTGTGCTCCAGAAAACTCGACTAATTTTTTTTTTTTTTGTACAGATAGTGCCCATACGGAAACACCTTTTGAGAATACTTTCTTACTAAAATAATGCGTGATTGGTTTTTCAACCAGGGAACACAAAGTCACATCTTATTTTTGTCGATATCTCTGTTTCTAAGAGTCCAATTTGAAAAATTCTTTCTATGTTGGAAAACGTTTCTGCTGCGAAATGTTTCTCATATAAATTCATGTTTTTCTTAACGCACAAGTCTGCAACCAAAGCGCGTAAGCTCACAATTCCGTTTACAGCAATATCTGAGGGATTAAAAATCCAATTGAAAAACTTCTTTCTTCCGTCAGATACTATTGTTTTCCATAGCGGTTCCATTGACTTTGAATAGCTTTGATAAATTTAATTTGCGTCAGAACGGATTCAAAAGGCGTGCTCATTACACCCGAAAATTCGGTGTCATCTTTCTTGTTTACTAGATCTTAACGGACAGCCGTATATTTCTTTGCTGTTCTACTCGTCTTTTCAATACAGACGCTTTAATTTTTATTTATAGGACACAAAAATGCATGTGATCTTACACACTGGGTTCACTGGAGCAAAATGATGGTAGCAAGAGAAGACTTTCATATTTGTCCACAGCACATGCCTTCATTATCTACTTCTGGGTGCGTATACCATATATGATGAACTCACACACAATTACGAAGGTGCATTTAAATTGTAAAACTGTACTAGTAATCCGAATTTATTTGCGTAAAGTAGAATTCGAAGGTTTCGCACTTCAACCAGATAGCTTTATCAAGCAAGGTACTCCCTTCCTTGAATAAAGCCATTGGTAGGAAGGTACTTCCCTTCTTGAAAAAGTCATCTTGCTGATGTGCGGAAGCCTGGAAAGTTTGAATTCTATTTTACGCATATAAATTCGGATTACTAGTATAGTTTTACTGTTTTAATTACGCTTGGTGTAATCCCCGTTATAAACTATGATGGTGCGGTAAGTTAAGATTTCACAAACGAAGAACATTGTCGTCGCAACAGTTTAACTGACTTGAACAAATCTATCTACAAGGGTGTTGTAACTAGAAGGAAACAAAATATCATTGACTAACAGAATCACGTTCGTTTATCTTCCAAATGCTGGCTATGGGCTGATTTAAGCGACTTTGAAAAAGGCATGATAGTGAACGCTAGGTGGTCAGGCACAAGCATCTCAGAAACGACGAACCTTCTCGGCTATGCAAAAACAACTCTATCGAGGGTGTATGTAATAAGTGGTGCACAACAACAACAAAAAAAGCACTAAGGGGCCTTATTGTAGATGGAAACGATTAGTCGATGTTTGAGGGCAACGGCAGCTGGAGGGGATTGTACGGTGTAAGAGACGAGTTCCATTGTCCCATGTAACCGTGCAGTGGTATCGAGAGTAGAACTTCAGAAGATACAGCCCGATGCACTTTAAATCGAATAGGCTGTAACAGCAGACGTCCCCCCTTCGTGTACCACCCGTTTCTTCTAAAAACCGACAAATCCACTTGCAGTGGTCACGGGGCCACCAACTCGGGTTCCTTGAGGGCAAGAAAAAGGTCTGATAAATGAAGTTTACAGTTAATACACGCCGATAGAAGCTCGCAAGGTGTCTTGCAGTATCTGATACTATCACGTTACAAACAGATTCCTTAACTCTTGTAAGTTGCGTGGATGAGCTGCCACAGATTGGATTTATTGTTCCAACACAAACTATTGTATAAAATGCTTCATTGGATTGATGTCTGGGGAATTTGGAGTCCATAGCAATACCTGTAGAGACGTCGCCAAGGGGGTGAGAGGGTGGACAGCCCACCCTGGAATTTGTCTTGCCCAGTGATGTATTCAGGCATCTTCTCTGGGGTTCTTAGCCCCCAAAATCCATGAACGCCCCTCCCCCTAGATTTTTGAGCAATCTCCCCTTATTTTAGTCTAATTGTGTTCGTTTATACAGACAGCAATATTTGGAGAAATTGATTTTTAAAAAAATTAAGAAAATGAGGGAAAATATAATAATAATAATAATAAAAATAATAAATCGTCCACATGGACTTCAGTCTGAAATTTTGATCATCCTTCAACAAAACATTAAACAGTCCTTGCTGAAGGTGCCATTTTTCAAACACTGACACCTTGGATTACTTGCGCAATAAAAATGTAATTCCACACAGCAGAGATGTTTGCACTGCAATACATCATCATATTTTTTTTTTTTTTTGGGGTGGTTGGAGGTTTAACGACTACCGTGAGCAACTCAATGGGCTATAAGCAGTCGCCCGTCCCTAATTTAAGGTCACTGGTTCCAGGGAAGGGAGAGAGCCAGTGCCGTAAGACAAACACAACATCCATGCCTCACCGGGATTCGAACCCGGACCCCGTTTGGACGAATGATGAGAGGCCATCCAGTTTTATTTTAGTCTACTGGATGCCGACTTTCCATGTATGCCTCAGTGTATCTAACGTGACGTTTGTGCTTCCAATACAACAAAATATTTGCTGCCTAATTTTTAACAATAGCAAATTATTAGAAATTGTTCCCATAATGAGTTTTTCCCTGGCGGTGGTGGTTTACACTCTGAAAAAAACCCGAGGCATCTCAAACTGACATCAAACGGTTAGTTAGTTGTTTTGTTTTTTTACTACTCTTTGCTATTCTAAATAATCTAAGGTGACTGAAACCAAATGGCAGTTAAATGGCATACACCATAACGTTTTCAGGTAACACTGTAATGATTCCTTAATAATCAGAAACACGCTGGTAGTAAAAGGAGGACATTTTTACCACCCCTAATGTCTTGGAAAGGATTTTCTCCAGCACAGCCTTACCTTACTAGCATCCTCAATATTTTTCACCACCCCATGGTGAAAACCGTGGCCCATTACTGAATTAAAGCAAAGGTATAACCATAGGCACCGACTTTTCCTGAATGTCACACGGGGGCGAACCAAAAAATCACGAGAAAGTAGCATTCACTTTTTAAATTGATCGTCGTTTAACCCCACACATATACAAGCACATGCGCACTAAAGCAATAACATATAGTACAAGAATAATAATATATTTCAACTTCATCTTCGATGAAATTTTAAATTCCCAGATTAATTATACTTTATTGCTCACTGTCATATTCTTAAATTACAGCAAACGTGTTTGCACGAACAGAACACTGACTTAATTTAAAGACTGACACAGTATCATAGCAGTTAAGTACTGTATCATAGCACTTAAATGATTTAAACGTGGTTGTGACATCGTACTTCGCAACTGTGTTTTCACTCTTCGTAACATGGAAAATGAGCGTTCACTGGCTCATGTACGTACCGTTCGACGTCGTCTCGTACGTTCGACGTCGTCTCGTACGTTCGACGTCGTCTCGTACGTTCGACGTCGTCTCGTACGTTCGACGTCGTCTCGTACGTTCGACGTCATGTACGTACCGTTCGACGTCGTGTACGTGCTGTCTCGTAGACGACGTCAGCACGTACCGTTCGACGTCGTCTACAGGAGCGGGGACTTGTCGCACGGCGCCCATTGCTCCGATTAACACTGATGTTACACCACCGGCGAGTGCTGTGGCAGTGGGCCGTTAAACGCCGCACCTGGACTACGGAATAGCACGACATTGTCTTCTCCGACGAATCCCGCTTCTGCCTGCAACACCACGATGGTCGGATCCGCGTGTGGCGGCAACGCGGCGAGAGACTGTATGACGCCTGCATTATGCATCGCCATACCGGTCCGTCGCCTGGCGTTATGGTTTGGGGCGCAATTGGATATGATACCCGCACCCTCTGGTACGCATCGCCGGTACACTCAACAGCCACCGCACCATCTCCGACGTTTTGGAGCCTGCAGTCCTCCCTTACCTGCAGGACCTGCCAGCTGCCACGTTTTAACAGGACAATGTGTGCCCGCACATGGCACGCATCGTGCAACAATTCTTCACGGCACACCAGGTGTCACTGCTGCCGTGGCCCGCCTGTTTTCTCGATATGTCGCCCATCGAACACGTCTGGTCGCTGATCGGCAACCGAGTGGCCCGGCAAGCACCACCTGCAGCTACGCCTGATGAACTGTGGCAACGTGTTGAAACAGCCTGGACCGACATACCCCAAGCTCACATCCAAAGCCTTTTTCGTTCGATGCCGCGGCGTGTAACGGCCGTTATTGCCAGCCATGGGGGCCACACGAACTATTGATGTCTGCGTGTTCCGCAAGTCGCACGGGCCTGTGAGCTCAATCGTTTCATCTTTGTATCTGTTGTTATGTGTCCAGTAAATATGGCTTTGCTATCTGGTGTCCTTCTTGGTGTTGCATTTTGGGTGGCCAGCAGTGTATATATAAATAACAAAATTGTGATTATATGTATATAATCAGTCAACAAACTTTAGCCCCCTGAAATTTGTAATTGTCTTCGCGGAAAAAACTCTCTGAATGCAACACTGGTCACCCTGCCGCCTACCCAGTTCAAAATGGGCCATTTTTCAGTATATTTAACTTTAAAATATAATCTGCATTTCGTCAAGTCTTATGTTTTATTTCATGCAGCTTAACCTATTTCCCCTAAGAAGTGGTTTGTTTACCTCACGGTAAGATAAGTTATAAAAGTATCACCTTCACGGCCATCAAAATTCAATTGTTCTCCACTCTTCTATATCCTTAGTTTAAGCCTCTTTTGCATGTTAGTATGGCCAGGGGAGAATGGGGATAGTGGGCAGGTATTCACTGAGGGAGGTGATTACAAAGTGCTCAGCTGTTTATTTTAGTTACTAAATGTGGGATTCCAGCACGGAAAGTGGAGTCTAAAGCTACACTAGCGCTCTTAAGACTGCCCCGTGACAGTGAAAGTGCAGAAAGTGGCTGACGACTGCTTTATAAGAGAGGAGTGCAAGGCAAAGTTGCTGGCTTGAAGGAAGGGAGTGTGAAGGAGGGTAGAGGGAAGGTGTTGTGTCTGCGCGGCACGACTTAAAATTTGATTTAGATAAACATAAACGACGTTTTTTTTTTTTAATTGTTCTAGTACAGTACTATTTTCTTAAGCAAAAATGAAAATTTTTGAAAAGCAGTTTAAGACAATGCGTAGAGAGCAAGCAAAAGGTTGAAGGCGACATTCAACCAGCACTTGTATCGTACACCAGTGGCGTAACTAGTGAGACCCATGTATGTATGTGTATTCAGGTGGCAGGGGTGAAGGTTGCACGAATTCCTTTGTAGCAGGTAGTGAAAAATATTAAAGCCACCCGGGTGGCGAAGTGATCTAAGAGCTGGCTTATGACCATTCGTCCGAGAAGAGTCCGGGTTCGAATCACGGTGAGGAATATATGTTGTGTTCGGCTCTGACATTATGTATGAGTCAAATCGGCATATTGCAGCGATAAGCCTTAATGACTGAGTTCAGTTGGGAAAATATCCCGCTCGGGATTAGGAATACGTGGGTTCGAATTTTAAAATGCTAGACTAGGTACCAAAGGACAGGAACTAGACCCACAAGAGTGACAGATGAGTGCGTGAAATTCAAGAGCATGCGAACGGAGATTGAAGAAAACTGCTCAAGACAGAATCTTATGGAAGAGATCTAGGAAGGCCTTCAACCAGCTGGGAACTGACAATGGTTGATGGTGATATTCTTATGCGGACAGGGGCGCAGCAAAAAGTGAAATCTTTGGTAGTTCTAACTCAACTCCTAACTAAATTTTGCATGCAGCGACAAGATGATTGTTGTTTAGTCAGTTGCATGCAGCATAAGCAGGACTGCTAGGGTGAATGTAATGAGAGATTTGATAGCACTTTAGCTGTCTTCCCCTTTCAATCGTGCCGTCTCCTGCGTTGCATATTAGAGACGTTTACCAAAGTATCATAAATAAGATTCCAAGAGCTCCTTTCTTATCATCTTTACGTCTAGCTGTCGATGACGCAAAGTCTGACACTTTCTTCTCTTATCACGCGGGTCCGAAGTCATGGATTAATTTTACAACCTCACACCTTCGCCTAGTACATCTTTGATCTGCTGTCAGTTGCCTCTTTTGTAACACCATTACAGAAATATTCTTGATTAAAGCGAAGCGTTTGTTTGTTTTCGACTTATACCGTTTTCACGAACTGTTAGCAAATCGGATACGAAGGAGCGGACTAGGAAAATTTGGTAAAGTTATCAGGATTATTGTTTCAGATAATGGACAGGCGAGATTGATATGATTAGAGCCTTTCTTTCCCGTACAAATTTATAGAATGAAACAGGATAAATGGCTTGTATGGACGAGATTACCATTGGGCTTACCTAGGCCATTGCCCAGGGCCCTGCATATTGAGGGATGGCCAAATTTTAGGTATGCAGTGGTGTAAACTCTCGCTTCTTTTTTTTTTTTTTTTTTTTTTTTTTTTGATTGGAGGTTTAACGACCACCGTGAGCAACTCAATGGGCTATAAACAGTCGCCCGTCCCTAATTTAGGGGGGTCACTGGTTCCAGAGAAGGGAGAGAGCCAGCGCCGTAAGACAAACACAACATCCATGCCTCACCGGGATTCGAACCCGGACCCCGTTCAGACGAATGATCAGAGGCCATCGCTTAGACCACTGCGCCACCGGGGCGGCAACTCTCGCTTCTGACCATTGGTCCAAGATGGGTCCGATTTCGAATCCCGGTGAGGCATGCATATTGTATTTGTCTTACGGGACTAGGTCTCTCCCTTCCCTGGAACCGTAGCCCAAAATTAGGGACGGGCGACTGCTTATAGCCCATCGAGTTGATTACGGTGGTCGTTAAACCTCCAATAAAAAATTGGGAATACATGTGACAAAAGCTGTTGTACTTTATTATGGAAACAAACAAACAAAAAAGCAAGGAAATAGCATTTTGTATTTCTACAATTTTGTTTGTTTCTTTGGGGTTTTAACTGCCACCGTGAGCAATTGGGTGGTCTATAAGCAGTCTCCCTCCCTAACTTAGGGCCACTGATTCCAGGGAAGGGAGAGAGCCAGTGCCGTAAGACAAACACGACATCCATGCCTTACAGAGATTCGAACCCGGTGCCTTCGCGGAAGAATGGTCAGAAACCACCGCTTACACCACTGCATCACCGGGGTGGATTTTCTACAAGTAAAATTGAAAACTAGAATGAAGTTAATATTTATTTTTATGATTTTGTTAGTAATCTTTCAATTTATTTAAGTATTAAAAATATCAATTTATTTTGAAACATGGAAGACAGACAGGGCGACAAGAATCGCAGGATAAGGTGAGTTCAGTAAGCCAGCAAAGTTACTTCTTGTTGTCAAGGTCAAATTCAAACACGAGAAGGGTTGAAGGAGGGGGAGGAATTCCTTTAACAGAGATTGCAGACAGGGTGCGTCGGAGGCTTGGAGGTTGGAGCGGATAGTTTTTACAAGGCATTTTCACAAATTTGAGGGTAACAGTTGGAAGCTCGAAATTGTTTACTGCATGAAGCTGAGTTCTACAGGATCAACGCCCCAGGACAGATTGGGTGACAGCAGGCGGAAGCGAACACATTTCACACAGTGCAACCCCAGTTCGATTATTTAACTGAATTCGAACAAGAATGTCTGCATTTTCAAAACTTTAGGCACAAGTTAGAGAGAGTTTTCAGAAAGTAATGCCTCCATATTTATACACTGGCGTGCAAAAATTAGGGACGAGACGGTTTTTCGAATGTAACGTCTTGCAGAAGTGATCCACATCGACTCAAATCATACCATAAGATCCCCAAGATGTAAGATTATGGGACAAGTGAGCAAAACCGTCCAAACAAGGAATCCAAAGGATACAAAGGCACTTTATTGAAAAGGTAGCTTCGAGCACAACTGGACAGTAGATAGAAATGTCCATGTGACAGGCGGCTTCCAAGAAAAATCCAGTCTTTAGTAGGGAATATGATCACCCTTGACTGCGTTGCAGGATTTACAACGTCTGTCCATGCTGAGGACGAGGTTGTCAAGTAGCTGTTGAGGCATCGCGGCCCATTCCTCTTGTAGCGCCAATCGCAGCTGCGGAATCGTTGCTGGCGGCTGGTGACGTGCTGCCAAGCGTCTCTCGAAAAGGTCCCATACGTGTTCGATTGGATTTAGGTCCGGGGACCTTGCGGGCCAATCCATGCGTTGAATATCTTCACTCTCCAACAGCTCTGCGACAACCACTGTACGATGAGGTGTAGCGTTGTCGTCCATGAAGAGGAACTCAGGAACCACAGAACCTCTAGACAGACGCACGTGAGGCAGGAGAACCTCGGTACAATAACGGACACCAGTGACTGAACCTCCTTGGAAGATGCGGAGGTCAGTACGGCTACCAAGCATGATACCGACCCAAATGGGAACTCCGCCTCAAAAAAATCGGTCCCTTTCGATGATGTTGGAGGTGTGATTGCGTGTTCCCTGTTCTCTCCAGATGTGTATACGTCTAGAATCGCTCGTCAGACTAAATCGGCTCTCATCCGTAAAGAGAACTCGACCCCATTGCTGATGTGTCCAGTTCTTGTGTTCCTGGCACCACAGAAACCGCCGTCTCTGATAAGCAGGCGTTAATGGCACACACCGTGTTGGTCGTCGTGCAAATAGATCACCCTTGTGCAGCCTCCTGGCCACGGTAAAACGCGATAACGGACGTCCAGTTGTCTGTTGCATGTGCCTTGCGATTTCTCCCGCTGTCTGCCGTATGTTTCTTCTCAGCTGTAGGACAATATACCGGTCGTCCACCACCGTGGTTGCTCGTGGACGACCACTGCTAAACTCTCGGACAGCTATTGCTTTCATTTGAAATGCTGGAACGAGATCGCTCACAGGATCGTTCCACGATCCTGTGAGCGATCCCGAACTACTCGGCCACACTAGTCACACTTCGACCTTCTTCGAACTTCCAAATGACGCGACCTCGGGTAAAATCATCCAGATGTCGTCTACTGGATTGCCTGTTGGCCATATCACACGGTGGCAGCAACTCGACGTCGTTCAAACCGATGTACACTGTGCAATGGCTTTTACCGAATTGCTGAGCTAAATGATGATCATATGTAGAGGATTTTAGGAAGGGAGTGTCTGACCCCAGGTCTTAAACAACCCTTAGAAATAGGAAGCTATGAGATTTGTGCTAGAGTGCCCGATAGGAAAGTGACACGGAAGCGAGGTAAAAAGGGGGAGGAAGACGCCCTTATTTATTACCGGGGGCCAGTACCCGGGGTCCAACGGCTTAACGTGCCCATCCGACGCACGGCGGATATTTAGTAGATCGAGCGTTCCTACCTGCCTGGGATCGAACCTCAGGTCCTTTCCGCGGCAGTCACGAACGTTGCCCACTAGGCCACCCGCGGCCCTCGAATTGCTGAGCGTACACCGCCTGTGTGCTTTATACCCTTCCAACAACCCCCGCCCCCTACGTCATGCTGCATATATGCGCATGCCCTACCGTACCGGACCCTAGTCTATCTCCTGAGTGGTCTTTCGGTACGTTCTGCCTGCTCGTTCTGCTGTTATGCTAATTTCTCCTCTTCGTCCTTAATTTTTGCACACCAGTGTGTATAAACCCAGTACCAAGGTATCAAGTTGAAACGAAACAAGAACAAAGCTCAGAATTTCTATTTTAATTCTGATCTTTTATTTTTCTACATAGTACCCCTCACGTCCGATACAGATACGCCAACATTTAACAAGGTTTTATAACCCGCTTCTGCAAAAATCTTCTGGCTGTTCTCGGAACCATTTCCTCATACAGGCTTGAACACATGAGCGTAAGGATAGCCCCGCAACTCCCGCAGTGAGGGGCGGGGCCTCACGGCTAAGAGGGCCTCTACTTGCCAAATATTACGGATTATCCGTAAAATTTACGAATTTCTGCTTAGTTTTACGATTTACTGACAGAAGTCTTTTTTACGGATTTTTTAATATTTCGATTGCTCAAACCAAATATTTCAATCCACTGCAACCATCCACTTAGATTTTCTACCGAACGTTACGAGCGCTGTGTGACTCGATGATGTCATCTTTGACTCGTCGGCTTCGTGACGTCGTGCGGTAGCTCTCTCTCCACGGGAGTGCTCAAGTGACGCGTAAAAATACGCATCGAGAATTTTTCTCGACATGTAAAAATACGCATCTTGAATTTTTCTCGGCGCGTAAAACTACGCATCGAAGAATTTTACCAATTCGTAAAAATACGCACCGGGACGGTATTTCGTCTTTCAGAGACGGAAGTAAACGAAATCAAGATTTTTCCGTAATCGTAATTTCTTTTTCCTGTGATGTTGCCTCTGTACAGTATTGTTGTTATATATCATTATTCCATAAATAGTTGTATTTCAGTTTGAAAATGGAGGAAAAATTTCCGAAAACGGAAATTCGACGGCGAAAAAATTTCACTGTAATCTTTATAGGCATGAGAGTGCGACGGCTTCGAGAAATTTCTCGTTTTCCGACATAATTTGGGTTATCCTCGAGATCAATGCATAACTGAACAGAAATTTTGGGGCAATTTGTAGTGCTGGAAAATGTTTTCCGTCTGAAACTTTCTAAACTTACGAAAGAGTAAGTTTCGTCTTTCAAAAAATCGTAACTTTATTTTTCCCGTGATGTTTCCCCTTCCTAGTATTGTTGTTAAATATCATTTTATTTCATAAATATTTGTATTTCAACTTGAAAATGGAGGGAAAATGTCCGAAAACGGAAATCGGACGTAGCAAAGATTTCCCCCGTAACTGTTTTTTTTTTTTTTTTTTTTTTTTTTTCCCAATGATGATCAGAACATGTATCCTGTATTCTTAAATATTCCCTCCAAAAAAGTTTTGCATTACAGTTTGATAAACGGTGGGGAGGGGAGTCCGAAAATGAAAATGACGAAGCTGAAAAATTTGTTGATGCATGGTGTTCAAAAGTATTTATATTTTCAAAGTTACACTATTCATCTTTTATCTAAAATAGTGAAAGCTGTCATGCATTCATGATGGATAAAATTGTCATCTAAGGGCATTAGAAAAAAAAAAACGATAATAAAGAAATGGGAAGGGAAACAAAGATATCAGTATATGAAAATTTTAGTTTGATATTGAAACACCACAGGTTTGCGAGGCTAATCATCATCATCATTGTCAACCATTATCAATCCACTGCTGGACGAATGTCTCCCCAAGTTTCCTCCACAACGGTCTGTCTTGTGCCAGTCTCCTCCATGTCACTCCCGCATATTTACGAATTTCATCCACCCATCTCCCATGTGGTCTTTTTCTGGGTCTTTTCCTGTCCCTTGGAATCCAATCTAAAATTTCGGCTGTCCATCTATGGTCTGTCCTTCTGGCAGTATGTCCAGCCCATTGCCATTTCAGGGATTTAACTCTGATCATGATGTCTTCCACTCGTCATTTTTCGGATCCACGAGTTCCTCTTTCTTATCTCTCCTGGTTATACCAAGCATGCACCTCTCCATGCTTTTTTGAGTTGTCTGCGGCCTTTGTATGTCTCTTTTAGTTAAGGTCCACGTCTCTGCACCATACGTAAGCACTGGAAGGATGCATTGATCAAACACTTTTCTTTTAAGACATAATGGCATATTGCTCTTGAAAATTATGCTGTTCCTTCCAAAAGCTCTCCAGGCAAGTTTTGTACGCCGATTAATTTCTTCATCAATGTGACCCTCACTTGATATCTGCTGTCCAAGATAAACATACGTATCTGTTATCTCCAGTTTTTCTCCATCAATCGATAAATCTTCATTTCTTGTAAAAGCATTGAACATCACTTTTGTCTTCTGAAAGTTCATTTTTAATCCCACTTTTTTACTCTTGTCAGCAAGTTCCTGGATCATACTCTGCAGCTCTGATGGGGTAGTTGCAAAAATGACTACGTCATCAGCAAAACGAAGGTGGGTTAGATAATCTCCATTAATCTTTATCCCTTTGTTTTCCCAGTTCAGTGATTGAAAGACATTTTCCAATGTGGCATTAAAGAGCTTCGGAGATATGGTGTCACCTTGTCTCACTCCCTTTTCCAATTTTTATGTGTGTTGTATTTTCAAACAGCCGAATCTTTGCACTTGCATTTTCATAGATGTTATTAATAATATTAATGTATGCATCTTCAAAACCGCAGGATTTCAGAGCCGTGGTAACTGCTGATGGTTTCACCGAATCAAAGGCTTTTTCATAATCGATAAAAGCCATGCACAATGGAAGTTCATATTCCCTCGCTCTTTCAATTAGTTCTCTCAGTACGTGGATATGATCTATTGTGCTGTAGCCACTCCTGAATCCAGCTTGTTCTCTCGGTTGAGCCATGTCCAGTGTTACCTTCAAGCGGTGTGAAAGAACTTTAGTGAAGATTTTATAAACCACTGATAGGAGGCTGATAGGTCTGTAGTTCCTGAGATCCTCAATGTCACCTTTTTTATGTAGCAGGATCATTGTAGCATTGTTCCAATCCTCAGGAATCTTCCCTTCATTAAGGAATCGAGTGAAAATTTGGGCGAGTACTGTTTCAATTTCTCCACTTGCTTCTTGTATGATGTCTATAGTAATTCCATCTTCTCCTGGAGCTTTCCCCCGCTTCATGTTCTTGATTGCATGTGCAAATTCTGCTGGGAGGACTGGAAGAACTCTGGTACCTTTCATGATGTCTGGAGTACATGTATCATCCCTTTCATATAATTTGGAGTAGAAATCTTTCACTCTTGTCAAAATTTCGCCTCTATTTCTTGTTATAGAATCATCATCTTTTCTCAGAGCCATAATCTGTTTTCTTCCCTTACTGAGATGTCCCTTTGCTATCTTTAGGCTTTGGTTGTTTTCAATTGCTTTCCTCACTAGCTCACAGTTGAATTTCCTTACGTCTTCAGTGATACTTTTTCGTGCTGTCTTGCATAGCTCTATATATTCCACTTTGGAAGTCACATCTTCTTTAGTTGTCCTCATCTCTCTTCTTTTTTGCATCAACATTTTGGTTTTTCCTGATAATTTGTTTACATGCAACTTGTTCTTAGACCCAGCTAATTTTGTTGCTGTTTCTATAAGAGCTTTGGTTACTTTTCTGTTAACTTCCGAAATATCCACTTCTTCCGATGTTAGGCCTTCTAAAGCAGAGAATCTGTTCTTCAGTTCCAACTTGAAAGTATTATGGTGTTTTTTAAGGTTGGTTATGTCAATACATTTTGTTTGTCTTATGAGCTTGCCACGTTCCAGTTTAGTGTTGAGGTGCATCTTACATCTCACCAATCTATGGTCACTACCTGTGTTGAACTTGTTTAGCACACTGCAGTCTTCGATGACGAATTTTTTGTTACACATAATAAAATCAATTTCACTTGTCGTCCCAATTGGATGTCTCCATGTCCATTTCCTGTGTGGCTTTTTTCTTGAAAAAGGAATTCAAGATGAAAAATCCTTCTGCCTCTGCAAACTCAACGAGAGTATTTCCACGCTGGTTTCTGTTGCCGTGACCGAATTTACCTACTGAAGTTTCATTCTGTTGCCGTTGCCCTATTTTTGCATTGAAATCTCCCATAATTATCTTCAAGTGCTGCTTACCTTTATTATTTAGATGACGAATTTCCTCATAAAATTCTTCAATTTCTTCTTCAGGATGACTTGTGGTAGGTGCATAAGTTTGAATAATCTGAGCCTGGTATCTTCTCGATAGTTGGATAACGAGTCGTGCAGCTCTGTCAGAGGAACTTTCAACTTCTACCACTTTATCCTTCAGTTTCTTGTTTATTATAAATCCAACACCACTAGTTCTGCCAGTATCTGTCCCACGATAATAGAAGAGATGTCCACTTTTCAGTTCAATGAGATCTTCTCCCTTTTCTCCTTACCTCACTCAGCCCGACGATGTCCCACTTGATCCTTTGTAGTTCCTCTTCCAATTCAAGAAGCCTTGAATCAGAAGATAGGGAGCGTCCGTTGTAGGTAGCCAAGGTCAGCATCAAATGGCAGCCTAGTCCGGTCCTCCGGGGATTCTTAGCACCCTCTGCCTTCATGTCGCACTGGCCGCTGCCTTGGCCAGGTACATTCCAGCTGCCGGAGACTGAGGGCCAAGATTTAAGTTGTAGAGTCATTTTGGAGGTGTTTGGCCATAACTCACCACGCTGGCCAAGCGGGTTGGTGAGTGTGGGATAGCATTTCCTCTGATCCCGATGGTATAGTTATACCGCTATTTGCGGTCGTCAGAGCCCCTTTAGTGGGAACAGGATGCACCACGAGAAGGCGGGGTTGACATTTGTCAAGGAGAGGCTGTGATGTTACGCATCACCTGACCTTACTTACGAGGCTAATATTAAACAAAAATAAGATTTTACTTTAAGGTATTTTAAATTATTATTTTAAACACAGATAATACTAGTTTAGTTATTGTGGCATATGCTGAGATTTTTACTGCCTATTTATTAATATTGTTACGAATTTTTAGGTACTGAAATGAATTCGATTAGCAGGTTTTGCAATAGGCGAGAACAGCATTAATTATGGGGTGAAAATTAACAACTAGTGGTTTCGCGCATTGCAAAAGAGGAGAACACATATAAGAGCCCTTTTTCTTGGAAGGGAGAAATCCTAGCCTGGTGTGGGGAACACGATGTGTCGCCCCCTTAGTGCGTGTCGTTCAAGTCGGATAGCCATTAAAGTGTCAACAAATCAGGAAACTTATGGCGTTTGCTACTCCGAACCTTGGCAGGACAAAGGAGTGTTAGTTAAGTTATGTGTTTTCTGTACTTTTCAGGAAGTGGGATCCACCACATATTCCGAATGCAGAGGCATGTATTTCATGCCTCTGCATTCGCCGCGCAAAATGCTTTCAGGCTGACAAGAGAGTTTAAACAGACCCCTAAGAAGAAGAACAAGGAATCTGTGAATGATGTAAACAAGCGAAAAAGAATAGTCTGGTTCCGAGCCGTGAAGGGAACGGGTCTCGGTGAAGCGGATCCAGCTCGAAGGAAGAGCTTCTGTCGGAAGATGCCGGCCAGCTATACAAGGAGCTGTCGGGCGGTTGATATTACCGCGAGGAATAGGAGAGAGGACGATACCTCTTTTCCTGGTGCTAGATTGCACGTAAGAGAAAGCCAGTTTCCCGGAGGTCACACGATGTGATGGAATTACATACAGCCCCGAATGACGGAGATGCCGACCGGTGATGTATGCGAGAATCACCTTTGGAGAGACGAACGGATCCTTCAACACGTCAGCGTCTTCGTTCCACCACGACATTGGTGCGCATAAATGCGTCCATGATTTCATGCAGTGCACGAGAGAAAGTGGAAGATGGTGTTCGACTCCCCTCTCCATTGGTTATAGTGCGCGCTCTGAAATGGGCGTGTCATCACACAGGTGCGCTTCGAATATAAATACATCAAACATGGATACCTGAGGAAACAGCATATCTGTAAGTACAGAACTTATGTATGCATGCCAGTTGTGATTAGATTGGGTCCAGTCAGCCAATAGACTCTCGTCGGCTGAGAACTGTTTTTAAAGCCGGACTGTATAGGCCCACAAATAATCATTGACTTTAATGATAAATTCAGCCTCAGAGCTATCCCGAAAGCGGCGAGTCTGCTTGACGCCCCTCCTTCACAATCCTCTGTACATAGACGCCTTCATCATTATCCTCATATTTTGTTGTTAATTGATTAAATGTCTGTTGTCTCGTGCCAGTCCTGGAGTTGCATGACTAATTAATGAGTGTCAGAATTTCTTGGTTTTAATTGGCTAAATTGCAGGATAAATTCTTTTCACCAGTACATAAGATTTCGGCGATAAAAAGAGCTCACAAAATTTATTCTAAATTCTACTGTCCACCTTCGGGCCGTCAGCCATTGCCTGACATCCTGACATCTAAATTCTTAAAGCTTATTATTTTTATTCGATAATCCGGCGACCCGGGGGGGGGGGCAGCAACAATATAATTATGTTTTGTTTTGCGGTAAATGGCGTTCGCGTAAAAGTTTTACTGATTCACATTTTACAAAGTTGGCAAGTATGCCTCTAGCCTAAGCAAACATATTTTACAAAAATTTTGGAGGAAATTTCATATGAAGCTGGATAAGGAAATAGCGAGGAATTTTGGCGGCAGCTTTGAAACAAGTATTAAAACGAAAAGCACTTTGTTATTTTCAGTGAATAAAGTAAAATATTTAGAAATAAATTTCGCGGTTTTAGTTCATGAAAACTGGATGACAGAAAAGCAGCTACTCGAGATGACTCGAGACCCCTATTTCACAGCCATAGCAAATGTGAATCATCAGTTCAATGACTGAAATTTTTATACCAATTAAGATAAGGAGTTACGTATTACAATCGTTTGCACATGCCTATGTATGCATCATTCAGAATACACTGACGGAAAAAAAAATCCCAACAGCAAGAAGGGGTTGTGTTAGATAAACGAGAGTTGGTAGGCGGTGAGAGTACATCTGTAAGATGACGTCTATGCAAATTTCGCGCTCGGCGCATACGTGTGGCGCTAGTAGCGCCCCTCGGAACATGCAAAGCAGGTTTGTTGTAAATACGCGCTGTAACGTTCGTGAGCGTTAGTTATCGTTGAGATTCGACATAGGGTGTTGATGTTAGTCAAGAATGCCTTTAAGAAGACGAAGAAGCCATTATCAACAGCTCACGGAGTTTGAACGAGGTCTTGTAATAGGGCTACGAGAAGGTGGATTTTCTTTCCGCAATATTGCCGAACGACTTGGCAGGAATGTAGCCACTGTGCATGATTGTTGGCAGCGGTGGTCAAGGGAAGGTACTGCCTCAAGAAGACCGGGTTCCGGCCTGCCACTACTGAGAGGGAAGACCGCCGTGTACGGCGTATGGCCGTGGCGCATCGTACCACGTCTGCGGCAGCAATTCGAGCTACAGTTGCCACCACAGTGACACAACGAACTGTTACAAATCGGTTACTTGAAGGACAGCTCCGAGCCAGACGCCCTGTAGCGTGCATTCCACTTACTCCAAACCACAGCCGTTTGCGACGTCAGTGATGTCAAGCTAGAGCTCATTGGAGGACGAAGTGGAGATCTGTTGTGTTTTCTGATGAAAGCCTGTTCTGCCTGGGTGCCAGTGATGGCCGTGTGTTGGTCAGAAGGAGGCCAGGTGAGCGCCTGCAACCAACCTGTCTGCGGCCGAGACACACTGGACCTACACCTGGAGTTATGGTCTGGGGAGCAATTTCCTATGACAGCAGGAGCACTCTCGTGGTTATCCCACGCATCCTGACGGCACAGTTGTACGTCGGTCTGGTGATTCAACCTGTTGTGCTGCTATTCATGAACAGCATTCCAGGGGGTGTTTTCCAACAGGATAACGCTCGCCCGCATACCGCTGATGTAACCCAACATGTTCTACAGAGTGTCGACATGTTGCCGTGGCCTGCTAGATCACCAGATCTTTCACCAATCGAGCACGTATGGGACATCATTGGATGACAACTCCAGCGTCACCCCCAACCAGCTTTAACCGTCCCTGTAGTGACTGACCAAGTGCAACAGGAATGGAACTCCATCCCACAAACTGACATCCAGCACCTGTACAACACAATGCATGAACGTTTGCGTGCTTGCATTCAACATTCTGGCGGTTACACCGGTTATTAATGTACCAGCATTTCACATTTAAAATGGCTCTTCTCGCGCTTACAATAAGCTGTGATCTTGAAACCTTAATCGATTAAATATGTTACCTATACAAATGTATTGCCGCCATTTCATTCCTCTACAACTATTTTTTCGTGGTGTTGGGATTTTTTTTCCGTCAGTGTATAATGAATTAAAAGATGTTCTTCTCCGGGACTTTTCACTACGTGTAAAATATCGTGGTGTAATGTTAAATGTGTTTTTTATATTCAAGATTAAATAATTTAACTTTTGCTTTTTTGTGCCACAATTCTTAATTGTTACTTACTTGTGTTCTGTATTTTCGTATAAATCGGAAAAGGCCTTAGGCACTGTCAGATATCAGTTACGTGTGGTGTTTTTCGCTTTGCGCAATCTGTTGTCTGATTGTCGGCCATTTACATCGTTTCTCGTCATGTTTCTGTTTCGTATCTTACCATTTGTTATAGTTTTGATGCCGCTTTTGCATCTGAGGTAAACTGTTTGGTATGGGCCGCTTTGGCCCACTGAGGCTCTTGCACGGATAAATTTCCACCAATGGCAGTTACGTGTTTTATGAAACTTCAACCAATGGCAGTTACGTGTTTTATGAAACTTCAACCAATGGCAGTTACGTGTTTTATGAAATGGCAGTTACGTGTTTTATGAAACTTCAACCAATGGCAGTTACGTGTTTTATGAAAATGGCAGTTACGTGTTTTTTTATGAAACTTCAACCAATGGCAGTTACGTGTTTTATGTGTACTCGTAATGGATTTCAGAGAGGATAGATAGCCTTAGTTCCGTAAAAGAATAAAATTTGTGTATATTACCTACTACTTTTGAGGTAAGTGTGATCATGTGATCATATGTAGAGGATTTTAGGAAGGAAGTGTCTGACCCCAGGTCCTAAACAACCCTTAGAAATACGAAGCTAGGAGATTTGGGCTAGAGTGCCCGATAGGAAAGTGACACGGAAGCGAAGTAGAAAGGGGGAGAAAGACGCCCTTATTAATTTCCTGGGGTGCCATTCCGTGGGTCCGACGGCTTAACGTGCCCATCCGACGCACGGTGGATATTTAGTGGATCGAACCTGAGGTCCTTTCTGTGGCAGTCACGAATGTTGCCCACTAGGCCACCTGCGGCCTTTGAGGTAAGTGTTTGGTAGTACCTTGTATTTGTATAAAACCATGGCGACCATTTCAATTACAACGTGCACATTCGTGTTACACACAGTAAAGTGCGATAATTTTGGATTTCCGATAAATATCTGTGGGTTCAAAAGAATTTGAATTATTGAAACACTCATAAAACATAGTCAATAATATGGAATTCAAAAATTTCATTAATTAAAAGGAGGCCCTTTTGCGAAAATTTACGGAAATTTTCCTTAAGGGGCTCCAAGATATTTTTTGTGGAGAAGGGGGGCACGTTTTTCCGGTATGCCACTGCTTGAACATCTTCGTCTCGAGCGAATTGAATTCCTTAGATGCCTCTTGAAGGCAGAAAACAACTATCAGTCGGACGGAGCCAAATCTCGGCTATATGTAAAATGTTCAAGAACTTCAAACCCGATTTTCTATAGGGCCTCTGAAATGAAAGCACTAGCGTCGTGTTTGGCGGTGTCGTGTTGCCCAATGATTGGCGTTTTTTTCCCGACGCACGCAATTTATTGTTTTCTTTAGGTTTTCTAATGTATGCACGTATAGCTCTCAGAGTTGATTGTCGTACCTTTGACCATGTACTCCTGATGAATAGTGCCTCTGTAGTTCCAGAGCACAGTGAGCATGTGCTTACCGGCAGAAATTTGAATTTTGAATTTTCTCGCCCCAGGAGAAGATGGGTGTCGGAATTCCAACGATTGATTTTTCATGTCTGGGTCATGATGGTGAACCCAACTTTCGTCTCCAATCACAATTCTTTGGAAAAATCACTTCCATATTATTCAGAGCGAGCAAGCAAGCTTTGCAATGTTTCAAGTTTTGATTTCTTCATTTCAGTTAGGTGACGTGGAACCCACGAGCTTACACTTTGTTGTATCCGAAAACGTTAACAATGTCATTGACAAAACCTAAACTAATAATAACGCAAGGACATGCACACCAACTATATATAAGATAGTACAACTATACTAGTTATCCCAATTTATTGGCGTAGATAAAATCAAGGTTTCCAAGCTTTCGCACATCAACCAGATGGCTTTCTCAAGGAAGGTAGACAGCAAACTGCAAACTGGATAATAGAACGTTTCAACAATTTGAACACGGTGAGTTGGATATGACAATAAACGAATAGATGCGAACGTAATTATTCAATAAAAATACGAGACATCATGTTCGTATTGTACGCGGAATCCTTGGAGGAAAGCAAAAGGCATTCATTATTTGAAGAATTGGTTCCAAATTAGCGGTAATCCTAGCGAGACGCTATCATTGCAGGCCTCATCTGTACTCCTAAATCTACTGCCATTCGGGAAACATTGGAGATCATTACCAACGATGAGGCCTGCAATGATAGCGTCTCGCTAGAATTTCCACGAATTTGGAACCAATTCTTCAAATAATGAATGTTGCAAACGAAGTCGGCGGAGAGCTTGTTGCGCCAGAGGAGTGAGAAGAGATCGAAGATCTTCTTGAAAGGAGGAGAAGAGAGGATCACTGAGGCTGAGCATGGATAGCGTTGAACGAAAATAGTCTAGGTGCATGTTATGGAGTGTCTTTGATGGAAATGAGTAGTTTCGGACATGCAGAACGAGCTATTGATTGATCTCCATCCAAGAATTTAATCCGCAGAGAGCAGATTGAAGCTGCGGTTGTCTGTCAATCAGGAATGACCGGACCGAAGAGCAGAATGCCGGGTCGGAGAGAAGTGCATCGTCATATGTCCACGGGCGTATTATTCTGGGTTTGAATGGCGCAGCATGGACTATGATGGCAATGGCGCAGTGGTCAGATGAGGCCGTGGGATGCACACTCGATTCTGTCACGGCAGGAAGTAGAGTACTGGAGGCATAAAACCTGTCAAGGTGGGCTAAGAAAGGATTTTGCGCATGAGAAGAGCGCCAAGTGTAATTAGTCGACCATGGATGAATATGCCGATGTACATCATGAAGAGCGTTGTTGGTGACAACTGTCTGGAGCAGGTTCGCCAGGGCATGGCGGCGCTCTCTGTTGGTAGAAGACCTATCCAGAAGAGGATTCAGGGTACAGTTATAATCACCACCAATGAGAACATGGTCTGACGGTGGGATACGATCCAGTGCTGTGCGAAGACGTGTGAAGAGAATCGATAGATGAGTTGTAGTGCATGGAATATAGATATTGAATAAATGGTATCTGGAAGACGCGATGGTAAAGGATGCATGCTGTAAGAGATCTCGACAAATATTTCGCTCAGAGAGGGATGTGACATTAGAATTGAGAGTATGACTAATGCCGATGGCAAGGCCGCTATGACTAACCGATTTACTATCGCAAAAGAGCAAAAAAAGAGTTACAAACTTGGTTCTAAGAATCCAAATAACGTTTTAGTCAAGGATTTATAGTTATTATTAGTTTCTTGTACAATAGGGAATTAAATTTAAGAAAAGTTGAAAAGAATGTTAAAATCAATTTTCCATATTACCAAAAATAATGTTTTAACTCCCATATTTAAAGAGGAAATACCGTTCCTTTACAGTAGCGTAACTAGCACAACGTTCGCCCTACCCCTAGCAAGATTTACTTCAGCGCCCTTAAGCGCAGTAATTTTCCCAGAATTTCAAGCACGAGAGAGGATGCGTTTTTCGCGGGGGTGTGTTGTGCATGGCAGGGGGGGGGTCAGGAAAGTAGGAAGATTGTCTGGAAAAGTAATGCTTGTACCTTGAGCTCTGTAGTTCTAACTTTTTAAGTAATAGATTTAACAATACTTGTAATTGTTTTGTACAAAACTAAAATAAATCACTTGGAGAAATCACCCTCTTGTACATGGCGGATCCGCGGCTGCTCTGAATAAACGTTGGCGCCTGTCGTGTACGTAATCCTAGGTGACTGACTGATTGTTTCTCCACATCCCCCATTAGTAATCCCCATGTGGCCTCGCGCTTTTCCTCAGCAGCGCAGAGAGATGGCGATTGGAGAGCGATCGTAGGACAACCCGGAGCCAAAGGGCCGAATAGCTTCAATCTCTACGGCATCCAGTGCTTTAAAATGGGAACTTGACATTTACTTAGGCAAAGCTAAATGTGCCTTGAAAGAAAATATGAACATTTGGGTTAATTATTTGTTTGTCTTTGTGCGCGTTCGAATTTTTTCAAAAAACTATAACTGGAAGGGTTACATGATAAAATTACACAAGAAAAAATTACACGGAATGAAACTACACAACAAAAATTTCACAAGGAAGAAATGACACGAAGAAAAATGTACACAAGTCGGAAATTACACATAGAATGAATTTTACAACAGATTATGCAAAATTTGTAGCCATGATTATACAAATTCATGAAACTCTAACTTAGACTGTAGACGGTTTTTGGAAGGGGTAGGAGCCCAGGGGTGAGAGCTCCCCATGCAAAATTTTCGTAAAATCTACAGTTCTCAATTTAGAACAACCAAATTTGGTATACCATCACATGAAACTCTAACTTAGACTGTACACGGTTTTGGGAAGGGGTCGGAGCCCCCCCCCCCACACACACACAAAATTTTCGTTAAATCTACAGTTTTCAATTTAGAACCACCAAATTTGGTACTATCTCATGGTACTCTAACTTAGACGGTAGATGGTTTTTGGAACGGAACGGGACGGAGGTCAAAGCCCCCCCCCCCACCGTACAAAATTTTCGTAAAATCTACACTTTTTAATTTAGAACCACCAAATTTGGTTAACTCTTACGAAATTTAGTGGTTCTAAATTGAAAACTGTAAACTGTAGATTTTATGAAAATTTTGTGTGTGGGGGCCTTGATTCTCCCAGGCTCCGACCCCTTCTAAAAACCGTCTACAGTCTAAGTTAGAGTTTCATGATTTTGTATAATCATGGCTACAAATTTTGTATAATATGTTGTAAAATTCATTCTATGTATAATTTCCGACTTGTGTAATTTTTTCTTCGTGTAATTTCTTCCTTGTA
The DNA here is from genome assembly GCA_039090855.1 of Macrothele yani. NCBI lineage: Eukaryota > Metazoa > Arthropoda > Arachnida > Araneae > Macrothelidae > Macrothele > Macrothele yani. Next base: position 44,320,621 of record CM077006.1, read on the forward strand.
GAATTTTTGCTGTGTAATTTCATTCCGTGTAATTTTTTCCTGTGTAATTCAGTCCTGACACCAACTGGAAGCTGCAGTACGCCCCTTGTTGGTTACCTGCCCCCTCCCCGCAGCTGCGAAGGTGGTAGTTACGCCACTGTTCCTTTATCCACAGTGCCTTCAAAGAGGGGGCACCATCAGGATAAGGCTACCATTCATACATCTGAATCTCGAAAAAATGAAAAAAATAGACTAGTATCAAGTCTATACATTTCCTTCAAAGTCCCCTTGATGTCTCACCAACGAACTATTGTGCCTTCGGACTGCTAAACAGATTCTAAACACATACCTAAAACAATTATTAGACTGTGGAAAGCAGTAGGAGAGGAGTGGAATAAAGTATCACTGCCAATTTTAAGAAATGCCCTGTTATTATGGGAATCTAGATGTAGGTTCATAGCCCAGAGAAAGGGGTTATCAGATAGAAGATTTGAGAAAGAAATAATTTTATTTTAAACATTAATTATATTGCTGAAAAATCATTCTAAAAATGTGGGAACATGCTCTGTAATAGAAGATTTTGCCGCAAAGAAATCGAGAAAAAAAATCGTTTAGTTAGAATTTTATTAATTTAGTTTATTGATTTTTTCTTTCTTTCAGTCGTCCAATCGATTTACACTTAACATTGATATATTTTTTTTTTAATCCTAAAAATAATGTGCATGTCACAAGATGTTAAAATCAAGCAAGTTTATTTGCAAATATAAAACTGACATCTTAATGAAATGTCAACGTAGTGTAAATTAAATTTAGGAGAAAACTGATTTGCAAGGTGTATTTCTTTTTACTGGGTGTTTAGCGACCACCATGAGCAACACAATGGGCTATAAGCGGCCGCCCGTCCCTAATTGAAGGTCACTGACTCCAGGGAAGAGAAAGAGCCAGTACCGTAATACAAATACAGCATCTACGCCTCTCCGGGATTCGAACCAGGACCTACTCGGGCGAATGATCAGAAGCCATTGCTTAAACCACGGCGACACCTGGGTGACATAATGCTTAATTTCGATGCCCAGTTTTAAATAATACACTGTTAAAAATTTTGTGGTAGGTTGCACCAAAAACTGGTGCTACACCAGCTGCTCCACTTTCTGAGAAAAAGATACACCATGACGTGGTGCAAACAAAACCCAACAACATGGTGAAGCCGTGCACCATAATATGGTGCAACCTTGTAGCATAACGAGGTACAAAGTTGCACTATTATCCTGGGTTTTGTTTGCACCACACAATGGTGTATCTTTTCTCAGAAAGTGGTGCAGCTGGTGTAGCACCACTGTTTGGTGCAACAGATCACAAAAGTGTTTAACAGTGTACGCGCACCAAATATTTTACAGAGTTGTTCTTGAGATCATGCTGACTCTTTTTTGTGATAAGAAATGTTATATATAATTTAAATATAAAGTTTAAATAGGAAGTACATTTTTTACATTAAAATACGTTCATTTCAGGGCGTATGATTTTTTTGACCTAGGGAGCTGTAGTGTTTAAGCCCACCCTTGATGCTTTGACTATGCAATAATCCTAGGCTATTCTACAGGAATCAATATGAGAATGTGGAATGAAAATTGGTTGTACAGCACACAGCTGGCTAAACTACATACACTATATTGGCAAAAGTCACCAGACACCACTTCAAAATCATATGAACGGATCCGCTGCGTTGTTAAGATGCGCGGTACAGGTGCAAACGGTATAAAAACAAGCCTGAAGCTGACCGCGATCATATCGCACGGTGAGGTTGAGTGAAAATGTTGCGGCGGGTCCTGTGGACTGATGAATCAGGAAAGATTGTTGGGTGTTATATTAGTGGGTTGTCCATAAGAGAAACCGAGAGGCGTTTAAACATACCGAAGTCAACTGTTTTGGATGTAATGAATAAGTGAAATGCACATGGCGTGCTTGAAGCAGCAAAGCGTACCGACAGACTAAAAAAAAAAAAGATCTGACGACCGTGTGTGGACATGGTGGCAGCTGGGAGAACGCTATTTACCACAGTGTACTGTTCCTATGGTCACGTTTGGAGCTGGCAGTGTACTCGTGTGGTGGTGTTTTTCGTAGTATGGACACGACCCATTGGTTATCGTGGACAAACCTGTTAACTAGCACGATATTCTGGACAGTTATGCCCTACCAACTCTGTGGCAATACTATGAATCCAAGCCTTGTTGGTACCACCAGGATAATGCACCGAGAAATAAAGCAAGGACTGTTACGGCGTGGTTTGACGATAATTCCGTATCGTGTGTGGACTGGCCAGCACACAGCACTGATCTTTATCCCATAGAGCACCTATGGGATGAATTAGAGCGCCGTATGAGAAGTTTGGAACCAAGGCCTACTACTAAGCAACAGTTAGCGGCAGCATTATGTACTGAATGGAAGCGTATACCTATCCCTGTGTTCTAAAACCATGCCGAAAGCGTGTCTCGAAGGGTCAGTGCATGTATTAAGGCCAAAGGTGGTTTCAGAATCGCTTTAATGTAACAAAACAGAGGAGACGAGCAACATGGAATTGTCTCAAAGAAAAGAAAAAAGAACAGGAATGATACAAACTGATAAAAGCGAGGATATGTACAATGAATGAGTAATGACAAATTTACAACGTGATTCAAACAGAGCAATGCCAGAGGAAGAACAAAATTATCACAGGCGGGGCACTGCAGTGCAAAAGAATATAAAAAAGTTAATGCCGAGTCTTAATTCACCGTGAGATGTAACGGACTTGGTGTAACAGCGAACCACGGGATCATTGGCGACCACGTATAATAGAAGGAGCTTTCACGGTATGCGGAGATGGCAGATTGATACTCCTGCTGTACCACCGTGCACAGAGTAACGGAAAGCATGGTGAAAGGTGACGTCCCAAGGGAGCCATCTATGAAAAAGTGTCGAGGAGTGGCAGTTCGTCTCTTGTAGAAGGAGTAAGTCAGCCCCAAGGGGCGAGAGATCTTCCAGAACGAGAGTCTTAGCGAGGGGGTTAGCACACACCCTACAATTCAGAATGGCTACCTGGAATGGGTAAGTCCGACGTCGGATGAAGGGCAGCTATGGAAGCTATAACGAAGTAAATTTCTCCGTCATTTTTGGTCCACGCCGAGGATCGAACCCGAGTCCACTTATTCCGGAACAAGTCGCTCTACCAACTAAGCTACGCGGACGTTCGTTCTCCCTGCTATCTGCCTTTATGTCGTGTGCGTCCTGCAGGGCAGGCACGTCACCCCCTTCCCCAAAAAAAGAGGGCCGGGGGCATGGCCCACGGGTCAGCCGTGACCATGAATCGCCGCAGGCAGCCATCCGCTGAAGACCGTGCACTTCAGAACTCCCAGTCAAACAGGTTAGTGGAATGCAACATCACACACATTTTATTTATTTTTCGAAGCGCTGAAGAAAGGATTATCTTATGTTTCCTATCTCGCGGTGTGGAAAGAACATCACACCATTGCGAGATCTTTAACGGCCGGGTCATCCGGGAAGTTCGGGCGCCATTATAACGAACTAAATTTCTCCGTCATTTTTGGTCCACGCCGGGGATCGAACTCGAGTCCACTGATTCCGGAACAAGTCTCTCTACCAATTGAGCTACGCAGACGTTCGTCTCTCTGCTATCTGCCTTTAAGTCGTATGCGTCCTGCGGGGCTGGCACGTCACACAGCTTTCTGGAATGTGTCGAGGCGATTGATGATACCACGACACCACAAGACGTAGTCGGGCTGCTTGGCATTATGCCGGAGGAATTTGAGGATGGAAGTTGCTTGGTCGAAGACATCGGGAAGAACTGCTTCAAACTGCTGTAAAAGAAGAGAGAAGCTTCGCGATTTGTTTTATGAGTGAAAAGCTCGTAAAGATCTTCAAAGAAGACAGGTTCTGAAGGAAGAGAGGCATTGGTAAGCAGAGTCGAGAAATCTTCAAACGTCGGCAGAGGACTCTTGGACTTTGAAGAGGAAGAGCTAGAACGTGACAGGGGAGACCTGGAGCCAGCTAGACGGGTGGAACGATGTGGACGTCCAGTCGGAGAAGGTGATTTCTTCTTTTTCCTCCGAGCCTTGGTACTGGTAGTAGAGCGGCGTTTGCCGTGGATCGATGACACACGAGATGTGGAATCAGAGGAAAGGTCCACCTCATCGCCGGGATCAAAAGTACCGACGGTGAATGAAGCTTGAGAATCAGCCGTGATATCCTCTGATGGAGAGAGAACACGGGAAGGCAAGGATGAGTCAAGCGGAGGAAAATCCGACAGAGTGGAGAAAGCAACATCGGAAGACGCGTGTTGATCGAAGACTGTAATCAGATTTTCGGCAGAACTGGGTCTAGGAGGTGCAGACGCAGTAGGAAGCATGGCAGCAGAAACGGAGGAAGAGGTAGAATGCTGCCTTGGAGCTGCAGGAGTCAGTGGCTCTGCATGGGGGCATTGGGTCTGCTGATGGCCGTAAGCCTTGCAGCGTGAGCAATGAGCAGAGGTGAGGAGCTCAATCCGGCGGCGCTCGTTACCGCAACGAACATCGAGGAACCGTGGAAACTTTATGAGATGCTCTTCCTACAGGAAGATGATGCGAGCAGTTCTACGGAAGCCACAGATATGTTTATCATCGAGGTCAGAGGGGAAAGAGGAGAGAGTCTTCACTGAGCCGCATCGACTAAGTGCAGCACACAGCATATCATCAGAGATCTCCGGGGTACCGGATGTAGAGAGACCAGAACAGGACGCTGGGCGATGGATTCGGCTAAGAGATGACGATCGCCAATTGATAGGCCCCGAGACAAGACAATCTCGGCATATTCTTTCTTCGAAAAATAAACAATCACAGTTCGTGGCTTTCGGGTGAGGTAGGTGATGGCACCAGAAGGAAGCATCTTCTTGAGAGCGGAGCTGTACTGTTTCAAAGAAGTGTTGGGCAGCGCATCAAAACAAACCTCAACTCGAGGGTCGAATGAAGACGTTGACCAGCAGGAGAGTTGTCGGGAATGTCTAATAAGGTGGTGTCACCGTTGAGAGTAACGTAAGAATCCATAGGGGACAGACGAGACGAGGAGAAAGCCAGTGGAATATCAGAGGCAGCCGCAGAATACGTGCGTGCAGAAGCGCCTCTTCTGGAAGGCATTGACGCAGCATGAGACAATGTACTGGAAGTAGAGGCAGTAGAAATTGTAGAGAGCAGATTAGCGACGCCATCAGAGACGTCCATGAATTCATCATTGTCAGCAGAGGCCAGGAACGTCACATCCACGTTCTCAATGGCAGAGTCGGAGACCTGAGCAGGAGAAGACGTGCAAATGACCGGAGGAAAATTAAGAGGCTCTCCACTAGCAAGCGAAGATGATTGATCGGCTGCGTCTGTCGTTAAAGAGGCGTCGCGAGAAAATGCAGCGATGCGGGCGGGAACAGCGCACTCATCGGCAGATGCCATAATCAATGGCAAGGGTTAACGAAATACAAAGGACCAGCTCGGTGTGTAAATAAAAACAGTGATAATGAAAAAAATGAGCACTCACCCACTCGTGAGAGATCTTAAACGAAAGCACAGACCTTTAACTTCGGCACACACACAGAAGAACAATGATGGGACACACAAAACACGTACGTGAAGCACTCAAACACGGAGCTCGTGAAGACACGACACCGTACTAATGTACAGTAGCGAACAAAAGTATTTGGCGAAACACTTTTTCGACCATATTTTTTTTTTATTAGAGCGCTCAGACCTGAAAAAGAGACGGGTATAAGCTCTAAAACTTTTGCTCATATTCCTTCAAAGTCCTCTGATGTGTCACCAATGGACTATTGTGCCTTCGGACTGCTAAAAAGAGCGCTCAGACCTAAAAAAGACGGAGCTCGTGAAGACACGTGTAGGCCAAAGGTGGACCGACACCGTACTAATGTATGTCAATAAATGCTATATTGTGTTTCTCTTCTAGGTGCCCGGTGACTTTTGTCAATGTAGTGCGTATGTCATCTGTTTCTTTTCCTTTTATTGTCTTTAGGTTTTCTTTTAACGTACACTTTTGCACAGTAATCGGAACAGAGACAACTGCATCAATATCCTTCCTTCCTGTTTCTATTGTGTGTTTACAAAACAACACTAGTGAACAAGCAGAATTTGGCTAATAGCTAACTTCTGAGTGTATTGTGTAATCTTGCATTTCTTTTATAGATCTGCTTCACTTGAAACAATTTAACATTTTCGCGGTATTAATTTCCGTGGAAAATGATTGATTTTATTCTTGATGTACAATTTTTTCATGAATCATCTCAGAATATTCGTCGTTGGACAAATGGTGGAATTCAATCACGAGCATAAACATACTAAATCAAGATTTCTGACGTTATCCCGTCCTACCCTGTTGCCATGGGAACACGATGATGTGTCCGGATGGTTCAGCCAGTAATGATGTTGCAATTCTTGTATTGAGAGAAATCTTATCTCCAAAGCGAATGAGCGCATGAATGCTTCTAAAAATATTTTTAGCAAGTATATTACGAAGAACTCGAAAAAAAAAAAAATACGATGTTGTAAATAAGAATATCAAGAGGTATCGTTTAGGGGGGGGAGGATAAATAAGGAAAATGGAAATCATCAGCTTCGTTTGCATCGTATTGGTAATTTGGGTTTAAAAGAGCATGGAGTGTGCCTTATGAAGTAGCAAGTTTGCAAAAGATGCAACATTGAACTTTTGGGAGCGGCTTAACGAGCACCGCATGCACCTCTAAGGCTTAACACACATTACTTCAAAATGTTTCCGACGTAATGTGTGATCTTCCACACATTACGTCGGAAACATCTCGGAATTCTTGCTGCGGAAACGAACGATCGGAATCAGAGTTTTTGATATCGCTCGCTGAGAATATTTCCTCTGCAGCGATTTCGTTCCAGAGCATTTGCGCATGCGTTAAGTCAAAAACATCTCATCTGCCTGAGCTGTTCATTTTACCACATCGACAGATGTGCAAGCTCTTTCCGCGGCATGATCCGTCTGCGTTTAGTAATTCTGCGCTTTAGGAAGTAGTTTTATTATTATTTGATTATTCTTTCAGAAATGTCTGCCGGATAATTAATCAACACTGTGCAAGAAAATGCAAGTTTTGAACGACATTGGTGATAAATATTATTACAAGAGTATGATCAAACACAACGTGTTTCACGAAATATCAGAAAATCTCGCTACATCTGCTAAGTATTATTCTTTTCTCATTTAATAGAAGATATATTTACAGAGGACGTTCATTCATTTTTAAAACGTTTTTGATAAGAAATTACAGAAAATAAAAGAAGTTTATAGAACTGAAACTGGCAACAGCGCGTTAGACGAACACGGAAGAAACATCTGCTGCGGTTAAATATCGTCGTAAACCAGCTGTGGGTAGAAGGTTATGTTTTTGCTCTTTACGAAGAGAAATGTTTGTATTCTGTAATTGAAAAAAGGTGTGACAATCATAGCATTCCTAAATGTAAAATAAGCAACATTATTCATAAGAGAAGGAAATATCATAGTCAGGCATTGCTTTTAACAGGAAAAAGAACACCAAACGAATATTCAGAGAAGATACGTACTTTTACGACTATTTCAAAGTAAGATTTTCGTATTAAAAGAAAATCCACCGACCTAAAGAGCAATCGTTAAGTCGTTAAAAATATCTGTATCAACAGTAAACAAAGTAATAAATAAAGATTTGAATCGGAAAAAATATATATAAAAACCTAGTTATCACCGCTTTCTGCCTAGGCTCCTGGCTGAGCGCAGAACACGGTTAGACTTCTTTATGAAAATCTTTTAGCAGGAGACAGATGGAAATTTATTGTGATTATTGATGAAGCATGGATCTACCTGAACGACTGTAACAAAAGAAATGCCGATTTATTATCGCAGCACAGGAGAAAAAACACTAACAAACTTAGCTCCAAGAATCCAAAGAGAGTTTCAGTAAAGGATTCGTGATTATTGCTGATTTCTCGTACAATGGGAAATTAAAGTTAGGAAAAGATGAAAAGAATGTTAAAATCAATTCAATACATATTACCAAAATAATGTTTAACTCCTATATTTAAAGATAAAATACCATTTTTTTATCCACAGAGCCTTCAAAGAGCTCTATCAGAATAAGGCTACCAGTCATATATTCAAACCTTCCACTCTATTTCTTGAAAAAATGAAATAAGAGACGATTATCAAGTCTATACCTTTTGCTCATATTACTTCAAAGTCCCCTGATGTGTCACCAATGGACTATTGTATTGTGCCTTCGGACTGCTAAAAAGAGCGCTCAGCCCTAAAAAGAGACGGGTATAAAGTCTATACCTTTTGCTCATATTCCTTCAAAGTCCCCTGATGTGTCACCAATGGACTATTGTGCCTTTGGACTGCTAAAACAAGCGCTCAGACCTAAAAAGGAGACGGGTATCGTCTATACATCTAGCTCATATTCCTTCAAAGTCCCCTGATGTGTCACCAATGGACTACTGTGCCTTCGGACTACTGAAAAGAGCGCTCAGACCTAAAAAAGAGACGGGTATAAAGTTTATTCCTTTTGCTCATATTCCTTCAAAGTCCCCTGATGTGTCACCAATGGATTATTGTGCCTTCGGACTGCTAAAAAGAGCGCTCAGACCTAAATAAGAGACGGGTATAAAGTCTATACCTTTTTGCTCATATTCCTTCGAAGTCCCCTGATGTGTCACCAATGGACTGTTGTGCCTTCGGACTGCTAAAAAGAGCGCTTAGAATTAAAACAGAGATTGGACTGTGGAAAGCAGTGAAAGAGGAGTGGAATAAAATACCACTGCCAGTTTTAAGGAATTTCCTGTTATCGTGGAAATCAAAATGTAGGGTCATAGTCCAGAGAAAGGGCTATCAGATAGAACATTTAAGAAAGAAATAATTTTATTTTAAACATTAATTATATTGCTAGACAATCGTTCTAAAAATGTGTGAACATACTCTGTAATTTGAAAAAAAGTGCTTATACAAGAAAAATAGCGTCCGTAGGTCGTTGCATATCGCTGGAATAGGATTTTCTTTATGTATTGCATGATTTTTGTTTGTTTATGCAGAATTTAATTATCAATGTCATTTCATTTTGCATTCATTCCGGTATAACACAGGATGCCCATAAAGTCTTTCCCACATTACAAAATTTGATATAAAAATGTACTACAGGTACAAGAAAGAGATTGCACGACGATGATGGTGCCCAAGTAAAGTTTTTTTCCAGTGTCAAGTCACCTCCATATACGCTTAGATGTCCTCTGGGTCACAAATGGCCCGGAGGACATCTAAGCGATATTCGATTTCACGCCATGCTTTGTTTAGCATCTCAGCAGAGACAGAACCAATGACGTCAATTATTCTGCTCTTCAACGTCTCGACATCCGGAACACTGCTAGAGTATAAACTTGGTCTTTCACATTACCTCACAGGAAAAAGTCTAGAGTGGTTATGTCGGGCGATCGAGGTGGCCATGTCATGGGACCGTCGCGGCCAATGCACTCGTCCGGAAATGTGCCATTCCGGAACTCACGAACCATTATTGGACTTGGCCAATGTGGTGGGGCACCATCTTGTTGGAAAATAACCGATGGTTGGAGTGAATGCAACTGAGGCGCAACAAAAAGTTCCAGCATGTCCAGGTACAAGTTACATGTCACCACGCGCTCTGTATAAAAGAAGGGTCCAATGATCCTGTCATGCATCAGGCTGCGCCATATGTTCACTTTCGGGCTACCCCTCTATTGTTCGATGATATAATGAGGATTTTCTGATCCACAAATTCTCACATTGTGCCTATTTACTGTACCAGAGACGTGGAATGTAGCTTCATCTGAGAAACAGACACGGTGCAGATAATCACCATCATGAGCTAGACACTGCAACATCTCTCGCAAATGCAGCACGTCGGCGACGCCGGTCACCAGGCTGAAGGGCTTGAACGATCTGTACCTTATGAACACACAGATGAAGACGTTTGTGCAAAATGTTATGAACCGTGGCACGGGAAATCCCAGTTTCCAGTGAAACACGACGAATGGATTTGCTGGGTGTTCGCAGAAATGCCTCCTGAACAGCTGCAGCTGACTCTTGTGTAACCAGGGGTCGGCCCATTCGGGGGAGATCCCCAACACTACCCTTCGCTTTAAACTTTTCATACCAAGCTTCTATGCATTTTGGGTCCGGTGGTGATCGTCTGTACTCTTTTATGAAGTGACGCTGGACGGGCCGCACCATACGTCTCATGGAACCGCTTTTCTTTACATGGAATCCATTATCGATGCAATGCTCCTCTTATTGAACAGTAGAGCTCACATAAAGAACAAGAAAATAAGCTTTATGAATGCTGCTAGATTATGTTGCCAACCGTTTTATTTTAACTTACATAGATTTGTTTATATTAATTTTCGTAATGTGGGAAATACTTTATGGACACCCTGTATTTCATAAAATGGTTCCTATCGCGAATCCTGTGTGAGGCATGAATGGTGGGCTCGTCGTACGGCACTGGCTCTTTCGCTTCCCTGGAACTAGTGGCTCCAAATTCGGGACAGACGCCTGCATTTGTAGCTCTCTGAGATGCTCACGGTTTTCGTGAAGCCCCTAAAAAAGAGAAATGTTGCCTGACTACCATGTCTTCTGGTGAATTGAAGGACGCTTTGATATTTTCTTTTATGTTGAAATCTGCAAGTGCTTTATTACCGCCTAGACTAGGCTTGCAGCTCCAAGTGGCTCTCGGCTTTCTAGTTCTCCGGGCTGGCACAACACCATTGAAAACTTTTCTGGTTGGTTGCACCAAAAAGTGGTGCTACGCAACATGCACCACTTTCTGAAAGAAAGATGCACCATTGTGTAGTGCAAGCAAAACCCAGCAACATGGTGCAACTTTGCACCACGTTTCGGTACAAGGTTACACCATGTTGTCGGGTTTTGTTTGTAGCACACAGTGATGTATCATTTCTCGAAAAGTGGTGCGAGTGGTGTAGCACCACTTTTTGGTGCAATCTACCCCAAAATTTTCAACATCTTCATCTCCTCGGAGGAAATCATGCAGATTGTTGCTAAGATCCAGTTGTTTGCTAAATAAACAACCTATAATTATACCAGTTAAGTTAAAAAGATAATATAACACTTGTAATTACAGCACGCGCAATGCTACCTCCAGCGGGGTCGAAGTCTTCCAAATTAATTATTTCGATTGCGTTTGTGTTTCTCCGATCTAGTGTGTGGTCAAACTTCGTTTCCCTCCCGACGTGTTCCGATGCGAAAAGTTCGCTTCCGTTTCGACTTAGTGTGTGGAAAACTTTTTTCCGTTCCGACGTGTTCCTGTGCGAAAAGTTCGTTTCCCTTCCGAAGCATTCCGTTGTGTGCACAATCTTCGTTTCCGTTCCGACGTGGTCCGACGAGAAAAGTTCGTTTCCCTTCCAGAGCCTTCCGTTCCGACGTAGTGTGTGGACAAACTTCGTTTCCGTTCTGTCGTGTTCCGACGCCTTTCGTTGCGACGTAGTGTATGGTCAAACTTCGTTTCCGTCCTGACGCGAAAAGTTCGTTTTCGTTCAGAAGCCTTCCGTTCCGACGGAGTGTGTGGACAAACTTCATTTCCGTTCCGAAGTGTTCTGATGCAAGAACTTCATTTCCGATTCGAAACCTTCCGTTCCGACGTATGTGTGTACAAACTTCGTTACCGTTCTGACATGTTCTGATGCGAAAATTCTTTACCGTTGCGACGTAATATGTGGTCAAACTTCGTTTCCGTCCCGACGTGTTCCGATGCGAAAAGTGCGTTTCCATTCCGACGTAGTGTGTGGACAAACTTTTTTCCGTTCTGATGCGAAAAGTTTGTTTCCCTTCCGAAGCCTTCCGTTCCGGCCTAGTGCTTGGAGAAACTTAGTTTTCGTTCTGACGTGTTCCGACGCGAAAATGGTCAAAATTCGTTCCCTTCCCGACGTGTTCCGATGCGAAATGTTCGTTTCCGTTCCGAAGGCTTCTGTTCCGACGTAGTGTGTGCACAAACTTCGTTTCCGTTCCGACGCGCCCCGATGTGTCCCAACGCAAAAAGTTTGTTTCCCTTCAGATGCCTTCCGTACCGACCTAGTGTGTGTGGGCAAACTTCGTTTCTGTTCCGATGCGAAAAGTCCGTTTCCGTTCCGACGTAGTACGTGGGCAAACTTCGTTTCTGTTCCGACGTGTTCCCATGCAAAAAGTCCGTTTCCGTTCCGACGCAGTACGTGGGCAAACTTCGTTTGTGTTCCGACGTATTCCGATGCAAAAAGTCCGTTTCCGTTCCGACGTAGTACGTGGGCAAACCTCGTTTTCGTTCCGACGCGAACAGTTCGTTTCTGTTCCGACCTAGGGTGTGGACAAACGTAGTTTCCGTTCCAATGGCAGAAGTTCATTTCCGTTCTGACCTAGTGTGTGACGACCATAAGTGCTGCAAGCAGACGCTTGTCCCTAATGTTAGGCCACTGGTTCTGTGGAGGGGAGCGGTCCTGTGCTGTGGAACAGGCTCACCAACCATGCCTCAAGAGGGATTCCAGCCAGGACCCACTCGGACGAACGGTCAGAGGCTAGAGCTAAGATCACTGCACCACCGTGGCGGCCTAATATTCAACATGATATCGTTTATTGATAAAATTCAGGATTATTGTATGTTACAATATCACTAAAGACCCTAATAAAATATGACATAAATTTAATGACAGGACTCCTTTTTGCAGTCTTTTGTTTATTTGTTTCGGGGTTTAATGACCATTGCGAGTAACTCTTTGGGAAATAAGCAGTCGCCCTTCCCTAATTTAGGGCCACTGGTTCGAAGAAAAGGGCAGCGCCACCCATACCGCATCTGAAACTGGAGTCCGTTCCCCTCGAACAAGTGATCTGAAGCTAGCACCTCAAACCTGTCGAGCGGCGTCCTCTGGAATGTCACCAATAAGTGTTTGAAAAATAAAGATATTCGCCTTCGCTAAGAAGAGCTGAAGATATTCCATAATTCTGTTGCCCATCCTCTTGAGTTAAATGACTACTGAAATATTTAGCCATAAACGTAAAAGTTGCATTTCTCAAAAATTCAAGGTTTAATTGTTTGATGCTCAGAGCAAGGCTAGTTGCCTTCTGCTTTTGCCAAATCTCAAATGTCGAATCCACGGACGAACAACCTTCCGGCCAAGTCCGGTTTGACTATCGGTGCAACCGGAATGGTCGTCCTATGCCTTTTTATATCTATTAATATTATTTCTTTAAGTTTTGGGAGCGTGAGTTATAAATGACAACTACTAGACATTTTTCAAAGACATTTTTATAATTTTTCTTTGTTTTTATTCTTTTCAGTTTCCAATTTCTCTCGCTCTCGTGTAGGTTACCGCCCTTTGTCTTACAGATACTGAGATTTGCGGATTTCAAAAAAATATTGTAACCATCTCAATCTTTGCTGCTTTCGTCATTATAGCAAATTAAATTTCATCATTTTGTGGCAGCTAACTTTTATATGTTCAACAAATCATATGTATACAGCAAACTAAAATTTAAAATAATAAAACGAGCAACATCAAAGTTGTTATGGAGTTATGGAGGCCAATTATTCAGTGACTTTAAAAACAGTATTGGAAGTTTAAAAAAATAATTTTTATATATGAGAGCGTATAAAAGTTTAAAAAAGTCATTAATTTTTCAGTCACGTCACCTTGCAAACAAAAATTTGTCAGGGAAAAAGAATTTATACGAATTTATTTTAAGGGTTCCTTTTTATTCGCTAACCAGGTTAGGTGAAGTTATCATTTTGTGAAGAAGTTTTATAAGAATCACAATACAACTTCAACTCCCTCTTCCCGGAAAGAAAATCGTAGGTTTTAACTTTTTACTCTCTCTCCCTATCCCCGCCACTCTCTCTCTCTCTCTCTCTCTCTTTCTTCCTCTCACTCCCTCTTCCTTTCTCCCCCTTTTACTCTCTCCCACCCCGCCTCTTTCCCTTTCTCTTTCTCCCTCTCCCACTCTCTCCCTTCACCGCCTTTCTCTCCCTTTCTCTTTCTCCCTCCCCCTCTCTCTCACCCTCCCCACCTCTCTCATCCTCTCTTCTCCCTCTCCCTCACCCTTTCCATCTATCCCTCCTCCGCCTCTCTCTCCCTTTCTCTCCATTTCTCCCCTCCTCTCTCTCTCCCTGACCCTCTCCCTCTCTCCTTCCCCCGCCTCTCTCTGTCTCTTTCTATCGCTCCCTACCCCCGCCTCTCTCTCTCTCTCTCCCCTCCCCCGGTCTCTCTCTCTCTCTCTCTCTCTCTCAGAACTTTTCAATCTGTATTATTGTCTTTTTCTTAAGCTCAAAGTAAATACTTTTTTGTGATAATCATTTTTCCTTATGATAGATTGTTGCATGTGTGTTGTTTACTGACGACATTTTTCACGGACCGACTTTATTAAAACATGAGATCTATTTACTGGCAGTGAAATTTTGCTCTAGGCTCCGCTATGAAATTTTGCCCCGGGACCCGCAAAAGTTCCTTCCGGTCCCCGGCGTACCTGAAAAACTCGAGTTACTCCGCGAAAAAATATCTTCGAGGCCCTTTTGCGAAGATCTATTAGCTTCCAATTTCTGAGATTTTCAAATTTCATATTATTAACTAGGTTTTATGAACGTTTTAATAATTCAAATTCTTTGGAACCTGCGGGTACTTTTCGTAAAACTAGTATTGTTGCACTTCATTGCGTGCAACATAAATGTACGCGTTCTAATTAAAACGATTGCCGTAGTTTATACAACCTACTGCATAACACTTACGCCAAAGTTATATATATGCGAATGTTATTCTTTTATGGAACTAAGGCATCCACGTTTAAAATCCTCACGATCACCAACATAAAACACGTAACTGCCGTGTGACCGTTTCCGATTTATGCGGAAATATAGTCTTTATAAGTAAGCAAATATGTAAGTAATTAAGAATTACGGCTCGCGCACGCACACACACAAACTTCCCAATTATTTACTCTGTAATACATAAAAACACATTTAACATCACGCCACAATGATTTTCACGTAGTAAAATGTCCCCGCAAAAAACAACATCTTTTAGTTCATTATATTCTGGAGGATGCGTAATTATGTGCAAACGACTGTAACACAAAACTGCTTTTAATTATTGGCATAAAAATTTCATTCGTTGTACTAATGTTTCTTTCGCATTATCTTGTTAATGTGCATGCATAGGAATTATTGCTGTGGCTGCAAAAAAGAGCCTCAAGTCTTCTGTATAGCTGCTTTCCCATCATCCAGTTTTTACAAACCAGAACCGCGTTTTCTAGTATTTCATTCAAAGCTACCGTCAAAAGTCCCGACTACTTCCTTAACCAGTTTCATGTGAAATTTCAGCTAAAAATTCTGTAAACATTTTCTGCTGAGTCTAGCCCCCCCCTTCCCACGCAATGTGGCGGTTTCGTAGGCTCTAAGTACGTCCCTGTCTGTCCCTGCTTCTAGCGAATATCAGATTAACATCAAACAAAAAATCTCGTGAGATGTAACAAAGATGGTAAGGGTTAGGAATTGTGCCACCAGGTGGCGTTCTCTATGTTACCAGCACCTGAAACGCAGTTGTGTTTAACAAAGCGTCTCAAGAAAAAATAAATAAATTGTTTCTTCTATTATGTTCATTGCAAGTAAAGAAGGGAGTTCCGAGCGTGAAGAAACATCTGCTGCATATTTGTCTCCTCCGTCTCTATGAAGAAAAAAATAAAAAAAAAAATCAAAAGAACTAAATGAATGACAAAGCTAAATCTATAGAGCACAACCACACTTGACTGTCGACAACAAGAACATGCAAAATGTGCTGCTACATGCGAACCTTGAGCACGAACATTCTCCGTCTGCTATTTCACTTTCGATTTGGAACCCGTCTGTTGAGTGAAGTCGAAATCTCTACATCTCAATTGCATATGTTTGATAACGCATTTTCTGTAACCTTGGCCAAATTTGCCTATCAATATTTAAAAAAAAAAAAAAACACTGAAGAAACCTAACTGTTTGTATTTCAGAGGAATTTTTTAACGTATAATTTCTCCACCGATGCCAATTCATGCATAATCTGAACACATTAATTAATTCGTTAAGCTACAGTGTTTAAAAGATCTTTTGATTAAGGAAGAATTTGCGGGTCACCGGGAAAGTCTTCCAATATTTTCCGAAATGCAAAATTTAAATCTTCAAGGAGAGTGCCAGTGCCGTAAGACAAACACAACATGCATGCCTCACCGGGGATACGAACCCGGACCCTTCTCGGAGAATGGTCATAAGCTATCGCTTAGACCACTACACCACTGGGGGGGACGAAATTTCGCATACGCAAAACTGCATAGGAAAGCTTGGCGACGTAGATGTGTACTGATATCCGAAAGTTACAAAAAAATAAAAAAAAAAGGAAAGAAATTCTATCTGGTTTCCACGAACGTGTAACCTACAAATACAAGGATACATTTATTCCGCCTACGGAAAAACTGCTCCATACGATTGGGAACAGAAGACATTAATTTGGATTTAAAATCTTTTTTGTTTTTTTTAATTTGCTGAACGTTCCAGCGTGATTTTGGAATACAGTAGATATCTGTAAATTTTCGTCGTTATTTTTTTTTTTTTAACTGACATGTTAATTACTCCCACGATGTCGGTTGCATTCTTCAAATTTTAATGTGTTTGTAAGTATACAAGTTCTCAGAAGGTGATACAGCTTAAAATAGGCCCCTCGTGACAGCCTTGAATGGTCGTCTTCACTGCCAATCATGCTTTGTTCCTAATTCATTGGCAGACGGATTGCCTGGGATTTCCAAGAACCATCCTCTGACCTTGCAAATTTCCGATAAAGCCTATGTCGTACGGGAAATCCCGATGAGAAAGAAATTATCTATCTAAAATCACTTAAGGCACATTTTGCCCCCACCTAATATTCACAAGCTATCGTTTCACTCACTGGTGAATATGGGAAAATAACCTTTCACAAGTAGCTGTCGACAGCAAGACAACTAGCACTGAATTCTCGCGAGTGTAAAGTGAATTAATAACCAACCCAATTGACCAAACTTATTTTAACAAATGATCTGTTAAAACAATAGAATCAGTAGTAAGGGGGTGGGGGGCTAAGAACACACCGAATTTTACTCTACTCAGAATTAAAACTTTATATTAGAAATTATGTAATTTTTTTTACTCTTTAAGCGGCCAATTTACTGGACCAAATGGTGCCCAACAATTACTGGGCACCCCAAACAGAAATGTTGAATGATCTGTTAAAACAGTGGAATCAACAGTAATGGGGGGGGGGGGGGGGACTAAGAATACTCCAAAATTTACTCAGAAGAAAAACTTTATATTAGAAATGGCGTAAATTTTTAAACTCTTTAAGTGGCCAATTTACTGGACCAAATGGTGCCCAACATTTACTGGGAACCCCATACAGAACTGTTAACATGGCTGCCGGCTTTTACGATAGCGACGACAAAACAGTTCCTTTCCACTTCCCGTCTCTGCAGAACAGACTATAAACCTGTTACTGGTAACAAGCTCTCCCTTCTAGTCTTCCATTCTCTGCTCTATGACATCACGAATGATGGGGAAGGGCTTGTTTCTTTCCCGGTGCCCGTTTGTAGTCCCTTTGACACGGACATCATGTCGCTGGGCAGAAATCAGTGACTTAAACATCATCTCTCTCCTTAGGTTCGTTTCCATTGTTATAGTCCTTTTAGCATATAATCAGTCAAGAGATGATTGGCTTCAGTCTTCCTCCTAAATGACCGCTTTGAATAACAAAGCTAAAGGGAAATCAATGCTTTCTGATTCGCAGATTCACTCATTTCAGCCATGTTCGACTCATTTCTTAGACAGCAAATACACGGTCGAGTCACATTATTGTGACCACTAGCAAATATCTAGTGTGACCGGCGTGCGCAGCGCGGACAGCAGCTAGACTGGCTGGGAGTGACTCAATAAGGTGCTGGAAGGTGTTCACAGGTATGTGGAGCCATCTGACAACTGCTGAAGGTTGCGTGGTAGAGGATCCATTGAGCGAACAACACGATCGAGGTGGTCCCATAGACGCTCAGTTGGGTTTACATCTGGGGAATTACGGGGCCAGGAAGTATTTTAAAGTCTTCATCGTGCTCTTCCAACTACTCTCGGACATTTCTAGGTGTGTGAGACGTCGCATTGTCGTCCTGGAAGATCCCATCCGCCCCAGGGAAGACACTTAGCATGTATGGGTGTACGTGGTCTCCAAGGATGGATTCATAACGAATTCAGTCTATAGTGCCTTCCACAGGTATGAGTGGACCCAGAGAATGTCACGAAGACATTCCCCAGACCACAACGCTGCCTCCACCAGCTTGTGCTCTTCCAGCAATGGTTGAAGAGTGTTTGTTCTCCGATATTTCTTGCATTATACGCCAACGTCCATCCGTTCGATGAAGCAGAAAACGTGACTCATCGGAGAAGGCAATCTTTTACCAATCAGCAAAGGTCCAATTCCGATACTGCCGTGCCAATGTAAGCATTTTCTGCCGATGCACCTTCGTTAGCACAGGTGCAGTGACCATCCGTCTGCATCGGAGCCCCATACGCAGCAGTGTTCGCTGAACTGTCGTTTTAGACACACTTCCGGTAGCCCCCTGACTCATTCGGCCAGTGAATTGCTGCACTGTAGCGTGTCGATCGGCTCTCGCGCACCTTCCAAACCGACGTTCACCTCTCACATCAATGTCACGTGGTGCTCCGCAGTTTCTACGTCGCTTATTCGCAATGGTGCCATTTCTCCAATCACGATACATTTTAACAACAGCAGCACGCGAACAGTTCACAAACGGCGCTGTTTCAGAAACACTGCAACCCTTGGCACGGAAGCCGATAATTATCCCTTTTTGCAAATCTGACAAATGCTCCTTTATCCATGACAGCAACGAGGGATATGTTTTCAGAATGCCTACAGCAGACCTTATATACCCTCCAAGCCAGCTCACGACACGTGCCTTCTTTCATTGGCTACGCGCTGTTGACGTAAAAAGTAGGAGGGGTTACAATAATGTGACTCGACTGTGTACACTCCCTTGAGCTGATTGCAGCCCGTTATTGTAACCCCGAGTTAATTCGTTCCATCCGGTTAAAGGGTTGGGAGTTCAGAACAGCGGGTATGCATTCAAGTATCATATTATTACGAACACCTACCTAATAAGGTATTGGGTCGCACTTGCCCTTCTAAACAACTTCCATTCGATGCGGAACGGAAACAACGAGGTGCTGATGTTGTTCTATAGTTATGTTTTTTTTTTATTGGAGTTTTAACGACCATCTTGAGCTACTCAATGGGTTATAAGCAGTCGCCCGTCCCTAATCTATAGTTATGTTCCGCCAAGCGGATGGAATGGCGTCCGTCAATTACCGAATGTTCGCTGGAGGGGAATCTCTGTTAGTAATGGATCTCTCAATTTTATCTCACAGGTGTTCAGTTGGATTAAGATCTAGGAACTGTGAAAGCCATTTGAACAATTTGAAGTTACTCTCATGTTCTTGGAACTACTATGTGACGCTCCCAGAATTCTGGCATGGCTCGTTTTCTTCCGCAAATAGGACTCTCCATCAAGAAACATTTGTGACGTGCCTGCCAGCAGGACGCACACGACATAAAGGCAGATAGTAGTCAGAACAAACGTCTGCGTAGCTCAGTTAGTAGAGCGACTTGTTCCGGAATAAGCGGACTCGGGTTCGATTCCCGGCGTAGACCAAAAATGACGGAGAAATTTACTTCGTTATAATGGCGCCTGAACTATCCGGATGACCCGACCGTTCAAAATCTCGCATTGGTGCGATGTTCTTTCCACACCGCGAGATAGGAAAAATCAGAGAATCCCTTCTCCAGCGCTTCGCAAAATAAATGTGTGTGACGTTGCATTCCACACACCAGATGGACTGGGAGTTCTGAAGTGCACGTTCTACAGTGGATGGCTGCCTGCAACGATTCATGGTCACGACTGACCCGTGGGCCATGCCCCCGGCCCTCTTTCGGGGGGGGGGGAGATGTGACGTACCTGCCAGCAGGACGCACACGACATAAAGGCAGATAGTAGTCAGAACAAACGTCTGCGTAGCTCATTTGGTAGAGCGACTTGTTCCGGAATAAGCGGACTCGGGTTTGAATCCTGGCGTGGACAGAAATGATGGAAAAATTTACTTCGTTATACATTATGCATATGAACGGATCCAATATGTTAAGATACCTTGTGTCATCCAAATGCAGAGGTATTGAGAAATCCAAAGATCCCATAAAGTTACGCCACCTCTTGTACCGTTAACACTAGGTAGTGATATCCATCGATTCCTGCTTTTAACGCCATATTCTGACTAGTCCATCGGATTGTATTAATTGAAAACCTGATTCATCGGATCAGGCCAACTTTTTCAGTCCTCAAGGATCAAGTGAGTGGCACACAAAGAGGACGCCTGCTGTTATTGCTCATTTGTGCCAATGTGTGGCGGGCTGTGTATGCTAAAATTCTCCTCTCGATACCACTGTTGAACTGTGCAGATACTTGAAGCGATGGAGCTCATTTGTTACCTCGTAAAATCCTCTGCAGTTATCTTTGCCCTCGAACATCGACCAGTCGTTTCCGACCACACGAAGATCTCTGACTACTCGTTTTGTTGTTTGTACACCACTCATAGTACACCCTATATACAGTTGCTCTTGCATAGCCGAGAAGCTTTGACGTTTCTGATATGCTTGCACCTGTCCACCTAGAGGCAACTATCATTCCTCTCGCAAAGTCGCTTAAATGAGGAGTCTACCATCTTGCCGACATCTAAACGTGTACGCGTCCGAATCCTTTGTATCGAACTGTGTATAAATCCATCTCAATGTCATAGTTGCGTGCATAAGATAAGATGGCACGTGTCTGATTGCTATTGGGTGCTCCTAATAATTTGAAGCTTCAGTTTAATTCTTAATAAAACTTACTGTCTTAATGAATGATTTAAAGGGTGACGCTAGATATGATTTTACAAAAAAGATTGCCGGAACCCAGATCTTGCCATTACAAGTAGGATATTCAGAGATTTAAGCTAGGGTGCCCTATAGGAGTACACATGGAAGAAAGATGTAGAAACAATAAGTGTTTGTCATTCAGTTCTGTTTTCAGCCCGGATGTCAGGAGATGAAGTGATCTTCTTTACGAGTCGCTAGATAACCAGAGTAGGAAGCTCTAGGAGTGGACGTGGAAAAGAGGAGAGGAACTTCACTACCAGTAGGAGTTTTCCAACACCACTCAGGGAAGAGCCGTAACTAGGGCGGGGCAAGAGGGGCGTCTGCCCCGGACGTGGCTCAAGAGAGGGCGTAAAAGTCACTGCTACAATCTGGTTAAAACTGAAACTTTTGCTCCAGTTTCAGATAGAGTTGGTTTTCCGCGCCATAATTAGTTATTTCTCCACTTACAGACTTAGCTTATAATATGCTTCGTCAGTTTCGGTAACCTTGGCACAGCTTAAAAGTTCACCTTTCCTTCTTAAAATGTTCTGGAGGTATGTCAGCTGCTCACATTAAGAATTGAAGGCGTAATTATAAGGATGTTATTCACATTGTTGGAGATTCTCGGAGAACTATTGAGTCATTACTACGAGCCGTGATTGCCAATTACATTTGATGTGATACCGGATGTCTAAGCTCAGTCTGATTGTGCCTCACACATAGCGATAATTTTGGGATGTGACTTTTGTGGCTGGGGGGTTAACGACCACCGTGAACAACTCAATGGGCTATAAGCAGTCTTCCATCCCTAATTTAGAGCCACTGGTTCCAGGGAAGGAAGAGAGCCAGTGCACTTACACAAATATAACATCCATGCCTCCTCGGAATTCGAACCCGGACTCATTTCGGAAGAGTGGTCGGAAGCTAGCGCTTAGACTACTGGGACACCGGAGTGCCAATTTTACTTTTTTCAGCATCTATCTATCTATCTATCTATCTATCTATCTATCTATCTATCTATCTATCTATCTATCTATCTATCTATAATACAAAGAGATACGGGGGCTCAATATTTTGTGCTTTGCCCAGGGCGCAGAAATGCCTAGTTACGCCTTTTCTCAAGGACACATGTTCTCTGAAGGATGAAAGTGATCTGCTCCCTTTCAAATCTACTGATCTACACTGCTGGCCACCCAAAATGCAACACCAAGAAGGACACGGGATAGCAAAGCCAGATTTACTGGACACATAACAACAGATACAAAGAGGAAACGATTAAGCTTACAGTCCCGTGCGACTTGCGCAACACGTAGACATCAATAGTTCGTGTGGCCCCATGGTTGGCAATAACGGCCGCTACACGCCGTGGCATCGAACGAAAGAGGCTTTGGATGTGCGCTTGGAGTATATCGGTCCAGGCTGCTTCCACACGTTGCCACAGTTCATCAAGCGTAGCCGCTGGTGGTGATTGCCGGGCCACTCGGTTGTCGATCAGCGACCAGACGTGTTCGATGGGCGACAAAACGGGGGAACAGGCTGGCCACGGCTGCAGTGACACCTGGTGGGCCGTGACGAATTGTTGCACGATGCGTGCCACGTGCGGGCGCGCACTGTCCTGTTGAAACGTAGCCGCTGGCAGGTCTTGCAGGTAAGGGAGGACTACAGGCTCCAAAACGTCGGAGATATAGCTGTGGCTGTTGAGTGTACCGGCGATGCGTACCAGAGGGGTGCGGGTGTCATATCCATTTGCGCCCCAAACCATAACGCCAGGTGACGGATCGATATGGCGATGCATAATGCAGGCGTCGTACAGTCTCTCGCCGCGGTACCGCCACACGCGGATCCGACCATCGTGGTGTTGCAGACAGAAGTGGGATTCGTCGGAGAAGACAATGTTGGGCCATTCCGTAGTTCAGGTGCGGCGTTCAACGGCCCACTGCCGCACTCGCCGGTGGTGTAACGTCAATGGTAATCGGAGCAATGGGCGCCGTGAGACAAGTCCCCGCTCCTGAAGACGAAGTCAAACGGTACGTGCTGACACAGGTTGTTGCGCAACACACCCTAATTCCTGCGCTAACGTTCTTGATGTGGCAGTGCGAGCCGTCAATGCCCGCCGCACAACATGCCGGTCCTCTCGTTCGGTGGTGTGCCACGCTGCGGCAATCGCTCACGTCGGCTCGTCCGTCCCTCTTGCACCCACCGAATCCATACTCGCCTCACTGTGGCTGGATGTCATCCCACACGGGCGCCGATGTCTCGGTACGATAAACCGCTGTCGCGATAAGCCACTATTCGTCCTCTGTCGAACTCCGAAACGTGCTGGAATGACTGCCGTATTCTGCGACGAGGCATCAGAAAGCTTCCCACGCACAGGTCCGGCAGCACAACACACTTCCATTACTTACACCCCGCCTTCTATGCAACCTTCTTGTAGTGCTTCTCGGTGGCGTGCCGGGCGCACATGATTTGCATATCCCTTACAATGCTAATCGTTTGCATGTCCTCTCGCAGGCGGCGCGTGCTGCGAATTTCAGGCCAATCGGATGCTTCCTTCTTGGTGTTGCATTTTGGGTGGCCAGCAGTGTAATTGATAATATTTACTTCAGAACTTCCTGGAAGAGCAAAGGCTGGAAGGCGGCACCATGGATCCATCTCAGCGGGGACTGGGACCGACGCCTTAAGAACTGCATGCTGGTAATAGTCCTCTGCTTCCCTGATCAGTCACCAGGGTAGATTTTCGATGTACCGAAGAACCTTTTAGAGACTTTGTAAGCAAACTCGGTCACCTTTTCGAATTTGAGCCTGACCTTCATGTCTCCGATGGGAGTTCATCTGGGAGGTCCATTTATCCTGTCAGTTTTCGGATTGTTAATTTATCTTATTTGCTGGCGCAAAGTCCGTAGTTTATCAGACATCACCAGCACGCCACTCAGAGACTCCAAGCCTGATTGGAGACATCACTGAGATGCTACTCTGAGACTTCAAGCCTGATTGGAAAGATCACTGGGACGCTACTTAGAGATGGTAACCCTATTGGAAACATCACTGGGACGCTACTCAGAGATGGTAACCCTATTGGAGACATCACTGGGACACTACCCAGAGACTCCAACCCTGAGTGCAGACATCACTGGGACGCTACTCAGATACTCCAATCCTGATTGGAAATATCACTGCGACGCTACTCAGAGACTCCAGCCATGATTGGAAAGATCACTGGAACGCTACTCACAGACTGGAACCGTGATTGGAAGGATCACTGGGTCGCAACTCAGATACTCCAACCATGATTGGAGACATCACTAGGACGCTACTCAGAGACTCTAACCCTGATGGGAAAGATCACTAGGACGCTACTCAGGGATTCCAACACGGATTGGAAATATCCCTTGGACGCTACGCAGAGACTCCAATCAACCCTAATTGGAAAGATCACTGGAACGCTACTCGGAGACTCCAGCCCTGATTGGAGGCATCACATGGATGTTACTCAAGAGACTCCTACCCTGAAATTTTAAGTAGTAAGCGCAAAAAATTCCGTAGATTTTAGCTTTTTTCAGTAGTGAAACTACAAAAGCCCGTAGTTTTCAGCGTTTTTCCGTAGTAATGAATAAAATTGTATTACTCACTAGGTAAAAACCAAATTGCCAGTGCAGTAAACTGACAGTGTAAATTCATAAAAAAAGCTAATTTTTGCTTAAAAATTGTCCATAAATTGAAAACATTTTGTGAGAAACACTAAATGGCTACATTATTTTTTCCTGAAAAATCACAATTTGTGTTCCAATGAGAACCTTATAGTAAACAAAGTAAGTGCCTACAGACCGGAAGTTGTTCATGGTCGTCTTCAAACCCATATAAAGAATGAAAAAAAAATTAGTTTTTCTTACTGCAATTAACAAAAAAAAAAATGTTTCATTGTAGGAAAGAATTCTAGTACTACTCTAGGACTTGATGCAAAAATACTCAAAATTAGGGACTTTCCAAGATCTGGTAAAGTAAAATTTCAGGACGTTTCCGGGATTCGATGGGCCGTGATAAATCTTCATGTGGCCAGAGATGCTCAGACATCCAAAACATATTGAAAACTCACGGAAGAAATGCAACGATATTGAAATCATTCAAGAAACACTATCCAAAATGTTTTATGAATGTTAGAATCTAGAAAACTTGGAACTAAACTTTACGCACATCGTTAAAAAGGTCATTTCAGTGAGATTTCCGTCTTCCGTAGTTTATTCGATGCTTTCCTCATACGTAGCGGAACGACGATTTTCGTAGTATATCCGATGCTTTCCTTAATACGTAGCGGACCGACGATTTCCGTAGTATATCCGATGATTTCCTTAATACGAGCGGACCGACAATTACCGTGCTATATCCGATGCTTTCCTTAATACGTAGCGGACCTACGACTTCCGTAGTATATCCGATGTTTTCCTTAACCCTTTAACGACCATACTGCCCAAAACGCCCAAAACGCCCATACATAGAAACGACCATAGCCCCCGAAACGCCTGTCTATAGTGAGTCAGATTTCCTACCCCTTACCTGTTCAAATTTTCACGACCTGTGAGGGATCAGTTGGAGTCACTCTCGGTCACTGTTGTTACTAAACAACGAAATGAACCAACAGACAGTTTCGGGCGTTATGCTATTTAGAGTGATACAAGATTTCTTGGTCATGGTCGTTAAAGGGTTAATCCGTAGTAGACCGACGATTTCCGTAGTGACTACGGAGAATCCGTAGTAGTTGGAGTCTCTGCATACACTGCTCGACGTCGAAAATGCCGCAACAGGATGTATTTGTCGAGTGCCATGCAAATTGGAGGGTATGTGCCGAGAGTTGAGGTATGTAAACGATCGAAATTGTGATCCAAGCACGTGATAGGTGAAGGAGACAAAAGTATAAAATGTCTCGGCGTAGCTCAGTTTGGTCATTTTTACGTGGGCGTGTGGACCACTGATCTCGGTTGAGCCGGAATGCCTGTGTGACTTCATCGGGAATCCTACTATGAGACGGACGCCTTTACCAGAGGTTTCATCACAAAGCTACGTACAGCTGGTTGGTCCCTTCGTCGCTTCGCGGCTGATACGAAGAGGGGTTGAGCAACTGTCCGTCGAATTTAGCGACAGTGGTTGCAGGAAAAGAACGCGCGTCTCGGTAGGGCATCGGAAAGCTTTGATTGCCGCTTTCGGCCGCAAGCCGTTGCATCCCTACAATCCACAGCTGACGAGGTGCGACGAGGTGTACGGGCAACTATGTACAATGGCCGTTCCACAAAAACTGTGCGTAAAATCACACAAAATAAAGAAATATAGGTACAGCAAAATATGTTATTTTTTCTCAAAGTATCTTCTCTCAGATTATATGCAACAGCCCCATCGTTCAGTCCACTTTTCAAAGCATGTGGCGAAGGCATTTCGTGGAAGCTGCTTTAGCGACCCATGTGCAGCTTGAATAACGTCACCACCTGTGTTGAATGTTGCGCCACGGAACTTCTCCTTCATTGTTCGAAACGACCAGAAATAGCACTGGCCGAGGTCAGGGCTGTAGGCAGACTGTGGTATGATTTCAAAACCGCATTTCGTAAGAAACTGTTGAACACAAGTAGCCACATGTGGGTTGGCTTTATCATGCTGTAGGGTACACTTCACCACCAGTTCCGGTCGATTAATCGATATGTGACGTCGCAGACGCTACAAGACTGAAATATAATACTCAGCATTGACAGTAATTTGTGGAGGAACGGCAGGCTGGTAGACTATACCTTTATGATCAAAGAAAATTATCATCATCACCTTTCCATCTGATTTCGTTTGGCGGACGTTTTTCGGAGGAGGCGAACCTGTGTGTTTACAGACACTTGTTGCGCGCTTCGTGAGGGGGTCGAAATAGTGCATGTTTCATCGGCAGTTATTACTGTGTTTAGAAAGTTTGTATCCTTTGCAATCATTTGTTTCCACTCATGACACACCTGAACTCTGGCTAACAATTGTTCTCTCGTCAGGTAATGATTTACCTATCTGGAACACACACGATGCAGCAGTAATTTGGTTTGTAGAATGCGGAATGCCGACGTTTTTGAAATATTAGTTGACGCTGCTATGTCTTCAGACGTCATTCGTCGATCTTCTTGCAGGATTGCCCCAAACAGTGTTAAGAATACGCTCCATAACACTTTCAGGTCGACCAGGCCTAAGAGTGAATTCTGCCGACAAACACTCATTTTTGAAATCATGGTGCCATCTAAAAACCGTTAACTTACCCAAACATTTATCTTTGTAAGCTCCTTTCACTAAACCAACTGTTTCTGGAGCCGTGTTACCGAAAAGATGGCAAAATTTTATCGCAACACGCATTTCACTTAACTCCGATTCATTCACCTCCATACCTGCATGGGGAAATGCAGACGTACTTTAAACAACTGCGCAATAACAAAACCAGAATCGTCTGCCACGGCTAATAACTGTTGCCATAGATACTTCCTTAATTCAGTTAGTCGTCTGCTTCGGTTTTTTTTCCCTTCGCACTGTTGCCAACTCAAACAAAAGTTACTCTCAGTTTTTATGGAACGGCCTTTGTACAACCCCGTATCAACACGGACTGTGAATCGTTGATTGGCTGAAGAAAAATCCTCGAAAGCACGTGGGAGTGACATGGAGAAGACTGGCGCAAGACAGTCTCCTCCACGTCACTTCCAACATATATATATATATATATCATCATCATCATTGTCAACCATTATCAATCCACTGCTGGACGAAGGTCTGCCCAAGTTTCTTCCACAACGGTCTGTCTTGTGCCCGTCTCTTCCATCTTACTCCCGCATACTTTCGAATTTCATCCGCCCATCTCCCATGTGGTCTTCTTCTGAGTCTTCTCCTGTCCTTTGGAATCCAGTCTAAAATTTCATGATCCACCGAAGGTCTGTCCTTCTGACAATATGTCCAGCCCATTGCCATTTCAGGGATTTTACTCTGGTCATAATGCCTTCCACTCTCGTCATTTTTCTGATCCACGAGTTCCTCTTCTTATCTCTCCTGGTTACACCAAGTATGCACCTCTCCATGCTGCTTTGAGTTGTCTGCAGTCTTTGTATGTCTCTTTTAGTTAAGGTCCACGTCTCTGCACCATACGTAAGCACTGAAAGGATGCATTGATCAAACACTTTTCTTTTAAGACATAATGGCATATTGCTCTTGAAAGTTATGCTGTTTCTTCCAAAAGCTCTCCAGGCAAGTTTTGTACGCCGATATATTTCTTCATCAATGTGACCCTCAGTTGATATCTGCAGTCCAAGATAAACGTACGTGTCTGTTATCTCTAGCTTTTCTCCATCAATCGATAAATCTTCATTTCTTGTAAAAGCATTGAACATCACTTTTGTCTTCTGAAAGTTCATTTTTAATCCCACTTCTTTACTCTTGTCAGCAAGTTCCTTGATCATACTCTGCAGCTCTGATGGGGTAGTTGCAAAAATGACTACGTCATCAGCAAAACGAAGGTGGGTGAGATAATCTCCATTAATCTTTACCCCTTTGCTTTCCCAGGTCAGTGATTGAAAGACATTTTCCAAAGTGGCATTAAAGAGTTTGGGAGATATCGTGTCGCCTTGTCTCACTCCCTTTCCAATTTTTATGGGTGCTGTATTCTCAAATAGTCGAATCTTTGCACTTGCATTTTCATCGATGTTATAAGTAATATTAATGCATGAATCTTCAATACCGCAGGATTTCAGAGCCATTGTAACTGCTGATGGTTTCACCGAATCAAAGGCCTTTTCATAATCGATAAAAGCCATGCACAATGGAAGTTCATATTCCCTCGCTCTTTCAATTAGTTCTCTCAGTACGTGGATATGATATATTGTGCTGTAGTCACTCCTGAATCCAGCTTGTTCTCTTGGTTGAGCCATGTCCAGTGTTACCTTCAAGCGGTGTGAAAGAACTTTAGTGAAGATTTTATAAACCACTGATAGGAGGCTGCTAGGTCTATAGTTCCTGAGATCCTCAATGTCGCCTTTTTTATGTAACAAGATCATAGTAGCATTGTTCCAATCCTCAGGAATCTTCCCTTCATTAAGGCACTGAGTGAAAACTTGGGCGAGTATTGTTTCAATTTCTCCACTTGCTTCTTGTATGATGTCTACAGTAATTCCATCTTCTCCTGGAGCTTCACCCCGTTTCATGTTCCTGATTGCATGTGCTACTTCTGCTGGGAGGACTGGAAGAACTCTGGTACTGGTCCCGTTCATGATGTCTGGAGTACATGTATCATCCCTTTCATATAATTTGGAGTAGAAATATTTCACTTTTGTCATAATTTCGCCTCTATTTCTTGTTACAGAAACATCTTTTCTCAGTGCCATAAGCTGTTTTCTTCCCTTACTGAGATGTCCCTTTGCTATCTTTAGGCTTTGGTTGTTTTCAATTGCTTTCCTCACTAATTCACTGTTGAATTTCCTTACATCTTCAGTGATACTTTTTCGTACTGTCTTGCATATCTCTATAAATTCCACTTGGAAGTCATTGTCTTTAGTTGTCCTCATCTCTCTTCTTTTTTGCATCAACGTTTTGGGTTTTCCTGATAATTTGTACATATGCAACCTGTTCTTAGACCCAGGTAATTTTGTTGCTGTTTCCATAAGAGCTTTCGTTACTTTTCTGTTAACTTCAGAGATGTCCACTTCTTCTGTTGTTAGACCTTCTAGAATAGAGTATCTGTTTCTCAGTTCTAATTTGAAGGTATTATGTGGCTTTTTAAGGTTGGTCACGCCAATACACTTTGTTTTATGAGCCACGCTCGAGTTTTGCATTGAGGTGCATCTTACATCTTACCATTATATGGTCACTACCTGTGTTGAACTTGTTTAGCACACTGCAGTATTCCATGACAAATTTCTTTTTACAGATAATAAAATCAATTTCACTTGTCCATCCGTTGGGATGCCTCCATGTCCATTTCCTTTGCGGCTTTTTCTTGAAAAAGGAGTTCATGGTGAAAAACCCTTCTGCCTCTGTAAACTCTACGAGAGTATTTCCACGCTGGTTTCTGTTGTCGTGACCGAATTTACCTACTGAAATTTCATTCTGTTGCCGTTGCCCTATTTTTGCATTGAAATCTCCCATAATTATCTTGAAGTGCTGCTTGCCTTTATTATTTAGATGACGAATTTCCTCATAAAATTCTTCAATTTCTTCTTCAGGATGACTTGTTGTGGGTGCATAAGTTTGAATAATCTGAGCCTGGTATCTTCTCGAGAGTTGGATAACAAGTCGTGCAGCTCTTTCAGAAGAACTTTCAACTTCTACAACTTTATTCTTCAGTTTCTTGTTTATTATAAATCCAACACCACTAGTTCTGCCAGTATCTGTCCCACGATAGTAGAAGAGATGTCCACTTTTCAGTTCAATGAGATCTTCGTTTCTCCTTACCTCACTTAGCCTGACGATGTCCCACTTGATCCTTTGTAGTTCCTCTTCGAATTCAAGAAGCCTTGAATCAGAAGATAGGGAGCGTCCATTGTAAGTAACCAAGGTTAGCATCAAATGGCAGCCTAGTCCGGTCCTCCGGTGATTCTTAGCACCCTCTGCCTTCATGTCGCACTGGCCGCTGCCTTGGCCAGGTACATTCCAGCTGCCGGAGACTGAGAGCCATGATTTAAGTTATGGAGTCATTTTGGAGGGGTTTGGCCATAACACACCACGCTGGCCAAGCGGGTTGGTGAGTGTGGAATAGCATTTCCTCTAATCCCGATGGTATAGTTATACCGCTATAGGCGGTCGTCAGAGCCTCTTTAGTGGGAACAGGATGCACCACGAGAAGGTGGGGTTGACATTTGTCAAGGAGAGGCTGTGATGTTGCCCCTCACCTGGCCTTACACACACACACACACACACACACATATATATATATATACACTATCTACCAACAAGTAATTGGACACCCCTGCAATTGACGATATCTGCGGCCCTGATACACGTCACGGCCGCCGCCGTTAAATATCGTGTGGGAAACAACAACGCCACCGGTCGCATGCAAGATGCCACGCAGTTCGGAGCTCTTTGATTTCGAGAAAGGTGTAATCGTCGGGTATCACACAAATGGCCGATCCATACGTGACATATCCAGCGAGTTGAAGTACCCAAAATCGACAGTGGCCTACGTGATTGGCAAGTGGAAGATGAGAGGTGACTGTCGGAATGTGCCCCGACCCGGCAGACCCACAAAACTGGGAGTTAAAGACCGACGGGTGCTGGCCAGAGAAATTCAGAAGACCCGCACAAAATCGATGGGCCACATCCGCGAGGAGTTTCAACAGGCATCCGGGAGTGTTCTTTCAATTAATACCATCCGTAAGGAAGCCCATCTGCTCGGTTATCATGTATGTGCTGCCGCCCACAAGCCTTTGATCACTAAGTCCAATAGCGCTGCTCGGCTAACGTGATGCAAAGAATGTAGACAGTGGGCCGTTGAACAGTGGAAACAGGTTCTCTGGAGCGACGAATCAAGGTTCACCCTCTACCGTTCGAATGGCAGGGTCTGGGTTTGGCGTCTGCCTGGAGAACGCCTCCTGCCGGAATGTATTGTGCCAACTGTGAAGTTCGGCGGCGGTGGAATTATGCTGATGGGGTGTTTCTCCTGGTATGGCACGGGACCCTTGGTCGCAAGTCCTGGTAGACTCAACGCCGAGACCAACTGCACCATTTTGGATCACCATGCGCTTCCTACGTTGTGGCAGTTTTACGGGGTGGACCCATGTTACTTTCAGGATGACAATGTCACCTGTCCTGTTGCGAGGTCCACCATGGCTTGGTATGGTGACAATGGGGTTAATCGAATGGACTGCCCTGCGCAGAGCCCGGACCTTAACCCTATCGAGCACCTCTGGGACGAGTTGGAGCGTCGACTTAAGGGGTGTCCCCACCGTCCGAAATCGGTGAAGGAACTGACCTGTCTTCTCCAAGCCGAGTGGAAGAAAATACCGCTAGCCGTCGTACAACGCCTGGTTGAGAGTATGCCCCGGAGGGTCGCAGCTGTAATCGGCGCTCGTGGAGGCTCCACCAATTGTTGAAGGTGAATAAACTTCGTTTTCCTTTACTATCACAGGTGTCCAATTACTTGTTGGTAGATAGTGTGCATATATATATATATATATGTAAGGTCAGGTGATGCGTAACATCACAGCCTCTCCTTGACAAATGTCAACCCCGCCTTCTCGTGGTGCATCCTGTTCCCACTAAAGGGGCTCTGACGACCGCCCATAGCGGTATAACTATACCATCGGGATCAGAGGAAATGCTATCCCACACTCACCAACCCGCTTGGCCAGCGTGGTGAGTTATGGCCAAACCCCTCCAAAATGATTCCACAACTTAAATCTTGGCCCTCAGTCTCCGGCAGCTGGAATGTACCTGGCCAAGGCAGCGGCCAGTGCGACATGAAGGCAGAGGGTGCTAAGAATCCCCGGAGGACCGGACTAGGCTGCCATCTGATGCTGACCTTGGCTACTTACAATGGACGCTCCCTATCTTCTGATTCAAGGCTTCTTGAATTGGAAGAGGAACTACAAAGGATCAAGTGGAACATCGTGGGGCTAAGTGAGGTAAGGAGAAAAGGAGAAGATCTCATCGAACTGAAAAGTGGACATCTCTTCTACTATCGTGGGACAGATACTGGCAGAACTAGTGGTGTTGAATTTATAATAAACAAGAAACTGAAGGATAAAGTTGTAGAAGTTGAAAGTTCCTCTGACAGAGCTGCACGACTTGTTATCCAACTCTCGAAAAGATACCAGGCTCAGATTATTCAAACTTATGCACCCACCACAAGTCATCCTGAAGAAGAAATTGAAGAATTTTATGAGGAAATTTGTCATCTAAATAATAAAGGTAAGCAGCACTTGAAAATAATTATGGGAGATTTCAATGCAAAAATAGGGCAACGGCAACAGAATGAAACTTCAGTAGGTAAATTCGGTCATGGCAACAGAAACCAGCGTGGAAATACTCTCGTTGAGTTTGCAGAGGCAGAAGGGTTTTTCATCTTGAACTCCTTCTTCAAGAAAAAGCCACACAGGAAATGGACATGGAGACATCCAAATGGGACGACAAGTGAAATTGATTTTATTATGTGTAACAAAAATTCGTCATAGAAGACTGCAGTGTGCTAAACAAGTTCAACACAGGTAGTGACCATAGATTGGTGAGATGTAAGATGCACCTCAACACTAAACTTGAACGTGGCAAGCTCATAGGACAAACAAAATCTATTGACATAACCAACCTTAAAAAACACCATAATACCTTCAAGTTAGAACTGAAGAACAGGTTCTCTGCTTTAGAAGGCCTAACATCGGAAGAAGTGGACATCTCTGAAGTTAACAGAAAAGTAACCAAAGCTCTTATGGAAACAGCAACAAAATTAGCTGGGTCTAAGAACAAGTTGCATGTGAACAAATTATCAGGAAAAACCAAAATGTTGATGCAAAAAAGAAGAGAGATGAGGACAACTAAAGAAGATGTGACTTCCAAAGTGGAATATATAGAGCTATGCAAGACAGTAAGAAAAAGTATCACTGAAGACGTAAGGAAATTCAACTGTGAACTAGTGAGGAAAGCAATTGAAAACAACCAAAGCCTAAAGATAGCAAAGGGACATCTCAGTAAGGGAAGAAAACAGATTATGGCACTGAGAAAAGAAGATGGTTCTGTAACAAGAAATAGAGGCGAAATTTTGACAAGAGTGAAAGATTTCTACTCCAAATTATATGAAAGGGATGATATATGCACTCCAGACATCATGAAAGATACCAGTACCAGAGTTCCTCCAGTCCTTCCAGCAGAAGTTGCACATGCAATCAAGAACATGAAGCGAGGAAAAGCTCCAGGAGAAGATGGAATTACTGTAGACATATACAAGAAGCAAGTGGAGAAATCGAAACAGTACTCGCCCAAATTTTCACTCGATGCCTTAATGAAGGAAAGATTCCTGAGGATTGGAACACCGCTACAATGATCCTGCTACATAAGAAAGGTGACATTGAGGATCTCGGAAACTACAGACCTATCAGCCTCCTATCAGTAGTTTATAAAATCTTCACTAAAGTTCTTTCACACCGCTTGAAGGTAGCACTAGACATGGCTCAACCGAGAGAACAAGCTGGATTCAGGAGTGGCTACAGCACAATAGATCATATCCACGTGCTGAGAGAACTAATTGAAAGAGCGAGGGAATATGAACTTCCATTGTGCATGGCTTTTATCGATTATGAAAAAGCCTTTGATTCGGTGAAACCATCAGCAGTTACAATGGCTCTGAAAACCTGCGGTATTGAAGATGCATACATTAATATTATTAATAACATCTATGAAAATGCAAGTGCAAAGATTCGGCTGTTTGAAAATACAACACACGTAAAAATTGGAAAGGGAGTGAGACAAGGTGACACCATATCTCCGAAGCTCTTTAATGCCACATTGGAGGGTGTTTTTCAGTCGCTGAGCTGGGAAAACATGGGGATAAAGATTAATGGAGATTATCTAACCCACCTTCGTTTTGCTGATGACGTAGTCATTTTTGCAACTACCCCATCAGAGCTGCAGAGTATGATCCAGGAACTTGCTGACAAGAGTAAAGAAGTGGGATTAAAAATGAACTTTCAGAAGACAAAAGTGATGTTCAATGCTTTTACAAGAAATGAAGATTTATCGATTGATGGAGAAAAGCTGGAGATAACAGACACGTACGTTTATCTTGGACAGCAGATATCAAGTGAGGGTCACATTGATGAAGAAATTAATCGGCGTACAAAACTTGCCTGGAGAGCTTTTGGAAGAAACAGCATAATTTTCAAGAGCAATATGCCATTATGTCTTAAAAGAAAAGTGTTTGATCAATGCATCCTTCCAGTGCTTACGTATGGTGCAGAGACGTGGACCTTAACTAAAAGAGACATACAAAGGCTGCAGAGAACTCAAAGCAGCATGGAGAGGTGCATGCTTGGTGTAACCAGGAGAGATAAGAAGAGGAACTCGTGAATCCGAAAAATGACAAGAGTGGAAGACATCATGATCAGAGTTAAATCCCTGAAATGGCAATGGGCTGGACATACTGCCAGAAGGACAGATCATCGATGGACAGCCGAAATTTTAGATTGGATTCCAAGGGACAGGAAAAGACCCAGAAGAAGACCACATAGGAGATGGGTGGATGAAATTCGAAAGTATGCAGGGATGACATGGAGGAGACTGGCACAAGACAGACCGTTGTGGAGGAAACTTGGGGAGACCTTCGTCCAGCAGTGGATTGATAATGGTTGAAAATGATGATGATGATGATGATATATATAACCCGAATGTAGAAAGTGTCGAGAATGCCAAGCCTTGGCTTTATCAAGGACCAGCAAAGCTCTGCATTTTCTCACTTCCACAAAGACCTAGTTGGAAATGGGTTTCTACAAAGCCATAGATGCAAGTTTAAAGCCCACCAAAAAAGAATTTTTTTTTAAATTGGCAAAACTTCTCAGAGTTGCATGAAGAATAATTTAATCAAAGTTTTTGCATGCATCTATAACTTTCCTGGCCCAACCCACTCTCTTCATCTGCCACAAAAAACAAAGAAACGATTACAAAACACAAGTTGTGAGAGGGTTTGAACAAATCATCAGAATTATTCAGTTAAAACACGTTGCAGAGCAACCAAGCCATTTGAGAAAAAATTCAAACTTTAAGAACAGTACTAAAAGTACTACTAAGTCTTATTCTTTGTGGTGAAAGAAGTTTTACCTAAAATGCCATAAAATAAAAAACAAAAGATTAATAAAAACAGCACAAGAACAAAATAACCGTGTGTAATTTTGAAAAAAAAATTCCTGGTTTTAGCCATTCCTAACTATAAAATTTTCAAGTTCTCCATTTTTTTTTTTTTACTTTTCCTCATTTTTAATAATGGATGTAAAAAACCTAAATTCACTGTAAAAAGAAATTCGGCATTCAAAAAGATTACTTTCATCCAAAACCCTCAAACCTTTTTCAGTAACCCCTCCAATTTAAAATTTCTGCATAAACCTCTGTCTCTATCCCGTGAGTTGTTGCAACGTTCCTTAACATCGAAAGTCGTGGTCCCTGCTAATATGTTATTAGTTCATGATGTTCAGGGAACACAAGAGTGCTGTCAACTTACTTCGATCTATAAATACCAGAAAGAAAACAAACTAATAGGTTGATAACTCATTCACATCTTGCAACTCACTGTTTCCAGCATATCTTACGGATTTATTCTCTTGTTTCTCAATCTGCGTATTATAGCGGAAGTATGAAATCACGTGGCTTTGTGTTAGTCCTTCTTTAACATCCGCGTTTCTCTTCATTACGTCACGTACTTTGAATCGGTAATGTTTGGCATGAGAAAACGCTATACGATTTCTCTCACTTTTGCAGTTTATTTTACGGTCGCTTCAGTAGTTGTGAAGTGTTACGATTCCCATGATGAAAAATGCTCGAACTTCAAAATACCCGGATGCTGTTGCGCTGACCTGGGTACCGAAATCGGAATAACTTGCAATAATGAAACAGACGTACCAAACCTTTTTAGTTCCCTAGAATCAACATTCCGCACACTAAAGAGGAGGTACGAAATTACTCTAGTGAATTTCGTTAGGGTACCCGCACGAGGTATACAAGGCCTAAGGATCTTTCGCTTCAACGTGGATGGGTCGCTGACGACGTCTATCTCGGAGAGTGCGTTTGACGGAGTGTTTGAAATTGAATGTATTCGCGTACTCACAAGCAGCTTAATTAAAATCCCGAATTTTAGAATGGTCTCTCACCTTGTGCAAAAAATCAATATTGATAACAGTCTCCTCAAAGAAATCAGATGGGAGTTCCAACATATG
Source organism: Macrothele yani (assembly GCA_039090855.1). Taxonomy (NCBI): domain Eukaryota; kingdom Metazoa; phylum Arthropoda; class Arachnida; order Araneae; family Macrothelidae; genus Macrothele; species Macrothele yani. The sequence continues at coordinate 44,357,522 of CM077006.1, forward strand.
CCTGCGTTAGGCCGACTTTCTCTGAGGAACAACACAATAGAAACAGTCAGTGCTCGTGCCTTCAGTGGGAGTTATGATATTAAGTATTTGGATTTATCGTACAACCGTATATCTTGCCTTCCAAAAAATTTATTGTACAAGCTGAAGTATCTGATAAAATTAAGTATTTCCAACAATAGACTACATACTGCACATGGATTACTGAAGAACCTCGGTTTAAAGGTAACGCTTTTATTAAATATATAGCCCGTCCTAGGACTGTTGTTGTTAAGCTTTAAATAAATATTAATATATAGGGGATGTTGCCCGTCCTGTGACGGAGTGAAATTTTTAATTGAAGCAAATTGAAAACAAATTAAATAGACGCCGGATTTCTGTAAGGAAACATAGTAAGAACTCATTCATGTTAGTACTAAAAATTATATGCTATTTATTTCAGTTTTTCGAAAGACATCGCGATAAATGACGTTCTGCGTGAAATATTTGTTGTTTAACAATTGTACATTACAGCGTTTAGATAGATCGATATTTTGCAAAATGTGTAATACAATCAGCACTGAACTGGGAAAGTTGTTTTCGCGTAAACTTACCTTAATAACTTTTACTTTGATTGTTCGCGTTAAACCCCTTTCTTCCGACACACTTGTTATTCCCTTCACGGCTTGTGTTAGACTGTCCTAATCGACGATTAGTCTGAAACTTCATAACGAAGCTTTTTCTACAAAATAATGCGGCATCTGGTATTACAAATAGGACCTATCTAAATTCTCGACAATGTGCTATTGGAGCGACATCTGCTTTTAGATACAATTTTGCTCACTTTGACATCTCAAGATTTCAATTTTTATTGTAGATTAGAGCGTTTAGATAGATCGATATTTTGCTAATTGTAAAAAAAATCAGCACTAAACTCGGAAGTTTAGTTAAATTCAAAAAGTAAAAAATAACTAAAGCATAGAAATTAATATTCGAATTGTGTAAATTAAGTTAATATACAAACGCGGCTTCCCGTGATATTAAGAATTCAATTTGAATTTTGTAGATCGGCTAAGTAAAACTCGTGCCATTGATAATCCAGTGTTTTTAAATTAGTACGCGATCACCTTGGCATCTCAATGTGATCGCGTGCAAACTGAATTTACTACGACATTAAGAATTCAATTCGAATTTTGTAGATCAGGAAAATGGAACTTGAGTCATTGATAATCCAATGATTTTAAATTAGCACGCGATCACCTTGACGTCTAAAAGTGATCGCGTGCTATTATATATAGGAGGTAAACACTTTGACATCTCGAGAGCACACACGAATTGATCGATACGTGATGGCGCAACATTGCAGACACTGCTGTGACGTCAAGCGTTTCAGACAGAGAGAATGAGAGAGAGAGAGAGATCTGGGTGTTTATATGTATTATAAAAAACTGAGCTTTATAATCGATGAAAAAGCATGAAGTTTTTGCAGATATCTAGATGCATCGATATAGTTTTATTTTTGCAAATACATTTTTTATTTATACAATTATGCACACATGCACAGGTATACACACAGACACACGGATTAACGGTACACTCTTAAAAAATTTGGATGCGTGTCGCACCAAAAAGTAGTGTTACGCCATCTTTTGGGTCAAAAGTAAACTATTGTGTGGCACAAGAAACACATAAAACATGACGCAATAATGCTATGCGTTATGTTATCTATGCTGACTAGTGCGATGTTGCACCCATTGCATTAAGTTTTTGTGTATTTCATGCATCACAAAAAGGTGTACCTTAGCTCCATAAGATAGTGCACCTGGTCTAGCACCACTTTTTGGTGCAACCTAATGTAAATTTTGACAGTCTACATCGTCGTTTGTACTTTTTTTCAGTCACACGATTTTATTAGATACGTGTTTTTATAGCTGAGAGGGTTACACTGTAAAAAATAAGCGCCGCCCCGGTGGCGCAGTGGTCTAAGCGATGGCCTCTGATCATTCGTTCGAAAGGGGTCCTGGTTCGAATCCCGGTGAGGCATGGATATTGTGTTTGTCTTACGGCATTGACTCTCTCCCTTTCCTGGAACCAGTGACCCTAAATTAGGAACGGGCGACTGCTTATAGCCCATTGAGTTACTCACGGTGGTCGTTAAACCTCCACTCAAAAAAAAAGAAAGCCCCTAAAGCTTTGGGCAACATTTGTTTCAGGTACATCAGCCGCTTAAAGGGTTAAAATAAAGTTTGCTGCACTGCATTAAATTATTTTTAAATGATATAATTTTATGGTATTATTCTGAAAAAAGACTGATGTTGATTATTCTGAAAAAGACTGATGTTGCGGGACATAAAACCTCAGAAATACAACTTTTGCCACACCGGTGGCGTAGTGGTCTAAGCGATGGCCTCTGATTATTCGTCCGAAAGGGGTCCGGGTTCGAATCCCGGTGAGGCATGGATGTTGTGTTTGTCTTATGGCATTGGCTCTCTCCCTTCCCTTGAACCAGTGACCCTAAATTAGGGACGGACGACTGCTTATAGCCCATTGAGCTGTTCACGGTGGTCCTTAAACCTCCAACCAAAAAAAAAAAAAAAAAAATGGTGTGAATTCACGGAAAATTCCTGAAAAAAAAGTGGTGTGAATTCACGGAAAATTCTTGGGAAAGAAAAGTGGTGTGAATTCACGGAAAATTCCTGAAAATGACTTGCAGCAAATTTGCCGGTAGGTGTCTGCTGTTTTTTAGCGAAATTTCCGTTTTTCAAAAAGTTTGCTTTTGTCTTTGAACTTCCGAATTTTCACAGATTTTCCGTAGTCAGTAATTCCGTTTATTTCAGAAAAATCCGTTTCGGCTTTTTGCGTTTTTATACAGAAATTTAGCAAAATCGAAGAACCTAAATTTTTCAGCCTTCAATCCTTTTGCCCCGTGGGATTCGTTCCAAGGTAGTTTGGGTTGGCTCAGCAGAAACCGCGCGTCTTAACCGCTGAGCCAGAAACACTCGCCATTCACACTCACTTTCAAGGTAAAATTCTAATCACGAGATGGTGATTTTCTTTTTTTTTTTTTTTTTTTTTTTTTTGTCATTAATGCGAGTGGTTTAATCATTTTATAAGGTGTGCAACTTAATTCTCAATCACAGGCAGGACACGTTGACAGCAAATTATAGCAAATCGAATACGTACGTAATCAGGGAAATAATCCCCGTCGTGTTAGATACATCTGAGCCATCTGTCAGGGAGCTACCAAATGCCACTGCGGAAAAAAAGAGGGCTGTTTCGAGTTGATAAAGCCATCAATACTTGTGTGGACCTCCTGGAGAGAAGTGAAGTGCGTATCACTCAGGTGATGTTGCAGGGAGCGAAAGAGGTGATAATCCGACGGGGCGAAGTCTGGAGAATACGCCGGGTGGGACAAAATCTGCCATCCCAGGTTGGTGATCGTGTTTAAAGTCATTTTCGCGATGGGAGGACGAGCGTTATCCTGAAGTAACAGGACCGACCTTCTGCCCTTGCCGATGTATGGCCTTTTCGCCTCCATTGCGTTACTCACACGAATGAGTTGCTGACAATAACGCTCAGCATTGACCGTTTCACCAGGTTTGAGCAACTCATAGTGTACGACACCGCGCTGATCCCACCATATGCACAGCAACAACTTCCTGGCATGGATATTCGGTTTGGCAGTACTGGTGGTAGGCTGACCTGGATAAACCCACGATTTGCGCCGCTTAGGATAATCGTAGAGTGTCCACTTCTCATCACAGGTCAAAATCTTGTGGAGGAAATCCTTCTTCTTGAACCTGGAGAGCAAGGACACAGCAACATCGTAGCGCCTAGACTTGTTCGCAGCTGTGTGTTGGTGGTGTACCCAACGGCCCTCCTTGTGAATCCGTCCAAGCTTGTGCAGACGCTTTGCAATATCTTGCCGTGTTACTCCGAGTTTCTGGGCGAGCTCTGACTGTGTGCGACAGGAATCCGCGTCCAACAGTTGTCCCAGTTCCTCATCGTCAACTTTCTGTGGCTGTCCCGGACGTTCTGCATCACGGAGATCGAAATTTCCCTTGCTTAAACCGCTGGAACCACTTCTTACACGTACTGTAGGATACAGCAGCCTCACCCAAAGCAGCACAGATCATTTGCTGGGCTTCCGCGGCACTTTTTTTTTTTTCATCTGAAACGCGAACAGGAGGCAGTGCCTCAAATGTTGCTTCTCGAACGACATTGCTTTCACCGTCAACTTTCGTCCCTTGTGTCATTACAGCTGTGAGCGGTTACGGTTGCCTGGAAAGCTGTTGGATGGCGCTGCAATCAGCCATTATCGCATACAGCTATTTGCATTTGCCGAAGCTCTATGATCGCTTGCGGTTAGGGACCGAGAATTAAGTTGCACACCTAATATTTTCTGTTAGAGCTTAAATTTTATTTTCTGTCAGAGCTAATGTTTGATCCAAATTATTTTTTGAATTGGTTTGTAATAATTTTATTTTTTATGTAGAACGACTTATCACAAATTAAGTATTTTTTTTTTCGTGATTTTTCGAAGCAAGAGAATCCTTTGGAACTTGAGAACTTTTAAAGTGACATTGGCTTTTAATTATGTTTAAGAAAAGGTGAAATGTACTGTTTTATAGTATTATTTCACAAAATTCCGAAATATAAAGTTTTCTCTTGATAGCTATAATAACTTTTGTCTTTTTTTTTTTTTTTTTTTTTTTGATTGGAGGTTTAACGACCACCGTGAGCAACTCAATGGGCTATAATAAGCAGTCGCCCGTCCCTAATTTAGGGTCACTGGTTCCAGGGAAGGGAGAGAGCCAGTGCCGTAAGACAAACACAACATCCATGCCTCACCGGGATTCGCACCCGAACCCCGTTCGGACGAATGATCAGAGGCCATCGCTTAGACCACTGCGCCACCGGGGCGGCGCTTTTGTCTTAAGGACTCCACAGACTGATACAATGACATAGTACAATCACATGTAGACAGTAATTTAAGTCCCCTGTTTCTTACGGTAACATTACATGCAATAGCTGAAGCACAAAATGGCGGAAAGGGGAAGGAATATCCGGTGCCACAATAACAGAAATTTCATACGACAATATTCACAATATTCGACCTCGCTACAGAACTTTAAAATCGGATCTTTTGACAGACGATTGAAATTTAACATTTAATAAAACCTTAAGTATTAGGGGTATGCAAAAGTTTCTGCCGCTCCCGCTAGCGGGCGCTTCAGGGGTCCAACCGGCCGGAGACCCGTGCTGTCAGTTCGTACACGAAGCCAAGCATCCTGGTCGAAAAAGTTCATTTGCGGCACTGTTTGTTATTCATGTTTAATTTAGGGAAAAGTGCAAGTGAAGCATACGGTTCAATGTGTCAGGCGTATGGCAAAACGGTTATGGGTGTCAATATCAAACAAAGATCTTCGTCTCTTTCCACGTTTATAAGTGAGTTAAGGAAAAATTCTCATTGGCCGCCACCGGGAGTCGAACCCAACTGGAAGACCCTGGGTTCGACTCCCGGTAGCTGCCAATGAGAATTTTTCCGTGACTCACTTATAAACGTGGAAAGAGCGAAGATCTTTGTTTGATGTTCCTGGTCCGCGTCAAATGTCTGTATTAATTATTCATTCGCCTTCTAATTATTTATTCAGTTGCTGCTTACCATCTTTGGTGAATCCCCAGCATTGTGTGGGGCTCCAAGAAGCAACCTGCCAAATTGGCTTCGCAGTTAGCATGTGTGAGTCTGGAGGAATTGGAGGCCGCTGTGGTGTAGCGGAAGCATATCCGGCGCGTAACTGGAAGACCCTGGGTTCGACTCCCGGTGGCGGCCAATGAGAATTTTTCCGTGACTCACTTATAAACGTGGAAAGAGTGAAGATCTTTATTTGATGTTCCTGGTCCGTGTCAGATGTCTGTATTTGTTATGGGTGAGCGGACGTGTCGAGAATGGTTTGCCAGGTTTAAGAAAGGTGATCTAAGCTTGGAAGACAAGCCACGTACAGGTAGGCCGTAGGAACTCGCAGACGAGGAGCTGGAATCGCTGTTGCAGGAGAATGTCACACAATCGAACACGCAACTGGCGAAATGTCTAAAAGTGCCTCAATCGACGATGGTACGGAGTCTACAGACCTTGGGGAAGATCCAGAAGACTGATATGTGAGTTTCGCGTACTTTAACGGAGCGTAATAGATTGGACATCTAGACATCGTTGCTGAAGAAGTTGCAAAGGCAGAATTTCTTATGGAAGGTTATCACTAGAGGTGAAAAATGGGTCTATTGCGACAACCCCGTATGCAAGCGATCCTCGGTCGACCCAGGCTAGCCATCAACATCCAGTGATGAATATCATATCCACGGGGAAAAGGTGCTGTTGGTGGGATATGCATGGAGTGCTGTACTTCGAACTGTTGAAACCGGGAAAAAGAATCATTGCACAACGATATAGCGATCAGGTGATCAAACTGAACTCCGCGATCGAGCAAAACTCCCATGGACAGGTATAGAACACCCCCCTTCCGACATTCTGTTACACCATAATGCCAGACCACATGTCCATGCTACCACGAAATCAACCCTTGAACAGTTGCACTTGCAGGTTTTACCGCACCCTGCTTACTCCCCGGACATTGCACCCTCAGACTTTCATCTGTTTCGCTCTATGCAACATGCCCTAGCCCAACAGCGGTGCACAACAGCTCCAGAGGTGGAAAATTTCGTCACTGCGTTCTTCAGCTCAAAACCCAAATCCTTCTATCACAGGGGCATTCATTTGTCGCCTGAAAAGTGGCAAAAAGTCATTGATGCTAACGGCCAATATTTCGTTGATCTTTATTTGATTGTCCCTGCCTCCTTTCTCCTTAAAACGGTGGAAACTTTTGCATAAACCCTAATATTTTCGCGAATCGTTCCTGTTACCGGAAATTTTTTGTCATATTGATACAGAAAAAGTGAGGACAGGGTTTTCCCATTAATATACGGAAGGAATTGCGGGGAGGTTTCTGAAAATTCAGAATTCTCCTGGCGTACGAAAGATTCGTGAAATTCAGGTTTCTTTCGGTCATTTCACGTAAAAGGTTGTATCATAAATATGCTTCGTTAATTCACGAAAGGAATCACGGAAGTGGCTCATGGCCGCCCCGTTGGCGCAGTGGTCTAAGCGTACACTCCGTCCGAGAATGGCCAGGGTTCGAATCCCGGTGAGGAATGGATGTTGTGTTTGACTTACGGCACTGGATCTTTCTTTTCCCTGGCACCAGTGACCTTAAATTAGGGACGGGCGACTGCTTATAGCCCATTAAGTTGCTCACGGTGGTCGTTAAACCTTCAATAAAAACAAAATAAACAAAAAGGGGCTCATGAATTTCAGAAAATGTTTTACGGCATAGATAATTAAGCCTTTAAACAGACTGTACCTGAACTGAATGGTACCGAAAATTTTCTGTGCTCCCCAAGCAGAAATGTTCACATAGAGGTGGAGAATGATAAGACTGTGGAAGGGAATCTCTATGCCAACAACTGTAATGGGTCCATGATGCTCTGCGTCATTGCTACCCAGCGGTCGTCAATAGGAAGCGGTGTTGCTGCAAGAGGATAATGCCCCAAGTCACACCTCCAGATTGAACAGTAAAAAAATATAGTAATTGGAAGGAGACTCTTCCCTACCCTGCATACAGTCTGGATCTTGCTCCATCCAACTACAACTGTAATGGGTCCATGATGCCTGCGCCAACGCTTCCGAGCGCAGATCAATAGAAAGCGGGCGTTGCTGAAAGTGGATAACGCCCCAAGTCACACATCCAGAGTGGTCATTTGAAAACTACAGTAATTGAAAGGAGTTGAGATCCTTCCCTACCCTGCATACAGTCCGGATCTTGCTCCATCCAACTGCAACTGTAATGGGCACATCATGCCTGCGACAATACATAAGAGCGCTGATCAATAGAAAGCGGGCGTTGCTGAAAGTGGATAACGCCCCAAGTCACACTTCCAGAGTGGTCATTCGAAAACTACAGTAATTGAAAGGAGTTGAGATCCTTGCCTACCCTGCATACAGTCCGGATCTTGCTCCATCCAACTGCAACTGTAATGAGCCCATCATGCCTGCGACAACGCTTCAGAGCGCTGATCAATAGAAAGCGGGCGTTGCTGAAAATAGATAACGCCCCAAGTCACTCCTCCAGAGTGGTCATTCGAAAACTACAGTAAGTGAAAGGGGTTGATATTCTTTCCTTACCCTCCATACAGTCCGGATCTTACTCCATTCAACTACAACTGTTATGGGCCCATGATGCCTGCTAAAACACTTCCGAGCGCTCATCAATAGAACGCGGGCGTTGCTGCAAATGGATAACGCTCCAAGTCACACCTGCAGATTGGTCATTCGAAAACTACTGTAATTGAAAGGAGTGGAGATCCTTCCCTACCATCCATACAGTCCGGATCTTGCGCCATCCAACTACCACCTGATTCGTTTCATAGCCCATTTCCTACAAGAACGGCATTTCGCTTCCATGATGGATATGAAATCTGGCATCAGTGAGTTTCTGTCCTCAAGACCTGCCGAGTGGCATCGTCGTGGTTTCGTGCCTGTGGTGGAAGGCTGACAAAGGTCTGTTCAAAACAATGGACTGTACTTTGCAGAATGAGGTCACAGTGTATGGCTTTCTTGCATCATTAAACCTTTTAGCTGCAAACTCGACGAACTTTTGACCTGCCCTGGTAAAAATACTAGTTATTTATTAGTGCTGTTCATTAATTCCTAAAACGAAATAAAAAATTGATACTATACAATTTTAAATACACTCACCGACAATGAAATTTGCGTACCAAGAAGGAAACATCGGATTGAACTGAAATTTTATGGACGTAATGATACATATGAATAATACACATGATGGCAAACACAGAGCTACAGGACAATTACAGAGGGATCTGTGGCACGCAGTCCGGTCATCTTCAATAACGCGTCGCGATACATTCTGCAATATGGTCCGGCATGGAGGCGAACAGACGCCTGATGTTGTCCTGCGGTAGATTGCCACTCCAAATCCCGGATAGTGCGGCGCGGCCGCAGCACGCGTTTCGCGTTTCAACTGGTGCCACACATGCTCGATAGGGGACATGTCCGGGGAGCGGGAAGGCCGTGGAAATGTCTGGACATGACGTGGGCAGTCCTGTGCAACCCGAGCCATGTGCGGGCGGGCATTATCCTGCTTATATAGCGCACATGGAATCCCGGCCAGGAATGGGAGCCCATGGGGCCGTAGGATCTCATCCACATACCGTTAGCATGTCAATGATCCACGTACCACTGCTAAGACTGATCGGATATCGTAGGCTATAGCTCCCCAGACCATAATGCCTGTAGTGGGGGGGTGTGTGGCGCTAGATAGTAAGGTTAGGATTGTGCCGTTCACCCGGGGACCTCTACATACGGACACGATGATCATCTGTCCCTAAAACGAAGCGGCACTCATCGCTAAATACCACACGTCGCCAGTCTGTGGCGTTCCACGTCGCTCTGGCCTGGAACCACTGCACACGGAGCCGGCGATGTTCCAGTGTTAATGGCAGCACACGTAAAGGGCGCTGGGATATCAGATTCGCTTCCGCGAGGCGTCGGAAAATGGTTCGTGGGCACACAGGAGCCGTTACATCTGCAAGTATAGTGGACCGGGTCCTCGTGGGATCCGTTCGTGTCTGGCGCACGATCCGTCGATTCTTTCTACCCGTGGTCCTCGTGGTCCGTCAGGAGCCGCTCCGCCGTGTGGCAGTGCGGTCACGTGTCCACTGCTCCCAATACAGTCGGACAGTATGGTCAGAACGATCCACGTGGCGGACTATACGGCGCGCCGATCACCCTGCGGTTTTTTTCGGCCACATCTCCGTAAGTTGTGTAAATCAACGTCCCTGGCGTCTACCCAGCATTCTTGTCATTCTGTACTCCGGTGCTTTTCGTTTTCATGAGGCATCGACTATACACCTGTTTATAAGTCTTCCGGTTCGTGCTTGTTTCGCCACCGCCGGGTGTGCGGTCATGTGCGCTTGCACTAAACGTTGATCATTTGCATACCTGCACGCATTCTAGCTGTTTGCAAAGTTACGCGGTTGTAGCATGTTTACTTCTAGGTGCGCAAATTCCATTGTCCGTGAGTGTATTTGAATCAAAATGATGAATGCATTGGGATTTCAGATGGCTCGCACTCCCACTAACGTGAATAATAATACTACGCATGAAGATTTGATTACTCACATTTTTAACATCTTGAGTCGTGATTAACGTTCAGATTTTGATATCGATATTTTATCATTCAGATTTTGATATCGATATTTTATCATTGTTTTGATATCGATATTTTATCATTCAGATATTTGAAATCGTTCGTTTCAGATTTTAACATTTCCTGCAGAGGATGTTCCCACATTTTTGTAACGATTTTCCAGCAATCTAATTAATGTTTGAAATAAAATAATTTCTCTCTTAAATGTTCTATTTCATAGGACTTTCTCTGGATTATGAACCTATACAGATTTCCAAGATAACAGGGCATTTCTTAAAAATGGTATCTTTATATTTTAACTCTATAAGGTTTTTTACTGTAAGACCAGTTGTGAGAGAACGGCTGAACGTAAAGATATGGTTCAGGTATCAAAATGAAGGTCTTACAGTGTAGATGTGCCAGTCGAAGAGAAAAATGAGATTGGGGCAACTGTTCGGGCGTTGTGGGGCGGCAAAGTTCTCTTGTAAAGTTTATAGGAGAAGCGTGCGGTTGTCATTCGATCGCCTGCGGTTGACTCACGCGCTGTTGAAAGCGAAGTATGGAGGGACTTAGATAGTCCAAAGTCCGAAGTCTCTCTTCTCAGCGAACCGTTGTGCAAAACAACGCTAGCAGGAATTTGTTTGAAAGTTCTTATCGGAACAGCGAACACTCGAAGACCTGATTGCGTTGTGCCATTGGACTGTGTGCTGATGTATACATACAATTTAACATTCATTCTATCCAGTTTATTCACGTAGGTAAGACGTTTCCCATTATGTAAAGATGTTGATAAACGTTTCATACGAGTTTATTCTTTTCAAAAAAAAAAAAAAAAAAAAAAAATAGATGTTGTGTTTGTCTTACGGCACTGGCTCTCTCCCTTCCCTGGAACCAGTGACCCTAAATTAGGGACGGGCGACTTCTTATAGCCCATTCAGTTGCTCACGGTGGTCGTTAAATCTTCAGTCAAAAAAAAAAAAAAATCACGAACCTGGACTATTGTCTTTGCAGAAATGGTTGAATGAATTTGTCAATCAAATAAAGTTTACATTTGTTGTTTCATATGAGTTTACTCTCTCCAAAAAATAAATAAATAAATAAATAAATAAAACTTACCGTCGATTCCGACGGGTTTCGTCTGGTTGGTATTTTATTCAACTCCTCTTCCACTGCTTTCCATATTCTAATCAGTGTTTTAGGTCTGCGTTTAAAAGTTCATTGGTGACACATCAAGGGACTTTGAACGAATATGAGCAAAATGTATAAACTTGATAACCGTCTCTTTCTTAATTTTTTTCAAGAAATAGATTGGTAGATTTGGATGTATGACTGGTAGCCTTATCCTGATGCAGTTCTACTCTTTGAAGGCTCTGTGGATAAAGAAATGGTATTTCCTCTTTAAATATAGTAGTCGAAACATTATTTTGATAATATATGGAATTGATTTTAACATTCTTTCATCTTTTCATAACTTTAATTTCCCATTATACAAGAAACCAGAAATAATCACGAATCATTTACTGAAACTTTCTTTGGATTCTAGGAATCAAGTTTGTAAGACGTTCTCTGCTTTTTTTGCGATATTAAATCGAACTTTTTTGTTACAGTCGTTTAGGTCGATCCTTGCTTCATCAATATTCAATCTGTCCCCGACTAAGTGATTTTCATAAAGAAGTCTACACCGTGTTCTGCTCTCAGCCACGTACCTAGGCAAAAGGTGGTGAACATTAAGGTTTCTGTTGTTTTTTTTCAGATCCAAATCTTTGTTTATTACAAATTTTGAAGATGACAATCCGTTTTTTGGTGTAGATATGACAATCATGGTAAGTCAGATAACATCCGAAAACTTGAAAATTTCGTCGTTGTGGAGCGGGAATCGAATCCGCGTCTCCCAGATAGCGCCCGGGTATGCTAACCACTGCACCACCCAGAACGGCTAAGTCTCACGTTTCCGATTAATTTGAATATAACCAACACAGGATTTGCTAGTCGAAGCAACCGGCATTCATGTTTAGCGAGTCTGGAGGTTAAGAATCCTATCCCGCAGCCCCGGTGGCGTAGTGGTCTAAACGATGGCCTCTGATCATTCGTCCGAAAGGGGTCCGGGTTCGAATCCCGGTGAGGCATGGATGTTGTGTTTGTCTTACGGCACTGACTCTCTCCCTTCCCTGGAACCAGTGACCCTAAATTAGGGACGAGCGACTGCTCACGGTGGTCGTTAAATCTCCAATCAAAAAAAAAAAAAAAAAAGAATCCTATCCCGCGATTGCCCGGAGGAGCAGATGAATCATGAATGAAATACTGGATTACACCATATAATACAAATTTTGAAGATAAAAACGGATTGTCATCTTCAAAATTTGTGTTATATTTTGTAATCCCGTATTTCATTCATGATTTGCTTATTACTTTGTTTACGGTTGATACATAGATTTTTAAAAACTGAGCGATTGCTCTTTGTGTCGGTGGATTTTCTTTTAAGACCAGAGACGTTATCTTCGAAAGAGTCGTAAAACCACGTGCCTTCTTAAGACATTCAGTTGATGTTCTTTTTCTTATTGAAAACAATGCTTAACGTTTTCCCCTTCTATTATTAATAATATTGTTTATTTAACATTTAGAAATGCTAATTCCGTGATCTTCACAGTGTTTTTTTATTTACAGAATAAGAATATTTTTCTTCATAAAGAGCAAAGACAACCTTCTATCCACAGCTTGTTCACGTGCGCCATTTTCTTAGCAAACGATATTTAACTGCAGCAGATGTTTCTTCGGTGTTTATCTAATACGGTGTTGCCAGTTTCAACTTCTTTTTTTTCTGTAATTTCTTATCGAAAGCGCTCTAAAAATGTGGGAACTTACTCTGTATTTTTTATGACGTTGTGTTTTTAAAACGACATTATTTTTTTCTATCACCGTGAGTGAACAGAAAATAATTTAGTTAGTCTGAAAATAATGAGTTACATGATGACAAACAAACACATGAGAAAGTATTAGCCTATATGTACAGTGTATAGGTACAGACCTCCACTCGAGATAAAAACAAGTTAGTAAAAATATGCAATGCTTTGATTATGATACGCTTTCCAACATACCGGAAATAATTACTCAAGTTATTACTCAACTTAGGAGAATAATAACTGTTGAAAAAATCTCGCTCTTGTGTCCTGACTTTTTTTTTTTTTTTTTTTTTGATTGGAGGTTTAACGACCACCGTCAGCAACTCAATGGGCTATAAGCAGTCGCCCATCCCTAATTTAAGCTCACTGGTTCCAGGGAAGGGAGAGAGATAGTGCCGTAAAACAAACACAACATCCATGCCTCACGGGATTCGAACCCGGACCCCTTTCGGACGAATGATAAAAGGCCATCTCTTAGACCACTGCGCCACCGGGCGGCTCCTGACTTTTGACCCCATTTCGATGATATTAAATACAACCGGTTCAGTATACCTCCGGAACAATATGATGGAGTTTTGTCGCAGTCGAAGCATTTTTGTCTTTTGTCGCAATCGAAGCATCCTGATCTTTGACCCCATTTCGTCCATTTTCAATAGGGTTCGTCCCCAGTGGTCTCCTACCACATACTAAAATTTCATCGAAATCCAACCATTTTTACGCAAGTTTTAATGCATAAGGGAAATGGAATGGATCCCGCTCCTATGCCTGACCTTTGACCCCATTTTGTACATTTTCAATAGGGTTCGTTCCCAGTGGTCTCCTACCATGCACATACTGAAATTTCATCGAAATCCAACCATTTTTACGCAAGTTTCAATGCATAAGGGCAATGGAATGGATCCCGCTCCTATGTCCTGACCTTTGACCCCATTTTGTACATTTTCAATAGGGTTCGTTCCCAGTGGTCTCCTACCACATACTAAAATTTCATCGAAATCCAACCATTTTTACGCAAGTTTTAATGCATAAGGGAAATGGAATGGATCCCGCTCCTATGTCCTGACCTTTGACCCCATTTCGTCCATTTTCAATAGGGTTCGTTCCCAGTGGGCTCTTACCACATACTAAAATTTCATCGAAATCCAACCATTTTTACGCAAGTTTTAATGCATAAGGCCAATGGAATGGATCCCGCTCCTATGTCCTGACTTTTGACCCCATTTTGTACCTTTTCAATAGGATTCGTCTCCAGGTGGTCCCCCACCACATACTAAAATTTCATTGAAATCGAACAATTTTTAAGTGAGTTATCGTGAGGACAGATGGATAGACAGACGGGCAAAGCTGGAGCATATACGTTTCTTCAACCTAAGGTTGGAAAGCGTAAAAAAGGGAGGGTAAAATAAACCCTCAGAGGTTGTAGAGCAGAAATTAAAGTTCTCATTGTAATAACAGTGAAGTACATAAAAAAACCAGTTGTAGTGTTCTTTACTATTAGGGGTATGCAAAAGTGTCAGCCGTTTTAAGGAGAAAAGAGACAGGAACAATCAGGAAACCAGTATTAGCATCAAATATGTTTTGCCATTTTTCAGGCAACAAATGAATGCCGCTGTGATAGAAAGGACTCTGGTTTTGAGCTGAGAAACGCAGTGACGAAATTTTCCACCTCTGGAACTGTGGTGAACCGCTGTTGGGCTAGGGCATGTTGCATACAGCGAAACAAATGAAAGTCTGAAGGTGCAATGTCCGGGGAGTAAGCCGGATGCGATAAAACCTTCCAGTGTAACTGTTAAACGGCTGATTTCGTGGAGGCACCGACATGTGGTCTGGCATGAATGGGCGGCGTCCTTTACCTGTCCATGGGCGTTTTTGCTCGATTGTGGCATTCAGTTTCATCAACTGATCGCTATATCGTTGTGCAGTGATTGTTTCGCCCGGTTTCAACAGTTCGAAGTACAGGACTCCATGCATATCCCACCACACGCACAACAGCACCTTTTCCCTGTGGATATCCTGTTTTCCAGTGGATGTTGATGGCTGGCCTGGGTCGACCCGAAATCGCTTGCGTACGAGGTTGTCGCAGTAGACCCATTTTTCATCCCCGGTGACAACCATCCACAAGAAATTCTTCTCTTGAAATCTCTTCAGCAACGACGTGCAGATGCCCAATCGTTGACCAATATTACGCTCCGTTAAAGTATGCGAAACCCACTTACCAATCTTCTGGATCATCCCCAAGGCCTGTCCGTACCACCGTCGATTCAAACACTTTCAAACGCTTTCGCCAGTTGCATGGTCGATTGTGTGGCACCCTCTTGCAATAGCGATTCCGACTCCTCGTCTGCGAGTTCCTACGGTCTACCTGCACGTGGCTTGTCTTCCAAGCTTAGATCACCTTTCTTAAACCTGGCAAACCATTCTCGATACATCCGCTCACCTATAGCAGTTTCGCCATACGCCAGACATATTGAACCGTATGCTTCGCACGCACTTTTCCCTAAATTAAATATGAATAACAAAGAGTGCAGCAAATGAACTTTTTCGACCGCCATGCTTGGCTTCATGTACGAACTGACAGCACGGGTCGCCGGCCGGTTAGTTTCTTACAGCGCCCGCTAGCGGGAGCGGCGGAAACTTTTGCATGCACCTAATGTTTTCAACGTGTATATATGGCTTAGTGAACACCACATAAAGTTTATTCTTTTAAAGTATTTCACTTAAAGTGAAACAGGAGTCACTCAAGAAACTTCGAGAAAAAGGTTACTTACATTTCGTATTTATTCAGCCAAAACTCCGTTGGCACTTCACTAATGCAGAACAACAACTCACTGTTCAACAGTATTATTAACTTAGTCCAATTAAAGTGAGTTAATAAACAGAAAATTTGATTAATGAAAACTCCAATACTAAATTTATAACACCACCACTCGAGCACGCAAACTCGAGTAAACACAACTTCAATTGAACGCAGCTTCCACGATTATAACATCACACCACCACACTTTTAGCTGCTGCTTCAACATTATATATCTCTAGTTCTTATCTTTCACATGCATACGTCACGCCCTCTGACCTCAGAATTTTTTGCCAACCTCATTCCGCGAGAAAAAAGATATAACGTTAAGGTTGAAAACACTAAAAGAGAATGAACTCAAACTTACATAGAGAAAGTAACTAAAAATGAAACTTTAATTTAGAGTATACGTCACATAATCTATCGAGAAAACAATAAATATGAAAGTTCAAAGTACGTATTATGCGATTCCTTGCGTAAGTTGTCAATTTTTAATAAACAAACAGGCTGTAAAAATGTGTACAGCTAATAGAAAAGTCTATAATGAAATAATAAACAAGTTAGTAAAATCATGCAATGCATTGATTATGATACGCTTTCCAACATACCAGAAATCATTACTCAAGTTATGAAGATAATGGCTTTAGAATAATTCTCGCTCCTCTCTATCGAGAAAACAATAAATATGAAAGTTCAAAGTACGTATTATGCGATTCCTTGCGTAAGTTGTCAATTTTTAATAAACAAACAGGCTGTAAAAATGTGTACAGCTAATAGAAAAGTCTATAATGAAATAATAAACAAGTTAGTAAAATCATGCAATGCATTGATTATGATACGCTTTCCAACATACCAGAAATCATTACTCAAGTTATGAAAATAATGGCTTTAGAATAATTCTCGCTCCTCTGACCCGACCTTTGACCCCATTTCGATTATATTCAACAGAACCGGTAAAGTATACTTCCGGAACAACATGATAAAGTTTTGGCTCAATCGAAGCATTTTAACGTAAGTTATTACGCATAAGGGCGATGGAATTTCGTCCAGTTTCAATAGGGTTCGTCCCCAGGTGGTCCCCTACCACATACTAAAATTTCATTGAAATCGAACTATTTTTACGCACGTTATGACGCATAAGAGCACTGGAATGCATCCCGCTTCTATGTCCTGACCTTTGACCCCACTTCACCCATTTTCAATACGGTTCGTCCCCACGTGGTCCCCTACCACATACTAAACTTCCATTGAAATCGAACCATATTTACGCAAGTTATGACGCATAAAGGCAATGGAATGCATCCCGCTCCTATGTCCTGAAATTTGACCCCACTTAACCGATTTTCAACAGGGTTCGTCCCCAGGTGGTCCCCTACCATATCGAACCATATTTACGTAAGTTATGACGCATAAGGGCTATCGAATGAATCCCGCTCCTATGTCGTGACCTTTGACCCCATTAATCCCATTTTCAATAGGGTTTGTCCCCAGGTGGTCCCCTACCACATACTAAAATTTCTTCGAAATCGAACCATTTGTTCGCGAGTTATCGTGCGGACAGACGGGCAAAGCTGGAGCATATACGCTTTTTCAGTTCAACACAATTTTATTAACAAGGTTGGGTTCAGGAGGCGAACATGGGCGTCCTGATACATATATTGTACGGTAAAATATACAAACGCTAAAATCTATGTACATTATATACAGCACGATGTATTGATTCACAAAGGAGCCTCGTGGTAAGGGGTGCAGACATTTTGCACAAGAACAATATAAGAGATTGTCGAAACATTTCGTCTCGGAGCATAAGTATATAAAAGTGCTGACAAATAACAGAAAGAAAATATTATAATGAAGCACTGTGTAAAAGGAGAACTGTAGATGATTAAGTAAACAATGTGAAACCTAAGGCAAACAGAATTAGGATGTCTTAGTACTGGTAGAAACTATGATAGTCATAGAGAAGACATGTAAGACTATATACATTTGCACTGTATGGTGCATATTATTTTCACATTTGTTAGAAGATATAAGCTTTATGTTGAAGTTTGATTCCGGAAACCAATGGTGAGCATGCACGTTGAACTAAAGTTCAACAGAGCTAGGAGCAACGAGGTCATAAACTATCGACAGTCAGTTGTAACGTCGCTGGCATGCCGGCGAACCAGGAGGCGGCTGGAGACCAGGTGGAACGGAAATGTTGTTCTCTCTGTTGGGCAATGCCCACAAGGTTTTCTAGACGAAGTCTTGAGAGGAGACGATCCCGAAAGTGGCACAGCGGTACCACAGAAGCTCGGTGGGTGGTATAAGGAGATGAGATATCTCGGCAGCGCTGATGAAATACGTAGTTGACGTGTTTCACTAGGATGAAAATATATGAGCAGATGGGTGGAAGCTTGACTGGCGGAGAGACCTGCAGGAGGAGTGTCTTATAGGCATCGAAAGGAAGATCAGTTGTGGCTGAACGTTGAGCAATGGAAAATGCAAGATGGAGTAGTGGAAGAAGGATGACACAATGTAGATAGGCGGGAGAGACATCAGCTTCTTGAGAACAGAAGGGGCAAAGAGATGAGTCAAGAATGGTCATGCGGTGGAGGATGGATGGAACGGAAAGACGGCGGTGGAGAAAAAGCCAGTGAGTGTTTATTTCAAGAGGAGCTGAAAGAGGAGAAAGGGCGGCAGACCAGACAGCGGTGAAATAAGATTGGGAGACATCAAAGATGTGGAGGGGATAAGGAGAGCGGGATTTTAATAGGAACCGATAGAGAACTGAGGTTGAAAAAGAGGAGAGTGGAAGTGTGGATCTGCCGACTGAAAGAAAGAAAGGAAGGGGAAGGGCTGCGGAAGGAACAAAGCTTAGGCCGGTGGGTGTTGCGAGATGATGGAACTTAGCAATGATGGTAGAGAGTGGGGAGTCATAGACAGAGCGAGAGGAGGGTGAAAGAAGAAGATTTGGGGGGGGAGGCTGGCGTAGGGTCGCCAGGACAGATCTGAGGTTACAAGGTCTTTGACGGTTACAACTCCGACTCGGAGCCAAGAAGGATAGGCGAAGCATGGAAGATGTGGGGGGTGAAGAAGAGAGGAGAAGAACAGGGGTTCGGCAAGGAGTTCAGTGGTGGAATCGGGTGGGGATCGAGTGAGCGGGAGAGAGAGGAGAAAGGTAAGAGCAGGGGAAGGCGAGAGTGAGGGTTGGAAAGCGTAAAAAATGATTGCAGGGACAGTAATGAAAGGGTCAGAAACAATCTGTAAAAACAAGTCTTTTAAAAATGATTGGTTTTAAATGTGACAAAGCTGAGTAGAAGTGAAAACATCGCATAAAAGGCAGAAAGATTACAGCAACAGCTGAATTTTGTCATGCCGAAGCGTAAACCAAATTTGATTTGCCGCCCATCGTGCACTGAAATGTTCTGTTAATGAATGTTTTGAAGGTGTTCATTCTAATTGAAGCCATGAACGAAGATGTATCGTGAAACGTAGACAAACCTGCAGCTGTGCTTGTGAAACGTCAGTCGGAGAAAAGTTATCTGCACTACCGTGAGGAACTCGATAGACTATAAAAAGTCACCCGTCGCTAATTTAGTGCCACTGGTTCCAGGGAAGAAAGAGAGCCAGTGCCGTAAGACAAACACACCTCATCTCGATTCGAACCCAGCACTCATGACCATAACAGCTGGTGCCAAAGGGGGGCTTTTATTGTTTAAACCTTTTGAGGAAGCATTCTGATACTCATCATCGTGATGGCTCTTCCCAGTGATTAGTATGCAATAGTTTTGTTTTTTGAGGGAGGGTTATTTTCTTACCCTGATTTTACCTTTTCCTGCGTTCTTTTCTTAAGTTTTCCCAATATCTTTCAAATTCCATATTTCAAGATTCTTTCTAGCGCACCTGATTACAACATAACGCATACTCTGCATGCATATTTAAATCACCCTGATCAACCGTTGCTCTGTAACCTCTAGTTATTGTTTAAAAGTTTTATTTGCTGTCACAGCGATTTTTTAATTATAATAAAAAAAAGAAAATGTAAATATTATATAAAAATATTTTATTATTATTATATAATAATAATAAAATATTTGGTGTACATAATTATGATAACAAAATTTTTCGCCCTGCTCATCAAAATGGCGGGAATTGGAGGATAATGAATGCAATTCATTATCCTTAAAATGGCTACTGAACTTCACTTCTGATAAATATGGATGCCCAGGTTACAATCCCCGACTCTGAAAATCTGGCGGGGTCCTGACCCCCTCCTCCTAGTTACGCCTATGGTTTGGAGAGATATCTGATAGTGAAATCCTGGAAAACGAGATTATAGAAGATGATGATGATCATGTGGATGCTGAAGTACCTTCTCATACGGAAGTGAATAATGCATGCAACATTTTAAGACGCTTTTTGGAAAATAATAATCATGTGGACTTCTCCGCATATTATAAACTGGAAAATCAGGTAACAAATTTATTAAATTCCGAAAAAAAAGTAATGCAAAATAACTGATTATTTTGCCAAGCCATGAATGTTACACCTAAAGTACTGTGCATATGTACTGGACTGTATTTTATCAAATTGTACGCTATTATATGTACAGTACTGTACTGTATAACATTTTAAGTCGCTATGAAGCATCATTTAACTTAGTTTTTATCCGTTCTTTAAACGTTTTTTCCCTCACTACATATTTATGTAGTTATACGTACTGTACTTGAGTTCGTACGTAAATGCATACGTATGTGAATTTATTTGGAAAGATCCCAGATACTAGAATATTCCGCTTATTAGAATATTTTCTTATGACAAAAATGCTATTCAATTAAGCGGGTTCGACTGTATAAATAAATGGTTTTTTCATGTGAAAAAACTGAACAAATAAGTAGAAACGGAGACGAATAATGCGTCTCAGAATATTCCTATTTTTCAAGCGCATTCGCCTCCACAGCTGAAATAAAGTCATGTTTAACTGTAAAGGACTCCTCCCACTCGACCATTTTTACATATCCTGCTTGTTATTCACGTCATAGTTGTTGTGCAATCAGCGGTTACGAGAGAAGCGTGAAAGGAAAATATTGCCTGTTTGGAATCTGCGCGGAAATCAAGCGCAGAAGGAAATACGCTGCATGTGCGTTCAGTGATTTCGCTTCTTCCCAGCGCTTGCCATGTTAACTCTCGTGAAACAATGACAGCGAGCGGCTTCCCGAACTTCGAGTGCTTATGCGCTCTGCTGACAATCTGTTTTTCGATTGTAGCCGGTGTTGATGACTTCACTGAAAAATGTTTCAACCTCGCTATTAACGGATGTTCTTGCGCCGATCTGGGAAGTGCAATTGGGATTACTTGTTACAATAACACGGACGCACCGAATCTTCCGAATTCGCTGAAATCCATTTTCGGAACTCCAACTCTGCAATATGAAATTTCACTTCTACATTTTATTACTGTGCCTCCTCTGAGCATTCGTGGACTTAAGGTGTTTCGCCTCAACATAGACGGCTGGCTAACAACAGCAATGTCGGAGAATGCGTTTGATGGAGTGATAGAAATAGAAAGGATTCGGGTGCTTACGAGCAGTTTAACCAGGGTTCCAAATTTCACGGCAGTTTCACACCTGATAAAACAGATAAATGTTGACGATAGTCTTCTGAAAGAAATTAAAAATGAGTTCCAAAACATGCCTATGTTAGAACGACTCTCTCTTAGAAACAACACGATTGAGACAGTCAGTGCTGATGCCTTCAGTGGTAGCTCTGAGATTCAGTACTTGGATTTATCGTACAACAGTATATCGTACCTTTCAGAAAATGTATTGGATGAGCTGAGAAATATGACGAAGTTAAGCCTTTCTTACAATAAATTGCATACTGTCCATGGATTATTCAAGAATATCGGCTCAAAGGTAAAATTCCCGTTTTATATTTATTTAAAATCATTTGTGCGGTAGTTATGGAGATGTTTGTTTATGCTCGAAATTCCTATTACCCACATTTTCTGAACCAGAAGTTATCCAGAAACTCCAGTAAAATATATATAAGCTAATCGAAAGGAAAAATTAGTACAAGCAATGATATATAAGCTAATCGAAAGCATATAAATATAGGGTACATTGTTAAAGAAATTGTGATAGGTTGCACCAAAAAGTGGTGCTACACTAGCTGCATCACTTTCTAAGAAAAGATGTACCACTGTGTGGTGCAAACAAAACCCAACAACATGGTCAAACCGTGCACCATAATAAGTGTACAACCTTGCATCATAACGAGATGCAAAGTTGCATCATGTTGTCGGGTTTTGTTTTCACCAACATGGTGAAACCTTGCATCATAACGTGGTGCAAAATTGCACTATGTTGTTGCGTTGTGTTTGCACAACACAATGGTGTGTCTTTTCTCAGAAAGTGGTGCAGCTGGTGTAGCACCACTTTTGGGTGCAACCTGCCACAAAATTTTTAACAGTGTAACGTACCCAAATTTCTCCTTCCCCCTCCCCCCCGCAGTTTTTTTTTATTGAGAAATTAGTGAACGCAGCAACGTAGGAAAAATGGATTTTAATATATTTAATCGTTATGTTGTAGTATAATATTTCGAATTCCAATAATGCGCACTATGCCTACAACAGCGGTTTGCTCTGTTTTCGCCAACCCTTTCACCAAATTCAAATTTTTTTCGCCAAATTTAATCTGAAGTTGCCAACATTTTTTCACTCTCCATTGTAAATATAAAAACCATGAAAACAAAATATTATAATAGTACAAAAACAATAGGTTATAGATTCTTTAAACAGCAAAATATTATGTTAAAGATCGTGAATCCCAATAGAAATAATTCATCGTCATCATCATCATCATTGTCAACCATTATCAATCCACTGCTGGACGAAGGTCTCCCCAAGTTTTGCTCCACAACGGTCTGTCTTGTGCCAGTCTCCTCCATGTCACCCCCGCATGCTTTCGAATTTCATCCACCCATCTCCCATGTGGCCTTCTTCTGGGTCTTTTCCTGTTCCTTAGGAATCCTATCTAAAATTTCGGCTGTCCATCGATGGTCTGTCCTTCTGGCAGTATGTCCAGCCCATTGCCATTTCAGGGATTTTACTCTGATCATGATGTCTTCTACTCTTGTCATTTTTCTGATCCACCAGTTCCTCTTCTTATCTCTCCTTGTTACACCAAACATGCACCTCTCCATGCTGCTTTGAGTTGTCTGCAGTCTTTGTATGTCTCTTTTAGTTAAGGTCCACGTCTCTGCACCGTACGTAAGCACTGGAAGGATGCATTGATCAAACACTTTTCTTTTAAGACATAATGGCATATTGCTCTTGAAAATTATGCTGTTCCTTCCAAAAGCTCTCCAGGCAAGTTTTGTACGCCGATTAATTTCTTCATCAATGTGACCCTCACTTGATATCTGCTGTCCAAGATAAACGTACGTGTCTGTTATCTCCAGCTTTTCCCGATCAATCGATAAATCTTCATTTCTTGTAAAAGCATTGAACATCACCTTTGTCTTCTGAAAGTTCATTTTTAATCCCATTTCTTTACTCTTGTCAGTAAGTTCCTGGATCATACTCTGCAGCTCTGATGGGGTAGTTGAAAAAATGACTACGTCATCAGCAAAACGAAGGTAGGTTAGATAATCTCCACTAATCTTTATCCCTTTATTTTCCCAGCTCAGCGACTAAAAGACACCCTCCAATGTGGCATTAAAGAGCTTCGGAGGTATGGGGTCACCTTGTCTCACTCCCTTTCCAATTTTTATATGTGTTGTATTTTCAAACAGCCGAATCTTTGCACTTGCATTTTCATAGATGTTATATAGAAATAATTATGGACACTTATTTTCAATTTTGAATTTATTACTTACCTATACAATTTTTAAGCAAGGTATTATTGACAGAATAAATTTCAAATTAATTGAAAAATTGGATGTTGCATTCATTCTGTGGCTTGGTTTTGAGAGGGCCAGTGTAAAAAAAAGAAAATACAGATGTAGAAAATTTGCGCTTTGTTACTTACACAACTTGCATCTAATAACTATTTTCATATACAGTAAGTTATGCAATATTGGTTGATGGTTCACACCAAAACATAAGAAAATCACAAATATGATCGAATTTAAAAGATTCTATATTAATTTTCAAAATACCCTTGGCATTGCCGATGCAAAATTTCACATTGGCCCGTTTAGAATCAAGCCACAGAATTATTCAAAATACATAAATCAAGTATATACTAACTAATCAAAGAAAAATTAAAGATTGCTTTTGCTAGGACGTCTTAAAAAAAAGGTAACCGCCAATATTTTCGCCAAAACGACATTTTTTTTCGCAAATTCAGAAGAATGCGATCCGCAGCGCGACCCCCTGCATACAACATTAGAATTAGCCTCCTTTCAAAATAAAAACCGATCGGTGCTTTGCCACGGTACATATTTATTCATAATCGATGAGAAACAATAAAACTGTTACGTCTGAATTATTTTTCTGTATAGTTATTTATTCTTGAATATTCACACGATGACAAAAGCACTAAATTATATTTCACTAGTAACGGAAACAAGAATGCAGTAATCATATGATGAAAGGGTTCTTAATCAGCACGGACTGCCTCGATTTTATGTTATAGCGTATTAACGTTTTGTACAGTTCTTTAAACTGTCTCAAAATTACCGTAATTTATATCCTTTTACGCTCAAGTGGCGTTCTGGCTTTCACACACTTTGGCACAACACAAAACACACACAAAGAAAAACAGATTACATCTTCGCGCTGCTTCTTTTAGAATAACAATTCGTATGCACAGGTTTCTTTTAGAACGTTTTTCTGCTGACGCCATAAAAAAATCCAAGGTCGTCCCAGCATTTCTTGCAGCAAGCAGCTCTCCATCCGTAGTAAAAAGTTCGCAAACGAACGGACGCGTGTAGGTGGGAGACGATACATGCAAGAACAGGAACCAACATTAATATTCCTCTATAATTTCATAAAACTCATCCCATTGTAAAATTCCACTGCTTATACGAAAACACTCGGTTTTCCACTTTCAAACAAGTGTTCCTAACTTAGTCCCCTACGTTTGAAGTGGCAGAAGGGTAAAAAAATAGTGTACTTATGTATGTTCAATCAGTGCTAAAGAAATTGTTGCTATGTGCATGAAAATATTCAAAAGTATCTAGTTGTGTTTACCTATTTGAAAAAAATGCAGTTCATCAATTCATAGATTCATGCAAACATTACACACAAACATTTTTGTCTTAGGTAAGGATGTACATAATTCATGGCACCATTTAAAGCATCTTGCGCATCTAATCCCATTTTTTTACTTTGGTGTCATCTGAGAAAGAAAGGCCTTACTTACCACATAGAAGACAATCTTCCTCATCTTCTCAATCCGCATCGTCTATCGATACATAGGGGACATCCTCTTCATGATTCAAACTTTAACCCATTTTTTCTCTCTCTTACAGCCTTCTCTGGATTAATCTTAGCCCATTGCTAACCTTTTCCCTATGTGACATTTGAAAAAATCAATCAATCACTTTGGTGACATATTCTGAAGATTTTCTACAGATACCACATAAAACATATTAGCATATTAATAATAATTAGGAAACATAAAATACAGTAAGACCCTCGTATCCGCGGGGGTTACATTCCAAAACATACCGCGGATACGTGAAACCGCGGATAATAGCGAACGCCAAAATCTACAGGTGATTACTTGGAATATAGCATCATTTTAACTCTATATTCATGAATTTATGAGTGTTTAGACTATTAGCTACTATAAATAATAAATAAGCATGCAGGCTAATTATTTAAACTTAAAAAAAAACATCGCACGCACACTTACATAACGTGAACGAAAATGAAATTTACAAAAAAAAAAAAAAAAAAAAGAAAGAGACTACGTACTTATTTTGCTATTATGCATGCAGCCTTTTTTTACGCTTTCCAACCGTAGGTTGAAGAAGCGTATATGCTCCAGCTTTTTCCGTCTGTCCGTCCGCAATATAACTCGCGTAAAAATGGCTCGATTTCGATGAAATTTCAGTATATGATAATGGATCACCTGGGGACGAACCCTATTGAAAATGGGCAAAGTGGGGTCAAAGGTCAGGATATAGAAGCAGGATGCATTCCATTGCCCTTGTGCGTCATAACTTGTGTAAAAATGGTTCAATTTCGATTAAAATTCAGTATGTGGTAGGGGACCACCCGGGGACAAACCCTATTGAAAATAGGCGAAATGGTGTCAAAGGTCAGGACATAGGAGCGGGATTCATTCCATTGCCCTTGTGCGTCATAACTTGAGTAAATATGGTAGGGAACTACTGGGGACGAACCTTATTGAAAATGTCGAAATGCGGTCAAAGGTCAGGACGTACGAGCGGGATCCATTCCATCCCACACTGTTAAAGGTGCAATTCTTGTATATTTGTATCTATGCAAATTTTATTTTGAAAACGGCTCTAAGGATTTTGATAAAAGTGGTTAATCTACAATTTTCTGGTACTAGAGATCGATTCAGCTTGATTTCGACATTGGAAAAATTCGTTTAGTGGGTTAAATAACCACCCCGAGTTACAGGGTTTTTAGTCTCACGGCGTCGTCCTATTAATGTTTCCCATGCATAGAAATCTTATGACGTCACACTCTCGCGATTGAGATGTTGGGGCGCGGTCACGCCATTTGTCTCATTACGTCACACGTTGTGTGTGGATCCTATTAAAGTTTTATGATGTCACACGTTGTGTGTGGATCCTATTAAGGTTTTATGATGTCACACGTTGTGTGTGGATCCTATTAAAGTTTTATGATGTCACACGTTGTGTGTGGATCCTATTAAAGTTTTATGACGTCACACTCTCGCACCATCTGCCTAATTATGTCACGCGTTGTGTGCGTATTACGCATTACTTCTATTTTCTTCTAGAAGAAAAAGTGAGTTGTGCCAGCTGCTTGGAGTTGATGCGTAGTTACAGTATAGGCAGCGGAACGCTAATTTAGTGTGTTTTTCTCTTCAAAAAGTAAACTGTTAATACAGCATTTTTTTGGTTACATTTTTGAATGGTCACTTGATGACGAGCGTGTCCGCTGTGTTAAAGTATGAGCAGTTCATTTTTATTAATTACTATTAAATTTTTATTAATTACTATTAAATTTTTGTTAATTACTATTCACGTGGATGGTAAAACAATATGAAAAAAATATGGCTGGTCGATCCCTACGAAACGTGGACGTTTCAACTTTAATAGGAAGAATTATTCTAAATTAATTTGTCTCTAATTCGTCTATCATTATTAATCTTGATGGTTTAGACCTAGCATTACAATACTTGAAAATAACATATCAAAATATAAATTGTTTTGTGCCCTCATCCCTCCTTTAACCGAGCGATGCTCGGTGTTGATGATATTTGCCCTTATGCGTCATAACTCACGTAAAAACGGTTCGACTTCGATGAAACTTATAGTATGTGTTAAGGGACCACCTGGGGACGAACTCTATTGAAAACGGGCTAAATGGGGTCAAAGGTCAGGACGTAGGAGCGGGATCCATTCCATCGCCCTTATGCGTTATAACTTACGTAAAAATGCTTCGATTGAGACAAAACTTTATCATGTTGTTCCGGAAGTATACTTTACCGGTTCTGTTGAATATCATCAAAATGGGGTCAAAGGTCAGGTCATAGGAGTGAGATTTATTCTACAGCTATTATCCACATGACTTGAGTAATAACTTGAGTAATGATTTCTGGTATGTTGGAAAGTTTATTATATTCCATGCATTGCATGATTTTACTAACTTGTCTTCCAGTTGCACAGCACATACGTACGTATGTATTTTGATTACACGTAACTGTACACTCAACACATTGCAGTGCTATCCATAATTAAACTTGACAATCTATAATACATAAAGTATGCAGCGACGGATTTACCACTAGGCTAACTAGGCCGCGGCCTTAGAGCCGCAGGTGTAGAATCCAGAAAAACGGAGAGAATAGAGCAAAAAAGTGTTCTTCCTGGATAAGCATGAACCTCTTTGTCTATATTTACAAATATTTTTTCATAACCTTTAATTTAATAACAAGTTAAATCAAAACAACTTTTATTTAAATAATACGTATTTAACAATAAAATTATACTACCAATTATTATATTCTTAACATAAAGATAAGTTTATTAGAAAATCTTATAGGAACAAATTTAAATATGGATGGGGGGGGGATAGAAAATTTGGCCTTGGCCCTGAAAAGCCTTAAATCCGGCACTGAATGTATGTACGTATGTACTAAGTATGTAGAATCGTATTATTATTATTTTTTTTTTTGATTAGAGGTTTAACGACCACCGTGAGCAACTCATCGCCCGTCCTTAATTTAGGGTCACTGGTTCCAGGGAAGGGAGAGAGCCAGTGCCGTAAGACAAACACAACATCCATGCCTGACCGGGATTCGAACCCGGACCCCTTACGGACGAATGATCAGAGGCCAGCGCCTTAGACCACTGCGCCACCGGGGCGGCTATTATTATTTTCACTTTATAGTCTAGGATCTACACTTTACTAAGCAAATTACAGTACAGTATCTGTAATTAAAACTCACCTACGGACCTAATTAGTACTAGCGTCGACAGCTGCAGTCGATTCGATATTGATGGCTGCGATTCATCGATTGATGCTTTTCGTGCCATCTTTGGAACAAACATTAATAGGGAGCTGATTTCTCTAATTTTTTAAATCTTCAAATACTTGGTAAATTGGCTCCATTGCTTCAGAAATGGAGCGTGTAACGTGGATGCTACGTTCCATTATAGGGTCGTAATCAATTATTTTTTCCTTTAGTGTCCGAGAGAGCAGCAACACTTCACCCATTTTGTCTAATGTCCACATAGCTGGATTTTCTTCACCTGTGTTTTCCTCTTCGTCCTCAGACAACAGCTTAATGGTTCTTGTATTTCCTCATTCGTTAACTCTTCTGGCTCCTTTTCGAGATGGTCAATAACTTCTTCAGAAACTAGATCTGTAAATCCTTCCCCGCCAACTTGTGCTGTGTCCATAATTTTTTCTCACTTCATCGTCTATAGTCGGAAAGACCTCATTATTATTCACCACTTCTTTCCAAAGCGGCTTCCAGCATGCATTAACAGTTTCAGGCTTTAATTCGTCCATTGGAGCTTTTATAAAGGTTATTGCATCTGCAATGGTGAATGATTTCCAGCACTCCATGACGTCAAAGTTTCTGTCGGTGTCCATCGCAATACGAATCCACTCGAATACCTGACAAGTGTAAGAGGCCTTGATACATCTATAATAATGCTTTGGTCGAGAGGTTGAAGGATCGATGTTGTATTCGGAGGGAGAAATAGTATTTCCACACTTTAATCGATTGTATCATCTGGGTGTCCTGGAGCATTATCTACTATTAAGAGAACTTTAAACTCCAGTCCCTCACGCTGCAAATATTTTTTTGCTTCAGTTATAAAACATTATGTTGGCCATTCTCAGAACAATTCAGCTGTAACCCATGCCCTTTTATTGTGTTGCCAGAAGACGGGAAGATGTTTCTTATCTTTGTTCTTCAGAGCACATGGGTTCTTTGCTCTGTAAACAACACCAGGTTTTAACATATGACCATAGGCGTTGCCACTAAGGACAAGTGTAATTCTGTCCTTAAATGTCTTGAATCCCGGGTCTCGTTTAGCGATTTTGTGAATAAGTCCTTTGGGGCAGCTTCTTCCAAAACAAGCCGGTTTCATCGCAATTAAAAGCTTGCTTCGGGTGGTATCCCTTTTCCACAATTATTTTTTTAATTTGGGTGGAAATGTGCCTGCAGCTTTTTTATTGGCTGATGCAGCTTTACCAGTAATTTTTATATTTGTCAGGTTATACCTGTGTGTAAACCGGTGTAACCAATTGCGACTGGTAAATGAAAGGCTTGGGTTTACTGCCGCTAATGTCTTCACTAAAGTGTTCATAAAGACATAACGCTTCCTAGCGCAATACATTGCTGTCAACTGGAACATGCTTCCGGTTCATGTCTTCCACCCACAAACTTAATGCTTTCTCTGTCTTCTCTGGGCATTTATCCCGAACCGTAGCAGTTACTCTGGATGTTTGAGGTGCCGTAGAAAAACTTGTGCAAATTGTTTTTCTTTTTTCGTTTTTCACTATTTTGTGTACCGAGGATTCATTTTATTTTATTTTTTTTATACATTCTTGCCACCTCAGAATACGATTTTTTTATCTTTCAGTACTAAATCAAGAATTTTTATTTTTCCACTTACGGGAAGATCATGATCATGATCATATGTAGAGGATTTTAGGAAAGGGAGTGTCTGACCCCAGGTCTTAAACAATCCTTTAGAAATAGGAAACTAGGAGATTTGGGCTAGAGCGCCCGATGGGAAAGTGACACGGAAGCGAAGTAGAAAGGGGGAGGAAGACGCCCTTATTTACTGTATTACCCGGGGTCCAGTACCCGAGCCACTTACGGGAAGCACTTTCCGGGCTCTTTTTATCGCTAACGAACCATTCAACTCAGGAACACGTTTTGGAGCCATACTTTCACAGTTTCACAATTAAAAGCGTTTTTCAAATACTTTTTTAAGACATAATATCATACTGCTTTTAAAGATTAAACAGTTTCTTCCAAAAACTCTTCAACCAAGTGTTATTCGCCAATTCATTTCTTCATTAATCTGACCTCCGCTTGATATCTGTTGCCCAAGGTATATGTAGGAATTGGTTATCTCCAATATTTCGCCATCGATTGATAAATCTCCATTCCTTGTAAAAGCATTGTACATCAGTTTTGTCTTCTGAAAGTTTATTTTTAATCCCATTTCTTCACACTTCTCAGCAAGATCCTGGATCATTCTCTGCAGCTCTGAAGTATTATTTCAAAGAACCCTTCAGAGGTCTTTGAAATA
This sequence comes from Macrothele yani, assembly GCA_039090855.1. Classification (NCBI taxonomy): domain Eukaryota; kingdom Metazoa; phylum Arthropoda; class Arachnida; order Araneae; family Macrothelidae; genus Macrothele; species Macrothele yani. The sequence continues at coordinate 44,388,381 of CM077006.1, forward strand.
TTTTTTTTTTCTGTTCAAAAATAAAACCGAGTCGAAATCGGATCAGAAACACCATGACCCAACCCGTTTGACCTGCAAGAAATTGTTGACCCGGTAACCCATTCCTATCTCTGGTCATGAGAAGGATTACGCCAGTATCGAACTGTAACTCACTCTGCGCAAGGATGGCCATAATTCAGTGAGTATTCGGTGTGTTTATTTAAGTCTGCATAACGTAAAATTAGGTAAATCAGGATTTTCAAATGAGAGCTTCTTTGTTAAGATCTGTATACTTTCTTTATTTCCACGTTTAATCTACATGTTTCAGTATTTCGCTTGTCTCCGTGGTATACTGAATTCTTATGAGGCATTTTAAAAGCAGAAATTATTATTGCCCATTATGGGAGTGGAAGAGAAGTAAAATCTGTTGTAAGGAGAGGCTCTTTTCGGAATCATATCTTCGGCAAACGATGTGGGAGAAAGCAAAAGCTTTTTATCTCTGTTGACAACACATTTCGGTTAAGTTTCCTTTTATCAGCAAGAATGGCAGCAACAAAGCTAATAAAAGAACTTGGCAAGAACGTATGTGAACAAATAATGCTTCTTTTTCACTTCGTCCTCAATATTTCTGATAATGCAAGCATTTCTTTTTCCTCTTATTTTGTTGTTGCTTTGAAGTGCACTCCACTAAAGTATAAAGAGGTCAAACACCTGTCTGCTCCGGAAACTTTCAGAGCTTAAAAAGAAAGAAAAGTAGATGAAGAAAAGAGAAAAAAAGAAAAACAAGAAAGATGGCACCGAATTCTAAGGTGTAGTGAGCTCGTGTTTTCAATTTTTTCGGGCATGACAAGAAAAAAAAAAAAAAAAGCAAAGCGAATTTTTAGAAAAGTAGAAAATCGACGACAAAAGAAGTGCATTTACGGTCTCTAGCGCAAAGGCTGCGCATTATTAGACTGCGCAATGTGCGCAGTGTTGTTCTTTATAAGCCTAACAATAAAAAGACATTTTTCCAGCTGGATCTATATAATCGGTCAAAACATTTATAAGCTATTCTTATTACGCTCACTAGAGGCGAAAATGCGCGCCATAAAAAAATCAAAAATTGTGCGCAAAACATTCCTCATTGAGTATGATATCCGAACAAATGGATTTTTTTTTAATTTTTTTCCAAATTCAGCAACCAGAAACACAGACATGGCGAAAACTTTATATAATTTTCCGCCTTTTAGCTGGAAAACTGTGCATTATTTTAAGAACAAAATGTTTTTCATGATATAACTTTGCGCTTTCTAGCGGGAAAACTGTGCATTATTTTAAGAAGAAAATGTTCTTCATGATTAAGGTTATCAGAACAATATAGTTAAAAAGCTGAAAGGAAGGAAAAAAAAGTTACTGGAATACAGCAAAAAAAAAAAAAATGTGATTGAAGAAAAAATTAAATCTGTGTAGAAAAATCTAAAACAGTGTTAGAAATTTGATATATATTTTTTGTGTAAATTTCCTATAAGAAGAGATAAAAATATAATCCCTAATTAACATTGTCTTTTACATAGGATTTTTCTTGAATTCTGTTTTAAAAATTCAGAATAAAGTATCAGACAACAACAACTGTTTATTTGCGCCTGCGTTATAAATCACTTATTTATAAATGGCAAGTGGCAGAGATAGTAGTTTTCTAAAAAGCATCTTTCTAGAGAATTATCTGAATTTTTCCTTTCATATTTTTCTTGTTAAATTCTGAATTTCTTCAGATGTAATTCCCCACCCCTCAAACTCGATGTATGTTCTCACCTCTTTAATTAGTAAAGGTGTTACTGCATAATAGTAGTCAAGGAATGTTTATAAAAAGTCAAAGAAAGGCCCAGAAAAGGTCAAGAAATTCAGCTTTCTTTGCCTGGTAGACACCCTTTATATGTGTTTTGATATATAACCTACGTTACACCGGCGCTTTTTCATTTTGTATGGAGCGTAGAACTCATATACACTCATCGTCAGAAAAATTGTTTCACCCAGAAGGACGTGTCGGATTGCAATGATATTCGGAAGGAAGGTAAAGGTTACCAGAAACAATAAATGACTAAACATTGAGACTGATATGGGCAATATTTATTGAGCTACACGCCAATAGATAGTGTCTCTCAGTAAGGCGTCGGACCGCCATATTTGCTCACACAGTATGCTAGACATCTCGGTATGGAGTTTTACAGGTTCCTAATGGTGTCCTATGATAAACCATCCCATGCAGCTTGAATCTTCCCACGCAGTTCCTGCAGATTGTACGGTAGGGGTGGAGTGTGGATAGGGCGTCCAATAATATCCCACACATTTTCAATCGGCGATAAGTTTGGTGATGCGGCTGGACACTGCCAGTGCCTTGAAGGCAAACTCTCGAGACAGCAGCAGTATGCGGAAGAGCGTTGTCCTATTGGAAAATCGCAATGGAGTGAGCGTTCAGAAAAGGTAGGGCCACTGGTTGCAGGACCTCATTAACATAACGTTGGGCTGTCAAAACGCCTGTAGTGAACACCAAAGGTGATATGGTCGTAGGCAATTGCACCCCACGCTATGACACCAGGCCTTCTGAACGTGTGACGCTCTACAATAAACCGTTCTTCATGGCGCTGACCACGGTGCCTCCACACACGGATTCGTTGGTCATCTCCTCCAAGACAAAATGGGGACTCGTCACTAAAGATCACCTGCCACCATTCCGAGTGGCTCCATTACGGCCTGGCACGACACCATTGCAGTCTTTGTCTACGATGCAATAGTGTTAAGGGCAGTCGTTGTAACGGTCTGCGTGCGTGTAGTCCTACGTCTTCCAATGGTGTTGGCACTAATCGGACGATGCGTGGAGGGCACCACTGCTCACTGAATATCCGCAATCGTGACTATTGGGTCACTCCTCTCATGTTGGACAACCCGTTGGTACTCTCTCTCCGTGGTTCCTCTAGGTCTCCTTGAACCTTCCTGTCACTGATGCTTACCTTTTTCTATCCACTGCTGCCGCCAACAGCGTGCTATGGTGATATCCGCACGACCGGTATGGCGCGAAATACAGCGATAAGACCGTCGCACTTCCCGCAGCCAGAAGTTGCGGCTCGGCTTGAACTGAGCTCTTCCAACTGCTCGAATTGCTTCCGAATTTTTCTCCGAGGCATACTTCACTTGCAAAGATGCAACCAACACACCAACACGAGTCAGACTGGCAAGCACGAGCAACGGGACGACCTAATATTGCCGGTCAGGCACAGCGCTACGACCCCTCCCTGCTAGCGTCATATGCGCGGCCGAGTGTGATCCTTGAATCATTTGCATATCTCACGATGTCAAACCTACCCACCAAGTTCCATTCTTGTCGGTTGCAACTATTGTTTTGACGATTAGTGTAATTTGCTGACAAGAGTAAAGAAGTGGGATTAAAAATGAACTTTCGGAAGATGAAACTGAAGTACAATGCTTTTAGAGGGAACGAAGATTTATCAATTGATGAGAAAAAACAGGAAATAACCTAATCCTACATTTACCTTGGGCAGCAGGTATCAAGTGAGGTTATCACGAAGTAAATTTCTCCATAATTTTTGTCCACGCCGGGGCTCGAACCCGGGTCCCCTTATTCCGGATTAAGTCACTCTACCAATTGAGCTATTCGTTCTGACTGCTATCTGCCTTTATGTCGTGTGCGTGCTGCTGGCAGGTACGTCACAAGGTCATATTGATGAAGAAATTAGTCGGCGTATAAAACTTTGTTGGAGAGCTTTTAGGAGAAACAGTACAATTTTTAAGAGCAATTGCCATTATGTATTAAAAGAAAAGTGTTTAATCAATGCATCCTTCCAGTGCTTACGTAGGGGAAGAAACGTGGATCTTAACTAAAAAAGATATACTCATACAAAGACTGCAGGCAACTGAAGGCAGCCTGGAGAGATGCATGCTTAGTGTAAAGAAGAAATATAAGAAGAACTCGTGGATAAGGAAAATGACAAGAGTGGAAGGCATCACGATCAGAGTAAAATCCCAGAAATGGCAATGGGTTGGACATATTGCCATGAGAATGAACCACCAATGGACTACCGAAATTTTAGACTGGATTTCAAGAAACAAGAAAAGACCCAGAAGATGACCACGTGGGAGATGGGTGGATGAAATTCGAAAGCATGCGGCAGGGACGTGGAGGAGACTGGCTTAAGACAAACTGTTGTGGAGACCTTCATGCAGCAGTGGATTGATAGTAGTTGACAATGATGATGATAATTCCTAGCTTAATGCAGGCTAGTGTGCGCCAGGTTGTATTGTAATAAAGTAATGTGCCAGTTCGGATTACAGATTGTTGACTCGTTTCCTCGTGTGATGAAAGTGTCATCAGAAGATTTCACATAATTATTTGCAATTAAGCACATGTTAACTCATTCTGATGTGTCTTAAAAAAATCGTTCCGAATTATTCGATTTTCTTTTTCACCACTGTAAAGTTTTATAACTTCGCCTTCATTTAGCGTGAGATTTACAAATAATTGGAAAAGTTAAAATTAAAAAACAAAAAAAACAAAAAAAAACGGAACAAGTGCTACTCATATTTCCCCCATTAACAGCTTTCTTTGCAGGTCGACAGTTGTTAAATAAAAGTGAATTCCTTTTTGTTCATGACGTGGAAACAAGGACACTGAACAAAGGGAGATATTTCAATGACTTGCATATTCCACTTGTAATTGTCATGCTTTCGTCGTTTTGCGTTTCTCGTTTAAGAATTTTTATCTTCAGAAAAATTTACAACAACGCTTATGCCGAATATTTAGCAGAATTCTGTGTTCTTTGAAGGTGACATCTGCATTTCCATTCAACTGCGTAGTCTCGAGTTCGTAAAACTGGGAATCAATGAAACCTATAAACACGCGAAGGTAATAAATTTTTGGTACAGCAAAATTATATTCGTTAGAAGAAACCATCGTATTTTTTTCTTTTAAAGCACTACGAATCTGAAAGTTAATTTGCTTTAATGAAGTCCAAGTCTTGTGTAAAATCAGCAGGCGGATCTGCCGTAATAGGAGCAACACAGAGCTCTCAGCAAGAAGCCATCCGAATTGATGATGCATTTCCGTGAAAATGTATCATCATCACAGAAACCCAATGGTTTCTAGTAATAGCATACGTTTTCTGCAAAAATAATTGCATCGTGATCTTTCATATATAACTCCTTCCTTTAAAAAAGGATTTGTTTATAGCTTTAGAACTTTCAGAAAAACGGACGCTCTGCTCGATATTAATCTCAAGTGCAATCTTTCCACTTTTTTAATTAATAAATTGAGGAAAGAAATTATCCACAGCATAGGTTAGATGCTCGTATTTTTGTTCATACCATCCAATTCTAAGGAAATATCTGTGGAGTCTAAATTGCAGTTACGTATCTGTTACATTAAATGATTTTTAGCACGTCTTTTGAAAAAAGATCGTGCTTATATGTTATCGGTTTGTTCGTCCATCTGTAGACACGATATCTCTGCAACTATTAGTCCGATTTGAAACATTCTTTTTGCATTGGGAAGCTGCTTGAAATATGCGAATGATGATCCTTCACTTCGTTTTTTTTTTTTTACGATGTACAATTTCGCCGCTAGAAGGCGTAAACGCAGATGATGTCGAATTCAAAGTACATTTTATTCCATATATTTGCTTTTAAACAGCTGATTGAAAAAAATTCTTTTATCTTTCGATTCCATTTATGTCGAATAGTATTCTAGGTATATTTACTTTTTCAAGTTACTCATAGATTTTCCGTTAGGGGGCAAAAAAGTAAATTACATTTTCCCGATATCTCTTCTTCCAAAACTCCGATTTGAAATAAAAAATTATTCAGAAGATATAGCTCATGCTGGAAAATCTTTTGCATAAAATTTCTAGTTTTTGGTAAAAAATACTTTGGCCACCAGAGGGCCTAAGGGTTAATTTTTGTTTTTGATGTATTTGCCATAAAATCTGAGCTTCTAAAATCTCGATTGAAAATATCCTTTCGTGCCTCGATGCCAATCACGTTGATAAACCTTTTCGGAATGCTTTCTTCTTAAAATATTGCATGGTTTCTTCGCCAGGGGCGTAGATGTATATCTTATTTTTGTCAATATCTCTGATTCTAATGATCCGATTTGAAAAATTCTTTCTTTATTGGATAGTTTCCGGTGTAACATGTTTTTCATATAATTTCAAAAATTTTCAAGTAATTCATAGAATTTCTGCTAGGGGCGTTAAGGTAAATTGCATTTTTCCCGATATCGCTGCTTCCAAAACTCCGATTTGAAAAATTCTTCTGTATCGCATACAGCTCCTCATGAAAAATGCTTTTCATATAACTTCTAATATTTGGTAAAGAATGGTTTGGCCACCAGGGGTCGTAAGTGTTAATTTCTGTTTCTGATGTGTTTGCAGCAAAATCTGAGCTCCTAGAAACTCGACAATTTTTTTTTTTTCTTGGATCGATACCGATCACATCGAAAAACCTTATGAGAATACTTTCTTCCTAAAATAATGCAATATATTCTCGTCAGGGAGCGCAGATGCATATCTTATATTTGTCCATATCTCTGCTTCTAAGAGTCCGATTTAAAGAATTATTTCTTTGTTGGAGAGCGTTTCCGCTGTGAAATGTTTCTTATATAAATTCAAATTTTTCTTAACCCATAAGTCTGAAACTGGAGTGCGTGAGCTCACGATTCCGTTTACAGCCCGATTAAAACTTCTTTCTTCCGTCAGATATTATTGTTTTCCATACCGCGTCCGTTGATTTTGGATAGCTTCGATAAATTTTATTCGCGTCAGAACGGATTCAAAAGGCGTGTTCATTATACCCGACAAATCGCTGTCATCTTTCTTGTTAAAATAATTTTTCTTAAGGCTCTACGAGACCCTCCATCTTGTGTTGCTGCCTTCTCTTATTAACCAACGGGCAAGCGTATTTCACAAATTGCTCTGGCAATTTTGCACATTTTGGAACACCATTTGTGGCTAACGCAAGATATATGATAAATAAAGAGTTCCCTGGTTTCAGAATTTTTATTAACCTTTCCCTTCATTTTTTATCTGCAGCGAAAGTCGTACCAAGGCGTCTTCCATAGTTTTATTAATTAATAAAATATACTTAAAGGGTCCAAAATGAAAATCTGAAACCAGGGAACTCTTTATTTATCACATGTCTTGCGTTAGCCATAAACGGTGTTCCAAAATGTGCAAAATTGCCCGAGCAATTTGTGAAATACGCTTGCCCATTGGTTCATAAGAGAAGGCAGCAATACAAGATGGCGGGTCTCGTAGAGCCTTAACTTCGCAAGTCAGGTTCTTTGTATAAGCATCTTAGTTTTGAGTACATATTGGATTATCTGGGAGAAATAATCCGATCGCAGACAAAAACATCAACATAATTGATTATCATACTCCATTTTCAATCCACTACTAGATGAAGGTCTCCCGAAGTCCCCTTCACAAGTCTGTCTTCAACAATTCACTTCCATTTTGCTTTCGCATTTCATCTACTCCATTTGAAACCAGAATTTTGAATATTGATGATACGTCAAGGATTCTGTCTCGCCACGAAATGACGGAGCCACGAAGTTACATCCCAGAGATTTACCAGTTTTCAAATGCGCATATGTGCGTGAGTCATGAAATGTGAAACCCATTTATTTATTTTTTCATCCCACCCGAAAGTAAACGTATCCTTCTCTGATGGGATCGAGGTTTAACTTTGATTGCATCAAGAAGGAACATAACAATGCTGTCTCAGTTTTCTCAAAGTTGTTACATACCGGCTTACGTATAAAAGAATCAAAGTACTGTGCACTGTTGATAATCTGAAATTTAAATTTTAACGTATATCGCTAAAAGCGTATAAATTAATTAACGTACTACCGAGTTAAAAAAGCCATGGAGACTACAGTAAAATATCGGTCCTAACGCAGAATTACGTATAAAAATGGAAAACGTATAACCGAGGTTCCACTGTATGGTACTGAATCGGCGGCTTTATCACAGTTGCGAAAATATGAATGCCGTACATCTTAAGGCAGCGAAGAATTTTTCCTTCTGCCGCAGACCATGTGGTTATTTTTAGTACAGAGTGCAAAACTTTATTCACCGTAGAGGTATCGAGATATCACAGTATAGGAATGGGCTGTGGATGTTGGCATGCAGAGCACATTTAAGGGGACACGGGGCCCTGGCGGTGTATAGTATTTTGGGGCCCCAGTATTAGTGGCACTTCTAGGATTTTACTATGGCTGGATGAATAAAAATACCCAGGAGAAAACATTCCCAAAATATGATGAGGAAGCTATAAAAATATCCCCTCTGTATTGAAGTGTGTATCCCATGATTCATGGACGAATCAGTGGTAGCAAGAAAACGTAAAAATGTACGGTTGAAAAATGGATACCAGTTCAGTTTCTGCTTTAATCCATACCCCTCCCCCTCTCTCTCTCAGGGTTCAGCTTGAAATTATATCGAAGCCGTGGGCAAAATAATATGATACAAATATCATGACTAAAATGAATTCTTATGTACAGTATAAAAAATTTGCCCCGATTAAAGATACGTACAAAAAAAAAGAAAACCCATCTGAAATGTTTTCGAAAGATTTGAGGATGGACTAGGGGTGACTATAGTTTTAGAAGAGTACTCCTAAAGAAAAAGAAAGAAATAGAAACTTCTTTTTCACAAGGCACTTTCTCATAGTTTTTGCTGTGCTATCTGCAAAACATACAAAAAAAAAAATACTGTAGAACTCTGTCAATTCTTCAAGCATCCTTCATAATTCTGTGGCCCCTTGCAAATGCGGCGCCAGGGGCTGCTGCCCCCGGCTCTGTTGGTATGAATATACGGAAAGACTTCGTTTAAAAAAGCATGCGAAGTAATAAAACTTTGATTGTATCACTAGCTAAATACCCGTTCTTCGAACGTGATGATATTAAAAATATTTCTATAATACAGTATTTCATACCATACCATAATATAATTTGTACCATAAATGATTATACTAATAATACACTTGATTGGTTTGTTCTATAATATTATTATATCATATCGGTGATAAAATGTATTCAAATACATAGTGTTTATAGCACGGTGTATGATAGACCATGATTTATGGCATGAATTTCTGCATCCTTAGAACATTTTTATAGCGATGAACGAATGGAAAAATAAAAGGAATATATTTACTTATGTTAGTGCTTCTTTGTACACTACGTTGGCTCTTCTGGAATCATCCGCCAGTATTACCAAATTGCTAGGAGAACTAACTCTTGAGCACGCTACGTAAAACTGGCCATGAGATAAACAGTTTTCTCTTAAGTCGATACCAACTATTTTTAAGGACTGTCCTTGTGATCTATTGATCGTCATAGCAAAGCAGACCTTCAAAGAGAACTGCAATCCCTTGAATTCGAATGGGTAATCAGATGGAATAAGAAGTAAACGTGGGATAAATACAGATTCCCCATTTGCGCAACCAGTAAATATGTGGCCTCAATGACATTGCGATGATTTGAAGTCTTGTGCCTTTGCAAAGTTTGGGAGGATTTAAATTCCGCAACAACATAACTGGGGCTCCGATTTTTCATAGAAGCTTGTGAGGTGACATTCCTGATGGATTCAGAGTGTTCAAGAATTCAACAGGATACTTAATTACTTCGTCGCTGTTAAGTACTGTATCAAGGGATTTGTATGTCATTTCCTCGGCTGAAAAGCTGTTTAACAAGATATCATTTAATTCTGAAGCCTTGCCATTTTTTGGTGTTAGGAGAACCCTTTCACGAAGCCAAGTCATTGGTTTGTCTTCTAACTGCTAGATATGAGGATAAACTATTGATATTAAATTGTGTACATTTGTAACGGTTTTGCACAGGTTTTGTAGAATATCAATATTGCACCCGTTTCTTTAATACAGCCATCCCCAATCTTCAAGAGCAACACCGCAAAATCACCGCATTTGTTGTCGCCATTTAAATAAACGCGCATATGTTTGGTCAACAAAAGTTTATCGATAATAATGAAGATTTGAAGCAGGCATTGACTGCATCTGCACGGGTTCCCCTTGGAACAACTGGTAGAATTTGACGGAAGTCTCCCGCAAGCAGCACTGTGACACCTCCCATAAGATTGTTATTTCCTTTGAGGTCTTTTAAACATCTATCAAGCTTCGATTTCTCGTCTGTGGGACATAGTACACTCATCCCAAACAATAAGTTTACAATGTTTTAGAACTTCAGAGAATTCACTTTGCTTCGAAATGTCGCATGTAGGAGTTCCCACATAATTCATGTTTAGTGGAAGTTTAAAGGCTGAATGAGCAGTTTTAACTATACTTCAAGGAGAGTTGCAGCAATCCCTGAAGAGGCAACACAGCTATTGTAATCTTTCCTGCACGTCTTACTTTTGCCAGTAATATATTTAATAAATATGTTTTTCTTGTACCTCCAGGTGCGTCCAAAAAGAATAATTTGCCATTACAGCTATCAATGCTTTCAAGTACTGTTACGGAAACCCTTTTTTGATCTAGTGTAAGAAGCAGCTCATTTTCATTTACGTTCTCTAGTGAAGATTGAACATTATAGCTGATTTCTCTGAGGTAGTATTTGTTTTCTTTGCCTCTCTCTAAACGTGTTGGCTGAGGCAAGTAATAGTGTGTTAAGGTTTTTCAGCTCATGTTAAGGACCAATAGTGTGTTAAGGTTTTCATCCAACAGTATTAAACATCTGTTATGCATTTCTGGCTTGTTAAATTTAAAACTTCAAGCCTACACGAAACAAATCAAAATACGTCGTTACTCTTCACTTTCATCCTTAAAATATTAATAGACAACAGAACAAAATAATAGTAGAAAACAGAACAAAATAATAATAGAAAACAGAACAAAATACGTTGTTACTTTCAACATAAATGTAAAAAGAACCTTGCTTATAAACAATTTCATAAACAATTTCGTTCGAAACTGTACATTTAAAAGCTAGCAAGTCAGATGTTTTTGGAAGCGTGAGCAAAATTGTGTTGCCATCTCTAATATCTCAACAGAGAAACTTTTTTTTTTTTTAAATTTCGATTAGTAGGAAAATCCACCCGCATATTTATATTTATTGCAGTCACCTCACCACTTATATGACGTCACTGTTGCTTCGGTGAAAACGAATATTGGTAATTTGATTTTGACTAAAAAAAAAAAAAAAAAACACTCATAGCCCACTGGAAACAAGAGGCCCTGAAACGAACGGCTGCCACTGAGGTCATGTGACCAACTTAGTCCCAGCTCTTAGTCTCCCTGCCGTGTGTGCTTCGTCTTAGCTATCAGTAATGTGCTGATGGGCTGACAGAATAGCGGGAGAATTTCATAAAACGTGAGCTGATGGAAACTTCGAAAATTCTGTTGCAATATGTATAAAATGTGCTAATATTTAGTTCACAAATTACTTTGAAAGTTTTACACAAAATGGAAGAAATGCTAATGTTTTAACGAAACTGACAAAGTATTTGCGAAGTTTTCGCTTAGAATTCCAGCTGATGGAAACTTTGAAATTTGCCGCACAAAATAAATGAAATCTGCTGCTGTTTTATTGAAAAATTACTTTAAAAGTTGTGGCACGAAATGCGAATATTTTAATGTTTTTAAAGGCATATGTCCGCATCGATTCCAAAATGGCGGCTTGTTTACAGTTTTTGTTTCGCTCCTTGTGAACTCCCTGTTTGATTATTGAGGAACTTTTTTCAATTTCCTTCTATTTTTATTAGACTTTGCTCCGCCGCCATTGTCGAAGTTCCTGCGTCAGTATTTTTGGTTTCGGCCTATACCTGTAATTTTAACATTACCGGTGTGAGGTGTCAGTGTGTTCCTTATTCATGGATTACTCAAGGAAGAAAACTTTATATTTCTTTTGCATGACGTGAACATATTTTCAGAGTTTTTTTTTACTGTCGTTATTTTTTGGAAAGGCAGACTAAGGAAAATAAAAGCAGTGCAAAAAACGTTTCTGTAAGATGTATGCATCTTACCGAAATGCTAAAACGTTAAACAACTGAGATAGCTTTACCAACAAAACATATGAGTAACAAATCCTTTTTTCAATGTATATATAAATAACTAAACTTTGCATGTTATATTACTTAAGACAGAAAAGGAATCTTACTTGTATATCAGTAACAGAAGGAACCAGCAGGTAGAAGTAAATAATCCCATTTAAAAAAAAACAAAAAAAAAACACTCTAACATTTTTTTCTGTTGTAGTGGTAAATGAACGTTATATGTTATTACGAGTGTTTATTTGTTTTTCTTTGCAAAGAAAATCACAAATAATAAATCAAAATAATAAAATATAAACAACTTCACAGCAACATACTAACGGACTAAGGGACTTCACCTGCAATTCAGAGCACGGAAGTTGAGACCTTCTTGGTCACATGATTAAATCGTTTCAGGCCTCTTCTTTCCAGTGGGCTATGAAAACCACTTATATGACGTCACTGTTGCTTCGGTGAAAGCGAATGTTGGTAATTTGATTTTGACTCAAAAAACCTCGACATTCGATATGTCAAACGATAATACAAATGTTTAAATGCAAAGCATATTATGATATAGCGCTTTTTATGTGATATTTTTAAAAGGTTTTTTTTTTTGTTAAATAAATTTAGAACAAATCAAAAAACCTTGACATTCGATATGTCAAACGATAATAAATGTTTAAATGCAAAGCATATGATATAGCGTTCAGAACAAATAAATTTAGAACAAATCAAAAAACCTTGACATTCGATATGTCAAACGATAATAAATGTTTAAATGCAAAGCATATGATATAGCGTTCAGAACAAATAAATTTAGAACAAAATATATATTGAGCAGGTCAATTAAAGTCATTCAAAACTTAGGGCGGGGCTCCAGTTGCTGGGCAACAATGGCTCGATCATTGCAAAACGTCCTAGCGTTATCAAAGCTGGGTTATTTAAAAAACCCATTTCGACCCACTTAAAGTTATCGTAGGAAAAAACCTTTCTTAGTGTGCCTCTATGTTGTAAAAGGAACATTCCTGCCAAATATGAAAGTCCTAAGTTTAGTAGTTTGTGAGATTCGGTGATGAGTCAGTGAGGGCTTTCAGTTTTATATGTACAGATTGTTCCACATCCTCAGCTCATGGGAATTCTTATCATGATTTTATGTTTAACATCTGCTCTTCTGGAAAGAAGGTCAGCATTTCTGATATCTTCGTTATCTCCGAATTTCCCTTCGTCACTGCTCAATGGACGGGATTTCGGTGTTTTGTTTTTCCTTTGTTGGCAGGAGGTCAATAATAAATCTGCATATACCAGATGCAAAACTGTTTGTTCGATTTACATCGACGATTAATATTCACTTAATAGACATGTCAAATTAGACTGTGTAGTCCGTCCAACTAAAGAAAATCCTGCCGTCCCGGAGGCGCAGTGGTCTAAGCGATGGCTTCTGATCATTCGTCCGAAAGGGGTCTAAGTAAAATTTGATCCCTTCTATTCCGATGGGTTAATTTAAAAGAAAAATTTCCTGCTTGGAATTTGTTACTACTTTTATTTATGGCCCAGTCGAGGTGCGTACTTCGCTCTGCCATCCACACTATCACACACACACACACTTCAAAGTCTACTCCACACGATGACTTTCCCTGCTCCTATTTACTAATGATGCCAGACAAAACTAAACAAGAAAGTGACACCGAATTTTCGATTGTAATGAGCACGTCTTTTGAATCCGTTCTGACGCGAATTAAATGTGTCAAAGCTATTCAATATCAATAACCGGTATGGAAAACAGTAGTGCCTGACCGAAGAAAGAAGTTTTTTAATCGGGTTTTTAATCCCGCAGATATTGTTGAAATGTGAACTTACGCCCTCTGCTGCAGAGACGTCGCTAGATTTCGAAATCAGGATGGGCGACGGGTGGGAGAACATTATTATTTTCGGTGGGGCAAGTTTGATAGCAACTACATTTACGAAACGTTGAAAGAAGGAATTTTTAATGCTTTTCCTACCAGCTACAAAGGAATTCGTGCAATCCCCACCACCTTAAAAACCTGGACACAGACACACACACACGGATCTTACTAGGGCTGTAAGATGCAAATGTTACAACAATGTCGCCTTCAACTTTTAGCTTGCTCTGAATGCATCGTCTTCATTGCTTTTCAAAGTTTTGCATTTTTTGCTTATAGTACTGCACTTGGACAGTTTATTTAAATGCAAATGTCGTTTTTGTTTATTTAAATCATGTGTTTGCAGACACAATCCTTTCTCTCCCTTTCCTTAATTACTTTCTTTCACACCAGCGACTTTGCCTTGCACTCCTCCCCTACAACGCAGTCGTCAGCCACTTCCTGCACTCTCACTGCCCCGGGACAGTCTTTAAGAGCGCCTATGTAGCTTCGGACTCCACTTTCCGTGTTGGAATCCCCAAATTTTTGAAGAAAACAAACAGCAGAAAAATTAGTAATGATCTCACTCAGTGAATTCTTATCCACCAATCTCATTCGCACCCTGGCAATACAAACAAGAAAAAAGAGGCTTAAACTAAGGAATTGGAAGATTGGATAGCAATTGAATTTTCATGGTCCTACGGTTGCTAAAATATTTTGAAAACCTTTCTAAGGAGGCGTAAACAACGCACTTCCTAGGGAGAAATACGTAGGGCTACATGAAAAAAAAAAAAAAAAAAACAACACAAGACTTGTTATTACTTTTAGCGAGTCCAGAATGTATTTTAAAGTTAAATATATTGAAAAAGGTCACGTTTTGAACTGGGCGAGCGCCAGTGTGGGCAAGACAAATTTCAGGGTGCGCTGAAGCCCACCCTTGCACCCGCTTGGCGACGTCCCTGCTCTGCTGGCAGATGTATGCGTTAAGAGAAATTTAAAATTATACGAGAAACATTTAGCAGCGAAAACGCTCTCCAACAAAGAAATATTTTTTCAAATCGGTCTCTTAGAAGCAGAGATATCGACAAATATAAAATATGCCTCTATGCCCCTGGCGGGAAAAACATGAATTATTTCAAGAAGAAAGTATTCTCCAAAAGTTTTTCGATGTGAGTGGTATCGGTCCACGAAAGAATTTTACAGTAGAGTTTTCAGGAGCTCAGATTTTGCTGCAAATACATCAGAAGCAGAAATTAACACTTACGACTCCTGGTAGCCAAACCATTCTTTACCGAATATTAGAAATTATATAAAAGCATTTCCCATCAGGAGCTGTATGCGATACAGGAAGAATATTTCAAATCGGAGTTTTGGAAGCAGCGCTATCGGGGAAAATGCAATTTACCTTAACGCCCCCTAGTAGAAAGTCTATGACTTACTTGAAAATTTTGAAATTATATGAAAAACGTTTCGCACTGGAAACGCTATCCAACAAAGAAGGAATTTTTCAAATCGGACTCTTAGAATTAGAGACATTGAGAAAAATAAGATATACATCTCCTGTAGGAGAAATCATGCATTATTTTAAGAAGAAAGTACTCGGAAAAGGTTTATCGACGTGAGGGGCATCAGTCCACTTGCGAATTTTTTCATTCGAGATTTTTGAAGTTGAGATTTTGCTGCAAATACATCAGAAGCAGAAATTAACTCTTACGCCCCCTGGTGGCCAAACCGTTCTTTACCAAAAATTAGAAATTATATGCTAAGGATTTCCCATCAGGAGCTGTATCCGCTGCAGAAAGATTTTTTGAAATTTTAGAAGCAGAGATATCGGGAAAACACGATTTACTTTTACGCCCCCTAGCAGAAAATCTATGCGTAACTTGAAAAAGTGAGTATACGTAAAGTAGTCTGCGTCATAAATGGAATAGAAAGGTAAAATTTTTTTCAATGAAATGTTTAGAATCAAATATATGGAATAAAATATATTTTGAATTCGATATCATCTGCATTTACGCCCTCTAGCGGCGAAATTGTGCATCTTAAAGAAAACAAACGATATTAAGGGGCATCATTCTCACATTTTAAAGCTTCCCAATGCAAAAAGAATTTTTCAAAACGGACCAATGGTTGCAGAGATATAGTGTCCACAGACGGACGGACGGACAAACCGGTATCATAAGCACGAACGTTTTTACAAACGACGTGCTAAAATAAACGATCAAAAAACTCACCCGTTGCTTTTTACGATCAGTCAAAATCTCTTTTCGCTTCCGCTCTCATCTGTTTCTGTTGCTATTTATTTATTTATTTATTTATTTATTTTGTTATTTGTCGTTGTAGTTTGTTTGTTTTTGTTTTTTGTTTCTGCTGAAGCTAGGACAGAAAGAACCTTTTCTCTCAAAATTTACAGTACATTTTAATCGTTATTAAAACATTTACGAAAACCTGTGGATTTATAAATACAATTTTACAAAAATAAATGCATTAATTATGTTGTAGATATTGGCCATTTTGAAAAACAAAAAAGAACCTGCTTTTAGGGGGAGGGGCGATCGCGGCAGTATCTCAAATTTTACAGCAAAATTTTATCTCAAAATTGACAGCAAAATTTAATCGTTATTAAAACTTTTACGAGAATCTATGGATTTATAATTCTAATTTTACAAAAATAAATGCATTAATTATGTTGTAGTATTGGCCATTTTGAAAAACAAAAAAGAACCTGCTTTTGGGGGGAGGGGTTGCTTTTAGGCACCCGTTGCTTTTTACGATCAGTCAGAATCTCTTTTCGCTTCCGCTCTCGTCTGTCTGTATTGCTGGGGTTTTTTTTTATTTGTCGTTGTTGTTTGTTTGTTTGTTTTTGTTTTTTGTTTCTGCTTAGTGTGCCTCTAGAACCCTTTATCTCAAAATTTACAGCAAATTTTAATCGTTATTAAAATATTTACGAAAACCTGTGGATTTATAAATACAATTTTACAAAAATAAATGCATTAATTATGTTGTAGATATTGGCCATTTTGAAAAACAAAAAAGAAACTGCTTTTGGGGGAGGGGCATTGCCCCCGCACTCATTTGCGTGCGTGGGTAACTGCCCCCTCGGTTCTGCTGCCGCTGTCAGAGTTGATAAAATTGAATGAGTTAATGAGAAAAATAATGATAAAAAAGATAAGACTTTTTTTCTGTTGTCCTTTCAATATAACTTGAAAATTCTTATTCGTTGAATAAGCGAGTAACTGAGACCTGCGCTTATAGACTGGGTAAGTCAGCCTGCAGTTAATCCGACGCCCATGAGCACAACTGTCGAAAAACTGCCATAAATCTATGTAGCAGGCAAGTTAGCGTCGCCTGAGAGAGGTACAAAATTTAAGAAAAATGGATTCTATCTTGTGCGGCTTTCAGTGGAAATATTAAGACTGTTTACTTCTGTAACAAACAGTGGCAATGCTCAGCGCCTAGAATAAAGGTTAGCAACTGTTACACTCCGACTTATTTTCTGACGAAAACAGGGGTAAAAGTAAGAGGCGCTACCACTAAATTAATCTCGCTGGAATTTTTTAGGGTTATACATGTTGTCGATCGAACAAGAAAGTGCCCGTGACCTATAGATTTGAAGAGACTTGTTGGTAATTTTGCGAATAAAAATATGCAAAATGAAATTTTAGTTTACGTTGTACCAGTCAAGTAAGTCGATGTAGTTCCCATTACTTTCTTTCCATTTAGATGACACTGTATTTTTTGCATCTTGAAATTACTGAATAAATACTGTAATGCCACACAAATGAATTACATATATTTTTTGGTCCATTACCTAAGGCGCCAAGCAGCTGAGCTGAGCAATTGGTAATTACCACCCTCCGTGAATTCCTATCCACCCTCCTCATTTGCCCCCTGCCCATACAAACATGAAAAAGAGGATTATTAAACTGAGGAATTGGAAGAGTGGAGAGCAATGCTATTTTAATAACCTTTCTACGGGGACGTAAACACCGCACTTCCTAGAGAAAAATACGCAGGGCTACATAAAGTAAAACACAAGACTTATCATTACTTGGCGAGTCCTGATTACATTTTAAGGTTAAGTATACTGAAAATTGGCCCATTTTGAACTGAGTGGGCGGCAAGGTGGGCGAGACAAATTTTAGGGTGGGCTCAAGCCCACCCTCGCACCCCTTTGGGGAAGTCCCTGGACGGGAGCAGTTATAAAATCACATTTTGTTCCTTAAAGAACTGCCGCAATAATTTTAACAGATGTGTGCAATATTTTGTTTTATTCACACAACTAAAGGGCATACGTTTTGCAAGGTAAAGGTAATTAACAACGTTTATGAAAATACGCACTTTTGTACGAAGCATTGCCAATCTGTAACTCTCCTTTCAATCAAACTTGGTAAGATTGAGTAAAAAACATAGGTAAAGCCTGAGTGCTCCTGACCTTCCACCCATACTCCGAGTGCGCCTGGCCCATCACCCGGAGATTTCAGCTGGTGGCGTTTTTAAACCTCACAATCCCCTGAAATTTTATTTCACATTACGGGAGGTTGAGAGCAATTTTAAAAATATTTAGCCACGGATAAATTTTAGATCAAGCTACGCCACTATATATAGTGGTTGTTGGTGGTGGGTCTCCCTCTGTCTCTCGTACTACGCTGCCGAATAGATGTCTATATTACCTACTCACACCGATTGATTCTAGATCGCAGAAATTCCCCATTTGTACAGAATTGGTTTACACAGGGACAGCCGGAGAAAATCTCGATATTTGCGTCCCATCGCAGTTTCGGCTGGGTTTAAAATGTAGTGCCTAAAAAACACTGCAAAATGTTTGTTTTTTTTATCGTATTTCTTGAGATGAAAAGGATAAGATACCTGGCAATATTTTTAAATTTAAGATGAAATGGAATATATTGTATGTGAGTTCGCGGTATGGAAGGGGGGGAGGCTCGTACCACGACGCCCCGGGGGCTTTAGAGGTTCTTAAAGCGTCCCTGGAATTAAGGCCTTAGTGGGGCCCTAGATTAAGACATCTGAGTGGGCTCCTAATAACTTATGATGAAAATTCATTGAAGTCCGTTAAACCACGCAATGCTTGCGATAATACGTAGTGCATTCTTCAAACTAATAAATTACCTGCAGTTTTCATAAAAAGTCACTATTTTCCACTTTTTTCACAAGAACATGAGTTAAAAGCTTAAGATTCCTAGATTTTGTCTTTGAATTTAATAATTTAGCATTTTATACTTTTCTTGGTGCATCTTTTTTGTTATGCAATGTGAAGTCACAGTGGATTTCGTCCATTAACGGTTCCAAGTGCAAACACGGAGGTGTGGGTGGATAGTAGTGAAAAAGCTGAAACTGTCTCGCCGACCCCGCTGTACACAACGAAACGAAACGTTTGCTCTTAGAGACTCACTGCCTTGAAATCTGTTCTAGCTACTTCTTATGATCGAGTGGAAAATATACGAGAGAAAAACTATTTTACACTTCTCTGTACATAAATATAAATGTCGTCTTATTAT
Source organism: Macrothele yani (assembly GCA_039090855.1). Taxonomy (NCBI): domain Eukaryota; kingdom Metazoa; phylum Arthropoda; class Arachnida; order Araneae; family Macrothelidae; genus Macrothele; species Macrothele yani. The sequence continues at coordinate 44,407,791 of CM077006.1, forward strand.
TTGCGACGTAGCGACCCTGGGCCCTTGGTAATGGGGGACCCCTATCTACAGCTCCGTTAGATCCCCTTTCCCCCTTAATTCGGTCCTGGCGTTGCGCTTGGTCCATGGACCGGGCAGTGGATAGCCTAGTGGTCAGCGTTCGTGACTGCAACGGCGGAGCCTCAAGTTCGATCCCAGTAGGTACGAACGCTCAAACCACTAAATATCCGCCGTGCGTCGGATGGGCACGTTAAGCCGTCGGACCCCGGGTACTGTCCCCCCCCGGTAATAAATAACGGCGTCTTCCTCCCCTTATCTACTTCGCTTCCCTGTCACTTTCCTATCGGGCACTCTAGCCCAAATCTCCTAGCTTCTGATTTCTAAGGGTTGTTTAAAACCTGGGGTGAGACACTCCCTTCCTAAAATCCTCTACATATGATCTGATCTGGTCCATGGACCCCGCCGGAAATTTGAAATTCATGGGAAGAGTTGTTTATGCTGTGGCACACCAGGAATGTTGCTCAGATTTCGGGGTGGTTCACAGCAGGGCTGGTTCGTTCAACCACTGGCGCACTAAGCAGCTGCCTAGTGCGCCGAGATTTAGAGTTCAGTGGCGTCGAAACACTTTTTTTGACAGTTAGTCAAGATGTCAGAGAACAAAATATTTTATCATGGCATAAAATTTATCGTACAACTGTGAAAGAAGTCGTGCTGACTTCATTAGGAAAATTCGCTGAACCAAAAAAAAAAAATTTTTTTTTTGATTAGACATTCACTGAAGAAAAAAATGCTTTCATATCCATATAATTTCTCAATGCAAACTAACTGTACACATAAACGGCGTTAAACTATAGATTGTGTTACTTCCGGATTGGTACGAATTCCGTGGGAATTGTAGCAGTAGACGCTATATTTAAACATTGAAGGAACTTATATCTCATTCCTCATCCTGCTTCCAGTTCCCTATTTATTTTTACTCATTTTTTTTAGACTAATTTTTTTTTTTTACGTCTAATGAGACACAAAACATTGCTAGTCTTCAACCGGGAACCAGCCCTCTGTACTGTTTAACGGAGCCAGGATTTCTTGGCGTCTCGGGAGAACGTGGCAATAAATAAAATACTCAGATTTCTAGGTAGTTCACGATGAAAAATGAAGAGCAATACTCAATTTTTATCAACATGAACTTAAAAAAAAAAAAAAAAAGACGAATGTTTGAGATTTCCAATCACGAACATATGTAATTTGAAAAGAAAGAAAACTGTGGGGGGCAAATGTGATGTTTTCCACCACACTCATTTGTGTGCGGGGGCAACTACACCCTCGGCCCCCACGGTTCCGACGCCCTTGGCGTCATTACGTGTTACTCACAGGGCACAAATAGTGACTTTATATCATGAAGGATATTCCGAACGTGACATAAGCAGAAAGGTATATATCATGAAGGATACTCAGAACGTGACATAAGCAGAAATGTATATATCATGAAGGATACTCCGAACGTGACATAAGCAGAAACGTATATATCATGAAGGATACTCAGAACATGACATAAGCAGAAATTTATATATCATGAAGGATACTCCGAACGTGACATAAGCAGAAACCTATTGTAACGTATATTCTAGACTCAGTTTCTTTTTGATTTTACTATCTCTTGTTATTTTATTTTCCTATGCAAATTATCTTCTCACTTGACGAGATATTGTTTCTCCCGCTGAATTATATGTGGCAACGAGTGTAAGTCATGACGTGGTGGTATGCAGTATCATCATCATCATCATCATCATTGTCAACCATTATCAATCCACTGCTGGACGAAGGTCTCCCCAAGTTTCCTCCACAACGGTCTGTCTTGTGCCAGTCTCCTCCATGTCACTCCCGCATACTTTCGAATTTCATCCACCCATCTTCCATGTGGTCTTCTTCTGGGTCTTTTCCTGTCCCTTGGAATCCAATCTAAAATTTCGGCTGTCCATCGATGGTCTGTTCTTCTGGCATTATGTCCAGCCCATTGCCATTTCAGGGATTTAACTCTGATCATGATGTCTTCCACTCTTGTCATTTTTCGGATCCACGTGTTCCTCTTCTTATCTCTCCTGGTTACACCAAGCATGCACCTCTCCATGCTACTTTGAGTTGTCTGCAGCCTTTGTATGTCTCTTTTAGCTAAGGTCCACGTCTCTGCACCATACGTAAGCACTGGAAGGATGCATTGATCAAACACTTTTCTTTTAAGACATAATGGCATATTGCTCTTGAAAATTATGCTGTTTCTTCCAAAAGCTCTCCAGGCAAGTTTTGTACGCCGAATAATTTCTTCATTAATGTGACCCTCACTTGATATCTGCTGTCCAAGATAAACGTACGTGTCTGTTATCTCCAGCTTTTCTCCATCAATCGATAAATCTTCATTTCTTGTGAAAGCATTGTACATCACTTTTGTCTTCTGAAAGTTCATTTTTAATCCCACTTCTTTACTCTTGTCAGCAAGTTCCTGGATCATACTCTGTAGCTCTGATGGGGTAGTTGCAAAAATGACTATGTCATCAGCAAAACGAAGGTGGGTTAGATAATCTCCATTAATCTTTATCCCTTTGTTTTCCCAGTTCAGTGATTGAAAGACATTTTCCAATGTGGCATTAAAGAGCTTCGGAGATATGGTATCACCTTGTCTCACTCCCTTTCCAATTTTAATGTGTGTTGTATTTTCAAACAGCCGAATCTTTGCACTTGCATTTTCATAGATGTTATTAATAATATTAATGTATGCATCTTCAATACCGCAGGATTTCAGAGCCGTGGTAACTGCTGATGGTTTCACCGAATCAAAGGCTTTTTCATAATCGATAAAAGCCATGCACAATGGAAGTTCATATTCCCTCGCTCTTTCAATTAGTTCTCTCAGTACGTGGATATGATCTATTGTGCTGTAGCCACTCCTGAATCCAGCTTGTTCTCTCGGTTGAGCCATGTCCAGTGTTACCTTCAAGCGGTGTGAAAGAACTTTAGTGAAGATTTTATAAACCACTGATAGGAGGCTGATAGGTCTGTAGTTCCTGAGATCCTCAATGTCACCTTTTTTATGTAGCAGGATCATTGTAGCATTGTTCCAATCCTCAGGAATCTTCCCTTCATTAAGGCATCGAGTGAAAATTTGGGCGAGTACTGTTTCAATTTCTCCACTTGCTTCTTGTATGATGTCTTTAGTAATTCCATCTTCTCCTGGAGCTTTCCCCCGCTTCATGTTCTTGATTGCATGAGCAACTTCTGCTGGGAGGACTGGAAGAACTCTGGTACCTTTCATGATGTCTGGAGTACATGTATCATCCCTTTCATATAATTTGGAGTAGAAATCTTTCACTCTTGTCAAAATTTCGCCTCTATTTCTTGTTATAGAACCATCTTCTTTTCTCAGAGCCATAATCTGTTTTCTTCCCTTACTGAGATGTCCCTTTGCTATCTTTAGGCTTTGGTTGTTTTCAATTGCTTTCCTCACTAGCTCACAGTTGAATTTCCTTACGTCTTCAGTGATACTTTTTCGTGCTGTCTTGCATAGCTCTATATATTCCACTTTGGAAGTCACATCTTCTTTAGTTGTCCTCATCTCTCTTCTTTTTTGCATCAACATTTTGGTTTTTCCTGATAATTTGTTTACATGCAACTTGTTCTTAGACCCAGCTAATTTTGTTGCTGTTTCCATAAGAGCTTTGGTTACTTTTCTGTTAACTTCCGAAATATCCACTTCTTCCGATGTTAGGCCTTCTAAAGCAGAGAATCTGTTCTTCAGTTCCAACTTGAAAGTATTATGGTGTTTTTTAAGGTTGGTTATGTCAATACATTCTGTTTGTCTTATGAGCTTGCCACGTTCCAGTTTAGTGTTGAGGTGCATCTTACATCTCACCAATCTATGGTCACTACCTGTGTTGAACTTGTTCAGCACACTGCAGTCTTCGATGACGAATTTTTTGTTACACATAATAAAATCAATTTCACTTGTCGTCCCAATTGGATGTCTCCATGTCCATTTCCTGTGTGGCTTTTTCTTGAAAAAGGAATTCAAGATGAAAAATCCTTCTGCCTCTGCAAACTCAACGAGAGTATTTCCACGCTGGTTTCTGTTGCCGTGACCGAATTTACCTACTGAAGTTTCATTCTGTTGCCGGTGCCCTATTTTTGCATTGAAATCTCCCATAATTATCTTCAAGTGCTGCTTACCTTTATTATTTAGATGACGAATTTCCTCATAAAATTCTTCAATTTCTTCTTCAGGATGACTTGTGGTGGGTGCATAAGTTTGAATAATCTGAGCCTGGTATCTTCTCTATAGTTGGATAACGAGTCGTGCAGCTCTGTCAGAGGAACTTTCAACTTCTACCACTTTATCCTTCAGTTTCTTGTTTATTATAAATCCAACACCACTAGTTCTGCCAGTATCTGTCCCACGATAATAGAAGAGATGTCCACTTTTCAGTTCAATGAGATCTTCTCCTTTTCTCCTTACCTCACTTAGCCCGACGATGTCCCACTTGATCCTTTGTAGTTCCTCTTCCAATTCAAGAAGCCTTGAATCAGAAGATAGGGAGCGTCCGTTGTAGGTAGCCAAGGTCAGCATCAAATGGCAGCCTAGTCCGGTCCTCCGGGGATTCTTAGCACCCTCTGCCTTCATGTCGCGCTGGCCGCTGCCTTGGCCAGGTACATTCCAGCTGCCGGAGACTGAGGGCCAAGATTTAAGTTGTAGAGTCATTTTGGAGGTGTTTGGCCATAACTCACCACGCTGGCCAAGCGGGTTGGTGAGTGTGGGATAGCATTTCCTCTGATCCCGATGGTATAGTTATACCGCTATTTGCGGTCGTCAGAGCCCCTTTAGTGGGAACAGGATGCACCACGAGAAGGCGGGGTTGACATTTGTCAAGGAGAGGCTGTGATGTTACGCATCACCTGACCTTACAACCCTGTAGTACAAGTAAAACAGGTTTGTTTCTTTCATTTCTGTCTTTTTTTTTTTTTCTATTATTTCCCTCATTCATGAACTTGCTAGTATGTAACAAATCTGTAGTTTTCCCAAAACTGCTAATTAACATTTTGAACTACCTTAAAGTGTCTTTACAACACTGATTTTCATACTCTTTGTCAAAAGATATGCTTCTTACAACAACAAAAACTGACTGACATTTGTTAATAAATAAACAAAGACATCACTCTTCTCATGTTTAGCAACCGAAAAATTGTTATTTGGCCACCACCGGGGAATTGAATCCCAGATCTCTCGATATCTAGCCAAGCATGTTAGCCTTACACCATGGTGGCCAACAACGGCCGAATAACAATATTTCCCCCTCCAAACTATGGTCGCGATTCGTTCCTGAATGAAAACCAAGCAAGTAAAAACAAACGGGTCTTCTTCTTATTTATGTATCGGTAAGTGTTCTGAAGCACGAATAAGAAACCCATCATGATTACGCATTGTTTACCTATTGAGAAAAGTTTTGCTTTTGTAGAAGACTTGCGAAACGGCTCGTGAGCTTTTACTGCGCATTTTCTTCCAATTCGCCGATAGATGTGAGAAATTGCGTAACTCTTTCCGGTTACAATCGCAGGAAAATCCCAAATGCGCTACTCAGAAAATTTAATTTCTTTTTTCTCACTGAAGCTCCGATCCAATGAGACATGTTTTTATTACGTCTAAAAATACGAAATTGTAAAAATGAAGATCTCAGAATGCTGTCAGAAGAGTAATCAAGTTTCAGTCTTGATAAAGTTAGTACAGTAGAATCTCGATTATCCGGGCTATTGACCGGCACCCGTCGCCCGGATAATAAAAAATCACGGTTAATCAAAAACAAGTTAGTAAAATCATGCAATGCATTGATTATGATACGCTTTCTAACATACCAGAAATCATTACTCAAGTTATGAGGATACTCACTTCTATGCCCTGACCTTTGACCTCATTTCGATGATATTCAACAGAACCGGTTAAGCATACCTCCGGAACAACATGATAAAGTTTTGTCACAATCGAAGCATTTTTACGTAAGTTATGACGCATAGGGGCGATGGAACTACCCCATCAGAGCTGCAGAGTATGATCCAGGAGAACTTGCTGACAAGAGTAAAGAAGTGGGATTAAAAATGAACTTTCAGAAGACAAAAGTGATGTTCAATGCTTTTACAAGAAATGAAGATTTATCGATTGATGGAGAAAAGCTGGAGATAACAGACACGTACGTTTATCTTGGACAGCAGATATCAAGTGAGGGTCACATTGATGAAGAAATTAATCGGCGTACAAAACTTGCCTGGAGAGCTTTTGGAAGAAACAGCATAATTTTCAAGAGCAATATGCCATTATGTCTTAAAAGAAAAGTGTTTGATCAATGCATCCTTCCAGTGCTTACGTATGGTGCAGAGACGTGGACCTTAACTAAAAGAGACATACAAAGGCTGCAGACAAGTCAAAGAAGCATGGAGAGGTGCATACTTGGTGTAACCAGGAGAGATAAGAAGAGGAACTCGTGGATCCGAAAAATGACAAGAGTGGAAGACATCATGATCAGAGTTAAATCCCTGAAATGGCAATGGGCTGGACATACTGCCAGAAGGACAGATCATCGATGGACAGCCGAAATTTTAGATTGGATTCCAAGGGACAGGAAAAGACCCAGAAGAAGACCACATGGGAGATGGGTGGATGAAATTCGAAAGTATGCAGGGGGGACATGGAGGAGACTGGCACAAGACAGACCGTTGTGGAGGAAACTTGGGGAGACCTTCGTCCAGCAGTGGATTGATAATGGTTGACAATGATGATGATGATGATATATATAGGTGCGCTCAAGATACGAGAGAGCTTCATTTTATATGTGATAGGTTCTTCCTGATTATGGATATGCGATTTACCTACTTTTCTACGATAGTACGAAAGTTCGGGCTATCAGTAGTTGTGTTATTTTGGAGTGTGTATTTGAGTAATACCAGGAGCTCCCCAATAAAAGGTTAAAAGTGAGTACGTTTTCTTAGTTCATTTTATTGTCAGACCTCTGTCTGGCCGTTAAGTCTATTTCATTGAGTGTTTACGTTAAGTTCAGGGAATATTGTGTTTACCTCTCTAATAAGGAGCCTTCAAGGTACTAATGTACTAAAACCGAAGTTATATTACTGATATTTAAGATAATGAGGAACGCTGAGTAAAAATAAATTCCATATTCTTGGAATTTATTGCACGTGCGTGTCTTACCTAAACAAACTCTAGCACTTTGAAGATTAAGCACACTTTAGCTACGTCAAGTAACCTTTCAATAACATTAACGTGACTTAACGTAAGCTTTCCTGCACTACACGTCCAGCCGGAGAATTCTCTTCATTATACTATATATCATGAAGGATACTCCGAACGTGACATAAGCAGAAACGTATATATCATGAATTATACTCCGAACGTGACATAAGCAGAAACGTATATATCATGAAGGATACTCCGAACGTGACATAAGCAGAAAAGCAGAAACGTATATATCATGAAGGATACTCCGAACGTGACATAAGCAGAAACGTATATATCATGAAGGATGCTCCGAACGTGACATAAGCAGAAACGTATATATCACGAAGGATATTCCGAACGTGACATAAGCAGAAACGTATATATCATGAAGGATACTCCGAACGTGACATAAGCAGAAACGTATATATCATGAAGGATACTCCGAACGTGACATAAGCAGAAACGTGAATGTGAGCAAGATTGCTATTCATAATACGATCATGAAATATCGAAATACAGGTGAATTTAGTGACCGAAAGAGAAGTGGACGTCAGAGGAAAATAACCCCATGTGATGACAATACCATAAGACGAATAGTTATGCTTTCTCCGAGGAGTTCATGCAAGAAAATCAAGGCCTTTCTACATTCAGAAGGGTCTGTTTTTAGTATGAGCACCGTTTCCCGACGTGTTAGCAAAGGTTTTGGATTAAAGTCTTATCAAAATGCACATAAACCTAGGCTAACCTCTGTCATGAAGAAGAAGAGACTCCAGTTTGCGAAGCATCATCAGTCGTGTACTGCTGAAAATTGGAGCCAATTTTTTTTGTTTTTTTCGACGAATCACCTGTGCGTCAATTTGAATCACGTGAAGCACATGTTCGACGACCAAAAGGCAAAAAGTTTGATGAAAAATACATTGTTAGCACGGTGAGACATCCGCCTAGTCAGATGATATGGGGTGCTATGTCAGCATCCGGTACTGCGTCATTATCCTTTTTGCCGACAGGCACTACCATGACTGGTCCTTTTTATGTGGAAATGTTACGTGAGAAGTTGTTAACTCATATGCAAGTGCACAGATGCACGATCTTTATGCATGACGGTGATCCATGCCACAGATCGAAGACAGTAAAGGACTACCTGCAGAGGAAAAACATAACGGTGCTTGACTGTCCCGGTAATAGTCCCGACCTTAACCCCATTGGAAATTTGTGGATCATTTTAAAAGACAAGGTAGCAGAAAAGCAGCCCTTAGCTTTGATTGAAGCGATAAAGTACGTGTGGTGGAAAGACATTTCTAGTGATAACTGCAGATCCTTCATTGAGAGTATGCCGCATCGTATTCCGTCCGTTATAAGGTGGCCACACAAAGTACTTATTTCGGTCTTTTTGTATTCTAAAGAATTTAAGTATTCATCTGTTATGCCATTTTTTCAAATATCTCTGTACATAGTAATTAGTTGTTTCTTTGAAAATTTTAATTTTCAATAAATTGACAGGTGGTCTTAAACTTTTGCATGTAAAAACATTCGTTAAAATGGGCGATGCGAAAACATGAACAAAAATATTTACGAGGAATGAAAATATATTCGCAGTCTGCTGTTTGTTCTAACCAGTTGTGGTTCTAAGCAAAAAAAATTGGGAGGGTTCAAAAAATTTGGGGTGGGGACATAATTCCTGCAGGTGCCCGTAATTAATCAAAATTAATATATATTTCCCAAAAGCTCTTATATCTGGGGGGCCTGGGCTTCCCAGGCCCAGGCCTAGAACCGCCAATGGTTCTAACGCACAACTGTCCTGCATTGCTACTGAAGCCTGAGAGTTTTCTGTTTTGTTAGACTTAAATGGCTATATTGTTTGCTTCTCCCGATCGGGTTGATAGCTCACATGATTAAGTGCCGCTTCGGGTAGGTCAAATCGATCAGACCTTCTGTTCTGTTTTTCATAGTTGGACGGATTAAAAAAAGAACCTCCTCATGGATTACAAATGGGAAAATATTTGAAAAGAACCTGTTCAGGGATTACAAACGGTAAAATATCTTCTGAACTATCGCAACAAAAGAAAACGCGTTTCACTCGGAATCTCAAAGCCTATTTTTTTCATGCACGTCTTTTGTAAAAACAGATTCTTTTGTTATCGTTTTTTCCGTCCGTCTGACTGTGGGCACCATATCTCTGCAACTGTTTGTCGGATTTGAAAAATTCTTTTTGCTTGAAATGTGAGAATGACCATTTTTGCATTCCCTGTTTTTTTTTTTTTTTTTTTTTCTTCGATGCACAACTTTGCCGCTAAAGGACGTAAACTCAGATAATGTCGAATTCAAAATACATTTTATTCCATACATTTGCTTCTAAATACCCGATGAAAAATTCTTTTTCTTTTTCGATACCATTTATAGCGAAGACTATTATAGGTACAGTCTCATTTTCAAGTAATGCATAGATTTTCCGTTAGGAGGCGTAAAGGTAAATTGCGTTTTCCACGATACCTCTGCTTCTAAACTCCAATTTGAAAAATACTTCCTGCATAGGATACAGCTACTGGTGAAAAATGTTTTACATATAATTTCTAATTTTTGGTAAAGAATGGTTTAGCCACCAGTGGGCATAAGTGTTTTTTTTTTTTCCTCCTGCTTCTGATGCATTTGCAACAAAATCTAAGCTTTTGAAACCTCAGTTGAAAAAAATCTTTAGAAGACTGATACCGCTCACCTCGGATAACCTTTTCAGAATATTTTCTTCTTAAAATAATGCATGGTTTTTCCACTTGGGGACGTCTCCACTTCCAAGTGTCCGATTAGAAAAATTGTTGCTTTGTTGGAGAGCGTTTTCGGTACGAAATACTTCTAATATAATTTAAAATTTTTCTTAATGCACAAGTGTTCCACCAGATGGCGCAAGGTCACCTTTCTGTTTAGAGCCGTATCTGCGGGACCAGAACTCCGACTGAAAAAATTCGTTTTCGGTCAGATACTACTAATTATGAAAGCTCTTTGTGTGTATTTTCTTCCCAGAATAAAGCACAGTTTCGCCGCTAGGGGGCGCCAACGTTTAATCTCTTTTTCTCAACATAAATGGGCGATGAAATAATTATTTCAACACCGGATGCCATGCTTCTAAATGTGCGATTGAAAAAAATTCTTTCAACACCGGATGTCATTTACTTTGTGGAACACTTTAGGTATGTATTTGAAGAGTTTTGTTGTTCACGGCTCTGTCGCTAGGCGGTGTTTGTGTATTTCCGTTTGCAGCTGTTCTCCGCTTCTAAAAACTCTTTTGAGGAATTTCTTTTTTACTGTATTTCATTCGCTACAATAAATATGGAAAACAGTACCCCCTTTAAATAATGCACAGATTTCTCGCTAGGGGCCGTAAAGGCACCTTTTTCTGGCTATCTCTGCTTCGAGGAGACGTATTTGAAATGTTCTTTTTCCTTAACATAGCTTTTTCTATGAAGAATATTTTCCGCTTATTTTCAACTTTTCCATTATGAAAAATTCTTTCGGTAGAAGGCGTAGAGTTATATCCTGTTTCCTTCTGTATTTCTTATTTTAACTGTTCGATTTTAAAGACTCTTTCTCTCTGATATCTTCTTTCTGCTATGAGAAACTTTATGTACGCCATTTGTTAATCTTCGTAACATACTTTTTAGCCGCTAGTGGAAATAAGTGGCTGTTACTATTTCTCGATGTTTTATTGATTGTATTGATTTTTTCTAACCGATTCCATTGACTCTGAATAACTTTGATAAATTTATTTCGCGTCGGAAAGGATTCAGAAGACGTGTTCATTACAACCGAAAATTCAGTGTCATCTATCTTATTCAAATATGGCTGTGTTGATTATTATTATGCTCATTGAGTCTTTCATAGGAAACGCTCAAAAATTTACAGGGGCTACCCCTCCCCCTCCAAACTATGGTCACGATTTGTTCCTGAATGAAAACCAAGCAAGTAAAAACAAACGGGTCTTCTTCTTATTTATGTATCGGTAAGTGTTCTGAAGCACGAATAAGAAACCCATTATGATTACGCAATGTTTACCTATTGAGAAAAGTTTTGCTTTTGTAGAAGACTTGCGAAACGGCTCGTGAGCTTTTACTGCGCATTTTCTTCCAATTCGCCGATAGATGTGAGAAATTGCGTAACTCTTTCCGGTTACAATCGCAGGAAAATCCCAAATGCGCTACTCAGAAAATTTAATTTCTTCTTTCTCACTGAAGCTCCGATCCAATGAGACATGTTTTTATTACGTCTAAAAATACGAAATTGTAAAAATGAAGATCTCAGAATGCTGTCAGAAGAGTAATCAAGTTTCAGTCTTGATAAAGGTTAGTACAGTAGAATCTCGATTATCCGGGCTATTGACCGGCACCCGTCGCCCGGATAATAAAAAATCACGGTTAATCAAAAACAAGTTAGTAAAATCCTGCAATGCATTGATTATGATACGCTTTCTAACATACCAGAAATCATTACTCAAGTTATGAGGATACTCACTTCTATGCCCTGACCTTTGACCTCATTTCGATGATATTCAACAGAACTGGTTAAGCATACCTCCGGAACAACATGATAAAGTTTTGTCACAATCGAAGCATTTTTACGTAAGTTATGACGCATAGGGGCGATGGAATGGATCCCGCTATTATGTCCTGACCGTTGACCCCATTTCGTCCATTTTCGATAGGGTTCGTTCCCAGACGATCCCCTACCACATACTAAAATTTCATCGAAATCGAAGAATGTTTACGCAAGTTATGACGCATTAAGGCAATGTAATGGATCCGGTGCTATGTCCTGACCTTTGACCCCATTTCGCCCATTTTTAAAAGGGTTCGTCCCCAGGTGGTCCCCTACCACATACTAAAATTTCATTGAAATAGAACCATGTTTATGCAAGTTATGACGCATAAGGGCACTGGAATGCATCCCGCTCCCATGCCCACCTTTGACCCAATTTCCATGATATTCAAGAGAACCGTTTAAGTATACCTCCGGAACAACATGATAAAGTTTTGTCGGAATCGAAGCATTTTTACGTAAGTTATGACGCCTAAGGGCAATGGAATGGATCCCGCTCTTATTTCCTCACCTTTGACCCCATTTTGCCCATTTTCAATAGCAAATATATTAGGTTGTAATGCTGTCTAAAACACGATAAAACTTCATTAAAACCACAACATACTAGTTGGAAGATGAAGTGAAAGATTTACCACAATTAAAACCAGTATGTTACAGTTAAAATGATAAAATTACATGAGACGAGATCTTTCGGGTCACCCCTTGGTGCCCATTGTCAAGCCAACTGTGAATACATGTGGTGCGGCGACAACTTATATGCTTTATAATAGTTACGTGATGTCGCCATGGTAACAGTAACGTGCATGTGAATAAACATAAATTTTAAGGTTAACATTAAAATCATATTAACAATGGAGGTTCAAGTGAATGTATAAGACGTTGCCAAGTTAAGGGAAGGACATAAGGGTGGTCATCGTTACAGCATGATTTGTTAAACCAAACTATAAAAAGTGCTTCCGTAAACAAGGTGTCTTTCCTGTATTTGGTGTATGCGAGATGAGAGACCTCGTTCCAGCACGGTGTAAATTGATTAAGGGTTACTGTGCGAGCTAAAGACGTGGTTGTAGCTTCCCTGGAAATGTCATATTGGTGTTCACGGGATCGAACCGAAATTGTTCGTAAAGTGGAGCCAATGTAACTCGAATTCGGTTGATTAGGGGTTTGAGGTCGTAGAGGAATACAATACACGCCATGTTTTTTGCCTGTTGATTAAAACATCTCGGTCAGAACGTAAATTCTTAAAAATATTCGAAGTTCTGATCCCGAAATGTAATTTATGTTTATTACAAAATTTGTTAAGCATGTTGACAATAGGGATATTAAAGGTTACAGAGCCAACAAATTTCACAGTCGGTTTGTCTACTTGTAGTTTTGTGGAGACAGTCCGCTGGTAACGATAAATAAGCTTCGGTACTACATAAGGTGGGTAACCAAAGGTCTTAACTAAGTTTGAAATAAATGTAAGTTCAGTTCGACGACGACAAATTGAAGACGAGTGGGTAAAAGCTCTTGTTATGTATATGAACGCAATGCTGCTGGTTTATGTTGAATCGGATGATATGACGAGAAAGGGATACGTGATGGTACAAAAGTCGATTTACGAAAAAGTGAATAAGATAGTCGATTGGGACCGGGTTGACGATGAAGACAAAAATCTAAAAAAGAAGGGAACAATTTTCTTCGGTACCTATAGTAAATTTAATGGTGGGAATGAATGAGGAGAGTGTTTGAACAATAAATTAGGAGAATGTTTGACCCTAACGGTTCGCAGTTGTGGTCCGTGTCTTCAACTGTTACTGTTTTACAGCATCTGGAAATTGTATACTTCTTTATGAATCATCCCTTATATTTGAATATACACTGAAGTGCCAAAAAACTCGTACACCATCCTAATACTTGGTAGGTCCCCTACGGGAGCGCATGACTGCAGAAATACGACGGGGCATGGACTCTACTAGCTTCTGGAAATATGCTGCAGGCAATGCACACCATACTTCCTGCAGAGCGTTCCACAATTCGGATGTATTCCGAGGTTTCGGATTCCTGTGTTCGATAGTGCGTTGCATGGCATCCCAAATGTGTTTTATCACGTTCAGATCTGGGGACTTGGGTGGGAATGGCAACACCCCAAACTCAGATGAATGCTGCTCTAACCATAATGTGGCGTCCCGACACTTGTGTGGAGGAGCATTGTCCTCTTGGAACAGGCCCAATAACATCAGCATGTATGCAGGATATGAACGGCTGTGCCTCGTCAGAAATGATGCGCACATAGCGTTGGCCCGGTCACAGACGTTTGTAGATGTTCCAGGGGTCCCAGTGAAGTCCAGCTAAACACACCCCATGCCATTACGGACCCCCCCCCCCCACCAGCCGGTACAGTTCCCTGTTGACAGGCGGGATCCATGGCTTCATGGGGTTTGCGCCACACACGAATCCTTCCATCTGCACGATACAGTTGGAAACGCGACTCATCAGACCAGGCTACTTGTTTCCAGTGATCAAGTGCCCAGTGGTGGTATTGCCGTGCCCAAGCGAGGCGCGTAGCTCTGTGTTGTGCACCCATCAAGGGGACTCGAGTTGGGCGTCGAAAACCCATATCGTGCAAGGTACGTTGCACAGTACGGATGCTGATGCTTGTTGAGGCTCCAGCATTGAATTCCGATGATACCTGCGAGAGTGTCGCGTGAAACGATTCTTGATAGCCGACGATGGTCACGTTCACCCAATGTCTTTTTACGGCCACACTGGTATCGTAGGTTGGAGGTTTTGCCGGAATTCTTGTAGTCACGGTACACCCTTGCAATGGTCGTCCGTGAAAATACGAACTTCGTTTCTACCTCCGAAATACTATGGCCCATCTCACGAGCGCCAACTATGACACCGCGTTGAAAATCGCTTAAATCGTTATTACTTGTCCTTCTCATGCCGAAAACAGCTCTGACAGCTGGCAAGGATGTCTATCGCTTTATATACGCACTGGAGGACGCAACCGAGTACGCGCATAGGCGACGTTGCTATATATTTTGAATAAGCTCGTCTGTACCAGTGTTTCTGGGTATGTCGTCGAGAGCTTTAAAACGATATCACGCAGAGTCGTGTTGCGCTCACGGTAGCCGAGATAGACTCAGTTAAACGCGGAGGTACACCCAGAAATATTACGTCATCTCCCTCGCGCACAGGGAGCTAGGGGAGCGTCGCGAGCACGATGTATTACGCAGTAGGCTAATTGGACTCCATGCTGTTTACGAATATGCTAAGACGATTAGTGTGCGGCACGTATTTTTAACGCTATAATGATTTCAATTGGGAGCTATTTTTGTCACAGACGGTCGACCGTAAGTCGCACCATACTATCCGCGAAGTTAGACGGAGTCCTACGTCAAAAACATATGCGGATGAGATATGTTTATATACACCTTGCCAGATATTTTTGCTTTGTTTTTTGTCAAAATACTTTCTTATCACTCTACATCCAGTTTCATATCTCTTATTGCATGCAATGTTTCGCATTTCAAAAGCACAGTCTGAGAAATTCCATGCTGGCAGAGAATTCCTTAAAACTCAGGTGCATCTGTCAGATTGGAACATGTGAAAACACAAATTTGTCGGTGACAGAGATCGAGTCGCCCCTCCTCGCTCCGGAGCCAGTTGTTCTAACCGATTAAACTACACCGACGGAATGTAGCACTGCGGATTTGTCGTCTTGACAGGTACTCTCTGTAGTATGTCGCAATACTTTCAAATGATTCAATTAAGTAGGTTTTCCATCGCACTGACGTCAGTTATTAAATGAGACAAAAAACAAACAAACAGTATCTTATTAATAGTGAAGAAAAGGGATCATACGTCAGTATTAGTTTCTCAGGATGCCATGCTCATTAAGACGAAAGGGATGGTCCATCTCCATTATGCAAATTCGGAAAACGCGTGTCATGTGGAGAATGTAATTGACACCCCACCGTTCGCAGAGCATCATTCCATGTCACATTAACAACTACAATCACGTTTTCGTACTGCCTTTCTACAAAGGCGTTGACAGAGGTAATTCCAGATGTCTGACATTAGTTCGCAAGTGTTTTATCCCAGGTATTGTCCTTGTGACATCGCCTCGGGGGTGATGTAGAAAAATAAGACATTTTTTTAATTGCGCGCAGTTAATTAGCAAAACTTCATCACCCTATGAGCAAATTTTGACGTTCTGCTGTCTTTTGCTGGTTTTCATGTGACTTAAAAAACACACACCCAGTAAATCAAGTAAAGCCTGTTTAAATTGGATCCTGCTAAAAATTGTGCCCTTTGTTTCCAATGGTAAACACTTCTGTAGACATTTTCTGCGAAATTAGTGCATTCCCAAGGATGAAGTTGTGCACATGGATAAAAATAATTTCATATTATAGCCTAGAATACTTAATGTTTTCAAAAACTTAACCATAATTTTATTAAGAATCAATAATATTTACTTTTAGACCTGCACATAGATGGCGCCACATGCACATGTGACTCGCTAAATGCAATCACGTCGCATTTCGTTTAATAATTTTATTAATTTTCGGAATGGAATCACCGCTTGACGATAGTCTGGAATGTTTAGAACGATATTAGATTAAATTTTCTGACAGTAATTTCGTTGAAAATGTTAACAGACCTGTGGGTACCGCTGATTTTTAATTGCGAAATAAATTAGCAAGCTCTCTCTCTGCCACATTTTTTGAGCTAAATTATTGTCAGGAAATTTAATCTAAGATAATTTCTTAACATTACAAACTATCGCATAGACAGACACAAGTGTTGATTCCATTCCGAAAATTAATAAAATTATTAAACACAATACGACGTGATTTCATTTAGGGAGTCACATGCACATGTGGTGCCATCTATGTGCAGGTCTCAACACCACCAAAGCGAAAGTTATTTATTCTTAATATAACTATGGTTAAGTTCTTGAAAATATTAAGTATGCTAGGTTATAATATGAAATTATTTTTATCGATCTACTGAATTTCATCCTGGGTAATGTATTAAGTGCGAAAAAGATGTCTACAGAAGTTTTTACTATTGGAAATGTGGGGCAAAGTTTTTAGATGAATCCACCTTAAACTAGATTTAAATTGGCAAAAACTTCTCAAAGGTATTCTTCTGGTCCGCCTAAAAACCAGCCCGGTCTTAAAATCTACAGAACAACCGATAGTGATTATTAGTTATCAATTAACTACGATGCGTGCAAAAGAATGTGACAAAAAAAAAAAAAGAGAGAGAGAGAGAAAGAAAGAATGCAATTTACTGTGAAGCGAAATGATAGAAGCAACTCCCTGTGGTCAGTGCCAATTTTTTCGAAAAATTGTAGTTGCATATGCGTGTGAGTGCTAAGTATTACAAATCTGTGCGTAATCATTATCCCAGGACCAGTTTTACTATATCCTAAAACCTCATGCAACAAGCAGGATTATAATACAAGGGTTGCATCGAAAGTAATGAAAAAGTGGGCGTAACTTTTTTATTAACTGACAGAGGTTCAAATTGCAACCTTTTTGCAGAGTAACTCTTCTTCTATAATAACCTTTCTTCTTCATTGCAAGTAAATAATGGATTCCAAACAGAAGCAACATGCCGTCATTGAGTTCTCGACAAAGGAAAGGTGCAGGCTGTCCGACATCCACAGAAGGCTACAGAATGCTTACAGAGATGACACCATTGACAAGAGCAATGTGCACAGGTGGATGAAGAAGTTTAAAGAAGGGAAAACCAGCATTGAAGACAAACCACGCAGTGAGAGACCGTCAACTGCGATCACTGACACGAATCGTAAGCGAGTGAATGAATTGATTCGCGAGGAGAAAGAGACGAGTCACAATCGGTGAGCTTGTTGCACAACAGGACTGCAGTCACAATGCCATACAGAAGATGCTAGAAGACTTAGGGTATTGGAAAGTGTGTGCAAAGTGTGTGCCTGGGTAGTTGACGCCCGATTTAAAGGAGATAAAGGTGGACTTTGTTCTGATCTGCTGGAAGCGTTTGAAGCCAATGAAGACACTTGTTTTTCGATCTGGCGACAGGGGATGAAACGTGGGCGTATCTTTACGAACCGGAAGCGAAGAATCAATCCATGGAACGGGGTCACATCTCTTCACCAAGGCCTAAGAAGGTCAAGGGCTAGCGACCAGCACAGGTGACTGTTTTTTTGGGATGACAATGGTGCCATTCTCCTTTGTTTTCTGTAAGGTGGCCGTGTTGTGGCCAGCGAGCGGTACATTGAGACACTCAAAAAGTTTAGAGTAGCCATAAAGAGGAAAAGACTGAACAGAATCTGAAAAAGATCCACATTCACCATGACAAAGCGAGATCACCCAAATCTTTGGCAACAAATCAGCCGATCAGCAAATTAGGCTGGTCCGTGGTCTCCCTCCCCCCATCCACAGTACAGCACGGATCTGGCGCCCTCCGACTTCCACCTGTTCGATCCAATGAAGGACTTAATATGTCTAGAGACTTAATATGTCTTCCACCTGTTCGATCCAATGAAGGACTTAATATGTCTAATATGTCCTTAACCGCTAACGTGCTACCAGCATGTGCTGGCCGTTAACCTACACGCTTTCGTGGCCTTCGCTCATTCTTCGGCCGATGGTCTGTTCAGCAGAACAATGTGCATCCCCTTCGGGACGGAACCATCCAGGCAGGGCTCGAGGAACCCTCATCTGAGTTTGGAACCATCCAGTGGCCCCCCCCCAAAGTCCCCGGATTTAAACCCCGTGGAGGCTCTCTGTGAGGCCGTGGAGCGGAACGTCAGATCCACGGATCCTGGACCGGCGTATCGGGCGGAATTGTGGGCAATGTCGCAATAGGCATGGTTCGCATTACCTCCGGGTACCCTCCGGCATCTGTGGATTCGATGCCTCTGCGTGTACAGTCTGTTATTCGCGATAGAGAAGGACCAACGTGCTATTAGGTAGGTATCTGTAATGTTTTGTCCATTTGAGCAAATAATATAAAGCTTCGCGTGAAGAACGTCAACTCTCGTAGAAATAATGTAAAACAGACGACAATAGCACCACCACAAGCTAAGAGATTATATGCTCCGCCGGAAAGGAAACATTCAGGAGCAAAAGACGTTAGGGGACTACGGCAGTGAAGCTTTTCTTTGATCCACGAGGGTTTCCTTCGATCTGATGACTATTTGCTTAGAGCAGATTTTTTTTTGTTGCTGTTGTTGTTTTGTGATATCGCGGTTAAGCAAATATACAATAGCATTAGTCATCATCAACGATTATCAATCCACTGCTGGATGAAGGTCTCCCCAAATTTCTTCCACAATTGTCTGTCTTGGGCCTGGCTCCTCCATGTCACTCCAGCATACTTTCGAACTTCATCCATCCATCTCCCATGGAGTTTTCTTCTCGGTCGCAAGGTCAGGTGATGGGAAACATATCGCCTCTCCTTGACAAATATCAACCCCGCCTTCTCACGGTGCATCCTGTTCCCACTAAAAAGGCTCTGACGACCGCCAGTAGCGGTATAACTATACCATCGGGATTAAAGGAAATGATATCCCACACTCACCAACCCGCTTGGCCAGCGTGGTGAGTTATGGCCAAACCCCCTCAAAGAATAGCATTAGTATTACTATTTAAATTAAACTTTAGCAAATATTGTAGTTAGGCCCAAGGATCTGTACAAAATGCAAACAATCTCTAGTATTCAGCATTACCAAAAACGTTTCAAAAAAACTGAAGAACCAACAAAGCCTTGACTAACACAATTGGTGTAACAAAAGTAACATATAACCGATTTGCGAATTAGTTATGCTACCGAGAAAGTAACAATCACGTGCTGTGAGTAGCTCGGCTGACTGTTCTTTACCAGAATTGAGGTCAACAGAAATACGGACTGCTCCGGCATCAGCCTGTATGTTGGTTTTTGTGCACTACATCTTGTATCTTACGATATGTCTGCGCTAGTTACGACTCGCCGAGCCTTAACTTCTTCTGTTAGATATTCTCTGATTTGAGTGTACAATTGTAACAAAGAACGGTGAACCAAGTGATATCTCAGGGGGAGTGCCCAGGCTACCTGGGCCACCCCTACTGAGTGCGCCACTGGCTCTTCCTAATGAATAATTTTACCGTTCATTTTTATAATAAACATTTTTTAAATAAATCTTACGGAAGAGAAAACAAGCTTAGATAGCCCTGCTTGAAACAGTAGTAAGCTCTGTTTTCGCGGATAAATGTTCGTGCGTATTGAAACTGAGGAAATACAGATGCTATTTAATCTGCATTCAGTTACATGGACGGAGGAGAAAGTATCTCAGTTTTATTGCTGTTGCGTGTAAGCCGCTGAGGGGAAAACGACTGTTCCGGGTAGATGCGCAGAAGCCGACACAAAGCAAAAGGTTCAACCGGAATAAAAAGGCCCGTGAACAAAAACATATGCGCCATTTATTTCGAATAATAAGCCTGACGATGAAGTCAAAAAGAAAATTATTGCTTCGACTCGTACGGATTTCTCGCTTGAGCATCAACAGTTGTTCATTTCACGCTTCGCTGAGCACAAAGGTGAGACTCCTAGACAAAATTTTGTTATAAACGTACGTTAGCCGCGGCAACCCAAGGTCAACAGGTGCCGTTTCAACACAACCACGTGTCTTAAATAAAACAGGAAAAGAAATTATTAATTAATGCAACCGAGAATAAGAACGAAGGTTAGGTGATTCTATTTTGGAAAACGTGAGTCATGATGTTTAGATAAGAAAAAAAAAAGATGAAATCTTCTTCATAAACAAGTATGTGAAGATACGAATCAGGGGCGTCGTTATATCATTTCGGAGGGGGCTGAATTAACCCCCCCACCGATAATTTTCAAATAAGTTTTCCGTTTAAGTTATAGTTAAAATTCTACGTTTTTACTAAGTTTGGAAAATTATTATTTATTTTAAGTTAGTGATAAATCATCAATACATAAGTAAACAAGAAAGATAACACCGAATTTTCGGTTGTAATGAGCACGCCGTTTGAATCCTTTCCGACGCGAATAAAATTTTTCAAAAACATTCATCGTGGCAGGTCCGTAGCCAGAAAGTATTTTCGGGGAAGGGATTCTGAATTTGAAAATTTTCTCGCTACGTTACACATATGTTGAGATTTTTTTCTCTGTTACATTTTTAAGACGCTAAATTCCTTTATTTAATAATCCTATTTTTCAAATACTGACTTAGCCCGTTGAGATAAGAATACAACGGATTCTAGAAATCACTTATTGCTATTCAAGCGTTTATTAACCACGTTGGAAAATATCTTTGTACACGATATTTTTTGTAAATATATTTTTGGATTCTGGTAGTAGTTTTCCTTGTTCTGGCCCATGGACTACTTTAACAGTGACATCGTCAAACCGTCGAACTCTTGACAATGCAACATAAAGTTGTCCATGGCTAAGCACTGGTTCAGGAAGGTAGATAAGATAGCTACTTTATCCAGTGTTTGAACTTGAGACTTATTAATGGTCATAGCAAAGGTGAGTTTTACAGGAAATTGTCGTCGTCTTAATGTGAATGGGAGGTCTATAACAGTAGGTGCGAGGTCAATTCGCGAAATAAAAAAAACACTTTTACCACATGTGAGTATACTTCTGAAATGACCAAATTGGGTTTTAGTTCTTAAATTATCAGTCTTGTTCCATTGCATATACCTCGTTGTGTATGGAGGTTTCTCAGGAGCATGATAACAGCTCCAATCTTCAACTTCAGTTTGTGAAGTGGCATTCCTGATGGAGTTTGCTCATTTAAAAACTCTATAGGATAATACCGTTCAGTATTTTCTTCGCCATCGGCATCAACTGAATCAGAGCTTAAGTATGGTTTATAATATAATAGCAACCTCATTAGATCTTGGAGCATTATAACGCCTTTGATAATTTCTACAATCTTGAGTAATAGCCATTGATACATTAGAAGGAACAGCATTATTCATTTCAGCATCTTGAATACTCTCTTGCTCGACTTCATTAGAGCATTTTACATGCTTCCACAAATGGATTATTTTCTGTCATGAATGTATTCAGTGTTTGTAACAGATCTTTATTGCCCAATCATTTGTGGAAGCATGTACAATACCGCATATTTCCGCTGTTCATCGTAAGACATCCATGCCTCACCGGGATTCGAACCCGGACCCAGCTCGGACGAATCAGTAGAAGCCATCGCTTAGACCACTGCCCCACCGGGGCGGCAAATAGGCTTTCGGCGTTTAACCTTCAATCTCTTCGTCTAATGAAGGAGGTAAATTTCTTTTTTGGCTCGGCATAGGCGAGGTTAAAAACAACAGTCAAGTTCGGAAAGGACACTAACGTTCGTCCTTGCTTTACTGAAATAAAAGTCATCCCCGTCGTTGATAGTACGTATTAAAATTAATAAATTTATAAGTATTAATGGCTGTTAAATATTTTTAGGAGGAAAATGCATGAAAAATTAATAATCTTGTATGTTTAAATATTTAAATAATAAGCATCTTACAGCCTAGAACTGAATTCTTTCGCTTCCACCGCACTCGGAAAACAAAAACAAAAAACCTAACTTCAAACGAAAGAAAAAAGATGTAAACAAAACGTTAAACAGAAACGGTTACGAATAACACGATGTGAGCAGCGAAATATAAATGTTCGTCTGACCGTGTGACGTAACGCATCTCTGACGTCATGTGAGAACGATTTGGATGAGATGACGCACACCAGCAGCTGTGTTCTTTGTTGCTATGACAACAAAACAAAGTGATATACGCGTGGACTGTGCGCGTGTAGCTGATGTCGTCACTTGCACGAAAACATGAAAAGCTAATCATGACGTCACAAACATTTGTTCCTCGGTTGTTGCTATGACGACTTAAAAAGTGACCTAGGTCGTCGGCAACTTAGTCTTTTATATATAAGGATACTACTTACACAAGTATGTGAATCTATGTATACACTCTCTTTATTTAAGTACGGCGTATGCCCCAATATCTTTTTTATTTTCATTAAATTCATATACACCAATGAGCCATTACATTATGACCACCCCCAGCCGAAAGAAATGAGCGCGCCTGGAGACCGAACGGTGGCGCAGGCGAAGTTCATAGAGTTGTATATATAAAACCCGAGGACCGGCTTTCGGTTAGTAGAGTGTTCGGAGTCAGAATGGGAAAAGCTGCTGATTTATCGGAGTTTGATAAAGAACAAATTGTAATGGCACAGCGCCTAGGAACTACGATCTCGGAAACGGCGAGGCTTGTGGGTTGTGCACGTGCCGCTGTAGTGAGTACGCATCAAAAGTGGTGCACAGATGGCCAAACGATGCACCGTCGTCCAGTCGTGTGTCGTCCGTAGCTCATTGATGCCAGAGGGGAGCCGAGACTATCGCGCATTGTTCACAACGACCGCAGGGCCACAGTGCCACAAATCACCAGCAGCTACAACAGTGGTGATCAGGGCAATGTGTCACAGCACACAGTTCATCGCAGCCTTCTGCGCATGTGCATGCGTAGCCGAAGACCCAGCCGGGCCCCCATGCTTACTGCATTTCATTGTCTACAATGCCTGAAATTGGCCCAAGATCTTCGAGATTGGACCGTGGATGGTTGGAAGAAAGTGCCCTGGTCTGACGAATCAAGATTCCTGGTGCATCACGTAGAACGGCCGAGCGCAGATACGCAGTTTTCCAACGGAGGCTATGGTACCTAGATGGGTCTGCGAAATGTTCTTAGGTAATTTGAATAGATCTCGTTGAGAGCTTTAAAACGATACCATGCACACTCGTGTTGTGCTCACGGTTGCCGAGATAGACTGAGTCAAACGCGGCGATATCAGTTATATACACTAAAGTGCCAAAAGTCATGGAATACGTAACTAGTATCGTGTAGGGCCTCTTCTAGCCCGGCGAAGTGCAGCAACTCGACGTGGCATCGATTCCACAAGGGGCCGGAAAACTTCTGGAAAGATGTTGAGCCATGTCGTCTGAACAGCCGCCCACAGTTCCCTGGTATTTGTAGTTGCAGAATCTTGGGTGCGAATGGACCTTTCTGCCACGTCCCGGAAGTGCTCTATTGGGTTCATGTTGGGCGAACGTGTTGGTCACAACCATGCCTCGGAACTGTCCATAATGCTCCTCGAACCAATTTTGGACAACTTGGGCCCGATGACATGTTGCATTGTCAGCCAGGAAAATTCCATCGTTGTTGGGGTACATGAAGTCCATGAACGGCTGCAAATGGTCACCCAGCAGATCAGCAAAGCGATTACCGGTTAATGACGTGTTTACGAGAACCAGAGGACCCAAACCGTGCTACGTAAAGACACCCCCCACGTGTATGGAACCACCACCACAGTGCCTTGTTGACAGCTTGGGTCCATGGCCTCATGGAGTCTACGCCACACCCGAACCCTACTATTAGCTCGTAACAACTGGTAGCGTGACTCATCGGACCACGCTGCATGTTACCTGTCTTCCAGGGTCCAATTACTATGTTCACGATCCCAGGTGAGGCGCAGTATCCGATGTCGTGGTGTTAGCAAAGACACTGTGGTGGGTTTTCTGCTCCCATAACCCAGCATGGACGCTAAAATACTCTGTACTGACCTGATAGATATGCCTCTGGTACCTCCTGCATTGAATGTGGATGTTAGTTGAGCCAGTGCCGCTTGTCTGTTAGCATGGGCAATCCTGGTCAGACGCCGCTGGTCACGGTCATTCAGCACCCGTGGTCGTCCACCGCGCTGTCCACGGTGAGTGGTACTGTCTTCCATGAGGTATTCTCGGTATACACATGATACCGTGGATCGTGGAATGTTCGCACAACTTCGGAAATTGATTGTCCCATCCGTCTGGCTCCCACCATCATTCCTCGTTCAAACTCCGATAATTCACGACGGCTTGCCATAATCCTACTGGCGGTTGTTCAGCTTAACTCACGAGATTACACCTCTCTACTCTTAAAAATCGTGGAGTGCGTCGAAGCCTTTATGTGACGGCAGCGCCAGTTAAACACATACTGCTGTCACATGACTTTTGGCACTTCAGTGTATTTTTCATCATTGTAAGAGAGAAGTTGACTTCGGGAAAATAACTTTAACAGAAGGGTATTATTTTTCTCCTATGTGAAAATATTAAAATTCATCTGTAAAATCAAGGAATATGGACTCCTATTCCATGGAGACTTCTATATATAAGAATTTGGAGATTTCTCACATTACATATGCGCTTCTAAAATTGCACTCATAAGAACTCCTTTTAGTTTGATAAAATTCAGTTGTTGTTTTTTACGCTTTCCAACCGTAGGTTGAGGAAGCGTATATGCTCCAGCTTTGTCCGTCTGTCCTTCCGTCCGTCCGCACGGTAACGCGTAAAAATGGTTCGATTTCGATGAAATTTTAGTATATGGCAGGGGACCACCCAGGGACGAACCCTATTAAAAATGGGCGAAATGGGGTCAAAGGTCAGGACATAGGAGCGGGATGCATTCCATTGCCCTTATGCGTCATAACTTGCGTAAATATGGTTCGACTTCGATGAAATTTTAGTACGTGGTAAGGAACCACCTGGGAACGAACTCTATTGAAAATGGGAAGAATGGGGTCAAAGGCCAGGACGTAGGAGCTGGATCCGTTCCATCGCCCTTATACGTTATAACTTACGTAAAAATGCTTCGATTGAGACAACACTGTATCATGTTGTTCCAGAGGTATACTTTACAGGTTCTGTTGAATATCATCGAAATGTGGTGAAAGGTCAGGTCACAGGAGCGAGATTTATTCTACAGCGATTATCCTCATAACTTGAGTAATGATTTCTGGTATGTTGGAAAGCGTATTATAATCAATGCATTGCATGATTTTACTAACTTGTTTAATACTGAATGAACGTTTAAAAGAAACAAAATTTCAAATTTCCAGTGAAAAAACGTAACTAGACGAAACCCGTCGGAATCGACGGTAAGTTTTTTTTTTTTTTTTTTTTTTTTCGAAGATAATAAACTCATATGAAACAACAAATGTAAACTTTATTTGATTGACAATTTTTTTTTTTTTTTTTTTGATTGGAGGTTTAACGACCACCGTGAGCAACGCAATGGGCTATAAGCAGTCGCCCGTCCCTAATTTAGGGTCACTGGTTCCAGGGAAGGGAGAGAGCCAGTGCCGTAAGACAAACACAACATCCATGCCTCACCGGGATTCGAACCCGGACCCCTTACGGACGAATGATCAGAGGCCAACGCCTTAGACCACTGCGCCACCGGGGCGGCATTGACAAATTCATTCAACCACTTCAGCAAAGACAACAGTCCAGGTTCGTGATTTTTTTTTTTGTTACTGAAGATTTAACGACCACCGTGAGCAACTTAACGGGCTATAAGCAGTCGCCAGTCCCTAATTTGGGGTCACTGGTTTCAGGGAAGGGAGAGAGCCAGTGGCGTAAGACAAACACAACATCCATGCCTCACCGGGATTCGAACCCGGACCCTCCACGAACGAATGATCATAAGCCAACGCTTGGGCTATAAGCAGTCGCCCGCCCCTATTTTAGGGTCATTGGTTTCAGGGAAGGCAGAGAGCCAGTGCCGTAAAACAAACACAACATCCATGCCTCACCGGGATTCGAACCCGGACCCTTCACGAACGAATGATCATAAGCCAACGCTTGGGCTATAAGCAGTCGCCCGCCCCTATTTTAGGGTCACTGGTTTCAGGGAAGGCAGAGAGCCACTGCCGTGAAACAAACGCAACATCCATGCCTCACCGGGGTTCGAACTCGGTAGACAAAACCCGTCGGAATCGACGAATAGTTTTATTTTTCCCCCGGTAGACGATACCCGTCGGAATCGACAATTAGGTTCTTCTTTTTTTTTTTTTTTTTTTTTTTGCTTTTTAAGAAAATAAACACATATGAAAAGTTTATTTACATCTTTACATAATGGGAAACGTCTTACCTACGTGAATAAAGTGGATCGAATGAATGTTAAATTGTAAGTATACATCACACAGTCCAATGGCACAACGCAATCAGGTCTTCGAGTGTTCGCTGTTCCGATAAGAACTTTCAAACAAATTCCTACTAGCGTTGTTTTGCACAACGGTTCGCTGAGAAGAGAGACTTCGGACGTTGGACTATCTGAGTCCCTCTAACAGCGCGTGAGTCAACCGCGGGCGATCGGATGTTAATAGCACCCTTCTCCCTTAGACTTTACATGGGAACTTTGCCGCCCCACAACGCCCGAACCATTGCCCCAATCTCATTTTTCTCTTCGACTGGCACATCTACATGGTAAGACCTTTATTTTGATACCTCAACCATATCTTTATGTTCAGCCATTCTCTAACAACTGGTATTGCAGTAAAAAACCTTATAGAATTAATATATAGATGGTGTAATATAATAATCAAGACTGCCCTGTATTTGAATTTTTGTTTTCTTCTGACGTCACCCTTGCTTACAGATTTTATCGAGTTTAGATTTTCGCCAACGGAAGATACTGCGGAAGTCATTGCGTAGTTTCTTAGTGTTGGAAAGAGGAAGTTCCAAGAATCCTTTTTTGCTAGGTGACTTCTCATTGGTCGAAACGCAGAGGGGTATGTTGCCACGATCAGTTAACTTCCTCCTAGACTCTTGTGATCGGAAGCGACGGCAGGGGAGTGAATGTGAATGCCCAGTGATGACAAATAAAAAAGAAATCAGCTAATGTATTGAGTTCCCACGAAGCACAGATGTTACATTTGTTTGGTTTCTTCTCTGGAAGCAGTATGCGTGAAAACGATTTGTAAATGTACTCTAGGGACAGGGTTTAACCGCAGTTAACCTTTAACTGAGGACGTTTAGTCAAAATGACCCCAGTAAAGCGAAACGTTTTGAAAAAAACATCCCCAACCTCATTGAAATTTAATATACAGGGTGTCCGAGAATTATTGGACACATTACAAAATTATATAAAACAAAACATTAAACAGATAGAAAGAAACCGACTGTACTATCTTACAATGTAACTACACAAGTTAATAAATTTCGACGTGAGATCCCTTGGTTGCTCGTAGTACGTCCAAGCGATACTCGATTTCATGCCATGTATTGGCAAGCATCTGAGGAGTTATGGAATTAATAGCAGCTGTGATACGCTGCTTCAATCCCTGCAAATCAGTACAAGGCGTCTGATAGACACGATCCTTCACATAACCCCACATGAAATAATCCAATGGAGTTAGATCTGGAGAGCGAGGAGGCCACGGAATGGGACAACCACACCTAATCCATCTGTTGGGGAAATGCTCATTTAGGTACACGTTGACCAATGCGGAGCCGTCTTGTTGGAAAACGACATTGTCATATCTTTTTATCTGGGATATAGCGAAATTTTTTAGCATATCCAAGGAAATGTCACCATTTATGGTTTTTTTCGCAGGAGAAGAAAGGGCCAATCACTTCTCTTTTTGATAGGGCGCACCACACATTAACTTTTCGAGAATCACGTTCCAGCTCAATAGCAGCATGAGGTGGTTCACTGCACCATATCCTACTGTTGTGACGATTCACAATACCTGATACATGAAATGTGGATTCTTCACTAAAAATTACAGTACTGAGAAAGTTTTCGTCGTTTTCCACTCGATTCAGCATATCCACAGCGAAATCGTATCGCCGAGTGTGATCATTTACATGCATCTTTTGCACTATTTAAATTTTATAAGTATAAAACTTTAATTTCTTGTGCAAGATATCGTGAACTGGCGATTTCGGAATGCACAGTTCTGTGCTTGCTTTACGAACAGATTTCCTGGGGCTTCGTCGGAAACTTTCATTAACTAGGTCAACCGTCTCACCACTGACGCTAGGCCCAACGGTTCCTCCACGATGTTCCACATTGCCAGTTTCTTTAAACTGTTTCATC
The DNA here is from genome assembly GCA_039090855.1 of Macrothele yani. Lineage (NCBI taxonomy): Eukaryota > Metazoa > Arthropoda > Arachnida > Araneae > Macrothelidae > Macrothele > Macrothele yani. The sequence goes on from CM077006.1 coordinate 44,436,525, forward strand.
CACCGCTTAATTTAATTCGCTGACGGAGGATTACAACCATACTTTAAACGGTACCGTCTTTTAACTTTAATTCCGCAAGCCATAACACACACATCGCCTTCTGCTGTACGGATGACATGACTACTGATTGCGCATTTCTCATACATTCCTCATCAGGCCACACCTAGCGCCATCTGTCGGATTCTGGGAATAACAATTCTGCAAAACAAAAATATAGAAACCGTGTTAGTAATACGTGACATAGAAAAACAGACAATGCTCATAGTTTTTTTGTACATAATTTTGTAATGTGTCCAATAATCCTCGGACACCCTGTATTTTACTGACTTTTCTTAAAATTACGTCTACTTTAAATCTCATGTGAATTTAATACAAAAGCTCCCCTATCTTACACCTACATTATAAAATTTCTCCCGCTGTCTGCCGTCTGGCTCTTCTCGCCTGTAGGGCAATATACCGGTCGTCCGCCGCCGTGGTTGCTCGTGGACGACCACTGCTAAACTCTCGGACAGCTGCTCATTTGGGGTCAAAATGACAGCATTTTGCTTATAGCGTAAGTGTTTTTCAAACAATGCTGGACATCAGTGCAAACAATGCGCATGTTGCATACAGTATGACAGTTTTCGCGAAGTGAAGAAGTTACCAAACGTAATTTTATAAAACAACTCGATGAAAGTTTGATAAAGAAAAGAAAAAAGCAGTTGCAAGGGTCATAAGAAGAGTTCTACACACGTTAATCTAAAACGGAAACGGATAATGCAATCGGGAAAATGATTGCGTCATGTCAAGGTCAGACCCTCAGCAACGCAGTGGTGTCAGAACGAAGCGCTATCATTTGCTGTGTGGAAATGGGAGGGTTTGGAAGTGGAAGCCTGCAGCTCCTCAGGTCTAGTCACAGCGTTAGACCAGCGCTCGTACGTGAAAATAGAAATTCTGCGGAGGGAAAACTCCGACGCTGACTTGCAAGAAGTTTGTGGGGAAGGAACTATTGATAGATGCGTAATTTCTTTCTGAGGAAAATTGAGATACAGAAAATTCCTTAAAATTGCCCCAACTTGTTGGAAGCGGGAGCGATCTTGTTGCATGACAACGCGTCGTGTCATGGTGCAGCGTCGGTACGGGGGACTTTTGTCGAAATATGGCTGGGAAACTTTATCCCACCCACCATACTGCCCTGATCTCAGTCCATCCGACTTTGATCTTTTTCCAAAGTTAAAAAAACGGCTCCGTGGCATCCTCTACGAATCACTGGACCAACTGTCATTGGACGTGACCCGAGTAATACGACAGCTGAAAAAAGTTGGCGTATTATGGGGCATCCAGAATCAACCTCACAAACTAGCAAGCTGTCATTAGCAGTGGAGAGGAGTACGTTGAACGGCTCTAAGGTAAGTTTTCTCCATTACGTCACACTTTTCTCAAAAATGGACAGTGTGCACAACTTTTGTTAGGACCCCCGTACAACGACGATGTGAAAACAAGGGAATACCGCGTGACTTACGTTATTACCGTATCCTCGGAGACGGGGGCAAGGGGCCCCCTACAAAATTTTCGTAAAAAGTTCCATTTTTTTTTTTTTTTTTTTTTTTTTTGAATTGGTATACTATCTCACGGTACTCTATCTTAGACCGTAGACGGTTTTTAAAAGCAGTCGGAGCCTGGGGCTAAGGGGTCAAGGGGTCCCCATACAAAATTTTCGTAAAAAGTTTCATTTTTTGCTTTTTATTTTGAATTGGTGTTCTGTCTCATGGTTTTTGGTAGGAATCAGTTTTTGAAAGGAGTCTGAGCCGGGTGGCCAAGGGCTCAAGGGGCTCCCCATACAAAAATTTTGTAAAAAGTTCCAGTTTTTCCTTTTTTATTTTGAATTGCTGTTCTGTCTCATGGTTTTTGGAAGGACTCTGAGCCCGGGGGTCAAGAGGTCAAGGGGCTCCCCATACAAAATTTTTGTAAAAAGTTCCATTTTTTACTCTTTTATTTTGAATTGGTGTTCTATCTCATGGATTTTAGAAGGAGTCTGAGCCCGGGGATCAAGGAGCTCCCCATACAAAATTTTTGTAAAAAGTTCCATATTTTACTTTTTTATTTTGGATTGGTGTACTATCTCATGGTTTTTGGAAGGAGTCTGAGCCCGGGGGTCAAGGGGTCAAGGGGCTCTCCATACAAATTTTTTGTAAAAAAGTTCCATTTTTTACTTTTTTACTTTGAATTGATGTTCTATCTCATTGTTTTTAGAAGGAGTCTGAGCCCGGGGATCAAGGGGCACCCATACAAAATTTTTGTAAAAAGCTCCATTTTTTCCTTTTTTATTTTGAATTGGTGTTCTAACTCATGGTTTTTGGAAGGAGTCTGAGCTCGGGGGTCAAGGGGTCAAGGGGCTCCCCATACAAATTTTTTGTAAAAAGTTCTATTTTTACTTTTTTATTTTGAACTGGTGTTCTATCTCATTGTTTTTAGAATGAGTCTGAGCCCAGGGATCAAGGGGCTCCCAATGCAAAATTTTTGTGAAAAGTTACATTTTTTACTTTTTTATTTTGAATTGGTGTTCTATCTCATTTTTTTAGAAGGAGTCTGAGCCCGGGGATCAAGGGGCTCTCCATACAAATTTTTTGTAAAAAGTTCCATTGTTTACTTTTTTTATTTTGAATTGGTGTTCTATCTCATTGTTTTTAGAAGGAGGCTGAGCCTGGGGATCAAGGGGCTCCCCATACAAATTTTTTGTAAAAAGTTCCATTTTTTACTTTTTTATTTTGAATTGGTGTTCCATCTCATTGTTTTTAGAAGGAGTCTGAGCCCGTGATCAAGGGCACCCATACAAAATGTTCGTAAAAAGTTCCATTTTTTCCTTTTTTATTTTGAATTGGTGTTCTAACTCATGGTTTTTGGAAGGAGTCTGAGCCCGGGGATCAAGGGGTCAAGGGGCTCCTCATACAAATTTTTTGTATTTTTTTTTTACTTTTTTACTTTGAATTGGTGTTCTATCTCATTGTTTTTAGAAGGAGCCTGAGCCCGGGATCAACAAAGGCACCCATACAAAATGTTTGTAAAAAGTTCCATTTTTTCCTTTTTTATTTCGAATTGGTGTTCTAACTCATGGTTTTTAGAAGGAGTCTGAGCCCGGGGATCAAGGGGCTCCCCATACAAATTTTTTGTAAAAAGTTCCATTTTTTACTTTTTTATTTTGAATTGGTGTTCTATCTCATTGTTTTTTGGAAGGAGTCTGAGCCAAGGGATCAAGGGGCACCCATACAAAAATTTTGTAAAGAGTTCCATTTCTTACGTTTTCATTTTGAATTAGTGTTCTATCTTATGGTTTTTGGAAGGAGTGTGAGCCCGGGGGTCAAGGGGTCAAAGGGCTCCCCATACAACATTTTTGTAAATAGTTCCATTTTTTAGCACGTCTTTTGTGAAAAATGATTGTGCTTATGTTACCGGTTTGTCCGTCCGTCCGTCTGTACCCAAATATCTCTGCAACTATTAGTCCGATTTGAAATTTTTTTTTTTGCATTGGGAAGCTTGAAATATGCGAATGATGATCCTTTATTTTGTTTTTTTACGATGTACAATTTCGCCGCTGGGGAGCGTAAATGCAGATGATGTCGAATTCAAAAATACGTTTTATTCCACATATTTGCTTCTAAACAACCGATTTAAAAAATTATTTTATCTTTCGATTACATTTATGTCGAAGAGTATTTTAGATATAGTTACTTTTACAAATTACGCATAGATTTTTCGCTAGGGTGCGTAAAAGTAAATTACATTTTTCCCGATAACTCTTCTTCTAAAACTCCGATTTGAAAAATTTTTGCTTCAGCGGATGCACCTCGTGATGGAAACTCTTTTGTATATAATTTCAAATTTTTGGTAAAGAATACTTTAGCCACCAGGGGGCGTAAGTGTTAATTTTTGCTGCTGATGTATTTGCCATACAATCGGAGTTTCTAAATTATCGATTGAAAAAATTCTTTCATGGACCGATGACACTCACATCGGTAAACCTTTTGGAATATTTTCTTCGTAAAATATTTTATAGTTACTCCGCCAGGGGGCGTAGATGTATATTTTATTTTTGACAATATCTCTACTTCTAGGAGTCCGATTTGAAAAATTCCTTCTTTGTTGGATAGTGTTTTCAGTGTGACATGTTTTTCATATAATTTCAAAATTTTCAAGTGATTCATAGACTTTTCGCTAGGAGGCGTAGTGGCAAATTGGGTTTCCCCTATATCTCTGCATCCAAATCTCCGATTTGAAAAATTCTTTCTGGACCGGATACAGCTCCTGGTGGGAAATCGTTTGCACATAATTTCTAATTTTTGTAAAAAAAATAGTTTGGCAGCCAGGGGGCGTAGACCTTAATTTCCGCTTCTGATGTATTTGCAGCAAAATATGAGCTTTTAAATTTTCGATTGAAAAAAACGTCGTTTGTAGACCAATGGTACTCATGTCAACAAACCTTTTAGAAACTATTTCTTCTTAAAATAATGCATGGTTTCTACGCCACGGGGCGTAGATGTATATCTTATTTTTGTCAATATCTCTACTTCCAGAAGTCCGATTTGAAAAATTCATTCTTTGATGGATAGTGTTTCCAGTGTGACATGTTTTTAATATAATTTCTGAATTTTCAAGTAATTCATAGACTTTCCGCTAGGGAGCGTAATGGTAAATTCCTTCCCCCTACATCTCTGCTTCTAAATCTCCTATTTGAAAAATTCTTTCTGCACCGGATACAGCTCTTGATGAGAAATCCTTTGCACATGATTTACAGTTTTTGTAAAAAAATGGTTTGGCCACCAGGTGGCGTAAGTCTTAATTTCCGCTTCTGGTGTATTCGCAGCAAAATATGAGCTTCCAAAATCTCGATTGAAAAAAAAAGTCGTTTGTTGACTGATACTACTGATGTCGACAAACGTTTTAGTAACATCTTCTTCTTGAAATAATGCATGGTTTCTACGCCAGGGGCGTAAATATATATCATATTTTTGTCAATATCTCTACTTCTAGGAGACCGATTTGAAAAATCCCTTCTTTGTTGGATAGTGTTTCCGATGCGAAATGTTTTTCCTGTAAATTCAAAATTTTCAAGTAAATCATAGACTTTCCGCTAGGGGGCACAAAGGTAAAGCGCGTTTTCTGCGTTATTTCTGCTTCTAAAACTCCGATTAGAAAAATCTTCCTGTATCGCATACAAGACCAGATGGAAAACATTTTTCACATAATTTCTAATGTTTGGTAAAGAATGGTTTGGCCACCAGGGGGCATAAGTGTTAATTTCTGCTTCTGATGTACTTATAGCAAAATCTGGCCTCCTGAAAACTCGACTAAATTTTTTTTTCTTGGACCGATACCGCTCGTATGGGAAAACCTTTTGGAATACTTTCTTCCTAAATCCTAAAATAATGCATGGTTTTCCCACCAGGGTACGTAAAATCACACCTTATTTTTGTCGATATCTCTGTTTCCAAGAGTCCGATTTGAAAAATTCTTTCTGTTTTGGAGAGTGTTTCCGGTGAGAAATGTTTCTCATATGAATTCATGTTTTTCTTAACGCACAAGTCTGCAACCATAAGGCGTAAGCTCACGATTCCGTTTACAGCAATATCTGAGAAATTGAAAACCCGATTGAAAAAACTTCTTTCTTCCGTCAGATACTATTGTTTTCCATACCGGTTCCATTGACTTTGAATAGCTTTGATAAATTTAATTTGCGTCAGAACGGATTCAAAAAACGTGCTTATTACACCCGAAAATTCGGTGTCATCTTTCTTGTTACTGTTTTATTTTGAATTGGTGTTCTATCTCATGGTTTTTAGGAGGAGTCTGAGCCCGGGGGTCAAGGGGTCAAGGGGGATCCCCATAAAAAAAATTGTAAAAAGTTCCATTTTTTACTATTTTTATTTTGAATTCGAATTTAATACTTTTTGTTGTGATAAGTGCAAGAACTGATTTTTTTTTTTTTTTTTTTTGTGACAAGTGCTTTTCAGTGAAGAACTGCAACACAATTCAGCATCGGAACTGAATTTAAGTAAACAACAAAAATCAAACCGAAAAACTAAAAATACTGTGTGCCTAAAGACTCTACAGAGAATAAAATTCAAATTCACTGAAGAAATGAAATACAATATTAGGTCGGAGTTGGAAACGGGTCAAAAATTTTGGACCCTGACCTGGGCGTCATATAATTGGACCTGACCCAGACAAATCTGCTTTAAACAATAAAAAATATAGGGAGTTGAAAAGGTCTCTCCGCAGTGGGTATCTTCGGTTATATAGAAATTAAAAAAATGTTAATTATAGGAACGTATAATTTACTCACTTACTTACAGGAAGTATTGAAACTGTTGTCCTTCATGTGCAAGGCCTAACCTAACTGTTTTACACATGTTTTCAAACACATCTGCGAGAGCCAAAAAGTCCCTCCGCAGTAATTTTAAGGCTGCTCCACCTAATTTTAATAGCGCTACAGTCAAAATTTTGAATTAAGCAACTGGTGTGTTTAATTCAGTTCTCTCTGTTTCCTTGATAACATATGAAGCTTCAGAATATTTTGTGAAAGCACAAGTTTGTCCGCGACGGGCATCGAACCCATTTCCCTCACTCCGCAGTAAGTCGCTCTCCCAACTGAGCTACGCCGACAGAATATCTAGCTGCAGATTTGTTGTCTTGACACATGTTTTCGCCTCTGCACTACGTCACAGTGTTTCATAGCAACATCAATGTTCGCAAGTTTCTGATGAGTTGAAAGTTTCTAAATGTGGATTTTGTTCCCCAAGAAGGAAGGGGGAAACGTCCAGAAGGAGAACAGCCCCTTCTTTCTGATTTCCCCTCGAAAGGAAGGAACTTTTCTCCTGGACACTCCTCCTTCATATTGCATGACAAATCATTTTTCATTCCGCGAGCACCAATATTGAGCACAAAATTACACAGCGCGCATTTTTCTTCGAATTTCATTTTTTTTTCTTTTTTTTTTCCCTTTCAGAAATCAAATGGAAATAAAACCGGGCCAAAATCGGGTCAGGATCACTTTAACCCAACCCGTTGACCAGCTAGAAATTGTCGGCCCGCTGACCTATGACCTGTTTCCATCTATGTATTAGGTACGACTCGTGCCGTAAAAAATTAATCGTTTTCATTTGATTTGTACAAAATTTAGATAACTCAGCTAGTTGTAAATACAATTTGGAAAACAGTGTTAAAGAACGACGTATGCAAATTTTGCTCATGTAGGCTGCGTTAAAATTATCTTCAAAAAAATTTAATTGTTTTTTTTAATTGTTTTCGTGTGAACAGGTTAACATTTTCGACAATGCCGAGGAATTCGCAGAATGAGCACAAGCAAAAGTTCGATGAAATAATATTCAAATACTAGCGGAGGTACCCGGCGTTGCCCAGGATAGACATAAAGTTTGTTTCCAAGTAACAATGTAAATTGCACTATAGAAAAAAAAATCCTACCATGATGAACAACGCTCAAGTCGGGCCTCACGCTGTTCCAAGGTCTCTGCCGCCCTAGATACACTGGCTCTTTCCCACTAATCCATAAGTCTTCGATCACATTGTTCGGTTGTCTCACTCTCTCGAAGTAATTCTACTTTCTTTGTTTACGGCTGAACTTGTCCGATGGGTTTGCGTTTTTTTTTTTTTTTTTTTTTTTTGGAGGCTTTTCACCACATTTGATGAAAATTTTATTATAAAAATCACAATTTATAATGGCCGTTCTGAGCCCTAAAAACTCGAAATAGCAAACACGCACAATAATGCACTTCCTGCACTCCGCATTCAACTTTCTAGAGTGTAGATATTCAACCTGATCACACCCAACGTGAAAGAAAGTAGTTCACGATAATATACGGAATTTGTTTTACTAATATCGAAAACTAAACCGATTCGGATAATTCTTTCACCGTTAGGAAGCTTTCCGGAGGACGTAGGCGATTCCGCTTATTTATTATTATTTTTTAAATTGTTTTATTATTTTTGGCTGTACTACCGAGTAACATCGCTTTCAAGCAGTTTCCAATTTCCTATGTATCGTTTCGCTTTGTTTACATACAACCTGATCACACCCAACGTGAAAGAAAGTAGTTCACGATAAAATACGGAATTTTTTTTTTACTAATCTCGAAAACTAAACCCATTCCTATAACTCTTTCACCGTTGGGAAGCTTACTTCTTTCCATTGGACATAGGCTATTTCTTTTATCTATACTAATACCAATACTAATCTTGTATTTAAATTTTATGTGTAAAGAAGACCGTCTGTTTTAACTTCAACTTAACCTTGATGCTATTTGAGAGGACCACGCCTATATTGGTGGGAATCTGTAGCTCCACCCATATTTGAGACACCTGCGCCAATTGTTGGGAGTCTAATGAAACCTAATCCTTTCAAAGAAAATGCCATGATAACAAACAAAAAAAATACTTATAACAATATGTTCCGCCGGTGCGTTGTGTTTTCAAAAATCCGACTCTTCTCCGTATGCATGAACAGCGGAAGCTTACGAGGAATGAGGCGTCACCTGACGACCGTTGTTCTGACACGCGGAGTAATACTGCAGCAACCGACTTGCTCCCGGTCTATAGAGGGCCCCGTAAAAACACATTAGACCCCTTAGGGATGGAATTTCTAAAAATCGTCCCGCCTGTATTTTAATCTGGGTGATGAGGAGTAGTATGTATGCCAATTTTGGTGCAAATCCACCAAACCGTTTAGGAACGTATGCGGAACAAACATGCAAACTTTCACTTTTATATATAGAGAGATATATAGAGAGATGCCGATACCTATAGTGACGTGCGCAGCAGAAGTGATCATCAACAATGCAAAAACGTTACTCGTGTCCGTTTACACCAATCCCGGCACCTCCTTTGACGTCTTGGAAACGTTCATACTCAGTAATCTTGTATTATACACACCAAAGGTTTCAAAAGCCTTCCCGCAGGTGGCCAGAAAGGGATGCGGCAGTATGCCGATCATTATGATGTGCGATTTCAATTTGAACATCAAGGACAGAGCCACTTACGAGAGATTCAAATAGTTTATGTCCCGAGATCTCGGCATGGATGTTGTAACCGATCCCATGCAGAGCACCACGCAAGAATGACCTGGCCATTAAAGTTCTCGAAATAGTGTGATGTTCTTTCCACACCGCAAGACAGGAAAAATAAGAGAATCCGTTCTTCAACGCTTCGAAAAATAAATGTGTGTGATGTTACGTTCCACACACCAAATTGACTGGGATTTTTTCAATGCACGTTCTTCAGCGGATGACTGCCTACAGCGACACATGGTCCCGGCTGACCCTTGGCCCATGCCCCCGGCCCTCTTTCAGGGGGGGGGTGATGTGACGTTCCTGCACCGCAGAACGCATATGAGATAAAGGCAGATAGCAGCGAGACCATTCGTCTGCGTAGCTCAGTTGGGAGAGCGACTTATTCCGGAATGAGGAGACCCGGATTCGATGCCCGGCGTGGACAAAAATAACGGAGAAATTTACTTCGTGATAAAGTTTAGAATTTTATTGGAACCTGTTGCTATGGTGACGTACGAAAGTGAGCTGCCCATTCGCCAAAGCCAGCGGGAAGAAATGGCGACCGCAGCAGAAAAGGCGTCTTGCGTGTTGGAGTTTGAAAAGTGTCATTCTGTTGTTACAGTGGGGAGAATGTTTCGTAATCGCTACAAACGTGCTCCTCCAGATGCTAAGAGCATAAGAAGGTGGCATAGGCAGTTTGTAGAAACAGGATGTCTTTGTAAAGGAAAGAGTACCCGCTGACCACGTGTTTCAAAGAACAGGATGACAGGGTTTTCTGCAAGTGACCCCCAGGTCTCCGGACCTTACTCCTTGTGATTTCTTTTTGTAGTGGTAGACCATGTGCATGTGCCACCTTTGCCAAGAACACTGCAACAACTAAAGATGCGCATTCAGCTTGCACTGGTATCAGTGACTACGGACATGCTTCATAATGTATGGCATGAAATGGATTACTGTTTAGACGTTGTCCGCGTGACCCATGGGGAGTCACATAGGACATTTGTAAGGTATGGAAACAAAATTCTAAACTTCCTTCTTTATTGTGCAACAATGTGATCTCTGTATCTATGCTCATAAACCAGGTATTGTGATCATTTGTAATCGGGGCAATCATTTTGAATTACCATGTAAATTATTCGTACTTATTATCACATGCGTCCTTAAGGTAGACGTCAAGTAATTATGCTTCCTATACTTCCAATGGAAAAACTTTTTTACACATTTCCTTCACAATTAGTGTGTTCCCAAGGATGAAAATTTGAACATCAATTAAAATAGCTTCATGAAAGAAATACGGGATTACGCCATATAATACAAATTTTGATGACAATCCGATTTTTGGCGTAAATGTGACAAGGATGGTAAGTTTTCAAGTTTTCGGATATTATCTGACTTACCACACTTGTCACATTTACGCCAAAAATCGAATTGTCATCAAAATTTGTATTATATGGCGTAAACCCGTATTTCTTTCATGATTTATCTGCTTCTCCTGGCAAACACGTTATAAGATTCTTAACCTCCAGATTCGCTAAACATAAATGCCGGTTGCTTCGACTAGCGAATCCTGTGATGGTTAAATTCAAATTGATCGGAAACTTGAAACTTTGTCGTTCTGGGTGGTGTAGTGGTTAGCATATCCGGGCGTTTTCTGGGAGACGCGGATTCGAGTCCCGCTTAAGGACGATGAAAATTTTCAAGTTTTCGGATATTATCTGACTTGCCATCCTTGTCACATTTACGCCAAAAGTCGGATTGTCATCTTCAAAATAGCTTCATTTTATAACTTGAAATACTTAATATTTTCTAAATCATAACCATAATTATATTAAAAATCAATAACTTTTCCTTTGGTGGTGTTGAAACCAGAAAAAAGGTGGCGCGACCTGTACTTTGATGACGTCAGTAGACAAACAAATGTTGGATTGCGTAATTACGGTTATCTTTTAGAAAGTATTAAGTATTTCAAGTTATAAAATGAAGCTATTTTAATCGATGTTCAAATTTTCATTCTTGTGAACGCATTAATTGTGAAGAAAATGTGTACAGAAGTTTTTCCATTGGAAGTATAGGAAGCAAAATTACTTGACGTCCCCATTGTACCTATGCACAATAACGTTTTCTTTTTGCCCAACTAATCTACTCGCATAACCAACCTGTGTATCAATACAATAAACCAAACAAGGTCAAGATTTTTTCGTTGTAACGTGCTTTTTTGTTATATCGTATTTCGTTAAAACGAGTTTTGACTGCATATCCTTTAATTTTTCAGTCCAGTGTATGTTAAAATGAATAATAATTGACTGAAAAGCCTTCCCATTTCCTTTCCAGTTGAAATTCTTAAACTTGGAGTTTAACAACCTGACGGACCCTGACGATATTCTGCACCCTGGACTGACATCATTGGATAGTTTGTCGTTGAACAACAACCCATTCAGCAAGCTCTCGGTGAGCACATTCAATGGTAAGGTGCCTGCTCTACGCTTCCTCTCTCTCGATCACTGTAATTTCACCGAGTTTAGGGTAGAGTACTTCAAGGACCTGAGTATACTGTCCGCGGTGGACATGAGTTCAAATGACATTAAACATATTGGCAACGATACTATGGAATTCGGCACGATGTTCGATCTTATACTGAATGACAACGGGATTGAGAGTTTCGGGGGAGGAATGACCTTCCGAACCAAACGCCTGTTCCTCACGGACAACAAACTTAAGCGTCTGGGAAACATTCTTCAGTACACCCAGCTTTCAGAAGTGGACATCTCCCGCAATCAGCTGGTCGCGCTGGAACAAGTGGACTTTACAAGCGCACATGGGTTTGAGAACGTAGCCTTAAGGCAGAACAAGATCGCAAGCATTGAAGCCCAGTGCTTCACAGTCAATTTCCGAAATTCCATACACACCCTGGACCTTAGTCAGAACATGCTCACCAGCTTGAATCGCAGCGTACAGTACCTGTCCCAGCTGAAAGCACTGAATGTCTCGTATAACTTCCTGGAAACCCTTGACGACGCAGAGTTTATTGGACTCAATGAACTATCGGAAATGTACATGCAAGGCAACAAAATTATCGTGTTGAAAGGCCAGATACAAAATATACCCAGATTGCAATACCTCATCTTGCAGAACAATACCATGCACCAGCTGGACATCACTACGATCCCAAGAACACTTCAGTATTTCTACATAAAGGGTATGTATAAAATTCATCTTTTTCCATGTATCGATTGATATTAACGTACAAATGAAGGATAAATACAAGTGGCGTATATTCGAGGATAGCTAGGCTAACTGCGAAGCCCAGAGAATGCACAAATAAAAGTCAATTATCAACGGTATTAAGATATGTCGATGCTTTTGCTGCAAAAAAAGAAACACACGTGGAGATTCGCTTCTTTAACTCAATCTGGCGAGCGAAGACCAACGGCATAACGCAACAAGCTTTCCCAGAGTCTTCGCTGTTCTGATTCGAAGACCTTCCATTCGATTTCCTGCTAGCGTTTCCATGACAACATGAATGAGCGGGTGGAGTGGAATGGGTCATTGCTTTGGGCAACGGTTCGCTCAGAAAAGAGAAGACTTAAACTACCTCAATCACTCGCATGCTCCCTCCCGTAACAGTACGTGTTTCACGAGAATTGTTTCAGTTTGTGTGAAGTGTCAATGAATTAAAATCAGTGATATTATTATCTTAAATTCGTGGCTTTGTTGGATTTGAAATGTTTTGATAAGTTTTGTGAAAGCCTTCGTGAACATCTACTGTCAGAACTTAAAGAACTCTATTTTTCAAATTTTGATACAGCTCGGCTAAAAATGAACTGAAGGTGTTTTATTCCCTTGATGAATATAAAAACAAATCAGTAAGAGACATTACTTGTTACATAAAGTTGAATAAATTGGACATAGTGTTTAGTAGAGGTGTACAAATTAGCAGACCTAATATTAAAGTTTCCATCAACAACTGCAACTGCCGAAAGAAGGTTTTCTGCATTAAAAAGAATCAAGATATACTGTATCTTACAGCCACACAAGAACATCTACATTCGAGCAACTTGGCTATTTTGTCGATAGGCAAAACCATTCTTTTAAATATAAAACAAGTTAGTAAAATCATGCAATGCGTTGATTATAATACGCTTTCCAACATACCAGAAATCATTACTCAAGTTATGAGGATAATGGCTGTCTAATAAATCTCGGTCCTGTGCCCGGACCTTTGATCCCATTTGGATGATATTCAACAGAACTGGTTCAGTATACCTCCGAAATAAGATGATAAAGTTTTCTCGAAATCGAACCATTTTTACGCAAGTTATGACGCATAAGGGCAATGGAATGGATCCCGCTCCTATGTCGTGACCTTTAACGCCATTTGTCCCATTTTAAATAGGATTCGTTCTCAGGTATTCCCCTACCACATACTAAAATTTCATCGAAATTGAACTATTTTTACGCGAGTTATCGTGCCGACAGACAGACGGACAGACGGACAGACGGACGGAAAAAGCTGGAGCATATACGCTTCTTCAACCTACGGTTGGAAAGCGTAAGAAAGTGCTCGGAAGAAAAATTTTATGAAAACGCAAGACTTAAGTTCACACAAAAGGAAAGAAGAATGGAGATCGTCTACAAATAAAGTATTCAGAAGAAAAATGGAGTTCATGTACAAATAAGTGTTCAAATCCTAATCCTCATAATTATTTAGTATCATGTTAGAAATAGCATGCATAGTCGGATTTGTTTTTACTTAGCACTTTATGATAATGGAATCGCCTATTTTGGGGGATGCAAGCATTTTGGGTGCGACGTGTCGAAGGAGGTGATTTCCGATGCTCAGAGACAACAGGCGAAAACTTCCCCAGTCACTTGTTCCCTGCGGGGCTCAGATTTTAATACCCATTACCATGGCAGTCCCACCCTTTGGTTCATCCCCCACCCACTCTATTGTTCTCTCCCCCATTGTCTCACATTGCTTGCTGGGGACATAAAGAAGGATCACTTAAGTGACAAAGAAGCCGTCTTCCCCCTTTCAGATCAAGCAATGTCTACTGCCATGCTTTCCACAAGAATTCCTCCCTAGGGTGAGATTTCGCCTGCTCCCTTCTTGGTGCAAATCACATCTGTTTAGACCCGGGAAGTGCTTGCTGCACCCACAAAATCAGACGATTCCATTATCGTCAAGCGCCAAGAAAAAAATTCGACTATACCTAAAATTTAGGAGAAAAAATAACTTCTATTACTTAACAATTGAAAATTAAACTTCGCAATTAAAAAAAAAACAGTACTGGGGGGGGAGATAGTCCCGGTCTCGGACCCAAGATACGCCACTGATAAATACACATAACGGCTGTACGGCCGGCGGCGTTATTAATCAGTTCTATGGTTATCCCGCCGTACCAGCGAGCCACCGCTTCGTCTTTAATACAAAATCTGACAATCAAGGCGGTTGAACGGCGTCCCTCTTTTACGCTTTCCAACCGTAGGTTTAAGGAGCGTATATGCTCCAGCTTTGTCCGTCTGTCCGTCCGTCCGCACGATAACTCACGTAAAAATGGTTCGATTTCGATGAAATTTTAGTATGTTGTAGGGGACCACCTGGGGACGAACCCCATTGAAAATGGACGAAATTGGGTCAAAGGTCAGGACATAGGAGCGGGATCCATTTTATTGCCCTTATGCGTCATAACTTGCGTAAAAATGGTTCGATTTCGATGAAATTTTAATATGTGGTAGGGGAACACCTGGGGACGCCCCCTTTTGAAAGTGGGAGAAATAGGGTCAAAGGTCAGGACATAGGAGCTGGATCCATTACGTTGTCCTTATGCGTCATCTTACGTAAAAATGCTTCGCTACCGACAAAACTTTATCATTTTGTTCCGGAGATGTACTGAACCTGTTCTGTTTAGTATAATCGAAATGGGGTCAGAGGTCAGGACACAGGAGCGAGATTTATTCGCAGCCATTATCCTCATAACTTGACTAAACATACTTCTATTGCGACAAAGCTTTAGTATCTGATGAGGTGTATTTCTCAAATACAGTTCTCATTAACTTAAACTCTATGCACATTCCTTCATGTGAGTAGTTTAGCCTTTCCTTTGATGCATATACTAAAAGTCTATAGCAATCTTAATACTGCAGTATAAATTAAAAACGAGAAGTTCCAGGGGCTATGTAGTTCAATAGACTAGCTATTAGTCTTACTATTGAGAACACTTCATTAATATACATTTATTACCATTAAGTACACTATTCCTGAAATGCTCGCCGAATAACACTAACTTTACATATTAAACAGTTGAAGGAAACACTAAACATCAAGGACAAAGTACTATGCTATAGACGTCGAAAAGTCAACACTACACACGAAACTCTCACCTCTGCACGATCTCCGCAACACGCAATGCATTTCAATATCACTTTGATATTGAAATGGAAGAAAAAAAGAAAAAATCCGCATGTGTTAAACGGACCTAAGATGATAGCTGTGTCCCTTCAAGGTCGAGCGCTCTTAGGCGTTACTCACTGTCCGTCAGCCGAATTAACGGGCGACATCTGTAAAGAATGTTCATCTTGTTTATGTAAACTAAAGTTCTTTGGCATGCCAAAACAAAATGGCTAAACGAAATGTCCGTTTTCACTTTTCTAGCATGGCATCAATTATTTTCATATTTACAGTTGATATTGTAATCTTGGACGGCCCTTACACCGGCCACTGAATTAGACGCTTTTATTCAATATTGGGTTGGACCTCCTGTAGCCCGACAGCAGCTATGTGGTTTGGCACAGATTACGCAGGGTGTTGGAGTGCATCTACAAGGGTTGTCCAAAATAATGGAAACACCTTGAAACAATAGGTGTTGCGCACCTAATATGGTGCTGGAGCACCCTTAGCATTTAAAACTGCGTGAATCCTCCTTGGAATGGACGCATACAAGTCCTGGATGTTGGTAAGTGGTATGTTGTACCATTCTTCCTGCATAAACTGCTCCAATTCTTTAAGAGACGCCGGAGGAGGGTAACTGGATCACACTCTGTTTTCCAACACAGACCACAGGGGCTCAATGATGTTTAAGTCCGGTGATTGTGCAGGCCAGGGAAGATGTGCAACTTCATCCTCATGTTCCTCAAACCATGATTGAACAGTTCGACTTCTGTGAATCGGGGCATTATCATCTTGAAAGATGCAATTCCCTGACGGAAACAATGTCTGCGCCATTGAATGCACATGGTCGGCCAAAAGAGTGACATAGTCACCGCTAGTGATCCGTCCGTATAAGGTGGTAATGGGACCTGCTGCAAACCACGAGATCATGGCCCAAACCATTACGGAACCGCCCGCATGCTTCACTGTAGGAAGGAGACAGTCTGGGTTGTAGGCTTCTGCGGGGGTTCTCCACACGTAAACCCGTCTTGTCGTGGGAATTAGTGAGAAACTTGATTCATCGGAAAACAAGAAATGTTTCCATTGATCCGCAATCCACGTTTTATGTTTATGGCACCACTATAGTCTCCGTTTCATATTCACCTGTGACACCAAGGGTTTCGCAATCGCAGCTCTGCCGTAAATATTGTGCTTATGCAATTCCCTTCGCACAGTATGGGTCGACACTGGGTTTCGGAGATGTGCATTAAGCTCATCAGTTCCTTTCGTCGCCGTGGTCTTCCTCCTTGTGGTCACCATCCTCTTTAACCCTTTAAGCGGCTCGAACGAAATAACTCGGGGTACGTTTCTGTGGCCCACAACGGCTGGCACGAAATAACTCGGGGTACGTTTCAGTGGCCCATAGCGGCTGGCACGAAATAACTCGGGGTACGCAATCTGTCCACTGCCCAGCTCACCCGAGTGACCTCGAACTCCGGTTAACAGTGAACATTGCATTCCCCCTTTGCTTTGTTATTCAAACTGCTCGTTTACGGGGATTGTTGACACTAATCCTTTCTGATTGATTACCTGCTAAAAGGGTTCGGACAATGGCACTGAATCTAAAAGGAGAGACGTTTGGATGTCATTGCAGTTTCTACATTTGTCTTGGAAAGATAAATTCACGAAGCTTGAACTGTAGTTATGCGACAATTAAAACTAAAGGAAAACTTTAGAGTATTTCAGTAATTCTCTGTAATCAACTTGGCAAGAAAAAATGTTAGTTTCGGGAACACAATCTTTTAATTTTAAAATACTTAATTAACACAATTTTATTTAAAGAAATAGGAAATCCACTGTGAAACTGATTTTTCGGTTTGCAACAGCAACCTAAAAATAATTGAAATAATATGACATGATTTTTTTTTACGTGAAATTTCTGATTAGGTGGTAATGAAAACAATATTTAAATTTCAAAAATTACTTTATTTTAGGATTTTTCAAAAGTGCTTTGCTATTTTAAATGAAAACAGCAACGATTTGAACTATTAGTGAGAACAGATAGTTAGATATAAGTGTGAGCAATAAAAAGTACATAAAACACACAAGACACAAAAGCGATTTTCTTTAATTTAACAGGAGGAAATAGTTGGTCGGTTGTCAATCAGCATGCTTTGTACGAAGACAGTTGATCTAATTCTTTTGAACACATATGATTTCGGATTCACAGAGATGGAAAACGGTTTGCTAGAAAAAAATCGCGCTATCCTTGCAGAAGTTCAGTCAGACTATCATTCATTGTATGTTATTTAGAATTCAATAATATTACAAGCAATGCTTATCAGAAAGCTTAATATCGAGTTGCCCATAGTTGGATTTTTTGAACCTACATATTTTGAGGAGCGAGATCAGACGGGTGTAGGAGAAGTGGCTACCGGAGAACTGACCACCAGGAGAACTGGCCACAAAATGTTTAAGGGGTCGTATAAAAATTGCGTTTTTTGACCGCTTTATGCCCACGACCCCCAGAGGTTGGTTATCTGAGTCATATAAAGTTTCCGTAATTTCGTCTTTTCTTAATTGCGATAATTAATGTAATTCTTTTATAAAAAATGTTTATGATCTACATTTCAAGAGAAGATTTCAGGGTTTTCAAACTACAAGTCTGCAAATTATCTGAGCGCATGTGCTGACTCAGGAAACTTGTCGGGAGGGGGGTCCAAAAGTGTAAAATATAAAGCATTTCTCGACCCATCCGAAGATTTTCAGCATTTACAAGCTACAACTCGACACGTTATCTGAGCGTATGTGCCTACTCTGGAAACATGTCCGGAGGGGGTTAATACCAAAAATGCAACATATGAAAATTTCTCGTCCAATCGGAAGATTTTTAGCATTTATAAGCTACAACTCGGCAAATTTTTTGACGGCATGTGCCTACTCAGCATACTGTCGGGGGGGGGGTAATACCAAAACTGTAAATATGAAAACCTTCTCGTCCGATCTGGAGATTTTCAGCATTTACAAGCTTACGTACAACTCGGCACATTATCTGAGGGACATGTGCCTACTCTTCAAACCCTTCGGGATTGATACCAAAAGTGTAAGATATGACGAATTTTTCGTCCGATCGGGAGATTTTCAGCATTTACACGTTACAACTCGATGTATTATCTTATCTGAGAGTATGTGCCTACTCTGAAACCTGTCGGGGTTGTGGAATACAAAAACTGTAAAATATGAAGAATTTCTCGTGTGATCCGAAGATTTTCAGCATTTACAAGCCACCCCCCCCCCCGACAGGTCTACAGAGTAGGCACATGCCTTCAGATAATGTCACAAGTTGTAGCTGCTAAATACTGAAAATCTCCGATCGGACGAGAAATTCTTCATATTTTACACTTTTGGTAACACCCCCCCCCCCCCCCACACACACAGGTTTGCTGAGTAGGCACATACCCTCAAATAATCTGTCGAGTTATAAATTGCCAAAAATCTGCCGATCGGACGAGAAATGCTTCATATTTTACACTTTTGAAACCCCCCCCCCCGACGGGTTTGCTGCGTAGGCACATGCGCTCAGAACAGAAAATTAGTCGAGTTGAAGCTTGTAAATAGTTAATATCTGCCGATCGGACGAGAAATTCTTCATATTCTACACTTTCGGTTTCTATCCCTCCCCTCCCCCCCTTCACATACACAGGAGTAGGCACATGCCTTCAAATAATGTGTCGAGTTGTATCTTGTAAATGCCAAAAATCTCCTGATCGGACGAGGAAAGTTTCATATTTTACACGTTCGGTATTAACCCCATCTCGCCGACAGGTTTCCAGAGAGTGCACATGCGCTGAAAAAATTTGTCGTGTTGCAGCTTGTAAATGCTGAAAATCTCCCGATCGGAAAAGAAATGAGAAATTTTTGATATTTTACGCTTTTGGTATTGCCCCCCCCCCCCCACCACTAGTTTCCTGAGGCAGCAGATGCCCTCAGACAATTCGATTACTTTGTAGCTTGTAATGGCTGGAAATCTCCCGATCGAACCAGAAATTCTTCATATTTCATATTTTAGGTTTTAAGTCCCCCACCCCCACCCGACAAGTTTCCTGGGTTTGCTCATACTGCAGAGAATTTGCTTAGTAGTAGTTTATAAAAAAATATCGTGAATAAGAAAATATGAAATTACGGACATTTTATGTGTGTCAGATAACCAATCTCGGGGAGACGTGGCAACGGAAAAATTTTGTGGCCAGTTCTCCGGTGACCACTTCTCCGGGGATCAGTTCTCCAGTGGCCAGTTCTCCGCTTAGTCTTAGCTCCGAAAATCTTGGAAATGTCTAAATTTCTTACTGAAAATGAAATATTAAAAAAAAAATATGAACAGAAGTTGCTCAAGTAGTGGGGAATATAGCCACACGAAATTTGTTTATGCAGAACAATTTTATGGCACTGAAATTGCAATGTGTCCAGTTCTCCGGTGGCCAGTTCTCCGTACCCGAGATCAGACAGGATTAATTTTTCATAAATACAGTCATGTAAACACTTGCATTTATTTTAAAAACAGCCTACGCCTCCTAATGCACAATCTCGTGTCTGTTATGTTTAATCCGATGTGAATAACGAATGCGCACAGAAATATTGCTCACAGAAAAAATCGCACTCCTCGAAAATAAGAAAAAAATGCCCACGTCTTGAAAATAAGATAATACTCAGATGTGTGTTGTTTTCTTACGTCTGTTAGAAGCAAGAGGTCATTTTTAATTTCACTAAGAAATATCTTGATTTTAACTAAGCAATCGACAAAACTAGTCAGATCATTTCCTCTGCTGAGCGGCAGAACTTTACCTAGCGTTACAAGGAAATTGAACAGTTCTGAAAATTTCACAACGGTCTTGTTCGAAGAAACTCAGCAATTTTAATATCTCGTAAGTGTGAACTTGCAGTCAAATGTTATTAAGAAGCAAGAACGGACTGAACCTAAAACGCTTACAAAATTCCTATGCCTTGGACTTTTCAACAAAATTTAGCTTTTACATTGGAGTTTTAAGGTGAGGTGTATTCAAATATACATTCTAAAGTTGGGATAGGAGAAGTAGTACATCAATCCTTAGATACCTGCATGAACAAAAAGATCTAAGCTCTTTTTACGACGTTTTCCGTTAAATGCTTGATATTTCATTTTTGTATACGAATGACAATTACCAATAAAAAAATTGTGCTACACATGAATCTCGTGCAAAGCTCCCTAGGCTTTTTCAGCAGAATTTTTGTTACAATCATAATGTTTGATATGTTTAAATAAATAAGAAAAAGTGGTAAATGGATATCAACATATCAGTCATCGGATGTTTGAAACAATATATCAGTCATCAGGTGTTTGTATCTCCCAAACTCTTTAATGCCACATTGCAAATGTCATGCAGTCACTGAACTGGGAAAACAAAGAGAGAAAGATCAATGGAGATTATTTAATTCACCTTCGTTTTACTGAAGACGTTGTCATTTTTGGAACTGGTACTTCAAAACTGCAGAGTATGTTCCAATAACTTGCTGACAAGAGTGAAGAAGTGCAATTAAAAATGAACTTGCAGAAGAAAAAAATGATGTACAAAGCAAATTTTGAAGATATGAATCTTTTTTTTTTTTTTTTTTTTTTTGGTGTAAATACGAAGTGGGTGGTAAGTCAGATAATATCCGAAAACTTGAAAATTCGTCGTCCTGCTGCGGGAATCGAACCCGCGTTTCCTGATGAATCGAACCCGCGTCACCATAATAGCGCCCGAGTCTATCCGGGAGACGCGGATTTGATTTCCGCTCCAGGACGACGACATTTTCAAGTTTTCGGATACTATCTGACTTATCATCCATGCCATATTTACACTAAAAAACGGATTCACATTTTCCAGATTTGTATTGTATGGTGTAATCCTGTATTCCATTCATGATGTACAATGATTTTACAAGAAATAAAGGATCACTGATTGATAGGAGAAGCTGGAGATAACGGATACCTACATTCACCTTCGATAGTAGATATCAAACGATGGTCCCTTTGATGAATAAATTAATCTGCGTATAAAACTTGATCGGCGTGCTTTTGGAAGAAACAGTGAATTTTTAAAGAGCAATATGCTATTATGTTTTAAAAAAAGAAAAGTGCCTAATTAATGCATCCTTTCAGTGCTTACATATGGAGTGGAGACGTGAACCTTAACGAATAAAGGCTTACAAAAATACGGACAACTGAAAAGAAGCTTAATATAACCAGGAAAGAAAAGAAGAGGATCTCGAGAATGAAGAAAATGACATGAGTGGAAGACAGCTTGATCAGTGCAAAATCCCTGAAATGGCAATGGGCTGGATACATTGCCAGAGGAACGGACCACCGACGCTGAACTGAAATTTTAGACTGGACTCCACAGGACTAGAAAAGATCCAGAAGGAGACCGCATGGGAGATGGATAGATGAAATTCGAAAGCATGCGGGAGGGACATGGAGAAGACTTGACTTGAGGCAGATCGTTATGGAGGAAAGTTAGGGAGACCTTCTTCCAACAGTGGATGATAACAGTCGACAATGATGATATAGGTGCAAGAGAAGTGGCCACCGGAGATTAGCTGCCCAGAGAACTGAACACAATATATAAAGGGACCGTATAATAATCGTCCATTTGACTGCTCCATGTAAACATTCCCAGTTGTGACTCATAACGACCCTCATAATTTTGTGTTCCTTTTAATTGAGATATTTAGTGTATTATAGAGATGTGAGACTCTTCCTCAGTTCTTTTTCCTGTGTTATTACTATGCCGTTTGTCCTAAAAGTGTAAATTACAACGAAAACAAAAGAACGATAATTCTGATCTTTCTTTTCTTTCTTTCTTTGATTGAAGGTTTAACGACCACCGTGAGCAATTCGATGGGCTACAAGCTGTCTCTCGTTCCAAATTTAAGGCCACTGATTCCAGGGAAGGGAACAGTGGCATGAAATCAGAATGATCTCATGCCAGTGTTGAATAGATAAGAAATCAGAATGTGGCCCAGTGCCGTAAGACAAACGCAACGTTCATGCCTCACCGGGCGGGATTTAAACCTCGAGCCCTTCACGGACGCGTCAATGTGCACGTTAAGCCATCAGACTCCGGGTACTGACCCCCGGTAATAAATAAGGGCGTCTTCCTCCCCCTTTCTACCTCGCTTCCGTGTAACTTTCCTATCGGACACTCTAGCCCAAATCTCCTAGCTTCCTATTTCTAACGGTTGTTTAAGAACTGGGGTCAGGCACTCCTTTCCTAAAAACCTCTGCATATAATATGATAGGATGTGGGTAAAAAATACCCCTGAAAAAAATATTCCCGGGGAAAATACCCCTCAAAACTTAAAAGCGGTAAAAATTACCCCGAAGGAAATACCCCCAGAACAAACTGTTCACTGTAAACTGCCACACAGGAACACTGATGCGTGGCAGTGTTCCGGGTGTGGCAGTTTACCGGCAACCCTGCCACACATCTTTCAGCAACTTGGAAAATTGCCCTGTTTTTCATTAAGGGGCCGGGCACAAATAGTTGTTCCTCGGAAGAGCACTTTGAATGTGTGACAATATTTCTAATGGGGTAGTTTTCCAAATTCCAAATATATTCCGATTTATACGTGACAGTAAAAAAATCCGAATTATATGTGGCAGATTTCTAAGGTGCCTAACGAGGGGAAGAAGCTCTTTTATTTGTCTGAATTTCCATGCAGGTTCTTACGAGTTTAAGGCAACTGGCCACAAAAGTTCAAGGGGGGGGGCTATAAAGATTACCGTTTCTGGGCCTATTTTGAGAACTGAATTGGGAACTCCAAACGAATTTCGAGAATACGTTCCATGCCAGCCAAGCGAGAATTGTACTTTAATTTGAAGAAATAAATTGCCGAGGATCCGAGGTACACTTAGTTTGGGAGGGGGGTCCCCAACTTCCGTAATATTATATTCTGGGCCGTTTAGAGTGCAGACAGGTGTTCAAGGTAAGGGATTTGCTCGCAATTTCTATACTTCATGTTGTGTTTAGTGGCAGACTATGTATGCCTTTCCCGCTGCCCCGGTCAGTTGGTGAAGTCTGTAAAAGGGATACGAGGTGTTTGGTTTGGAGGGCTCTACCCCCAACTTCCGTAATTTTATATTCTGGACCTCTAGAGTCGGTCAGTGTATCCTCGATGTTATAAATGAAGAGCTCTTAGACACGGGAGGGGGGGGGCTGAATTCACACCCCACCCTCCTGAAAATTCGTGGTCGTGTACAATATCATTATATAAAACATGGTACTGATGTTTACAGCTCTACGTCCATTCTAACATTTTGTGGTAACCCCCCCCTCCCAGCCCACGGACGTTGCGGACGCTTCAAGAGGAACATCCTGGATACACTGACAACCTCCAGCGGCCAAGAATGTAATATTACGGAAGTTGGGGGTAGAGCCCCTCCCAAACCAAGTGTACCTCGAATCCTCGGCAATTTATTTCTTCAAATTAAAGTACAATTCTCGCTCGGCTTACATGGAACGTTTTCTCGAAATTCGTTTGGAGTTCCCAATTAAGTTCTCAATATACGTTCAGAAACAGCAATCTTTATAGCCCCCCCCCTCTCCCTTGAACTCTTGTGGCCAGTTGCCCTAAACTCGTATGAACCCGCATAAAAATTCAGACAGACAAAAGAGTTCCTTCCCCTCTTTAGGCACCTTGGAAAACTGCCACACATAACTTGGGAATTTAGAAAACTACCCCACTGGAAAAATTGTCACACATTCAAAGTGTTCTTCGGAGGAACAGCAATTTGTACCCGACCCTTTAATGAAAAACGTGGCAATTTTCTTCTGTGGAAATTTTCCAAGTTGCTGAAAGATGTGTGGTAGGGTTGCCGGTAAATCGCCTCACCGGAACATTGCCTTTACCGCTTTTAAATTTTCATGGGTATTTTCAGAGGGGCTATTTTCCCCGGGGGTATTTTTACCGGTTACCGATATGATATGGTGTGATCGTTTCCCGAAAAAGAGCATAGGTAATGAGTGGTAGGGAATCCTGGGTACCCCTTACACTTCGGAGTCCCACTAGAGATTAATCCCCCCCCCCTACAAGAAAAAAAGAAAAAAAAAGTTTCCCTGAAATGTATATTGTGGTTTCGTAAGAAGGGTTGGAACTGTTTCTTTTTCATTAAGGTACAATAACATCATTCCTTCACTAAAGAAAATAATTAAAGGGGAAGGTGACGAAGGGAATGAGATATTTTTACACGTACAACGTTTGCATAATCTAAGAGCTACGGCTCTTGTGGAATTTATACTACAGCAGACATGTCCAAATCAATACCGTTTGTCACTGTTTAATTTACAAATGCGAAATATCTAGGTTGCAACTTAAAATCTATTCAAAAGGCCCGCGGACTAGGTGGCCTGTAAATAGTTGAGAAATAATCCGTTGTGGATCTTTCATTAGGTTCAATAAAATGTTTACAAATACGAAATTTCTAGGTTGTAACTTAAAATCTTCTAAAAGGGCCCGCGGCCTAGGTGGCTTGTGATCCACTGAGTGCCTTTTATTAGGTTTTATAAAATGTTTAGAAATACGGAATATCAAGGTTGTAATTTAAAATCTTCTAAAAGGATCAGCACCTGAATATCGATTCGTTGAGCCCTGTTAATTAGCCTTTATTGCTTGTTATCTCATGGGAGATATTAAAATCATAACTCAAGATTAAAGGAGTCAGAAACGTTCTACATAAACCTTGAGCAATTTTGATCTTACATACCCATTGAGATCCCTAGGAAAACTGGTACATTCCGTTTTGTTCAGCTAGGAAAACTCGCACACTTTGACAAGATCTCGGACCGAAACGCAATTTGTGTATATCCCCTTACTTGAAAGGGTGTACGAGTTTTCCGACGTTTGTACTTTTCTCAGCGGCATGAGAAAGTGTACGAGTTTTCCTGGATCCGTGGGAATAAGGTAATTTTTGTTCCTTCATCTGAGCAATGGACAAGAATTTTGGAAGGGAGGGGAAAGGGGACGGACCTTATGGGTTTTGCCCGGGTATGCGCCACTGATAACACACAGTGGTATGAAAACAAAAGTAACTTCATATCGATATATTTGGTTTTAGAAAAATATAGAACACAATTATTTTGAATTAATATTGAAATTTTATAAATACAAAGTTTTGAAATTAAAAAAATTAGGAAAGAGTAATATGTTATGTGAAAAACTTTATTCAAAAATTCAGGGGTGTTCTCGATAACGGAAGTTGAGGGGAACGTGTGTTCCTGTCTACATACGATTCAACCCCTATGGTTAAATCCAATGTATGCGGATGTAAAATTGTTTTCTTTTTTTTTTTTTTCAATGTAGTGGGTATCACTGTCTTTACATGTTAATTCTTTCCTTTAATTTTTTTTCTTCCGACCGACTCAGCAAGAATTGTGTTGGAGGAGACTGGCCTTCCTGTTCTCGCCTTGGGTCATAGAACGGAGCATAAAGGACACTTGATGGCATCGTTAATCCCTGTCACAGGGTTGCGTTCCACCCGCTGAGGTGAGAAGGGAGACAGCAATCGCTATGTTGGAAAAGCTAAAATCCCGCCGAAATGGGACTAGTTTTTTCGGAAGAAGAAGGAATTTGGAGACAATACGCGTTCAAGCTTCGGGTGATTTTGGCGACAATTTGTTCCCGCAGACCGGCCGGTTAAAGGGTTAATGTCCTCCTCTCTCACGCAGTGAGTTTGGTTTTCCTTCCACATTTGTGTCTCGCAGATGATGTTGTGCCATGAACATTGTATTCTGTCATGACCTTCAACACGGTACCTCTCGATACCCCAATACCTGTGCCACTGTGGTTACTGACGCACCAACCAGACGGGCTCCTACAATATGCCCTCTTTGGAAGTCCGACAGGTCACTCATTGTGCCTTCACCTGGAACGAAATTATGCAAACACCGAGTTACAATGCAATCACACAGACTCTTGAGACTATAAGCAACACTTTTTTACAAAAAAATTGTAGCTACATGTTCGTTCAACTCAAAAAGCAGCACATACCAAAGTCACTGTTTTGAGCTAAGTGTTTCCATTATTTTGGACAACACCTGTATATGTACAACATACCAGTTGTTCACAGGACAGTCCTTTAACTGGCTCAGATTTGGCGTAGAGGACCTTTCTCCCGGATCTATTTTTCTATCACGTTCTCAATGGGATTCAGATCTGGGCTTCGTGGTGTCCAGGGAAGATGGTGGAAGTTGCTGTCATGCTCGCTGAACCACTGCTGAACATATCTTGCGCGATAAACAGTACCATTGTCGTCCATAACACATCCGTCACCTGCTCGATAAAAATTCAACTTTGCAGGATGGATTTGATCAGTAACAATGTTCAGATAATACCTAAAGGACACTCTACCTTCCAGCAATATCAAGGGACTCGTTCCATGCCAACAGAACGCAATCCACATCGTGACAGCACCTATTGAACTCGGAGTTGTGTTTACAAGGCAAGCTAGGTCCATTACCTCATGGGGCTCCACCTATTCTCTGCCAACCATAGGTACAGAACAAGTTGAACCGCAACTCATCGGATGGCATGACTTTTTTCCAGTCTCCCAGTCACGGTGTTCCAGACACCACTGTAGACGAACTTTCCGGTTCTTCGCAGAAATCAGTGGTTCCCGTATAGGCATGTGGCTGCCAATACTGATCCTCTTCTATTCTGTACGGACAGTTCGATGAGATATGGGGTTGGGAACAGCCTTCGTTTGAATGCCTCGGTTAATTGCTGCGTACTTGTTTTTCCGTACAAGCCTTCTCAGACGACGGTGATCACCTTCCTGATATTATCGTCGAGCCCCAGTTACGCCCCTTAGACAAGCAAGTGGCCTATTAATTCCCAGGATATCTCACCTTTAGAGAAACGGGATATCTCACTGCTCAAAAGGTGTAAACCCGGGATATCTCACATTTTGAGAAACTAGTCAGATCTGCTATTTTCAAAATCGTCAAACTCCAGAAAATCGATCTGCCTAAAATCCCTTATTATTCCCTTTGTGATCAGCACTACTGACGGGTAACGGTCTTATATAGTTGTCGTGGTTACTTTGTGACGCACGTGACCACGTATTTTGCATATGCGCTGCGTACGTGGCGTTTACGTACATCTGCATCAACTTTTCTAATTCATTGGACTGTGTGTGTGTTCAATATAAATGGTTAAAATTTTAACTCCACACAGGCGATGCCGCTTTAATCTTTTAGGCGACCGGTTTACCGGAGTCGAATGTTGCCCCAAATTTTCTGCGCTCTCCAAAGAGAAATTTTCGCATGGCGGCCGATTTTGACGAAAGATACTGTAAAATAATTCCCCTCTTCATCTCAGCAGTCTCGATCATAAACCGGTCACAAGTTATTTATAAGTTCTCGCTTTTAGTCCTTCATAATCTGCTTCATGACCCAAGGCATGATGGGAAAAGACTAGTCCCCCTGTCACGGAACATCATGCCACTGGATAGAAACAAGTAATTCAAACATTTTCTCTCTTCTTTCTTAGATTCGTAGCCTATAACCCTTTTAGCAGGTAATCAGCTAGAAAAGATTGGTGTCAAATATCTTCCTAAATGGCCACTTTAAATTGCGAAACTAAAGGGGAAACAACACTTTCTGATAAGCAGGTTCACTCGTTTTAGCCACGTGAGGGGTACTGTTAGGTAGCCAATGTATTCTTTCGAGCTGATTTCAGCCTATTTTGCTAACCAGGAGTTATTTCGTTCTGAACGTAAAAGGGTTTATTTGTTTATTTGCAAGCAGGTCCCTACAGATAGTATATCTAGTTACAGGAATTGCTATAGTGATATTTACAGTGATATTGTCATTGCCAAGTGATATTTAGTCTTGCAAAACATGCTTTACGAAAAAAAATTATGACGTACATTAAAAATATCAGGACATCCTTCAAGTGAGTTTACGACGAAGTAAACTTTTCCATCATTTTTATGGCAGGACGGGATTAGAACCTATAACTCTCGGCTCCGGAGCGCTATCCACTATACTACACTGGCATGTGCTCTCACTGATATCTCTGCCTTTATCTCATGTGCATCCTATAGGGCAGGCACACATTTTTATGCCAGGGGCGAGATTGGAACCCACAACTCTCGGCTCTGGAGCTATGAGTGCTATCCACTATATTACGCTGGCATGTGCTCTCACTGATATCTGCCTTTATATCATGTGCATCCTATAAGGCAGGCACACGTTTTTATGCCAGGGGCTGGATTCGAACCCACAACCCTCGGCACCCGAGCTACGAGTGATATCCATTATATTACACTTGCATGTGCTCTCACTGCTATCTGCCTTTATCTCATGTGCGTCCTATAGGGCAGGCACACATTTTTATGCCAGGGACGGGATTGGAACCCACAACTCTCGGCTCCGGAGCTTCGAGTTCTATCCACTATATTACACCTGCATGTGCTCTCACTGCTGTCTGCCTTTATCTCATGTGCGTCCTATAGGGCAGGCACACATTTTTATGCCAGGGGCGGGATTCGAACCCACAACTCTCGGCTCCGGAGCTTCGAGTTCTATCCACTATATTACACTTGCATGTGCTCTCACTGCTATCTGCCTTTATCTCATGTTCGTCATATAGGGCAGGCACACATTTTTATGCCAGGGGCGGGATTGGAACCCACAACTCTCGGCTCCGGAGCTTCGTGTTCTATCCACTATATTACACTTGCATGTGCTCTCACTGCTATCTGCCTTTATCTCATCTGCATCCATAAGGCAGGCACACATTTCTATGCCAGGGGCTGGATTCGAACCCACAACTCTCAGCACCTGAGCTCCGAGTGCTATCCACTATGCTACACTGGCATGTGCTCTTACTGCTATCTGCCTTTATCTCATGTGCATCCTATAGGGCAGGCATACATTTTTATGCCATGGGCGGGATTGGAACTCACAGCTCTCGGCTCTGGAGCTCCGAGTGCTATCCACTATATTACTGGCATGTGCTCTAATTGATATCTGCCTTTATCTCATGTGTATCCTATAGGGCAAGCACACATTTTTATGCCAGGGGCTGGATTCGAACCCACAACTTTCGGCACCCGAGCTCCGAGTGCTATCCACTATACTACACTGGCATGTGCTCTCACTGCTATCTGCCTTTATCCCATGTGCGTCCTAAAGGGCAGGCACATATTTTTATGCCAGGGGCGGGATTGGAAATCACAACTCTCGACTCTGTAGCTCCGAGTGCTATCCACTGTACTGTTACCGCGGAATTTTCTATATCCCCGGAATATTTAAATTTCATCCGTATAATTTTCCTTATTTATTATTTTTTTATTTTTACTCTGAAGTGGTAGGAAATAAATATTTAAATTGCCAAATTAGAATATCAATGATTAAAATTACTTTCCGGTAAAGCTGAGCCAGGCTACCCGAAAGTTTCGGTTGATAATTAGTACAGTCTTAATTGCACTCTGGCCAGAAGAAAAGGGGAAAATTATATTTTTTTGTTCTAACGGAAACTTGATGAAAATCCCAGATGGGAAGGAAGAGAAAGGAAGACATTCACAGTTCTTTTTTTTTTTCTCACGGAGCGCACGGAAGGAAGGCACAATATCAGTAGTCTCGTAGCCGAAGCTGAGAGAATAACAGGAGCGCAATAAATCCTTTTAGGGGCGTCACCCCTTTTCTCAAGCAACGCTTGCGAGCATCTCTGCATTGTCCGGGGTAGCGACGAAATTCGGGATAAGTCACGTCGCCGGAAATACCTACGTGACAATCTTCGCTTCTAAGTAGCTAGGTGCGGTTAATTAGTAAAAGGTGTGAGAACAAGTTGACAGCTGAAGGAAGACATAATTTTTGGGAAAGTGACCCGAACTGAACGGATGGCAAGCGAATCGCATAGCAGGGCTATCTGTGAGGGCCAATGACATAACCCGACGCGATTCAGACGGCCGGGCCGTCACGCCCCAGGATGGACACCGGACACGAAAAAACAGAAATATTAACAGAATGAGGAAGACCAGAGACTAAAGGAGATAACGACGGACTCAACACTCGAGAATTGCAGTCTGAGTAGAAGAGAGGTCTCAGCGTTTTCGGAGGAGGGATGTTTCCACGACAGAGGATGAAGTAGTTAGGAGTTTGGCAATAATCCACGACCAGCCGGCAACTCAGTTTCACGATCGGGGCTTCCCAAGGAAAAGAGGGTGTGATGGCTTTTATCTTACGCATTTCTGATTCATGCCTCATAGCTTTGCATGTGCTATGCAGGACTAGTTACCCGAAGGTCTCTCACATAGTGCATTAACAATTTTCCTCTGGCGTACCGCGCCGTGTTTTAAACCAGTAACTAAAGTTTAAAGTCAATAATATTTAAGTGCATTATACCTGTTTGAAATAAATACTAAATTGTTTAGCTAAAACAAGCAACCTCGCCGGTACATTGTACCTAGCTTTAAGACCATATTCTAAAAGAAATAAACAGTTAAATTTAATTCACGTGTCACTCAGATAATTTCTCCAAATGTCATTAGAGTTCAATTTGTGATTTTCTTATTGTTATTCATGCAACTTTTTATTTAACCTTCTTTGCGGCATATGGATAAGCATGGAAACCCCATGCTAATTCATATGAAACACAACGCGATGCAATTGTCGACCCTGAGCTTGGAGGCCCTTATTTAGGGAATCCAAATTCATTGTTGACACCACTAGGCGAAATTTTGGGGGTGAATTGTTTAGAATTGAAATTTTGACTTTTTTAACTTTTTCCCACTACGGCGAATAAGACGTAGTAGTGGTTCGCTGATACCCGACAGGGAGCGATAATAGTACTAAACTGGCATGTGCCTTTATCTCATGTGCGTCCTATAAGGCAGGCACACATTTTTATGCCAGGGGCGGGATTCGAACCCACAACTCTCGGCTCCGGAGCTCAGAGTGCTATCCACTATACTACACTGGCATGTGCCTTTATCTCATGTGCGTTCTATAAGGCAGGCACACATTTTTATGCCAGGGGTGGGATTGGAACTCACAACTCTCGGCTCTGGAGCTCCGAGTGCTATCCACTATATTACACTGGCATGTGCTCTCACTGATATCTGCCTTTATCTCATGTGCATCCTATAGGGCAGGCACACATTTTTATGCCAGGGGCGGGATTGGAACCCACAACTCTCGGCTCCGGAGCTCCGAGTGCTATCCACTGTACTAAACTGGCATGTGCCTTTATCTCATGTGCGTCACATAGGGCAGGCCCACATTTTTATGCCAGGGGCGGGATTCGAACCCACAACTCTCGGCTCCGGAGCTCCGAGTGCTATACTACACTGGGATGTGCTCTCACTGATATACTACACTATACTACACTGGCATGTGCTCTCACTGATATCTGCCTTTATCTCATGTGCGTCCTGCGAGTAAGCACGTCATTTGTCCTTGGCGTCCTGCGGGGCAGGCACGTCATAAGTTGCGAAGTCTATACATTTTGCAGAACGGAGAATTTTTCCAGCGTCAGTCCTACAGAATGGCACTGCAAATAGTTCACATTTTGTCCTTGGTAAGCGTGGCACATGGAAACTTAATCGGCTTGCAGTTTGAGTATCATCTAGTTCTCCATTAATGATACCGTACAGGAAGTTGAGGTGTAGAACCTTCCTTCTCGATTGCAGAGAGATCTTAAGCGTTGTCTAAAGTCGTATTGGACTTGGGGCCACATCAGATTCCTACCAGCTTCATATCTTTTTCATCCAGAAAATTTTTGAGGTCTGAAAATTTTTTAACATGAGACAGAAAGTGAATGAAATATCAGTTGATGCTATAATAAAAATCCATTAAACGCATTTTTTACTGCATCAATCATGATAAATAACATAAAATTTTGTTAACGTTAAAAATATAGCGGATCAGTACTTCAAACTGGATATGTGTCGTTCGAAAAGAATGAATTAGCAAACTGAGCCATTGGCGAACGAATATTTCCTGAAAAGGA
Organism: Macrothele yani; assembly: GCA_039090855.1. NCBI lineage: Eukaryota > Metazoa > Arthropoda > Arachnida > Araneae > Macrothelidae > Macrothele > Macrothele yani. The sequence continues at coordinate 44,468,961 of CM077006.1, forward strand.
TTGATTCTGCAAAAGAGCCGATTCCCTGAATGAATCAGTCAGAATTACTTCTTACTAGACACCAAAACTTCACCGTGTTCATGTTCTGGTCAGAAAATCTAACCTTATTCGGAAGGGTCCAAATCAGTGTTTCTTTCAGGACTTTTTGGCCGGGGTGGCAAATGGAACCTTAGAGAGGGCAAGTTTTCCATGTGCTAAATATATATATATATATAATTTTAACTACTATACTTATATATATAGGAGTAATAAAATGCCTTAATTTAATAAAAATGTATCAACTTATATTAGAAAAAAATGCTTTAATTTTTCTTCAATTTTTCATTAACTTTACTTTGGTTCCAGACTGTGGATTTCAAAAACTTCCTTTTTTCGTCCCCCCCCCCCCGAAGAAAATTTCTATATACATACCTGATATAGTAATTACTTCTTCAAACATTTCAGGAATAACAAACTATTTTCAGCTAAAGGCCCTAAAGAGGAGATTCCGCAGGCTTGAAATTTTTATCTGTTAAAATGCATTCAACGCACTCTTGTTCCTGAATTACGATTCCCAGACAATTAAGTATGATTAGTCTACTTATTATATTTTGAAGAATACCATGCGTCGTAATACACTTTTTAATAAAATAAGCTATAACTAGTATATTTTAAAAAATAAAATTGAAGAAATATTTGTATCATAAAAAGAAACAAAACATCCTTTTTCATCATAGCCTGAATTTATTAAAATTTGGCTCGGTAACCTAAAACGTCTCGGGGGGAGGGAGATTGGTCGTTTCAGGGAGGACTTCGCTCCCCCCCCCTGGATGTATGCCTGAAAGAAACACTGGTCCAAATGCAATAAATTATGTGAAAATTTCGAAACAACTTACATGGAAACCAAGGAACAAATTTTCCGTAAGAATTAAAAACAAATGTGAACTTAAGAACCGTCCGCTAAACTTGCCACTGTCAACGAACGTAACGATCCTACTCAGAATCTATATTTCCTAGACACAAATCGTTCTTTAACGCGGAAGAATCGCCGACCGAAACAGGCGAAAAGGTCCGAACGAGTCATTTTTCGGGAGTCGAATCGAAAGAATCGGTTTACTTATCTCTACTTTAAAGATCTTAATATGAATTTATTCTCTCCGAAATGTGAAATTTCACATGCGTACAAAGTCATGTTTATTTTGTCATATAGAATTATTTTCATTTCTGTTCATTGGTATTGTTGAGCAAAATTGTGCATAAAAAATATGCTTCTTTATATTTACTAATACGGACATTTCAATGTTGTAAACAACTAAACATGCAGGTTCTATGGAATAAAATATTAGTGAAATGTAACTAATTTTCGAATTGTCACCTCGTCCGAAAAAATTTCTTACTACGGCCCTCGGAGCTCCGGAGCCACAAATAGATGCCAAGCGCTGCTGCACGCTTTTATTTTCATAGGCTGAAACTCAAGCATCGTGTCTACATTTGTAGGGTAGTATTGTGTCGCCATCTATCTTTAGCAATAGGAATCACAAGTTCCAGTTTACTTCCATTTACTTGAATATTATTTTCATTTTGTTTTAACATTTATGTACTTCCGTGAACTCCCTCCCTCTCACTCTCACTTTTGTTATACTGAGTTCTATTGTCAAGTAAAATATCGTCGCCTTGACGTCGCCCAAGTAACACGATGTCGTCAGCCCGGCAATTTGCTCGTGAAAATGAGGCAGCGCGCCGCATATTCCCGCTTAATTCAGCACAGGTTGAAATGCTTCGATCATCCTTAAATTTCTTTTAATAGAGTTTTAGACTGATTGAAACAAAATTGACGGGTATGCGATCTAACAGTTTGAAGTCGACAAATAAGGGACACCCAGATGTGCGCTGTTCTCAAACATGCTGTAGGAAATTTCATTATTAGTAGTAGAAAAGGACCGATTCTGGCTAAAATAGCAGCCCATAGACTTAACATTAGGCTGCTACTTTTTTCAGCAGCCTCTAGTAGCAGCCAGTAGCAGCCAGCAGCAGCCGAGCGAACGGAGGGGGCGTGTCCTGACGCAGGCATCAGGAGGATGCGGAAGTGTGGCATGGGTGAGGATGTAGGTGGCGCTTGTGTGTTGGGACGATGCTGATGTGCTGCCCCCTTGCGGTGCTTCTTGGAACTTTCGATTGATATTTGATTTTGAGGGATGGCAACGCCCGAGTAGGAAAGGGGTTGGATATAGGGGGATGGCAACTCGATGTGTTGCCCCCTAGCGGTGCTTCTTGGAACTTTCGATCGATCTTTGATTTTGTGGGATGGCAACGACAGAGTGTGGAAAGGGGGTCGACATAGGGGATGTCAACTCGATGTGCTGCTCCCTAGCGGTGCTTCTTGGAACTTTCGATTGATCTTTGATTTTGAGGGATGGCAACGCCCGAGTGGAAAAGGGGTTGGATATAGGGGGATGGCAACTCGATGTGTTGCCCCCTAGCGGTGCTTCTTGGAACTTTCGATTGATCTTTGATTTTGAGGGATGGCAACGCCCGAGTGGGAAAGGGGTTGGATATAGGGGGATGTCAACTCGATGTGCTGCCCCCTAGCGGTGCTTCTTGGAACTTTCGATTGATCTTTGATTTTGAGGGATGGCAACGCCCGAGTGGGAAAGGGGTTGGATATAGGGGGATGTCAACTCGATGTGCTGCCCCTAGCGGTGCTTCTTGGAACTTTCGATTGATCTTTGATTTTGAGGGATGGCAACGCCCGAGTGGGAAAGGGGTTGGATATAGGGGGATGTCAACTCGATGTGCTGCCCCCTAGCGGTGCTTCTTGGAACTTTCGATTGATCTTTGATTTTGAGGGATGGCAACGCCCGAGTGGGAAAGGGGTTGGATATAGGGGGATGTCAACTCGATGTGCTGCCCCTAGCGGTGCTTCTTGGAACTTTCGATTGATCTTTGATTTTGAGGGATGGCAACGGCCGAGTGGGAAAGGGGTTGGATATAGGGGGATGTCAACTCGATGTGCTGCCCCTAGCGGTGCTTCTTGGAACTTTCGATTGATCTTTGATTTTGAGGGATGGCAACGGCCGAGTGGGAAAGGTGTTGGATATAGGGGGATGCCAACTCGATGTACTACCCCTAGCGATGCTTCTTGGAACTTTCGATGGATCTTTGATTTTGGGGGATGGCAACGACCGAGTGGGGAAAGAGCACTGCGTAGGTGTTAGATATGATGATGCTTCTTGGAACTTTATTATTTCGATGGATCTTTGATTTTGAGGGATGGCAACGACTGAGTGGGGTCCGTTGGGAATTTCTGCATTTATTCCTGTGTTTTGCAAGCAAGATTTCTCCCCCTCTTCAATACTATTTTTCCCCCGGAGGAAATTTTTACGTAACGATGCTGAGGAATTTTCTTTCCAAGGGAATAAAAATGCTCCTAAGGTCTTAGCGAAGTTCTAACTCACGATGATTTGGTTTCCAAAAATAGTCAGGGGGTCAAATGGTTTTCGTGTACTACGTATTCCCTATATCATCATTATCATCATTGTCAACCATTATCAATCCACTGCTGGACGAAGGTCTCTCCTGAGAATTGGAACAATTCCCTATATATATATATTTTTTAATTACTTTTACGTTATTTCTTCATGTGTTTTTATATATTTTTTGTATGTTTTGAGGGAGTTTTTTCGTGTAGATGTAATGAATTTTTTGGGGAACTTTTATTTTTCCTCCATTCAATTTTATTTCAGACCATGAGACGAGGAAATGCTTCTTTAGAAATGATTTCGTTCTTGTTCGCAGTAATTACTGGACATAGACTTCATGTTAATTCTGAGTCTTTCACCCCTGCAATAATATTTTCTCGTAATTTTTTCGTATGTTCAAGAACTCTACAGATCTTTCCCAGTTAAAATTCTGCTCAAACAATATTTTCGGTCTTTATTTCCTTATAGCTTCCCAATTTCCGATATTTTTCTTCCTTTATCTTTGAAATTTCATGAAACTTCTGAATAGGTCAGGATTCTTTTTTTTTTCTTGGACAAACTTATGAGTCCTTTTATTCACACTATCTTTTTTTTTTCATTTCATTTCAGCAAACGATTATTTTAGATGCAACAAATCGTCAGATTTTGGTTTCCTTATATAGCATATTTTCCAACCTGCTTAAAAATATTCCTCAAAGCTTGCATGTATGTCAAATATACATTTTTTTTATTCTTTCGTAGTTAGCCATACTTTTCGTGGACTGCCTCGACAGGAAAGCATTCAATGTCAAGACATACAATCTAAAACCTTTTTCTTTCGATGAAATTTGTATTCTTTGGGCTGAATAATTTTCTGTCTCGTCCGAAAAAACATTCATTCTAGAGGCAAAGCGACTAATTCCGTTCTTCCCATAAACATTATTTTTTTATTTATTTGATATTCAGAGTTGTATACATTTACTATCCAAAAAAGAGATATATTTAATGTAAAGGTATATTCTTCCAAGCTGGGGAAATATATGTATATATTAGTTCATTTCCAGTTAAAGGAAATGCATCTTTATATTTCAATATGAAAAAAGAAGCCCTATAAGTGAAAGCTCAACCTAAAGACGGATAGATTGTTCACACTCTCTCTACTCTATGACATCTCTTTACTGAATGAACCATGACCTTTTTTTTTCATGAACTGCTTTAAAATCTTCGTTCTCACTTTACTATTGTCAGATTCCATGTCCCTCCAGTTCTTTACTTATTCAATTTTAATTTATTAAGAGAGTAGAACTCTTTTAGGCTTTCGAAGTACTTTCAAGTCTTTCATTACGAAAATGTTCATTGTCATGAAAGAAGCCATAATCGAGATGATTTACTATCGTTTCAATGAAAGTGTTTACGCATTCATTGCTATGATGTCCGATTTCATTTTCTTATACTTCGAACAGAAATGAGTTTGAATCATTCGTCGAGAAAACATTTCTTTCATATATATATATATATTTTTGCCTCCGAATCAAACGAACTCAAAAAATAAGAGACGCACTTTAATATTTTTTTCCTCTTATGAGAGGAATACGGGAATATGATACCAAAATTAAAGAATAAAGAATATCGACTTTCTTCTCAACACCTTACATCTACGTTTTTTTTATTTTTTTTATTTTCAATAAGCTATTTCTATATTTTTACAACTGAATAGAATTATTTATTGAAAAATTCTAAGTAAGACGAAAAATGGTTTTGTTGATTTCCTAAGAGGATGATTTTGGAAATTTTCGTTTTCTGGTAATTGTAAAAATCTCATAGAATAACATGGGAAAACTAGCATGCATAAAAGACTGTTTTGGATCGAGTAAATTGAAAGAATTTTACAAAGTTCATTTCAGAAAAGTACATTCCTTCCTAGTGTCAAAAACGAATCACTTTTTTTCTAAGATACACTTTGGAATCTTATAAAAGTGCATAGGGTCAAAAACGATTTTGATGATTTTACTAAGATGACAGATTTCGGATTTCTTATGATAGAAAATACAGTGAATTTCCCATTGAATAACATGGGAAACTGCGAAATTTAAGAAGCACGTTTTCGTTCAAGTAAAATATTTTAAAAGTCTTTTTTCGAATCAGTTGAAAACAGACAGGGTGTGTTTCTGAACAGTTCATTATTTCCTAAAATCAAAACGAGTCCGTTTTTTCCTAACGTACGTTTCTGAAAGAAGTAAAAATAGTTTAGTGTTACACGGCACTAGCAGTGTTCCTGCCGAGTCTGCCGGTAACGGTGCTTGAGACCTGAAGTACAATTTAGTTGGCCACGGCACCAGGTGAGAATCTCAGGGTGCACTGCTGCACTCAAAGATTCACACCAGAACATAAAAAATGAAAAGTTGAAGAATGACCCGAAGCATAAGGCTTGGGTGAATCCACCTTGTGAACAAAATAACAACAACAAATAAAAAATAAAATAATCTAAAAAAAATGATACTTTGGGATCAGAGTTGTGATGAGGTTCACCCGCAATCACCAATTCGTGACTGAGTGTAGTGGTCCGGATCTTACTCCGGTACATTCAATCCCCAACCAGTCAGTACAACACTCACTTTCGCAAATAACACATGATTCTCAAATACACAACACAACATTTAATAACGTTCTGCGAGATTTAAACAGATCCGGCGCTCTCTAGGCGCATAGACAATTGCCCCTCATATGTGGGCAGCATACGGTGTCACACTTTACTGTCGGATAACGCAGCCGACTGAGTCTCCACCGGACTATCTGAACAAGAGATACTACTCGTTTACACACTAAATAGAGCTGCAGGTGATATTCATATACAATTGCTTAGAGAATAAAAAAATTATATGCAAACGATCACATTAAAAATACTCGCGACACAAAATACACAAGCACGTTAATTTGCGGTATAAGATTATAGGTGCGAAATACTGCCAAAGTTAATTAACTAAATCTAATAAGCATGCACATGCAGAACCCTGCCCCGCTGACGTTGGTCCTGAACCAAAGTTAAAAGAAACTGTCCCGCCCAGCGGAATTTGTGGCCACACCTTCTCCCTTATTCATGTAAAAAAAGTAATCAGGAAATGGGCCCTGTAAGAAATTGAAATCTGTATGTGCAGGTATTTCCTCTGAGGTTCAGTCACTCAGCATTACTGCATCTATGTCCATGCAGCTTTGGGTGTCGGGATGGCACAAGTTCGCAGATGTGCGAAGAAAGAAAAAGGAAATATTCATCTACTTACAGTTTCGTGACTTTGCTGTGCAAATCCGTTGTGCATCACATAATATCACTCGACAAAAAAACACGCACACAGACACTTGCACCATGTGGCAGCACCGATGATTCAACACTTCACTTTGACGCTTGATGTAAATGAAGCACACAATTAAAAATGGTAATATCACGCCGCACTTTGTTGCAATGATTAGAGTGCACACTGATCTATTCTCGTGACGATTTGAAGGTGGCCGTTAAGCAAAATAGGCCCTCTCACATCTGATGTTGCGGTTTCCAAGATTAATTTTCTCGGCCGAGCGAAATCAGACGTGCTTTTACCTTAAGCGTATATCGGCAACTCAACATTTCACCTGTATATTTGTTAGGTATCGAAGCCACCGCTCTTACGCTCATATTTTTTCTTTCGACATGTTTTTATCCCGTCGCACTTACACGTAGTGGCTTCGCTGCTTACGCGACCACACACACGCACACCTGGGGCCTCGCTTCACCCCGTAAGACAAGCGCATCTCTTCACTTCCTCCACAGTAGGGGATGAATGGGGGTGACGATTCCACACTGCAGTGGTTGGCATCCGAACCCGACTTTTGCTTGGCTTCGCTTCTCATTGGAATGACCACTGTCCACTCGCAGACTTCTTAATTTGCCTGTAACTCGGCTTTCATTATAGGCCAAACAGTCGCTGAGTTCCATTACGCTCCAGCCTAGAAATTTCTGCTTTATCCCGCGGATTCAGGCATTCTGCTGTCTTTATGGCAAACTGGCATCTCCATCAGCCGCCTCGAGTTGTCTCCATTTCTTACCAAATGCGGGGAGGTTTGCTGCTTCATTTTCCCCAATTCATTTTGCTGCAGATCCAAGTGCATCCAGCCTTTCACATCGGAGAGCATACAGACAACTAACTTTCTTCCTTATGTTCATGCCAAGTGCGAACTCTTATTTTTCTGCACGGACCACACAGAGAGCAATTGTTCTCGAAAATGCCCCAAACAATCGACGAATTTACGATTATTCGCTAAACCTTTCGTCCCCTATCTTCATTCATTCCTACTCAAGTGGCTCATTCGATACGTATTCCTCTTTCCCTTTCCGTGTTGCATTGGCTGCCCGTCAGCTGCGCCCTGATATTTATGACCTAACAGAGCTATTCTGAGACCACCCAGCCAGAGAGAGAATTCTTCGCCTCTTTTCTTTCCAAACCCCCAGATAAAACTTTATCTGCTGTTTACACTTTTAAACTCCAATCAAGCCTCGAACAATTAATACTTAATTAATTTCACACATCAACCACGCCCATTAATTACTAAATTAATGGCGGGGGTGGGTCGTAACATCGGCCCCTCCTCAAGAAATCTAGAAGTCCTCTTCTGGGCCTATCGCTTTGCTCTTATCAATTTCCAGAGCAACCATTGAGTGCTACCTTTTCCCACAGGTAGAAATAATTCAAAATGGCAAAAATATTGCGTTTCTTGCCTTCAAGAGCATTGGAGCGACTTCCCAATTATCCCGCGATTTTGTTAATTAATTTTAGAGAACATCCGAAAGAAAAAACAACGTAAATGAGAAATAAATAAAAAAACTGAACTGTAAAAGAACATGTGATCCTGCCGAACTGTGATTCTCACTAGCTGCCTCATACCATACAAGCGACATGGCGGACTATTTAATTTTAGAGTTTTCTTCAGGTTTTAGGATGGGGGGGGGGGTGTCCACTGTAACATTCCATCCCCCATGAAAGAAAAAAGGGATGACTGGATGAAGTTTATTCATCCAATCATTCTATTTTTTTTTTTTTTTTAACTGTAAACACTCAACCCTTTCCCACCGTCGCAAGGCACCTAATTCCGGATTTAAGTGCCCTGAGAGCGGAAGGAAAGTTTAAGGATTTCATCACACGTTCATTGCTACCCGTCGAGATATGCGGAAAGAAAGTTTAAATATGAGGCATAGCTTCGAGAATCCACGAGTTCCACAGATCTCTCACGTTCGATGCTCCTACACCCGCTTTTATCTACGCTCGATGCCAAATTCTTGCGTTCCACTGTCTTCGTGTTAGCCATTTTGTTTTTCTTACCCACTAAAATTATGGCAGTTCTTACAAAACAGCTTAAGGCTTACTTAATGCTAAATTATACAAAATTCGCACCGAACAAAACTAAATAAAAATAGTAATGGCAGTCAATTCGCACTTATTTTACGAACATGAGTGTTGTTCCGCTAGCCGCAAAATATAGGTATCGATCCTGGTCTCGGCACCATTAATGTTACACGGCACTAGCAGTGTTCCTGCCGAGTCTGCCGGTAACGGTGCTTGAGACCTGAAGTACAATTTAGTTGGCCACGGCACCAGGTGAGAATCTCAGGTGCACTGCTGCACTCAAAGATTCACACCAGAACATAAAAAATGAAAAGTTGAAGAATGACCCGAAGCATAAGGCTTGGGTGAATCCACCTTGTGAACAAAATAACAACAACAAATAAAAAATAAAATAATCTAAAAAAAATGATACTTTGGGATCAGAGTTGTGATGAGGTTCACCCGCAATCACCAATTCGTGACTGAGTGTAGTGGTCCGGATCTTACTCCGGTACATTCAATCCCCAACCAGTCAGTACAACACTCACTTTCGCAAATAACACATGATTCTCAAATACACAACACAACATTTAATAACGTTCTGCGAGATTTAAACAGATCCGGCGCTCTCTAGGCGCATAGACAATTGCCCCTCATATGTGGGCAGCATACGGTGTCACACTTTACTGTCGGATAACGCAGCCGACTGAGTCTCCACCGGACTATCTGAACAAGAGATACTACTCGTTTACACACTAAATAGAGCTGCAGGTGATATTCATATACAATTGCTTAGAGAATAAAAAAAAATTATATGCAAACGATCACATTAAAAATACTCGCGACACAAAATACACAAGCACGTTAATTTGCGGTATAAGATTATAGGTGCGAAATACTGCCAAAGTTAATTAACTAAATCTAATAAGCATGCACATGCAGAACCCTGCCCCGCTGACGTTGGTCCTGAACCAAAGTTAAAAAGAAACTGTCCCGCCCAGCGGAATTTGTGGCCACACCTTCTCCCTTATTCATGTAAAAAAAGTAATCAGGAAATGGGCCCTGTAAGAAATTGAAATCTGTATGTGCAGGTATTTCCTCTGAGGTTCAGTCACTCAGCATTACTGCATCTATGTCCATGCAGCTTTGGGTGTCGGGATGGCACAAGTTCGCAGATGTGCGAAGAAAGAAAAAGGAAATATTCATCTACTTACAGTTTCGTGACTTTGCTGTGCAAATCCGTTGTGCATCACATAATATCACTCGACAAAAAAAAACACGCACACAGACACTTGCACCATGTGGCAGCACCGATGATTCAACACTTCACTTTGACGCTTGATGTAAATGAAGCACACAATTAAAAATGGTAATATCACGCCGCACTTTGTTGCAATGATTAGAGTGCACACTGATCTATTCTCGTGACGATTTGAAGGTGGCCGTTAAGCAAAATAGGCCCTCTCACATCTGATGTTGCGGTTTCCAAGATTAATTTTCTCGGCCGAGCGAAATCAGACGTGCTTTTACCTTAAGCGTATATCGGCAACTCAACATTTCACCTGTATATTTGTTAGGTATCGAAGCCACCGCTCTTACGCTCATATTTTTCTTTCGACATGTTTTTATCCCGTCGCACTTACACGTAGTGGCTTCAAGCTGCTTACGCGACCACACACACGCACACCTGGGGCCTCGCTTCACCCCGTAAGACAAGCGCATCTCTTCACTTCCTCCACAGTAGGGGATGAATGGGGTGACGATTCCACACTGCAGTGGTTGGCATCCGAACCCGACTTTTTGCTTGGCTTCGCTTCTCATTGGAATGACCACTGTCCACTCGCAGACTTCTTAATTTGCCTGTAACTCGGCTTTCATTATAGGCCAAACAGTCGCTGAGTTCCATTACGCTCCAGCCTAGAAATTTCTGCTTTATCCCGCGGATTCAGGCATTCTGCTGTCTTTATGGCAAACTGGCATCTCCATCAGCCGCCTCGAGTTGTCTCCATTTCTTACCAAATGCGGGGAGGTTTGCTGCTTCATTTTCCCCAATTCATTTTGCTGCAGATCCAAGGCATCCAGCCTTTCACATCGGAGAGCATACAGACAACTAACTTTCTTCCTTATGTTCATGCCAAGTGCGAACTCTTATTTTTCTGCACGGACCACACAGAGAGCAATTGTTCTCGAAAATGCCCCAAACAATCGACGAATTTACGATTATTCGCTAAACCTTTCGTCCCCTATCTTCATTCATTCCTACTCAAGTGGCTCATTCGATACGTATTCCTCTTTCCCTCTTTCCGTGTTGCATTGGCTGCCCGTCAGCTGCGCCCTGATATTTATGACCTAACAGAGCTATTCTGAGACCACCCAGCCAGAGAGAGAATTCTTCGCCTCTTTCTTTTCCAAACCCCCAGATAAAACTTTATCTGCTGTTTACACTTTTAAACTCCAATCAAGCCTCGAACAATTAATACTTAATTAATTTCACACATCAACCACGCCCATTAATTACTAAATTAATGGCGGGGGTGGGTCGTAACATCGGCCCCTCCTCAAGAAATCTAGAAGTCCTCTTCTGGCCTATCGCTTTGCTCTTATCAATTTCCAGAGCAACCATTGAGTGCTACCTTTTCCCACAGGTAGAAATAATTCAAAATGGCAAAAATATTGCGTTTCTTGCCTTCAAGAGCATTGGAGCGACTTCCCAATTATCCCGCGATTTTGTTAATTAATTTTAGAGAACATCCGAAAGAAAAAACAACGTAAATGAGAAATAAATAAAAAAACTGAACTGTAAAAGAACATGTGATCCTGCCGAACTGTGATTCCTAGCTGCCTCATACCATACGCGACATGGCGGACAAATTTTAGAGTTTTTCTTCAGGTTTTAGGATGGGGGGGGGGTGTCCACTGTAACATTAGGTAGAAAATTGGAAAGATATTTTTATGAATCCTAGACTGTTTATTTACGTATAGCTAGAGGGGTCTTCAGTGAGAGTACTTATTCTCTTTTCAAACTAAGAGAATGAAGTGTAGTCAGTTTGAAAAAAAAATTCAAACTCCCCTAAATTTAGCCTTTTGTCCTGGTTTCGACTCAATACTGTAAAGCATTGCTCTCAGACCAGTTGAATTCCTGGCCCTTAATGAAATACATTAAGCCTTTCCCTTAAAAATAAGCAATCTCTTCTTCAATATAAGATCCCCAATAAATTTCTTTAAGAGTTATTCATTCATCCTTTTACTTTTAAAACTTGAAATTCGTTATTATTTAACTCCTTATAAAAATGAAACACATTCACACTTTTACTTTAAAAAACTTGAAATAACTTCATACAAAAATGAAACCCATTCACTTTTTTACTTTTAAAATTATAGAAAAAATAGATGATACAGAACATAGGTTCACTTTCTCATTCACACTCATGCATACAGAAAACAAAATTAAATAGTGCTATTTGAGCTTGCATGGAGGAGCTAGTGAGAATAGCTCACATCCTTCAACAGTTTTAGTCCAATTGAATGATAGATAGAGGTTTTTCCCACCCATCTTGACACCTCCATGCAAGCTCAAATAGCACTATTTAATAGCACCTCCATGCAAGCTCAAATAGCACTATTCAGAAACGTACGTTAGGAAAAAACGGACTCGTTTTGATTTTAGGAAATAATGAACTGTTCAGAAACACACCCTGTCTGTTTTCAACTGATTCGAAAAAAGACTTTTAAAATATTTTACTTGAACGAAAACGTGCTTCTTAAATTTCGCAGTTTCCCATGTTATTCAATGGGAAATTCACTGTATTTTCTATCATAAGAAATCCGAAATCTGTCATCTTAGTAAAATCATCAAAATCGTTTTTGACCCTATGCACTTTTATAAGATTCCAAAGTGTATCTTAGAAAAAAAAGTGATTCGTTTTTGACACTAGGAAGGAATGTACTTTTCTGAAATGAACTTTTGTAAAATTCTTTCAATTTACTCGATCCAAAACAGTCTTTTATGCATGCTAGTTTTCCCATGTTATTCTATGAGATTTTTACAATTACCAGAAAACGAAAATTTCCAAAATCATCCTCTTAGGAAATCAACAAAACCATTTTTCGTCTTACTTAGAATTTTTCAATAAATAATTCTATTCAGTTGTAAAAATATAGAAATAGCTTATTGAAAATAAAAAAAATAAAAAAAACGTAGATGTAAGGTGTTGAGAAGAAAGTCGATATTCTTTATTCTTTAATTTTGGTATCATATTCCCGTATTCCTCTCATAAGAGGAAAAAAAATATTAAAGTGCGTCTCTTATTTTTTGAGTTCGTTTGATTCGGAGGCAAAAATATATATATATATATGAAAGAAATGTTTTCTCGACGAATGATTCAAACTCATTTCTGTTCGAAGTATAAGAAAATGAAATCTGACATCATAGCAATGAATGCGTAAACACTTTCATTGAAACGATAGTAAATCATCTCGATTATGGCTTCTTTCATGACAATGAACATTTTCGTAATGAAAGACTTGAAAGTACTTCGAAAGCCTAAAAGAGTTCTACTCTCTTAATAAATTAAAATTGAATAAGTAAAGAACTGGAGGGACATGGAATCTGACAATAGTAAAGTGAGAACGAAGATTTTAAAGCAGTTCATGAAAAAAAAGGTCATGGTTCATTCAGTAAAGAAATGTCATAGAGTAGAGAGAGTGTGAACAATCTATCCGTCTTTAGGTTGAGCTTTCACTTATAGGGCTTCTTTTTTCATATTGAAATATAAAGATGCATTTCCTTTAACTGGAAATGAACTAATATATACATATATTTCCCCAGCTTGGAAGAATATACCTTTACATTAAATATATCTCTTTTTTGGATAGTAAATGTATACAACTCTGAATATCAAATAAATAAAAAAATAATGTTTATGGGAAGAACGGAATTAGTCGCTTTGCCTCTAGAATGAATGTTTTTCGGACGAGACAGAAAATTATTCAGCCCAAAGAATACAAATTTCATCGAAAGAAAAAGGTTTTAGATTGTATGTCTTGACATTGAATGCTTTCCTGTCGAGGCAGTCCACGAAAAGTATGGCTAACTACGAAAGAATAAAAAAAATGTATATTTGACATACATGCAAGCTTTGAGGAATATTTTTAAGCAGGTTGGAAAATATGCTATATAAGGAAACCAAAATCTGACGATTTGTTGCATCTAAAATAATCGTTTGCTGAAATGAAATGAAAAAAAAAAAAGATAGTGTGAATAAAAGGACTCATAAGTTTGTCCAAGAAAAAAAGAATCCTGACCTATTCAGAAGTTTCATGAAATTTCAAAGATAGAGGAAGAAAAATATCGGAAATTGGGAAGCTATAAGGAAATAAAGACCGAAAATATTGTTTGAGCAGAATTTTAACTGGGAAAGATCTGTAGAGTTCTTGAACATACGAAAAAATTACGAGAAAATATTATTGCAGGGGTGAAAGACTCAGAATTAACATGAAGTCTATGTCCAGTAATTACTGCGAACAAGAACGAAATCATTTCTAAAGAAGCATTTCCTCGTCTCATGGTCTGAAATAAAATTGAATGGAGGAAAAAGAAAAGTTCCCCAAAAAATTCATTACATCTACACGAAAAAACTCCCTCAAAACATACAAAAAATATATAAAAACACATGAAGAAATAACGTAAAAGTAATTAAAAAATATATATATATAGGGAATTGTTCCAATTCTCAGGAGAGACCTTCGTCCAGCAGTGGATTGATAATGGTTGACAATGATGATGATGATGATATAGGGAATACGTAGTACACGAAAACCATTTGACCCCCTGACTATTTTTGGAAACCAAATCATCGTGAGTTAGAACTTCGCTAAGACCTTAGGAGCATTTTTATTCCCTTGGAAAGAAAATTCCTCAGCATCGTTACGTAAAAATTTCCTCCGGGGGAAAAATAGTATTGAAGAGGGGGAGAAATCTTGCTTGCAAAACACAGGAATAAATGCAGAAATTCCCAACGGACCCCACTCAGTCGTTGCCATCCCTCAAAATCAAAGATCCATCGAAATAATAAAGTTCCAAGAAGCATCATCATATCTAACACCTACGCAGTGCTCTTTCCCCACTCGGTCGTTGCCATCCCCCAAAATCAAAGATCCATCGAAAGTTCCAAGAAGCATCGCTAGGGGGTAGTACATCGAGTTGGCATCCCCCTATATCCAACACCTTTCCCACTCGGCCGTTGCCATCCCTCAAAATCAAAGATCAATCGAAAGTTCCAAGAAGCACCGCTAGGGGGCAGCACATCGAGTTGACATCCCCCTATATCCAACCCCTTTCCCACTCGGCCGTTGCCATCCCTCAAAATCAAAGATCAATCGAAAGTTCCAAGAAGCACCGCTAGGGGCAGCACATCGAGTTGACATCCCCCTATATCCAACCCCTTTCCCACTCGGGCGTTGCCATCCCTCAAAATCAAAGATCAATCGAAAGTTCCAAGAAGCACCGCTAGGGGGCAGCACATCGAGTTGACATCCCCCTATATCCAACCCCTTTCCCACTCGGGCGTTGCCATCCCTCAAAATCAAAGATCAATCGAAAGTTCCAAGAAGCACCGCTAGGGGGCAGCACATCGAGTTGACATCCCCCTATATCCAACCCCTTTCCCACTCGGGCGTTGCCATCCCTCAAAATCAAAGATCAATCGAAAGTTCCAAGAAGCACCGCTAGGGGGCAGCACATCGAGTTGACATCCCCCTATATCCAACCCCTTTCCCACTCGGGCGTTGCCATCCCTCAAAATCAAAGATCAATCGAAAGTTCCAAGAAGCACCGCTAGGGGGCAACACATCGAGTTGCCATCCCCCTATATCCAACCCCTTTTCCACTCGGGCGTTGCCATCCCTCAAAATCAAAGATCAATCGAAAGTTCCAAGAAGCACCGCTAGGGAGCAGCACATCGAGTTGACATCCCCTATGTCGACCCCTTTCCACACTCTGTCGTTGCCATCCCACAAAATCAAAGATCGATCGAAAGTTCCAAGAAGCACCGCTAGGGGGCAACACATCGAGTTGCCATCCCCCTATATCCAACCCCTTTCCTACTCGGGCGTTGCCATCCCTCAAAATCAAATATCAATCGAAAGTTCCAAGAAGCACCGCAAGGGGGCAGCACATCAGCATCGTCCCAACACACAAGCGCCACCTACATCCTCACCCATGCCACACCCCCGCATCCTCCTGATGCCTGCGTCAGGACACGCCCCCTCCGTTCGCTCGGCTGCTGCTGGCTGCTACTGGCTGCTACTAGAGGCTGCTGAAAAAAGTAGCAGCCTAATGTTAAGTCTATGGGCTGCTATTTTAGCCAGAATCGGTCCTTTTCTACTACTATTATTACTTTCTACTGTAAATGTTTCCCTTTTCTACTGGAAATTAAAAGAAGGAGCATATGCCATCTTCACCTGGAAATCTGACAAGGCAGTTGCTGTTCTCTCAGTAAGCACTACAAAGATTTTCTTCATAACACTTATTGCTAATTCTTCTGTTGAACTACTGAACGCGTGTGTATGCAGCAAAAATTGGAAAAACGTTGGAGAATTTACAGTATAAAGTAATAACAGTAGCGAACACAGAAATTCCTGTTGCAGGGGGATATATACACTGAAGAGCAATTCAATTAGAGACAGCTGGCGTTATGCAACTGTGGCGCTGTGGGCGGCCCTGTAAACGGAAACGACATGACGTATGCAGCGATCCGACAATATAAGGAGTGATGCGACGGGAATCAGTAAGAGTCGGACGCAGTATGGCTAAAACGAAGGATCTAAGCGCATTTGATCGTGGGCAAATTGTCGGGGCCCGACGAATGGGTCACTCCATCTCGGAAATCGTTCAGGCACTGGGATTTTCACTAGCCACCGTGTCACGGGTGCACCGTGAGTACATCGAATCCGGTAAAACCATCCCTGCAAGGGCCAACTGCCGTGGACAACAGCGTGTGGATGAGCGGGATCATCGTCGGCTAGCTCGCATTGTAACAGCGGATAGACGGGCCACAGTGCAAGAAATCACTCGGCAATTTAACGCTGGTGCACAAAAACGTGTAAGTAGCCACGCCATCCAGAACCATCTCCTCGCTATGGGGTACAGAAGCCATCGTCCCACGAGGGTACCGCTGCTGACCGCACATCACAGGGTGCAAAGATTAGCACGGGCGCAGGAACATCGCCACTGGACCCTAGACATGTGGGAAAATATTGACTGGACTGATGAGTCGAGATTCACGTTGGTACATGCGGATGGCAGGATACGAGTACGGCGCAAACCACATGAAGCGATGGATCTTTTTTGCCAAGAGGGTACTCTTCAAGCTGATGGGGGTGGCATTCTCGTCTGGGGACGGTTTACGTGGACTGAAATGGGACCGCTGGTACGTGTGACATCGTCCCTCACAGGTCAACGTTACCGGGATATCCTGGACGACCATTTGCTCCCGTTTGTGCGTCTTCAACATCCCACTGGGGACCTCATCCTGCAATAAGACAATGCACCGTGTCATCACTCCCAAATTGTATCCGAATGGTTGGATGAACACTCCACCGACGTGACCTCAATCCCATCGAGCACATCTGGGATGCCAACGAGAGAGGTATTCGAGGCTCTGATCCCCCTCCATCAAATCTTCGTGAACTGTGGGAGCTTGTTCAGGGGTCGTGGATCCGTATGGCTTCCCAACGCTTCCGGTGTCTTGTCGAGTTCATGCCGAGACGAATCGCGGCCGTCATCAGGACGAAAGGTGGTACTACACGTTACTAGACAAGTATCTCTAATTCAATTGCTCTTCAGTGTACATATAGTATACGTACGCAATGTGTGACGTACGTTGCTCTTAATCTCTTTGGGGCTTTGGGAAGACCACCATGTAATAGAAGACACTATGTAATTTTTGAACATGTGAAATAATATTTTTGAATGTTTCATTTCTGAGTCGCTCTTAATCTCTTTGGGGCTTAGGGAAGAAGACACCATCTAATATAAGACACTATGCAATTTTTTAAACATGTAAAATAATATTTTTGAATGTTGAATTTGTGACGTACGTGGCTCTTAATCTCTGGTTCTTTGGGAAGAAAACACTATGTAATAGAAGACACTAGGTAATTTTTTGAACACGTAAAATATTTTTTTTTATACTTCGTTCTTAATCTCTTTGGGGCTTTGGGAAGAAGACACCATGTAATAGAAGACACTATACTATGTCAGACACAATGTAATTTTTTGAACATGTAAAATAATATTTTTGAATGCTTAATTTGTGACGTATGTCGCTCTTTATCTCCTTGGAGGGGGCTTAAGCCCACAAAGCCCCTTCCGTGCGTGCGCCAATGAGTAATAATACTGAATTTTTGCGTTAAATGGTGGAGCACAGCATACGTACGTACCGTATGGAAATGCGTGCAAAGTAAAAGAATGAAAAATTCTCTGAAGCAGCCGTCCACTGCAAGACAGAGATCTCCCGAAATTTTTTTGAGAACTTTGAATCGAGGGTATTTTTTCCTTTTTGATGTCTGACTGAGTTATCACTGGGTTTTCGTGGCGCATGGGACATAAATGGTCAAAAGGCACAAAGCCCATGTGAACAACAAAAAAGATTCTATTTCTTTTATGCCGCGTTTGGGTCTTCAAGTTTCCAATTAAATGTATCTGTTGTGTTCGTGTGTAGTAAAAGCGGTTAGGCAACACAGAAGGTACCGTGGAAATTTACATATCATATCTGAATGAATTAATCACGGATTTGACTTCACAAAGTTAAAGTAATGTGATCAGTAAATCCTAAAAAAAAAAAAAAAAAAAGAAGCTGACAAGCGCCCAACCCTTCCCAATAACAAAAAGTAAACTTAACGATAGCGAGGAGTTGGAAATGGGTCAAACATTTTGGACCGGGACCCGGTATCCGTCCGTCACTTAATTTTTTTTTTTTTTTTATTGGAGGTTTAACGACCACCGTGAGCAACTCAATGGGCTATAAGCAATCGCCCGTCCCTAATTTAGGGTCACTGGTTCCAGGGAAGGGAGAGAGCCAGTGCCGTAAGACAAACACAACATCCATGCCTCACCGGGATTCGAACCCGGACCCCGTTCGGACGAATGATCAGAGGCCATCGCTTAGACCACTGCGCCACCGGGGCGGCCGTCACTTAATTGAGCCCGGCTCGGGCTTGACCCGGACAAATCTACTTTAGGCTATAAACTCGAATATATCATCATCATCATTGTCCACTATTATGAATCCACTGCTGGATGAAGGTCTCCCCAAGTTTCTTCCACAACTGACTGTCTTGGGCCAGTCTCCTCCACCCACTCATCTCCCACATGGCCTTCTTCTGGGTCTTTTATGGGTCCCTTGTAATCCAGTCTAAAATTTCGGTTGATCATGGGTGGTCTGTTATCCTGGCTACATGTCCAGCCCATTGCTATTTCAGGGATTTTACTCTGATCGTCATATCTTCCATTCTTGTTATTTTCCTTACCCACGAGTTCCTCTTTTTATCTTTCTTGATTACACCAAGCATGTATCTCTCCATGCCCCTTTTATTGTCTGCAGTCTTTGTACGTCTTCTTTAGTTAAGGTCCACGTCTCTGCTCCGTACGTAAGCACTGGAAGGATGCATTGATTAAACACTTTTCTTTTAAAACATAATGGTATACTGCTTTTAAAAATTGTACTGTTTCTTCCAAACGCTCTCTAACCAAGTTTCATACATTGATTAATTTCTTCCTCAATGTGACGCTCGCTTGATGTCTGCTGTCCGAGGTTAATGTAGGTATCGATTATTTCTAGCTTTTCTCCATCGATTAATGAATCTCCATTTCTTGTAAAAGCATTGGGCATCAGTTTTCTCTTCTGAAAGTTCATTCTTAATCCCACTTCTTTTTTTCTTTTCTTTTTTTTTTTTGATTGGAGATTTAACGACCACCGTGAGCAACTCAATGGGCTATAAGCAGCCGCACGTCCCTAATTTAGGGTCACTGGTTCCAGGAAAGGGAGAGAGCCAGTGCTGTAAGACAAACACAACATCCATGCTTCACCGGGATTTGAACCCGGACCCCTTTCGGACGAATGGCCGGATTGTTCTCGGACGAATGGTCATAAGCCAACACTTAGACCACTGCGTCTCCGGGGTGGTCAGCCACCTGTTAGTAAAAACATTTAAAAAACACATTTAAAGGATCCACCTCCCCAACCGACGTATCTTGAAGTATTCACAGTTTTATTTTCTTTTTTAATTGGAGGTTTAACGACCACCTTGGGCAACTCAATGGGCTATAAGCAGTCGCCCGTCTCTAATTTAGGGTCACTGGTTCCAGGGACGGGAGAGAGTCAGTGGCGTAAGACAAGCACAACATCCATGCCTCCCAGGGGTTCGAACCCGGACCCATCTCGGACGAATGATCATAGGCCATCGCTTAGACCACTGCGCCAAGGGGCGGCCCCACTTCTTTACTCTTGCCAGCAAGTTCCCGGATCATACTCTGCAGCACAGAAGTATTATTTCAAAGACCTCTGAAGGGTTTTTTGAAATACATTTTTTGGTATTCAAAAATAAAACGGAAATAAAACCTGGTCGAAATTGGGTCAGGAACACCTTGACTCGACCCGTTTGACCCGCAATAAGTTGGTGACCCGTTGACCCGGTAACCCGTGATCCGTTTCCATATCTGGTATAACTCTCTGCCAGAGCAAAGAAAAATTTTGGAGTGAGCCCAGAAAATTTCACATAAATAAAGAGAAAAAAACCCACAAAAACGCGATAAAAGTCCGCCTACCGAAAAAAAAAGGGGGGGGGTCAAAATTAGTGGAATGGATTTTTTTTTTTTTAGAGAAGGGGAATTTTTTAGAATATCCTAACAGGGTTCTTTTTTTTTTTTTTTGGATTGGAGGTTTAACGACCACCGTGAGCAACTCAGTGGGCTATAAGCAGTCGCCCGTCCCTAATTTAGGGTCACTGGTTCCAGGGAAGGGAAAGAGCCAGTGCCGTAAGACAAACACAACTTCCATGCCTGACCTGGATTCGAAACCGGACCCTTTACGGACGAATGATCAGAGGCCAACGCCTTAGACCACTGCGCCACCGGGGCGGCTAACAGGGTTCTTCCTCCCCCTTTAGAAGGCTGTGTTGCGGTGGCCGAAATGATTTAGAGGCACTAATAGCGCCTTTTGCGTGCAGGATCCTCTTGAGCTTCCTTAGAGTCCCCGAATTTTACTTTCGCTAGAACCCTTGTAATAATAAGCAAACAAATATTGACTTCATTGAAGTATACTGTCTAATATCTAACCACTTTATTTATTGCGAACAGCGTCGTCTTGTATTTATAGAGTGAGATATTTACAGGTGGTGAAATTATTGCTGATGAGAATGTATTTAAGAAATGTTGAACCGTAAATGAAGCAATCAAAAAAATCTACCACTGCTTATTCATATATCAAAAATTCGTTAACTTAACGTCTTTTAATCAGTTCTCTGTTTTGTAGATAATATTCCTAATGCTTGTTGAAATGGGGGAGGGGGACAGGAAAGACAGTGTCTCTATACACTGAAGAGCAATTGAATTAGAGACAGCTGGCGTTATGCAAATGTGGCGCTGTGTACGGCCATGTAAACGGAAACGACATGACGTATGCAGCGATCCGACAATATAAGGAGTGATGCGACGGGAATCAGTAAAAGTCGGACGCAGTATGGGCAAGACGAAGGATGTAAGCGCATTTGATCGTGGGCAAATTCTCGGGGCCGACGAATGGGTCATTCCATCACGGAAGTCGTGCAGGCACTGGGATTTTCACGAGCCACTGTGTCACGGGTGCACCGTGAGTACTCCGAATCCGGTAAAACCATCCCTGCAAAGGCCAACTGCCGTGGGCAACAGCGTGTGGATGAGCGGGGTCATCGTCGGCTAGCTCGCATTGTAACAGCAGATAGACGGGCCACAGTGCAAGAAATCACTCGGCAATTTAACGCTGGTGCACAAAAACGTGTAAGCAACAACACCATCCAGAACAATCTCCTCGCTATGGGGTACATAAGCCATCGTCCCACGAGGGTACCGCTGCTGACCGCACATCACAGGGTGCAAAGATTAGCATGGGCGCTGCAACATCGCCACTGGACCCTAGACATGTGGAAAAATGTTGCCTGGACTGATGAGTTGAGATTCACGTTGGTACATGCGGATGGCAGGATACGAGTACGCGCAAACCACATGCAGCGATCGATCCTTCTTGCCAGCAGGATACTCTTCAAGCTGGTGGGGGTGGCATTCTCGTATGGGGACCGTTTACGTGGACTGAAATGGGACCGTTGGTACGTGTGACATCGTCCCTCACAGGTCAACGTTACCGGGATATCCTGGACGACCATTTGCTCCCGTTTGTGCGTCTTCAACATTCCCACTGGGGGCCTCACCCTGCAACAAGACAGTGCACAGTGCCATCGCTCCCGAATTATATCCGAATGGTTGGATGAACACTCCACCGCCGTGATCTAGCTTCCTTGGCCAGCTAGGTCACCTGACCTCAATCCCATCGAGCACATCTGGGATGCCATCGAGAGAGATGTTCGAGGCTCTGAACCCCCTCCATCAAATCTTCGTGAACTGTGGGAGCTTGTTCAGGGGTCGTGGATCCGTATGGCTTCCCAACGCTTCCAGTGTCTTGTCGAGTCCATACCGAGACGAATCGCCGCTGTCATCAGGACGAAAGGTGGTGCTACACGTTACTAGACTGGTATCTCTAATTCAATTGCTCTTCAGTGTATATTCACTACGTATGAAAGAACGAATGGGCAACATTTCTCTAAAGGGAGAAATCTATCCCCTAAAGAAATTGTCTCAAAGGTTTTAACTCCCTTACTTCTGATTTTAATAAATAACTGATGCCAGTCGTCAGCACTTCAAATAGTTTATACTAAAAACAACATGTCTTGAATGCATTTTTTTGTGTGAAATTGTTGCTTGGCCTTCTATTAGATACACTGACGTGCAAAAATTAAAGACGAGACGGTTTTTCGAATGTAACGTCGTGCAGAAGTGCTCCTCATCGACACAAATCATACCATAAGACCCCCAAAGATGTAAGAATATAGGACAAGTGAGCAAAACCGTCCAAACAAGGAATCCAAAGGATACAAAAGCACTTTATTGAGAAAGGTAGCTTCGAGCACACCTGGACAGAAGACAGAAACGTCCATGTGACAGGCGGCTGCCAAGAAAAATCCAGTCTTTAGTAGGGGATATATTCACCCCTGATTGCGTTGCAGGATTTAAAACGTCTGTCCATGCTGAGGACGAGGTTGTCAAGGACCTGTTGAGGCATCGCGGCCCATTCCTCTTGTAGCACCAATCGCAGCGGCGTAATCATTGCTGGCGGCTGGTGACGTGCTGCCAAGCGTCTCTCGAAAAGGTCCCACACGTGTTCGATTGGATTTAGGTCCGGGGACCTTGCGGGCCAATCAATGCGTTGAATATCTTCACTCTCCAACAGCTCTGCGACAGCCACTGTACGATGAGGTGTAGCGTTG
This sequence comes from Macrothele yani, assembly GCA_039090855.1. NCBI lineage: Eukaryota > Metazoa > Arthropoda > Arachnida > Araneae > Macrothelidae > Macrothele > Macrothele yani. Next base: position 44,492,326 of record CM077006.1, read on the forward strand.
TCGTCCATGAAGAGGGACTCAAGACCCACAGCACCTCTAAACAGACACACGTGAGGCAGGAGAACCTCGGTACAATAGCGGACACCAGTGACTGAACCTCCTTGGAAGATGTGGAGGTCAGTACGGCTACCAAACATGATACCGGCCCAAACGGGAACTCCGCCTCAAAAAAATCGGTCCCTTTCGATGATGTTGGAGGTGTGATTGCGTGTTCCCTGTTCTCTCCAGATGTGTATACGTCTAGAATCGCTCGTCAGACTAAATCGACTCTCATCCGTAAAGAGAACTTGACCCCATTGCGGATGTGTCCAGTTCTTGTGTTCCTGGCACCACAGAAACCGCCGTTTCCGATGAGCAGGCGTTAATGGCACACACCGTCCTGGTCGTCGTGTAAATAGACCACCTTTGTGCAGCCTCCTGGCCACGGTAAATCGCGATAACGGACGTCCAGGTGTCTGTTGCATGTGCCTTGCGATTTCTCCCGCTGTCTGCCGTCTGTCTCTTCTCGCCTGTAGGACAATATACCGGTCTTCCGCCGCCGTGGTTTCTCGTGGATGACCACTGCTAAACTCTCGGACAGCTGTTTCTGTCGTTTGAAATGCTCTCCAAGCTCGTGAAACGATGCTGTGAGCGATCCCGAACTCCTCGGCCACACTAGTCACAATTCGACCTTCTTCCAACTTCCCAATGACGCGACCTCGGGTAAAGTCATCCAGATGTCGTCTACTGGATTGCCTGTTGGCCATATCACACGGTGGCAGCAACTCGCCGTCGTTCAAACCGATGTTCACCGTGCAATACCTTACAACGAATTGCTGAGCGTACACCGCCCGTGTGCTTTATACCTTTCCGACCCCCCCCCCACCCCCTTACGTCATGCTGCATATATGCGCATGGCCTACCGTACCGGACCCTAGTCTATCGCCTGAGTGGTCTTTCGGTCCGTTCTGTCTGTTCGTTCCGCTGTTATGCTAATTTATCCTCTTCGTCCTTAATTTTTGCACACCAGTGTAGAATTCAAGGTGGTGCTCATTAAATGTCTTGTATAGGTGTTGTAAATATTTTTGTATGTATTCTGACACCGGCCCGTTGTCTAAATTACTTGCTGCATGTTAAAAACGTTTTGTTGATTTTATATATTAATTATGCTATGTTTTATCCTCATTTAAGATTTTTAAGGTATTATCTCCCTTGAAAATTTTATTACGATTGAGTGTGTTGAAATACCAGTGTTATTCAGAAGTCATTGCCGTTTTTTGATAGTTGATGAAAACGTGTATTGTGACGTACTATAAAGATGAATCCCGTGTCAAGACCACAAATCCGCAGAGGTACATTCCGTCCGTGTGGCTTAGCTGGTAGAGCAGCTTACTCCGGAGTGAGGGGGCGGAGGTTCGATCCTCGTGACGGACAAATTTTGTGTTTTGACATTGGCGTCCAAAGGTAAAAATGGACCCACTGGCCGTTGGGTTCTTCGAAAAATGTGCGATGTTTGTCCAACACATCGTCTGAAATTAATCCAAAATTCCTACTTTTCTTCAAAAAAAAAAAAGTTAAGAGGGAGATGACGTGACGTATTATAAAGGAGAATCCCGTGTTAAGACGACAAATCTGCAACGGTGCATTCCGTCCGTGTAGCTTAGCTGGGAGAGCAGCTTACCCCGGAGTGAGGGGGCGCGGTTTCGATCTTTGTCACGGACAAATTTGTGTTTCCACAGTATGTATGCATAAATGTGAAATTTTAATCTTCGAAATAGAGACCGTCGTGATGCCATGTGTCGAATCCCCCTGCGAAAAATTCCTTCAGTGTTGGGGGGGGGGATCTTAGACTCCCAAGTTCAACATTATGGATGTTTTGGAAGTGTTTTCCACGTAGAAAATATGCTATGGCCTCGAATAAGAGGTAGTCCGAATGCGCAAGTTCCGGTTTATATGCAGGTTCGGGCATAAGCTCATCACCCTCCGGTCCCTGTATTTTTCCTTAGTTAACCAGGCACAATGAGCAAGAGCATTATCCTATTGGAGGATAACTTGTTTACTGTCCACCAGAGTAGGGCACTTTCAGCTTAAAAGTGGCGTACATGCGCTCCAACTGGCCACAGTACAGCTGCACATTAATTAATGCCTCGACCATCTGGAAGCAATTCCGAATGAATAGCGCCCTCAAAGTTTCACATACGCATAGCATAACTTTGTGGTTAAATCATCCCCTTGTTGGAACTGGTTCTAGTGGCTTTTTGGGTTCTAATCACTGTTTTCTCATATCAGGATTTCCGAAAAATATCCACTTTTCATCACTTGTCATAATTCGTCTAAAGAAACGGTCGTCCTGGGGATTTTCCAGCAATGGTGACAGACAGCTGCTGCGCTGGCTTTTTAAACTTTTCGCCGACCCATTTGCCAAATATAATCTGAAGTCGCCAGTTTTTTTATTCACCTCCGCTGGAATTATTAAAACCATGAAAACATACTGTCGTAATAGGTCTTACGGGTGTAACACCAGCGATTGCGTCGTTCTTTTCACGTAATCGCTTTCAATCTCACGCACAGTGTAAACAATGAACGCTTGTTCAAAGTACACCAGACTATTATTGGGTTGTCCCGAAAGTCCTGAGCGTTTTTTTTTTTTTAAAGTGAAATGATACAAATGCAATGAGTTTAAGAACATACCTTTATTTCTCAAAGTATTGTCCATTTTTTTCCATGACTTTCGTCCATCTTACGTGTAATTTTAGAATGCAGTCTCTGTAGAACGTGGTTGGGTTGGAGGCAAAAAATCATTGACGTGCTTCTTGACAGGGTTGAGGTTATCGAATAATTTTACCGAGGCCGAAACAAATAGAAATTTTAGGGTGGAATGTCCGGGGATTAAGGTGGGTGGGTAAAACATCCCAGCCCATGGCGTGCAACTTTCTGCGGGTGACCAAAGAAACGTACGTCAGCGCGTTGTCTTTCTGGAACACAACACCCTTTCTGTTGACAAGTTCTGGCTTCTTATGTTGCAGGTTTTGGTCCAATTGCTCCAACTGGCTGCAGTGCACATCCGAATTGATAGTCTGATTGTGTTGGCGGAGCTCATAGAATTATGCCTTTGCAATCCCACCAAGCAGAGAGTTTGCGTTTATGAATATTCGGCCCCGGTGTTTGTTTATGTGGTTCGGCAGCGTCACCCCAAGATCTCTTCCACACTACATTGTCGTAGACTATCCACTTTTCATCTCCGGTCACTAATCGTTTTGAAAAATGTGTCCTTGTTGTTGCGTTTTAGGAGCATATCGCATATGGAATACTGACCCATGCAGTTTTTCTCTGACAGCTTGTGTGGGACGCAAACGTCATAACGAGAAGTGTATTCCAGCTTCATTAAATGTTCATAATTTTGGATTGCACTCCATTTCTGCCTTTATGAGATCATCGTCCACTGCTGGAGGTCTTTCACATCGATCCCCTTCATCTAAACAGAAACCGCCGGCTTCGGACTTCGCGAACCACCTCCGAACCGTTGATTCACCAGTAGATTTTCCATACACTTCACAAATATTTTTACACTTCTGTGTAGCGTTGTTCCCCTTTTTATAGAGGAATGATATCACATGCCGAAAATGCAACTTTTGATCATCCTTGTTTAACACATACTACACAAACACAACTTCCACTTATCGTGAACCACACGATATTGAACTCAGCATGGAAATGTAGCTTTTCGTTGTTGCCAACTTCTTGTGTGTTTTCAAAAAATACGACTGCATACTGCACGCTCAACCATACATCTGTCATAAACGCTCAGAACTTTCCGGAAAACCCAATAAAATGTGATTATAGCCTAGTAAATTCCGTTGATTTAGTGGTGTAAGACGTATTAATGCATAGATTCGCCAAGCTTTCGCTCTTCACTAGTAGGCTTTTTCAGGCAATAGGTAGACATTTTAAGCAATAGGTCGACATTTTAGACAATAGGTAGATATTTTAGGCTTTTCCAAGGTAATAGGTAGACATTTTAGACAATAGGTAGATATTTTAGGCCTTTCCAAGGCAATAAGTAGACATTTAAAGCAATAGGGCGACATTTTAGGCTATATAGATAGACATTTTAGTCCTTTCCAAGGCAGTAGGTAGACATTTCAGGCCTTTGCTAGGCAATAGGTAGACATTTTAAGCCTTTCCAGGGCAACAGGTAGTCATTTTTGGCCTTCCAAGGCAACATGTAGACATTTTAAGCCTTTCCAAGGCAACAGGTAGACATTTTAAGCCTTTCCAAGGCAATAGGTAGACATTTTAGGCCTTTCCAAGGCAATAGGTAGACATTTTAGACCTTTCCAAGGCAATAGGTAGACATTTTAGACCTTTCCAAGGCAATAGGTAGACATTTTAAGCCTTTCCAAGACAATAAGTAGACATTTTAGTCCTTCCCAAGGCAATAGATAGTCATTTTTGTCTTTCCCAAGGCAATATGTAGACATTTTTGGCTTTTCCAAAGCAATAGGTAAACATTTCAAATTTTTCCAAGGCAATAGGTAGACATTGTAGTCCTTCTCTAGGCAATAGTTAGACATTTTAAGCCTTTTCCAAGGCAATAGGTAGTCATTTTATATCTACTTATTGACTTGAAAAAGCCTCCCAGTGGAGAGTGAAAGCTTGACCAAATTATGTACGCCTTACACTACTAAATAAATGGATTTTACTACGCTATTATCGCTTTTTGATTGTAAACAATGAAAAAAGTAACTAACATTCGAATTCCATTTTTCAAATACCAAATTGAATAAAAATTTAAGATTGTTTTAGCTTGGACGTCATTACAAAAAATAATCGCCAATATTTGTCGCCAAAACGTTTTTTTTGTTTCGCAAACTGCGTAGAACGTGATCGGCAGCGCCACCTGCACATGCATACGTCTCTGAGATTGAGCAGCAGTCTGTTCATGGAATAGTAGTGGAGAGCTTCTGTGCGTCTTGCCGCTTTTCTACAGTACGCTAACAATTGTGGGCTGAGGTATTCCTAGCTCGTTTAACATTTGTTTAGTGCTTGTGCGCGGATTTGACTCTACGGATTGGCGTACAGCTTCAAAGTCACTGTCGAAGATCTTCCCCAGAACGTGCTTTCTCTTGAGGTCTGCAGACCACATTTTTAAATCGCTGAAACCAAAATCGTGCTGTTTTTTCCGACACTGCTCTTTTACCTTCCACAGCACAAATTTCCCTCGCTGAAGCTGCAGCGGTTAAATTTTTTTTTTAAAGAAAAACGTAACAGGACTCGGATTGTGTATCTCTTGTCCATAGCTTTTCACAGCAGAAATGTTTTCAATAAATCACGACAGCATGTGCTCCTATTTACACTAACTAGACGATGCCGGTTTTCCGGTCATGCGTTGTTCTTATCGGCGTACGAGGGTATAACAAAGGTTCTACACACGTTAATCTGAAACGGAAGCCAATGATGCAATTGGGAAAACGATTGCGTCCTATCAAGGTCAGACTCTCAGCAATGCAGTGGTGTCTGAACGACGCGCTATCATTTGCTGTGTGGATGCGGGAGAGTTTGGAAATGGAAGCGTGCAGCTCCTCAGGTCGAGTCACTGCGTTAGACCAGCGCTCTTACGTGAAAATAGAAACTCTGCGGGGAAAAACTCCGACACAGATTCGCATTGCCTTGCAAAAAGTTTGTGGGGAAGGAACGCTGGGCATCGCGCTTTCGGGAGGGCCGAAGCAGCATCAAAGATGATCACTGCTCAGGTCGACCTCAAACGGCGACAGACAGAACAGCTGCCACCATAGTCGCAACGCTTCTCGAAGAGAATCGCCGCGTGACAATCGAGGAGATTGCTCATCAGGCAAATTTGTCCACCACGTCTGTTCACCGGATTTTGACCAACTCACTGGGAAAAAGAAAAATCGCCGCGCGCTGGGTGCCCCATCAACCCCGCCCCCTCCCCCAAGAGCAGAAGGCAGCTAGAGTGAGCATAGCACAGGATCACGTCTACAGGTTCGAAAGGGAGAGCGACTTCTTCCTGAAAAGAATTGTCGCAATTGCTGAGACATTGGACCCGTGATTTTGGGCCGGAACTGAAGTTACAACCAGCGGAATGGAGGCATCCAAGTTCCCCACGCCCCTCAAAGTTCGTCGGCAACAATCCAAAGTGAAGCCAATGATGATTTTTGTGTACGATACCCAGGTTGTTGTGGTCGTTGATCGAGTGCCGGTAGGGCAAAATGTCAACGCACAATATTATCGTGACTTTCTGAGGACAAAGTTGAGACCGAAAATTCGTCAAAATCGCCCCGCCAACTTGCTGGAAGAGGGAGCAATCTTGCTGAATGACAACGCATCGTGTCATGGTGCAGCGACGGTACGGGAACTTTTGTTAAAATATGGCAGGAAAACTTCATCCCACTCACCATACAGCCCTGATCTCAGTCCACCTGACTTTGATATCTTCCCAAAGTTAAAAACTCGGCTCCGTGACATCCGCTACGAATGTCATTGGAAGTGTCCTGAGTAATACTACAGCTGAACAAAGACTGCGTACTACGAGGCATCCAAGACCTACCTCACCTCTGGCAAGCTGTCATTAGCAAGGAAGGGGAGTACATTGAACGGCAATAAGGTAAGTTTTCTCCATTACTTCACACTTTTCTCAAAAATGGGCAGCGTCCAGAACTTTTGTTAGGACCTCCGTAAATCATTCGGACCCTGACACAGGACAACTCTTCAAAACGGCAATGACTTTTGAATCACCCTAATATTTTTATGGTTTCAGAAACTTCTTCCACTATATATTCTGTTGAATCTTGTTAAATGCTTTGCTTTTAAATTTTATTTTTTATTTTTCGCAGATAACCCTCTGAAGTGCAACTGCGAACTGTATCTGAAATTCCTTAGCAAGCTAAACGAAAATTCTCCTCCCGAGTTGGACTGGACTCCCTGCCAGCCTACGGAAGTTGCAGGGGAACTTCCATACGAACCATGTCCGACTCCTTGTGATTGTCACTGCAAGCGCGATGTCAACGTCTCTTTCGTGAACGTAGACTGCAGCTCTCAGTATCTGACATCAGTTCCTCCTTCCTTAAGCAACTGGTCGATTTTTTCTAATCCTCCTGATGGGGTGTACAAAACCGACGATCCGAAATATACCATTTACGATCGGACGCTTTCTGTGAATCTCTCAGATAACAGAATCGACTCTCTGAAGGGAGTAAATCTGTCGCCGAACCTGAAGGAGGTGTTTTTAGAGAACAACCGTCTCACGACTTTGCCTTACGCCATGATGAAGCTGCCAAAGCTCACTCAAGCCACGCTGTCAGGAAACAAATGGTCGTGTGATTGCGATGATGGCAGAGCTCTGGAATTTCGTAGCTGGCTACTTTCGAAAATCAGTTATGTAAGGAAATTTCGAAACGATAACTGTATTTCAGTTAGATTCCAAGCATCTCTATGAATTGAAGGAATACAACCTAAGATTATTTAATCTTGGTCACGAATTTTGTTCTTGTAAAGGAAAACAGTCCAAATTAATTCAATTCACGCTTAATGTACAATCCTGACCACATTAATTCAGTCTAGGCTTAAACGCAGTTTGCGTCAATCAGACATAATATGCAACTCAGTCCAAATGTAATATCAAATCTTATTCATATTAATTCAGTCTGGATCTGATGTAAAATCCATCCAGATTAATTATGACTTTTTAATATCCAGCTTAACACAGATTTAATGCCCAATCCAGTTAAGATTAATTTGATCGAAAGTTAATACGGAAACCAGTCCCGATTAATTCGTTTCAGACTTGTAAATATCCAGTTGAACACAGATTTAATGTCCAACCCAGTTCAGATTAATTTGATAGAAAGTTAATAGAAAAACCAGTCTTAATTAATTCAATCCAGAGTTAATTCAGGAGCCTGTATAGACTTAACTTTTAAATTTTGGAGGAAATAGAGGGAGATTAACGACTATCATGAGCATCTCAGACGGTTATAAGCAGTCGCCCGTTCCTAATTTAGGGCCACTGGCTCCAGAGAAAGGGCAGAGCCAGTGCCATCGAACTGAACAAACAGACCAACCATATCTTATCTTGGGTTCGATTCCGGACCCATCTCGGATGAATGATACAGGAGTCTATTACCTCAGGCCATTCGACCACCAGGGCTTTTCACATTTAATTCGAACCAGATTTAATATGCATTCTAGTTCAGCTCTTCAGTCCAAACGTAATACAGCGAAACCTGTCTAAGACGGAATCCAAGGGACTGGAACTATTTTCCGTCTTTTGACAGGTACAGTAAAACCTGGCTGAGACGGAATCCAAGAGACAAACTATTTTCCGTTTTAGTCAGGTACAGTAAAACCTGTCTAAGACGTAATCCAAGAGGCAAACTACACTGACGGGAAAAAAATCCCAACACCAAGAAGGGGTTGTGTTAGATAAACGACAGTTGGTAGGCGGTGAGAGTACATCTGTAAGATGACGTCTATGCAAATTTCGCGCTCGGCGCATACGTGTGGCGCTATTAGCGCCCCTCGGAACATGCAAAGCAGGTTTGCTGTAAATACGTGCTGTAATGTTCGTGAGCGTTAGTTATCGTTGAGATTCGACGTAGGTGTTGATGTTAGTCAAGAATGCCTTTAAGAAGGCGAAGAAGCCATTATCAACAGCTCACGGAGTTTGAACGAGGTCGTGTAATAGGGCTACGAGAAGGTGGATTTTCTTTCCGCAATATTGCAGAACAACTTGGCAGGAATGTAGCCACTGTGCATGATTGTTGGCAGCGGTGGTCAAGGAAGGTACTGCCTCAAGAAGACCGGGTTCCGGCCGGCCACTACTGAGAGAGAAGACCGCCGTGTACCGCATATGGCCGTGGCGCATCGTACCGCGTCTGCGGCAGCAATTCGAGCTGCAGTTGCCACCACAGTGACACAATGAACTGTTATAAATCGGTTACTTGAAGGACATTTCCGAACCAGACGCTCTGTAGTGTGCATTCCACTTACTCCAAACCACTGCCGTTTGCGACGTCAGTGGTGTCAAGCTAGAGCTCATTGGAGGACGGAGTGGAGATCTGTTGTGTTTTCTGATGAAAGCCGGTTCTGCCTGAGTGCCAGTGATGGCCGTGTGTTATTTAGAAGGAGACCAGGTGAGCGCCTGCAACCAACCTGTCTGCGGCCGAGACACACTGGACCTACACCTGGAGTTATGGTCTGGGGAGCAATTTCCTATGACAGCAGGAGCACTCTCGTGGTTATTCCACGCACCCTGACGGCACAGTTGTACGTCAGTCTGATGATTCAACCTGTTGTGCTGCCATCCATGAATTGCATTCCAGGGGTGTTTTCCAACAGGATAACGCTCGCCCGCATACCGCTGTTGTAACCCAACATGCTCTACAGAGTGTCGACATGTTGCCGTGGCCTGCTAGATCACCAGATCTTTCACCAATCGAGCACGTATGGGACATCATTGGACGACAACTCCAGCGTCACCCCCAACCAGCATTTACCGTCCCAGTATTGACCGACCAAGTGCAACAGGCATGGAACTCCATCCCACCAAACTGACATCCAGCACCTGTACGACACAATGCATGAACGTTTGCGTGCTTGCATTCAACATTCTGGCGGTTACACCGGTTATTAATGTACCAGCATTTCACATTTAAAATGGCTCTTCTCGCGCTTACAACAAGCTGTGATCTTGAAACCTTAATCGATTAAATATGTTACCTATACAAAAATGTATTGCCGCCATTTCATTCCTCTACAACTATTTTTTCGTGGTGTTGAGTTTTTTTCCGTCAGTGTATTTTCCGTTCCGTTTTAGACAGTGAAACCTGTCTAGGACGGAATCCAAGGGACTGGAACTATTTTCCGTTTTTGACAGGTACAGTAAAACCTGGCTAAGACGGAATCCAAGGGACAAACTATTTTCCGTTTCTGACAGGTACAGTAAAAGCTGTCTAAGACGGAATCCAAGGGAATGGAACTATTTTCCGTTTTAGTCAGGTACAGGAAAACCTGTCTAAGACGGAATCCAAGGACTGGAACTATTTTCCGTTTTAGTCAGGTACAGTAAAACCTGTCTAAGACGGAATCTAAGGAACTAGAACTGTTTTCCGTTTTTGACAGATACAGTGAAACCTGTCTAAGACGGAATCTAAGGAACTGGAACTATTTTCCGTTTTTGACAGATACAGTGAAACCTATCTAAGACGGAATTCGAGCGACTGGAAGTATTTTCCGTTTAGGACAGGTTTCCGTCTTATACTGGTGCATCCATAAAAGCCATTGCTCTGTAAACATTTGAATTTTTGTCATGCTAATAACAAATTCTACATAATTAAGGATTACTTAAGAGAATGTATTTTTCGTACGTTGCTTAATCAACTAAAAATCACAAACTTCTCTTTTTTCTTTAAGTAATTCAACATCGATTTCTGTACACTGATACGATATATATATTATACAACATGGCCATCATATGTATTGTACAATATGATGGCCAGTGAGAGCACGTGCGGCGTTCATTAAACGAAATAATTCAGAATCACCTCGAAAACGTGCAAAATCTGGAACATACTGAATATTTTGCTGTGCTTGATATGTTTTTATCCTGGGTGTGGTTTCTATAATCAGCTCCTCTCTATTGTCTATTCACATTGTCTCCACGTATTTGGAAGATTTTCACTATCAGCTCCTCAATTTCATAATTTTTTTCAATAATTGTTGATAATTTTCGTATCCGATCAGAAATTGTTTTCTCGTAAACGTCTATACTGCTACATCACAAATTTCCTTGAACGAAATGTTGTGCCTCTTCCGAAAACCATTTAGCCATTCATTGAAGCAACTCTTTTCCAAGTTTTTTTTTTTTTTACATCTGCTCATGTTTGCCGTATAGGGCTTAAAATTGCCAAATTTCTCGCTCTTATACTAACAAACCATTCCCAGATAATCTTATTCAACTTTCTCTTTCCGATTTTTATTTTATTTTATTTTATTTTATTTTATTGCAGTTTTCCCTTCGTTGAGCTGTTACCTTTACGCCACTGGTCTGTTATTCTCGTTTTTTCGTTTTAAAATGGCATACATTTGGGTTTTTCCGAAACTCAACTTCTCTGTCAAATGCTTGACACATTTTCTTTTCGTCCACTTCAATAACTTTAATTTTTGTGTCCAAGTCGAGAACGTTCTTCTTCTGCGCCATAGCAAGAAACAAACGAACGAACGCAACTCTCAACAAATAAAGGTTGTGCCTAATCATCTCAATGAATAAATGTTAGAGAACTAAATCGGAGTATCTCATCACGGTGAAATCCGTACGAAACTGCCATCCGCGAAGGCTTTGCAGCCAGCAAAGAGAGCAACGCTGATCACATGACCTAAGCCTGAGCCACGCTAAGGGATTAAGGAGAATCCAAATGGTTCATATGCTACAGTGTATGTTTGTGTAAACAACTCAAAAGTAATCTCTCTCTGTTTAATTACGCTATCTTCAACCACAAACAAATTTTTCCGTGTGAATTCATCATTTTTAGTGTAACGTTTCATATTCAGTTTAAAAGTATGACGGCACGGAAGCATCTGAGAACGTTCCGTTGTTACAAGGTTCATTTTACCTTCTTGCCGTTTCCGCTTCCGCGTTAGGCATGCTCCGGTACTAAGCTACTAGGAAATTGGGGAGGGAAGTGCGTTGCAAGTGGCTAGAAACTATGTCGAAAAAAATAAAGAAACTATAAATGGCACAGCTTTCCTGTGTGCAAGAATACGAACTATCCGAGTGACCTTTGTATGTGGCCAGTTTGTTAGGACTGGTAGATAATTTTATGTATATAGGCTGCTATGTCATCCGTTGTCGACACGTTACCATGTCTGCGTACTAAAGCGAACGGGAACACTTCTCAGTACTAATTCGGAATAGTTACTCTAGTTCTGTTGGGAAAGCGAGGTGTCCTAACGCAGATGATAGTGAGTGCTCGAAAGAATGGTGGGGATGTCAGCAAATCTGCTGCCCTTGCAGAATATCGAAGAGAAACATGGTGGAGGCAGCAAAAACAAAAACAAACAAACTGTTAGTGAGCACATGATCTGTGGTTGGAAAGGGATGGTCTAAGCCTGAGGTAAGCGAAGGGCAGTCAGATCTTTAAGAACCAGCAGAAACTTTACAGTGAATCAAATAATAGGAGATCTGAGTCAGGATAAACATCAAATGACACCCCATGTTATCCATACCTTGCACAGTCCATGTTACAACAGCAGATGAGCTTGCTGTACTGCTTTGCTGTCTGCAGCAAGCAAGACAAAACGTTTTAACATCATAGACACCCGACAACAAAACAGAACATTTATTACTTTACTATTTCACACAAAAACATAAACTGGAATACACTCCGTGGTACAAACTAAACTTGTTGTCTTAGCCAAAGCTCGGCATGTCCTACTCCTTCAATATCTCTCACGCTACTACTCCACATCACTCACCACACGCTCAAGTCAATAAGTGTGAATGTATCATTCCGCACTTTTGTGCGTGGAAGTTCGTATTTCACAACGTCTTCACTTGTTCCGAGACTGAAACACTCAGGATCCTAAAAGATTAGGAAAGGTGTTCTGACGAATCGTGTTTTCAACTCCATTGTGCCCATGGGAGTAACAGTTTGGGAACAACAGCGTGAGAGACTGGATCTGTCTATGTTGCGTGGTCGCGTCTCTCCAAGCTGATCTATTTTGCGTAGTCACGACTGTCAAATCTGATCTATCTTTAGTTGTCTCGACTTTCCAAGGTGATCTATCTTGAGTGGTCACTACTGTCAAAACTAACCTACCATGTGTTGCCACGACTGTATAAGCTGATCTATTTTGCTTGGTCACGACTGTCAAAGCTAATCTATCTTAAGTTGTCACGACTCTCCAAGCTGATTTATGTTGTGTGGTTACTACTGTCCAAATTTGTCTGTCTTGCGTGATCACGACTGTCCAAGCTCATCTATCTTGCGTGATCACGACTTTCAAAACTGATCTTGCGTAGTTACTACTGTCCAAACTTGTCTGTCTTGCGTGATCACGACTGTCCAAGATGATCTGTCTTGCGTGGTCACGACTGTCAAAGCTGGTCTAACTTGAGTTGTCTGAACTTTCAAGCTGATCTATGTTGCCTGATCACGACTGTCCAAGCTGATCTAGCTTGCGTGATCACGACTGTCCAAGCTGATCTATCTTGCGTGGTCACGACTGTGCAAGCTGATCTATTTGAGTTGTCTCGACTTTTCAAGCTGATTTTTCTTGAGTGGTCACGACTGTATAAGATGATCTATCTTGCGTACTGATGATTGTCGAATCTCATTTATCGTGCGTGGTCACGACTTTCCAAGCTGGAGGATGCGATGCAATTATGTGAGTCATATTTTCGTTTTAACCACGGTCACATTCTAATGCCGCGAGAACATTCTATGTCGGCCTGAAGGTTAGAGCACTAGACTGGTGTCGTTGTGTTAGTCGATTGTTCTATCCCAGCCAGACTACTCTGAATAGTCGCCGTGCTTCGGATGGGCACGCTAAGCCGTCGAACCCGGGGTATTGAACGCCCTTCTGAAAATAACTACATCTGTTCCGTTTTTCCTCCTACTCTCTCTCTCTCTCTCTCTCTCTCTCTCTCCGAAGTACCTTCCTTAGCCGCCGTAATCTGGAACTAGTCGCTATGTCGACTTGCACTTTTCATCTGGTACTACTGAATTTCGACCTGTCTAGCCACTTTTCTATCAGAGCTTCTATCTCCGATCTAGTGTAATTTAGTTTCTGATACGTAGAACGAAGGTCTCTCGGGATACAGGCATCCAGGTCTAAACTTTATCTTATGGGCGAAAACCCTACGAGATATTGCAGAGTCTCGCTGGTGGTGAAACCAGTAAATTACAGTCATGGTTCCTGCAGACCGGTTAGATCCACTGAATGACGTCATACGCATAAGTATATTCACCCTGCATTCTCAGTAAAAGTTCATCCAAATTATGGTCACTATCTACCTTCATAGTAATGGAACCTTCTATCTGACAACGGCTCGTCCTACCGAAACTAATGGCGACAAACACAACATCCATGCCTCACGGGATTCGAACCCGGATCCCTTTCGGGCTAATGATCAGAGACCATCGCTTAGAACATTGCGCAACCGGGACGGCAAAATCAAGGATGAGGACCTAGTTGATCACGGTGGTCATTATACCCGCGAAGAAACAAAAAACAGCGCAAAAAAATACCCCCCCCTATCTTAACAAGATCTGCATATAAGTTACATGTATATTCAGTGTGACTAATTTATATTTTCACACTAAATATTTGGAAACGTACACAATAACAAAACACTACTTTGAAGGGAAACTTGATATTCCTAGCATCCGACTGCCACGTAATTTTTATTTGAAATCGCTCAAATTAAGCAGTTTTAATAACAGTTGATAAAAATAATTAGTAGTAAAACTTGAATAATAATTCTAACTGATGAAAACAAGCAAATCAAATTTTAAGTTGCTCAATGAAATAACAATGAATGAAATACGGGATTTGTACAATACAAATTTGGAAGATGTGAATCCGTTTATTGGTGTAAATATGACATAGATGATAAGTCGGATAATATCCGAAAACTTGAAAATTTCGTCAACCTGGAGAAGGAATCGAACCCTCGTCTCCCGGATAGCGCCCGAGTATGCTAACCACTACACCACCCAGGACGACCAAGTTTCCCATTAATTTGAATATATATGTATTTGAATGGTTACATTAAAATTAATCGGAAACTTGAAACTTGGTCGTTCTGGGTGGTGTAGTGGTTAGCATACCAGACGTTATCCGGGAGACGCGGGTTCGATTCTCGCTCCAGGACAACGAGATTTTCAAGTTTTCGGGTATTATCTGACTTAACATCCATGTCATATTTACTCCAATAAACGGATTCACATCTTCCAAATTCGTATTTTAAATTGTTTTTACAAATTTTAAGGCTTTCCTTTCTGCTTTTGTTTCACGTAATCCGTTCACAGCTAAGACAAAAATGAACTACATCAATGATTATACGCTCCTGCGACGGCGAACCTAAGAAAGGAAAGGGAAGATGTTTGAGTCACTTGTTTCTATCCTGCGGCATGATGTCCAGGGCTGGAGGACAATCCCTTCCACATCATGTCATGGAACAGGAGAATAAAGAACTATAAGAAGCGAGAGTCTATCATTAGTTACAGGTTTATGTTCGTTACTGCTGAGATGAGAGAGAGAGAGAGATAACGAATTGTTTTGTGGTAGCTTTCGTAAAACCCGACCGCTACGTGAATATTTCCGTTTGTGGGAGGGGGGGCAGAAAATTTTGGACACCATTCAGTGGCGGCTTTTCAGGTAAAGCACTTCACCTATTTTACTTAAAATAAAGTTTTATTCAGTAATTTGTATAATATATTCTTTTTTGTCTCTATTGTGTTACAAAATACTCAAAATTTTGATTAGATATTAATTCACATAGCGCGTTCAATACGGAAAACAAGTCCTCATACGCAAAACAGTGCAAGTGAAGAGCTGAAATGAAAACCCTTGGAAGTCTGCAGCTTTCGACCGAGTTCCTGTGGTAACCGTGACGTCAACCTCCCCTATCTGAAATGAAAACCCTTGGAAGTCCGAGTTCCTATGGTAACCGTGACGTCAACCTCCCTATCTGAAATGAAAACCCTTGGAAGTCTGCAGCTTTCGACCGAGTTCCTATGGTAACCGTGACGTCAACCTCCCCTATCTGGCGCGCAAGTGAAGTGTTTTATCTTTCGGTGCCGAAGCTCTGCAGATGGAATCGTGACCTTCGAAGGAGATCAGGGTGAAACGGGACGATTTACTCAGGGTATCTTGCAGTGTTGTGGTACATGCTTTCCGAAAGAGATTTGTTTTTTTCGTGCTTTGTGATTATTTGTCAAAAAGTTTAGCTGCTACTGTAGTTTCGTGTACAGTTTAACAGTTAGGGATAGTTTTAATTAAAGTATGTATCCTGTGAACGACATTGTTTGTAATTTATTACAAGCTCCATTTAATCGGTGGAAAGATGAAGATAAAAGAGACATTTTACTTCAAGGACGACCGACGGATTCACTGACAACTGTTGCCAAAAAAGAAATCAAGAAGAGCGGTAAATCTTACAATATTAATTTTAAAAATTGTTGGTTTACTGAATATAAATGGCTTTGTAGTACTTCTGTGTTACAAAAATTATTTTGTTGGCCCTGTTTACTAGTATTTTAGTAATAAACATTCGGCGTGGAATAAAGACGGATTCTCAGATTTATTAAATATAACACGCTCACTTCATAAACATGGTGATTCTAGCGAACACCTGAAATGCGAGTTAATGCTAAAGAATTTTGAAAAAAATCACAACACATTACCGATGCCCTGAGGGAGAATGCTAGGCTTTTGAAAATGCATTTCAACAAAAACGTTCGTTTAAATAGACTTTTCCTGCAGACAATGATTGATGCAGTATTATATTTGAGCAAACAAGAACTAGCATTCCGCGGCCATGACGAAAGCATGGACTCGATAAACCGTGGAAATTTCAAGGAATTACTTTCATTGTTGATAACAAGAAGTCCTTTAGAAATTCAAAATCAATACAAAAAGATTAAAAATGTCTTCACAGGTGACTCGAAAACTATTCAAAATGAATTAATTGAATGTATTTCTGAATATATAAACGATCACGTTAAAAATAAAATAAATAAAGTTCAATGCTTTTCTATTCAAGTAGATGACACCACAGACACAAATCAGACCTCAGTGCTCTTTAATAATAAGATTTGTTGATTCGGAAGGTGTATTGGCTGAGCGATTTTTGGGTGTCCACGACGTGAGTTGAGATCGAACGTCAGAAGCTTTATACAAAATGCTAGACAAAATTTTGGAACAATTCGATTATCAACACAAATTAATAGGACAATGTTACGATGGCGCAAGTTAATGTGTGGACACTTGAATGGGCTCCAGAAAAAAATCAAGGATAAAGCTTCTCCAGCTGTTTTTGTTCATTGCTTAGCATATCGTTTGAACCTTGTATTACAGCAGAGTTTTTCTAAAATTTCAAAGTGTCGTATATTTTACGCAAGCCTCACTGGAATTCCTTCGCTTTTTCACCACTCAGTGAAGCGATCTTATACACTCACATCTACAACCGCAAGACACATACCAACCATAGCAGAAACTCGGTGGTCCTACACTTCGAAGTTAGTAAGTGTAATTGTTGAAGATTGGGATAAATTGAAGAAAGTATTCGAATTTCTGACAAATAGTGAGCAATCAGACAAAAAATCAATTCAACTTGCCAAGGGGGTTTTAAACGATATGAACACTTTTGAATTTACATTTTTGGCAATAGTATTTAATGACATTTTTGGCCCCACCGATCTATTATTCGAAATTTTGCAGAAAAAATCACTAGACATAAACTACTGTGTAACTCAAATTAAAAAAAAACTCGTGAAATTTTGAGTCATAAGGGGAACGATGAAGTATTTGAAACACTGTTTGAAAAGCTAGCAAAATCACGGGAATATGCTGCTCTTACACAAAAAACAATTTTTCAAAATTATAAACTATTGTATTGTGAAATTTTAGACCACATTCTTATGGAAATGGATATAAGATTTCAAGACTGTGTAAAACTTCAATTTGTTTGTCTTGCTGACACAACCAAATTCGAACAATTTAATTCACGCTTTCCCTCTCACGCTTTTGAAAATCTACAACATTTTTACGGAAAAATATTTACTAAACTCCAGCGCCATAAAAATGAACTGAGTCTTGTATATGCCAACGAAAAATTAAGGAATATATCGACTCAAGAACTTCTTCGAGTGCTTCATGAAGATAAAAACATTTTTACAGAAGCTTATAAATTGGTTGCCCTCAATTTCAACCATTCCATCTACAAGTATGTCAGTGGAAAGAAGTTTTTCTTGCCTTAAAAGAATACAAACTTACTGAAGAAACACTATTTCTCAAGACAGACCTGCTTCTTTGGCAAATATTTCTATTCAGAAAGATATTTTATTGATGCTCATGAAGAAACAACCATTCTATGACGACATAATCGACAAATTTGCAGCTTTAAAAGAAAGAAGAATTGATCTAATATACAAAAAATAGGTCAGTCCACATATAGTGATTTTCATTGAAGACAGTAGATATCTTTTCATATTGCTCTTGTAGCTCTTCACCTATTTTTTCAACCACGAGCCGCCACTGACACCATTTGCTTCAGGTACATCGGCTGCTTACCCTTTAACGAATCTACTCGGGGTTAACAAAATGGGCTGTAATCAGTTCGAACGAATATATTCGCTGTTAAACAAGTGAGACGAACTATGCTAATAAGAGAAGAATAAACCGGCGAATTGTTGCTTTTGCTTTGGCTTTGTGTTTCAAAGTGGTCATTTAGGGAGATGTTTTACCTGCTAATAAAGCTATAACAATGGCGCCGAACCTGAGGAAGGGAATAAAGATGTTTGGGTCCCTTGCTTCAACCCAGGGGCATGATGTCCGTGTCAAGGTGACTAGCGCATCATCATCCTGCCTTATGTTGATGGATTTCCCCATCGTTTCTTAGATTTTTCCTTTCTTACAACATTGTCGCAGGCAGAGGACACCAGACTAGAACGAAGCAGTCGCACTATAGGTAGGTGTTCCTGAGATGAGAAAAGAAAAGGAATTGTTTGGCCGTAGATTTCATACCCCCCACACACACACACACACACCACCACCACCACCACCACCCTCTCCCATATGATTATTTTTGTTAGGGGAACGCAGAAAATGTTGGACGCGATTTGGTTAAGGTATATTGGACACTTTAATGATTGGAGTTTAATAGAATTTGTACTTCATAAATTATGGTCTCCTGGATAGGGTTCTTTTATACTGTATATAATACTTTTTAACTTCTTCTTTTAATAGGATTTGTGTTTCGTTAATTAAGGTATTGGATGCCAATAAGACAAGATGCTACCAGAGTGATAACAAGGACCTTTCCGGAAAAGTGATTCTCTCCGCCGCTGAAGCAGATCTTTGCCCCAACGAAATCGCAATGTACATCACGCTTACGTTCTCCGTCCTCTGTAAGTAACGGTCATTTTTTCTTTTACATTTTTTAATTGAAAGTGGTTTTTAGCAGGGAGTGTATTACAAGTATTTCTCGTTGTACGTTCCGTACAGCGAGAAATACACCGATGAGACATTACATTATGACCACCTACTTAAGAAGCTGTACGACCCCTTTAGCCGGCAAAACAGCGGCCACTCGACGAGGCATCGATTCGATGAGTTGGCGATAGGTATCCTGGGATATCTGGTACCATAATGTCAACAGCAGTTCTCGTACATTTCGGGGTGGTGGTGATATAGCGCGAACCCACTTTTTGCAAGTCAAACCACGAATGCTCGATTATGTTCATGTCAGGTGAATTTGGAGGCGAACAGCAAGTCATCAGCATGTTCCTCGAACTACTCCTTGACGATTCTTAGAGTGTGGCATGGCGCGTTATTCTGTTGCTAATGGCCATCACCAGCAGGGAACACAGTTATGAATGCGTGAACTTGGTCCGCAACGATGTTCAGATTCCTTACAGCTCTCAGGGATTGCGCTATTGGGATAATGGGGCCTAAAGTGTCCCAAGAAAACATCGCCCACAGCATAACACCGCCGTCCTGTTTCCGCCCAACAGTGCATCCAGGTGTCATAGCCTCCGTTGGTAATCGGCGTATCGGCGCTCGGCCGTCTACGTGATGCAACAGGAATCTTGATTCGTCAGACAAGGCCACTTTCTTCCAATCATCCACGGTCGAATCTCGGGCCCATTTCATGCGTTGTTGGCGATGACGTGCAGTGAGCATGGGGATCCATCCGGCTGGGTCTTCGGCTACGCAGGCCCATGCGCAGAAGGCTGCGATGAACTGTGTGCTGTGACACATTGCCCTGATCACCACTGTTATATCTGAGGGTAACTTGTCGCACTGTGGCCCTGCGGTCACTGTGAACAGTGCTTGAAAGTCTCCGCTCCCCTCTGGCATTAATGAGCTGCGGACGAAACACGGCTGAATGACGGTTCGTCGTTTGGCCATTTGTGCACCACTTCTGATACGTACTCACTGCAGCGTCACGTGAACAACCCACAAGCCGCGCCATTTCGGAGATCCTAGTTCCGAGACGCCCTGCCAACAGAATTTGTCCTTTATCAAACTGCGATAAATCTGCTGCAGCTTTTTTCCATTCTGACTCCGAGCACTCTACTAACCGAAAGCCGGTCCTCAGGTTGTATATATATTGCTCTGTGAACTTCACTTGCGCCACCGTTTGGTCTCCAGGTGAGCTCATTTCTCTAGGCTGGGGTGGTCATAATGGAATGACTCATTGGTGTAAATTCAGCGCCTGAAATATCATTCCCACTGAGTGATTGAAAGCATGCTCTATAGGTTATTTCCTTTACTTAATCAATCTGAAACTTTGCTATTGTAATTAAAAACAAATCTAGTTTGGGAGAGGGGAATAGGCGGGAGAATAACTTAGGTCCAGGACACTGGTTTACAGTCAATGGGCAGAACATTAGAGATATCTACCTAATATAGCGTTTTGGTCCTCCCCTAGCGCGAATGTACACGCCGAGGCATCGACTCCATCAGATGCCGGAAGATTTCCGGAGATAATGCCAGCCATGCTTGTTGCAGCATCGTCCACAACTCCGACCGATACGCCGGTCCTGGACCCATGAATCTGATGCCCGTTCAGCAGCATCCCAAATAGCTTCCACGGGGCTCAAAGGTGCCACTGGATGGTTCCAAACTCAGATTCAGATGAGTGTTCCTCGAGCCATATCTAGGTGGTTGCTGCCTGGTGGGGCTGCGCATTGTCGTTCTGAAACAGGCCGTGGGCTGTAGGAAGCTCGAAGGCCATGAGTGCGTGTAGGTGATCATCTAGTGCATGCTGGTAACACGCTGCTGTTAAGGACCTCTACAGACACCCTAAGTGACCTATTATATCCCTTGAGAAGGCTCGCCAAACCATCACAGAGCTACCACCGCCTTGAACAGAGCCTACTTGGCACGACTGGGCCATGGTATCATGCTCTCGACGCCACATCCGCTCCTTCCCGTCAGCTCAATACAGTTGGAAACGGGACTCATCTGAACGCACAACGCGGAGCCACGCTGCATAGGTCCAGTTTTGATGTTCCCAGTGGGAGGCGTAATTTACGATGACGAACAATCACTAATAGTGGCACACGAGCATGTCGTCGACTCTCGTAACCCTCGGTATGTAGCGTGCTACGTATCGTTCGCTCGCTGACCCTGCTTGGGCTTTTGACCTTTAACCTGGATATGATTTGCACCGCAGTTGCCAAGCGGATGGTCTGTACGAGCCTGGATAGTCTACATTCACTCCGGTCATCGATGGCGTGTGGGTCGGCCTCCGCTTGCTCTCTGAGTCTTGGTACTCTGTCGATGGTATACTCGCGGATACGGCTGCCCTCGGGAAACCTAGGGTTCTTACCATTTGGGCAATAGATTCAACCATCTGTTTTGCGCCGAGAATGCGTCCGCAGCCAGAGTCGCTCAGATTACCATGTTTACCCATGTTCGTCGATTGCGATCACTGTACGGCTATGTATCGCCTGCGTTCGTTTGGGCTTGTTCCACTCTGCGGAGGGTAGAGAGGGTGCCCATGTCAACTGCCCATCACCCCTGCTCTAATATTTTGTCTACTGGGTGTACACCTAGCAGTGACTCTTACTCTGATTGAGACTTCCCATCCTCGCTTGTCTGGCATGGAAACCGTAACGAAATTAAGGGAAGAGTGAGTTACGGAATCGAATTGGTGCCCAGTGGTTCTGAAGTCTCCTGTGGTGATTAGGAAAAGCTGTCGTGGTGGGAATTGGTGCCGGAGAAGGATATGAGAATTGCTCACTATTCTGCTGGGTGCACCAAAATGAGTTGGGGCTACAGAGCCTGACGACGCCCGATCTAGCGACTCACACAGCAGTCCAATGCCCGACCTTCTTTGTATCCGCTCTTCCCAATTTCTCTGTCTGGTCTTGGGCCGCGGGTGGCCTTATGGGCAACGTTCGTGACTGCCACAGAAAGGACCTCACGTTCGATCCCAGGTAGGTACGAACTCTCGATCCACTAAATATCCGCCGTGCGTCGGATGGGCACGTTAAGCCGTCGGACCCCGGGTACTGGCCCTCCGGTAATATATAAGGGCGTCTTCCTCCCTCTTTCTACTTCGCTTCCGTGTCACTTTCCAATCGGGCACTCTAGCCCAAATCTCCTAGCTTCCTATTTCTAAGGGTTGTTTAAGACCTGGGGTCAGACACTCCCTTCCTAAAATCCTCTACATATGATATGATCTGATCTCTCTCTCTGACCACGGCCCTGTGAGGCTACCGCCCCAAGCACTCATGACGGCGTTATCCGCCTCCGAAAAAACACAAGGAGTACGATGCGCACGAGTCATTTTGATTTCTTTCCTTTGTGATGAAATACTGTTGCCGCTCAAGATAAAATGAGCAATTCTCACATTTTTGAGTGGCTTTCCTGTAAGGCTTGGGTTACACGAAGCTTAATTTTAATGTATAAGTATTTTTTTTTCTTTTTGATTGGAG
The DNA here is from genome assembly GCA_039090855.1 of Macrothele yani. Lineage (NCBI taxonomy): Eukaryota > Metazoa > Arthropoda > Arachnida > Araneae > Macrothelidae > Macrothele > Macrothele yani. Next base: position 44,514,996 of record CM077006.1, read on the forward strand.
TTTAATGACCACAGTGAGCAACTCATGAGCTATAAGCAGTCACACGTCCCTAATTTAGGGCCACTGGTTGCAGGGAAGGGAGTGGGGCCGTGTCGTAAGACAAAACCTCACCGGGATTGGAACCCGGTCCCTTTTTGGACGAATGATCAGAAGCTATCGCTTAGACGGGAGTGGGTGAGTTGCACCGGAAAGATAGCGAAACGGGCGAGTTGCACCGCATAGTCCCTTTCTACCGACGGGCGAGTTGCACCGCATAGTCCCTTTCTACCGACGGGCGAGTTGCACCGCATAGTCCCTTTCTACCGACGGGCGAGTTGCACCGCATAGTCCCTTTCTACCGACGGGCGAGTTGCACCGCATAGTCCCTTTCTACCGACGGGCGAGTTGCACCGCATAGTCCCTTTCTACCGACGGGCGAGTTACACCGCATAGTCCCTTTCTACCGACGGACGAGTTACACCGCATAGTCCCTTTCTACCGACGGGCGAGTTACACCGCATAGTCCCTTTCTACCGACGTGCGAGTTGCACCGCATAGTCCTTTTCTACCGACGGGCGAGTTGCATCGCATAATCCCTTTCTAACGACGTGCGAGTTGCGCCGCTTAGTCCCTTTCTACCGACGGGTGAGTTGCATCGCATAGTCCCTTTCTACCGACGTGCGAGTTGCGCCGCTTAGTCCCTTTCTACCGACGGGCGAGTTGCACCGCATAGTCCCTTTCTACCGACGGGCGAGTTGCACCGCATAGTCCCTTTCTACCGACGGGCGAGTTGCATCGCATAGTCCCTTTCTACCGACGTGCGAGTTGCGCCGCTTAGTCCCTTTCTACCGACGGGCGAGTTGCACCGCATAGTCCCTTTCTACCGACGGGCGAGTTGCACCGCATAGTCCCTTTCTACCGACGGGCGAGTTGCGCCGCTGCAACTCACACCGCGGAAGAAAGCGGGAGGTGAGGGGGATGAAACAAGGTTCTCAAGACTCTGAATTTAAGAACCATAATAATGAGGCAAAGTTAATAAGGTTGTGTTTTTTCATCCGCATAATTTTCTCTTCACCCTCTTTCCGGGCTTACGACTGACAGGGGCTAATAACTTCTGGCGTGAAAAAAAAATTGCAGAATGAGTTTCCCTTGTCTTTGTCTTAAAGCAAGAATATGTCAATATGTTATCTTGACTTCTTTCATAATCTGTCTTTTTCCTATTTGTCTTATTTTTTTTTATCCCACTTAGAACCATACTAGGAAACAGCTTTTAAAAATTCAAATCTTGTAAGTTCTTTATTCTTGTACTTCTGCTTCCTTCTTTCCATATTTCCCATCCTCTTCTTCAGATTTTGGTTTGGTTGCTTTGTGACATTTCCACTATTTTTCAATGCATAAACGTCAACCTGGATTTGCTTAATTACTTCGATAAAAGCATAAATATTTAGACTAGGTGCACTGAAATTAGAATTGAATTTTGCATGCAATGATTCACAGGCATTTGTTGTGCTCCTTCTAGTTGGTACCCTTGTTTGTCAGTTTATAATATATTAATAACTGTAGCGTTTGTAATTGAAATTGTGACAGCTCTGTAAATATGTCTTCTCTCGAAGGCTTTTGTTTGCCATTGTCCAACTGGCTCATTACTCTCTTCCATATTGCACGCTATCGTCTACATTGTGCCTTTGTACAGCCTTTTGTAATAATGAATTGCGCTGATAAATTATTTTTCGTGAGCCTGCCTAATTTATAATATCCCCGACATTCTTGTTCCTTGTTGCCACGCTCTTCCGCCATAGATGGCGTTCTATCTTTTATCAGTATATGTTTTGTTCTGCTGGGGGTACACAGCTGCTGTACAGTATTATCAGTTTTGTTTTGTTGGCGCTTTTGCAGTCGTGTACATACTTTCTCGCTTTAATAAAGACACTTCTGAACTCTCTCTCTCCTTCTATTCTGTCCGAAGCCCATACTATGGGAGGGAATTTGGCTTTTTCAGCTACACATGTATCTGCCATATAATCAGCGTATTTTTGCGTCCTTCCATCCTGCGATATATCCGACATCAAATCGTCTACGAAACAGTCTGCAACTTCCTCGTGGGGGGGGGGGGGCGTGTCCGTGCAACTACCCCAGCGACAGGAGGGGAGTCTGGTGCAATTCACCCTTGAATTTGATTGACAGGTTCTGTGAGGAGGGCAACTGACCCTCGTCCGCTTAGACCACTGCGGCAAAAGTAGTTTTCACTTGCATTTTGTGTTTCTGCCTACAGTACGTTTTCAGATCCCGTAAAACAAAATTCCACGCTGAAAAATTAATCAAATGCTTCACTTCGATTGTTTTTTTGTTTATTTTGTTGGCCCGGTAATTTCTTAAACAGGAAATTTCTTAGGTATAGTTAAATTTGAGTTTATAAATCATTTGTGCCTTTAGAAGTTGAAGGAAATGCTGCGGTAGCGTAATGTGCTGCCATCTAGTGAAGCATTTGTGAAGCGGTTATAGAGGAAAGGATTTTATTTCAAAATATACTTTATTGGCAAAAAAAAGGGAATACAGGCGTTCCACATATGGCAAAATTTTATGTAACAGCTCTTTTTTTTTACTCAACGCCACAACCGTAGTTACTCGGAGGGCAGGAAGGTCAGTTGCCCTCCCAGATTGATCATTCCAGGGGCGTAAATTCATGCTCTGAGGGATGTAAAAAAATAGAAATTGTAACTAAAAAAAGAAAATTACACCATTCAGTAATTTTCTTTTTGAAGAATTAGTTTCATGCAGTATTCCATGCAGTTAACTAGGGTACAGAGTAACATACTCTACGAGGGGTGAACATCTCATATCCATGAAGGGGAATTTTTAAAAACTGTGGAAGCGTAGAAAACAATATGCTCATATGCCTAATCTCCATGACCTTTCCGAACATGTTATTGGGATGAAGAGCTAAATTAATCATTTGTGCTCTGTCGCAAGAAGTCTCTCTGAGCGTTTAACCTTGAATGGAATTTTTCCAAGCCCTACCCCTAAAGCTTCTTCCTATTATTACGTTCACTATCGATACTTATTCGTTCTGCATTTCTGTGGTTGTGTTGTGTTGTCGGCGTACACACAACGTTTACGCTTTACTTGCTAGGTATAACCTGTGGTTCTTGGGTATTTACCTAGTTTTTACATATTAAATAAAATTATGTTAAAAACCTGAAGGGCGATTTTCGAACGTACTTTCCTATAACTGCGGTGTGTGAGAAAGTAAAAACCACGTAGTTGATTAGAAGTCTAAAGGGCGTAATTTTGAACTCGAAGTTGCGTAATTCCAAGTTTCGCTCTCCAGGCCCTGATTACCGACTAGGACTGTAAGGCACGGGCCTATGGCCCCCAATTTTCAGGGACCTCCGAAATTCCAGTAGTTTCCCCCCAAGCTTTTTTTTTTTTTATTTATTTATTTATTTTTTTTTGTTATATTTTTTTCTCTTTTTAGGCTTTTTTTCGAGAATGTGTATCTAAACATCAAATTTCAGAGTGTATTTTGACCAATTTGGAAGCAAAGTTAGTAAGATGTGTACTAGATCAAAATTTTAGACTGTTTCTTTATGAAGAAAATAGTGTTTGTTTCAGTAACCTAGAATAAACTAGTCCTGAGTAATGTAAGTTATCGTAAACACCTGCAAACGCAAAAATCAGCGAGCGCCATGAAACAAAAATGACCGCCATTGGAGTTACGAAAAAAATAAAAATATTCTTTTTGAACTCTACATTCGTATAGGTAACCACAAACAAAAAAATATTTTTTTCTAAAATGGTCAAGCAGCCTCTGTTGGATCACTTGACATGGAATTACCCCACTACCATATGATTTCGAACTAACGTTCTCATCAGGTAGCCTACGTACCAGCAAGTGGTTGCATCGACTTATGTAGGTATGTTTATGAAGGGGGTTGGGGTAAAACGCTTGGGAAAACCACACGCGGGATAGAAAAACTTCTCTGCCTGTGTTCGTAATCCCCGTTTGAAAACAAAATAGGAATAGCAAGGGGTATTGCTCAATACAGCGATAGTCCATGTGAAATGTGTATATGTAGGTTTAGCAGAGAAAGAAAAATGAAAAGTGTAAACAAAAAAGACATCGGAAGGTGTAGTACCAAGCCACCATCCATTCGTAGAAGTAGGATCGGAAAAGGATGAAGTTCCAACTTCAAAAATTCTTAAAAAAAAACAATTAAGAACCGGCCCAACATAAGACCAACAGATACATTCATAGATGAAGTAGGCAGTAATTGTGGACCAACCCCCCCCCCCTAGATAAGCGTGTGAATTCGTTGTATAGAGGAACCTCAGGTAGAAGTGTATAGGGTAATTAAATTTTCAGTAAATAAGACAGCAACATATAGAACATTGTATAATAACAAAAGTATAAAACTATAGAGAGGTACTATTGAGAATGGAATTATCATTTTGCTGTAGGAGCCCAGCAACGCTTACTGTGCCTAGGGCTCCATAAAACCTTAAGCGGGCCCTGTCGCTCTCCCAGATAAGAAAAGCTTACTACGGTCCTACTTTCCGCCTCTTTATCTCCCCTTTTTTGTAGTTTTCCTTTCATCCTTTATTAACTGAACGAGAAATTCGTTGGGTCGCGATATTTTTTTCCTTAATCGTCTCAGTTATCAAACATGCCTTTCGCGTAACAGTTGGTGTGCTTGCCTGTTGAGGTGGACGTGTAATAAGTTTGCTTCCTATACTTCCAATGGAAAACATTTCGACCCTATTTTCCCAAAAAAGAAAGATTTCTCATACTTTAAAATAGGTCCAATGGTAATAACATCCTAACTTAAGTTGCACAATCGGTTCTTTTTTTTTTTTTTTTTTTTGCGAAATTCTTCCTGAACTGTATTATAAATCGAAGTGTAAATAACTTTACCTAACGCTGGCTACCACTACCGGAGGAACGCACTCTGATTTGTAAAAGCTACAACATAAAACCCTTTGCTGGTGATGCCATTCAAAGCCACGTCTTTCTACTCTGCAGCGGCTGTTCTCCCAACTTAGCTATGCCGGCAAGCTTACCGCTGAACCACTGTCGATTTGACTCATGTGTCACCTCAGCATTCATGCTTCTGTTTAAAACAAGTTAGTAAAATCATGCAATGCATTGATTAATATACGCTTTCCAACACACCAGAAATCATTACTCAAGTTATGAGGATAATGGCTGTGGAATAAATCTCGCTCCTGTGTCCTGACCTTTGACCCCATTTCGATGATATTAAACAGAACCGGTTCAGTATACCTCAATAATAACATACTAAAGTTTTGTCGCAATAAAAGCAGTTTTACGCAAGTTATGAGAATAATGGCTGTGGAATAAATCTTGCTTTTGTGCAATGACCTTTGACCCCATTTCGTTGATATTCTACAGAACCGGTTCAGTGTATCTCCGGACATGATAAAGTTTTGTCGCAAGCAAAGCATTTTTACGTAAGTTATGACGCATAAGGGAGATGGAATGGATCCCACTCCCATGTCCTGACCTTTGACCCCATTTCGCCCATTTTCAATAGGATTCGTCCCTGGGTGGTCCCCTGCCACATACTAAACTTTCATCGAAATCGAATCATTTTTCTCAAGTTATGACGCATAAAGGCAATTGAATGGATCCCGCTCCTATGTCCCGACCTTTGACCCCATTTCGCCCATTTTCAACAGGTTTCGTGCCCAGGTGGTTCCCTACCACATGCCAAAATTTCATCGAAATCGAACCATTTTTACGCAAGTTATGACGCATAAGGGCAATGGAATAAATCCCGCTCTTATGCCCTGCCAGACCTTTGACCCCATTTCGCTAATTTTCAATAGAGTTCATGCCCAGTGGTTCCCTACCACATACTAAAATTTCGTCGAAATCGAACCATATTTACGCATGTTATGACGCTTAAAGGCAATGAAATGGATCCCGCTTTTATGTCCTGACCTTTGACCCCATTCCGCCCATTTTCAACAGGGTTCGTTCCCAGGTGGTTCCTTACCACATACTAAAATTTCATTGAAATCGAACCATTTTTACGGAAGTTATGATGCATAAAGGCAATGTAATGGATCCCGTTCCTATGTCCTGACCTTTGACCCCATTTCATTTATTTTCAATAGAAATCGTCCCCAGGTGATTCCCTACCACATACTAAAATTCCATCGAAATCGAAACATTTTTACGCAAGTTATGACGCATAAGAGCAATGGAAAGGATCCCGCTCGTATATCGTGACCTTTGACCCTGTTTCGCCCATTTTCAATAGGGTTCGTTCCCAGTGGTCCCCTACCACATACTAAAATTTCATCGAAATCGAACCATTTTCACGTGAGTTATCGTGCGGACGGACGGACGGACAAAGCTGGAGCATATACGCTTCTTCAACCTACGGTTGGAAAGCGCAAAAAAAAAGCGTAATTTGTGGGAGGCTCACCCCAAGGCCGTCTAGAAAGTACAAGGTTATGGCATTAGAGAGATGAGTTCCCACCGTTTCTGACGTCACTCTCAAGTTACACACCCTGATACGTCGTTGTCGTGGTTGACGTCATACATGACAGCGTTGGAAACCAATCGGAAGCCTTGGTTTGCGCGTGACGTCACTAAAAGAGGGAACTCATCTGTCTAATGTCATGACCTTGTATTTTCTAGATGGCTTTGGTCACACACACACGCACGCACACACACACACACACACACACACACGCACACTCACTCACTCACTCACACGTGTAAACTAGCATTTCACAGTTTTTTAATGACTTTTCCATAAAAAAAATTGGCCGCCCCTGTGGCACTATGGTTCAAGACTTTGGCTCCCAATAATTTGCCTGCGATGGGTCCGGGTTCGAATTCCAGGGAAGGCGTGAATACTGTGCCTGCCTTACGGCACGCACGGTCTTTGCCTTCATTGGAACCAGTGCTGTTAGCTTAGGGACGGACGACTGCTTATAGCAAGCACTCTTTGTTACTCATGATGATCGTTAAACTCCCAAATAAAGAAACAAGCTAAAAAAAATTTTTTAAGTTTTTAAACGCAATATGAGAACTGAAAAATCATTACAATTTTCATGGCGTTTTAATTCCCATTTTTTCCAGTAAACTAGCTTGGCGCTTTTAAAATATCACTTCGGGATAAAATCTTTCAGAATAAAATTTGAGCCGTTTGCTTTTCTGTTTCCAGTTTTTATTCTGTTGTATTTTTTCTGCTGGAGCTAGAACAGAACATTTTATCTCCAAATTCACAGTAAGTAAAAACTTTTAGGAGAAAATCTGTGCATTTATTACTATAATTTTAGAAAAAGGAATACATTAATTACTTACGGTCTTGGACTTTTGAAAAGAAAAAATATGCTTGGAGGTAGTGCTGATTTTTCAGTTCTCTATCGCAGTTTGTGGTTTAAATATTTCGATTTTTTTTTTTAATAGACCTTTTTTAAAAGTCTTGAAGTCCAGGAAGGGGCAGCACTTCAAGTTTGTTTATAGTGTGTGTGTGTGTGTGTTCTTCACAAAGCCTCCTTTTTTTTTAGACCGTAGCATCCCCGCCTAGCATGACCTTCTATGTCTGCTACTGCCGTCGGCCGTCGGTACTGTGAACGCGTACTAGTTATTCTGAGGATTTTTTTATAAGTGAATTCATATTGTGTGTGCTTGTGTTTTGTTATCACAAGCTTTATCGCAATGTGGAGACTCTTGATGACTGTCTTGCTCTTCAAATTGACGTCAACAACTTGCTTTAGTGATGTACATTAAACCATCTTCACCTCAACATCTCCAAGTGTCAAGTCGTTTCCTTTTCGCGGGAAAAAAAAACAAAATATTTTTTACTACAAAGCTAGAGACTATTCTCTTAGCCGCACAAACAATGTCCAGGACCTGGAAGTCACGTTTGATTCGAACTTGGACTTTAAAAGACATGTCAAAAGAATTCTACGTACAGCGTACAGAAATCTTGGATTTATCATGCGACATTCCAAATATTTCTCGAATATCCAGACACTTATTCGCATTTTTGAGACTACGGTAAGATCCTCACTGGAGTATGCGGCGATCATTTGGAGCTCTAGCCTTGTAACTCTAGTAAATAAAATCGAGAATGTTAACAAAAAAATTCTTAGACACCTTTTTTACAAATCGACTGCTATTTATATAGCTGACATCCCGACACTTGACCTAACATTCTTCAAGATGGCCTATCTGCAATCGAAAAGAAAGGCTCTCCAATTCAAGTTCTTGTACATCAATGGAGAGATTGATGATACTCAAATTGTAAACCAATTAAGTTTCCGTGTCTCACGTTTACCGAGGGAAAAATGTGAACTATTTGCAATGCCATTTTGCAGAACTGATGCTGGAAAAAATTATCAGTTACGCAAAATGTATGGGCTTCACAACTCACTTGAAGAATGTCCGGATATTTTTAACATAAATAATATTTTTTTCATAAAGCATGTTTTGCAAGACTGTAAATATCACTTGGTGATGTAAATATCATTGTAAACCTAACTATAGCAATTCCTGTAATTACAGACGGGGAGTCATAAGTTTTACAATATTTGGATCACTTTATGTTTTCATATGTACCTTGACGACGAAAGCTTACTGGCATTCAAAGTATTAACCATCGTGTTGCACCGTCTTTAGCCATCTCTCTGCCAGTTCTTCGATTCTACAGAAAGTGAGTCAAAAGTTTTGCAATATTTGGATCACTTTATGTCTTCATACGTACCTTTACGACGAAAGCTGACTAGTATTCAAAGTATAGGCCATCGTGTTGCACCATCTTTAGCCATCTCTCTGCCAGTTCTTCGATTCTACAGAAAGTGAGTCGAAGGTTTGGCAATATTTGGATCACTTTATGTCTTCATACGTACCTTTACGACGAAAGCTGACTAGCATTCAAAGTATAGGCCATCGTGTTGCACCGTCTTTAGCCATCTCTCTGCCAGTTCTTCGATTCTACAGAGGATGAGTCGAATGTTTTGCAATATTTGGATCACTTTATGTCTTCATACGTACCTTTACGACGAAAGCTGACTAGCATTCAAAGTATAGGCCATCGTGTTGCACCGTCTTTAGCCATCTGTCTGCCAGTTCTTCGATTCTACTGAGGGTGAGTCGAAAGTTTTGCAATATTTGGATCACTTTATGTCTTCATTCGTACCTTTACGATGAAAGCTGACTAGCATTCAAAGTATAGGCCATCGTGTTGCACCATCTTTAGCCATCTGTCTGCCAGTTCTTCGATTCTACAGAGGGTGAGTCGAAGGTTTTGCAATATTTGGATCACTTTATGTCTTCATACGTACCTTTACGATGAAAGCTGACTAGCATTCAAAGTATAGGCCATCGTGTTGCACCGTCTTTAGCCATCTGTCTGCCAGTTCTTCGATTCTACAGAGGGTGAGTCGAAGGTTTTGCAATATTTGGATCACTTTATGTCTTCATACGTACCTTTACGACGAAAGCTGACTAGCATTCAAAGTATAGGCCATCGTGTTGCACCATCTTTAGCCATCTCTCTGCCAGTTCTTCGATTCTACAGAGGGTGAGTCGAAGGTTTTGCAATATTTGGATCACTTTATGTCTTCATACGTACCTTTACGACGAAAGCTGACTAGCATTCAAAGTATAGGCCATCGTGTTGCACCGTCTTTAGCCATCTGTCTGCCAGTTCTTCGATTCTACTGAGGGTGAGTCGAAAGTTTTGCAATATTTGGATCACTTTATGTCTTCATTCGTACCTTTACGATGAAAGCTGACTAGCATTCAAAGTATAGGCCATCGTGTTGCACCGTCTTTAGCCATCTGTCTGCTAGTTCTTCAGTTCCGCGGTGGTACCAGTTCTTTTCCTTCGAGGCGAAGAACTCTTTCATCCCAGCTGCCACCTCCTCTTTGTTGTTGAAGTGCAGCCCGCGAAGGAAGTGGGCCACGGACCGGAACAAGTAATAATCCGACTGGGCAAGGTCCGGACTATATGCTGGGTGTGGCATCAGTTCGATGCCCTCAGGTTCCTGGAGTTTTGCTCGGGTCATTCGCGTGGTATGAGGCCGAACGTTGTCCAGCTGTTGGACAGCGCGCTTTCTGTTCCCCAGTGTCGGGTACTTCTTAGCAAAAACGGCATACATCCGCTCCAATTGTTCACAGTAGAGATTAGCGTTGATGGTCCGACTGTCTGGAACAAATTCTTAATAGATTATCCCCGCGAAATTCCTCTAAAGGCAGAATATCACTTTGTACTCGAAGCGCCCACGTTTGGCAACACGTTAAGGAAGCTGGCCCGTGCTCAACCACTTCCATTGTGTCTTAGGATTACGGAAATAGACCCACTTTTCATCGCACGTAACAAATCTCTTGATAAAACGTACATCGCGTGGGTTTTCTGGAAGCTTCGTGCACACTTTCACTTGGGTGTTTGCTTCAGCTGGGGTCAGTTCGCGAGGGACGATACGGCACCTCCTGTAGACCTTACCGAGGTTCTGAAAGTAATAAACCACAGTGGTCTGTGATATACCCAGCTCTCCTGAGAATCTCTGAGTGCTGGATGTCGGATTTGCCTCTACGGCCTGGTGCACGGCCTCCGATTCCTCGGTCCGCGGCTTACCTGACCTTGGCCGACCGTCGAGGTTTCTGTCACCTGAGTGAAATTTCTTGAACCACCTAGTTGAGGTGCTACGGTCCACGGAGCCTTCCCCTTTCGCATGAGAAATATTTCATGTTGTTTGAGCAGCGTTATGGCCGAGTTCAAACTCGTAAAGCAAAAGTTTCCTAATTAGCCGGTTGTGGCTGTTCATCTTTTAGGCATCCCAATCACAGGCAGAACGACGACATGCAATGCATCACAGCAACAACTACCAATTTATATCCCTTTCGACTGACTGCAGTGCGCGACTTGAAGTAGTTTTAACACGTGACATACCCGGCGTAGCATATGCGTTTATGCAAATACAGTCAAACCTCGATTTAACGAACTTCAAGGGACCAACAGTCTTGTACGTAAAATCGCGGAATTCGCCAAATCGAGGAAGCCTTTCGAATGAAACATTCAAATTAAGCTAATGTTCATAATAGAATACGTAAGCAGCTATGTTCTCTTTCTTTCAGTGACATTTAAAGTATGTATAGTACTTTTAATTATGAATTTATTATCAAAATGTTATAATACGTACACATTTACTTTGCATATTAAATACATAATTCGTAGATATTAGACTTCAATGTGTAGCATCAAAATTTAAGCGTACTTAATTGCGATAAAAATACGGTAGTTGATTTTTTCCCCAGCATTTAGCTTCTTAAATAAAGATTTCAGTATCCTAACTGCATGAATTCGTACTAATTAACTTGTAAAAAGAGAATATGTGTTGATTTCATTTTTACACTGTAGAAAAGAAATGCTTTAGAAAAGATTGCTTAAGTTTTTTTCTGAGCATTTAGCTTTAAAAATTGCAGCTTTAATTTTATGAAGTTCATGAAAAACATCATAATTGATATCGAAGGGCATCAAGTACTTTTTAGCACATTCTATACTGTCACCAGCATCACTAAAGCAGCTAACTTTCAGTTCAGCTTCATCTTCTTCTTTAGAATCTGATGCATTTAGTCCAATCTGTTCAGCGAAAACATCATCAAGGGATTGCATTTGGGCTAACTTTTAGCTTTAATTTTATGAAGTGCATGAAAAACATCATAATCGATATCGAAGGGCATCAAGTACTTTTTAGCGCATTCTATACTGTCACCGTAGCACCTCAACTAGGTGGTTCTAAAGCAGCTAACTTTCAGTTCTGCTTCATCTTCTTCATCAGAAACTGATGCATTTAGTTCAATCTGTGCAGCGAAAACATCATCAAGTGATTGCGTTTGGACTACATTTTAGCTTTAATTTTATGAAGTGCATGAAAAACATCATAATCGATATCGAAGGGCATCAAGTACTTTTTAGCACATTCTATACTGTCACCGTAGCACCTCAACTAGGTGGTTCTAAAGCAGCTAACTTTCAGTTCTGCTTCATCTTCTTCATCAGAAACTGATGCATTTAGTCCAATCTGTGCAGCGAAAACATCATCAAGGGATTGCATTTGGGCTAACTTTTAACGTGAAAATGCTGGTTAACATAGTTTTGTGGTTTAAAAAATGTTCTCTAAGTTGAGGAAATGCGTTCGTTAAATCGGGAAACGCCAAGTATTAATTTCAATGTGATTCCGTCAGGACCATAAAAACATGTACGTAAAATCGCGGAATTCGTTAAATCGCAGTCCGTTAAATAGGGGTTTGACTGTATTGCAAAACTTTCGACTCACGCTCTGTAGTTATGCCATCTGAAGGGATGTGCTTACAAATAAATAAATAAATACATAAATAAATAAATAAATTGACAGCAGAAGAAATCGCCCGTTCCCAGTTCTGGCTCTGGAAAGGGAAAAGCCGTGAACAGCTGCAACCCCTTAGTACTACATATGATTACAAGTAAATGAATTCTTTTATTACTCGCCCCAAAATTACTCTGCCACCAGAATATATAAGCCACCGAATGCGCGCTGTCATGTCTCTTGATTTACTGCACGTGCTGAATATTCAGAGTCCATTAATTGTTTTTGGTTTTTCCACGAATGTCCTCCACACATCAGCTTTTCACTCACACAAAAACAGGTCCCCATTGTTAATATGATCATAGATATTTCTGACTTGAAATTTTCCCAGAATCGTTTTGATTGTCGAGCTGGGATTTGCTGATGTTGCAAATTTCCGGTAGTCATAATTTACGCTGTTTGATGATAAATCTCACGTGTTTCATACTGTCAAACTGCCTATCCTCGTTGACACGCCCATTATTGATATGACTCACTTTCTCTGCAAATGTCATGGCCGCTGTGGTGACATGAAGAACAAAATAAACCCGTTTCATTTCCGTCTGTTTTACTTTTTAAAACCCTGCTCGACAGAAGTGAAAGTGTCTTCAACAACATGACCACTTATGTCTTTAATAATCAGTCGCTTACAGAAGCACACATTGATTAAAAAAAAAAAAAAACACTAAAGCACTAGCGTGTAATTATATGGAGACTGGGGAGAGACGTGTCTCCCTTCAACTTTTCTTATAGGGACCGTTGCTCTCGACTTTTGGCTTGTCAAGATTCTCCTAATTTTTTTTTTATTCGAGGTTTAACGACTACCGTGAGCAACTTAGTGGGCTATAAGCAGTCGCCCGTCCCTAATTTAGGGTCACTGGTCCCAGGGAAGGGAGAGAGCCAGTTCCGTAAGACAAACACAACATCCATGCCTCACTCGGGATCCGAACCCGGACCCCTTTCGGACGACCTAAATTTTTCAATTTGAAAAGCTCATTATTCTATAATTAAAAATAAACATTCGTTATAATTTAGTAGTACAGTTTTCTAGTACCAAATGTATCGTCTCGTGATGTTCATTTTGTCTTCATACCAACGTGTGTAATGCAGCGATTCTCAAAGGGTGTATCGCAAAATTGCGTGTCTGTGCCGCGATCAAAAGAGAACAAAAATTATTTTTATTAAAACGGGAAAATAAGAGGAAATATAAAATAGTATTAAATATTTTCAAAAACGTTGTATATTAATATAAGAGAAACTAGCTAAGTGTGATTATAGTAATTGGAACGGTTAACATTAATGAGTTAATAATTACATTTTTATAATTTAATGAGAAATATTTATACTCAAGAAACGCACAATGAATTCGTTTATTTTTGTGATGTGATACGCATAAAGATTTGCCAAGCTTTCGCTTTGCACTATGAGGCTCTTTCAAGGCAATGGTAGATATAAAATGCTTTAATGTCCACCATTGTCCTGAAAAGACTCCCAGTGGAGAGCGAAAGCTTGGCGAACCTTTATACGTATTATAAAAGGCTTTTACGCTTTTTCAAGGCAATGGTAGACATAAAATGATTTTATGTCTACACCATTGCCTTGAAAAAGCCTCCCAGTGGAGAGCGAAAGCTTGGCGAATCTTGATGCGTATTATAAAATGCTTTTACGTTTTTTCAAGGCAATGGTAGACATAAATGCTTTTATGCAATGGTAGACATAAAATGCTTTTATGCTTTTCAAGGCAATGGTAGACATAAAATGCGTTTATGCTTTTCAAGGCAATGGTAGACATAAAATGCTTTTATATCTACCATTTCCTTGAAAAAGCCTCCCAGTGGAGAGCGAAAGCGTGGCGAATCTTTATGTGTATTGTAAAATGCTTTTATGCTTTTTCAAGGCAATGGTAGACATAAGATATTTTAATGTCTACCATTGCCCTGAAAAAGCTTCCCAGTAGAGAGCGAAAGCTCGGCAAATCTTTATGCGTGTTATAAAATGCTTTTACGCTTTTTTCAAGGCAATGGTAGGTATAAAATGCTTTTATGTCTACCATTGCTTTAAAAAGCTTCCCAGTGGCGAGCGCAAGCTTGGAGAATCTTTATGCTTATTATAAAATACTTTTATGCTTTTTCAAGGCAATTCTAAACATAAAATGCTTTAACGTCTACTCTATTGCCTTGAAAAAGCTTCCCAGTGGAGAGCGAAAGCTTGTCGAATCTTTAGGGGCGTATTATAAAATGCTTTTACGCTTTTTCAAGACAAAGGTAGACATAAAAGGCTTTTATGTTTACAATGTTTATAACGTTTGTGCATCAGATAGCGAATTTCATGGAACTAAAGTGGAATTAGCCAGGTCTTTTGGATTACCAGTTTTAACACTGAAAACAATTTGAAAACAGAGTCAATCAAAATTACTTCCGAAAGGTTAGGTCATTATGCTAAGAAGAGAAGATGAATACCGTTTTTTTCCAAATCAACATCTCGTAATGTATGTAAGTACGTACGTAGTTGTAATGCATTTTTTGGTTCTTACATAAATATGTCTACAATACATACTATGTACTAGTATAATACTACTAGTGTACATTGACTTCTATTTTTTTTTTTACACATTATATATGCTTGTACAATTTATTTTTATCTCGACCCCGGTTTTACGTTTTTTTGCACCGTTATGACTTTTATAGACATCCTAAACTCTTTGGTCATAAATGTAAATTTTGTCCTGTTCATCGTTGATGTGCAAAGGATGTATAAACAGCTGACTGTTTCTTATACCTTTCCCCTAGGCTTGCTCCTCCTAGTTGCTGCAGTAAAGATAACGTACACCCGCTATGAAATGAATATCAAGGTGTGGTTGTATTCGAAGGGCGTCACCTGGGTTAAGGAAAAAGACATAGACAAAGATAAGAGATTCGACGCTTTCCTCTCCTTCAGCCATATGGATTGCGACTTTGTTACTGAAGCGATCATAGATGGTTTGTATTCTCGTCTCATTTCATCATATTTGAATGATCTTAATTTGTGGAAAGAAAGCAGAAGTTCTATTTTTGCTGGTGACAGCACTTTTATGAACTTTGAATAACGAAATCTGCCGCCAAGTACAACGGCCGTTCCATAAAAACTGAGAGTAAAATCACACACAATGAAGAAATATAGGTACCGCAAAATATGTTATTCTTTCTCAAAGTATCTTCCCTCGGATGATATGCAACGGTCCCATCGTTCGGTCCACTTTTAAAAGCATGTGGCGAAAACATTTTGTGGAAGCTGCTTTAGCGACCCCTGTACAGCTTCAATAAAACGTCAGCATCTGTGTTGAATGTTGCGCAACGGAACTTCTCCTTCATTGTTGTAAACAACCAGAAATCGCACGAGGCGAGGTCAGGACTGTAGGCAGGCTGTGGCATGATTTCAATACTGCATTTCATAAAAAAAACTGTTGAACACGAGCAGCCAAATGTGGCCGGGCGTTATGATGGTGTAGGGTCCACTTGTCCACCAGTTCCGATCGCTTAATCGATATGTGTCGTTGTAGACGCTTCAAGACTGAAATGTAATGCTCAGCATTGACAGTAATTTGTGGAGGAACGGCATGCTGGTAGACTACACCTTTATGATCAAAGAAAATTATCATCACCACCTTCGCAGCTGATTTGGTTTGGCAGACTGTTTTCGGAGAAGGCAAGCCTTTGTGTTTCCAGGCACTCGTTGCACGCTTCATGAGGGGGTCGAAATAGTGGACCCATGTTTCATCGGCAGTTATTAATGTGTTTAGAAAGTTTGGATCCTTTGCAATCATTTGATTCCACTCATGACACACCTGAACTCTGGCTAACAATTGTTCTCTTGTCAGGTGATCAGGTTACCTTCTGGAACACATACGATGCAACAATAATTCGTTGCGTAGAATGCGGATGTTTTTGGAAATATTAGTTGAAGTCGCTATGTCTTCACACGTAATTCGTCGATCTTCTTGCAGGATTGCCCAAACAGTGTTAACAATACACACTTTCAGGTCAACCAGGCTTAAGAGCGAGTTCTGCCGACAAATCCCTCTTTTGAAATCATGGTGCCATGTAAAAATCGTTGACTTACCCTAACATTTTTCTTCGTAAGCTTTTTCATTAAATCAACTCTTCCTGGAGACGTTTTACCCAAACCATAGCAAAATTTTATCGCCCAACGCATTTCACTTTTTAATTCAAAATCACTCACCTCCATAGCTACATGGCGAAATGCAGGCGTACCTTAAACAACTGCGCAATAACAAAACCAGAATCGTCTGCCATGGTTAATAGCTGTCACCATAGATACTTCCTTAATTCAAGTCATCTGCATGGTTATTTTTCCCCTTCGCACTATTGCCAACTCAAAAAAATTACTCTCAGTTTTTATGGAACGGCATTTGTAAAATCACTTGTACGTTTTCCTCAACGCATTATATGTACAACACGAAAAATACTGCCCGTGGAAAGTATTGTAATTAGTCCAAATAACTTTAAAGGTTATCTTTAAGTACCCACACTTTACAAAAACAACTTTGGGAAATACAGTCAACATCCTATGTACCGCCACCCTTGCATAACGCCATCCAGACGTTCTATACACTGAGGTGTCAAAAATAAGGGATACCTCTCTAATACCGTGTTAGTCCTCCTCGCGATCGGATAACGTCAGCAACGCGACAGGGCATAGACTCCTCGAGCTCTCTGTAGTACTGGGGAGACAGTGCACACCATGCTTCTTGAAGAGCGTCCCACAATTCCCTAATATTCGCAGGTTGAGGATTTCTCGCATTGACGGCACGTTGAACAGCATTTCAGATGTGTTCGATGACGTTTGAATCCGGCGAATGAGGGGGCAAAGTCAGGATGCCAAACTCCGTGGAATGTTCCTCCTGCTATAATGGGACGATTGTAGACGTGTGCGGCGACACATTGTCGTGTTAAAAGAGGTGGCACTCGTCAGAGTGTTTGCATGACATGAACGTGAACGGTGCAAATGACTCCCTAGGATGGTTACTTAGCCTCACAGGTCACAGCGGTCTGCAGACCGGTGACCTGTGCAAATGATTCCCTAGGATGGTTACTTAGCCCCACAGGCCCCAGCAGTCTGCAGACTGGCGACCTGTGCAAATGATTCTCTAGGATAGCTACTTAGCCCCACACGTCACAGCGGTCTGCAGACCAGTCATCTGTACAAATGATTCCCTAGGATGGTTACTTAGCCCCACAGGCCCCAGCAGTCTGCAGACTGGTGACCTGTGCAAATGATTCCCTAGGATGGCTACTTAGCCCCACACGTCACAGCGGTCTGCAGACCAGTCACCTGTACAAGTGATTCCCTAGGATGGTTACTTAGCCCCACAGGCCCCAGCAGTCTGCAGACTGGTGACCTGTGCAAATGATTCCCTAGGATGGCTACTTAGTCCCACAGGGCACAGCGGTCTGCAGACCGCTGACCTCTGCAAATGATTCCCTAGGATGGTTACTTAGCCCCACAGGTCACAGCCGTCTGCAGACCGCTGACCTGTGAAATGATTCCCTAGGATGGTTACGTAGCCCCACACGTCACAGCAGTCTGCAGACCGGTGACCTGTGCAAATGATTCCCTGGGATGGTTACTTAGCCCTACAGGTCACAGCGGTCTGCAGTCCGCTGACCTGCGCAAATGATTCCCTAGGATTGTTACTTAGCCCCACAGGTCACAGCGGTCTGCAGACCGGTGACCTGTGCAAATGATTCCCTAGGATGGTTACTTATCCCCACAGGTCACAGCTGTCTGCTTTTCCCCCTCTTAAAAACGTAGAAGTTATTGCTTTAGCACAGGAGGACAGCGCGCATTTCTGGGTTCCGCACACGAATTCCCCGCGTGACGACGCAGCGAACGTGTTAAGAAAAGATACTAGGACCATACAGAAAGTAAATAGCGTTTAAAGATTAAAAAAAAATAATGAACTAATTTTTTATGTGCGATGAATTCTACACACTTTAATCTACTTTTCAGCATATCGCCCGTGGATGTTAACGCATTTGTCATATCGTGGCACAAGTTTCTGATGGATACCCTCCTCATAGAAGTGTGCCGCCTAGGTTTGAGCCACTGCTCAACCGTCTTCAGGTTATCGTCGGAGGAATGATGCGTTTCCATTGCAGGACTGCTGTTTAGATTCAAGGTTGATGCGAGAGACCCAAGCCTCATCTCCTGTCACTACACGACTTAAAAAACCATCACCTTCTTCCGCGTATCGCGCCAAAATTCCATAGCAGATCCCATTCGCTTTGTTTTGTGCTCTTCCGTCAACGTTTTTAGCACCCATCGTTCACACACTAGGCGATACTGAAACTTTTTCTAATGCTTTCGTGCAGTAATGATTTCAAAACTTCAAGGCAATGTTCTAAAAGATCAGAAATTGTGAAGCGTCGTTTCTCCCTAATGTTTTCATTCACACCAAATCTTCCGTGACAGGAGAAGGCCTATCACTGCGCAGTTCGTCATGAACGCTCTGTCGTCCTTTCATTAAACATTCGTACCCACTTCCGCACCATTGCTGCAATCATTACGTTTTGTCCATAAATTTCGCAAATTTGCCGATGAATCTCACTAAGTCTGACATTTCTCGGATTCAGAAACCTTATCACAGACCAGACTTCGCAGTCGGCGGGCCGTTCTATTAATTTAAACAATATTAGCTCACGGCACAAACCTTTAACATATATGCACAACATCACAAAATGGCGTCAGAGCGTGGTTAATGGATGAGGCAACACAACTGCGCTTGTGCGGTAGTGATGCGCGAACGAGATTTACTTAGAAAATAGTAACACTGTACTAGTGATCCGATTTATTGGTGCGGGAAATCACATAAGCGTTTCCAAGCTTTCGCACATCAACCAGATGGCTTTTTCAAGGAAGTTAGACAGAAACTGCAAACGAAAAAATAGAACGCTTAACAATTTGAACGCGGGAACCTGACAATAAATAGATGCGACGTTATATTCATTTAAAGATACGAGGCATCACGTTGGTTGCACGCAGGATCCTGGTAGAGAAAAGGCGTTACTTGAAGAATTGGTTCCACATTCGTGGCATCTCGAGTGAGATACAATCATTGCAAGTATCGATGTTGGTTGTGTCTCACTCGAGATGCCACGAATGTGGAACCAATTCTTAAAGTAACGCCTTTTCTCTACCAGGATCCTGCGTGCAACCAACGTGATGCCTCGTATCTTTAAATGAATATAACGTCGCATTTACACTGGCGGAAAGTGAAAAAAGAACGCAGAGAAGGAATTGGCGGACGATCATGAAATTTACATATGTTAATTGGGTCGAGTTTACGTAGGTGTGATGTTAATTTCGGGACCAACCGGTGAGCGCTTACGTCACAGCACGGCATAATATGCAAATTATTGTCGGTGGTATTTAAGGAGTACGGCGAAGTGGATGTAATCAGTCGTCGGCGTACGGACACGTGCGAAGACCCCCGAGCAAGACGGTGTACTTACGTATTTTCGGTCTCGTGCAGTAGTATCCTCGGTGTTTACGTGGGAGAAATCCTTCTCATTATTTAGCTGCATGGAGTTGAGTTGCTTCACCACTAAGTGATTCTCATATAGTTTGTGGTCGTCAAGGATTTGACTGTGAGTTATTTTTATTTCTTGTTCTTTAAACTTCAAGTTAGAAGCTTTATTTTTGTTTTCCGGTTCCAGGCCAACCGGGGCTCCGTGCCTCCGGAATGGTGACGTTTTGAACCGACCTGAAACCATTCAGGTTACTCATAATGGGAAGTATCCTAATGTTAATATTCTTAAGGAATTAGTCGACAAACTTGACTATCCGGAACATTTGCACACAGTCCAGCGACTTAACAATGGACTTTTCACAGTGCGTTTCCAAACTGCTGCACAAGCGCTGCACTACCTTGAGCACCCCTTGACAGCCTACAAGGACGTTGCGGTGAACGTTTCGCCAGTAGATGACGGCATTCGTACCGTCTATGTCAAACTCGTGCCCATTGACATCCCTAATGAGAGGATCTCTGCGGCACTTACTGGATATGGGGAGATTGTCACCCCCATTCAGAATGAGCGGCACACACTCAAAGGTCTGGAACATGTTTATACAGGCACAAGAATTGTTCGCCTGCGTATGACAAAGCCAGTACCCAATTTTCTTCAAGTGGGCCGTTGGAAGGCCATGGTTGGTTGGTTGGTTGGTTGTTGGATTTTATTGGCGCAAGGGCCAGGTTTGGCCAAAGAGCGCCAGACAAAGAACGATCAGCCACAGATTTTTAAAAACGTGGAAAATGATGAAGATCAGACAGGCTTGGTAAAAGTTGAAAAAGAGTATGAAGAAAGCAGTGAAGAAAAGGTAGTTAATGATGTTTATTAAAAGTAACATATTTACTAATGGAAAAGGACGAACCGTCACTCTCCTCCCCCCCACACTCCTCTGCAATGCTGGCAGAGGGCGGGGACGAACTGTCACTCTCCTCCCCCCATGTTCCTCTGCAATGCTGGTAGAGGCTGGGGACGAACTGTCACTCTCCTCCCCCCCGTGTTCTGCTATAATGTTGGGTGAGGGTGGGGACCTCGCTGAGGCCGAGACAGTTTGATGGACTCCGCACACCTTTGCGGATTGAGGGCCGGGTCTTCCGCACGTGCAGGCTGTCTGCTGGGAACCGGAAGAGGCGGGCGTCTTCAAAAGAGAAGGCGAAGACGCAGCTGGTCGAATAAGCTGGAGCTCGGTGAAATCCACCTGTGTCGCTTGTTCAGCTGTAGATCGCTTGGCAAGTGCGGCGAGAGCTACAGGGCGCGGAACAAAAGGCTGCACGGGTTGTGGCTGAGACTTAACAACTGCGGCAAAAGTACGCTGTCGGGTGGTGGGTATACCCAACTTGGCCTTGGCAGCAGGGTACGAGAGGCCCTCCAGGGTCTTGGAGGCGCTGGATAGCCATCTCGTCCTTCCATTTCATACAGTTGCGGAGTAAGCTGCATGGGCCTCACCACAGTTAACACAGCAGGCCGCAGAAGTGCAACCGTCCCCGTCATGTTCACTGGAGCCACAATTAGCGCAACGAGCGGAACTCTTACAGAAAACGTTGTGAATGCCCGTACCTCTGGCATCTGAAACAGCGCAGAGGACTGGGAATGTACGGGCGAACTCCACAGACCAAGTAGCCAGCCTTGATTTCGGTTGGAACTTTCGGGGAGTTAAAAGTCAAGATCACATTTTTAGACTTAATCAAAGAACCATCGCGCCGAAACATCATACGGCGTGCAGCAATAACACCTTGATCTGCAAGTTCAGTCACCAATTCTTCTTCACTGCATGGCAAGAGATCAAACTCCGAAATAACACCCCGAGAGGTGTTAAGAAACGGGTGAGGTGTCACTTTGACAGGAATGCCTTGAAGACTAGTGAGGTGCAGAAAAGTGTTACTCTGAGAAACACTGCAAGTTTGGACAAGCAGGTCCCCAGAGCGAAGCTTCCTCACAGACTTCAAAGGGCCAACTGCAGCGTCCAAAGCTTTAGAAATGAAGAATGGAGATCTGGTGGACAGTCTCTCATTCGGATCGATGGATTCTACAACTAAGTATGTAGCATGCGTATTCACAACAATCGAGGGGAGACGACGCTTCGGAGCGACTGGTACAGCTGCCGAAGAAGAGGTTCCACATTCTTGGTCCAGATCATGATCTAAAGATCTTTTAAGGGTATGAGACTTGGTAGGTTGAGAAGACGAAGGAGAGTCGTTGTCAACGATCATTTGCTCAGGTGACTTGAATTTGGAGCGTTTGTTTTTGGGTTTACCCATGAAAAAAGGAGAAGAATTCGTCTGCAGACTACTCCACCCACCACCGAGCCCTACAAGGGAGAACTGGAGGTCTGCAAGCCAAGAAAATGACGCTGGACACAGTTCTGGAGCTTATACGTTGCAGATATAGTCCGTTGGCTGTGATCACACGCACTCGGCGGACACTTCGGCCTCCGGGTACCGTCATGCCAACGCCTTTGGCATGATCCCACAGCCCCCGGGCTCACCCTGCCGTGCTATACGACAAAAAAGCCGCAAAAGCCCTGCACACAACTTGGTACAAGACTTCTGACTAGAGGTGGGTTAGTCTCTAGCCTCCCGTTTACAGCGAAGCCGGGGTCGAAGAGGAGTGTTGGTACACAGGAGGCACTTATCCGGTCTCCTGCGACCTCAGCCGCCAGACATCCCATTTCCGCCTCACGGGTCTCCGCACGCGGCAAACATGCAGGTAGGTCTAGCACCCAAACCAGCTAAAAGGAAAAAAAGAAATCTAAAGAAGACAAATCCTGGAAGGGAACCTAAACGGAATCTCAGCAACCTACGAACTGAGCGGTTAATATAAAACAGTTAGTGGTGGAGGGTAACAAAACCACAAGACCGGGGTGTTAGTACATAACGTGGTAGCGATTAGGTAGAGAATACAACACGGGCAACTAGCCAGTGGAGAAAATAAATAAAAACGAAAAAAAGCGAGACACAAGACCAGCTCGGGAACGTGGGGCCGCGACTCCCCAACAGCTGGATGAACAGCCGTCCCTGCAAACACCAACAGCACCAAAATAAGAAAAAAACAAGCTGTGGCATGACATCAGATGTTGACCAGTCACAAGGTCAGCTCGGGCCGTGGGGGCGCTGCTCCCCAAATAACTGGAAAACCAGTTATCCCCGTGCGGGGGAAGGCCATGGTCACATATGCTGGCATGATACGCACATGCCGTAGATGCGGTAATGCTGGCCATATTGCTCCTCAGTGCCCATCCCGAGCTTGCCCCAACTGTAGTACGGTGGGGCATTTAGAGATCTCGTGCGAGCAAGCCTGCTCCAAGTGCGGTGCGGATTCTCACACCAAATCCAGATGCACCCAGTCATCCTTCGCAGATGTTGTAGCTAGGCCTTCAACAGCTCCCCTTGTTTTCAATGAGGAGTTTCCAGAGCTACCGTCCACCAGTACTACTGTTGTTCCCGGGGACTCTGGTGTTCCTGATGCAGTTGTTACCATGGACCCGGAACATGTTGCTTCTTTGAAATTACCGGTTGTCATATCTGTCGATCCGCCTTCCGAGAATGTCGTGACTTCTGTTAATCAAGAGACCTTGGTTGTTGACGGCCGCTTCGAGCCTGGAGCTTCTTCTGCTGTTTCACCAGTGCAAGATCTTGAGGTTCTTGACATGCCATCTACAGAGGTCACCTCACTGCCTCTTGCCGTTGAATCGGCTGTTGTTATTAAGTCTGAGCCTCCCATGGACGCCGACGTATGTACCAAGGTCCCTGAGCCTCATTTACCTGATTCTCCTGACGCCCAAGTCGGACTTGTTACCACTGTTGCATTTACAGAGGTTATTTCGGATGATGACAACATTTACATAGATTCCGTTGATGATGTTGCTTTCACCTCTCCTGTCGGAACTGTCTCCCTACCTTCCACCTCCGGGGACAAAGTTGTACCCGTTATCCATTCCAGCAGGCCGCCGGAACGTGTTCCTGTTACCATCCACAATGTTACTCCTTCCAGAGAGACTCGTCCTGCTGACCATACCTACCGTCAACAACGACAGTCCTCTACATCTTCGGAGGGCAGGACTCGCGGCAGCCGTTTGACAAGTGTTCATCCTGGCCGTCGGGAAAGATCTCCCGTCCAACTGGAGGAAGGGGAACTTCCCCAAGTAGCCGCCGACGGAACCGTCGCCGAAATCACAACCGTTCCACCTCTGGAGATTGGCATCGTCAGTTCTAAGTGCCGGTCCACGTTTCCAAAACGGGTGGGCTAATTTGAATCTACCCTCCTTGCTGACCTTTGTTTTGTGTATTTTTGTATTTCAATTATCTGCTTAACCTTCAACCTTAAAGTTTCAACATTAAATATTCAGGGACTTCGGTCCCGGTCAGTAAGGCGTTGGCTCATCGGCTGGATTATGACCCAGGATATTGATATCCTGTGTGTCCAGGAAGCATTTTTTAACAATTTTAGGCATGTTTCGGATTTTCGTCATTACACTAATGCCCCGTGCTGGTTTAGTCTTTCTCCGACTAGTCACAGGGGCGTCGGAATTATTGTCAACCCTAACTTCAAGGGTCGACAACTGAAATTTCAATATGATGACGAGGGTCGAGTAGCTGCTGTCAGCTTTGCCCTCGCTGAGTTTAAAATTCGCGTTATTTCAGCCTATGCGTCATTGGAACCTGCCCAACGGGGTAGATTCCTCAGGAGTCTTCCTTTATTTTTGGGGGTGGTGAAGACTTCCTCATTTTGGGGGTGACTTTAATCTTGTAACGGAGCCTCTTGATAAACAGGGGGTACCTGGCAGACGGACTCGTCCCGTGCTGTCTTCTCCGGGTTCATGTCGGGGGCGGGGCTGGTGGACGCCTGGCGTTCTACTCACCCTGGGGTCTTCGACTGGACTTGGACGGATGGCTCGGTTCGGGCCCGCCTGGACAGGATTCTTGTGGGGGGCCCTGGGGATTGTGACCTTGTGTCTTTTGTTCATTGTGATGTTAATTCTGTGTTTCTCCGTGTGAGTGACCATCGTGCCGTTTCTGGTGAGATCGTTCTAACAGGGGCCCGGTCACGAACTCAGGGCCCGTGGAGGATGAATCTGAATCTTCTCGAAGATGACGACATCCTTCAGGGCCTTGAGAGGTTGCTTCGGGGTGAAATTCAGTCTGAGACTCATCACACTGGTGAGTGGTGGAAGGGGTTAAACTTAAAGTGAAGTCTTATTTACAACTTCAGGGGAAACTTTCGGCTCGTCAGCGGCTTTTAGAGCGAACTCGCCTTGTCTGTATGTTGCGTGCATGCAAAGCCGTGCAGCAAATGGGAGCGCAGAATGCTGGTATGATTGCTGAACTTCAAGCTCAGTTGACAGATTTATATTGTAAAACCGGCCAAAGATGCAGACAGGACTCTATTTCACAAAATTTGAAAAACGAGATTTCACTTGCAAGTTTTTTTGCGAAATCTCGCAGAAACAAAATTATTTCCCAGGTAATTCCTGGCTTACAGCATGAGTCACGCTTCGTGACCTCTCAACCAGAAATTCACAATTTGGTTTTCTCGCATTTCAGAGACCTGTTTGCATCTGATGAAGTGCAGCAGTCGTCCGTCGACTCTTGGGTCGCTGACGTGACCCAACTCGACGCCGCGGCTTCTGTGCTTACATCGGGCCCTGTCTGTATTTCTGAGGTGAGGCAACCCATTGCCGGCTTGCGTAATGGTCGCAGTCCGGGTGCTGATGGCATCCGTGTCGAATTTTATAAACGTTTTGTTGATTTGCTTGTTGAACCTCTATGTGATGTTTTTAATCATGTTCTGTCAACTGGGCAGTGAACCACGACGATGCGGCTTGGTCAGATCGTTTTGGTTAACAAGCGGCGTGATGGTCCTGATCGTCATTTGGGAGAGTGGAGACCCATCACTCTTCTCAATTACGATTATAAGATTTTGGCTAAAGTCCTTGCTAACCGACTGATTAGGGTTATTTCTGGCCTAGTAGGCGTGTGCCAGGTTTCTGGAATCCCGGGGAGGAGAATTTTTCAAAATTTAGTCCTCGTGCGGGACGGTATTCACTACCTCGACCGCAAGAGGTTGAAGTGCTGTATCCTTTCTTTGGATCAGAGCAAAGCCTTTGACAGGGTCTCTCACAAGTACCTTGTGACCCTGCTGGAGGCTTGTAACGTTAGCCAAGATTTTGTACACATGGTGAAGGTCTTGTATACTGATATCGTTAGTTTTATCCGAGTCAACGGTCAGCCTACGGACTGCTTTCCCATCCGGAGAGGGGTCCGCCAAGGCTGCCCGTTATCTGCTGCACTGTTCGTACTGAGCATTGAAACTCTCCTTAAGAAGATTCAATCTGCACCGAATATCTCTGGCATCCCAGTTCCGGGTTTGAGCTTTACAACAGCTGAGCTCAAATACCTTGCGTATGCAGATGACGTTGTTCTCTTCCTTCGGGATGAGATTTCCTTGAGAAATTTGTTTCATGTTTATGATGTTTATGCGGACAGTGCAGGCGCTGCATTGAATGTGGATAAAACTAAAGCCTTGTGTTTTGGGGATTGGTCACCTGACGTTTTGCAGTTTGTAGACTCAACCGATGATCCCATAAAGATCCTCGGTGTTTACTTTGATAAAAAGGGGGTTCACCGCAAGACGTGGCGCTCTGTTCAACAGAAGCTCACGTCGGAATGTGCTTGGTGGGAGGGCTGCCAAATTTCTTTTTTTAATAGGGCTAAATTGGCTAACAGTCTCTTGGTTTCCAAAATTGCTTTTTGCGGTACCCTACAACCCCCGACTTACAGGGTCCTTTTGGCTCTAAATTCTCTAGTTTTTCGATTTGTCTGGGGAACTAGAGCTGTCCTTTCTCGGGATTGCCTGGTTCAACCAGTCCATCGGGGGGACTGGGTGTTCGGCACATTCTTGCGTGGTGTCGCGTTTTGATGGTTTCTAATGTGGCCTACATCCTGAAAAGCGACTCTCATCCTAGCTTTAACTTCGCGTGTTATTTCATTTCCTATAATCTTAGGTTATTTTCTTTCGCTTGTAACTACTTTGGGCGTAGAGCTCCGAGGCCCGGTGGACCACATGGCACTACCATTTGTGAGGCTAGATTGTTAACTAGCCAGAACATAAGGTGTTCCTCTTGGCATGAACCCGATGCCCTTTATAATGTATTCTTGCCATCCTTTGCTCCTCACATTCAGGGAAGGTTTCCCGCCTTGGGGATGAACTGGAGGGTCGCATGGGCCAATGTTGCGTTTGCGGGTGTGGAAGGTCGTGTGCGTGACCTGCAGTGGCGCTTGGCCCATGGGGTAATTTTCACCCGTGATTCCCTTTTTCTTTGGGGAGTCATCGACTCCCCGGATTGTCCCCACTGCGGACAGCTGGATTCTTTATACCACCGATTTGTAGAATGTAATTTTGTCCGAAAAGTTTGGCAACTTTTATCTAGATGGATTTCTGTTAATATGTGTAATTTTAAAATTATTGTTTTTAAGCACCCGCTACCTGTTTCCGGTCAGCGTGCCTATGGTTTAAAGGTAATCCTTGCTACTGCTTGTACTGTGTTACATGATACTGCTCTGTCTGACCACGTTAGACTCTATTCGAAAAGGCCTGATGTGGTCGCCCTCTTTGTCAAGATCAGATTGCGTGAGAAGGTGATTTCCGACTTTCACCACTGGCCGGAAGACGTTTTTCGCGTCCGATGGCTTTGTTGGTCTCGACTGGTTTCCTTACGCAATAATGTGCTCTGCTTTCGGTTCTGAATGTGTTTTCTGTTGGAGCATGTCGCATGCCTGACGACCGCTGCTCTTTTTACTTGCTTGTCTGGATCCTGTGTTTGCATCATGAATTGTATTTACATGCTTTTCTATTGTGTATATATTGTCTTTGTCTGCATTTGTCTATGCTTGGCCCGCGCTTTTGTTCTGTCTGTTGTCTGTGGCAGGTGGTGTGCCTCTCGGACGACAATTCAGACCACTTCCTGCGCCTTTGTCATGCCTCTCGGGCGGGGAGGGGTGTGACAAATGACTTTTCATGCTTTTGTTTTGGTTGGAGGTGCTTAGATGTGGGTCCACTTTTTCTCTAAGCACATCCACCCTGTTTTCAGAGATACTTCTTCCCTGGAAGTGTTATTGCTTGTGTTTAGTCTTCCGAGTTTGGTAAGTAAGGTAAGTAGTTTCTTTTCTTTTTAGTGTGTGTGTGTGTGTGTGTGTGTGTGTGTGTTTCACTTTGATGATGATAGTGCCTTGGCTGACCCATGGGTTTCAGCAGAACAGTGTACAGCCTTGTGCTGTACCCCAGTTCACTAACTGAGAAGAAGCTGCAATGCCTGGACATGGAAGACGTGTACGATTTCAGCAGTTATCGGACTTTGAGCGAGGTCGTCTAGTCGGACTCTGCGAGGCCGGGTGGTCGTATCGTCGTATTGCGGAGCGAATTGGACGGGAAGTATCTGTGGTGGTACGATGGTTGCATAGATGGTCCGGGGAACATTCCCACACGAGAAGATGTGGAACCGGGAGTCACAGACGGACTGATGGGCGGACCGATCGACGCATAAGAAGAGCGGCGTTGTCAAGCAGAACATCCAATGCGACGCAAATCCAAGCTGCAGTTGCACCTGAGGTGACTGTGCGACAATCCGCAACCGTCTACTGGATGCAGGACTACGTGCACGTGTGCCTCTGGCATGTATACTTCTGACTCCAGCCCACTGTTAGGAACGGCTGCAGTGGTGTCTCCAACGTCTGCACTGGTGAACGAAATGGCGATCTGTCGTGTTCAGCGATGAAAGCAGATTCTGCTTGGGAGCCTCCGATGGCCGTATGCGTGTTCGGAGACGCACAGGGGAGCGTCTCCACCCTTCTTGCATCCGCCAGCGACACACAGGGCCTACACCTGGTCTGGTGTGGGGAGCGACCAGCTATCACTCCCGTACACAACTAGTGTTTGTACCGGGTACGTTAAACAGCACTTCCTACATCAACAACATCATTCTGCCCGTTGTTGTGCCATCGCACACACGGCACGTGCAACGCAACATGCACTTCAGGGTGTGAGACAACTTCCATGTCCTGCACGTTCACCGGATTTGTGCCCCATTGAGCACGTGTGGGATTTTATGGGACAACGACTTATCCGGTCTCCACGGCCAGCCACGACCATCCCCGATCTACGTGTCCAGGTTGAGGATGCTTGGAACTCAATACCCCAAACTTACATCCAACATCTGTACGACAGACTCCATGCCAGAATTGCACAGTGTGACGCAGTTCATGGCGGTTCAACCTCGTACTAACCATGTTACATGGAAATGTTATTTTTCAGTTTACCAGCAAATACAGCTGTATTTTGCCATAATGTTTTAATCACGTTATCTTCTGTATTCCGTTATTATACTGTATAAATTTCGTTGGTATCAGACGTCTCCTTCTTGGTGTTCTTTTTTCACTTTCCGCCAGTGTATTTATTGTCAAGTTCCCGCGTTCAAATTGTTAAGCGCTCTATTTTTTAGTTTGCAGTTTCTGTCTAACTTCCTTGAAAAAGCCATCTGGTTGATGTGCGAAAGCTTGGAAACGCTTATGTGTTTATTTCCTACGCCAATAATTCGGATCACTAGTATAGTGTTACTATTTTTTACTTAATTGGTGTACTGTTCCTCGTTATAAATTTGAGATTTACTTTCTGGATAGCCCTCGTAATTGTTTTATTTATGCATGTGTTAAATATCAGCAGCCGACAACGACATCGTGTTAGGCCGTCCGCTGTCCGAGTGGTACGAAACGTTGGTTTGTAATCATTCGTCTGATATGAGTTCAGGCTCGAATTCTGGGCGAGGCATGAATGGTGTGCTTGTCTTACAGTACTGACTTTCTCTCTCTCCCTTCCCTGGAATCAGTGGCCCCAAATTAGGGACGAGCGACTGCTTATAGCTCACTGATTTGCTTACGGTGATCGTTAAACAAAATCTTGTTAGCTGTTTACCCATCAAGAAATGATGGGGTTAAATAAATAATCGACTTTTTATTCAGACGTTTACAATTGCCGCGAGGCCTTCGGCCATGCAGTCCCCAAATTTCGCAGTTTGTTTTCGCTTTTTTAGGACTTTAGCAACAGCGAGGTCTTCGGCCACGCGGTGCTAACAACAAATGTTTACATCGCGAGTCTTATCAATTGCTTCGTAATAGCTAACAACTAACAGCGAGTCAGTATGAGTGTTTATATACAGGGTGCATAGGAAAGTCCCTTTAGCCTGAAATAACTTGCGAACGGAGAGAGGTACAGTTATGCAATTGAGATAACGGTATAGTAAAGTGACTATGCCCGATCGAGTGCAACCAATAGCAGCGCCCCTGGTGGCGAAATGCGAAAGTTAGCCATTGCAAATCAAAAACGAAAAGAGATACATTAAAATTTCCAATTACAAAGTTGTAGAGCATCAATTAATTAGTACAAAACGACATTTGTTTCACACGGATAAGATAAATTGTCGCCTGAATACTCTAAAATGTCCGAAATCGATGCGCGACGATTTGAATCTGCATATTCACATTTCGCAAATGTAGCCGTATGCAAATGCAGATTGTGACGTTGCACTGTACCTAGGATATAAAAACCAGTAGCAGGATGTACCCTGATCAGAAGTTTAGGTCTACGTACGCTGTGTGAGAATGGCGAGCTTCACTCACTCCCAATATTGCGAGATGGTGCTTATTTACGGCGAATGCCAACGAAACGCGGCGCTAGCTGCACGGGAATATGCCGTTCGTTTTCCAGCTGGGCCACATCCAAGTGCGGTTACCATCGCAAGTATAGTGAGACGGCTCGTGGGCAAAGGCGAACTCTTCGAACATACTCGACATTAACGTTTTATCACTGTGCGCCAGTTTGCCTTTTTTGTTTTTGTTTTGTCTGACGTCATCAAACTGTATTGACATAAATACGCATTTATGCAATAAATTGTGTGTATTTGCTCATACCTATGCCTGTTCCCTTCAAACGTTCACACAAAAGGTCGCGCATCGATTTCAAACATTTTAGGGTATTCAGGCGACAATTTATCTTATCCGTGTAAAACAAATGTCGTTTTGTACTAAGTAATTGATGCTCTACAACTTTGTAATTGGAAATTGTGCTCTATCTCTTTTCGGTTTCGATTTGCAATAGCTAACTTCCGCATTTCGCCACTAGGAGCGCTGCTATTCGATCGGGCGTAGTCGCTTTACTATACCGTTATCTCACTTGCATAACTGCACCTTTCTCCGTTCGCAAGTTATTTCAGGCTAAAGGGACTTTTTATGCACCCTGTATATATAATTTGGTGAAGGCTATTAATCCAATTCAAAACTTTTTGATGCTGTACATAAAAAAGAGGAGTCTCCGCTTGTGGGGTATCCAATTAATTAATTATGACTTCTTTTGACGAATGAAGCATTTAAAATACTTCGAAACAATAAAACTTGTAGACAGTTTATATGATTATCATATTTACATTCACCGCTACCGGTAGCTATCAGTTGCAACAATAACACACTGCGATCTTTATGCTCAGTTCTGAATTCTTCAGCATCTGTTACTTTCTTTGCTTCTTAATATTCAGTTCTTATCACTGGCCATAGCGTAGCAACTAGGCAGGCAAACTGCGTAGAAAGAAATGACTGGTCACTTCCCGTTTCTATAGCAACATGTTATATGTTTGCATGGTTCTCGTCTGCTAGTTACTGCCTATTCAGCTTGTCACTTTCCTTCTAGTGACGTCACCAAAATTCCCTTTCTATGATAAGGACGCGTAGCAGCTTCTTGTATCTTTCAACAGTACTTTGATAGGTACTACTATCAAGAACGTTATTTTTATCTGGTTACATTTTCCGTTAGCACATTACATCCTTCCTATTTGGATTGTGGGATAATATTTATTCATGGAGATGATTTTTTCATATTGCCTGCGATGTTTGTATCTGTGAACTGATAATATCTGTTATGGATTTCTGTATCAGGATGAATGGATCTCTGCCGTGAAGGGTAGCTCAACCAGCGCGATCTGAAAGTTTGTCCAGATTCTTGTATAATAGGCTTCATTTCTTTGGTATTGCTGTGAACTGGATGGTACGACGGACAGTAGCATAGTCGGGCAGAAATCGAAGGATGCTTGTTCTATTCCTGATCCTAGGCGATGCAGTTCAAAGAGTTGCATAAAAGAAATGAAAGTTAATTTGGTCATCTCTTCTCCGAAGTTAGTACACTTCCCTACACAGTTTCTTTCTAATTGGCCACCTCCATTTAGCCGCTGCGGCGGCCGATTGGTCAGAGGTGCGGGTTTCTGACTAATCTTCCAAGTAGGGCCTACGTTTAAGTCACGGATGAGGTACGGTTTGTATTTTTTTCCAATGACTCTCTATCCTTACCGTGAAACCAGTGTCCCAAAATTAGAGATTCGATACTCTTTATAGCATTAGGGGATCGTTAAATCATAAAGTAGAAAAGAACTCCATTCATCGTAAGTTTATCAGTCAATCCCTCCTTCATCGTGAAATGATTCTAAAACAGATACCTCTTTTTCCCGCTCTCGCTCTTCCTATGTCGTGATCAGTATCCATTTTCTAGAGCTCGAGTTGTGAGTTGATTACGTTATTATTCCTTTTTCCACGCTCCTAAAGCAACAAAACGTTACCCACTACTAGAGGAAATTCATATTATTAAACATGAGCTCTTAAAGTTCTGTTATGACCGGTTCTTGAGCGTCAAAAACCATCTCCGATAAGGGATGCTGTGGTCGTTCTTGTTTTGCTAATGATATTTCAATGTTCGTGTGCAGCCACGACTATGAGCCAGCATTCTTCTCAAACATAAATGAACCTCAATAAAAGATTACAACCTTCGTTTCAAGATCGTAAATCAGAATCTCTCGTTCTTTCGTGATACTGATTGTTCAGGAGTAACTACGACCTGCTCCAGCTTCCCGGAACATTACTGATCGTAATAATATCCAAATTCGGGTCATAGATATTCTTCGCTTGCATTCGAATAAAGCATGACTTCCTAAGTGTTTTGAAACATCTTTTCATTCGTTTTCCGTTACTTCGCAAGCTCCCTTAATTTATTAATTTATTAAAAACTGGGAAACATATTTTCTTGCTCCTTCTGGTACAAATTTTTCTTCATGTGTATTATAAACGGTTGTTACGATATTTCTTTAAGATGTGGTAGAAAACTTCGGTTTGGTTAGGGTAGAAGTAAGCATACTCAAAAATTTTTAGTTTTTGTTGACATAGATCTTTTCCCTCTAGGTTGTTACGATATTTCTTTAAGATGTGGTAGAAAACTTCGG
Source organism: Macrothele yani (assembly GCA_039090855.1). Classification (NCBI taxonomy): domain Eukaryota; kingdom Metazoa; phylum Arthropoda; class Arachnida; order Araneae; family Macrothelidae; genus Macrothele; species Macrothele yani. Next base: position 44,548,215 of record CM077006.1, read on the forward strand.
TTTGGTTAGGGTAGAAGTAGGCATACTGAATTTTTTTTAGTTTTTGTTGACATAGATCTTTTCCCTCTAGGCTGCATCAACTGCATATAGAGAAATTCAAAATGTATGCTATCTGTTCTGTTGTTGGCATAAATCCTTAACTATAAGGTTTTATTATCTTAAATTCAATAATGTTGACATATTAATAACGTAATATTCTCACCTTAATCAAAAGGCGTATTCCTCTGAGATAATGAACGTGCTCATTCATGCTATTTGAGCCAAAAGATGGGTTCATTTGAATGAAAAGAAAAAGCATGATCGCTGGCGTCAGTAGTCGTGTTAATTTGCATTATTTATTAGACTTGCCCACCTCAGTCAATGAACGTGCTTGTTGACAAAAGACGCCAATGTTCTTCGAGAGTCTGTTTCTTTGTTTCTTTCGTCATTTTCATCTTATTTCATTTTGGTGCCTCTTTTTCTTTTTTCTACGACCTCTGCCTTTCATTGTGTCTATATCTTTTACTTTCTCTCTTTTTCTCTCTCTCTTGCTCTCTACATTTTGTCCCTCTCTCTTTCATCTCATCATTTCTTTCTCCCTTCGTGTCGTTTTTTGTCTCTCTTTCCTTCTATGTCTTTTTCTATCTGCCCCTTCCTCTTATCTTCTTTCCTTGCCGTGTTGTCTCATTTCCTTCTCTCTGTCTGTCTCTTGATCTCTGTGTATATTTCTGTGTCTCGATATCTCCTCCTATGTCTCCCTCTTTTTGTCGCTTTCTCTCTCCTTCTCTCTCTCTCTTGAGTTTTTCGTTAGCTCGTTTTCTGCCTCTGTTTTCATCTCTCTTAGTGCTTCTGTGTCTTTGCATCTTTTTCACTATTTCGTATTCTGTCTTCCTCTTTCTGTGTGGCTCTCTCTATCTCTCTCACTCTCTTCATCCTCTCTTTGCGTGCTTGTCTGTCTTTCTTTCTACCTTTTGGTATCTTTTTGGTTCTAACTCCGCCACTCTGGAGTCTCAATGTCGCCCCCTCTCTCTGTCGTTGTTCCATCCTTCTCTCTCTGGCACTCTCATTATCTCTGTGTCTGTGCGGTTTTCTATCTGTCTCTATGAGTATCTCTGTATCATTCTCTCTGTTCTATTGTCTGTCACCTTCCGCAGGCTTCTCTGTCTTCGTCTCTTTCTTGTTGTCCCTTTGTCTTTTCTGTCTCTATTTCTATTTCTTTATTTATGCCTCTTATAACGAAGTAAATTTCTCCGTCATTTCTGTCCACGCCAGGATTCGAACCCAGATCCCCTCATTCCGGAATAAGTCACTCTACCAATTGAGCTACGCGGACGATTATTCTGATTCCTATCTGCCTTTATGTCGTGTGCGTCCTGCTAGCAGGTACGTCACATCTCCTGGTACGTTACATCATCTCCCCCTTTTTTTTTTTTTTTTTTTTTTTTTTTCGAAGTGCTGGAGAAAGGATTCTCTTATTTTTCCTATCTCGCGGTGTGGAAATAACATCACACCAATGCGAGATTTTGAACGGTTGGGTCATCCGGATAGTTCGGGCGCCATTATAACGAAGTAAATTTCTCAGTCATTTTTATCCGCGCCAGGATTCGAACCCGGGTCCACTCATTCCGGAATAAGTTGCTCTACCAATTAAGCTACGCGGACATTGATTCTAATTGCTATCTGCCTTTATGTCGTGTGCGTCCTTCTGGCAGGTACGTCACATCTCCTGGTACGTTACACTCTCTATATGCTTTCTCACTCTGACCCCTTGGTGTTGCTGTATTTATATCTCTGTGACTCTTCTTTCTTTCTCTCTCACTCTCTCTATCTTCTCTCTGGCTCCTCATGCTTAGATTTTTCTTTTATAAGCCCATATTTTTCACATCAATAAAACAACAACAAAAACTAGGAGCATGTCCAAGGTACGCCCTTCCATTTTAGCTCGAGTATACGTGGCTTTCATTTAATAATACAGTCGTGCAATATGTTATTTGCTGCTGTGAAATTGTAAGATACTGTATATATAGTGTTGTGAAATGCATCACATTAAAAACTACCGTGACGAAGTTTTCTTTTGTAATACAAAATTCGCAAACAACGTACAACAAAAGGAAAAGAGCGCGGGTACTTAAGAGCCGTAGTTTTTTTAAGATATCTGCATACCTTTTGCGAACGGTACTTTCTTTATTGGTCAAAAACACCACAGTACATCTGTGACAATATAATCACTATCACATCCAGACAGTCCATAAAAAACTGCTGGAATTAGTATCCAGGGATGATCACGTTCACGCGCGTAACATACACGCTGCTCAGTGATAACTTAAATATGTTATTTTTTTATCTTCCATGGGCAAAGCATCTGCTTAAAATCCCCTATGTCGTACCTCATTACTTTCGTAAACGTTACGCCCAGTTTTCTTGGATCTGCGGCACCAGTGGGCACAATCTCTGAAGCGATACCCAAACGAGACGAAGCAGCTAATTGGCTGAAGTTGCGAGTACGATCAGTAATTTGGGAAGTTCTGTGAATCCTACACCACCAAATTCGAAGTAAACATTTGCTAGCAGAGCAACGACCTTAGTCAGAATCCTCGATATAAAGAGTAGCCCGTTAATTAAACTAGTGGCGAACTGGTGATTCATAAACAGCTCTGGACGTTGATTTTGTGCGGCCCACTTTTGGGGAAAATTATCAAGGTTAACCTTCCTCCCCACTCCCCCCGCCCCCCGCAAGTTATTTCAGCATCAGCTTTTACTGTTTAAGCATCTTGTTTACGATAGTGTCCCAACGTATGGATAGGTCTGCAATGCCATTCTTGAAAAAACGTGCTGGTTTTGCTGCGAAGAAATCATGATCAAGGAAATTCTGGAGATCAACATCATTGTTGAACGTTCTGCCACAGAGTGCATTCGACAGGTATAGGAACAGGTGGTAGTCTGAAGGGGTGAAATCTGGGGGAATAGGCCGGATGTGGAAGGATCTCCCATGTCATGTCCTGAATGGCCATTTTGATGTTGGAGGAGAACATCATGGCGCCGAAAGCGGTCGTTTCTGCTGAATTGCTCCCTCCACACGGCGGATTTGCTCACGATAGAGAGCAGCGTTGATGGTCCGATTCCTCGGCAGCATTTCCCAGTGAATAATGCCTTCCATGTCCCACCAGACACACAACATGATCTTCGCAGGATAAAGGTCACGTTTTGGACGTGGTGTCGGCGTCTTGTTTGGGCTTAACCATTTCTTCCGATGCCTGAAAAACAATACGTGACAGAAAGGGTTTGTGTTGCTGAGAACATTCGCGATAACGGGCGAGCAAGGAACCACATATGGGGGCGCGCTGATTCTTGTTGTCCTTCGTGAGAGTGTGAGGCACCCAAGACCCCAGTTTCTGGACCTTTCTCATACGTTCCAGGTGTCGCACCACGGTGGCCTGATCACAGTCCATCTCAATGGCCAATTCGCATGTGGTTTGACGCTGATTCAAATGAATAAGAAGGTTCAAACGATCCTCATCAAATTGAGATGGACGACCTGAGCGAAAGAGTCGTTTGGGTCAAAATTGCCACCTCGGAACCGCTGAAACCATTTGCGGGCTGTTCTCGGAGCTATAACATCTTCCCCATACACAGCACAAATTTGTCGAGATCCCTTGTTAAACTCGTGCAGGAGCAGATGTCGGAAATGTTCATTCCTCTCTACTTGAGACTCTATACTTCCGGACCTGAAAACCAAAAAAACCATTAGCCACAATCGCACAACGCAATATGATTTAGATACACGATATTACTGGCTACATTTTGATATACACTGAAGAGCAATTGAATTAGAGACAGCTGGCGTGATGCAAATGTGGCGCTGTGGGCGGCCCTGTAAACGGAAACGACATGACGTATGCAGCGATCCGACAATATAAGGAGTGATGCAGCGGGAATCAGTAAGAGTCGGACGCAATATGGGAATGACGAAGGATCTAAGCGCATTTGATCGTGGGCAAATTGTCGGGGCCCGACGAATGGGTCACTCCATCTCGGAAGTCGTGCAGGCATTGGGATTTTCACGAGCCACTGTGTCACGGGTGCACCGTGAGTACGTCGAATCCGGTAAAACCATACCTGCAAGGGCAAATTGCCGTGGACAACAGTGTGTGGATGAGCTGGGTCATTGTCGGCTAGCTCGCATTGTAACAGCGGATAGACGGACCACAGTGCAAGAAATCACTCGGCAATTTAACGCTGGTGCACAAAAACGTGTAAGCAGCCACACCATCCAGAACCATCTCCTCGCTATGGGGTACAGAAGCCATCGTCCCACGAAGGTACCGCTGCTGACCGCACATGACAGGGTGCAAAGATTAGCATGGGCGCGGGAACATCGCCAATGGACCCTAGACATGTGGAAAAATGTTGCCTGAACTGATGAGTCGAGATTCACGTTGGTACATGCGGATGGCAGGATACGAGTACGGCGCAAACCACATGAAGCGATGGATCCTTCTTGCCAGCAGGGTACTCTTCAAGCTGGTAGGGGTGGCATTCTCGTCTGGGGACTGTTTACGTGGACTGAAATGTAACCCCTGGTACGTGTGACATCGTTCCTCACAGATCAACGTTACCGGGATATCCTGGTGGACGACCATTTGCTCCCGTTTGTGCGTCTTAAACATCCCACTGGGGACTTCATCCTGCAATAAGACAAAGCACCGTGCCATCGCTCCCGAATTGTATCCGAATGGTTGGATGAACACTCCACCGATGTGACCTCGCTTCCTTGGCCAGCTAGGTCACTTGAACTCAATCCCATTGAGCATATCTGGGATGCCATCGAGAGATATGTTCGAGGCTCTGACCCCCTCCATCAAATCTTCGTGAACTGAGGGAGCTTGTTCAGGGGTCGTGGATCCGTATGGCTTCCTAACGCTTCTGGTGTCTTGTCGAGTCCATGCCGAGACGAATCGCCGCCGTCATCAGGGCGAAAGGTGGTGCTACACGTTACTAGACAGGTACCTCTAATTCAATTGCTCTTCAGTGTACAACTGGCCATCAACTTATACATCAACCCAATAATTACAAAAAAATATCTTGAAAAAACAAAAGATGTCCAGAATTTCAGTACGAATTTATAAAGTGGGAGAAATTAAAGAATGTGAAAACTAATTTTTATTTAATTACTTTCAACCAGAAAAAAAGTCTCTTTGCTGTACTGAAATAGACTTCCCAGAACTGCAGTTTAAGAATTCGTGTAACTGGAAGGCTCAAAAAACAGTAAATCAGATGCAGATCTCGTACAAAAAAAAGGGGGGGTCTAAAACAGGGTTTGTATCAACGGAACATTTGCAAGGTAAGTTTCTTTTTTTCGAAACCATCAAAGTGGTAGATAAACTTTGTCGTTTTAGCACCACTTGCTTTTCTTCTACAGAAATATTGAAATGCTAGTATATATTTACTTTATTTTTTTCTTGATTTAGCATAAGGCTTACCGTCCCAGAATGTGGCGGCCCACCAGGAGTTCTCCCTGTATCCCGGCGGCCCAATTAGCGCCTAAATTAAAAAGACTCGTGTGTTTAACGCTGTGACTTGTCTGGCATTCCGCTCTTCCAAATTTTTCACATAAATAATTCTAAGACTTTACAAATGTGACATCAAAGACTATGATGATAAGCTTTGAAAAATAAAACCGAATTCTTACCTTTTGAAGAGAAAGAAGTTTTGAATTAATCGACAAACGTAGAGATAACTTGTACACCTTTTAACAAGCTGCCTCTCTCGTTTTAAAAGTTGGCAAATTTAAAACACCACAATGAGAAACACGCAGAAGCTTCTTTAAATTACGCAGTTAAAAGCAATCGCAATTTTGTAAATCCGTTGATCACATCAATAAGTACAAATATTATACTGGGTGTATGAAAAAGGATGTCACAAAAGGAAACATTTGTAAAAATTAAATTTCAAAAATTGAAAAGATATACAAAAAATTTGGTTCTAGTTTGGGCTCAAGTTTGAATGTAGAAAAAAGTAAGGGATCTTTATTTGGAAATTGAAAGAATTTAAAACAATTTTTTTTAGTTACTAATACACAAATTCAAATTTTGGGAGTTCCATTTGAGACTTCAGGTCCATGCCTTTTTAAGAAATGGCAAGACTGTTTAACTAACACGGAAAAATATAATATAAACTCTTTGCATTTTTCAAAACTCTATTTCTATTTGAGAAAAACGTCATTACCAGCTGCTATTGGAAAACCAACCGAAAGATAAGCCTTTAGATTTATTTGGGAGGGGAGTGGGGACAAAATAAGACGTGAACTTTTAAATAATGATGTTAAGTTTCGGGGTTAGGAATTAAACGTCTGACACGCGCAGGTAAAATACTAAGATTTTTGACTCTTAGAAAAATTTTCCAAAACGAAACACATCCGGCTTTTGAGATTTTAAAGTTTCAGGTTGATCGTGATCTAGAATATTTCTGTTCCTTGAGACCAGAACGGCCTTTCTCTTTTTTGGTGGGAGGGAGATATATTGATCTTCGTAAGCTATGGGAAAAAATAAATGAAATACCTATTCTAGAAAATATTACTCATGACTATAAATTAAGAGATATCTGTAAGGCTTTAAATTAAAAAAAAACATACAAAATTAGAAATCATAATGAATACTCCATTTATAAATTCCATTTGGAAACAACAACTTCAGATTAAATTAAGTACACACATCCGCGATCTAAAGTTTAAAATTTCACACAACATTATTCCTAATCGTAAATGGTTACATAAAATACATCTGTCAAATGGTCCGTATTGTAAACATTGTGGTCTCTTAGTGAACACTAAACACATTTCTGTTTAATGTGATTTTGGAAAAAACATTTGGATATGGTTAAAGAATTACTTAAATTTAAAGGAGGGTTTTGATAGTAAACAAATCTTATATCACGTACCTATATTTAGTGATTTTAAATATATAAATCACTATAGAAATATAGGGAGATATATATATAAATATTTAAATCACTATATAGAAACATAGTGATTTAGAAAGTAATGAATTTATAATCTAATAGAAATAACAAAATATAATCTGTGGAAGAATAGAAATTTAATGTCATTTAATCAGAAGTAACGAAATTTGGAGCAAACAAAATTAGCAATAAAACGCAATTTTCGAAGAGTTCTAAAATTTTAAAATAGGAAATATGGTGCAAATAAAACTTTTAAAAAGTGTATAGCTTCAAAACCAGTAGTTTATAGAAAAGGTAATGATATTCTTAATAAAATATTGGAATAAAATAATATTGAACAAGTCACAAATTCGTAGTAGGATTCACAGTCAAATTTTCAATTTTTTATGCGTTGGAAACTGTTTTTTGTCTTGTGGCTATATTGTTTTCGTAGTTTTACTTTCTTCCATGATATTTTTTTCCTTTTCTCTCATTTTTAAAGAATCACTTCAGTATGGGTCTCTTCATAGTACTCCCTGACGGGGTGATTCTAAATATATTGTATTAAACCTGCTTCGGGTTGCGCTCCCCGGGCAGGCTCCCTCCCACAAAGATGTTTTGAAAGATCTGTATGAAAGATAAGAAAGAATATTGCTATAACTTACAAATACTTATTGTGAGATTTTGTCTCTTGGATTCACATGAAATTTAGTTTGAATAGTACAGGGTGATTCATAAAGAAGCATACATTTTCCAGATGCTGTAAAACAGTAACAGTTGAAGACACGGACCGCAACTACGAACCGTTAGGTAGATGTACTCATAAAGTTTGTGTCCCGCTACTGAGGGAAGTGACGTAAGCGATGGCGCGCGTGTCACGTGACTAGTCAGTCAAAATGTGGCACCGTCTGCAGTGGAGAAGGCGTTTTGTGTTCTTGAATTGAGCAAAACGGAATCTGTAACTGTTGGGCAACGGCGTTTTCGACCACGATTCGGAAAAGAACCTCCTACCAGAAAATCTATCTACAATTGGCTAAAAAATTTGAAACTACTGGCTGTTTGTGCAAACCTAAAAGTCCTGGATGACCGCGTGTATCGGAAGAAGTCGTCGATAGTGTTCGCACCGCCATTCAACGAAGCCCGGGAAAAATCAACGCCGAGGGTGAGTCGTGAAATGCATATTTCACTGCCCACTGTCTGGAGAATTTTGAGAAATAAGCTGAAAATGATTCCATACAAAGTGCAGATGTTGCAAAATCACAGCCACTATCACTGCACTTGATTCAGATATCTTACCTCGCGTTTGGGGGAAATGGATTACCGGCTCGATGTGTGTCGTGTGACTAAGGGTGCACACATAGAACATCTGTGACTGTCTCTTAAAAAATTTGAAACATTCTCCTACAATTCTGTTACAGGTAACATAAAATATCTTACGTTGTTCTTGTTTTCTTTATGAATCACCCTGTATATCTGTGATAAATAGTTTAACTTGGTGTTCTGTGGTTTTTTAACCCAGGAACTAGTTTATAGTGCTCCTTACCTATCTATTGGGCAAAACAGTAGCTTAAATAAATTCCACATTTTTAGATAAATCTTTAGATTAAGTAAATGGTATGAAGGTAAGTAAAAGTTGTGTTTAAATGCGATTCAGAAAATAAATAAATAAATCCTTAACAATTCTTTATGAATTCCTCAATCCGTCGTAGAAAAGTTTGGACACTATTTGTCAAAGGCATATCGGCCGCTTAATGGGTTTAAATGTTGAGTGTTTTGAATAACTACTATATTCGTTTCGGGTGTACAAAGTATTTTCCCATTATATGCGATCAGAGCTAGTTGGTGATTAGGACCACAATCACTTCATCCTAAGTTGTAACCGCCGATTCGGCAGTGCGGTTGTATAAGTGCTGGCTTCTGACCATTCGTCCGAGATAGGGCAGTGTTCGTAATCCCTGTGAAGCATGGATGTTGTGTTTGCCTCTCGGCTCTGGCTCTCCTTTTCTGGAATCAGTGGCTCTAAATTAGAGACGGCCGACTGATTATACAGAGCGTGAGTTAAGAGTTTTGCAATATTTGCATAAACGCATGCGCTGCGGCGGGTATGTAACGTCTTTAAACTAGTTCAAGTCGCGCACTGCAGTCAGTCGAAAGGGATATAAAGTGGTAGTCGTTGCTGTGAACAGCATTGCATGTCGTCGTTCTGTCTGCGGTGAGACGCCTAAAAGATGAACAACCACAACCGGCTAATTAGGGAACCTTTGCTTTACGAGTTTGAACTTGGCCATAACGCTGCTCAAGCAACATGAAGCATTTGTCAATCGAAAGGAGAAGGTTCCGTGGACCATAGCATCACAACCAGGTGGTTCAAGAAACCTCGACGATCACCCAAGGTCAGGTTGGCCGCGAACCGTGGATTCCGCAGGCCGTGTGCCAGGCTGTAGACGCAAATCCGGCAACCAGCACTCGGAAAGTATCAGGCCACCTAGGCATATCCCAGACCACAGTGGTTCGTCACCTTCAGGATGTCGGCAAGGTCTACAGGAGCTGCCGCATTGTCCCGCACGAACTGACGCCAGCTGAAGCAAACCGCCGATTGGAAGTGTGCACGAAACTCCTAGAAAACCCGCGCGATGTATATTCCATCTAGAGATTTGTTACGGTGCGATGAAAAGTGGGTCTATTTCCGTAATCCTGACACACAACGGCAGTGACTGAGCCAGGGCCAGATTCCTGAACCTGTTGTCAAACGTGGGTGCTTCGAGCACAAGGTGATGCTCTGCGTCTGGTGGAATTTCGAGGGGATAATCCATTACGAATTTGCTCGAGACGGTCGGACCATCAACGCCAACCTCTACTATGAACAACTGGAGCGGATGTATGCCGTTTTGGAGGAGAAGTACCCAGCACTGGTGAACAGAAAGCTCGCTCTCCTACATCAGCGCAACTCTGGTCCTGACACCGCGCGAACGACCCGGTCGAAACTCCAGGAACTTGAGGGCATCGAACTGATGCCACACCAAGCATATAGTCCGGATCCGGCCCCGTCGGATGATTACTTGTTCCGGTTCATGGCCCAGTTCCTTCGCGGGCGGCACTTTCACAACCAGGAGGAGGTGGCAGCTGGGGTGAAGGAGTTCTTCGCCTCGAAGGACAAGAACTGGTACCACAGCGGAATCGAAGAACTGGCAGACAGATGGCTAAAGACGGTGCAACACGATAGCTTATACCTTTGAATGCTAGTCAGCTTTCGTCGTAAAGGTACGTATGAAGACATAAAGTGATCCAAATATTGCAAAACATTTGACTCATCCTCTGTAGAATAGAAGAACTGGCAGACAGAGGGCTAAAGACGGTGCAACACGATAGCTTATACCTTTGAATGCTAGTCAGCTTTCGTCGTAAAGGTACGTATGAAGACATAAAGTGGCCGCCCCGGTGGCGCAGTGGTCTAAGGCGTTGGCCTCTGATCATTCGTCCGTAAGGGGTCCGGGTTCAAATCCCGGTCAGGCATGGATGTTGTGTTTGTCTTACGGCACTGGCTCTCTCCCTTCCCTGGAACCAGTGACCCTAAATTAGGGACGGGCGACTGCTTATAGCCCATTGAGTTGCTCACGGTGGTCGTTAAACCTCCAATCAAAAAAAAAAAAAAAAAAAAAAAGACAAAGTGATCCAAATATTGCAAAACATTTGACTCATCCTCTGTAGAATAGAAGAACTGGCCGACAGAGGGCTAAAGACGGTGCAACACGATAGCTTATACCTTTGAATGCTAGTCAGCTTTCGTCGAAAAGGTACGTATGAAGACATAAAGTGATCCAAATATTGCAAAACTTTCGACTTACCCTCTGTATCTCATCGAGTGGCTCACGACGGTCGTTAAGCACCTGAATAAAAAAATCTGTATCCTAACATTGCATTACAAACGTCGTCACAAGTACAATAAAATGTCAATTATCCGTGGTAGATGGGGGACGCTTGAGCTCTGATAATTGAAAAACACGGTTAATCGAAAACGTTTTACTGGGTTAAATTCATAAAAAAATACAACTATAAAAACGTAATGTAAACAGTATGTAGATACAAAATTAAACAGTTTTAGCTTTACAAATTTTGAAGATGACAATCCGTTTTTTGGCGTAAATGTGACAAGGATGGTAAGTCAGATAATATCCGAAAACTTGAAAATTTTCATCGTCCTGGAGCGGGACGAAAAAAACGGATAAAAACGGATTGTCATCTTCAAAATTTGTATTATATGGCGTAATCCCGTATTTCTTTCATGAGTTTTAGCTTTATTTAGATAGAAAGTCCTCGACTTTTGTTCGTTTTCTTTGTAGCATTATTTCTTGATTTGTTTTTCTTATACGTCCGCGAATTTGTAAAACTGAATTTGTAAATTGGCTTTCCGCGAATTTAAGTAACGAAAGCTGTTAGGGCTTCATTACAACTTACTTTGTAAGCTTTTTGTAGTCAATCATCACCGTCTTCGTCGAGAGAAAGACTCGTAATGTTTAACAGACAAAAGAGACTAAATTATTAAATTCGTAATACACTTGACTGCGCGCTCTGGCGGCAAGACGGGAAACCCAAACAGTGATGACAAATAGGTTCTGCCAGAAGGATGATGCGATATTGTTTAATTATGATGCAATGTTATTTAAAATACGCAGTAATAACTTCTGTCATTTTAGGAATCCACTTGCATAGAGAATTTTAAAAAAAATGAAATTTGTACAAACTTATGAGCCATTACATTATGACCACACCCATCCTAGAAAAATGAGCACGCCTGGAGACCGAACGGTGGCGCAGGTAAAGTTCACATAGCAGTAAGTATACAACCCAAGGTCCGGCTTTCGGTTAGTAGAGTGTTCGGAGTCAGAATGGGAAAAGATCCCGATTTATCCGAGTTTGATAAAGGACAAACTGTGATGGCACTACGATCGCGGATACGACGCGGCTTGCGGGTTGTTCCCGTACCGCTGTAATGAGTACGTATCAAAGGTGGTGCACATGTGGCCAAACGACGAACCGCCGTGCGTCGTCCGCAGCTCATTGATGCCACAGGGGAGCGGAGACTGTCGCGCATTGTTCACAGCGACCGCAGGGCCACAGTGCGACAAGTCACCCGCAGCTATAACAATGGTGATCAGGATAGTGTGTCACAACACACAGTTCATCGCAGCCTACTGCGCATGAGCCTGCGTAGCGAAAGACCCCATGCTCAATGCACGCCATCACCAACAACGCATGAAAGTGGGCCTAAGATCATCGAGATTGGACTGTGGATGATTGGAAGTAAGTAACCTGGTCTGACAAATCAAGATCTCTGGTGCTTCACGTAGACGGCCGAGCGCGGATACGCCGATTACCAACGGAGTCTATGGCACCTGGATGCACTGTTGAGCGGAAACAGGCCGGCGGGTTATGCTGTGGGCGATGTTTTCTTGGGAAACTTTAGGCCCCATTATCCCAATAGCACAATCCCTGACAGCTGTCAGGTATCTGAACATCGTTGCAGACCAAGTTCACCCATTCATGGCAATTGTGTTCCCTTCCGGTGATGGCCATTACCAACAGGGTAATGAGCCATCACCACCACACTGGAGAACTGGCTGTTGACATTATGGTACCAGATACCCCAGGATACCTATCGCCACCTTAACAAATGGATGCCTCTCCGAATGGCCGCTGTTTTGCGGGCTAAAGGTAGTCCTACAGTTTTTAGGCAGGTGGTCATAATTTAAAGGCTCTATAATGAATACGCTTTCTTACTGGTAGTTGTTGTAGTTATAATGAATAAGCTTAACTCCTAGTAATTAAGATGAATAAAGTCTTAAGCTGGTTGTTAATAGTAACACTTAATGAAAGAGACCTAACAGCCAGACAGAGGTCTGACAAAACTATGAACTGAGAAAAACGTACTTACTAAAAAAAACCTTTTATTATTTCACAGGTCACACAACTACTCGATATCTGGCTCTCACATATAACGAAGTTCCTCTCACATAAACAAAGCTCTCTTTACATCAAACGAAGATCTCCTACACATAAAACAAAGCTCTCCCTGGTATCGTTGAACGCGCCTATTTATACTGCCTACCACCACGTCATGACTTACACTCATTGCCACATATCATTCAGCGGGAGAAATAACATCTCGTTAAGTCAGAAGATAATTTACATAAGAAAATAAAATAACCAGAGATAGTAAAATCAAAAGGAAACCGAATCTAGAGTATACGTTACAGCTCGTCTGTGTATACCACGCAGGAAGACGGTTAATCCGATTCTACGGATAATTGATCCCTGGATAATCGGCGTTTTACTCTAATTCAATGTTTTCAAAGTTATATTTTTCTGCTTTGATACTCCTATTTCAAATGCGTTCATGTTGAACTTTTTTTTTTTTACATTTTCACATTTCCTTTGTTTCCAAGAGTTCGTTAATGTAGCAGCGATGAAATGACTTTGTGAGTGGCCCGTGACTTAAACTTGAAAAAAGTAATAACTAAAAAAGTTTGTCGCATCCTTCTAGAACATGTTGCCCTTGGTTGGGCTGATGTAGGCTCTGTATAAAGTCGCTTCAACACTGTTTTCTGTGTGTGTGTGTTGAATTTCCTTTAACAGAATTAATATAAATTGTCTTGCAAGATGCTGTTCGAAATATCTGATCTTCTTTCGCTTCAGCAAATTGATGTTCTTCTCGTAATACAATATATAAACATGACCCTTGCTAAATCGTGACTGGTTTCTTTTCGTAGGCATGTTTCAAAGAGCCACACAGGAAGTTGTTCGGATTTTCATACCATCGCTTCCATCTCCTTCTGTCTTCACAAAATATCAACCTGAATACGAATCAGGAACATTTTTCCGTAACTAGGGTGAATTGCTTCCACGTAACTCATCTCTCGAAATGCTAAAAGTTTTACCGATAGGAGCAAATGATGAGAAGCAATTCGTCGCAAAACAACCACAATCGCTTTCTTCTATACTAGTATTTCTGTCTTATATTTATTCACGATATGAATACTCACCTGTCTTTTGTTCCAGGCCGTAGTTACCTCCACTTAATGGAGTGAACTCTCACCGATGGATCACAAATCACGTGTTCTCGTGAGATTCGAATCGTTTTGAAATACCAGTATTAACCACCCTCTCATAACCGCTTTTACTGGTACGTAATAAAGTCTGACTGCTGGTAGAAACTTGTCTCGTGTTTGATTTCAAGCAGCATAATAATCACATATATTTGCTACTTTCATCTTGATTGCTCCTCCACTTTCTCCTTCATTCAAGATTTCTGTTTCATTTTTTATGCTTTCCAATAGTAGGTTGAAGAAGCGTATATGCTCCAGCTTTGTCCGTCCATCCATCTGTCCGCACGATAACTCGCGCAAAAATGATTCGATTTCGATGAAATTTTAGTATATGATAGGGGATCACCTGGGGACAAACCCTATTGAAAATGGGAAAAATGGGGTCAAAGTTCAGGACATAGGAGCGGTATGCATTCCATTGCCCTTATGCGTCATAACTTGCGTACATATGGTTCGATTTTGATGAAATTTTAGCATGTGGTAGGGGACACCTTGGGGACAAACCCTATTGAAAATGGGTGAAGTGGGGTCAAAGGTCAGGACATAGGAGCGGGATGCATTCCATTGCCCTTATGCGTCATAACTTGCGTAAATATGGTTCGATTTTGATGAAATTTTAGCATGTGGTAGGGGACCACTTAGGGGCAAACCCTATTGAAAATGGGGTCAAAGGTCAGGACATAGGAGCGGGATGCATTCCATTGCTCTTATGCGTCATAACTTGCGTAAATATGATTCGATTTCGATCAAATTTTTAGTATGTCGTAGAGGGCCACCTGGGAACGAACCCTATTGAAAATGGGTGAAGTGGGGTCAAAGGTTAAGACATAGATCGGGATCCATTCCATTGCCCTTATGCGTTATAACTTACGTAAAAATGCTTCAATTGAGACATAATTTCATATTGTTCCGGAAGCATACTTTACCGGTTCTGTTGAAGATCATCGAAATGGGGTCAAAGGTCGGGTCATAGGAGCGAGATTTATTCTTCCACAGCCATTATCCTCATGACTTGAGTAATGATTTCTTGTATGTTGGAAAGCGTATCATAAGCAATGCATTGCATGATTTTTACTAACTTGTTACATTTCGTTTTTTTTTTTTTGCTTTTTAATCTCTTCCTAAATTTTTAGTTTGTCATGGTTTAAGGGTGTTAGGGGCCTAGGACTATTTTCAATTGTGGGTCGAAATTATTCATGAAGAAAATGTATGAAATCCCCCCCCCCTCCAGACAGTCTTATATTTGTAGAATGACTTATTGCTCGGGTATATCGATGCAAAAAAAAAAACAGTAAATAATGTCTTATTTTTTGTTTTCCTTAAATCTTTTAATTGAACAATATGTCCATAGTAGGATAAGATAGGATAGGTGGAAATGAATTAAAACAGTTGCGACGTACTACAGAGGTAAAGCATGTGTCAAGATGACAAATCTGCAGGGTACATTCTTCCGTGTAGCTTAGTTGGGAGAGTAACTTACTCAGGAGTGAGGGGTCACGGATTCGATTCCCGTCACGGACAAATTTGTGTTTACACATTAGCGCCCGAATGTAAAATGGAACTACTGGCTGTTGGGTTTTTCGAAAAATGGGTGATGGTTTTTTTTTTTTTCTATTCCACACATCATCTGAAATTAATGAAAGGTTCCTTCTTCGCTTCAAAAAAAAAAAAAAAATTAAGAGGGAGACGATGTGACGTACTACATAGCTGAAAGCACGTGTCAAGACGACAAATCTGCAGCGATACATTTCGTCGGTGTAGCTTAGTCGGTTAGAGAAACTCACTCCGGAGCGAGGAGACGCTCTCCATGACAAATTCCTATTTCACCCAGTGTTTAATGAAATATTAGCAATGTTTACAACAAAAAATACACCCTGATTCATAAAGAAGTATTCGGTTTCCAGATGCTGTAACACAGTACACTTGAAGACAGGGGCCACAACTGCGAACCGTTAGGTAGTATACTCATAAAGTTTGTGTCCCGCTACTGAGGGAAGTGACGTAGGCGATAGCGCGCGTGCCACGTGACTAGTCAGTCAAAATGGCACCGTCTGCAATGGAGAAGGCGTTTTGTGTTCTTGAATTGAGCAAAACGGAATCTGTAACTGTTGTGCAACTTCATTTTCGATCACGATTCGGAAAAGAACCTCCAATCAGAAAATGTATCTACGATTGGCAAAAAAAATTTGAAACTATTGGCTGTTTGTACAAACCTAAAATTCCTGGACGACCGCCTGTATCGGAAGAAGCCGTCGATAATGTTTGCACCGCCATTCAATGGGAGCCGGGGAAAATCAACGCGGAGGGTGAGTCGTGAAGTGCAGATTTCACAGCCCACTGTCTGGAGAATGTTGAGAAAGAAGCTGAAAATAATTCCATACAAAGTGCAGATGTTGCAAAATCTCACTGACCTTGACAAGACAAAGCGCTTTGAATTTTGTGCCGAAATGCAGCACCGTTTTGAAAATGACGATTTTGCCGATCACTTAGTTTTCACCGATGAAGCTACATTTCACGTGAGTGGTCAGCTAAACAAGCACAATGTTCGCTTTTGGGCAATGGAGAATTCCAGATTTACAGTGCAACACGTGCGTGATTCCCCTAAGGTAAATGTGTTTTGTGCTGTGTACAAAAAGAAAGTGTACGGCCCCTTCTTTTTTAACGAGAAAACTGTCACGGAAGGCTCTTTTCTGGATATGTTAAGTCTTTTGGTTGATGCCACAGTTGCAGGACGACAGTGACAACTTTATACTCCAATTGGATGATGCACCACCGCACTGGTTAGGCGACGTTCGAGATTATCTCGATGAACACCTTCCTCACCGATGGATTGGACGAACCGCGGACTACAACATGCCACTGACCTAATGGCCACCCAGAAGTCCTGACTTAACATCTTGTGACTTTTTCCTGTGGGGTTACGTAAAGGACAATGTATTCACCCCTTCCCTTCCTGTTGATCTAGCGGAGCTGAAACAGCGTATCACAGCCACTATCACGGCGCTTGATTCAGATATCTTACCTCGCGTTTGGGCGGAAATGGATTACCGGCTCAATGTGTGTCATGTGACTAAGGGTGCACACATAGAACATGACTGTCTCTAAAAAAACTTGAAACATTCCCCTGCAATTCTGTTATAGGTAACATAAGATATCTTACATTGTTCTTGTTTTATAGTGCGTTGAAACTGTATACTTCTTTATGAATCACCCTGTGCATTGAAAGGACATTGCAACAAATTTATTAAAGTGTTCTTCGAGATTTACCAGTAGCAAAGTCATGGATAACTACGTTGTTATTTACTCCCCTCTGCTTCTATGCTTTTTGTTCTTGCGATGCGATGGGTTCTTTTACCAGACAGACACGTGCCCGCCGGCACAGAACCCTTCACTAGTTGCACATGAACTTGACGCCAGGATTGGAATTCCCGTCCCCAAGACCAATGGTTTTTTTTTTCTTTTTTTTTTAATTGGAGGTTTTACGACCACCGTGAGCAACTCAATGGGCTATAAGCAGTCGCCCGTCCCTAATTTAGGGTCACTGGTTCCAGGGAAGGGAGAGAGCCAGTGCCGTAAGACAAACACAACATCCATGCCTCACCGGGATTCGAACCCGGACCCCTTTCGGACGAATGATCAGAGGCCATCGCTTAGACCACTGCGCCACCGGGGCGGCACCAATGTTCCCTCTAAGCTGCTGACGCGCGAGGCCGCGCAGTGAGCATTTTTGATTAAAATACCCAAATTCCCTAATTAATTTCCATAAATCGAAAATCAATTACCTACAAAAATAATAATTAATAAATAAAATTCGGGCTCTCAAATGTCAAAACAACACTTTTCTTAAATGCCGTCCGCCTCCTTCTAAGTTCGTCTCATTGTCCTCTTCATTCTCAAAGGCTTCTTGTAAAGTAGCTTCCTGGGAGCAGATGATTTTCCCATGCCGAGAAAGAGGCAGATGTTGAGTCTTTTCTCAAAACAACACATCAGCGCCAGCCAATCACAGCAAACCGTAACCAGATCACTACAATTTTGTACTTGTTCTATTTGAACTAATTATTGTGCATTTAGTTGTTATTTTGTTTCTTATTCTCCTTGGTATTTTGATATGCAAAGAAACTGTGTATTATGCGTAAATATGCTTTTCCTATTTTCCAGTGTTTTTATTCCAGAAGTAAGTTTGAGCTTCTCACTTTTTATAAAATAAAAATTTTAGTTAATGAAATGTTTTTAATATTTTTTTTTAATTTAAAATTAATTGCGGAAAGAACGGTGATAAAAATGGGGGGATTAGAAAAAATTAGGGTTCCAATCCAAGTTCCAACTTCTACTGCATTATAAGAGAAGTTGAGAAAATAATTTTTTTGCCCAAGTGGTTTTGATCCCTGCCCAGCTCATTGGGTTAAGTGAGCATTGCCCGTGGCCGCTCATAGAGGGAATATTACCCAAGACCCCAACTGGTAATTGATCAGAATTAGAACAGTCGGATCTGTGGTGGAAGAGCCCAGTTCGTTTTTTCCCCTTCCTTAAAAAATAAGGGCCCGATTAATGAATGTTGTTACCAAATACCCGATTGTTCTAAAAAATACATAATAATATTCAAAAATAAAGGGCCGAGAAAATGCTTGGCCTTATCACCATTAGGCTAACTGATAGCAGATCCGGCCCTGCACATGATAATGCTCAATTATTTCCGCAACTGAGCTTCAGTCCTAAGCTTCAGTGTAATTTTCATTAATTCTTCGAGGTATGAAATTGATTAATTTCCAGTTGCAAACAACGGCCCATCCGACCCTTATAAAAATGGTGCTAAAGGTAAGTGTTTTAGTGACGCCTGGGGAACTACACGCATATTGCGAACGAGCCATTTTTTTCTGGCAACGGGATTCAAGCCCACACATCCTTCTCCGGAATCGAACATTCTGCCAGTTGAACTACGCCGGCAAAGCCTTATCGCTGTAGCTTGCCGTTTTGACATGTGTGTCACCTCTGTGGTAGGTACGGCACATATACCCCACACCCCCTTCCTTCTCCTTGAGACAGGCGGGCGCACGAAATCGCAGGCTTTCGGGTAAGCCGACGAGCCATGCTTACCCGAAGGAGCTCTCTGTAGAAGAAATTCTGATTAAATCCACGCGGCGTGTGAAAGAAATATATTTTTCCAGAACCTCACGGCCAAGAGATTCATTTTCACGTTCCGGGGTTAGTGTAGCATACGAGCCCCTTTTCTGCCGGTGATGAAATTCGGACCATTATCTTCCTTCTCCGGAGTCGAACATTCTACCAATTGAACCACACCGATGAAACTTATTGCTGCAACTTGCAGTTTCGACAACTACGTCACCTCTGAGCCCCGTAGCAGAATTGCAGCGACGGGCGACGTACGTCGCAGATTTTATTTTGGTCTTACAGACAAAAGCAATATCTCCGGAGCCTTTATTTTGGTCTTGCAGACAAAAACGTTGTCCCCAGAACCTTTATTTTGGTCTTGCAGACAAAGGCGATAATTCCAGAACCTTTATTTTGGTCTTACAAAAGCGATATCACCAGAACCTTTATTTTAGTCTTGCAGACAAAAGTCATATCCCCTGAACATTTTTTTTTTTTGGTCTTGCAGACAAAAGCGATATCCCAGAACCTTTGTTTTGGTCTTGCAGACAAATGCGATAACTCCAGAACCTTTATTTTGGTCTTGCAGGCAAAAGCGATAACTCCAGAACCTTTATTTTGGTCTTGCAGATAAAAGCGATAACTCCAGAACCTTTATTTTGGTCTTGCAGACAAAAGCGATATCCCCAGAACTTTTTAGAAAGAAATTTAAAAGGAAGTTAAATTAGAGTATACGTCACACTGAAAAGTAATCTGTTGTGGGTAATGTAGGCAGTTCACAGTGTTTCCGTTGAACGCAAGAGCGTATCAGACCCCGTCACACTCCACTCCTTCCCTTGCTGTCAAGATTTACTCCCGCACTGACTTACGGGTTTATGACCTAACCAAATCTCATTGCATCGTTCTTTCCTCTCTCTCTCTCTCTCTCTCTCTCTCTCTCTCCTCCCTCCCTCCCCTACAGCTGCTTAAGTACATCCGCCAGGATTTCCCCGATTCCAAATTTATTGTCCCTGTGTTGCGAATGTTGAGAGCCTCTCCGGTAGCGCAGTGGTCTAAGCGATGGCTAGTGATCATTCGTTCACGAGGGGTCTGGGTTCGAATCCCACTGAGGCATGGATGTTCTGTTTGTTTTAAGGCACTGGCTCTCTCCCTTCACTGGAACCAGTGGCCCTACATTAGGGGCGGGCGACTTCTTATAGCCCATTGATTTGCTCACGGGTCGTTAAATCGATAATTAAAAAAAAAATGTTAAGAGAAGTTTTCTATCCCTTCCACCACGTACCCCCTTCTCCAGGTTACTTACGTTTCTCAGTTAGATTATTAGTGCTCGGAAGTGCGAGGCTTTTGATTGAGCAACTTCTCGTATCGAATCTGTTAGTGAATTGCTCTGCCATTTTGAAAATTTGTGTTAAATATAAGTTTTGTCTGACAAGTTGCTGAGCAAACAAAAATGGATTCCCAGCAAGAATTCTGTTGCTTTGGTTCTAAACGCGAGGAACTACTTTTTGTAGCGGAGGTAGCTGTTCCGTATTTTCGACAATAGTTGACTAAGAGTATAATTCAACGAACCGAAAAGAAAGTATTTTCCTCTTGACTAAGAGTATAATTCAACGAACCGAAAAGAAACTGCAACTACATTGCGTCTGATTATTATTAATTGACACTCGTTCATACCCTCATACGTCCTCTGGTTTATGTCTCTGAAACCAAAATATATGAAATTAGTTTTGCACTTATCGTTTTGTTGATAATCTGTTCCTAAACTGTTTGGTTTTTTGCATAGAGCTGGAAGGGCGCTGTCCGAATATCAACCTGTGTATCCACTACCGACACTTCGTTCCAGGAAAGTTCATTCACGAAAACATCATGGATGCTGTGAACAACAGTAAACGAACAGTACTTATCCTCACGAAGTAAGTTGAATTTCTTTTTCTATTTCATGTGCACCTCATTTTTTACGCTTTCCAACCATAGGTTGAAGAAGCGTACATGCTCCAGCTTTGTCCGTCTGTCCGCACGACAACCCGCGTAAAAATGGTTCAATTTCGATGAAATTTTAGTATATGATAGGGGGCCACCTAGGGACGAACCCTATTGCAAATGGGGTCAAAGGTCAGGACATAGGAGCGGGATGCATTCCATTGCCCTCATGCGTCATGACTTGCGTAAAAATAGTTTGATTTCGTGGAAATTATAGTAGGTGGTAAGGAACCACCTGGGGATGAACCCTATTAAAAATGGGCGAAATGGGATCAAAGGTCAGCACATAGGAGCGGGATCCATTCCATCGCCCTTATGCGTTATAACTTACGTAAAAATGCTTCGATTGAGACAAAACTTTATCATGTTGTTCCGGAAGTATACGTTACCGGTTCTGTTGAATACCATCGAAATGGGGTCAAAGGTCAGGTCATAGGAGCGAGATTTATTCTACAGTCTTTATCCTCATAACTTGAGTAATGATTTCTGGTATGTTGGAGAGCGTCTCATAATAAATGCATTGCATGATTTTACTAACTTGTTTACGCTTTCCAAACGTAGGCTGATGAAGCGTATATGCTCCAGCTTTGTCCGTCTGCCTGTCCGCACGTTAACTCGCGTAAAAATGGTTCGATTTCGATGAAAGTTTAGTATGTGGTGGGGGACCATCTGGGGACGAACCCTTTTGAAAATGGACGAAATGGGGTCAAAGGTCAGGACATAGGAGCAGGATCCATTCCATTGCCCTTATGCATCATAACTTACGTAAAAATGGTTCCATTTCGATGAAATTTTAGTAAGTTGTAGGAGACCATCTGAGAACGAACCCTATTGAAAATGGGAAAAATGGGGTCGAAGGTCAGGATATAGGACCGGGATCCATTCCATTGCCCTTATGCGACATAACTTACGTAAAAATAGATCCATTTCGATGAAATTTTAGAAAGTGGTAGGGGACCACCTGAGAACGAACCCTATTGAAAATTGGAAAAATGGGGTCAAAGGTCAGGATATAGGACCGGGATCCATTCCATTGCCCTTATGCGACATAACTTTCGTAAAAATGGTTACATTTCGATGAAATTTTAGTATGTGGTGGCGGACCATCTGGGGACGAACCCTTTTGAAAATGGACGAAATGGGGTCAAAGGTCAGGACATAGAAGCGGGGCCCATTCCATTGCCCTTATGCGTCATAACATACGTAAAAATGGTTCCATTTCGATGAAATTTTAGTATGTGGTGGGGGACTACCTGGGGACGAACCATTTTGAAAATGAACGAAATGGGGTCAAAGGTCAGGACATAGGACCGGGATCCATTCCATTGCCCTTATGCGGCATACTTACGTAAAAATGGTTCGATTTCGATGAAATTTTAATATGCGTAGAGGACCATCTGGGGACGAACCCTATTGAAACAGCAGGAAGTGGGGTCAAAGGTCAGGACATGGGAGTGGGATTCATTCCATCTCCCTTATGCGTCATAACTTACGTAAATATGCTTCGCTTGCGACAAAACCTTATCATGTCCGGAGATACACTGAACCGGTTCTGTTGAATATCATCGAAATGGGGTCAAAGGTCAGTGCACATGAGCGAAATTTACTCCACAGCCATTACCCTCATAGCTTGAGTAATAATTTAAGTAATTATTTCTGGTAGGTTGGAAAGCGTATCATAATCAATGCATTGCATGATTTTACTAACTTGTTACTAAGAACTCTGGATTCCACATGATAGAACAGATGATACTCACACATTTTTAGAACGTTTTTGATAAGAAATTACAGAAAATAAAAAAAGTTCAAAGAATTGAAACTGGCAACAGCGTGTTAGACGAACACGGAAGAAACATCTGCTGCAATTAAATATCGTCTGCCAAGAAAATGGCGCACGTAAATAAGCTGTGAATAGAAGGTTATCTTTGCTCTTGACGAAGAGAAATATTTGCATTCTTTAATAAAAAGAAACGCTGTTAAAATCATGGAATCGGCTTTTCTAAATGTAACATAAGCAATATTATTAATAATAGAGGGAAAAATCGTCAAGCATTGCTTTTAACAGGAAAAAAACATCAAATGAATACCCAAAGAAGATACGTACTTTCACGACTATTTCAGATCAGATCAGATCATATGTAGAGGATTTTAGGAAGTTAGTGTCTGACTCCAGGCCTTAAACAACCCTTAGAAATAGGAAGCTAGGAGATTTTGGCTAGAGTGCCCGATAGGAAAGTGACACAAAAGCGAGGTAGAAAGGGGAAGGAAGACACCTTTATTTATTACTGGGGGGGCAGTACCTGGAGTCCGACGGCTTAACGTGCCCATCCGACGCACGGCGGATATTTAGTGTTTCGAGCGTTCGTACCTGCCTGGGACCGAACCTGAGGTCTTCTCCGTGGCAGTCACGAACGTTGACCACTAGGCCACCCGTGGCTCCTCACGACTATTTCAAAAGGTCTCTGGTTTTAAAAGAAAATCCACCCAGCCAAAGAGCAATCGCTAAGTCGCTAAAAATCTCTGTATAACAAGGTAGTAAGCAAAGATTTGAATCTGAAAGAAATCAAAAACATAATATTCACCACCTTTCGGTTAGGCACATGGCTAAGCGCAAAACAAGGTGTAAAATTCTTCATGAAAATCACTTCTGGAAACAGATGGATATTTATTGTGACTATTGATGTAGCATGGATTTACCTAAACGACTGTAACAAAAAAAGTTGATTTGCTATCGCTAAAGAGTAGAAAAATAATTACAAACTTGGTTCCAAGAATCCAAAGGAAGTGTCAGTAAAGGATTTATTATTATTGTTGGTTTCTTGTGCAATGGGAAATTAAAGTTAAGAAAAGCTGAAAATAATGCTAAAATCAGTTCTACATATTACCTAAGTAATGTCTCAAATATGTGGATAAAAGAATGGTTTTCCTATATTTGAAGAGGAAATACCATTCTTTTTATCCACAGAGCCTTCAAATAGTAGAACTCCATCAGAATAAGGCTGCCAGTCATACATCCAAATCTACCATTCTATTTCTTGAAAAAATGAAAAAAGGGACGGGTATCAAGTCTATACCTTTTGCTCATATTCCTTCAAAGTCTCTTGCGGTGACGACAATCGGTCTCGGACAGTTAGTTCAATGACGATTGGTCCACTGCCGATTAGTTCAATGCCAATTCTTCCAAATAGATGATTGGTCCAATGCCGTTTACTCCAATGCCGATTCGTCCAATGGTACGATTGGTCCAATGGCAGGATTAGTCCAATGCTGATTCGTCCGATGGTATCATCCTACCAACGGCCAATTTTTATTTTTATTTTTAAGAAAGGAATAATAAATTAAGTTATTTTCCTCTTTATATCTCTTTGAAAAATGATTTCCATGTATTTGGTATTTGTAAATATTTTCATAAACCTGGTAAAAGGCACTCAACGGTGCATTTCTCAGCTCTTTACAAGGCACCCAGTCCGTGGGCCTTTTCAGAAGATTTAAGTTACAAGTTAGATATTTGGCATTTATAAACATTTTTATAAAACCTAAAAAACAGCACTCAACGAATCATCTCTCACATCTTTACAAGGCACCTAGGCCGTGGGCCTTTTCAGAAGATTTAAGTTACAAGTTAGATATTTGGCATTTGTAAACATTTTTATAAAACCTAAAAAACAGCACTCAACGAATCATTTCTCACATCGTTACAAGGCACCTAGGCCATGGGCCTTTTCAGAAGACTTAAGTTACAAGTTAGATATTTGGCATTTGTAAACATTTTTATAAAACCTAAAAAACAGCACTCAACGAATCATTTCTCACATCTTTACAAGGCACCTAGGCCATGGGCCTTTTCAGAAGACTTAAGTTACAAGTTAGATATTTGGCATTTGTAAACATTTTTATAAAACCTAAAAAACAGCACTCAACGAATCATTTCTCACATCTTTACAAGGCACCTAGGCCATGGGCCTTTTCAGAAGACTTAAGTTACAAGTTAGATATTTGGCATTTGTAAACATTTTTATAAAACCTAAAAAACAGCACTCAACGAATCATTTCTCACATCTTTACAAGGCACCTAGGCCATGGGCCTTTTCAGAAGACTTAAGTTACAAGTTAGATATTTGGCATTTGTAAACATTTTTATAAAACCTAAAAAACAGCACTCAACGAATCATCTCTCACATCTTTACAAGGCACCTAGGCCGTGGGCCTTTTCAGAAGATTTAAGTTACAAGTTAGATATTTGGCATTTGTAAACATTTTTATAAAACCTAAAAAACAGCACTCAACGAATCATTTCTCACATCTTTACAAGGCACCTAGGCCATGGGCCTTTTCAGAAGACTTAAGTTACAAGTTAGATATTTGGCATTTGTAAACATTTTTATAAAACCTAAAAAACAGCACTCAACGAATCATTTCTCACATCTTTACAAGGCACCTAGGCCATGGGCCTTTTCAGAAGACTTAAGTTACAAGTTAGATATTTGGCATTTGTAAACATTTTTATAAAACCTAAAAAACAGCACTCAACGAATCATTTCTCACATCTTTACAAGGCACCTAGGCCATGGGCCTTTTCAGAAGACTTAAGTTACAAGTTAGATATTTGGCATTTGTAAACATTTTTATAAAACCTAAAAAACAGCACTCAACGAATCTTTTCTCACATCTTTACAAGGCACCTAGGCCATGGGCCTTTTCAGAAGACTTAAATTACAAGTTAGATATTTGGCATTTGTAAACATTTTTATAAAACCTAAAAAACAGCACTCAACGAATCATTTCTCACATCTTTACAAGGCACCTAGGCCATGGGCCTTTTCAGAAGACTTAAGTTACAAGTTAGATATTTGGCATTTGTAAACATTTTTATAAAACCTAAAAAACCGCACTCAACGAATCATTTCTCACATCTTTACAAGGCACCTAGGCCATGGGCCTTTTCAGAAGACTTAAGTTACAAGTTAGATATTTGGCATTTGTAAACATTTTTATAAAACCTAAAAAACAGCACTCAACGAATCATCTCTCACATCTTTAGAAGGCACCTAGGCCCTGGGCCTTTTCAGAAGACTTAAGTTACAAGTTAGATATTTGGCATTTGTAAACATTTTTATAAAACCTAAAAAACAGCACTCAACGAATCATCTCTCACATCTTTACAAGGCACCTAGGCCGTGGGCCTTTTCAGAAGATTTAAGTTACAAGTTAGATATTTGGCATTTGTAAACATTTTTATAAAACCTAAAAAACAGCACTCAACGAATCATTTCTCACATCTTTACAAGGCACCTAGACCGTGGGCCTTTTCAGAAGATTTAAGTTACAAGTTAGATATTTGGCATTTGTAAGCATTTGTATAAAACCTAAAAAACAGCACTCAACGAATCATTTCTCACATCTTTACAAGGCACCTAGGCCATGGGCCTTTTCAGAAGACTTAAGTTACAAGTGAGATATTTGGCATTTGTAAACATTTTTATAAAACCTAAAAAACAGCACTCAACGAATCATTTCTCACATCTTTACAAGGCACCTAGGCCATGGGCCTTTTCAGAAGACTTAAGTTACAAGTTAGATATTTGGCATTTGTAAACATTTTTATAAAACCTAAAAAACAGCACTCAACGAATCATCTCTCACATCTTTACAAGGCACCTAGGCCCTGGGCCTTTTCAGAAGACTTAAGTTACAAGTTAGATATTTAGCATTTGTAAACATTTTTATAAAACCTAAAAAACAGCACTCAACGAATCATCTCTCACATCTTTACAAGGCACCTAGGCCGTGGGCCTTTTCAGAAGATTTAAGTTACAAGTTAGATATTTGGCATTTGTAAACATTTTTATAAAACCTAAAAAACAGCACTCAACGAATCATTTCTCACATCTTTACAAGGCACCTAGACCGTGGGCCTTTTCAGAAGATTTAAGTTACAAGTTAGATATTTGGCATTTGTAAGCATTTGTATAAAACCTAAAAAACAGCACTCAACGAATCATTTCTCACATCTTTACAAGGCACCTAGGCCATGGGCCTTTTCAGAAGACTTAAGTTACAAGTGAGATATTTGGCATTTGTAAACATTTTTATAAAACCTAAAAAACAGCACTCAACGAATCATTTCTCACATCTTTACAAGGCACCTAGGCCATGGGCCTTTTCAGAAGACTTAAGTTACAAGTTAGATATTTGGCATTTGTAAACATTTTTATAAAACCTAAAAAACAGCACTCAACGAATCATCTCTCACATCTTTACAAGGCACCTAGGCCCTGGGCCTTTTCAGAAGACTTAAGTTACAAGTTAGATATTTGGCATTTGTAAACATTTTTATAAAACCTAAAAAACAGCACTCAACGAATCATCTCTCACATCTTTACAAGGCACCTAGGCCGTGGGCCTTTTCAGAAGATTTAAGTTACAAGTTAGATATTTGGCATTTGTAAACATTTTTATAAAACCTAAAAAACAGCACTCAACGAATCATTTCTCACATCTTTACAAGGCACCTAGACCGTGGGCCTTTTCAGAAGATTTAAGTCACAAGTTAGATATTTGGCATTTGTAAACATTTTTATAAAACCTAAAAAACAGCACTCAACGAATCATTTCTCACATCTTTACAAGGCACCTAGGCCATGGGCCTTTTCGGAAGACTTAAGTTAGAATATATATCAAATACGTGGAGATAATGTAAATGGACGATGTCATCGCTCTGTCCACGTTATTTTATAAACAACGCATAGCGACTGAAAAATTCTGTTCCAACACTGCTGGGAGTAAATGTTGGCGCCGTAGCGTAAATGCGAACGCACTCGACTAGTTATCGAGAGATCTGGGATTCGTTCCCAGCGGTGTCGGAACACAATTTTTCAGTCGCTATGCGTTGTTATAAAATAACGTGGACAGAGCGATGACATCGTCCATTTAAGTTAGAAGTTAGATATTTGGCATTTGTAAACATTTTATAAAACCTAAAAAACGGCATTCAACGGATCATTTCTTACGTCTTTACAAGGTACCTACCCAGGTAGCAATATTATGATGGACCAACCGTGGGCTTTCAACGGTCGGCCCAGCGACGAGGCGACTCGGCGGCCAACAATTGGATATGTGTTGGTTCAACGGTTGGACCCACATTGGAAAACTGTTGCAAGCAGTTTTCCAATGTGATCATGTGTTGTTGGACAACCATCGGACAACCGTTAAGTGGTCATTTGTTGATAAATGGTTGGTCATGTGTGGTTGGAAAAACCGTTGGCCAATCTCCGATAAACAACGCAACCTTCGCCCAACTCTGCCGACGCAAAAATATCATTTGGCCAACCGTTGGCCAATGTCAGTGTGCTACTTGGGATAGGCCATGGGCCTTTTCAGAAGATTTAAGTTACAAGTTAGATATTTGGCATTTGTAAACATTTTATAAAACCTAAAAAATGGCACTCAACGGATCATTTCTCACATCTTTACAAGGCACCTCGTCCGTGTGCCTATGAATTAATATTTACGTATAGTGCCTAAGTAAAAGCGCAATATTATTAATTGGATTTGATATGATGTTGATTGAATGGCTTATAACGTAATTTTCTTTCCGCTGTTGTCCTTACGTCAGAAATTACGTTATGTGTGCTAAGTTAATGCAATATTAGAAGGTACCTGTACACCTTACAGGAAAGAGATCAAGTAGTACTTACAGATACTTTTATTTTGCTTGCATGGGTGGACTCCAGACTCACAAGCAACCGGTGAATAATTCTGTATTGTTTGGTTTTGCTTGTTGTTCAAAATGTGGAATTTGTATAATTACAAAGAAAGATGTCGACAGTGTAATAAAATATCATGGAACCAAAAATCTAACGGACCATATGAAAGTATGCGCACCTCCATCAAAGCGTGGAAATAGTGAGCAATTTAAGTACATTAAAAAAAAATACATTTCTTTAATTGTAAATAATGATTTCCATTTGTAATATACTCCATGGTCACGGTCATAGTCAGCTATTACTTCTGGATTACGCAAAATAGTGGCACTAAAAATGGCACTAAAATTTAGCAAGTAACCAAATTTTATTATTAAAAAAGGATTTCAGTTATTAAATACGAAAAACTGCTAAATTTCTCGATAGCGAGTGGTGCATGATGGAATTTCAAGCAGCAGACGTGCAAAACATAAAGGATAAAGTACGTCGCGTGATTGTCATCAAACTGGGAGACCTTCCAACCGACATGGCGGAAATAAAGCAGTTAGTGGTGCATGATGGAATCAAACAGTTATTGGGATGAATATATATATTTAGTTTATATAAATTGAGTTTCGAATTTATAGTTCAAAGCAGATTTGCCCGGGTCAGTTACGGGTCCGGGTCGGATCGGGTCCAGTTATGGAACATCCGGGTTCGACAGTTTTGACCCGTTTCCAACTCTCCAAGATGAATGAGAGGATATGAGGAAGGCAGAACATTAACCAAAAATTCTCCAAGATGGATGAAATGATATAAGGAAGGCATGACATTACACAAAGATTCTCCAAGATGAGTGAAATTATATAAGGAAGGCAGGACATTACCCAAAGATTCTCCAAGATGAATGAAAGGATATAAGGAAGGCATAACATTAACCAAAGATTCTCCAAGATGGATGAAAGGATATAAGGAAGGCAGGACATTACACAAAGATTCTCCAAGATGGGTGAAAGGATATAAGGAAGGCAGGACATTACCCAAAGATTCTCCAAGATGAATGATAGGATATAAGGAAGGCAGAACATTAACCAAAGATTCTCCAAGATGAATGAGAGGATATAAGGAAGGCAGAACATTAACCAAAGATTCTCCAAGATGGATGAAAGGATATAAGGAAGGCAGGACATTACACAAAGATTCTCCAAGATGGGTGAAAGGATATAAGGAAGGCAGAACATTACACAAAGAATCTCTAAGATGGATGAAAGAATATAAGGAAGGCAGGACTTTATCCAAAGATTATCCAAGTTGGTTCAAAGGATATAAGGAAGGCAGAACTTCACCCAAAGGTTCTCCAAGATGAATGAGAGGATATAAGGAAGGCAGAACATTAACCAAAGATTCTCCAAGATGAATGAGAGGATATAAGGAAGGCAGAACATTAACCAAAGATTCTCCAAGATGGATGAAAGGATATAAGGAAGGCAGGACATTACACAAAGATTCTCCAAGATGGGTGAAAGGATATAAGGAAGGCAGAACATTACACAAAGAATCTCTAAGATGGATGAAAGAATATAAGGAAGGCAGGACTTTATCCAAAGATTATCCAAGTTGGTTCAAAGGATATAAGGAAGGCAGAACTTCACCCAAAGGTTCTCCAAGATGCGGTCGACTGATTTCGACTTCCAGACAAGAAGCCAACAGATGTATCCAAGAGGCGTTCCAGCAGTCTTGCAAAGTGAGTGTCCATGATCTTTACACACAACTAGGTATCCCTCACATAACGGTTTATACCGTGCTGACGGTAAGTTTCGGCCAAATAAGCTGAAATTCTTCATGAAGCCATATCTTCTTTCTCCGGAGACGGACATTCTACCGATTGAATTACACCGGAAAGCTTATCGCTATTACTTACCGTTTTCACTCTTGCGTCACCTCAGTGGTACGTCACACTTCGCTCATAAATAAAATGAAATTGAAATTTTACTGTTATGCATGTTTTTGACTATGAACTCGAAAAATAAATGATTGCCTTTCTTTCAGGAATTTTCTCGAGAGCGAGTGGTGCATGATGGAATTTCGAGCAGCAGACGTGCAAAACATAAAGGATAAAGTACGTCGCGTGATTGTCATCAAACTGGAAGACCTTCCAACTGACATGGATCCGAGTATCAAGGTTTATTTGGACAGCACGACTTATTTAACGTGGGGAGAGAAGTACTTCTGGCAGAAGTTTATATATGCATTGCCGACTCCCAGTCCCTTTAACATTCAAACGCAAAGTACTATGACTCTCCTATCCTAGACCATTTTTCTCTGAGAAGTCTCAGCGTTGGACAGAAGATGGATTTTTGGGACTGAAGTTCGACATTTTCTTGATAAGATGTGCCACTGGTACCCATTGTATCCACTACTGTGGTGAGGGATGGCACAATTGAGGTTTTTGATGCAATATTTCATTTGCGTTCATTCTGAAGTCAGACTCTTTGATTCTACATTTTTTTTTTTTTAATTTTCTCCGTGCTTGTAGAAAATCGGCATCGTCGATGGAACCATTTTTTTTTGTGTGTGTTTTCTTGTCTGTGATAAAGAATGTCATGTACACTCAATGGGCAAAACATTAAAGATGCCTACGTAATAGCGTCTTGGTCCTTCTCTAGCTCGAATAACGAGCCTGTACCCTCTACCAGATGCCGGAGTGTTTCTGGAGGTAATGCCCCCATGCCTGTTGCAGCATTGTCCACATTTCCATCGGAGACGTCGGTCCAGGATACATTGATCTGATGTTCACCTCAAGGGCATCCCAGATATCTTCCACAGGGTTTAAACCCAAGGACCTCAGGGATCACTGGATGGTTCCAAACTCAGATGAGGGTTCCCTGAGCCATGCCTGGTGTGACGTACCTGCCCCGCAGGACGCACACGACATAAAGGCAGATAGCAGCAAGAACGAACGTCTGCGTAGCTCAGTTGGTAGAGCGACTTGTTCCGGAATAAGTGGACTCGGGTTCGATCCCCGGCGTGGACAAAAATGACGGAGAAGTTTACTTCGTTATAATGGGGCCCGAACTTCCCGGATGACCCGGCCGTTCAAGATCTCGCAATGGTGTGATGTTCTTTCCACACCGCGAGATAGGAAAAATAAGAGAATCTCTTCTCCAGCGCTTCGAAAAATAAATGTGTGTGGCGTTGCATTCCACACACCAGATTGACTGGGAGTTCTCAAGTGTACGTTCTACAGCGGATGAGCCTGCAACTATTCAAGGTCACGGCTGACCCGTGGGCCATGCCCCCGGCCCTCTTTTTTTGGGGGGGGGAGATGTGACGTACCTGCCCCGCAGGACGCACATGGCATAAAGGCAGATAGCAGCGAGAACGAACGTCTGCGTAGTTCAGTTGGTAGAGCGACTTGTTCCGGAATAAGAGGACTCGGGTTCGATCCCCGGCGTGGACCAAAAATGACGGAAAGATTTACTTCGTTATACTGGGTGGTTGCGGCCCGGCAGGGTGACGCATTTTCCTGCTGGAACAGACCATCGGTCGCGGGATACGCGAAGGTTGGTTAGAGCGTGCAGCGGTTAAGGACCTCTCTCCAGACACACTAAGGGACCTAATGTGTCCTATGAGAAGGCTCCCCAAACTATCACAAAGCCACCAATGCCTTGAATAGAGCCGATTTGGCGCGCCGGGGGCCATGGCCTCATGCTGTCAACGCCACACCCGCCCCCTTCCGTCAGCTTGGTATAGATGAGAACGGGATTCATCTGACCACACAACAAGACGCCACTCTGCAGAAGTACAGGTTTGGTGTTCTCGGCTCTAAGCGAGGCGTAATGTCCGATGAGGAGCAGTCAGGCAACAGTGGCACACGAGTAGGGCGTCGGCTTCCGTCTCCCAGGGTATGCAGAGTGCCTCATGTCGTTCACTCGCTGACACTGTTTGGCCCTCTGACCTTTAACCTGGGTGTGATTTGTGCCACCGTTTCCAAGCGGTGGATCTGTACGAGATTGGATAGCCTATGTCGACCCCGGTCATCCATGGCGTGCTGTCAACCACCCCTTTCTCTGTGGGCGTTGGTACGTCCGTTGATGGTATACACAGGGTACACCCTCGATACGGAAACTCTGGGGTCCTTACCAATTGGGCGATAGAATGACTCTGGGGTCCTTACCAATTGGGCGATAGAATGTCTTGCGCTGACAATGCGTCCACGATCAAAGTCGCTCAGATCACTACGTTTATCCATGATCGTCGATTGCGATATACTGTTGGGAAGCCTTGTTGTCCACCTATTTATCATCTGCGTCCGGTTTGGGTCTGTTCTACTCTTCACGGGAGATGCCCATGTCAACTGCCCATCGTCCTTATCTCTAATGTTTTGTCTACTGAGTGTGTTTTTGTCCAAGAAACACGTCTGGAAAAGTATCACTGGGAATTTCGTCTGTGACGTATCATTAGCAAATTTCTTTGGTTCGATCACGAGAGACTTTCTACAAAAGTTTATGCAGGCACAAATTCAAAGCTTGTTGACTCTTAGCATGCGCTGCTTAGCAATAACTAATGCACCGCTAGCAATAAGGCATAAAAGAACTTTTTGACACAAAGAATGTCCTATATAAGCTGGAGTAAGGAGTCAGACAATTACCATACTTATAAAACAATTTACATCGGCCATCATTGCCATGCATTTAGAATACATACACTGAAGAGCAAATAATTAAGAGCCTCGATTCGATGTAGCATGCCTTCAACGAGGTGCTGATAGCGTTCTACAGGTGTATTCAGCTAAGTGGATGTGATAGCGTCCATCAATTTCCGAACGAATATATATTTGTTACGAATGGCACTCTCTATCTAATCCCGCAGGTATTCGATTGGGTTAAGATCTGGGGATTGTGGGAGATATTTTAGCATTTTAATGTTAGTGTCGTACTCCTGGAACCATTAATCCGATTCTTATGGAATGGCACATTATCCTGTTGGAAGTATTAATTTACATAAGATACCTCGTGGCATCCAAATGCTGTTCCAGAGGTATAAGGGATCCCAATGCCCACTATGTAAACAGATCCCAGACAATTACACCTCCTCCACCAACTTGTACGTTTAAAGCTAGGCAGCTGGGATCCACTTATTCGTGCTGTTGACGCCATATTGTGGCCAATCCACCTGCGTGTATTGACTGAAAACGTTATTCACCGGAGCAGACGACTTCCTTCCAGTCCCCAGGGGTTCAGTTTTGTTACTATCATGCTCCCATCAGAAGAACTTGTCAGTTTTTATCAAAGACGGGGTACACGAAGGGGAAGTCGACTGTTGTAGTCCATTCATGTGGTGATGGACTACTTGTGAACGATTCGTTCACAACGAATGACTCTTCAGTGAATGGTGAATGATTCGCTCTCACTCCGCTGTGTGAATGATCATTCAATCCGCCATGACTGCAACTCACACAGAAATGACTCTTCACCGTGAATGGTTCGCTGTTACCGCTGTGAATGATCATTTAATCTGCCATTACTGCAATACACACTGAAATGACTCTTCACCGTGAATGGCTAGCTCTCATCCCTGTGAATAATCATTCAATCCGCCATTACTGGGACGCACACAGAAATAACTCTTCACCGTGAATGGTTCGCTGTCACCTCTGGGAATGATCATTCAATCCGCCATGACTGCAACTCACACAGAAATGACTCTTCACCGTGAATGGTTCGCTGTTACCGCTGTGAATGATCATTTAATCTGCCATTACTGCAATACACACTGAAATGACTCTTCACCGTGAATGGCTAGCTCTCATCCCTGTGAATAATCATTCAATCCGCCATTACTGGGACGCACACAGAAATAACTCTTCACCGTGAATGGTTCGCTGTCGCCGCTGGGAATGATCATTCAATCCGCCAATAAATCGAAACACACTAAAATGACTCTTCAACGTGAATGTTTCGCTCTCACCGCTGTGAATGATCATTCAATCTGCCATTACTGCGACAGAAGGCTATCACTACTAATGGACAATTCGTGGACGATTCGTTCATAACAAATGACTTCACGTTGAATGGTGAATGGTTTGCTCTCACCCCACTGTGTGAATGATAATTCAATCCGGCATTAGTGCAACACACACTGAAGTAGCAGCACGTTTAACTTTCTTGCGCCCTCATGCGTTCGGAAACTAATTCTCTATAAGGAAAGCAATGCTGAGATTTTATAAGTGTCCACCGTCATGTGAGTGAGCAATAAGCAGTCTCTAGGAAGATGTTTAAACGAATGGGAATGATACATGAATGCCATTCAGAGGAAGAACGCTGACTGCTTGTTTTGTTGTTTATGCACCAATCATTGTACACCCTCGATAGAGTTGTTCTTGCATAGCCTAGAAGGTTTGCAAGAACAGAAGCCTATCGCCCACCATCATACCTCTTTCAAAGTCGCTGAAATCACGAATCTGCCGCCATCTAAGCTTCGTGCACGTTTGAATCCTTTCCTTCGAACTTTTCATAAGTCCATCTGAGCATCATACACTATCTACCAACAAGTAATTGGACACCCCTGCAATCGATGATATCTGCGGACCTGATACACGTCACGGCCGCCGCCGTTAAATATCGTGTGGGAAACAACAACGCAACCAGTCGCATGCAAGATGCCACGCAGTTCGGAGCTCTTTGATTTCGAGAAAGGTGTAATCGTCGGGTATCACAGAAATGGCCGATCCATACGTGACATATCCAGTGAGTTGCAGTACCCAAAATCGACAGTGGCCTACGTGATTGGCAAGTGGAAGATGAGAGGTGACTGTCGGAATGTGCCTCGATCCGGCAGATCCACAAAACTGGGAGTTAGAGACCGACAGGTGCTGTCCAGAGAAATTCGGAAGAACCGCACAAAATCGATGGGCCACATCCGCGAGGAGTTTCAACAGGCATCCGGGAGTTTTCTTTTGATGAATACCATCCACAAGGAAGCCCATCTGCTTGGTTATCATTGACGTGCTGCCGCCCACAAGCCTTTGATCACCAAGTCCAATAGCGCTGCTCGGCTAACGTGGTGCAAAGAACGTCGACAGTGGACCGTTGAACAGTGGAAACAGGTTCTCTGGAGCGACGAATCAAGGTTCACCCTCTACCGTTCGGATGGCAGGGTCTGGGTTTGACGTCTGCCTGGAGAACGCCTCCTGCCGGAATGTATTGTGCCAACTGTGAAGTTCGGCGGCGGTGGAATTATGCTATAGGGGTGTCTCTACTGGTATGTCACGGGACCCTTGGTCGCAATTCCTGGTAGACTCAACGCCGAGACCAACTGCACCATTTTGGATGACCATGCGCTTCCTACGTTGTGGCAGTTTTACGGGGTGGACCCATGTTACTTTCAGGATGACAATGCCGCCTGTCATGTTACGAGGTCCACCATGGCTTGGTATGGTGACAATGGGGTTAATCGAATGGACTGGCCTGCGCAGAGCCCAGGCATTAACCCAGTCGAGCACCTCTGGGACGAGTTGGAGCGTCGACTTAAGGGGTGTCCCCACCGTCCGAAATCGGTGAAGGAACTGACCTGTCTTCTCCAAGCAGAGTGGAAGAAAATACCGCTAGCCGTCATACAACGCCTGGTTGAGAGAATGCCCCGGAGGGTCGCAGCTGTAATCGCCGCTCGTGGAGGCTCCATTAACTATTAAAGGTGAATAAACTTCGTTTTCCTTTGCTATCACAGGTGTCCAATTACTTGTTGGTAGATAGTGTAGTTGCATACATGACCGAGGATGACACGTGTCTGACTGCTATTGGACGTTCTTAGTAATTTGCTACTTCAAAGTATGTATATACGAGTACATAATGCATTCCACAACCCTCCGTTTTGAGAAATTATCTTCCATATAACTGCTTTCGAATTTCATCCGCCCGTATCCCACGTTGTCTTCTTTTGGGTCATTTCCTGACCCTTAGTATCCACTCTAGTAGTTCAATTGGTAAGTTTTTCTAGCAATATGTCCAGCCCATTGCCACTTGACGATTTTTACCCTGATGTCATCAACTCTTGTTCTTTTGATGATTCATGAGTTCCTTTTCTTATCTTTCTAGGTTATACCATACATGCATCTGAGTTTCCTTTTCTTATCCATGCTACTTTGAGATAGCAACATAAATGTAGTACATACACCGATGAGTCAAAACATTATGATGTTGGACCTCCACGAGCCTCCAAAACAGCTCTTTCCCAGTGAAGCATGGACGTTACAAGATTTCTAAAAGTGTCTTGTGGTATCTGGCACCAATACGTTACCATCATATCCTTTAACTCTTGTTAAGTTACGTGGTTGAGTCGCCGCAGGTCGGATTTGCTGTTCCGACACAAACCACAGATGCTCGATTGGATGGGGAATTCCTTGGGCAGGGCAATACCTGGAAGTCTTGCGCATGTTCCACGAACCACTCTCGAAAAAACCTGGAAGTCTGCATATTGCTTCTGAAAGAAAGCAATGCTACAGGGGAATACCACTACCATGAAAGAATGCACCTGGTCTGCAATGATGTTTAGGCAGATGGTAGACGTCATAGTTTCGTGCACATGAATGACTGGACCCAGGGTTTCCCAGCAGAATATTGCCCAAAGCATTACACTTCCTTCACCGGACCCTTGTCATGAAAAGGTGTACCTGTATAACGAAGTAAATTTCTCCGTCATTTTCATCCACGCCGAACATCGAACCCAGGTCCCCTCATTCCAGAATAAGTCGCTCTCCCAACTGAGCTACGCAGACGTACGCTCTCTATGCTATCTGCCTTTATCTCATGTGCGTCCTGCGGTGCAGGCAGATCACACCTGGTCTGCAATGATGTTTAGGTAGATGGTAGACGTCATAGTTTCCTGCACATGAATGACTGGACCCAGTGTTTCCCAACAGAACATTGCCCAAGATATTACACTTCCTCCACTGGACCCTTGCTATGGAAGGATGTACCTGGTCTGCAATGATGTTTAGGTAGGTGGTAGACGTCATAGGTACCTCCACATGAATGGCTGGACCCAGGGTTTCCCGGCAGAACATTGCCTAAAGCATTGCACTTCCTCCACCGGACCCTTGTCATGAAAGGGTGTACCTGGTCTGCAATGATGTTTAGGTAGATTGTAGACGTCATAGTTTCCTGCACATGAATGACTGGGCCCAGGGTTTCCCAGCAGAACATTGCCTAAAGCATTACACTTCTTCCACCGGACCCTTGTCATGAAAGGGTGTACCTGGTCTGCAGTGATGTTTAGGTAGATGGTAGACGTCATAGTTTCCTTCACATGAATGGCTGGACCCACGGTTTCCCAGCAGAACATTGCCCAAAATATTACACTTCCTCCATGGGCTTGTTTTCGTCCCAGTGCATGCTGGTGCCCATACCTTCCCAGGGAAACGCTGCACACGTACTCGCCCGTCCATATGGTGCAACAGAAAACCAGATTCATCAAACCAGTAGATCTTCTTGCAGTCATTCAAGGTCCAGTTTTGATGCTCGCGTGCACATTGTTGGCACTTTCGATGGTGAACCGAGGTTAGCATGGGCACTCGGAGCAGTTTGTGACTATGCAGCGCCATTTTCAGTACGGTTCGATGTACTGTGTGTTGTGATATATTACTGACGTTGCCAGCATTCAAATTACTGGAGAGTTGCACCCCAGTATCCCTTCTGTTTGTTCATACCATACAGGATAGTTTTCACTCACCTGGTTTTTACCTCCTTGGACCACTTTTTGTAACCACGGCTGAGCATGAGCAGCACCCCACAAGCCTCGCTGTCTACGAAATTCCCTGACCCAATCATCTGGCCATGACAATTTGGCCTTTGTCAAGGTCCGCTGCTTTTTCCATCTGAAAGGCAAGAAAAACACTGATTAGCAGAGATCAGTATCAGATGTTATTTATATCCTTTCATGACCTTCACACGCGCTGTTGTTTACCCGCGGTTGCTTCGATTTGCACGTTGGTGATGATGTTTTGGTTCTTTGGTGTATATGGAGTTTATGTATCATGCATATTATTATTTATACACGTACGTATTACAACATCTATATAATTTGGTTCCTGACTGCTTGGTGACATCATCATCATTGTCAACCATTATCAATCCACTGCTGGACGAAGGTCTCCCCAAGTTTCCTCCACAACGGTCTGTCTTGTGCCAGTCTCCTCCATATCACTGCCGCATACTTTCGAATTTCATCCACCCATCTCCCATGTGGTCTTCTTCTGGGTCTTTTCATGTCCCTTGGAATCCAATCTAAAATTTCGGCTGTCCATCGATGGTCTGTCCTTCTGGCAGTATGTCCAGCCCATTGCCATTTCAGGGATTTAACTCTGATCATGATGTCTTCCACTCTTGTCATTTTTCGGATCCACGAGTTCCTCTTCTTATCTCTCCTGGTTACACCAAGTATGCACCTCTCCATGCTTCTTTGAGTTGTCTGCAGCCTTTGTATGTCTCTTTTAGTTAAAGTCCACGTCTCTGAACCATACGTAAGCACTGGAAGGATGCGTTGATCAAACACTTTTCTTTTAAGACATAATAGCATATTGCTCTTGAAAATTATGCTGTTTCTTCCAAAAGCTCTCCAGGCAAGTTTTGTACGCCGATTAATTTCTTCATCAATGTGACCCTCACTTGATATCTGCTGTCCAAGATAAACGTACGTGTCTGTTATCTCCAGCTTTTCTCCATCAATCGATAAATCTTCATTTCTTTTAAAAGCATTGTACATCACTTTTGTCTTCTGAAAGTTCATTTTTAATCCCATTTCTTTACTCTTGTCAGCAAGGTCCTGAATCATACTCTTCAGCTCTGATGGGGTAGTTGCAAAAATGACATCGGCAAAACGAAGGTGGGTTAGATAATCTCCATTAATCTTTATCCCTTTGTTTTCCCAGTTCAGTGATTGAAAGACATTTTCCAATGTGACATTAAAGAGCTTCGGAGATATGGTGTCACCTTATCTCACTCCTTTTCCAATTTTTATGTGTGTTGTATTTTCAAACAGCCGAATCTTTGCACTTCCATTTTCATAGATGTTATTAATAATATTAATGTATGCATCTTCAATACCGCAGGATTTCAGAGCCATTGTAACTGCTGATGGTTTCACCGAATCAGAGGCTTTTTCATAATCGATGAAAGCCATACACAATGGAAGTTCATATTCCCTAGCTCTTTCAATTAGTTATCTGAGTACATGGATATGATTTATTGTGCTGCAGCCACTCCTGAATCCAGCTTGTTCTCTCGGTTGAGCCATGTCCATTGTTACCTTCAAACGGTGTGAAAGAACTTGGTGACATAAACAACAATAAATGCGTATCGTTGCCCCCAGCGGTTGCCCTGGCTTTTTTAAAGACTTCGCTAAATTCAATTTTATTTCGCCAAATGTAATCTGAAGTCGCCATATTTTCCCCATCTACATTGGAAATCTAAAAACCGTAAAGTGTTATAATAGTACAAAAACAATAGGCTATATATATTTTTTTAAATTAAGCAGCAAAATATGTTATAGATCCCGAATGGTAATAGAAGGAATTATAGACACTTGTTTTTAATTTGGAATTTATTGCTACCTATAAAATTTCCAAACAACGAATTATTGACAGGATACATTTAAAATGAATTGAAAAATTGGGCATTACATTCATTCTGTAACTAGGTCCTAAAAGTGCCATTTCAATAAAAAAAATATAGATGTTGTAGAAAAATTGCACTTTATTACCTACAGAACTTTCATCTAATAAATATTTTCATATCAGTCGTGCAATATTGGTTGATGGTTCACATCAAAAGAAAAGAAATTCACAAATATGATCGCATTTAAAAGATTCTGTATTATTTTTTTAAATATCGTTATCATTGCCGATGCAAAATTTGACATGACGTCCGAGCAAAAAAAAATTTTTTTTGGAGAGATTGATTTTGCTCGAACGTCCTTAAAAAAGATAATCGCCAAAATTTACGCCAAAGCTTGTTATCCATCACCAAAGCGGTTTTTTTTTCGCAAATTGCCAAGAATGCAATCAGCCTCCTATATCAACGACCGTTTTTATTCGTGAAAATGCATTGATTACTGCAAAGTCAAGGTTAAGACTTATCTGAATTCAAAAATCGAAACTTGTTTTGCATTGCTTAGGCCTAATAGCAAGATGTCGTCGCTCCCTACTACGTCCTGTCCTTCTCCTGTTATGCTCCTCTTCCTCCCTTGCGGTCAATAACCCCGACTGATGGATGAGCGACTTCTGACCTGCTTACGAAAATCTAAACTACCTTGCTCACCCTAAAAAAAAAAAAATCAAAAAAGCCTTGGCGATCACCTTATAAGAGGCCATCTTAATGTAAACATTGCTTTTAATTCATGCCCATCGATCATTATGTGTGTGATTTCGTACTATGAAGGTCATTTATTGTATATATATATATATCGTATCTTTTGTAAAGCCTGTGTTCAGTATATAATTGTATCGTTGTTGCTTTTTGTGTGAAATGATGACATCTTCGCAAATTAAAATATCTCTGTGACTTGTTGGTGTCTTAGTCACTATTTTCTACAGCGCGCATTTCGAAAATAAGCTACTTATTGATTTTGGTTACCGTAATTTTCGTGTTAAGAGCCGCACTTGACAAAAAACGTTAGAAATTTCCTCTTGTATGCTATTGTTCTTCAAAAAATGGGTGGGGAAAAAACAACGGCCAGCTTTCCATATTTGGGGAGAACGAGTTATGATGTTTTGATTTTACGAATTTATGTTTTGTTTACGATCCCATAGTTTCCACGGCATGGATCCCAGTTCTGAGCGACGCCAGCAGCTCAGAACTGGGTGGGCTATTAGGAGGATGGGGGCCAATTATGATGGGGGCGTAAATTTTGATTTGCTAGGCAGAAATTTTGGCAGAAACATTCCGTTCATGCGAATTTTACCCGACGCTGATAATATTATCCCCAGTCAAAAAACGTTTTCAGGTGCATACTGTACGTAGTATTTATTCAACGTATGTAGTATGGGAACCATGGATACGAATCTTTATGGCAAGTTACTATTTCTTTTCAACTTCAGCTTCCTTATGTCGTTTTTTCTTTTGATGTCATAAGGCTGCTTACGAATTTTAATTTGTAACCTGACAAGGAATCTCTCTCTCTCTCTCTCAACTGTAATTATAAAAATGACGTGTTTCTACTACTCTCTTAGAAATTCGCTCAGAGGACTCCTTCCGTTTCCCATAAGTACAAATACTAAATTTAACAAAAAAAATTCATTTTAATATAATTAATTCCTGTGAATTTGAAAAATTCTGGTACGTTATCCAAGTTGCCCAAAATCTTGGACGGTTGCACCAGCCATATGTTCTAACAGCTTAATATTTTGGGGGGGAGGGGGGTGCAAAAGGGTGAGCTCAAAGAAAAGATGGGTGGGCTGGTGCTCGTAGCGTCGCGCCTGTTTAAGAGCCGCGCCACCAAAATTCTGTAATCGTTTAGTTACTGATGCTAGAGCTATCTGAACTACTGGCATATTTTTAATGTCATTTTTTCATAATTTCATTATATTTTATGTAATTTTCAGTAACTTAATGAGTTACTATATAATACCAAATCGATGAAAATCTCGAATATTCTTCGCTTTATTATCTTATTTATTTATTTCATTATGAATTCCAACTTGTGAATACCGTTTTCATGGCATTAATTGCAGGTGGTATTTTAAGCTGACGAAAAGCTGGCTTGTGCTATCAAACAATATCTGGAAGAAAATAGAGAAATATTAAATATCCATTTCTTATAGGTTTTGGTTTTCAAAATCGCTTTTATTAACAGAATATGTACAAAGTTACAGAATGGGCTCATATGCCCATTATGAATGAAAGATGATATGTACAGTGAGTAATGGTATTTACAATGTCTGCTGAAATGTCAGCAATTGACAGAAGAAATGTTCATTTGCAGAGTTAATTGTAACAAGAACACATAAAGTTCTGTGAAATGCCAACTGCGGTTTGTGTGTATCACTATAGGAGAAAAACAATCTTCTAATACTTTGCATAACTTGAACGAAGGCAGAGCTAATCGCAGACGAAATGAAACTTTTGAAGAAACACTAGCCAGACATATTACTGATGCTCTTGCGCATACTAAACGCCGACAGCAAGAAACTCCTGAACAAATACAAGCTCGACGTAATGTAGCTGCCCCGTGCCATGCACTGGCTACTAACTCATAGCCGGTGCCATGCACCGGCAAGGAGTTAGAAGCGCTGGAGAAGTCAAGCAAAACAAGTGCTTGACTTGTATCTTGTTCATTCCATTTTGCTGGTCTCTTTTTTGACACAAGAGTTTGAATTTGCACATCAGTGAAACAATGGCCAAGCAAATTTATGATAGCTGGCCACCTTTCACTGTTGCTGAGCAAATTTCTATTCTGCATTTGCGTTTCATAATATTAATTTCCGTTTTCAGGATTCTTTTCTCGAG
Source organism: Macrothele yani (assembly GCA_039090855.1). Taxonomy (NCBI): domain Eukaryota; kingdom Metazoa; phylum Arthropoda; class Arachnida; order Araneae; family Macrothelidae; genus Macrothele; species Macrothele yani. Next base: position 44,591,505 of record CM077006.1, read on the forward strand.
GCAAAAGCATCGTTTTACCATTACCAACTGTTTTCTTACGTTTGATAGTTCTTCCCGTAGTGAATTATTTTCACTCTTCAATTGCATTATATTTTCGTTCAGACATTCGCACTTCTCACATAACGTTGACGGTATGATAAATGTTGGTCAGGAATGGTGTCACTTTCATTGTGACCTGTAATTTGACGTTTAATTGGAGATAAACTTTCAATTCGATTTAATGCATTTTTTCTGATCTCTCCGATCTTAAACCGTTCACTTCGAACAAAAGTTTGCTCCTCCATCTGCTAAGGCATATCTTTTGTAGGATCTTTTCTCGGTTTTTTTTCTGGGAAGCAAGTTCAGCAATTCTTTTCTAAGATCTCGCTCTTACTTCGAGACATCAAAGTGTTCTGAACACATTCGAGCTTTCTTTGCATCGGATACATTCTTTCGACAGCATTTCGCTACCCATTGCTTTAAGAAATCTCTATCCGATGGGAAAACATGGTATGTAACATCTAACTTCTTTTCCTTTGAACGGTTATTACAACAAAGTGCAACAGCGTATCCAGGCATTTTCGAGATAGTTGTACACAGAAAGCAAATGAAGAAAAAAAAAATGAATGAAACGATAAAGCAGGTCTGAAATTAACAAAGAAATGCACAGCGAGTATTCAACACTACAGCACAAGCTCTGAATGCTCAAGAGATCGTTTATGGCCACTGTGACGTCACACTCCAGCTCGTAGGGTGACAGCTCGCCGGCGGCACGGAAACAAAGGCGATTGGACCTACCTCTCCTCTTTCTAAGTACCTTGATTTTTTTTTATTTTTTTTTTGAGTGGAGGTTTACCGACCACCGTGAGCAACTTAATGGGCTATAAGCAGTCGCCCGTCTTTAATTTAGGGCCACTTTTTCCAGGGAAGGGAGAGAGCCAGTGCCGTTAGACAAACACAACATCCATGCCTCACCGGGATTCGAACCCGGACCCCTTTCGGACGAATGATCAGAGGCCAGCGCCTTAGACCACTGCGCCACCGGGGCGGCAAGTAGCTTGATCCTGTCCCTTGAATTTTACGTAGTTACTTCGGCAAGAGGGATAAAATTAGGACGCCGCTCCGGTGGCGCAGTGGTCTACGCGATAGCCTCTGATCATTCGTCCGAAAGGGGTCTGGGTTCGAATCTCGTGAGGCATGAATGTTGTGTTTGTCTTACGGCATTGGCTTTCTCCCTTCCCTGGTACCTTTTTTTTTTGTTTTGATTGGAGGTTTAACGACCACCGTGAGCAACTCAATGGGCTATTAGCAGTCGCCCGTCCCTAATTTAGGGTCAATGGTTCCAGGGAAGGGAGAGAGCCAGTGCCGTAAGACAAACACAACATCCATGCCTCACCGGGATTCGAACCCAGACCCCGTTCGGACGAATGATCAGAGGCCATCGCTTAGACCACTGCGCCACCGGGGCGGCCCCTTCCCTGGTACCAGTGACTCTAAATTAGAGACGGGCGACGACGCCCCGGTGGCGCAGTGGTCTAAGGCGTTGGCCTCTGATCATTCGTCCGTAAGGGGTCCGGGTTCGAATCCCGGTCAGGCATGGATGTTGTGTTTGTCTTACGGCACTGGCTCTCTCCCTTCCCTGGAACCAGTGACCCTAAATTAGGGACGGGCGACTGCTTATAGCCCATTGAGTTGCTCACGGTGGTCGTTAAACCTCCAATCAAGAAAAAAAAAAAAAAAGAGACGGGCGACAGCTTATAACCCACTGAGTTGCTCACGGTGGTCGTTAAACCTCCAATGAAAAAATATGGACAAAGAATATTTATTGCTAAAGGCATGACAGGTTGGATTACGGCTGTTACGGTGATATGTTTAAGTGAAATGGAAATGGAATTTTTTGAGATCCATCAACGCAAAATAAAAGTTAATGAAAATAGAATAAAAAATTAAAGTATTATTTTCTATTGTAAGTTGACGCATTTTTATTAAATTAAAGCATTTTTTTTTCTAATGTAAGTCTCATTTTAACAAAGAAATGAAACGCTTTCGGTGGGTGGGGGGTAGGCCCTCTTGGCCCCTCTCTAATCTCCTAGCTTGCTATTTCTAAGGGTTGTTTAACACCAGACGTCAGACAACGCTTTCTTAAAATTCTGTACACCATTAATTACTTATTTAATTGTTATATTCACTTTTATTCAGCAGTCAGCATTTGGAAAAAGCATTGCAACGTTTTCTTTATTGTGCATATTTCATATATTTATTCTGCTTTTGCACAAATGCAACGGCCTAGCAATGTTGACTAAGGCTTAACCTCCTAACAACGGTCACTCTCTCACCCGGTCCGAGCAGTGACCGTTTTTCGCAGTTTCACGGTACTTCGAACAAACAACAACAACAACAAAAAAAAAAAAGATATGTTACCTCAATATTACATCGATAATATATTGATGACTGCATTTCAGGAAAGTAAAGAGTTGAATGCAACCTCTGACATTAACGACTGTATAGCTAACAAAGAAAGGAATGCAGAATCTGACGTTAAGTGAATTACATTAATTAATGTGTTGCATAAATAATGAACTACAGCCTTTTAAATTAATTACAAAAGCATTGCTTTAAAGTGTACGCAGCTTCACACAATAATAATGAATGTAATACAATCTGGCATCATGTTAACAACTGCTTCGAGCTCCGAGAAAGAAATATGACCTCTGACCCTAAAGAATCAAAACAGAGTTCCTGTTCAGAACGGTTGCTGAGAAAATCCTAATTTTACTGCCTGTTTAATGTACTTCTTTCTTTTTTTCTTTTTTTTTCAAACCAAAGACGTGCTCTCAATTGTTCTGTGTTTAGTATTGTTCGCTCTTCTTCCACTCTTTCTTGTTCAGATGGCGTCCTAAATTCTGTATTATAAAAAAACCTTAGAGCTGTAAGCTGCAACAACGGAAGTTCGATTTCTGACTGAGTTGCTGCATGGAATATAAAAATATTTCCTCGTTAAAGGGGCTATTTCTTCTTTCCAACGATCACATGCGAAGACAGAGTGGAAGTTCCAATGCTGTGTAGCCGAGGATGACATGCGACAGAGAGACCAGCGGAGTGTTGAACATACATATCAGAATTGGAAGTCAAGGTTATCTAGGACTGCGAATTTATAATAAACCAGTAGTAAATTGACCTTATTTTGCGTCACAACTCGTCCTCTCCACAGCTATAGCTCCAATATTCCTCTCTTTTAGCTCGATTTAAAATGAAAAAAGAAGCGCCAAAACATTTCGGAAAAGAATTCTGCATCCCATTCACTAAGTAAAAATATCTTTGAACTGGTTTTTAGCACGTCTTTTGTGAAAAAAGATCTTGTTTATGTTATCGGTTTGTCCGTCCGTCTGTAGACACCATATCTCCGCAACTATTTATTAGTCCGATTTGAAAAATCCTTTTTGCATTGGGAAGCTTGAAATGTGCGAATGATGATCCTCTATTTGTTTTTTGTTTTTTTACGATGTATAATTTCGCCGCTACAGGGCGTAAATGCAGCTGATGTCGAATTCAAAATACATTTTATTCCATATATTTGCTTCTAAACATCCGATTGAAATTTTTTTGTTATCTTTCGATTCCATTTATGTCGAAGAGTATTTTAGGTATAGTTACTTTTTCAAGTTACGCATAGATTTTCCGCTAGGGGGCGTAAAAGTAAATTAGGTTTTCCCCGATATCTCTTCTTCTAAAACTCCGATTTGAAATTTTTTTTGTTCAGCGGCTACAGCTCTTAATGGAAACTCTTTTTCATATAATATCTTAATTTTTGGTAGAGAATACTTTGGCCACCAGGGGGCGTAAGTGTTAATTTTTGCTTCTGATGTATTTGCCAAAACATCTGAGCTTCTAAAATCTCGATTGAAAAAATTCGTTCGTGCGCCAATACCATTCACGTCGGCAAACCTTTTTAGAATTATCTCTTCTTCAAATATTGCATGCTTTCTCCTCCAGGGGCGTTGATGTATATCTTATTTTTGTCAATATCTCTGCTTCTAATGGTCCGATTGGAAAAATTCTTTCTTTATTTGATAGAGTTCCGGGTGTGACATTTTTTCCATATAATTTCGAACTTTAATTTCCGTGTAAATTATAGACTTTCCGCTAGGGGGCGCAAAGGTAAATTGCGTTTTACCCGGTATCTCTGCTTCTAAAACTCCTATTTGAAATATTCTTTCTGAACCGGACACAGCTCCTGATGGGAAATCCTTTGCATATAAATCCTAATTTTTGGTAAAAAATGGTTTGGCCACCAGGGGGCGTAAGCCTTAATTTCCGCTTCTGATGTATTTGCAGCAAAATTTGAGCGTCTAAAATCTCGTTTGAAAAAATTCGTTTGTGGACCGATATTACTCACGTCGACAAACCATTTAGGAATATTTTCTTCTTAAGATAATGAATGGTTTCTACGCCAGGGGGAGTAGATGTATATCTTATTTTTGTAAATATCTCTACTTCTAGGATTCGAATTTGAAAAATTCTTTCTTTGTTGCATAGTGTTTCCGATGCGAAATGTTTTTCATATAAATTCAAAATTTGCAAGTAAATCACAGACTTTCCGCTAGGGGGCACAAAGGTAAATTGCGTTTTCCCCGATATTTTTGTTTCTAAAACTCCGATTTGAAAAAATTTCCTGTATGGCATACAGCTCCTGATGGGATATGTTTTTCATATTACTCCTAATAGTTGGTAAAGAATGGTTTGGCCACCAGAGGGCATAAGTGTCGACTAAAAATTTTATTTCTTGGACTGATACCTCTCACATCGAAAAACCGTTTGAGAATACTTTCTCCTTAAAATAATGCATAGTTTTACCGCTAGGGGGCGTAGATTCATGTCTTATATTTGCCTATATCTCTGTTTCGAAGAGTCCGATTTGAAAAATACTTTCTTTGTTGGAAAGCGTTTCCGCTGCGAAATGTTTCTCATATAAATCCAAATTTTTCTTAACTCATAAGTCTGCAACCAGAAGGTGTAAGTTCACGATTCCGCTTACAGAAATATCTGCTGGATTAAAAACCGATTGAAAAACTTCTTTCTTCGGGCAGATACTATTGTTTTCCATACCGGCTCCATTGATTTTGAATAGCTTTGATAAATTTAATTCCGGTCAGAACGGATTAAAAAGACGAGCTCATTACACCCGAAAAGTCGTTGTCATCTTTCTTGTTTTTATTGGTTTTCCCAAAATTGCATTTCTATCCGACCGGGTTCGTAAAAAATAAAAAATAAAACTATTTGTTTTTCGTTCGGGCGCTGAAAATCACCCAACTGCAAAAAAAAAAAAAAAAAATTTTTTTTTTTTTTTTTCACAGACAGAAAGCTTCCCTTACGAAGCTTAAAGTCATGAAAAAATTAATGCTGATGTCTGATTAATAAAATTTTACTAACGACAAAATCATCTTTGTGTTATATAAGTAGGTTCATCAATAAGTAACTTCCGATTACCTTTAGCTGCGGATTTGGGATATGTAAATCTGTACCTCACAATGTCATTACGCTCTCCTGACTAAAAAGCGCTGTTCGGCGTAGGAGTTTGAATAAAAAGGCAAAGACGTATTTTCTTTTTGATTGGAGGTTTAACGAGCACCGTGAGCAACTCAGTGGGCTATATAAGCCCGTCCCTAATTTAGGGTCACTGGTACCAGGGAAGGGTGCCGTTAGACAAACACAACATCCATGCCTCAGCGGGATTCGAACCTGGACTCCTTTCGGACGAATGATCAGAACTTCAAAAGAGCATTTATTTACAAAAAAAAAAAAAAAACATACAAACACAAATTTTCACCGGGAAAAAAATTGCACAATAACTCACCGGCAACGACAATAACAACACACAATCAATATCGCAATAAACAGAGAGTACTCCACAGGAAGAAGCAGACGACATCAGAGCAAGTTGAAGAATAACACACGGCAAGATAAAAAGAAAACAGTTGCACAACAAACAATACATACAGGACAGACCACTAATGAAGCAAGGCGGTAAAGAAAAGTCAGCCGAGTTTGTCAAAACTGTCAAGGGAAAAAAAACACACACACGGTCCGACAACAAGCTGCAGCCGGAAAAAAAACAACACCTGGTAGTTCGGAGAAATGCGTTGACAAATGGCTGTAAGCCGACGAACAACAAAAATTTACATTCAAAGCGTATCTCGGTCACTAAGACCGACAGCAACACAGAGAAAAAAACAACCACTAGAAACTAACACCCCGTACCATTAACACAACACACAAAGCACAATATTCAAATAACACCAAGAAATTAACACACAATGCACAATACACAAATAGCACCATGAACACAATAAAGAATGCACAATACACAAATAACACCATGAAAACTTTGTGAAAAAGAACACAGGGGTTAAACTTGCAGACAAGCATCACCACCAAATAAATTCGGGTCGAAACAGTGAATTCGCACTGTATGCACAGCACTAACCACAAAAATAAACACCGATTACACAAGACAAAACCAAGAAACACGTCGGTAAGGTTCAGAACCAACACACAAAAAAAAACCCTCGGTACCACGCGCCAGCAGTACCCGTTCAGCAAGAAAAAAAAATTAAAACAAAAAAATAAAAACAACCACAACATTAAACACAAAACCGTGCGACAGTAAACTGTGTGAAACCGACGAGTAATAAATATAAAATAGGTGAACGACACCAAAAGCAAACTAGAAAAAAAGCCGACACTTGAGCAACAAAAAACAAAACAAAAACACATCAGACAATGTGCATGCCACAGCAAAAATGCAATCAACATCAACAAAACAACATAAAACACCTTGGTAACAGTAAACAATAAACAGAAAATACCAAAACGCTTAGCCGGCACACAAAAAAGTTTGTCGACCAACGGCTTGAGGCCGACGGAAAAAAAAATAAAAGAAAAAGTCAGTAAACGCTACCGACAACAAATTAACGGGAATGTGTGTGCACGGAAAGCAACAAGAAGATAAACTAAAGGAGACACTAACCCACTGACACAGATCTACGGTATGTACAAAAATTATGCACTAAACAAGAAAACACCAATCAAAAAAAAATAAATATAAATATAATAAACTCTGGCTATGGGAGGAGAGCAATAATGCCTGCAGAAACATGAAACCATGACAAATATGGAGACCAGAGAGAGAAAAAGGCAGGCACATCCTGCCGAACCCGCGCCATGTCATACTCAAGTTGGAGGACCGATCTGATGGATGATCGGTACCTCCTGCACAAAAACACCCGGGCCGGATGATAACGCCGGAGAGAAGCTCGATCCACGCTTGAGAGGTAAAACAAATAAATCGTCAACTTCGCTTGGAGAATGATGAATGCACAAACAGAACTGTGGACATCTACAGGGGGAGAATGGCGTCTGAGGAAATAAAAATGGAACATTGTATGAGCACAAGGGCAAACTTTGGAAAGAAGGGAAAACATAATTGAAAACAAGGGCTGTAACACCAGACAAGAATCATAGGAATGTGACACATCACCAAGTGTAGAACAAAAGAAGTTAAGCGGGGAAGCCAAATGACGAAAACGATGAAGGGTACGCGGAGTGAGCAACCGACGGTGTAGGTGCAGCCAATGAATGTCCCTAGCTTTCGGGGAAGCCAGGGAAGTCGATGGATCACTCCACGTACCTGGAAGATCTGTAGCTGAAACAGAAGGAATTGCTAATGGAGCTGTGAAATTGGTAAGAAAATGCGAATAAAGAAGCTTGGCTGTAACTTGATGGGGTAAAAATGGAGAATCGTTTAAGTAGAGAAGAAAGGGAAGACTGAGCGACGGGGCGGAAGACTGAATGAGGCCAAGAGAATTGACAAGTAAAGGATAAAGACGAATAAGACAGGATTGAATAAGACAGAACTGTGCACGATGCTGAGGGGTATCAAGTAACAGAGGGGAAAGGCGATCAAAAGATTTCCAGTGAAGAGAAGAATCAAAAAGTTGAGAAACCTGAACGACGCCACTTGCAAACCAAGTGGAGAAGTTCAGGTACTGAGAATTTGGAGAACGAAGGGCAGAGGAGAAGAAAAGTGGTTCCGCAAGGAGATATCGTTAGTCAAAGCGGGGGGAGGCGGACTGGACATAAGGAGTGCCGGAGGGAGAAAACGGTACGGTAAGTAGCGGGAAAGTGATTGGGAATGAGTGGAAAGAGGTCCATGCGGATAAAAGTAGCCAGAGAAAGAAAAGGACTTCGTGGAAAGAGCAAAGTGTCAATTATAGTAATCGAAGAACCTCATAAATCGAACGCTTTCCATCTCCTCATAAAATGTTGGAGATGGAAAGCGTTCGATTTAAGGGACAAATCCGGAAGGGCAAGACCACCAAAAGAAACCGGAAGGACAAGCGTGGATCGATGAACCCAATGTACGACATCCCATATAAAATTTGTAAAAAGACATTGAACGTGACGAAGAAAGAGGGGAGGAGGGAAATGAGCAAACCAAGTATGAGAAAGGGCCGGAAGAAGAAAAGCGGAAAGAAGATGCGACCTGCTAAAAAAAGAAAGAAACGGTTTCAAACGGCAAAAAGGGACAAGGCGTCGATTCATGTCCTGCACCAAAGGGGACCAAGTGGCGGCAGCAACCGCCACCGGGTTCCCGATGAACACTCCAAGAAGTTTGATGACCGTGGTCGACCACCGGGCACCCCAAGGGCGGTCGCCGCGGGACGACCACGAGCCAGCCCACAAGCCAACAGATTTAGAGGTATTAAGGGCCGCACCTGAAATTGAAGCATACTCAGTATAGGTAGACAAAACAACACCAAAAGCCTGTTGGGAACGTAAAAAAAGAGTAAGGTCGTCCGCATAGGCCGACAAAACCACGCGATGGTGCCGTGTGGAGGCCACACCACGCGGAATGCCTGCCAGCAAACGAGATCGAAGGGAAATAAGAAGTGGTTCAAACGTGAGGGCAAACAGTTGACCCGACAGGGGACAACCCTGCCGGATACCGCTTGCAAAAGGAATAGCAGCCGTCATAAAAGAAGAGGTCCGAACACGAAAGGAAGAATGGGAATATAGATTGGGAAGTGCCTGACAGAAAAGGGAAGGAAAGCCAAAGTGACGAAGAACAGAGAAAAGATAAGAATGATGGACAGAATCGAATGCTTGTTTCTGATCTAGGTTAAAAATAGCGAGAGGTTCAGAAAGACGGGAAGCAAGAGAGTGTAAATCACGGATGGTAGTGATGTTAGTTGCAATCGAACGGGAAGGGATCGTATAAGTTTGGTCAGGATGAATAATAAATTGTAGAACAGGGTTAAGGCGAAGAGCCAGAATTTTTGCAAAGATCTTGTAGTCGGTGTTAAGAATCGAGATGGGGCGCCAGTTAGATAGAAGACCAAGATTACCAGTTTTAGGAATTAGGCGGAGAAGAGCAAAAGCAAAGTCAGAAGAAACGAAAGTCGAAGAAGAAAAGATCGAGTTGAAACAAGCAACGAGAAGAGGAAGCAGAGCAGGAAGAAAGGTTTTATAAAAAGAAAGTGGAAGACCATCAGCCCCAGGGGCGGAGCGGTCATTCAGACTAGAAATGGCAAAACGAACCTCCGAGGGAGAGATCGGTGAAACCAAGGAGGGGGAAAAAAAGACGGGACCTGAGGAAGATGTGATAATAATGGAGAATTCTCTGCAGGCGGCAGGACCCGCAATCGAAACCGATCAGTGAAGTACTGAAAAGTTCGATCACAGATCTGCACTGGATCAGAAACAGTTGAGCCATCTGGAAGCGAGAGAAAAGAAATGTTGGAACTCAGAGCACGGTGGGATTCAAGATGTCGAAGGTGTTGAAATGGGTCATCATGAAAATGTTACTTGGAAAACTTTAACCGGGTAAGAGACGAAGAAGTAAAGGAAGATAGAATGCTATGAAGTTGTGATTGAAGAGCTGCAAACGATGGATCTGAAGGAGAAAGGAACTGTAGTTTACGGTGAAGAATAGTTAAATCATGAAAGCGGTGAAAACGGGACGAAAAAGAGAACTGACGTGCAAACGATAGGATAGAAAGTTTGGTGGAAAGCCACAGAGCTGCTGGGTCAACCGTGAGAGGAAGTTCAGAAATGGATGAAGAAATAATCGAACGAACTTCGGCCTGAAACGTGGGATCGGAAAGGAGAAAATCATCGAGAGACCAAACCGGGGAGGGGGGACAGAGAAAGAGGACAAAAATATTTCCAGAAGAACAGGACGATGGGCGGAGGAAACAGAAGGATGATGGGTTACTTCAACAAGGGAGGAGTGGAGGAAACTAGAAACATAAAACCGGTCGAGACGAGCCGCAGCATGCGCTAAGGCGGCCGGAGGAAACCAAGTGAATTCACGGGACAGAGGGTGGATGGTACGAAATGCGTCAATGAGACAAAAATTACTAACTAGTTGAGACAGTTGGGAGGAAAGGTTAAGGCGACTCTCCCCGGAACCATCACGGTCAAGACCTTGGTTGGAGAGTGCAGTTGAAGTCACCACCAATAAGAACGATTTCAGAAGGAGGAATTTGGGAAAGAAGGGAAATCAAATGCGAAAGAAGAGCATCAGCATCAACCGATGATTGTGGCATATGCAAATTGAAAACATGAAAACGACGGGAAAGATAACTAAAGAAGATACCTTGAAAGGAGCCCAGCAGACTCTGTGACTCAACGATATCTGAAAGAAGAGAATGAAACCGAGTACGGAATGCAATCGCTGTACCGGACCCAATGTGCGTCCGGTAGTTGTGATAAAAAGCGTAGGGCCAGCGTCTCCAGCAGGAATACCCGGTCGCCAAGGAACAGTTCGTCTCCTGGAAGAGGAGGATATCTGTCCTCAGGAAACGAACGTCCTCGAAGACCAAAGCATTCGCGGCTGAAGACGCAAGGCCTCTACAGTTAAAGCAGAGCACATTTAGGGAAGGCATCACTGGGGCGGCTGCATCCAACCTTCCAGTTCTGCCTTCAAAACTTTAAGTAAATACGCCAACCGGCGAGCGTACTGCTCTGTCCCGGAAGGCAGATCAACATTTAATAAGAACTCATGCAGGAACGTCAGTTGGGTTAGCATCTCCGGAAGGTGAGAGAGTTTACTCGCTATACAAGGGAGAGTAATCAATTTCGCCCGTCTGGGGCGAGCAATCAAGGCATACAGATCTGTGAATGAGAGGGGAGTTAAGGGCACCTCAATGTCAGCAAACATAGAGGTGATGTCAACCAGAGAGGGGGCAGGAGAGTCGTCATCAGATTCAGCAAATAAAGTTTCTTCAGAATCGGGATCGGTAACGTCCATGGAATCATCGTTCGGCAAACAGGTAAAACGGTTGTAGATGGAAACTGAAGAAGTAACAGGAGCCGGTCCAGGTGAAGGTGACGAGGATGTAGCCGTCTTCCTGGATTTCTGGCTGTCCTAGGAACTCGCACGACGGTTCGCTGAGCCAGGGGAGTTTTGCCTCTTGGTCCGCTGAACCTTGGGGGTGGAGGCCCCTTCAGACGCTGGCAACGGTGGAAATTCCTGCAGGTCAGTGGATGCCGAAGCAACACGGACCACTGGAGGTGATACGACAGAGGTGGAACCAGGAACGGCAGCTGGAACAGATTCAGTGGGGAGGGTGGGGGAAGAATCCGGAGCGGTGGGCAGAGTCTCCGCTGGAACAGCAGCATCAAGTGATTGAGTTGGAACAGTAGCAGCTGTGGGATGTGGGCATGCCGATGCAAGGTGACCTTCACCCTTGCATCGGAAGCACTGGACGCCAGCAAACAGATTGAAAATGTAGGTCCGGGTTTCAGTTATGAGTTCCAGGGTGGTTGGCCGGTTAACTATTGCTTGTGGGGTTGGAAAGATGACTCGGTATTGACGACGACCGCCCTGAACATGTTTCAGGGGGGAGTCGCGAGCAGCAGCTGGGAGGTACTTTGTGGTACCAACCACTCGCCCCATGGTGTTAAGGGCATCAATTAATACCGAGTCAGGCACAGCTGTGGGTACTGGAGACAAGGTGACAGTCACTGGTCTTTGAGCTGCTGCAACTGGTTGGAGATGTACGGAACCAATGTCCAAGCCAAAAGCCAGGATTTTGTCCACCGCTTGTTGATGAGTGAAGTGCACGACAACACCCCTCCCAAGCGGATAATAGACACAATTCTTTCTCCGGGTACAACTTTAGAAATAGCATTTAAATATTGGGGGAGGGGGTGTCGCGCAGAGCAGGAACAAAAACACTTAAAAGTAAGGCAGACGAAAGTTCCTTACCTTGAGGAGAGTCGAGTGGTAATGTTATCCTTAAAGCGGAAGCAACACGTGTAAACTCTGGTCGCGAAGACACAGAAGCACTTTGTAAAGTAGAAGTCGCACTCACAGCCGCGGCGAACAAACGAGACACAGGAATAGAAGAGCTGGGTACCTCTGACCCAGGCTCCGGCACATTTGTAACCAGCGGTACAGTTGGCGACGAAACCACAACACTATTTGACTGAACACCATTCATGGTGGTCACGGAAGATACAGACGACGAAGAAAGCGCAGAGGAAGGAGATATAGACGGGTATATGGCACTCATGCTGGTGGAGGTAGTAGCCAGCCCGGCTACTAACCCTCGCGGCTCGAGCGTTGCAGCTTGCAACACTCAAGAACAGGCAAAAAACGAAAAAATAAGCACGTACAGCTTGTACGCCTCACTACTTGCGAGGAAGGAACTCAGGTAATAACAACACACGAACTGTCAAAGAACAAACGCAAAAAAAAAAAAACACAAACTTCACACGAAACTTCTAATACTGGCAGGAACTCGAAAAAATGCGACTGATCAGTCAGAACTTCAAAAGAGCATTTATTTACAAAAAAGACAACATACAAACACAAATTTTCACCGGGAAAAAAATTGCACAATAACTCACCGGCAACGACAATAACAACACACAATCAATATCGCAATAAACAGAGAGTACTCTACAGGAAGAAGCAGACGACATCAGAGCAAGTTGAAGAATAACACACGGCAAGATAAAAAGAAAACAGTTGCACAACAAACAATACATACAGGACAGACCACTAATGAAGCAAGGCGGTAAAGAAAAGTCAGCCGAGTTTGTCAAAACTGTCAAGGGAAAAAACACACACGCACGGTCCGACAACAAGCAGCAGCCGGAAAAAACAACACCTGGTAGTTCGGAGAAATGCGTTGACAAATGGCTGTAAGCCGACGAACAACAAAAATTTACATTTAAAGCGTATCTCGGTCACTAAGACCGACAACAACACAGAGAAAAAAACAACCACTAGAAACTAACACCCAGTACCATTAACACAACACACAAAGCACAATATTCAAATAACACCAAGAAATTAACACACAATGCACAATACACAAATAGCACCATGAACACAATAAAGAATGCACAATACACAAATAACACCATGAAAACTTTGTGAAAAAGAACACAGGGGTTAAACTTGCAGACAAGCATCACCACCAAATAAATTCGGGTCGAAACAGTGAATTCGCACTGTATGCACAACACTAACCACAAAAATAAACACCGATTACACAAGACAAAACCAAGAAACACGTCGGTAAGGTTCAGAACCAACACACAAAAAAACCTCGGTACCACGCGCCAGCAGTACCCGTTCAGCAAGAAAAAAATTAAAACAAAAAAATAAAAACAACCACAACATAAAACACAAAACCGTGCGACAGTAAACTGTGTGAAACCGACGAGTAATAAATATAAAATAGGTGAACGACACCAAAAGCAAACTAGAAAAAAAGCCGACACTTAAGCAACAAAAAACAAAACAAAAACACATCAGACAGTGTGCATGCCACAGCAAAAATGCAATCAACATCAACAAAACAACATAAAACACCTTGGTAACAGTAAACAATAAACAGAAAATACCAAAACGCTTAGCCGGCACACAAAAAAGTTTGTCGACCAACGGCTTGAGGCCGACGGAAAATAAAAAAAGAAAAGAAAAAGTCAGTAAACGCTACCGACAACAAATTAACGGGAATGTGTGTGCACGGAAAGCAACAAGAAGATAAACTAAAGGAGACACTAACCCACTGACACAGATCTACGGTATGTACAAAAATTATGCACTAAACAAGAAAACACCAATCAAAAAAAATAAATATAAATATAATAAACTCTGGCTATGGGAGGAGAACAATAATGCCTGCAGAAACATGAAACCATGACAAATATGGAGACCAGAGAGAGAAAAAGGCAGGCACATCCTGCCGAACCCGCGCCATGTCATACTCAAGTTGGAAGACCGATCTGATGGATGATCGGTACCTCCTGCACAAAAACACCCGGGCCGGATGATAACGCCGGAGAGAAGCTCGATCCACGCTTGAGTGGTAAAACAAATAAATCGTCAACTTCGCTTGGAGAATGATGAATGCACAAACAGAACTGTGGACATCTACAGGGGGAGAATGGCGTCTGAGGAAATAAAAATGGAACATTGTATGAGGACAAGGGCAAACTTTGGAAAGAAGGGAAAACATAATCGAAAACAAGGGCTGCAACACCAGACAAGAATCATAGGAATGTGACACATCACCAAGTGTAGAACAAAAGAAGCAAAGCGGGGAAGCCAAATGACGAAAACGATGAAGGGTACGCGGAGTGAGCAACCGACGGTGTAGGTGCAGCCAATGAATGTCCCTAGCTTTCGGGGAAGCCAGGGAAGTCGATGGATCACTCCACGTACCTGGAAGATCTGTAGCTGAAACAGAAGGAATTGCTAATGGAGCTGTGAAATTGGTAAGAAAATGCGAATAAAGAAGCTTGGCTGTAACTTGATGGGGTAAAAATGGAGAATCGTTTAAGTAGAGAAGAAAGGGAAGACTGAGCGACGGGGCGGAAGACTGAATGAGGCCAAGAGAATTGACAAGTAAAGGATAAAGACGAATAAGACAGGATTGAATAAGACAGAACTGTGCACGATGCTGAGGGGTATCAAGTAACAGAGGGGAAAGGCGATCAAAAGATTTCCAGTGAAGAGAAGAATCAAAAAGTTGAGAAACCTGAACGACGCCACTTGCAAACCAAGTGGAGAAGTTCAGGTACTGAGAATTTGGAGAACGAAGGGCAGAGGAGAAGAAAAGTGGTTCCGCAAGGAGATCGTTAGTCGAAGCGGGGGGGGGAGGCGGACTGGACATAAGGAGTGCCAGAGGGAGAAAACGGTACGGTAAGTAGCGGGAAAGTGATTGGGAATGAGTGGAAAGAGGTCCATGCGGATAAAAGTAGCCAGAGAAAGAAAAGGACTTCGTGGAAAGAGCAAAGTGTCAATTATAGTAATCGAAGAACCGCAAGGAAGGGAAAAAATCCTCAAAAAATGTTGGAGATGGAAAGCGTTCGATTTAAGGGACAAATCCGGAAGGGCAAGACCACCAAAAGAAACCGGAAGGACAAGCGTGGATCGATGAACCCAATGTACGACATCCCATATAAAATTTGTAAAAAGACATTGAACGTGACGAAGAAAGAGGGGAGGAGGGAAATGAGCAAACCAAGTATGAGAAAGGGCCGGAAGAAGAAAAGCGGAAAGAAGATGCGACCTGCTAAAAAAAGAAAGAAACGGTTTCAAACGGCGAAAAGGGGCAAGGCGTCGATTCATGTCCTGCACCAAAGGGGACCAAGTGGCGGCAGCAACCGCCACCGGGTTCCCGATGAACACTCCAAGAAGTTTGATGACCGTGGTCGACCACCGGGCACCCCAAGGGCGGTCGCCGCGGGACGACCACGAGCCAGCCCACAAGCCAACAGATTTAGAGGTATTAAGGGCCGCACCTGAAATTGAAGCATACTCAGTATAGGTAGACAAAACAACACCAAAAGCCTGTTGGGAACGTAAAAAAGAGTAAGGTCGTCCGCATAGGCCGACAAAACCACGCGATGGTGCCGTGTGGAGGCCACACCACGCGGAATGCCTGCCAGCAAACGAGATCGAAGGGAAATAAGAAATGGTTCAAACGTGAGGGCAAACAGTTGACCCGACAGGGGACAACCCTGCCGGATACCGCTTGCAAAAGGAATAGCAGCCGTCATAAAAGAAGAGGTCCGAACACGAAAGGAAGAATGGGAATATAGATTGGAAAGTGCCTGACAGAAAAGGGAAGGAAAGCCAAAGTGACGAAGAACAGAGAAAAGATAAGAATGATGGACAGAATCGAATGCTTGTTTCTGATCTAGGTTAAAAATAGCGAGAGGTTCAGAAAGACGGGAAGCAAGAGAGTGTAAATCACGGATGGTAGTGATGTTAGTTGCAATCGAACGGGAAGGGATCGTATAAGTTTGGTCAGGATGAATAATAAATTGTAGAACAGGGTTAAGGCGAAGAGCCAGAATTTTTGCAAAGATCTTGTAGTCGGTGTTAAGAATCGAGATGGGGCGCCAGTTAGATAGAAGACCAAGATTACCAGTTTTAGGAATTAGGCGGAGAAGAGCAAAAGCAAAGTCAGAAGAAACGAAAGTCGAAGAAGAAAAGATCGAGTTGAAACAAGCAACGAGAAGAGGAAGCAGAGTAGGAAGAAAGGTTTTATAAAAAGAAAGTGGAAGACCATCAGCCCCAGGGGCGGAGCGGTCATTCAGACTAGAAATGGCAAAACGAACCTCCGAGGGAGAGATCGGTGAAACCAAGGAGGGGGAAAAAAAGACGGGACCTGAGGAAGATGTGATAATAATGGAGAATTCTCTGCAGGCGGCAGGACCCGCAATCGAAACCGATCAGTGAAGTACTGAAAAGTTCGATCACAGATCTGCACTGGATCAGAAACAGTTGAGCCATCTGGAAGCGAGAGAAAAGAAATGTTGGAACTCAGAGCACGGTGGGATTCAAGATGTCGAAGGTGTTGAAACGGGTCATCATGAAAATGTAACTTGGAAAACTTTAACCGGGTAAGAGACGAAGAAGCAAAGGAAGATAGAATGCTATGAAGTTGTGATTGAAGAGCTGCAAACAATGGATCTGAAGGAGAAAGGAACTGTAGTTTACGGTGAAGAATAGTTAAATCATGAAAGCGGTGAAAACGGGACGAAAAAGAGAACTGACGTGCAAACGATAGGATAGAAAGTTTGGTGGAAAGCCACAGAGCTGCTGGGTCAACCGTGAGAGGAAGTTCAGAAATGGATGAAGAAATAATCGAACGAACTTCGGCCTGAAACGTGGGATCGGAAAGGAGAAAATCATCGAGAGACCAAACCGGGGAGGGGGGACAGAGAAAGAGGACAAAAATATTTCCAGAAGAACAGGACGATGGGCGGAGGAAACAGAAGGATGATGGGTTACTTCAACAAGGGAGGAGTGGAGGAAACTAGAAACATAAAACCGGTCGAGACGAGCCGCAGCATGCGCTAAGGCGGCCGGAGGAAACCAAGTGAATTCACGGGACAGAGGGTGGATGGTACGAAATGCGTCAATGAGACAAAAATTACTAACTAGTTGAGACAGTTGGGAGGAAAGGTTAAGGCGACTCTCCCCGGAACCATCACGGTCAAGACCCGGTTGGAGAGTGCAGTTGAAGTCACCTCCAATAAGAACGATTTCAGAAGGAGGAATTTGGGAAAGAAGGGAAATCAAATGCGAAAGAAGAGCATCAGCATCAACCGATGATTGTGGCATATGCAAATTGAAAACATGAAAACGACGGGAAAGATAACTAAAGAAGATACCTTGAAAGGAGCCCAGCAGACTCTGTGACTCAACGATATCTGAAAGAAGAGAATGAAACCGAGTACGGAATGCAATCGCTGTACCGGACCCAATGTGCGTCCGGTAGTTGTGATAAAGCGTAGGGCCAGCGTCTCCAGCAGGAATACCCGGTCGCCAAGGAACAGTTCGTCTCCTGGAAGAGGAGGATATCTGTCCTCAGGAAACGAACGTCCTCGAAGACCAAAGCATTCGCGGCTGAAGACGCAAGGCCTCTACAGTTAAAGCAGAGCACATTTAGGGAAGGCATCACTGGGGCGGCTGCATCCAACCTTCCAGTTCTGCCTTCAAAACTTTAAGTAAATACGCCAACCGGCGAGCGTACTGCTCTGTCCCGGATGGCAGATCAACATTTAATAAGAACTCATGCAGGAACGTCAGTTTGGTTAGCATCTCCGGAAGGTGAGAGAGTTTACTCGCTATACAAGGGAGAGTAATCAATTTGGCCCGTCTGGGGCGAGCAATCAAGGCATACAGATCTGTGAATGAGAGGGGAGTTAAGGGCACCTCAATGTCAGCAAACATAGAGGTGATGTCAACCAGAGAGGGGGCAGGAGAGTCGTCATCAGATTCAGCAAATAAAGTTTCTTCAGAATCGGGATCGGTAACGTCCATGGAATCATCGTTCGGCAAACAGGTAAAACGGTTGTAGATGGAAACTGAAGAAGTAACAGGAGCCGGTCCAGGGAAGGTGACGAGGATGTAGCCGTCTTCCTGGATTTCTGGCGGTCCGAGGAACTCGCACGACGGTTCGCTGAGCCAGGGGAGTTTTGCCTCTTGGTCCGCTGAACCTTGGGGGTGGAGGCCCCTTCAGACGCTGGCAACGGTGGAAATTCCTGCAGGTCAGTGGATGCCGAAGCAACATGGACCACTGGAGGTAATACGACAGAGGTGGAACCAGGAACGGCAGCTGGAACAGATTCAGTGGGGAGGGTGGGGGAAGAATCCGGAGCGGTGGGCAGAGTCTCCGCTGGAACAGCAGCATCAAGTGATTGAGTTGGAACAGTAGCAGCTGTGGAATGTGGGCATGCCGATGCAAGGTGACCTTCACCCTTGCATCGGAAGCACTGGACGCCAGCAAACAGATTGAAAATGTAGGTCCGGGTTTCAGTTATGAGTTCCAGGGTGGTTGGCCGGTTAACTATTGCTTGTGGGGTTGGAAAGATGACTCGGTATTGACGACGACCGCCCTGAACATGTTTCAGGGGGAGTCGCGAGCAGCAGCTGGGAGGTACTTTGTGGTACCAACCACTCGCCCCATGGTGTTAAGGGCATCAATTAATACCGAGTCAGGCACAGCTGTGGGTACTGGAGACAAGGTGACAGTCACTGGTCTTTGAGCTGCTGCAACTGGTTGGAGATGTACGGAACCAATGTCCAAGCCAAAAGCCAGGATTTTGTCCACCGCTTGTTGATGAGTGAAGTGCACGACAACACCCCTCCCAAGCGGATAATAGACACAATTCTTTCTCCGGGTACAACTTTAGAAATAGCATTTAAATATTGGGGGAGGGGGTGTCGCGCAGAGCAGGAACAAAAACACTTAAAAGTAAGGCAGACGAAAGTTCCTTACCTTGAGGAGAGTCGAGTGGTAATGCTATCCTTAAAGCGGAAGCAACACGTGTAAAC
Source organism: Macrothele yani (assembly GCA_039090855.1). NCBI lineage: Eukaryota > Metazoa > Arthropoda > Arachnida > Araneae > Macrothelidae > Macrothele > Macrothele yani. The sequence continues at coordinate 44,610,856 of CM077006.1, forward strand.
TCTGGTCGCGAAGACACAGAAGCACTTTGTAAAGTAGAAGTCGCACTCACAGCCGCGGCGAACGAACGAGACACAGGAATAGAAGAGCTGGGTACCTCTGACCCAGGCTCCGGCACATTTGTAACCAGCGGTACAGTTGGCGACGAAACCACAACACTATTTGACTGAACACCATTCATGGTGGTCACGGAAGATACAGACGACGAAGAAAGCGCAGAGGAAGGAGATATAGACGGGTATATGGCACTCATGCTGGTGGAGGTAGTAGCCAGCCCGGCTACTAACCCTCGCGGCTCGAGCGTTGCAGCTTGCAACACTCAAGAACAGGCAAAAAACGAAAAAATAAGCACGTACAGCTTGTACGCCTCACTACTTGCGAGGAAGGAACTCAGGTAATAACAACACACGAACTGTCAAAGAACAAACGCAAAAAAAAACACAAACTTCACACGAAACTTCTAATACTGGCAGGAGCTCGAAAAAATGCGACTGATCAGTCAGAAGCCATCGCTTAGACCACTGCGCCACCAAGTCGGCACGACGTATTGGAGAACAAAGAGGGTTAAGCAATAAATAACTTTCTCTTACCGACGGCGATTTGGGGCTATGTAAGTCAGTGTCTTCCAACGTCATTGTACAAACCTGACTAGAGGGCGTTGTTTGGCACAGCAGTTTGAATGGAAATATATATATATATATTTTTTGAAATCAGAAAGTTACAAGGATTAATCACTAAATAATTCCGATTACCTTTGGTAGAGGATGGTGCGTTCTGAAAGAAAAAAGCACTGCATATCCGTATCTGTTTCACAGAAAGAACAGAGTGCAGGTAGAACTCAGTTCAAGCAGCTTCAATTTACGCCCGACTTGCGCTTCTCGTAGATCACGATTTAAGAGGGTGATGAGTCATGACTCTGTCGGACTTCCTACACACAGGTGGTCCCGACATTGTAATAAAACTATAATACTAAATGATTAAACTACGGCCTAAAATGTATTTAAGTAGTTAAAGAAAAAACTGAATTTAAAATGTGACGAGAAAAGGCAAATTACATTAACTATAGACTAAGAACTGAAAGTGAACTGACAAACATGCATACAGACAACAGTAGCCGAAAGGTTAGAAGTGACAGTTAGCGTCCTGCTATCTAGACACCTCCCAATAACAGAAAATGTGACAGAGACAGCAAAGAAATTTGGACTAGATGATGTAGAAGTTGGCCACCTAAATGAGCTTCTAAAAAGTCATGGTGAAGAGCGTTCAACGGAAGAAATAGAAGAGCTAACTGAACAATTGTCCAAATAACGCACTGAGGAAAGTGAAGCTGACTGTGCAATGTCTGTCAGGATACTAACAGCAGTGGTGTATTGCTAATTGAAAAAAGTACTACAAACGCGATGTGCATTTACTTTTCAGTACCTTTTCCTTCTCTCTCTCTCCCCCTCCATTCCGCCCTTCCCCTTTTTATTATACACTGCTGGCCACCTAAGATGCCACACCAAGAAGGACACGAGATAGCAAAGCCAGATTTACTGGACACATAACAACAGATACAAAGATGAAACGATTGAGCTTACAGGCCCGTGCGACTTGCGGAACACGCAGATATCAATAGTTCGTGTCGCCTCCATGGCTGGCAATAACGGCCGCTACACGATCCGGCATCCAACGAAAGATGCTTTGGATGTGGGCTTGGGGTATGTCGGTCCAGGCTGCTTCCACACGTTGCCACAGTTCATCAGGCGTAGCTGCGGGTGGTGCTTGCCGGGCAACTCGGTTGCCGACCAGCGACCAGACGTGTTCGATGGGCGACATATCGGGAGAACAGGCGGGCCACGGCAGCGGTGACACCTGGTGGGCCGTGAAGAATCGTGCGGGCGCGCACTGTCTTGTTGAAAAGTGGCCGCTGGCAGGTCCTGCAGGTAAGGGAGGATTACAGGCTCCAAAACGTCGGAGATGTAGCTGCGGCTGCTGAATGTACCGGCGATGCGTACCAGAAGGGTGCGGGTGTCATATTCAATTGCGCCCCAAACCATAACGCCAGGCGACGGACCGGTATGGCGATGCATAATGCAGGCGTCATACAGTCTCTCGCCGCGGTGCCGCCACTCGCGGATCTGACCATCCTGGTGTTGCAGGCAGAAGCACGATTCGTCGGAGAAGACAATGTCGTGTCATTCCGTAGTCCAGGTGCGGCGTTCAACGTCCCACTGCCGCCGCACTCGCCGGTGGTGTAACGTCAATGGTAATCGGAGCAATAGGCGCCGTGCGACATGTCCCCGCTCCTGCATACGACGTCGAACGGTATGTGCTGACACAGGTTGTTGCGCAACACACCCTATTTCTTGCGCTAACGTTCGTGATGTGGAGGTGCGAGCCGTGAATGCCCGCCGCACAACATGCCGGTCCTCTCGTTCTGCGGTGTGCCGCGGTTGCGGCAATTGCTCACATCGGTCCGTCCGCCCCTCCTGCACCCACAAAATCCGTACTCGCCTCACTGTGGCTGGATGTCGTCCCACACGGGCGCCGATGTCTCGGTACGATAAGCCGCTGTCGCGATAAGCCACTATTCGTTCTCTGTCGAACTTCGAAACGTGCTGAAATGGCTGCCGTATTCTGCGACGAGGCATCAGGAAGCTTCCCACGCACAGGTCCGGCAGTACAACACACTTCCACTACTTACACCCCGCCTTCTGTGCACCCTTCTTATAGTGCTTCTCGGAGGCGTGCCGGGCGCACATGATTTGTATATGCCCTGCGATGCTAATAGTTTGCATGTCCTCTCGCGAGCGACGCATGCTGCGAATTTCAGGTCAATCGGATGCTTCCTTCTTGGTGTTGCATTTTGGGTGGCCAGCAGTGTACATACAAACACCTCTCTCTCTCTCTCTCTCTCTCTCTTTTTGTCTGGAAAGCTTGACGTCACAGTAACGTCTACATTCCTGTTATATAATAGCACGTGATTACTTTTAGATGTCAAGGTCATCGCATGCTAATTTTAAAACATTAGATTATCAATGACTCGAGTTCTACGCGAATGTTTTCGGTGTACAAAATTCGAATTGAATTCCTAATATCACAGAAAGTTGAGTTTACACGCGATCACATTGAGATGTCAAGGTGATCGCGTGCTAATTTAAAAAACATTAGATTACCCATTATTCGAGTTCTATTTATCCGATCTACAACATTCGAATTGAATTCTTAACAGCACGGCAAGTTGCGCTTTTATATTAATTTAATTTAGCACTATTCGAATATTAGTTTGTGCGCTTTAATTATTTTTTACTTTTTTTATTTAACTAACTTTCCAAATTTAGTGCTGATTATATTATACATTTTGCAAAATATCAATCTATCTAATCGCTCTGACCTACAATAAAAACTGAAATCTTGGTGTTTTAAAGTGAGCAAGATTGCATCTAAAAGCAGATGTCGCCCCAATAGCACACTGTCGAGAATTTAGATAGTTCTGATTTGTAATACGAGATGGTGCATTATTTTATAAAAAAGCTTCGATATGAAGTTTCAGACCAACCATTCAATAGGACACTCTAAATCAATCCGTGAAGAGAAGAACAAGTGTGCCGGAGAAAAAGTAACTTAACGCGAAAAATCAAAGTAAAAGTTATTAAGGTAAGTATACACGAAAGCAACTTTCCGAGTTTAGTGCTGATTATATTACACATTTGGCAAAATATCGATCTACATAGGATTCTTAGAAGCAGAGATATCGATAAAAATGAGATATATATATCAACGTCCCTGGAGGGAAAACTATCTATTATTTTAAGAAGGCATTCTCAAAAGGTTTTCCGTGGTAAGCGGTACTGGTCCACGAAAAAACTTTTCCAATCGAGATTTCAGAAGCTCAGATTTGCTGCAAATACATCCGAAATCGAAATAAATACTTACGCCCTCTGGTGGCCAAATTATTCTCTACCAAAAATTATAAATTATATGCAGAACATTTTCCACGAGGAGTTGTATCGGATGCGGAAATAATTTTTCAAATAGAACTTTTAGAAGCAGAGATCGCGGGAAATCGCGATTCACCTTTACGTTCCCTAGCGGAAAATCTATGCATTTCTTGAAAAAGAAACTGTACGCAATACAATCTTCGTTATAAGTGGCATCGAAAGGAAGAAAGCATTTTTTTCAATCGCGTATTTAAAAGTAAGTATTAGATTGGATTCCAAGGGACAGGAAAAGACCCAGAAAAAGACCACATGGGAGATGGGTGGATGAAATTCGAAAGTATGCTGGAGTGACATGGAGGAGACTGGCACAAGACAGACCGTTGTGGAGGAAACTTGGGGAGACCTTCGTCCAGCAGTGGATTGATAATGGTTGACAATGATGATGATGATGATGATGATGATGATATGGAACAAAATATACACTTCCTGAGAGAGAAAATGCCACACCATGAAGGAATGCTCGAAAACAGACCAAACTGCGCACACAGATAGCCAAGTAGGTCCTGAGCAAATGATTCAATTGTCACATATAGACTAGGCTTCAATGGCCGAATATACAGGATGATCAAAAGGAGTGTGGCCCTCATTTTGGGCGATACAGCGTTGAATCCGACGTGGCATCGAGGCAATGAGAATCAGAATATAATCCTGGGGTATCGCGGAGCATATGGTGTTGATCCGAGTCCACAGTTCATCTTCATTTTGCGGGGGTGAGAGGGTACTCAACCGAAGTCCGATCGGGTCCCACAGATGCTCGATGGGCGAGAGGTCAGAGGATCGCCCTGGCCACGATAGCATCCACACACAGTGTAAAGCATTCAGGCTGATTCGAGCGGTATGCGGCTGGGCGTTATCCTGTTGAAAAACGGCGTTTAGGATGTCCTCCAGATATGGTAGTGCCACGGGCCGCTGCACCTCGTGAACATAGTGGCGTGCCGTCAATGTGCCCGTAATGCATACCAGCGGTGAGCGGCTGTTGGCGCTAATAGCACCCCACACCTTGATTCCACGTCGCCGGGCCGTGTGGCGCTCCACAATGGCGGAGAAATCCGCTCGTTGGGCACGTCGCCTACAGACACTCACACGGCGATCATCCGTAGTGAGACAGAAACGCGATTCGTAGCTGAACACCACACTGTTCCATTCGGCACCCCACGCAGCTCTGGAGCGACACCACGCCGAGCGGTGACGACGATGGCTCGCTGTTAAAGGTAGCCTTCGCAACGGACGGCTGGCCTGCAAACCAGAGGCAGCCAATCTGCGCGACAGTGTTCGCGTCGATATCGGAGCATTCAAGCCTCCCCGTACACTCCGCAAAATGTCCCCCGTTGTGGCCTGTGGGTCCGCTACGGCATGATGTCAGATGCGACGATCGGTGCGCTCGGACGTCCGTCTCCGTGATGCGGTCCCCCTACGACGTTGCACAGATCTGTCTTGGGACCACTGTCTCCAAATGCGACCGACGGTTGTGGCCCCACGTTGCGCATCTTCAGCAATACGACGCAAGAACCATCCGGCGGTACGAAGGCCTTAGATGACACCTCTCTTGAACTCATCCGTTTGACGAAATCGCATACGACGGCGTCTTAACAGCATTAGCACCCCTTGTTCGTTCTCCAGACACTATTATAGCAGAACCACTCACTTCTCGCGGCTGTGACGACGTCTCGACTGATGGCCTCAAGGGCTGGTTGCCCGCTTATATCCAGCGCGCCGTTCGTGCGATTGACCTGAAAATGCAATCATTTGCATAACTTGTACGTGTGCATCAACCCTACAATTTGCACGGCGGCGGTACGTTCCCGTCCTTGTGGTGTGGCATGTCATACAGTGTATTTTTGAATTCGATAGCATATTCATTTATATCCTGTAGCGGCAAAGTCATAAATCGGAAAAGAACCGGAAAGCTAAGATCATCGTTCTTATATTTTAAGCTTTCAAATGGAAACAGAATTTTTCAAATAAATAAATAAATACATCGCTTTCTCCACGTTCCAAAAACACATAGCAACCGAAAAATTGTTTTCAGCCGCCGCCGTTGAATTGAACCTAGGAACTCTCGATATCTAGCCGAGCGCATTAACTTTACACCACGGTGGCCAACAATCCACGGTGATATGTGGTTTTTTTGTTTTTTTTTTTTGTGTGTTTTTTTTTTTTGCCCACCAGATGGAGACGTCTCAATAGCTGAGCCCATCTTACGGATTTATGATGTCAGAAGCTGACTTAAAGATTCACATAGCACCGCGGATTGTTGGCCACCGTGGTGTAAAGTTAACACGCTCGGCAGGACATCGAGAGTTCCGTGATTCAATTCCACGGCGGCGGCTGAAAACAATTTTTCGGTTGCTATGTGTTTCTGGAAGGTGGAAAGAGCGGTGTATTTATTTATTTACTGAGGCCACGTATTTGAAGGATTTTTAAATCAGAATTTTTCAAATCGGACTAATAGTTGCAGAGATATGGTGTGGACAGACGGTTCAACGGACGGACAAAGTGTAAGCATGTACATTTTTACAAAAGACATGCTAAAAAAACGTATGTTTATGCATGTTCTTTTAGCATACAAAGTTTCATGCTTTTGTCACAAAAAATGACGTTCTCGTCCATGTTTTCTGTCGCAACTCTTCGAGTTGTAGCAGTGTAAAAATCTACTTTAAATCAAAGAATAAACCAGGGTGCCTTCCCGGTGAGCGAGTTGTCTGAGGCGCGGGCTTCTGACCATTTATCTGAGATGCCCACTGGCTGGATTTCCGGATGAGGTACAGTTGGCCCGCTTGTCAAAGAACGCTCACTCCCTGGAACCAGTTACCCTAAATTAGGGATGGCTTATAGCCTTCAGTGTTGCTTATGGACTTCGTTAAATCCCAATTAACCAGTTACTCAAAGGCCTGACTGTATGTCGATAGATTATTCATTTGTTTCCTAAGAGCACTTGCGAAGCAGAATCATCATGCAATAGTTCCCTTTACCATAGAACGTTATTGAAACACATTACACATTCACTTTTCATAAGTTAGTACACCATTGAGCCATTACATTATGACCACCCCCCAGCTTAGAGAAATGAGCGCGCCTGAAGACCGAACGGTGGCGCAGGTGAAGCTCACAGAGCAGTATACAGGGTGTTTCAAAAGTAGTGGAACAAACTTAAAGGGGGTGATAGAACACACCGTAACAAGCACTTTTCGTCATAGAACGCATGGTCGCGAGTTACGCGGTTAGGCGCTGGAGGGCGCTTTCCGTTTCCCCACACACGCCGTCTTTCGCAACGCAAAGACCCATATCTTTTACCCGAACGTCTGGATGGGAGGATGTACCTTATTTTCCTTCAACAGGTCTTGCCTGAATTGATCCAGCATGTACCAGCAGCCGTCCGCCGTAAAATGTGGTTCCAGCATGATGGAGCGCCAGCTCATTTCAGCACTCAGGTGCGTGATTACTTGAACGCCACATTTCCAGGCCAATGAATTGCCCGAGGTAGACCCATCGCTTGGACGCCACGATCATCCTCTGGATTTCTTTTTTTGGGGACATCTTAAGTCCGTAATGTACGACGCTCCCATTAATTCCAATGAGGAAACTAGTCGCCAGACTTTCAGTCGCTGCTGCAGCTGTCCGGGAAATACCTGGTATTTTCCACATCATACGGGCATCTTTACGTCGACGATGCGAAGCGTGTATCAGGAGTGGCTGTCGCCCTTTGGAGTAGCTTTTGTAAATGTAATTAATTTCAGTATTCACTTATTAATGTTTGCAAATTTGATGTAATTTTGTGATGCCACGTTTTGTTTTTTATTTTGTCTACAATCGAGCTTTGTTTTGATTTGTTGTGCCTCTCCTGTCTTTGCATTGCGAAAGAAAGACGGCGTGTGTTGGAAAACGGAAAGCGCCCGCCAGCGCCTGACCGTGTAACTTGCGACCATGCATTCTATGGCGAAAAGTGCTTGTTTCGGTGTGTTCTATCACCCCTTTAAGTTTGTTCCACTACTTTTGAAACACCCTGTATATACAACCTCAGGACCCGGCTTTCGGTTAGTAGAGTGTTGGGAGTCAGATGGGAAAAGCTGCCGATTCATCGAAGTTTGTTAAAGGACAAATTGTCTGTCACGGAGCCTCGGAACTACGATCTCGGAAACAGCGTTGCTTGTGGGTTGCTCACGTGCCGCTGTAGTGAGTACGTATCAAAAGTGGTGCACAGATGGCCAAACGACGAACCGTCATCCAGCCGGGTGGCGTCCGCAGCTCATTGATGCCATCAGAGGGAAGCGGAGACTGTCGTGCATTGTTCACAGCGACCGCAGGTCTACATTGCGACAAATCACCCTCAGCTACAACAGTAGTGATCAGGGCAATGTGTCACAGCACACAATCAATCGCAGCCTTCCGCGCATGTGCATGGGTAGCCGATGACCCAGCCGGGTCTCCATATTCACTGCATGTGATCGTCAACAACGTATGAAATGGACCCAAGATAATCGAGATTGGACTGTGGATGATTGGAAGAAAGTGGCCTAGTCTGACGAATCAAGATTCCTGTTGCATCACGTAGACGGCCGAGCGCGAATACGCCGATTACCAACGGAGGCTATGGCACCTATGGATGCACTGTTGGGCGGAAACAGGCCAGCGGCAGTGGTGTCATTCTGTGGGCGATGTTTTCTTGGGACGCTTTAGGTCCCATTATCCCAACAGCACAATCTCTGACAGCTGTCAGGTATCTGGACATCGTTGCTGACGAAGTTCACCCATTCATGGCAACTGTGTATCCTGCGGGTGATGGTAATTACGAACAGGATAATGCGCCATGCCACACTGCCAGAGTCGTCAAGGAGTGCTTCGAGGAACATGGTGGTGACTTTCTGTTAATGCCCTAGCCTCCACATTCACCTGATATGAACCCAATCGAACATTTGTGGTTCGACTTGGAAAAGTGGGTTCGTGCTAAATCGCCACCACCCCGAAATGTACAGGAACTGGAGGACCTGCTGTTGACATTATGGTACCAGATACCCCAGGATACGCATCGCCACTTCATCGAATCGGTGCCTCGCTGAGTAGCCGCTGTTTTGCGGGCTACAGAGGATCCTACAGCTTATTAGGTAGGTAGTCATAATGTAATGACTCATCGATGTAGCCCTCAACGTTTGTGACGTACCTGCCAGCAGGACGCACACGACATAAAGGCAGATAGGAATCAGAATAATCGTCTGCGTAGCTCAGTTGGTAGAGCGACTTGTTCCGGAATAAGCGGCCTCGGGTTCGAATCCCGGCGTAGACCAAAAATGACGGAGAAATTTACTTCGTTATAATGGCGCCCGAACTATCCGGATGACCCGGCCGTTCAAAATCTCGCATTGGTGTGATGTTATTTCCACACCGCGAGACAGGAAAAATCAGAGAATTCCTTCTCCAGCGCTTCGAAAAATGTGTGATGTTGCATTCCACACAGCAGATTGACTGGGAGTTCTCAAGTGCACGTTCTACAGTGGATGGCTGCCTGCAACGATTCATGGTCACGGCTGACCCGTGGGCCATGCCCCCGGCCGTCTTTCGGGGGGGGGGGAGATGTGACGTACCTGCCAGAAGGACGCACACGACATAAAGGCAGATAGGAATCAGAATAATCGTCTGCGTAGCTCAGTTGGTAGAGTGACTTGTTCCGGAATAAGCGGCCTCGGGTTCGAATCCCGGCGTAGACCAAAAATGACGGAGAAATTTACTTCGTTATACGTTGCTTATGGATGTTGTTAAATCCCAATAAAATATTAACGAGTTACTCAAAGGCTACTGTATGCCGATAGATTAGTTATTTGTTTCCCTAGAGTACTTGCTAACCAGAATCATCATGTAATATTTCTCTTTATCAGAGAACATTGCTGAAACAAATTACACATTCACCTTTCACGTATGTTTTCTGAATTGTCCATAACAATTCAAGATGCCACAAAAAATACTGCGAAGACTTCTGATCTACCGTGATAGTAATATATGGCTCTTTTTACGTGAAAGTAGAAAAGGTAAAGAAAAGAATGTACCTGTCATGACTTCCATCTTGATCTGCTTTTTAACATTTATTATGCTTTCCCATATTTCGCATAAATAGTGAGCAGAGGCTAAGTTAAATATTTAATATGTAAACGGGGAACAGTAATTTTCAGTAGCTTATATTGCTTAACATTACCAAACTTGTTTAACTCGCTAAAACGTGTTGGTTGTGATGTTTTTAGAAGTGATAAGAAAGATGTCCTTGCGTGCATGTGAAAAATAAGAAAAAAAAAGGAATTCTTCTGTCCATATATTAAAGAAACTTTGGTGTACAAGTGCACTTATGAGGTTAAGAAGCAAATTTTTCTTCCTTTGTGAACCGTTGTCCCATTTCGTGGTGTAGGTGTGCGTAGAATACGGCAACTGTGTTAATGAAAGAATTCCTTCTTTTCTTCGTAGAATCGCCTCGTGTAGTGTGAAGCACATACAATTGGCGACGTAAAGAATCGGCGTTTTGATTTACAAAGTAACAATAGCTTGCAGAAGGTGGCGTTTCTGTTTAAACGAAACGAAAACGGTTTGAGTGGAATATCAATTTTTTTTTTTTTTTTTTTTGTGTGTGTGAAGCCTGATATTTTTTTAATCTATGGAAAAAAATCTGTTTCGTATCAGATACAGTTTGCTGCGACGAAACTTTTGCACACATTTTGGGTGAAAACCACCAGTGTTTTCGGCCATAAAACGAAGGATATAGGTATACCAGAAATATTTTGTTTTCTCCACACGGGCAATTTAACATTTAAAAGCTTACTGGAGTTATGTTGCCAAAGGTCCTCGGCTTGACCATGGGACGAATTGGCATTAGATCGTTCTATTGTATCAATTGCCCTTTTGGATGAATTGACATTAGATCGTACTATTGTATCAATTGCCCCTTTGGACGAATTGACATTAGATCGTACTATTGTAGCACTTGCCCCTTTGGACGAATTAGCATTAGATCGTATTATTGTTTTAATTGCCCCTTTGGACGAATTGGCATTAGATCGTACTATTGTATCAATTGCCCCTTTGGACGAATTGGCATTAGATCGTACTATTGTATCAATTGCCCCTTTGGACGAATTGACATTCGATCGTACTATTGTATCAATTGCCTCTTTGGACGAATTGACATTAGATCGTACTATTGTATCAATTGCCTCTTTGGACGAATTGACATTAGATCGTACTATTGTAGAACTTGCCCATTTGGACGAATTGGCATTAGATCGTATTATTGTTTTAATTGCCCCTTTGGACGAATTGGCATTAGATCGTACTATTGTATCAATTGTCCCTTTGGACGAATTGATATTAGATCGTACTATTGTATCAATTGCCCCTTTGGACGAATTGACATTAGATCGTACTATTGTATCAATTGCCTCTTTGTACGAATTGGCATTAGATCGTACTATTGTAGCACTTGCCCCTTTGGACGAATTGGCATTAGATCGTATTATTGTTTTAATTGCCCCTTTGGACGAATTGGCATTAGATCGTACTATTTTATCAATTGCCCCTTTGGACGAATCCTCGAGGATCGTGTAAATATATCTGAACGGTGTGGCCTAGTCGTTCTTTCTTATTATTGGATGTTTTAACAACCACCGTGAGCAAGTCGATCGGCTGCAAACAGTCGCCTGTCCGTAATTGAGAGCCATTGGTTCCAGGGAGAGGGGAGAATCAGTGCCATAAAGCAACACAACATCCATGCCACATCGGGATTCGAACCCGGACCCGTCTGGGACGAAGGTCTAGTGGTCCGCGCGCACCACTTGCTGCCAAAATCCAACCGTGATTCGGAAGCCACGTGAAACCATTTTTTTTTTTTTTATCGAAGGTTTAAAAATATTATTTAGTTGATCTGGTGTTACAGATATAGTGACAAGATAAACAGACATAGTTGTACAGTATTGACAGCCAGACGTAGAAAGTGTATTCAGTTTACATCAACAATGTATACATAGCGAACATGGTATACAGTATGCCAAATGATCAAGTAACACAGAGAGAGCCAGTGCTGATAAAGTAACGCATACACATAGCGAACATGGTAGACAGTATGCCAAATGATCAAGTAACAGAAAGTCAGTGTTGATCAAGTAACACATAGACATAGCGAGCATGGTAGACAGTATGCCAAATGATCAAGTAACCCTAGAAAACCTTATCCTGGGAGTGAATCATTATAGATATCAACAAAGGCAATAGCTGATATTTATGTTATGCCGAAAAGACAACATGCACAAAATGAGTTGACAAGCATTTTAGTACTAAAAAAAAAATATTAATGTGGCGCCACACCAAAAAAAAAAAAAAAAACATTACATACTGACAAGGAGATAATGTATGTGATATTTTGTCCTCAAAGTCTGTCAAAAAGTTCTGTGATACTTTGAGTACAGAGAAAAGTTCAAATAAATAGCGTTGATAAAGCAAAGCTCTGTGACATTTGTTTGTCCTCACAGTCCGTCACAAAGGTTCTGCGATAGTTTTTGAGGACAGAAAAGTTCAAATAAATAGTCTTTTGATATCGAAGTCCTGTGATACATTTTGAGTATAAGGAAAGATTCAAATAGTCTTTATAGAGCAAAGCTCTATATAGTAAAAAGTTCCTTTGAGCTTGAAGGTCAATTGTAATAACAAAAAAAATGTTTTAACAGTACCTGTTGCTAGCAAAGAATACCCGTGTGTGGACATTCTTACTTTGCTGTCAGGGTGACAACGGTACTCTCGAAGCTTCCCGCTTCACAGGCTGAGGTTGCAGGTCACTGGATCGCCGGGATGTATCAGGATTTCTCGTGGACAAGGCAAGTTAACCAGAAGAAGCAGGGTCATCAGGCTGTCGCAAGGAAGTCCCAGGCTGGAGCGAAGAGGTCCCAGGCTGGAGCAAGGAAGTCCCAGGTTGGCGCAAGGAAGCCCCAGGCTGGCGCAAGGAAGCCCCAGGCTGGCGCAAGGAAGCCCCAGGCTGGCGCAAGGAAGTCCCAGGCTGGCTTGGAGACGAACCCGGAATCTGGGAAGGGTGAAGATCCGGTCGTTTCTTTGACGGTCGATGAAGCGGTGTAAAACTAGAAGGGCGCTTCCGTGAACGACGAGGAACGGTGGAGGAAGGTATAGGCTCCGTCCGTCCCGAGCAAAGATTCCAAGGACGAAATCCTGGCGGATGCAAATGCTGGACTCTATGTCTGGATTGTAGCCCAACACTAGAAGTTGCACTAGGAGACTGTGGAACAGGAGGGGGAAATTCAGGCGACGGATGCTTTGTAGGTTTAGATGGCACAGATGGCGAAAGAGGACGTTTTTGCCCTACTGCAGATTGATTAAATGTTCCTAAAATAGGCAGCTGCTCAGTAGAAACAGTGCTGATCAAGTAATACAGTGATAGCCAGTGCCGAAAGGCAAACACAAACATCCATGCCTTACCCAGGATTCGAACCCAGACCCTACCCTGTGAGAATGATCATAAGCCTTCACTTAGACCATTGCACCACCGGGGTGGCATTGTAAAACCGTTGCTCTCGTTATAAAGACGTCCTTAATAAGAAATTCACATAAAGCCATTTGTCACGTTATAGTGAACTCTTCGTGCTCCCAACTAGCGCAGTGGTTTAAGCGCTAGCTTCTGACCATTCGTCCGAGATAGGTCCGAGTTCGAATCCCGGTGAGACTTGGATGTTGTGTTTGTCTTACGGCCCCGGATCTGTCCCTCTCTGGAACCAGGGTCCCTAAATTAGGGACGGGCACTGCTTATCGACCATCGAGCTGCTCACGGTAGTCGTTAAACCCCAAACAACAACAAAAAAAAAAACCCTCTTCGTTATAAAGAAGGCTATCTTTTTCACTCGGGCCCTGTCTATTCTGTAGCGAAAGTAGCGATCAGTTGGGAATTTACAAGCAACCAGCATTCTAGCGAAATCCAATAGATGCTTGTTCGATTCAAACCGCGATGCAATTTTCGAGTTTTCTGCAAAGTAAGAAAGTGCATGTGTGAATGTGACGGTCATCTCAGTGCCACACTAAATAACGTGTTTCATCGCCATTTCTTATGACTTCAGAAGTACAGTCTGTATTTCTTCGTTTTGATTTTCTAGTTGCAACAACCAGAGTTGGAAACGGGTCAAATTTTTGGACCCGGACCCGGCCGTCACATAATTGGACCCGACCCGGACCGGACCAGGACCTGACCCGGGAAAATCTGCTTTGATCTATAAATTCGAATATATCATCATGATTGTCATATTATTTTCTTCGTGGGGTTGGTAGATTTTATGGTATCGTGATCATTACTCGTTCTTTCAGATTTGTGTGAGTAGATTGGAGTTTGGGTAAGTGACTCCAGTTCGGTATTTGCTGCCACCAGACCAAGTTTGTCAGTCCTAGTCAAACTTACTCTGCTTTGTTGCTCCTCAGTGGCATGGTGAAGGATAAATTGAGTTGTGAAGATTCAGAGCTGATCATTGGGTACATTGTATAAAAGTTTTATTTACAGCTTAGTGTGAAGTATGATGAAGGTACAATTTAGTTGACATAGACGGTTCTTGATCTCGAGCAAATCAACATCACAGCACGATCGGAGTTCATTCAGTTCAGCCCTGCACTATATTTGTGCATACTATGCACAAATGGCATTGAGAATTTATCATTCACTACACAGGAATTCGTTGCTTTCAAGTATGGAAGATTCTCTCAGGTGGGAGATGTGGCAGACCGCAGTCTCGCATTTAAAATTATATTTAGTAATTACCCGCAGGCAATTTAGCATCTACTGGTTCACCTAACCCGCAGGTTGGCCCCTAACTATCTAGTCAGCCGCAGCCGACTAGCTTGTGTAATTATCGAGCGCTCTCATCTCTTGAGCGACGACTACCGATCGACTCTCCTGATACCTTTCCAAGCGAGAAGTGTCCCGCACAAGTTCGGTGTAACTTTTTCCCGCTCAAGCTATGCAGCCCGGATCTCGCACGAGCAATCACGTAAGCGCACGCACAGGGCCATGTGGTAAGCATCTTACACTCCTCCGCCTCTGTCAAGCTATCAACGACTTTCTCTCCAACTCGAAGACCCCCATGTTTTTGTGAACTTCTGGCTCAAAGCAGAATTCACCAAGGAAAGAATTTCCTTCCCCTTCTTCTCTCCGTAGGACCCTGGCGCACAATATGGCCGACTTGCTGATGGTTTTTTTTTTCCTACAGCGCAAAAATGGCATTCCGTCTCCCACTTTAGATTTTCCCCCATTTTTCCTGTACTAAATATTTTCACATCATCATCATCTCATCATTATCAATCCACTGCAGGATGAAGGTCTGTCTTGGACCAGTCTTCTCCATCCACGCATCTCCCACGTGGTCTACTTCTGGGTCTTTTCCTGTCCCTTGGAATACAGTCTAAAATTTCTGTTCATCGGTGGTCCGTTCTCCTGGCAATATGCCCAGCCCATTACCATTTCAGGGATTTTACTCTGATCATTATGTCTTCCACTCTTCTCACTTTCCTAATTCACGAGTTTCTCTTCTTATCTTTCCTGGTTACACCAAGAATGCATCTCTCCATGCTCTTTCAGTTGTCTTTAGTCTTTGTATGTCTTTTCTAGTTAAGGTCTACATCTCTGCTTCCTATGTAAGCACTGGAAGGATGCATTGATTAAACAATTTTATTTCACGACTTAATGGCCTATTGCTCTTAAAAATCGTACTATTTCTTCCAAAAGCTCTCCAACCAAATTTTATACACCAATTAATTTCTCTATCAATGTGACCGTCGCTTGATATCTGCTGTCCAAGTTAAATGTCGGAATTGCTTGTCTCCAGCTTTTCCCCATCAACTGATAAATTTTCATTCCTTGTAAAAGCATTGTACATCACTTTTGTCTTCTGAAAGTTCGTTTTTAATCCCACTTCTTTACTCTTTTCAGCAAGTTCCAGGATCATACTGTGCAACTCTGAAGTATGTTATTTCAAAGGCCTCTGAAGGGTTCGTTAAAATATATTTTTTCCTATGAAAAAATAAGACGGAAATAAAACTGGGTCAGGAATACCTGCCGACCCGTTTGACTCGCAAGAAATTGTCGACCCAGTGACCCGTTTCAATTTCTGGTAATAGCCATTAGAGGTTCTAGCTACGGTGCAGCAGGTCTTTCGTCGGATATAGGTCTAATGTGTTTTTCGGAGGCAGTTGCTCTTTTAAATGTTTAGATAAAAGTGTTCCTAAACACGGCTTATTATTGCAGACTCTTAGTTAGGTGGTTCCACCTAAAACCTCTGCCTTATGTTTCCAATGGTAAAACTTCTTTACATATTTTCTTCGCAATTAATGTATTCCCAAGGATAAAAATTTGCACATCGATAAGACTAACTTTAAGTTAGTTTTATTGGTACTTAATATTTACTAAAACATAACCATTATTATATTAAAAATCAATCATTTTTCTTTGAGTAATGTTCAGACCTGTTAACAGATGGCGCGGCCTGTACATTGATGACGTCAGTAGACAAACAAATGTTGGATTGCTTAGTTATGGTTATGTTTTATCAAGCATTAAGTATCCCATGCTATAACTTAAGGTTAGTTTTATCGATGTGCAAATTTTCATCCTTGGGAATACATCAATTGCCAAGAAAATATGTAAAGAAATGTTACCATTGGAAACATAAGGCAGAGATTTTAGGTGGAACCACCTTAAGGCATTATCGTGTTAAATCCGGGTGGTACTCCTGAAGTAGCTACTTACAAATGCATAATACCAGTAAAGTTGGAGCGAGTAGTTTAAACGCTAAAATTTAACAACAGATTTATTGATAATTTTGAAAAGTAACCGTACGGAGCGCGGAAAAACGTTAACCACTGCAATATTTAATCGGTAATCCGCTGTAAAGAGAGGAAAGCATATCCCAATCATGTTTACATGCGCACTTAATTGTTTGAGTACTTGTGATTTCCCATAGAGGGAGTCTATGTTCGATTCCTGGGGCTAGATGTACATGTTGTGTTTGTCTCTGCGGCGTCTAGTGATTTTGCTTTTTTTGATTGAAGGTTTTACGACCGCCGTGAGCAACTCAATGGACTATAAGCAGTCGCCCGTCCCTAATTTAGGGTCACTGGTTCCAGGGAAGGGAGAGAGCCAGTGCCGTAAGACAAACACAACATCCATGCCTCACCGGGATTCGAACCCGGACCCCTTTCGGACGAATGATCAGAGGCCATTGCTTAGACCACTGCGCCATCGGGGCGGCTGATTTTACTTCCTAATGGCCGCCCACAACACGTACATTGAATTCATTTCTTTCACACAGATAACGACTTTGTTTGATTATCTCAGTTTAGTGGAAATGAGGAACGGAATCTGTGCCACACAGAACTGTTTTTGTATGTCGAATATTCTGTAAATATACACGGAGTGTTAGTTTTGCATTAGGAACATCCCCGTTTTACATATTCGGAACGATAACGAAGTTCCACGTGATATCAACGTCACGTGCGGGTACTATAAATTGTGCACAGCTATCCTCTGTACGTAATCATTTCAGCATTCAGTCAAAGGCAATGCATAAGCTCTACCTCTAATTTTTCATTGCTGTCACTTTAAAACTATCATATCTGAACATATATTCATTCCTTCTTTCAAGACGGTTGGACCTACGGCGTCAAGTCTTTTCCCCGCATTCCACGAGCCAGTTGGGTTTGCAAGCTGGCGACTAAATCTTTTGAGGGAATAGTAATCGGAGGAGAATTTTTCAAAGTTATTGAAGTGTGTGCTTCAAAATTTTGAACCTTCGGTTCTTGACTGAGTCGTATACGTAATCAGTAAAGGTTCGCCAATAATGGGAAAACGTGGCGACGTAAGGAAATTTGACCCAGATAGTTGGGATCTAGAGGACAGCTTCCAGTATTTCGGAAACAGCCACACTTGTTGGCTGCTCCCGTACTACTGTATCAAGGATGTACCAGGACTGGATTAACCATTCACAGACATCCAGCTGAAGGGCTCACATTGGTCAGCCACGCTTGTTGGCTGCTCCCGTACTACTGTATCAAGGGTGTACCAGGACTGGGTTAACCGTGCATAGACATCCAGCAGAAGGGCTCACATTGGTCAGCCACACTTGTTGGCTGCTCCCGTGCTACTGTATCAAGGGTGTACCAGGACTGGATTAACCATGGACAGACATCCAGCAGAAGGGCTCACATTGGTCAGCCACACTTCTTGGCTGCTCTCGTACTACTGTATCAAGGATGTACCAGGACTGGAATAACCATGTACATACATCCAGGAGAAGGGTTCACATCGGTCAGCCACGTGTGTCACGACTGGTATCTCAGCAACGACGTACTACAGTCACCCAGCTCACCAGCGGTACAGTTCAACTTATTTCCACATGCACTATACCTTGGTTTTGCCTGGGTTCCGCGGCCAGAGGCAAACGAGGGTATGCATGATTACCCCAGTCATCGCAAACAACGCCTTGCATGGGCCAAGGAACATCGGCAACGGACAGTCGACAGACGGAAGAACATCATCTGGAGTGATAAGTCCCGTTTCCTGCTGTCCCATGCTGATGGCCGGTTTATCTCCTAGTTGTACAATTGGTGTTCAACAGGCCGGAGGAGGTGGTGTTCTCGTCTGGGAAGTTTTTTTTTTTTTATGTGGAAAGCCCTGTAGGTTCGTTGGTTATCATCCCACAAACGCTAAATAGTGGACGCTACAGGGACCTGTTAACCAATCATCTCCATCCATGCCTGCAGTAGGTTTACCCTAAGCACAGTGACATCTTTCAACAAGACAACGCACTATATCATCAGGCTTGGATAAGTACTCAGTGGTTGGGAGAACACGACAACGAATTCTCCACATTGCCTTGGCTCCCAAACTCCCATGACTGTAACCCACCAAACTATGAACATGCCGTTTTATGCTCGATAAAATGACGAAAATGACATTTAAAAACCTTTAATGATAAGTTAAAACCAATTTCATGAGTACTTTCAATCCTACTTTAGGACCATCCTCAGATGAAATGAACACGACCTACAGATCACACAGGTTAATATAACATACACATTGCCAGATTACCGTATACGCATGATTTAGGTTCAACACACTATTGACGTAAGCAATTAATGTCTTATGAAATAGAGTCAGGTTTTTAAATGTCATTTTATCGTGCATAAAACGGCATGTTCGTAGTTTGGTGATATTCAGCACGATTGGTTTTATGGTGATCGCTGTAACCCAATTGAACATTAGTTAGATATGCTAAAACGGGGTGTGAGAACTGTTTATCCTCCTCCACGGAATAAGCGTGAACTGACGGAGCTGCTGCAGCGGACATGGGTCAAGTTACTCATGGAGAATGTTCGACACCTTGTAGAATCTCTTCCTAGGCGTCTGGGTGCCGCGATTGCGCAGAAAGGTGGACCAACGCGTTATTACGTTGGTATTCCTAATGCAAAGCTAAGTGAACGCAAGTGTGTTAATTGCTTGAGCATTTCTTGAGCACAATTTTCACGAAAAGCTGTTATTTTAATAACTAAACCACAGACGTAGTATGAGGGTGTATCTAATAAAGTTGCAACTCAGATAGCCATTCTTGCAAGTACTCCCAGAGCTGCAGATTATGATGCACTTACTATGAAGTGGGATAAAAAATGAACTTACATAAAATTGATACACAATGCTTTTACAAGAACTTAAGATTTAGAGTATATAAGACAAGGTTCAACATAAATAATAATTTTAACCATTTACTACATGGAACGTAAATCAAGTGAATTAGGTGTATCCCCAGGTCACTTAAGATTTAGAGATTGATAGGGCAAATTTAGGGGTAACTTATACCTAATTCTATCTTGGACAACAGGTATCAAGCGTGTGTCACAGAGAAGAAAAAATTAGTAGATGTATAAAACTTACATGGAGTGCATTTGAAAGAAACAGTGCAATTTTCGGGAGCAGTTTACCATTATGCCTTAAAAGAAAAGTGTTCAATTGATGTATTGCCGCTTCCGTGGCGTAGAGGCCAAACGATGGCTTCTGATCGTTCGTCGGAGTGGGTCCTGGGCTTGGATTCTGAATGAGGCACGGGTGGTGTGTTTGTCTTGGGGCACGAGCTGTCTCTCTTCCCTAAAACCAGTGGCCCTAATTCAGGGACGAGACACTGCTTTTTGCCCTTAGAGTTACTCAGGTGGCAGTTAACATCCCCCTACCAAATCAGTGCATTCTTCCAGGTCTTAGTTATGAATTAGAGACATCAGCTTTTACTATGAAGAGACACATGAATGCTGAAGACAACAGATGCATGCTTGGTGTAACGAAGAAAGATGGAGAGCGGAAGAATAGAGAAAAACATTCTATCTGGTTAGTTGGTTGGTTGGTTGATTGATTTTTATGGCTCAAGAACCATGTTTGGCCAAAGAGCGCCAGACACAAAACAATCAAACAAACAGTATTAAAAACGTGGTATAATGCTTAAAATCTGACTAATTCAGTAAAAGTGAAAAATGAGAATGATGGAAGGGCTAAAATCTAGATACGTTTAGAAAGTCAATTTGTTTTTAAAATGAAAAGACAGCGACAGTATCGCAGTGGTCATCCAGGAGCCGCTGCAGCTTAGCGGCGTCCTCGGTCAACAAATGAGAATGAAAGTGAAAACGCACATCACAAAAACGAGCACAACTACGCAGAAGATAAGTAACAGTGAGTAGGCAATTGCACGCCTCACACATCAGCGCAGTGTCGCCACACATACAGCAAAAAGCGGTGAGTGACACGACAATGCCCAATGCGGAGGCGTGCAAACACAACTTCTTCCCTACGGTTCCAACGATATGAGGATTTCCAGATTCCAAGAATAGGTTTAATACGATACAGTTTATTTTCCACCTGTTGGTCCCACAGACTCTGCCACGTTCGCTTGGTATGATCGTGAACAGGAAAGCGGAAATCCCAGTGAAACAGTGGCAAGGGTGTGACGACCAAAGAGGAAGCATATCTAGCCGCTGCATGAGCACACTCGTTACCCGAGATTCCAACATGCCCAGGAATCCAGCAAAAGTGAACCTGAAAACCGGCTTCGAGCAAACTACGAAGCAACCGTCTCACCCAAGAGAAAAGGATGGTTACGGCAATCCGCAGATGACAAAGACTGCAAGACACTTAAGGAATCCGTATAGATCATAGCACGATAATGAGAACCATTCTTTCTGTAACGAAGAAGATAAGGAAAGGAAGCTTAGGGAGATGTATTCTTGGTGGGACCAAAATAGATAGGGAAACAAAATTTGGAGAGATGAATGTGTGATGTAGCCGAGGGAGATAGGGAAAATGAGCATGTATGTTAATTACACCAAGAAAGACACGGCAAGGAAGCCGAGAGAGAGATGCACTTTTTGTGAGTCCAAGAAAGATATAGAGAACGGAAACTTGGAGATGAATATCTGGTTCAACCGAAAGAGATAGGGAAAAGAAGCATGCAGAAATATACATGCTTCGTGTAACCAAGAAAGATAGCGAAAGGAAGTATGGAGAGAAACATACCTGGTGTAACTAAGAAAGATTAGGAAAGGAAGCCTAGTAACCAAGAAAGATAGGTAAAGGAAGTATGGAGAGATGAATGTTTGGTTGTTGTTGATTGGTGGTTTAATGACCACCGTAAGTAACTCATTGAGCTATAAGCAGTTGTCTGTCTCTAATGTAGAACCACTGGTTTCAGGGAAGGGAGAGAACCAGTGCGATAAGACATACACGACATCCATGCCTCACGGGATACGAACCCGAACCTATCTCGGACAAATGGTCATAAGCCGGCGCTAGGACCACTGCGTCACTAGGGCGGCATGAATGTTTGGTGTAACCGAGAATGAAAAGGATAGGAAGCTTGAAGAGATTAAAGGCTTGGTTTAACCAATAAAGATACGGAAAGGAAGCCGACGGAGAGGTGCATTCTTGGTATGAACAACAAAGATGGGGAAAGGAAACTTGGAGAGATAAATTTTTAGAGAGAGAGATAGGGAAAAGAAGCATTACTAGATTATATGATTGATGGAACCAAGAAATATAGCTGAAGGAAGCATGGAAAGAAATGCTCTGGGTGTAACCAGGAAAGGTGTGGAAAGGAATCCTAGAGAGACTTATCCTTGGCATGAACAATAAAGATACGGAAAAAGCTTAAGGAGCAGGTTAACATTATGTGTAACCGAGAGAGATCCGGAAAAAAAGCATGGGGAGAGATATTCATGCTTGGTGAACCAAGAAAAATAGAGAAAAGAGATATGAAGGAATGAATATTTGATGCAACCGAGAAAGATTGTGATAGAAAGCATGGAGAGATTACATGCTTGCTATTGTAACCAAGAAAGAAATGTATAGGAAGGCGTGGAGAAATGAATGTTTGTCTTAATCAAGAAAGATAGGAAAAGAAAGCATGGATGAAAAAAATCACACGAGTGGGTGACATTAAGATCAAAGTAAAGACCCTGAAATTGCAATGGGCTGGACGTGTTGCTAGATGAACTGACTACCGTGGACTACCGAAATACCAGACTGGACACCAAGAGACAGGAAAAAACTAAGACCACGTGGCATATCGCTTGACGAAATTCGAAAGTATGTCGGACTGACATGGCAGATAATTGCTCAACATAGAAAATTATGGAACAGATTTGGCGCGACCTTTTCATTTAGCAGTGAACTGAGAATGATGGTAATGATATATTCTACAAAGGCAGTTCCATGAAAGCTGAGAAGGATTTTTTTAGTTGGCAACAGTGCGAAGGGGGAAAATAATCACCCAGAAGACTAACTGAATTAAGGAAGTATCTATGGCAGCAGTTATTAACCGTGGCATACGATTCTGGTTTTGTTATTGCGCAGTTGTTTAAGGTACGTCTACCTTTCGCATACAGCTATGGAGGTGAGTGATTCAGAGTTAAGAAGTGAAATGCGTCATGCGATTAAATTTTGCTATTGTTTGGGTGAAACGGCTCCAGAAACAGTTGATTTAATGAAGAAAGCTTACAAAGATAAATGTTTGTGTGAGTCAACGATTTTTAGATGGCACCATGATTTTAAAAAAGGATGTTTGCGGGTAGAACTTGCTCCTAGGCCTGGTTACCTGAAAGTGCTGTTACGGAGCGTGTTGTTGACACTGTTTGGGGCAATCCTGTAAGAATATCAACGAATGACGTGTGAAGACATAGCAGCGTCAACAAATATTTCAAAAACGTCTTCCGCATTCTACGTGGCCAATTACTGCTGCATCGTGTGTGTTCCAGATGGGTACCTCATCACCTGACGAGAGAACAATTGTTAGCCAGAGTTCAGGTGTGTTATGAGTGGAAACAAATGATTGCAAAGGATCCAAACTTTCCAAACACAATAATAACTGCCGATGAAACATGGGTCCACTATGTCAACCCTCTCGCGAAGCGCGCAATGAGTGTCTGGAAACACACAAGTACGCCTCCTCCGAAAAACCTCCTCCAAACCAAATCAGCTGGGAAGGTGATGATCATAATTACCTTTGATCGTAAAGGTGTAATCTACCAGCATGCCGTTCCTCCACAAATTACTGTCAATGCTGAGCATTACATTTCAGTCTTGAACCGTCTGCGACGACACATCGATTAAGCGACGGGAACTGGGTAGCAAGTGGACCCTACACCATGATAACGCCCGCCCACATGTGGCTGCTTATGTTCAACAGTTTCTTATGAAATGCAGTATTGAAATCATTCCACAGCCTGCCCACAGTCCTGACCTCGCCCCGTGCGATTTCTGGTTGTTTCCAACAATGAACGAGAAATTCCGTGGCGCAAGATCCAACATAGATGCTGACACAATTCAAGCTGTACAGGGGTCGCTGGTCGCTACAGGACTCGTTCAGTCTACTTTTCAAAGTAGACTGAACGATGGGACTGTTGCATATCATCCGAAGGAAGATACTTTGAGAAAGAATAACATATATTTTTCTGTACCTATATATTTCTTCATTTTTTGTGATTTTACTCTCGGTTTTTATGGAACGGCCTTTGTGCACGAGATAGATTTCTCGAACACACTTCCTGAAAGTGAAGGCATCGTGTTCACCAAACAGTAAATGAATAAAACACATCATTTCTTTCCCCGAAAAGAAATATGAAAGTGCTGAATCCCCGAATCTGCAGCACATCAACTCAAGAGAAGTATAAACAGGATTCGAGATGTATTGAGAACAGGGATATATTCAGACATCTTTTCTAAATTGTCAAACAAAAGAGAAAAACTTATAAATCCCTTTCATTCGTCGTAAACACTTCAAGGGTTATTGACATGTCAACTCTCTGCAAAGGGGAAATGAGGTCTTCAGAAATGGGCGTCTAAAAAGGTGACGAAATGGAAGAGGGTGAAAAAAGAAAAGTAAAAAGGAGAAGGTGATATGTCAACATTCCGGTGACACTGATGACTCTCGGTTTCTTTTCTTTTAATACTGCTTACGTTCTCCTTCACGCATCTTGAAGTCAGTAGCCCAACTAGTTTCTTGAATATTTGGCATTATGCTAGTCACCCTCCGTTGATAACCGGCATGTGTTCACTCTCACCGATTAACCTAACGGAGGGAATTTGTATTCTTTCCTTTTGTTCCGAGACGTAAGGATCTACCCGAGGTACTAAAAACTGTCACTCACCCGAAATTTACATTTCAAAGCTTTTAAATTCATGAAATGTATGAAAAATTCAGCAGACGACACATTTAGAATTTCATCAGTGTCCAGTTCACAAGATTTCAGAACTTTCTTTAGTTGATTATTCCACCATCAAACTTTCGTGTGTTGGTCTCCAATCCTTCTTACTTAAAATAAAGTGGAATTTTTATCACTCGCACATATGAAATATCGGATTGCAATCCAGTAGAGTGCCGACCCCCCGACTCCCCTGTCCATTCCCCGCAAAAAATATCTTCGAGTCGCGTCTGCGAAAATCTTAATATTAGCCTTCAATTACTGAAATTTTAAAGTTCCATATTGTTAACTAGGTTTTATGGGTGTTTTAATAATTCAAATCCTTTGCAACCTACAGGATTTTTTCGCGAAACCAAATTCATTGCACTTTACTGCGTGTAACACAAACGCGCACGTTGTAATTAAAATGATTGCCCTAGTTATATACAAATACAAAATACAACAAACCACTTATGCCTCCCCGGTGGCGCAGGCTTTTAATCATTCGCCCTAGTTGGGCCCGGGTTCGAATCCCGGTGTGGTATGGATGTTTGTCTCTCGGCACTAGCTCTCAATGTGTTACTTGTCCAACACTGGTTATCTGTGAACATTGTTCATTTAGCATACTGTAAAATCCATGTTTGATATATACTTGTTCACAATGTGTTACTTGATCAACACTGGCCATATCTGTGTAAATTGATCATTTGGCATGCTGTCAGCCATGTATGATTTGTACTTGTTGCTGCGTAATTTCTGTCTCCTGTTTATGTCTGCCTGTATGTATTTGTACCACCAGGTCAAAAAAATGATTTAAAAAAAATTAATCCTCCAATAAAAAAAAAAAAAAAAAAAAACTTACGCCAAAGTTAATCATATGCAAATTTTATTCTACTTTAGAGAACTAAGGCCATCTTCTTTGAAATGCCTCACGATCACACACATAAATCGCATAACTGCCGTGTGGCTGTGCCTAAGGACCTTTTCCGATTACATGAAAGTACAAAAAATAAGTAAGTAACAATTAAGAATTCTGGCACAAAAGAAGAAGAAAGCTTCTCAACTTATTTGCTCTTGAATATGAAAAAAACACATTTAACATCATGCCACAATATTTTGAACGTAGTAAAACATTCCAGCGAAGAATATCTTTTAGTTCATTATATTCTTAAGGATGCGTAGTTATGTGCAAACGACTGTAATACTTAATTTTCCTTCAGAACAACAGCGATTCGTGTCAGCAATGATTCGAGTACGTTTTGACAAAGTTCTGATGAAACAATCGCCCACACATGAAGGATAGCGTCATGTTATTTATCCTAACTGGTATAAAACTTTCATCATTGAACCGATATTTCTTGCACATTCTCTTGTTGATATACATGTATAGAAACTACTGCTATGGCCATGGAAAGGGACCTAAATTTTCTCGGGTAGCTGCTTTCCCGTCATTCGGTTTTTATAAACTAAAACAGCGGAAATGATTTCTAAATATTTTATTTATTTATTGGAAAAAAAATGACACCCCGGTGGCGCAGTGGTCTAAGCGATGGCGTCTGATCACTCGCCCGAATCCAGGTGAGGCATGGATGTTGTGTTTGTCTTACCGCACTGACTCTCTCCCTTCCCTGGAACCAGTGACCCTAAATCAGGGACGGAAGACTGCTTATAGCTTATTGAGTTGCTGACGGTGGTCGTTAAACCTCCAATGGAAAAAAAAATATTTTTTAATACTTCATTTGAAGCTGCAGTCAAAATTCCCAGCTATTTCGTTAACCAGTTCCATATGAAATTTCAGTTAAAACTTTGTAAAATATTTTTCTGAGATTAGAGGACCTCTTAGTAGTGAGCCTCCCCCCCCACCCCGCCCTCCCCTGCAAATCGGGTTTTGCGGGGGCTATCAGTGAGCCCCTGACGGAATCGGTTTTTTAATACATGTATTTCTTCTATGCGAATGGCTCGTTATATTGATGGAAACTTGATTTTTCTTCTTCCCCATGCAGTGCGGGAGTGGTAGTACATAAACGTCCCTTGAAGAGAGTTTTTGGCGGCCCCCTATTTAAGAATGATTATCAAAGTACCTTAACACTAGAATGAACAATACGTTAGCATCCACATTTCCCGTTTAAACGTCCTTCCAACACAAGTTTGGAAATCACTGCATTGCTTGTGCTGAGGAAGTTTTTTTTTTTTTTTTTTTACATTTTACCCATTTTTTCAGGATTGCACAATGGTGCTGGACAACGAAACTGAAACACATGGGTTAGGGCACAACAATTTATTAGCACTGTGTAGGGCCTCCTTTGGAGGCCAATACAGTTGCAATTCGTCTTGGGAAGGACTGGTACAAATCCTGTACAGCGGTCAGAGGGATTTGAGGTCATTCCTCTTGCAGAAAAAGTGGCTAGTTCACGACGTGATACTGGTGGAGGAAAACGTTTCCTGACTCGCTCTTCCAGAACACACCAGAGTATCTCAATAATGTTGAAGTCAGGTGACTGTGGAGGCCATGACAGAATATCAACTTCACTTTCATGCTCAGTAAACCACTCTTCCACCAGTTTGGCTCTGTGTATCGAAGCGTTATCATCCTGATACACAACACCACTGTCAGGGTATAATGTTTGAACCATTGGGTGCACCTGTTCCTCCAGAATTGTCCAATAGCCCTTGGCAGTGATGTGCCCCTCAAGAACAATCAGCGGGCAGACAGACTGCCACGATATTGCGGCCCAAACCATCACCGATCCACTTCCGTGCTTCACTGTGGGCAATAAACAGTAAGGGTGGTAAACCTGTGAGGAATGTTTCCACGCGTAAACTCTCCCGATTGTAGGAAAGACAGTGAAGGACGATTCGTCGGAGAACAATACACATTTCATGTTGTCTAACGTCCGAACAAGTTAAATCATTCCAATATTTGGGTCAAATTATTACTGAAGATGCGAGATGTGAAAAGGAAATTAGAATGAGACTGGGGATTGCAAAAACGGCTTTTTGAGAGAATCAAAGACTACTGACATCCAAAAATATAGATCTAAAACTGAGGAAGAGAATTTTAAAGACATATGTTTGGTCAGTAGCTCTCTACGGCTCTGAGACATGGACATTGACCAAGAGGAAAGTGAAGAGGCTGGAAGCATTTGAGATATGGAGCTAAAGAAGAATGGAGAGAATAAGCTGGCTCGATAGAAAGACTAATGAGGAGGTCCTGGAGAGAGTGGGAGAACCCAGGAATCTGATCAACATGTTAAAAAGAAGAAGAATGTTATGGATGGGACACACATTGCGCCATGGAGGCCCGATTCTGAAAGTTTTGGAAGGTAAAATTCAAGGCAAGAGAGGAAGAGGACGACCAAGGAATGATTTTGTGGCACAGTTACTCCAAGACACTAATACTAGGGCATACTGTGACTTGAAGAGAACGTCGGAGAATAGAGAGGAATGGAGAGACAGAGTACAACTACTGAACAACCAGTCCTTGGACTGAGTAACCAAGAAGAAGAAGAACGTCCACGATTTGCGCTGATGGCACCATTGCAACCGATGTTAAGCAGTCACACTGCTAATCCAAGGTTTGGCGGTAGCAACACGACCGTGTATGTTCACCAGGTGAAGATCTCGACGAACACTTTTGATGGAAACAGGTGAGCCGCGGTGCGTATCCAACTCTGCGGTGAGTTGGGAAGCTGTGGTTTTTATGTTTTTGGCTACCATCCGCGTTAGCACTCCGACGTCCCTATCAGACAGCTTCCTCTTACCTCGACAGTTACTCCTATTAGATGTGGTTCTTCCCTCTTGCTGATATGCCGACATGACCCTGGGTACCGTGGCTCGCGATACACCACAAAGACTTGCTGTCTTGGACATAGATGCACCGGTGAGACGTGCACCAACAATCTGTCCTCTTTGAAACTCGGATATGTTTCTCATTATGTTGTGTGGGTCGCATTTTGTTTTGCCGTCCAGCTGCATGTGCTACTGTTCTGCTAATGCAACCTTCACACTCAACTCTCGTTGACTGACTGCGAAAAAGATGCAGGCTGGCTACTAGGTAGTGCGTATAGCCGCGTGACACGTAGGTTGCTATTTGTGCAGGTGTTTCAGTTTCGTTGTCCATACCCTGTATATATATCCCTAATAATATTTAATGTAAACATAAGCGTTACTTCCTTTGCTCAAGTAGTAGACAAGGTACATTTTTACTCTGAAAGAGATCGTCGAAGATTTTATTTCGATCCTAAGGCGTTTATTTAAGTACAGCGGAACCCCGATTTTAAGCTTTTCAGGAGACCAGCATAAAAAGTCGTCATCATCATCACTGGTGTTCTGTCTCTTGACAGGTCCAACGGTAACTCAACAAGTTCTCTTTCTCCAGTTTCCTCTGTTCCTTGCTTCCTCCCTCAATACCTGATTGCTTCCTGTGCCCATGATATCATCAAGCATTATTAGTCGGCTCCTAAAATTCGTACAATGCGAGCAAACGTAAAATCGAGGTCGAGATAAAATAAACTTTACAGGCGTACATACTGTGGACAAGAAAATAGCAGTAGAGTACTATACCAGTTCATAATATGTATTGTAGACACATTAATGTAAGAACCAAAAAAGACAGTGTAATTACGTATGTACGTACTTACATTTATGGCATGTTGGTTTGGAAAAAATCGGTAATTTCCTTTTGCTTTCTATTTTTAGTGTTTAGTTCAAGCAAAGCTTACTGTATAATTGAAAGGCTTTGCAGGTGTTTTTCTTGAGAATCGTAACCAAAGAAAACGTTTTTCACAAGTTTTAATTCATTTAATGCCACTTTGAAAAAAGGCATAGGTTCCGAAATTTCGGCTACATTGTCATCGTCATTATCTTCTTCTGACGAACAATTTCTTACATCGGAGTTTGAACATTTGCAGCTTCAGCTTGCCATTTAGAGATAAGTTTGTGGCTCGAGCTTGCCTGAACCACGTCGTTAAAATTGTTTCCAGTTCACCGTAAGGCGAACTTTTCAAAGCCCGTCTTTTATTAGCACATTGACCTAACATTTCCGAAGTAATTTTGATTGACTACTTCCGTTTTAAAATAATTTTCAGTGTTGAAACTGGTAATCCAAGAGACTTGGCTAATTCAACTTTAGTTCCATGAAATTCGCTATCTTTTTGTATAATGGAGGCTTTTAGCTTTTACAGCTAAGGAAAGACATTCGGACTCCTTGCTCAACATCTTCACCTTCACGTCTAAAAAGCGAGATATAAACATACAGCAAACTGACTCAATTGCTCTCGGAACGCGGATGGCCTAGTGGCAACGTTCGTGACTGCCACGGAGAAGCTTCAGGTTCGATACCATGCAGGTACAAACGCGAGAACCACTAAATATCCGCCTTGCATCGGATGGGCTCGTTAAGCCTTCGGAACCCGGGTACTGGCCTCCCG
This sequence comes from Macrothele yani, assembly GCA_039090855.1. Taxonomy (NCBI): domain Eukaryota; kingdom Metazoa; phylum Arthropoda; class Arachnida; order Araneae; family Macrothelidae; genus Macrothele; species Macrothele yani. The sequence goes on from CM077006.1 coordinate 44,640,990, forward strand.
GTAATAAATACGGACGTCTTTCTCCCCCCCCTTTCTACCTCGCTTCCGTGTCATTCTCCTATCGAGCACTATAGCCCAAATCTCCTAGCTTCCTATTTCTAAGGGGTGTTTAAGACCCGGATTTCCTTCCTACAATCCTATACATATGATGATCTGATCTTAATTGCTTTCATAACCTCGTGCCGTTCTTATCAAGCTGAGGCGCAAGCCTGGTAAACATGGGGTTTTACGACACTATACGAGGCGCTCTGGCAAAGTTGCGAAGATAAGACACGTACAGTCCGAAGGCTGCAACACTGCTCCAACTGGTCGTCACGTTCTTCCGACAAATTCTGGGAAGGAATAATGGGCTTAAGGCAACCTGGTCGTCAGGTTCTGCTGAGAAATGCGGCAGGAGGAGAGAGAACCGGTTTAAAACAATCTTACATGTACGGAAACCGAGAAAGATACGAATTTAGAGGAAAATCTGGTTTGGTACCAAAGCTTTCAAACGATGTTCGATGCGGTAAATCGTTCGATTGGGAAAATGTATAACACGGGGGAAAGGTATGAGAATTATCGGGACTACAGAAAAATGTCGCTTGATACAGGAAAACGTACAATGCTGGAACGTAAGATCGGGGTATCACTGTAATTGAATTCAGAATCGTAAAAATTTCTTCGCTTTTATTAAAAAGGGAAATCCAAATGTGCCAAAATTGGATTTTTTTTTTCATGATTAATCCACCATAAACAAAATAATTACGAAAACAATCTCTAAAAAATTGAAAAATTCTAGAATTGTAAGAATTCCAGTGAAAATTTGTAAAGTGAGAGAAATTAAAGATTTCAGAAATTCTTATTTATTACTTTCCAGTGGAGGCAGCCATTTTGCTGTAGCTGAAACAGAATTTTCAAAAATGAAGTTCAAGCATTCGTATATGAGCCATTACATTATGAGTCGAATTTTTTTACTTGGCCCTTGACGATAAAGGAATCGCCTATTCTTGGGGGTGCGACGTGTCCAAGGAGGTGATTTCCGATGTTTCAGGGACAACGATGTTCAGAGTAACCGCAAGCCGCTCCGAGTGCCCAGGCTAACCTCGGTTCACACACACAAGAGTAATGTATAACAACACACAGTGCATCAAACCCTACTGAAAATCGCGTCGCGTAGCCGCAGGCCACTCCGAGTGCCCATGCTAACCTCGGTTCACACACACACAAGAGTAATGTATAACAATACACAGCACATCGGACCCAACTAAAAATGGGAATACGTGGCCGCGGGCAGCTTCGAGTGCCCATGCTAACCTCTGTTTACTGTCGTAAGCGACTACAATAGGCAAGCGAGTATCAAAGCTGAACCTTGCGTGATTTCGCAAGAAGGTTGTTTGGTCGAAAAATATTTGATGACGAAAGTAAAAACACGATCTAAAAACCTACACATCAACAATTAGCTCATGATTATTTGATGATTACTACATTTAATCACTGGTTAAAAACTCATGACTAGCTGAAGTGGTGGTATTTACAATGGCAAGAACTTTCGACCTTAGTAAAGGTCATCTTCTGGCCAACAACCTCCACAAGAACACTAGACTGACATTAAATACATATGTCAGATGACCTAGATTGATGCATGCGCAGATCAACAAAATGGCATACGTTGCGAAGTTCGAAAAAGTTCAAGGAAGAAGGGGGCGGAGGAAAGGGAAGGGGATCGAAAGTAGTTTAGTAACACGATTAAAATATGGGAGTAAATCATTCAATAAATTTAAGCAAGCAGTGAGGATATCTGAAGGTAACTCATCATTACAACATACCTTCCGATTTAAATACACTGGTGCGCAAAAATTAAGGACGAAGAGGAGAAATTAGCATGACAGCGGAACGAGCAGGCACAACGGACCGAAAGACCACTCAGGAGATAGACTAGGGTCCGGTACGGTAGGGCATGTGCATATATGCAGCATGACGTAGGGAGGGTCGGAAGGGTATAAAGCGCACGTGCGGTGTACGCTTAGCAATTCTGTGAAAGTTATTGCACGGTGTACATCGGTTTTAACGACGTCAGGTCGCTGCCACCGTGTGATATGGCCAACACGCAATCCAGTAGATGACATCTGGATGACTTTACCCTAGGTCGCGTCATTGGGAAGTTGGAAGAAGGTCGAAGTGTGACTAGTGTGGACGAGGAGTTCGGGATCGCTCACAGCATCGTTTCACAAGCTTGGCGAGCATTTCAAACTACAGGAACAGCTGCGGCGAACGACCGGTATATTGTCGTACAGGCGAGAAGAGACAGACGGCAGACAGCGGGAGAAATCGCAAGGCACATTCAACAGACAACTGGACGTCCGTTATCGCGTTTTACCGTGGCCAGGAGGCTGCACAAAGGTGGTCTATCTGCACGACGACCAGTACGGTGTGTGCCATTAACGCCTGCTCATCGGAGACGGCGGTTTCTATGGTGCCAGGAACACAAAAACTGGACACATCAGCAATGGGGTCGAGTTCTCTTTACGGATGAGAGCCGAATTAGTCTGAAGAGCGATTCTGGACGTATACACATCTGGAGAGAGCAGGGAACACGCAATCACACCTCCAACATCATCGAAAGGGACCGGTTTGGAGGTGGCGGAGTTCTCGTTTGGGGTGGTATCATGCTTGCTAGCCGTACTGACCTCTACATCTTCCAAGGAGGTTCAGTCATTGGTGTCCGCAATTGTACCGAGGTTCTCCTGCCTCACGTGTGTCTGTTTAGAGGTGCTGTGGGTCCTGAGTTCCTCTTCATGGACGACAACGCTACACCTCATCGTACAGTGGCTGTCGCAGAGCTGTTGGCAACGCATGGAATGGCCCGGAAGGTCCCCGGACCTAAATACAATCGAACACGTGTGGGACCTTCTCGGGAGACGCTTGGCAGCACGTCACCAGCCGCCAGCAACGATTCCGCAGCTGCGATTGGCGCTACAAGAGGAACGGGGCCGCGATGCCTCAACAGCTCCTTGACAACCTCGTCCTCATGATGGACAGACGTTGAAAATCCTGCAACGCAGTCAGGGGTGATCATATCCCCTACTAAAGACTGGATTTTTCTTGGCAGCCGCCTGTCACATGAACGTTTCTGTTTTCTGTGTGGTTGTGCTCGAAGCTACCTTTTCAATAAAGTGCCTTTGTATCCTTTGGATTCCTTGTTTGGACGGTTTTGCACACTTGTCCCATATTCTTACATCTTGGGGATATTTTGGTATGATTTGAGTCGATGTGGAGCACTTCTGCACGACGTTACATTCGAAAAACCGTCTCGTCCTTAATGTTTGCACGCCAGTGTAGATACATAAACTTTCTACAAGAAGAGGCGCAGTCTTAGAGTTTGGTGAAGCCAGGATTCGAACCGCATTCCACTGAAGAATGTGTAAACCTCTGTGCACACAGCGAGCAAGTGCGATAGTGGTAGCTGAGGTTTTCAGATCTTATATATGTTCAGATAAAAAGAGTCTGAACTGTCCTTAACGTGGACCCGATGTAATAACAGTCTGCATTAGTAGAAGAAACTGCTTTCAAAGGTACCCAATATATGCCATGTTGAAATTTAATTTGTTTCTTATCTCGGTCACTTCTTAGAAGAGAAAATAAATTACGAGTCTTGTCTCCAAAATCATATACCAGCTTCTCTGCACAATATTCTGAGGTTCAAAAAACTATGAGGTCGATAATCCAAAAATCCCGTATAAGTCAAAGTCTGGCGGTCCCTTTGCAGAGTGGAACAGTTAAGACGGCTATGCCTACGAAGGAGAGAGTAAATAGTACTTTTAGGGTATCCGAAAGATCCCGCTATATCGAAAATTCTTGACAGTTCCAGAAAATTTTCAGTGAAATGAGGTTCGGATCCTGGCTTCACCAAACTCTAAGACTGCAACTCTTCTTGTAGAAAGTTTATGCATCTCTTGAAATCGAAGGATATGTGATAACGATGAGTTACCTTCAGATATACCCACTGCTTGGTTAAATTTATTGGATGATTTACTCTCATATCATAATTGTGTTACAAAACTACTTTCGATCCCCCCTCCCTTCTCCCCGCCTTCCTTGAACTTTTTCGAACTTTGTAACGTATGTTATTTTGTTGGCCTGCGCATGTATCAATCTACGTCATCTGACACATGTATTTAATGTCAGCCCAGTGTTCTTGTGGAGGTTGTTGTCCTGAAGATGACCTTTAGTTAGGTCGAAAGTCCTTGCCATTGTAAATACCACCACTTTAGCTAGTCATGACTTTTTAACCAGTCATTAAATGTAGTAACCATCAAGTAATCATGAGCTAAATGTATGTTTTTAGATCGTGTTTTTACTTTCGTCGTGGAATATTTTACTGTCAACTCAACACAAATTTTATACTGCTTCGGTAATTCATATCGTTGTTTGCTCGGATGAATCTGGTTCCCTGTTGCACCTTATGTGCGTGTGCGTCGTTCACTTGGGGAACAGTTGGAACCAGGATGCACCCTGCGACGAAAACAAGTCGGTGGAGGAAGTGTAATGTGTTGAGCAATGTTCTGCTGGGAAACCCTTGGTCCAGTTATTCATGCAGAGGAAACTGTGACGTCTACCACCTATCTAAACATCATTGCAGACCAAGTACCTTCTTTCATCGTAACGGCAATTCCCTCTTGTAGTGCTTTCTATCAGCAGATAATGCGCCATGCCACACTGTCCAGGTTGTTCGAGAGTGGTTCGCAGAAAATAAGGAAGACTTCCAAGTATTTCTATAGCCTGCAAATTCCCCAGATATCAATCCAGTTGAGCATCTGTGGTTTATATTGGAACAGCAAATCCCATCTACAGCGGCTCAACCACGTAACTTACAGGAGTCAAAGAATCTCCTAGTAACGTGTTAGTACCAAATGTAACAATGATACCTTTAGAAATGTTGTAGCCTCCATCTTCGCCGGGTAAGAGCTGTTTTGGCGGCACATGGAGGACCTACATCATATTAGGCAGGTGGTCATAATGCTTTGGCTCTTCGGTGTATATCCGGGTAACAGCTATTTTGGTAGCGCATGGAGGACAGTATCATTTTAGGCAGGTGGTGATAATGTCTTGGCTCTTCGGTGTACATCCGGGTAAGAGCTGTTTTGGCGGCACGTGGAGGACCAACATCATATTAGGCAGGTGGTCATAATGTTTTGTCTCTTCGGTGTATATCCGGCTAAGAGCTGATTTGGTGGCACGTGGAGGACCAACAACATATTAGGCAGGTGGTCACAATGCTTTGGCTCTTCAGTGTATATCCGGGTAAGAGCTGTTTTGGCTGCACGTGGAGGATCAACATCATATTAGGCACGTAGTCATAATGTTTTGGTTCTTCGGTGTATATCCGGGTAAGAGTTGTTTTGGCAGCACGTGGAGGATCAACATCATATTAGGCAGGTGGTCATAATGTTTTGGCTCTTCGGTGCATATCCGAGTAAAGGCTGCTTTGGTAGCGCATGGAGGACAACATCATATTAGGCAGGTGGTCATAATGTTTTGTCTCTTCGGTGTATATCCGGGTAAGAGCTGTTTTAGCGGCACGTGGAGGACCAACAACATATTAGGCAGGTGGTCACAATGCTTTGGCTCTTCAGTGTATATCCGGGTAAGAGCTGTTTCGGCGGCACGTGGAGGACTAACATCATATTAGGCACGTAGTCATAATGTTTTGGTTCTTCGGTGTATATCCGGGTAAGAGTTGTTTTGGCAGCACGTGGAGGATCAACATCATATTAGGCAGGTGGTCATAATGTTTTGGCTCTTCGGTGTATATCCGAGTAAAGGCTGCTTTGGCAGCGCATGGAGGACAACATCATATTAGGCAGGTGGTCATAATGTTTTGTCTCTTCGGTGTATATCCGGCTAAGAGCTGTTTTGGTGGCACGTGGAAGACTAACATCATATTAGGCACGTAGCCATAATGTTTTGGTTCTTCGGTGTATATCCGGGTAAGAGTTGTTTTGGCAGCACGTGGAGGATCAACATCATATTAGACAGGTGGTCATAATGTTTTGGCTCTTCGGTGTATATCCGAGTAAAGGCTGCTTTGGCAGCGCATGGAGGACAACATCATATTAGGCAGGTGGTCATAATGTTTTGTCTCTTCGGTGTATATCCGGCTAAGAGCTGTTTTGGTGGCACGTGGAAGACTAACATCATATTAGGCACGTAGCCATAATGTTTTGGTTCTTCGGTGTATATCCGGGTAAGAGTTGTTTTGGCAGCACGTGGAGGATCAACATCATATTAGGCAGGTGGTCATAATGTTTTGGCTCTTCGGTGTATATCCGAGTAAAGGCTGCTTTGGCAGCGCATGGAGGACAACATCATATTAGGCAGGTGGTCATAATGTTTTGTCTCTTCGGTGTATATCCGGCTAAGAGCTGATTTGGTGGCACGTGGAGGACCAACAACATATTAGGCAGGTGGTCACAATGCTTTGGCTCTTCAGTGTATATCCGGGTAAGAGCTGTTTTGGCGGCACGTGGAGGACCAACATCATATTAGGCAGGTGGTCATAATGTTTTGGCTCTTCGGTGTATATCCGGCTAAGAGCTGTTTTGGTGGCACGTGGAAGACTAACATCATATTAGGCACGTAGTCATAATGTTTTGGTTCTTCGGTGTATATCCGGGTAAGAGTTGTTTTGGCAGCACGTGGAGGATCAACATCATATTAGGCAGGTGGTCATAATGTTTTGGCTCTTCGGTGTATAACCGAATAAAGGCTGCTTTGGCAGCGCATGGAGGACAACATCATATTAGGCAGGTGGTCATAATGTTTTGTCGCTTCGGTGTATATCCGGCTAAGAGCTGATTTGGTGGCACGTGGAGGACCAACAACATATTAGGCAGGTGGTCACAATGCTTTGGCTCTTCAGTGTATATCCGGGTAAGAGCTGTTTTGGCGGCACGTGGAGGACCAACATCATATTAGGCAGGTGGTCATAATGTTTTGGCTCTTCGGTGTATATCCGGCTAAGAGCTGTTTTGGTGGCACGTGGAAGACTAACATCATATTAGGCACGTAGTCATAATGTTTTGGTTCTTCGGTGTATATCCGGGTAAGAGTTGTTTTGGCAGCACGTGGAGGATCAACATCATATTAGGCAGGTGGTCATAATGTTTTGGCTCTTCGGTGTATATCCGAGTAAAGGCTGCTTTGGCAGCGCATGGAGGACAACATCATATTAGGCAGGTGGTCATAATGTTTTGGCTCTTCAGAGTGGGACATTACAAACGTTTCTGAGTACATTTCCATAAAAGCTTAATCTACTAAAGCGCAAATAAAGCTTAACGATTTTCACAAATCACTGTTTCCATCCCTTGCGTTAAACAATGCAATATAAATGGAATGAAAATTATTCTTAAAACGAGGTGAAAATTAACTGTATCGGCAAATTTCGTGTAATTCATAAAATTAACAAACAAATGGAAACTTTCAAATACGGTCCTCTGAATAATCACGTTCTTTCATGTAAAGTATTCCATTTATTTTTATTCCTAATTTTCGAATAATTTGCCATACGATTAACTCCCCGATCATGATTTTTTTACGTGGGTTTAGGACATTTTACAAGTACGAAATATTTAGCGGTAAGTCTTTTTCTGTCAGCATGGGAGTGTTAGAAGATATTTATCTACGGCGACAACGATAATTAGCTAGAGCTGCAAAATATTGTTCACAGAAAATCGTTCTTTGTATTGAAGAGCTAGTCAAAAACGTTAAGAGCTTTTCATCGTTTTATTGGCCTACGCTGCAATCGTGTACATTGTGATCTGAAAGGCGCAATCGAGACGGCTAAATTAGTTCATTGCTTATGAGTCGTCGAGAAACGCTATCCCCTTTGAGCTACGAAAGAAAAACTGGTACAAACACAAGAGTCTAGAAAGGCAGAGAGGGAGATGTCGCAGGATAGTGTGTGAAATTCACAATTTTGCCGGTGACAGAGATTGAATCAGCATCCTTCCGCTCCGGAGCCGCTTTCCCAGTTAAGGTACACCAACAGAATTTATCGCTGCAATTTGCTGTCTTGACATGTGTTTCACCTCTGTAGTACGTCATAGGTGGTTTGAGAAGGAACACTTTTTCGGGTCTTTGGACTAGGACAGCAAAACGGAATGAAAAATTGCATAGAATTAGAGAGTAAATACGAAAGAGTGAATAGCCTGGAAATTGAATAAGCAGTGAGAGGACAAAAACATGAAGTTATAATTTACTAAGACCAGGACAACCTGCAAGCATGAGGTAAAGCAAAAAAAAAAAAAACACTGTCTGACAGAAAAAATGCCACACCATGAAGGAGTGCTCGGAAACAGACAAAACTGCTCACACATATAACCAAGTAGGTCCTGTACCAATGATTTAATTGCCACATACAGACTAGGCCTCAGTGGCCGAATATACAGGATTATCAATAAGGAGCGTGGCCCTCCTTTTGGGCGATACAGCGTTGAATCCGACGTGGCATCGAGGCAATGAGAGTCCGAATAGAGTCATGGGGTATCTTGGACCATGTGATGTTGATCCGAGTCCACAGTTCGTCTTCATTTTGCGGGATGGGAGGGTACTCGACCGACGTTCAGTCGTGTTCCACAGATGCTTGATGGGCGAGAGGTTAGGGGATCGTGCTGGCCACGGAAGCATCCGCACACCGTGTAAAGCATTCAGGCTGATCCGAGCGGTATGTGGCCGGGCGTTATTCTGTTGAAAAATGACGTTTGGGATACCCTGCAGATACGGTAGTGCCACGGGCCGCAGCACTACATCAACAGAGCAGCGTGCCGTTAATGTGCCCGTATTGCGTACCAGCGGTGTACGGCTGTTGGGCTGATAGCACCCACACCATGATTTCACGTTGCCGGACCGTGTGGTGCTCTGTAACCGGGGCTTCCATATTTATCAGAAGCGAAATTCTGTAGCCATTTTTAGAGATAGTGAATTGTACTCATTTTCTTTCAATTCCCGCCATTTGGATGGGATGGGCAGCGAACAGGCAAAGTACTTTTTTCTCACGCGTCGCAGCAGAGGGGGTGTTAGATTTATAGTTTCGTCGATGTGAGAAGAATGAAACTGGACATTATTGCTTTTCAGCTGTCCCAAGAAAAGCGGCGAAGGAAGTAGAGGGGGCCAGCGAGCCAATTAATGAATCTTGCGTTTTTCGGAGAGGAGGCATCTGAGGGTGTAGCAGAGGGAACACGGTGGCAGAAAGTCGGCGAGGCAAGAGATCTTTAGCGGGGGTGCATTATCTTCGGGGAAAAAAGGGAAGGAGGAAGGAATGAGGCCGATGATGAGAGAGACGGAAGAAGATTATGAGGGGTTAATATATAGAAAGAAAGGAGATGAGAACAAGGGTTAAAGACATTCCCCGTAACATCTGAAAAAAAGTCTTGCTCACTGCAAAATTTAGCCTCAGTCGATTCACTGTTCTATACTTTGTATTGTATTCATCTGCTCCAGTTGGGAGAATTACGGATTATACCACCCATACCGAACTTACTGCAAAGGAAGCATCAAACGAACCCTCCACACAGGGCGCTGTAATAGAACTCAGCACCAAGCTCTGTAACAGCTCCACAAAGGCGAAGGAATCCGCCCATTGGCCACGTTGCCTCCAGACTCTCACAGGGAGATCATCCGTGGTATGACAGAACTGCGATTCGTCGATGAACACCACAACACTGTTCCATTCGGCACCCCACACAGCTCTGGGGCGACACCATGCCAAGCGGTGACGGCGATGGCTCGCTGTTAAGGGTAGCCTTCGCAACGGACGGGTGGACAGCAAACCAGCCGCAGCCAATCGGCGCGACACTGTCCGCGTCGATATCGGAGCATTCAAGCCTCCCCGTACACTCCGCAAAATGTCGCCCGTTGTAGCCTGTGGGTCCGCTATGGCATGTCGTCGGATGCGACGATCGGTGTGCTCGGACGTCCGTCTCCGTGCTGCTGTCCCCCTATGATGTTGCAGAGATCCTTCCTGGGACCACGGTCTCCAAATGTGACCGACGGTTATGATATCACCTTGCGTTTCTTACGCAATAAGACGCAAGGACCATCCTGCGGTACGAAGGCCTGCGATAGTACTTCTCGTGAACTCATCCGTTTGACGAAATCGCGTACGACGGCATCTTAACGGCATTGGCACCTCTTGTTCGTTCTCCAGACACGGTTATAACAGAACCACTCAACAACGTCTCGACTGATGGCCTCACAGGCTGGTTGTCCGCTTATATTCTGCGCGCCGCTCGTGCGATCGGCTTGCAAATGCAGTCATTTGCATAACTTGTACGTGTGCACCCACCCTGCAATTTGCATGACGTTTCGTTCTTGTCTTCGTGGTGTGGCATTTTCTCTGCCAGGCAGTGTAATTTGAAAACCATTTCTTTTTTTCCAACAGTTAAGTCTGAACATCGTACCCGAATAAAAAGAACGTGAACAGAAAGCCCTCTTGGAGTTTCGCTTTCGATTATTTCGCCTTCGATTATCTTGTTTTCGATTATTTCATCCATAATTTACATCACATAGAGAGGAACTTTTACATCATCAGATGAATTTGAATCTCTGCTGGTAAGACGTGCGAAAATTAACCTGGAGAAAAAAACTTTGCATCAGAAGTTGAGTCTCAGCTGTTCATGATACGTTTAGAAGAGGCGATATCGCGACAAATGCCAAAATACTATGAACCCACTTAGTGGAGAAATTGTGCTCTTGTGCAATACAGCAAAATAATAATAATAATAATAATAAGTATTATTATTATTATTATAAGCTTTATTATAATAAGTATTATTATAATAAGTATTATCATTACTGTATTAAATGTTTTTTGTACGTAAAAATCTTGAAGAAGTTCGTAGTGGTTTTAAAATATGACGTCTGCCACTCGCCTGCGTAAAAACTTTCCCACTGTTTTTATGAGCGAGATTAGCTTAATTTTTGATGCGTTCTTCTTAAGATGAGGAAAGGAGGGGAAGATGTAAAAAAAAAAAATTATCATTATCACTGCTCAAGGGCATTGAAGAAGACCAATTTCAAATTGTAATTGGCAATGCATCACCTTCCGTGCGGGAACCATTGACATCTGCATGCCACAACAGCATGCGCGAGGAGTCAGCTGAAAGGCGAAAAATTTGGTGACCCCGATTTGCACCGCTAAAGATCAAAGGTCATTGGGTAGGCATGTTTTTCGCGGTAATCGGGGTCAGACTCCTCCCGCCGGGGGTGACAACGGAGCATCATCCCAGTGGCCCTGAACAGAATCATCCACCACCAACAACAGGTGTCTCAGGTGATCGTACAAAGGGGGAACGGCAAATGAACTAAGATGGCGCCGTAAAAAGGGCTGCGAACTTCAGCCAATCAAATTGCACAGATGCTATTGCCCACAGTGAAGTGATTGTTCGTATCTAGTAGATGTCATTCATAAGGTAAAAGAAACTTCTGGACACTGCATTGTGCTGCGACTGGGAATCTCAAGCCACTTTGATTTCGCTGAGAATAAAAATGATGCCAATTATTTTCTCTTTCCTCCTCCTCACAGCGGTCCACAGAGGTAAGAAATCTTTGTAGAAATCCTTTTAACCTCAAAAGTAAATAAATAAAAATAAAAAAAAAATTAAAAAAGGAATCTTTTTTCACGAGAATAATCTTTTTCTTGCAATATGTATTGAATTAATATTTCTTTTCTTTTAAAGCAAAGTGCTACTCAATATCGTGGTTTACGGGATAATTTAATATTATTTACTGGATTATCAACACTCATCAATGATGTAGCTTTAAGGGGGAAAGTGCATTAGCGGCAGGGACGGATTGGAGGTCGCAAAAGGGCCCGGGAAAATTTTTGCAAATGGGCCCGTTCAGTTGTAGTTCTGCGGTACACAACTGAAAATCACTTTTTTTTATTTAAGAAACAAAACAAAAGGTACAGTTGCTCTGGAAAAGCATAGTACTGGGGGAAGGGGAGGTTAAAAAGTACACCCGTCATCCTTAAATTGAAGTGGGTGTTGCGGAAAATTTTTCATCGGCCCGTTCCAAGATTTTACTGCAGAAAAACTGTACTGCAATTTTTCTGTTGTCGACAATCATAGTTAGAAATCTCAAGATTTTAAATATCGTGGCAAACTCACTTAATCGACGTGGAAAAAGCGAATAACCAGGTTTAAATCAATAGTTTAGTTAGTTATGTATGAAATTCGGCTGGAGAAGCTTCTAATTTTGGACGCACTCAATATTTTTATATGTTTAAAATTTTCTCTTAAGAACGCTGAATTAAGAATATTAAATTTAAAAAAAAAGCTTATATAGCCTTTTCATGTTTGACAGATCGTAAAATAATCTTGATTTTCATACCTTTGAGCTTCCAGTTCTTAAATTTTTAACGAAGTGGGCTGAAATTCCAGCAAATATTTGAGAGAGAGAGAGAGAACTGCTACTACCAAAATTATGTTGGAGTTGTACCAAAAATCTCTTCGCATAAGACATGATTTTTAAATTTAAATAAATGAAAAACAATACAGAACTTTTACAATGTAAAATTATCTATTTGTACTGCAATAAAATTCCACAATAGGAAAATTGTTATTTTTGTATTGTGGACAATCCCAGAAATTTAAAGATTTTTAAATATCGTGGCAAACAAATTCTTCATTTAGTGATCATATATTCGTATGTGTTTCAATTACAAAACGTGCTTTTATGCTGCGGTTATGTATTGTAAAAGAACCTTACTAAATAACGTAAACAAAACAATTTCCAACTTCATGTTGAAATGATATCTCCGTAAATGCTTTCATCTGCAGCATTTGTCAGTTATCACAAGGAGCACAGATAGAACATTTCTGAGGGAAAGGGATCGTATATGAACACCCCCGCAAATAATCTTAGTTATTTCAAAATAAGTTCTTGATATTATTAGCTTTCACTCTGAATTCTGTGTTGTCATATAGTGGATAGTACATCCCATAATGATCATTATTTAGCATTGTTCTGCAACTTCATCAAACATGAGCGAGTATATTCACTACTTTAACTAAAGTAATGAAAAAAATTTAGCCCTGTTCAGCCCCCACCCCAATGCTGTTAACATACGTAGATTGTTGTGCCTCCCGATTTTTCCTGATGCCGGGCCCCTCGAAACATTTCAGGGAGAAGTGAATGGTCAAGGAAACTATATAAATAGATAGACATCAATTCTTCACTCTGCAGTTGAGAAAGACATTGATTAATTGTACGAGGAGGAAAGAGTGGAAGAGGAGATTTTTTTTAATGCCTAAACAGATTAATCATAGTTTTCGGGCTCGTTTGGGCCCGGGCTCTATCTTGAAATATGAAATTCTGGCTCGGGTGGGCTAGGGCTGACATACTTCGGGCTCGGGCTTTTAAAATTGAGCCCGAACTCAGCTCTGATGGGCGCAGCACTAATGCCTTCTTTCAACCAATGGGATTAAAATCAACTACCCACCTCCCCTTCCTTGGGGAGTATATAGAACATCTTATACACACCCCCGCTTGTTATAATTACATTATGTGTATTTCGTTTAAAAAAAAGTGTTGTAGTTCAGTTGTGTGTTTAAAACAACTGAAAACATTTTTAAGAAAGTAAGAAAGAAAGAAAGAAAGACAAAATATACGGAAGGGGCCCACCGGGAAATGTCCGGGTGTTCCAGTGGGCCAATCTGCCCCTGTTTAGTGGCGAACGGGTTAGGTTAAACAAACTCAGAAAGAAAGACCTAAAAATTTTAAAGAAATTGAAAATTTTATTTGTTGTTTTCAGCAGTTAGTATGTTTATTTAAAGTTTTATTACTAATTATTTTTAACAACTTTTATTAAAATTGATTAACTGGAGCAACTTTAAATAAAAGGTAAAAGTTACGTATGAATCAGATTCTAAATATATTAAGTTTCCCTTTCGGTACTGTTCTGTCATTTTGTATGGCTCCAAATATTTTGTGTGAGTAATGTGTCAGTCACATTTAAAACATGTAACTTGTATGCCGCTCTTGTTAAGAATATGGGGTATGAGTGGTGGATATCTTTTGCGTTGTTTTTTGTTTTTTAGCGCTTTCCAACCAAAGGTTGAAGAAGCGTATATGTGCTCCAGCTTTGTCCGTCTGTCTGTTTGCCAGCACGATAACTCGTGTAAAAATGGTTCGATTTCGATGAAATGTTAGTATGTGGTAGGGGGCAACTGGGGACGAACCCTATTGAAAATGGACGAAATGGGGTCAAAGGTTAGGACATAGGAACGGGATCCATTTCATCGCCCTTATGCGTCATAACTTACGTAAAAATTCTTGGACTGAGACAAAACTTTATCATGTTCCGGAGGTATACTGAACCGGTTATTGTTTAATATGATCGAAATGGGGTCAGTGGTCAGGGAACAGAAGCGAGATTTATTCCACAGCCATTATCCTCATAACATGACTAAAAAGGCTTCTATTGCGACAAAAGTCCAGAGGTATATTGAACCAGTTCTGTTCAATATAATCGAAATGGGGTCCTCAGGGCACAGGAACAATATCTATTCCACAGCCATTATCCTCATAACTTGACTAAAAATACTTCTATTGCTACAAAACTTTAGTATGTTGTTCTGGAGGTATAGTGAACCAATTCTGTTTAATATCGTCGAAATGGGGTCAAATATCAGGGCACAGGAGCGAGGTTTATTCCACAGTCATTATCCTCATAACTTGAGTAATGATTTCTGGTATGTTGGAAAGCGTATCATAATCAATTCATTGCATGATTTTACTAACTTGCTATTGACAACCTTGTCGGAAGACGGTTGCTCCAATCACTATGCTACTCACTACATATTTCTTTATCTACAAATGATTGAAATGATTACAAATTCCACCGGGATCACCACCAGCCCTAACTCAACAATCCGCTTGTAAAGCTTACACGCACAGAGAAGGTTCAGGCTCTACTATCTACGTCTAGACAGGCTTTTGAGCGTGTACGAGAAACGAAGGGATATTAAATGGAACCTAGAGGCTCATCATAGGAAAGTCGGTAGACAGGGAGAAGTCAGTAGATATAGCCACTAAAGTGCGTCGCTGATGCCACTGACGTCACAAACGTCAAAGTATACACTAGTAGTAGGGGCAGAGAAAGGGTGTGGGAGGAACGCCGAACCCTGATTTGGAGCCGTTGATTTCGGGAATGGCCAACGCCGTGGGATGAGCACACAGCCCATGCCTCACCCGAAGCTCAAGCGATTTGCCAGAAGCCAGTACTTCTGACCACTCGGACCTCCGGAACGTCCTTGTGCATTACTCATAAGGAATCACAGAATAGGCTCGGGGCATTACTTTTGTTGGAGCCTGTGGCGAATTTAGCTGAAATGCCCTTCTCAACAGTAAGACACTTGTCACTTTGGAGGGGGGAGGTTAACGACCACTATAGGAAACTCTAAGAGATACAAGGAGCCGTTCTTCCCTAATTTAGGTTCACTGGCTCCAGGGAAGTAAAAAAAGAAGTGCTGTAAAACGAGCACACTAACGACTGGGACTCCAGGCCCTCTCAGAAGAACAGTGAGTCGCTTACGCTATCGTAGAGTCCACTTGTCGCTCTGTGTACATGCATGTTTAACTTTTTTGTGTTGCTTTTTCTCCTGGAAGTCAATCACGCCTTACTGGGTGATCCGACACTTTAGTCTCGTTCTTGCAATACGAACGTTCTGTTAAGGCACGAGTATGATTTCACATAAATCAGTGTTCAATTTACATGATAATCTAAAACAATTGCTTTGCCCAGCTTTTCTTCCCAACTAACCACAAAAAGTGCCTCAGTATCAGGGGGCGGATTAGGGCCCAGGAAAAGTTTTGCAAATGGACCCGTTCAGTTGTAGTTCTGCGGTACTATTGTATCACAACTGAAAATCACGTTTTTTATTTAAGAAACAAAGCAAAAAGTACAGTTGCTCTGGAAACAGTGGCAAGCATAGTACTGGGGAGAGGGGGTGGGGGTAAAAAGTACACCCGTCATCTTTAAATTGAAGTGGGTGTTGCGGAAACATTTTCATCAGCCCATGCCAAGATTTTACTGCACAAAAATCGCACTGCAATTTTTCTGTCGTGAACAATCACAGTTAGAAATTTCAAGATATTTAAATATCGTGGCAAACTCACTTAATCGACGTGAAAAAAGCTAATAACGAGGTTTAAATCACTAGTTTAGTTAGTTATGCATGTAATTGCGCTGGAGAAGATTCTAATTTTGGACACACTCAATATATATATTTGTTTAAAAATTTCTCTTAAGAACGCTGAAGTAAGAACATTAAAAAAAAATTTTAATTGTTCATATATCCTTTTCATGTTTGACAGATCGTAAAATAATATTGATTTCAATACCTTTGAGCTTCCAGTTCTTAAAGTTTCAACGAAATGGGCTGAAATTCCAGCAAATATTTGAGAGAGAGATGGCTACTACCAAAATTGTGTTGAAGTTGTACCAAAAATCCTTTTGCATAAGATATGATTTTTAAATTTAAATAAATAGAAAAAAATACAGAACTTTTACACTGTAAAATTTTCTATTTGTAGTGCAATTTTTGTAATTTTTCTATTGTGGACAATTAGTTAGAAATTTAAAGATTTTTAAATATCGTGGCGAACAGATTCTTCATTTAGTGAACATATATTCGTATGTGCTTCAATTACCAAACGTGCTTTTGTGCTGCGGTTATGTATTGTAAAGACGCCTTACTAAATAACGTAAACAAAACATTTTGCAACTTCATGTTGAAATGATATCTCCGTAAATGCCTTCATCTGCAGCATTTGTCAGTTATCACAAGAAGCGTAGGCTGCGTAGGTAGAACATTTCGGGGGAAAGGGGTCGTATATGAACATCCCTGCAAATACTCTTAGTTATTTCAAAATAAGTTCTTGATATTATTAGCTTTCACTCTGAATTCTGTGTTGTCATATAGTGGATAGTACATCCCTTAATGACCATTATCTAAGCATTGTTCTGCAACTTTATCAAACATGGATGAGTATTTTCACTACTTGAACCAAAGTAGTGAAATTTTTAGCTCTGTTCAGCCCCCACCCCAATGCTGTTAACATAAGAAGATATTGTTGTGCCTCCCAATTTTTCCTGATGCCGGGGCTCTCGAAACATTTCAGGATGAAATGAATGATCAAAGAAACTATCGAAATAGATAAACATCCCTTCCCCACTCCGCAGTTGAGAAAGACGTCGGTTAATTGCACAGGGAGGAAGGAGTGGAAGTTTGGAAGAGGAGGTTTTGTTTAATGCCAAAACGGATTAATCATAGTTTTCGGGCCCGGGCTGTAGCCGAATGTCAGCCCTAGCCCAATTCTATATTGTAAGAAAAATTCGGCAATGTAAAATTCGGCTAGGGCTAACATACTTCAGGCTCGGGCTCTTAAAATTAAGCCCGAATTCAGCTCTTATGAGCACAGCACTAATGCCTCGTACAACCAACGGGAGTAAAATCAAATACCCCCCCTCTTCCTTGGGGAATATATAGAACATCTTGTACCCCCCCCTCCTGCAACATACGGTACATACATTCTCGTTCCTCAGCTACTAAGTGAACCCAGAAGTTCGCAAACACACATGGCCCATCTATTGTAGTTGGGATTCTAGCAATTGTCTGGGTGAGAGGATTTTTTTCCCTAATTCAAAATAGAAGGGTTTGTTTCCCCCCGCTTGTTATAATTACATTATGTGTATTTCGTTTGTGAAAAAAGTGTTGTGTTCAGTTGTGTGTTTAAAACAACTGAACTGAAAACAATTTTAAGAAAGAAAGAGACAAAATATACGGAAGGGGCCCACCGGGAAATGTCCCGGTGTCCCGGTGGGCCAATCCGCCCCCTGGCCTCTATACCCACAAAAATAGTGCTTTAACGTCGCTAAGCCGCTCCAAGGTTCTTCTACATCCCTGACTCTTATAACCTGTCTCGATAAATTTTTATGCATGTTAAGTAAAATAAAAACAGAAAATATTTACCATTTTACGCTTGTATCTGGATTTTTCATTTCAGAAATTGTAGGTTTTTGACTTCTGATGTAGAAATTTGAAAATTTACGAGTACGTAACTCATTCCAAAATTTGAATCTCTTTTTCCTACCGTTCTAAGATTTCAAATTCGCGAGTTTGTTTATATATAAATTAATCTGAAGCGGCGTATCTAGTGATTTGACAAAGGCAACACATTCACACATGCATTTATTGTTTTCCTGCCTAGATTGCTTCCTTACAAATTAGTTAATTCCCCAAATCCGGAGCATTTTGAGCAGCATCACCGTTGAATAAATTTCATATTCGTCGTTCAACGGGAAATACATCGATGAATTGCAGTTCCCGTATCAATAGCCATTCTCCCATATGAGATGAATGAAGATATGGGAACGTGACCATAGGATGTTGTAAAAATAAGTACACGCACGGGCTCAAAAATTGCGAACGGACTTTGAGTCTCGAGACAGTGGGACCTAAACCGTGAGCAAGGCTGGCTGGACCATAGAGACAACCGGGCGGCCTCCCTGGGCCCAGCTCATTTACAGGGCACAGCAGTTTAGGAAATAAAAAACAAAATATTTTTTTCGATTTTTTTAAATTTATTATTATTAATTTTTTTAAGTTTAAGGGCGCGAGGCTCTTAAAAACATTTTCATAACTTTTTTTATGAACTTTTTTAATAACTTTTTTTACATAACTTTTTTTATATCTTATTTTTTAGTTTCCGATCTCCCCACTTTCCAATAGGTTGCCGCCCTTTGTTGTTCAGACATCGAGATCTGCAGATTTCAAATGAATATTATAACCTCCTTAAGCTTTTACGCATTCTAGAAAATTAACTTTCATCATTTTATTCTTCCCTACTTTTATACTGTATATTGAACAATATATGTGTAAACCAGATACTTAAATTAGCACATAAAGAATAAAAAGGGAAATATCAGACTTTGTTTTTGGACTATATATGGAAGCCAATAGTTCAGTAACTTTTAAAACAGTGCCGTAAATTTAAAAGAAAAAGACAATTTTTATATACGCGTGCAATAAAAGTTAGAAAGTTCACTAATTTGTCAGTTACTTCACCTTGCGTCAAGAATTAATCACTAAAAACATATGGGGAGGGGGGGGATTTTAACGAATTTATTTTAGAGGATCTATGCTGTTCTCTATGCAAAAATATTCGCTGTCATTTCTAACAAAACAAGTTAGTAAAATCATGCAATTCATTGATTATGATACGCTTTCCAACATACCAGAAATCATTACTCAAGTTATGAGGATAATGGCTGTGGAATAAATCTCGCTCCTGTGCCCTGATTTCGATGATATTCAACAGAACTGGTTTATTATACCTCCGAAATAACATGATAAAGTTTTGTCGCAATCGAAGCAATTTTGCGTAAGTTATGATGCATAAGGGCTATGGAATACATCCCGCTCCTGTGTCCCAACCTTTGACCGCATTTCGCCCATTTTTAATAGGATTCTTCCCCATGCAGGCTCCTACAACATACTAACAGTTCATCCAAATCGAAACATTTTTATGTAAGTTATGACGCATAATGGCGATGGAAGTGATTCCGCTCCTATGTCCTGACCTTTGACCCCATTTCGTTCACTTTCAATAGGTTCGTCCCCAAGTGTTCCCCTACCACATACAAAATTTCATCGAAATCGAACGATTTTTACGCGAGTTATCGTGCGGACGAACATACGCACACAACCCGTAACGTAATGAGGCAGATGGGAATCGCGACCATCTGCTCGCAAGAGTGTGACGTCATAGAACTTTAATAGGATCCACACACAACGCGTGACGTAATGAGACAGATGGCGTGACCGCGCGCCAACATCTGAATTGCGAGAGTGTGACATCATATGATTTCTAAGCATGGATAACATTAATGGGACGATGCCACGACACTAAAAACTTGGTAATTCGGGGTGGTTATTTAACCAACTGAACGAATTTTCGTAAAGTCGAGATCAAGCTAAATCGATTTCTAGTACCAGAAAACGGTAGGTTAACGACTGTCATCAAAATCATTAGAGCCGTTTTCAAAATAAAATTTACATACATACAAAAATTGCTTCTTTAAGGTGAACGTCAAGTAATTTTGATTCCTGTACTTCGAATGGAAAAATTTCTGTACACAATTTCTTCGCAATTAATGCGTTCCCAAGGATGAAAATTTGAACATCGATTAAAATATCTTCGTTTTATAACTTGGAATACTTAATATTTTCTAAAATATAACCATAATTATGCAATCCAACATTTGTTTGTCTACTGACGTCATCAAAGTACAGGTCGCGCCATCCTTTTTCTGGTTTCAACACCACCAAAGGAAAAGTTATTGATTGTTAATATAATTATGGTTATGTTTTAGAAAATATTAAGTATTCCAAGTTACAATATGAAGTTATTTTAATCGATGTTCAAATTTTCATCCTTGGGAACACAATAATTGTGAAGGAAATGTGTACAAAAGTTTTTCCATTGGAAGTATAGGAAGCAAAATTACTTGACGTCCACCTTAATAATGTGGGATAAGGGCGATGGAATGGATCCCAATCCTATGTCCTGACCTTTGACCCCATTTCGTCCATTTTTAATAGGGTTCGTCCCCAGTGGTGCCCTACCACATACTAAGATTTCAGCGAAATCAAACAATTTTTACGCACGTTATGACGCATAAGGGCAATGGATTGCATCCCGCTCTTATGTCCTGACCTTTGACCCCATTCCACCCATTTTAAATAGGGTTCGTTTCCAGCCGGTCTCCTACCACATAGTAAAATTTCATTGAAATCGAACCATATTTACGCAAGTTATACCGCATAAGAGCATGGAATGTATCCCGCTCCTACGTCGTGACCTGTGACCCCATTTGTCCCATTTCCAATACGGTTCGTTCCCAGTTGGTCCCCTACCATATACTAAAATTTCATCAAAATCGAACCATTTTTACGCCAGTCATCGTGCGAGCAAAAAAGCTGGAGCATATACACGCTTCTTCAACCTACGGTTGGAAAGCGTAAAAAACAACAACAACAACAAAAAAATACTCTCTGCTCTTTTTCAGTGAGTTGCCACTTTTTTACGCTTTCCAACCGTAGGTAGAAGAAGCGTATATGCTCCAGCTTTGTCCGTCCGTCCGTCTGTCTGTCCGTATCGATAACTCGCGTAAAAATTGGTCGATTTCGATGAAATTTTAGTATGTGGTAGGAGACCACTGGGAACGAACCCTATTGAAGATGGGCGAAATGAGGTCAAACGTCAGGACATAGGAGCGGGATCAATTTGATTGCCCTTATGCGTCATAACTTGCGTAAAAGTGGTTCGAATTCGATGAAATTTTAATATGTGTTAGGGGGACCAACTGGGGACGAACCTTATTGAAAATGGTCGAAATGGGCTCAAAGATCATAGGAGGGGGATCCATTCCATTGCCCTTATGCGTCATAACTTACGGAAAAATGGTTCGATTTCGATGAAATTTTAGTATGTGGTAGGAAACGACTGAGGACGAACCCTATTGAAAATGGGCGAAATGGGGCCAAAGGTCAGAACATAATAGTGGGATCCATTCCATTGCCCTTATGCGTCATAACTTCACTAAAAATGCTTCGATTGAGACAAAACTTTATCATGTTGTTCCGGAAGTGTACTTTACCGGTTCTGTTGAATACCCGCTCCAGGACGGTGAAAAAAATTCAGGACTACAGGAGCGAGATTTATTAAAGATCCATTATAATCATAACTTGAGTAATGATCTCTGGTGTGTTGGAAAGCGTATAATAATCAATGCATTGCATGATTTTACTAACTTGTTGTGAGACAACATCGTGGCAGTTCTATTATTGGCATATTTTCACTGTATTCCATGTAATTACTTCCTTCAGAAAACTTGAAAATTTTCATCGTCCTGGAGCGGGAATCGAACTCGCACCTCCCGATTTTCGGTCGAGCATGCTAGTCATTACACTACCCAGGACAGGGGAATTCCAAGCAGCTGAACGTAAATATCTGAGAACCTTCAGATTTGGGCTAATCGAAACCATTCCTGCCCCATCGTAGCCTCTCACGACCTTTTCTCACATCCAGGGTCGGATGTAGGTCACAAATTCCAGTGATGAAAGTACGTCATATACTCAACCGGAAATCGAGAGGTGCTATTACGATTCCCGCTCCAGGACGGTGAAAATTTTTTTTAAGTTTTCTGAAGGAAGTGGTTACATGGAATACAATGAAAATATGCGAATAATAGCATTACAATGCGTACCATGTATTTATGAAGAATTATTTCTTTGGGGAAATTCGTTTCCCAATGGTATATGACGAACATCGTGGCCACTTAGCACTCATTCTGTATCCGACTGAGTAACTGCGTCATCAGACACTTTGCCATTTCATTATGCTTACCGTTTGTAATATCTTGCCTGTTCATATATCTATATTCACTGTAATACATTTAAGGTTAAAAAAACAAAAGGAAAACAAAACCGTTTAGCATACTGCGCGTTGTGCACCGTAAAATCTTTTCTAAAATTCGCGAGCCATTTTTCGTGATTCCTTTCGCAAATTAAAGAAGCATATTCTTGCTACAACTTTTTCCGTTAAATGACGGAAAAGAAACCTTAATTTTACGGATTTTTCGTACCTCAGTGAAATTCTGAATTTTCAGAAACCTTTCAGCAATTCCTTTCATATATTAACGGTAAACTGCCGTTTTTCCGTTAAATGACGGAAAAGGAACCTGAATTTCACCGATTTTTCGTACCCCAGTGAATTCTGAATTTTCAGAAACCTTTCAAGCAATTCCTTTCATATATTAACGGTAAACTGTCGTTTTCCCGTTAGATAACGGGGGGGGGAAACCTGCATTTTACGGATTTTTCGTACCCCTGTAAAATCCTGAATTTTTAGAAACCTTTCGGGAATTTCTTTCATATACGTATTAACGGTAAACTGCCGTTTTTAAGAGGTTGTGACGTGCCTGCACCGCAGGACGCACATGAGATGAAGGCAGATAGCAGTGAGAGCACATGTCCGTGTAGCTCAGTTGGGAGAACGACTTACTCCGGAGTGAGGGGACCCGAACTCGAAGCCCGGTGCGAACAAAAATGACGGAGAAATTTGCTTCGTCATATTGGCGCCCGAACTTCAAGGATGACCTGGCCGTTACGTTTCTCGCAATGGTATGATGTTCTTTCCACACCTAAATGGTATGATGTTCTTTCCACACCTAAATGGTATGATGTTCTTTCCACCCCTAAATATTCTTTCCACACCGCGAGATAGGAAAAATGAGAATTCCTTCTTCAGCGCTTCGAAAAATAAAAGTGTGTGATGTTACATTCCACACACCAGATTGGCTGGGATTTCTCAAATGCACGTTTTTCATGGGATGACTGCCTACAGCGACACATGGTCCTGGCTAACCCGTGGGCCATGCCCCCGGCCCTCTTTCGGGGGGGGGAAGCTGTGGCGTGCCTGCACCGCAGGACGCACATGAGATAAAGGCAGATAGCAGCGAGCGCATACGTCTGCGTATCGCATTTGGGAGAGCGAAGTACTCCGGATTGAGGGGACCGGGTTCGATGCTAGGCATGGACAAAAATGACGGAGAAATTTACTTCGTCATAAGGTGTTAATGAAAAGTTCTTAATTTTCAGAAACCTTTCAGCAATTCCTTTCGTATATTAACGGGAAAATTCTGTTCTCACTTTTCCGCATCCATATGACAGAACATTTCTGGTAATAGGAGTGATACGCGAAAATATTTGAGGTTTGATTAACCATTAAATTGATTGCATGATGTCTGTGAATCAG
Organism: Macrothele yani; assembly: GCA_039090855.1. Taxonomy (NCBI): domain Eukaryota; kingdom Metazoa; phylum Arthropoda; class Arachnida; order Araneae; family Macrothelidae; genus Macrothele; species Macrothele yani. The sequence continues at coordinate 44,664,852 of CM077006.1, forward strand.
ACTGTAGATCTAGACAAAAGCTATTATACTTATCAAGAGTAAATAGACAAAAGCTAATATACTTATCAAGAGTAAATTTTATATTTATGATATTCAAATGACGAAAAATAGGTACTATCTATAGGTATTCATATGCCATCAAATTTTCGGTAATACACTGTTAAAAATTCTGTGTTAGGTTGAGCTTTTTAAAAAGCGCTGCTATACCGGCTGCACCAGTTTCTGATAAAAGATAGGAGAAAAAGAACTCAACGCAGGGAAACCTAAGGGGAGAGAGAGAGAGAGAGAGAGAGAGAGAGAGAGAGAGAAGAAAATATCGCAAAAAAACTACACAGAAAAAAAAACGAACCACCTGCCCTAAAACGGGCCGTTTTTTTTTTCTTCTGCTTTTTGACAGACTGATACACCCAGCTATTTTTCGTAGGGTTTACAGCCACAGGGAAGGTTTAGATGCAACCGCATACGTCCCATGACACATTTTGCTGCATATCAGAAACGAAGTTGCATTAGATTGAACCTTAGTCTCAGATACCTGAGGAAGTTGTCAGGTCAGAGGAGTAGGAGTGCCGGATTGAAGTTGTGAGTCGAAATAGTTGGGAGCGCAACACCGTAACGTCACAGCTGGTGCTTCCAGGGAAGGAGAGAACGGAAGGAACAGGCAGCCTTATTTGTAACGGGGAATCCATTACCCCGGACCGGGGGCTTGGCGTGCCCATCCGGCGCACGGCGAGTGTTCAGCAGCTCAGAGCAACACAACCGACTGGGGTCGATTCTTCGACAACCTTGTCGGAAGACGGTTGCTCCAATCACTATGCTACTCACTACATATTTCTTTATCTACAAATGATTGAAATGATTACAAATTCCACCGGGATCACCACCAGCCCTAACTCAACAATCCGCTTGTAAAGCTTACACGCACAGAGAAGGTTCAGGCTCTACTATCTACGTCTAGACAGGCTTTTGAGCGTGTACGAGAAACGAAGGGATATTAAATGGAACCTAGAGGCTCATCATAGGAAAGTCGGTAGACAGGGAGAAGTCAGTAGATATAGCCACTAAAGTGTGTCGCTGATGCCACTGACGTCACAAACGTCAAAGTATACACTAGTAGTAGGGGCAGAGAAAGGGTGTAGGAGGAACAGATGCCTTTATCTTTTAACTCGGGGGGGGGGGCAGTACTGGAGGTCCGACGGCTAAACGCGCCCATCCGACACACGGCGGAAATTTAGTGGTTCGAACGCCTCTAACTTACTTGGGATCGATCCGAAGAGCTCCCGTCAGCAGGCAGAAACGCTGACCACTAGGCTCTAACTGAACGATCATACATGTAGGACTTCCGTCCACAGCGGAAGGTTTAGACTCCAAGCCAGCAACGCCTGTACAGGCTTTTGACCAGGAGATGGAAGCCGAAGTATGTAGGTGGAGTCTTAGTACTCAGAGTAGAATGCTAGGTAGACAGAGGGAGAACAGTGGATATAACCATTAGGATGCTTCGCAAAAGCGACTGACGTCACGCAACGTCAAAGTACATCCCAGTGGGCTCGGGGGAGAGGTGGGAAGAGAGAGAGGGTAAAGGAACCGACGCCCTTAATTTATAACCGGCGGAAGGGTATCAGAGTTGGTAACAGGTCAAACATTTCGGACCTGACCCGGTACTGTAATACACCCGGACCCGACCCGACATGACCCGGATCTGTAACTGACCCCTGTATATATAGGGCGTTGAAAAAGTCTAGTAGTGGGTATCTTAGGTTATATGGAAATCAAACGAATGTATTATGGGAACGTATAATTTACTCACTTACTTGCAGGATCTAGAATTGAAACTGTCGTCCTTCATTTACAAGATATAACCTAACTATTTTACACATGTTTTTCAACACATCTGCAAGAGTCAGAAGCCCCTCCGCAGTAATGTTAAGGCTATTCCACCTAATTTTGATGGTGCTACAGTCAAAATGTTTGAATTAAGTAAGTCGTTGTATGTTTAAGTTCAGTTTCTGCTGTTTTCTTGATAACATATCAAGCTTCAGAATGTGTTTCACAGCAACACCAATTTTCACAATCTCATGATAATTTAAAAGTTTCCAAAACGTGGATGTTGTTTTCATCATTACCCCTCAGAAAGAAGGGACACTTTCCCTTCTGATGACACTCTTCCTTCATATTGCATGACAAATTATTTTTCAGTGCTCGGGCACCAGTTGTGACGTGCCTGCCCCGCAGGACGCACACGACATAAAGGCAGATAGCAGCAAGAACGAACGTCAGCGTAGCTCAGTTGGTAGAGCGACTTGTTCCGGAATAAGTGGACTCGGGTTCGATCCCCGGCGTGGACCAAAAATGACGGACAAATTTACTTCGTTATACAGTATCAAGCACGAAATTACATAGTGCGCAGATTTGTTTAAAAAAGATTCAAAAATAAAACAGAAATAAAACCGAATCAAACTCACCCGTTTAACAGCTAGGAATTGTCGACCCGTTGACCCGTGACCAGTTTTCATCTCTGGCGGCTAGTATCCAGGATCCATCGGCTTAACGTGCTCATCCGAGGCTCGGCGGATATTCAGATGAAGTTCAGCATTTGTCACCACCCAGGATCGAACCCAAGTCCTTTCCTTTGCTAGTCTACTGACCACTAGGCCTTCCGCCGTTCGAAATTTACAAAAACCTTCCTCCTCCTGCTCGAGTTTCGAACCTAATTGATGTCCTAGTCTTCCAAATTTTGGATTTAGAAAGATTTTGAATCTGCCCTGCACACAAACTACCCCCTTTTTCTCCCCCAACTGGGAGAATAAGTAAGTCCCAATTAGAAGGCGAATTTCTGGGTTTAATTGGGATGGGAGGGGATGTTTCTGGTACAGTTTCTAGAATATGAACACAAGAACTTTAAAGCAAAATATACAGTCATTTGCAAAAGTTTAACAAATTAGTAAAATATACAGTCATTTGCACCTGTTGCTATCAGGCAATCTCTGCCGACTGCGTCAGCTACTGTCTGTATTACTCAACTTCCTGTCGGTGTTGCATCATCCTACAGCAGCAGCTGTTGATAGAGTTGGGGAAGCGTGTGAGCATCGGTTTGCTTCTCGTTTTCATGCTAAGGGGTTTTGTATGTATTTTCTATGTAGCGAAAAATGAACAATAAAGCGTCATTAAGTGCTACTCAGAAGGCACAAATAGTGACTTTGCGTGACATAAACAGAAAGATGAATGCGAACAAGACTACTATTCATAATACAATCATGAAATATCGAGATACAGGTGAATTTGGTGACTGAAAGAGGAGTGGAAGTCCAAGGAAAACAACCTCACGTGATGACCGTACCATAAGGCGAATGCGTTCCCCAAGGAGTTCGTGCAAGAAAATCAAGGCTTCTCTAAATTCGAAAGAGTCTGATATTAGTATCAGCATTGTTTCCTGACGTCTTAGCAAAGATTTTGGATTAAAGTCTTACAAACCTGCACATAAACCTGGACTAACCTCTGTCATAAAAAAGAAGAGACTCCACTTTGCGAAGCGTCATCAATCGTGGACTGCTGAAAATTGGAGCCAAGTTCCCTTTTCCGATGAATCAACTGTGCGTCAATTTGAATCACGTGAAGGAAGCACATGTTCGACGACCATAAGGCAAAAAGTTTGATGAAAAATACATTGTTAGCACGGTGAGACATCCGCCTAGTCAGATGATATGGGGTGCTATGTCAGCATCCGGTACTGCTTCATTATCCTTTTTGCCGACAGGTACTACCATGACTTTCCCTTTTTATGTGGAAATGCTACATGAGAAGCTGTTAACTCATATGCAAGTGCACAGATGCACAATCTTTATGCATGATGGTGCTCCATGACAGAGATCAAAGAGAGTAAAGGACTACCTCCAGAGGGAAAACAACTGTGCTTGACTGGTCCGGAAATAGTCCCAACCTTAACCCCATCGAAAATTTGTGGACCATTTTAAAAGACAAGGTAGCAGAAAAACAGCCATTAAATTCCCAAGCTTTGATTAACGCGATAAAGTACGTGTGGTACAAAGACATTTCAAGTGACTACTGCAAATCCCTCATTGAGAGTAGGCTACATCGTATTCTGTCCGTTATAAAGAAAAATGGTGGCCACACAAAGTACCGATTTCGGTCTTTTTGTGTAATGAATATAAGTATTCATCTGTGGTGTCATTTTTTCAAATATATCTGACTAGTAATTACTTGTTTCTTTGAAAATCTTAATTTTCAATAAATTGACAGATGATTTTATACTATTTCAAATGACTGTAGTACTACAAAAGTAGATTAATCAACAGTTTCGAAGTCGAAGTTTAAGAATTGTATTCTCAAGAATTTATTAAATCATATTTCAAATTTGCATCGAATTAGTCATCACTCTCGCATTCAAGAACGTAATCCAAGATGTATAGCAAGGTGTGGTTGGCCTCAAGCGTGATTCACAATTACAACAGTAAGTTGAAACAACTCAAGTGGAACGACAACTGATTGTCAACCGCTTGCAGTTATGCGGGATATGTGAAAGGAACAATCATTAATACAGTTTCGTTCTGTGCAGAGACAAACACCAAGAAAGAGATTACAATCCTCGACAAGGATAAAAATTCTTCTCCACATGTCTGCCCTAATGTCAGCAGGATACTGCGATTCATGGGCATTTTGAGTTCAACGGGCTCAAGTCAGGTCGCGAGCAAAGCATGATACGTTCCGGCGGACAAAGCGGAAGTGAGTTTTGCTTTTAAAACAGTTGTGTTATCCCTGTTTAATTGGAAGTGCCATGAATGCAAAGCCTTTGTTTGCGAGACCTGCAAACACAGTTCGCAAACTTACTTCTTGAGATTATTAAAAAGAAGAGCACTGTATCAGAATCTCGAAGACTTCTGGGAGTCACTGGTACAGATATTTTCGACCTCAGCACAGTTTTGTGTGAAATATCTAACCTCGTTAGAAGCATTTTTTAAGACAAGGTTTCAATCGCATAGTAAAAAACGAATGTCCGAATTCATCTGTTATCGAGCATGCCATAATCAGTCTACTACAAAATAAAGATGAGTCGGAAATCATGTCACTTTTACTTTGTTACCGTTACTGAAAAATCACTGTCACCGTTACGACCAGTGACAAAAAGTAACAGTTCCAAAATCGCTGATAAGATCTCCGATAGCCGTGCCCGAGCAATGATTGGGGTCAAAAATCACCGTTATGTTATATATTCAGTTACCATGCAACCAGATCTAAACAATTTGTTTGCTTTTCTGTTGAAACATTATAGAGGTTGCCAGTGGTGTGAGATTTTTTTCAGTCTCCCTTTTTCCCACGCTTAAGAAAGTTTTTGTTTTTACTTTGGCTGTGAGTTCGCTTGTAAACAAAGAACAAAAAACGAGTCTGTTTCAGTGTCGCACAGTATTTTAAAATGTTGTGCAACCACTGAACGTTGTTGTGGAACCACTGAACGTGTCTAGTCGTTCATTTTGCCAATCGTGATTTTGAAAGATATCATTCATGAAAGATGTAGTTCATTAAAGGAGATTTATTTACCTCAAAGAAAAAAACGAGACCTCGTTCTCTCTGGGCATCGGCTCAATCTTCTTGCCGTCCTGGTGGCGCAGTGAGCTAAGCGATGGCTTCTGAGCATTCGTCTAAGATGGATCCGGGTTCGAATCCTGGTGAGGCATGAATTTCGTGTTTGTTTTACGGCGCTGGCTCTCTCCCTTCCCTGGAACCAATGACCCTAAATTAGTGACGGTGACTGCTTGTAGCCCATCGAGTTGGTCACGGTGGTCGTTAAACCCCCACTGAAAACAAAATCAAACTCCTTGATCGTCCTTTGCCGAATATTACTCGTCCCAGACAGGAGGAGATTTCATTGATAGATCCTTAATACATATACTGAGATAACTGTTTATTAGGTACACCTACCTGTTACTAATCGGCGCCGCCGTTGGATACGTCAGGGCATGTGGCATGTCATACACTGGAAGCCTCGTTGATTGAGTCTGCAAATTGGACGAGACAATGTCTCCCAGCGAATAGCCCGTTACATCTGGTTCAAGAGATGCTCGATTGGGCTTAAATCCGGGAACTGTTGAGGCCACTGAAGTAAGGAAAACTCACCGGTGCGTTCCTGGGGCTATTTAGTGCCCCGGTACGAGCCTTGTGTCGGGTGTGTTTTCCTTCTGGACTAACCCATCTGCTTGAGGATAAGCCTTAGCCATTAAGGGATGAATTTTGTCAACGACGATTTTCAGATACGTCGTGGCGTTCAGATATCTTTCGATGGGAATCATGCGTGCCAGGAAAACATTCCCCAGACCAGCATGCATAAAAACAGTACAGCTACCGGCCTGTACTGTTGAGACCTAACAGGCTAGCTCCATGGTCTCGTGCTGCTTGCGCCAGGTGTGGATCCTTCCATCAATCAGCCTGATGCAGAAGGAACCTTGATTCGTTCATGCAGGTGAGCATTTTCCAGTTCTCAACGGTCCAATGACAATGCTCCTTCGCTAACTACAGACACATTTAGTTTCGTGTTCTAAGCTGAGAACATGTATACTCGACGTGGTCATCAGGTGCTGTAATCCATTCGCGACATGGTCCTCTCGGAGATGGCCTTTGGCACGCCATTGTTAAATTCTGCAGCGATTTGACGGGTTGTGGCTCGTGTGTTCGCTTTCACGATTTTTGCTTGTCTCTTTTGAACCCTCTGCAGGGCCGGATGGAACGTTTGCGGAGCCCTGGGGGAAATTTCTGTGTGGGGCCCCGGATCAGAATTTCATTGAGGGCCTTACAAAACAAATCTCATATCTTAATATTTAAAGTCGTTACGTGAAAAATGTCCGTAAAGCCCACGCACGAAAAATATGTAATAAAAATTATTATCTCAAATTACTGATAGCTTAAGGAAAAGATCATATGGATTGAAAGTAGAGAGAGAGAGAGAGAGAAGAGAGAAGGAGAAAAGTAGAGAGAAATAAAGAGAGAGAAAGAGAGAGAGAGAAAGAGGGAGAGAGGAAGAGGGAGAGAAAAAGAGAAAAAAGAGGGTGAGAGGGGTAGAGGGGGGGGGGTTAGAGAAAGAGGGAGAGAGAGAGAAACAGGTTGGTTGTTTGGTTGATTTTTATGGAGCAAGGACCATGGTTGGCCAAAGAGGGCCAGACACAAGACCATCAAAGAAAGTTATTTAAAAACGTGGTATAAGAGCTAAAAGCAGGCTGATGTCGTAACAGTGAAAATGAGAATGAAGAAAAGTTTAAAAGCTAGATAAGTTTAAAAAAGTCAGAGAGAGAGAGAGAGAGAGAGAGAGGTTGGTTGGTTAATTTTTATGGATCAAGGGCCATGTTTTTAAAAAGTCAGAGAGAGGAAGAGAGAGAGAGAGAGAGAAAGAGGAAGGCTGAAAGAGAGAGAGAGAGAGAGGTGATGGTTGATTTTTATGGAGCAAAGGCCATGTTTGGCCAAAGAGCACCAGACACAAGACCATCAAAGAAATATATTTGAAAGCGTGGAATAAGATTTAAAAGCAGGCTGATGTCGTAAAAGTGAAAAATGAGAATGAGGAAAAGTTTAAAAGCTAGATAAGTTTAACCCTTTAAGCGGCCGAAGTTTCTGAATCAAATGGTACCCAAACGTTTCTAAGCTTCCCAAACAGAAATTGTTCACATAGCGGCTGGATTTTACGAAAGCTACGAAAAAGCATCTGTGACTGTCTGTAAAGAACAGCTTTACCCCTTCACTCAGCAGCCCACAAGAACATCTTTACCCCTCCCACCTCAGCAGTACCGAACATAAACCTATCGATAGTCATAAGATCTAGCTTCTATAGTCCTCTGTTCTCTGCTCCATGACCCTAGACATAATCGGGAAGGGCTTGTTCCCCTGATAAGGACAACGTGCTACTGGGTAGAAATAAGTACCTCAAACATCTTCTCTCTTTCTTTTCTTAGGTTTGTATACATTCTTATAGACCTTTTAGCATATATTAAGTTAGGAAGGATTAGTGTCAATCATCTCCTTAAATGACCACTTCGATAAGCTAAGGAGAAAGCATCACAGACGAACAAGTTCACTTATTCCAGATGTGTTCGACACACATTCTAGACAGCGAATATATTCGTTCGAGCTGATTGCAGGCAATTTTGCTAACCCCGAGTTAATTAGTTCCAGCCGGTTAAAGAGAAAAGGCAAAGATAGAGAGGAAGAGAGAGCGAGAGAGAGACAGACAGAGAGTGAGAGAGAGAGAGAGAAAAAGAGAGAATAAAAAGTGCTAAAATCTACAGTTTTGCTTTTCGAGGGTAAGGGGTATAACGAAGTAAATTTCTCCGTCATTTTGGTCCACGCCGGGGCTCGAACCCGGGTACCCTCATTCCGGAATAAGTCACTCTACCAATTGAGCTACGCGGACGTTCGTTCTGACTGCTGTCTGCTTTTTTTTTATGTCGTGTGCGTCCTGCTGGGCAGACACGTCACAGGCGGTCCATGTCTCTGCTCCATACGTAAACACTGACAGGATGCATTGATTAAACACTTTTCTTTTAAGCTATAATGGCATACTGCTCTTAAAAATTGTATTGTTCCTTCCAAAAGCTTTCCATCCAAGTTTTATACGCCAATTATTTTCTTCATCAATGTGACCTTCACTTGATGACTGCTGCCCAAGATAAATGTAGGTATCGGTTGTCTCAAGCTTTTCTCCATCAATCGATAAATCTTTGTTTCTTGTAAAAGCATTGTACATCACTCTGGTCTTCTGAAAGTTCATTTTTAATCCCACTTCTTTACTCTTGTCAACAAGTTCTTGGATCATACTCTGCAGCTCTGAATCTCGATGTATTCATATTTGTCAAAGCTTCTCCTTTTCTAGGACACGGATTGGAAATATTTCTTTTGCTTCGGATACAGGTAATCTTAATACAAGTTTTCCGGTTTTCCTTGAATATTCTCGAGACTTAGGTGACATGATTTTACTTTTTCCCGCATTTTTAGTCCGGTGACACTTTTTGAAGGACGAACATTATGTCGTTCGTGATTCCATATTCATCTGGCGCTATGTGGCTATCTTACTGGAACACATCTTCGTAACACGTGTGTGTGTGTGTGTGTGTGTGTGTGTGGAAACCTTTATTTTGTCATGTAGTGAGTGATTTATAAAATGCAGTGGAATTGTGCTCACGCAACTGTTTTCTTTGATCTCTGACCTGTTCCATTATTGTAATTTTTTGCATCTGAAGACTGGTATCTTATTTTTCATGTTGCGCTGAAATGGCATTTTAATGATGATGATATTCATCAGAATACAAAAATTAATAGGTCATTTACTCTGCCGGCCTTCACAAGACTTGTTTCTCGTTTCGTTGATTAAAGCAATGCGAAATGGAAGCTTTAGTTTAATTGTTTGTCGTGCTTAGATTCCACAGAAAAAAAGAATAATTATCTTTAAAATACAGTATTATAGAATTTTCATGAGGACATTTCTGTTCTTCACGTGAGGTTTCGGGGTTAAAAGGTTGACTATTAACGCTTGACATTCTTTAATATTTTCAAGTTATTTATACAATTACATTACGTAACGACAGTCATTTGCGAAAATTTAAGACCACCTGTTCGTTAGGAGATTTCTGCCGATTGCGTCAGCTACTGTCTGTTTTATCATTCTACAGCGTCAGCTACTATCTGTTTTATCACCCTACAGCGTCAGCTACTGTCTGTTTTATCATCCTACAGCGGCAGCTACTATCTGTTTTATCATCCTACGGCGTCAGCTACTGTCTGTTTTATCATCCTACAGCGGCAGCTACTGTCTTTTTTATCACCCTACAGCTGCAGCTACTGTCTGTTTTATCATCCTACGGCGTCAGTTACTGTCTGTTTTATCATCCTACAGCGGCAGCGGTTGATGCAGTTGGGGGAAGCGTGTGCGTATCAGTTTGCTTCTGGTTTTTATGCTGAGATGTTTTGTTTTATACATAGGGAAAAGTGGGCAAAAAAGCGTCATTACGTTACTCACAGGGCACAAATAGTGACTTTATATCATGAAAGATACTCCGAACGTGACATAAGCAGAAAGGTGAATGCGAGTAAGACTGCTATTCATAATGTGATCACGAAATATCGAGATACAAGTGAATTTAGCGACCGAAAGAAAAGTGGACGTCCAAGGAAAACAACCCCACGTCATGACAATACCATAAGGCGAATAGTTATGCATTCTCCGAGGAGTTCGTGCAAGAAAATCAAGGCCTTTCTACATTCAAAAGGCTCTGATATTAGTATCAGCACTGTTTCCCGACGTCTTAGCAAACATTTTGGATTAAAGTTTTATAAACCTGCACATAAACCTGGACTAACCTCTGTCATGAAATTGGAGAGACCAGTTTGCGGACCGTCATCAATCGCGGACTGCTGAAAATTGGAGCCAAGTTCTTTTTTTTTTTTTTTTTTTCCATGAATCAGCTGTGCGTCAATTTGAATCACGTGAAGCGCATGCTCTACGACCAAAAGGCCAAAGGTTTAATGAAAAATACACCGTTAGCACCGTAAAACATCCGCCTAGTCAGATGATATGGGGTGCTATGTCAGCATCCGGTACTGCTTCATTATCCTTTTTGCCGACAGGCACTACCATGACTGGTCCTTTTTTTGTGGAAATGCTACATGAGAAGCTGTTAGCTCACATGCAAGTGCACAGATGCACAATCTTTAAGCATGATGGTGCTCCATGTCATAGATAAAAGACAGTAAATGACTACCTCCAGAGGAAAAGCATAACTGTGCTTGATTGGCCTGGTAATAGTCCCGACCTTAACAACATTGAAGATTTGTGGACCATTTTAAAAGACAAGATAGCACAAAAAGAGCCATCAAATTCCGAAGCTTTGATTGACGCGATAAAGTACATGTGCTGTAAAGACATTACAAGTGACTACTACAAATCCCTCATTGAGAGTATGATACATCGTATTCTGTCTGTTAAAAGAAACAAAGGTGGCCACACGAAGTACTGATTTCGGTCTTTTTGTGTTCTAAAGAATGTAAGTATTCATCTGTGGTGTCATTTTTTCAAATATATCTGACTAGTAATTACTTGTTTCTTTGAAAATCTTAATTTTCAATAAATTGACACGTAGTCTTGAACTTTTGCAAAAGACTGTACTTGCACAATCGCTGATTATGAATATTTTCAAGATTCGTACAAAATATAATGCGGCAATAAAAGTTTACCAAATCCGAAAATGTCGTGTAGTGTTTTTATTACTTGAAGTTTTAGAATTAACTAGTTAGTATCCCTTATTAGTTCTTCGTTAACTTGTTGAGCATACAATGAGTGGCCAAATTATTGGGACCACGTGGTTAGTACGTTTTTGGGCCACCTTTTGCCCTTAATACTGCTTGAATTCGTGTTGGCATGGGCTCTATTAAATGTCGGTAAGTAGCTTGGGGTATATTAGCTCAATGCGGTGGATTTCAGTCTCCATCTCTTGAAGATTTTATGGTAGCGGATCCAGCTATCCGATGCCCCTTCCTACTTCATCGCACACAGATCCTTAATATATATATCCGGTGATTGAGGAGGACAATGTAGCAAGGAAAAGTCTCCGTAATGCTCCTCAAACCATTCGCGTACAATGTGTGCTCTATGACATGGAACATTGTTCTACTGGAATTATCCATCTCCAGTGGGATAAATCATCAACATAACTGGGTAGACTTGGTCGGCAACGATATTTAAATACCTTTGGGTGGTTAGACGTTGCTCTACACGAATCAAAGGGTCCAAACACTCCCACGAAAACAAGTCCCAGACCTTAATGTTTCCTCCGCCAGCCTGAAGAATAGCGACGATGCAAGATGGGCCCATGTTTTCGCGTGCTGCTGTCTCCATGTTCTCACCCTTCCATCTGCACGGTGTAGTTGAAAACGTGCTTCGTCGGACGGCATTACCCTTTTCCCCTCATTTACTGCCCAATTCTTGTGTTCCTGAGCAAACTGGAGGCGTTTCTTGTTCTCTGCAGATAGCATTGGCTTACGGACAGGCCTTCTGCTTCTGTAGCCCATACGATGTAATGTGCGGCAAACTGTACGTTGAGAGGCCATCGGATTTGGTACTTGATTTAGATTATCAGTAATCTGGTGAAGTGTTGCCAGTCTGTTGGACTAAACAAGTCTGCTTACTCTCCGCTTAGCTTGAGCATCCAGTAGCTGTTGACAACCACGCGCCTTGCGCTCAGACCCGGTTTCTTGACTGTGGGTCCATTCTCTTTCTGTACACTTTAACAACTGCGGCACTCAAACATTTTACAAGTGCAGCCGTTTTGCTAATGCTCGCACCAATGCTTCGAGCACCCACGATCATTCTACGTTCAAAATCCGTCAGATCGCGTTTTTTACCCTCTATTATTTTTTTGCACAGTGCCCTTCATTAGTCTCTGCATGCCTTCAGGATTCCCTTTTTATACCGATTCAGCCATCTTGCGTCAGCAGCATCTGCGGGATAGCTATTTTGTATAAAATGGTCTCGTATTCATAATAATTTGGCCAATCAATGTATATCTCACACTAGAAGTCACTTAGTGAATAATAAAATGGCCAGGGTGGAAGAATCAGCCTTTATCTTAACAGCAACTTTTTCTTTATTTCCATGTCCTGGATGTTTTGGATTACTAATACCAGCCGTAATTTATCCGCTGCCATTTAATAGCAAGCTCTTGTATCAGCATATACACTATCTGATCGAAGGTGTCCGGACACTCACCTATCCACAAAATCCCTGTAGTAGGAAAGGAATTAACATCGAGGTGGTCCACTCTTTGCTTCCATCACAGCCTCCATTCTGCTGGGAAGGCATTCCACTAGATTTTGGTTCGTTGCTGCAGGAACTGCCTTCCAATCTGCCACAAGAGCATTGTTCAATTTACCTATGTCCAGAGGTTCATCATAGCTTTGGTGCAGCTCTCGCTATATTATTAATTTACAGTCGAAATTGAAAAACAACAATCCTATAGGAGCTAAATTTGTACAACACTCAGATTAATAGATTCTCGCTGCTTTCCTCGTAGTGCTACAATTAGTTCGGCATCCAACCGCTGCAAGCGAATGGCGCAGAGATTCCGCGCATGCTCTTAGTATTCAACGAATCTTATGTACTAACTTCGATTGCAAATACATTTCCAGGTCGTTCATAAAGGTTTCCCAGTCGTGACTAGCTTTGATAAAAGTCTGATTTTTTACGCTTTCCAACCGTAGGTTGCCAGAAACGTACATATGTGACCCAGCTTTGTTCCTCTGTCTGTCTGTCCGCACCATAACTCGCGTAAAAATGGTTCGATTTCGATGAAATTTTAGTATGTGGTAGGGGACAACCTGAGGACGAACCCTATTGAAAATGGACGAAATAGGGTCAAAGGTCAGGACATAGGAGCCGGATCCATTTCATCTCCCTTATGCGTCATAACTTACGTAAAAATGCTTGAACTGCGACAAAACTTTATTATGTTCCGGAGGTATACTGAACCGGTTATTGTTTAATATCATCGAAATGGGGTCAAACGTCAGGACACAGGAGCGAGATTTATTCCACAGCAATTATCCTCATAACTTTTTTTTTTTTTTTTTTTTATATGAGGATTAACGACCACCATGAGCAACTCAATGGGCTATAAGCAGTCGCCCATCCCTAATTTAGGGTCATTGGTTCCAGGGAAGGGAGAGAGCCAGTGCCGTAAGACAAGCACAACACGTGTTTCACCGGGATTCGAATGCAGACCCCTTTCGGACGAATGATCAGAGGCGATCGCTTAGACCACTGCGCCACCGTGGCTTCTCCTCATAATTTGACTAAAAATGTTTCTATTGCGAGAAAAGTTTAGTATGTTGTTCCGGAGGTATACTGAACCAATTCTGTTTAATATCATCGAAATGGGGTCAAAAGTCAGGACATAGGAGCGAGATTTATTCCACAGCCATTGTCCTCATAACTTGAGTAATGATTTCTGGTATGTTGGAAAGCGTATCATAATCAATACATTGCATGATTTTACTAACTTGTTTGTTATTGTTGTTGAATGCTTCAGTACATCTAACGCAACAGTTTATTTAAATTCTTACAGTTCTTTTCTCTAGAATCGGTGCGAGCCTCAAAAAGCGGCGTGTATCACACTGTTGGATTAGATACTGGCCCAGCAATTTTCTGCTTGAATACCTTAAAATTAATTTTAGTATTTAGTGGATAAAGAAATAATTTTTAATGGAGGCTGGAGGGTTTGACTACCCCAGTGAACCTCTTAAGAACCATCGCTATGAGAACACGCTACTAATTCTTCATCCGGGACACCACAAGCTAGAGGCCCGCGCATCTGACCCCTCGCCAAGAGGATAAAGGAACTCACCAGCATCAATTTACGACTTGCCTCTGTTTAGGGTCATAGTTAGGGTAGTGAATTTATCGCTGGAGAAAAAGGTAAATTTCTCGAAATTTCGGGATTTACCCCTAAATTTCTCGAAATACAGTATTTCCTCAAAAATTCGGCTTTCGGGCTCTTTACCAGCGCTTTCGATATGTCAGATGCGTTGTCTGTCACAAAGGCGGTTATATTCGCAAAAGGTAACGCACTGAAGTATTGCCCCGCTGACTGCTTTAAAATTTACAGATTCTAAAGTGATGAACACGCGGAAGATTGCATTCAAAGAGATATCAGCATTACTGCTTTCAACATTCGGTTCAGCTGATGGAACAGCAAGAATATTCAAAATGTATCTATCTTCAGAATCAGTTGTTTCGTCTGCTACGATGCTTACACCGGATACTGATTTTTTTTAAATGTTTCACTTGTTGCTTGTGAATATCATATATTTTCGACAAATAGTATTTCCGCATCCAATTTTCATTTGGAATAACACCAATATCTTTCAACGAATTTTCCAAGTGTGGTTATCCAGTTTAAAAAGTGGGATGTTAGCTGAACAAAAGGCACCAGTTAATTTCGAAAGTTCAATTGAGCGATGCTGTTCTAGTTTAGATCTTTTCTGAATTATTTTGTCAACACATTTCTGCATTATTTTCGGTTGACTGTTCGGACACATTTTTTTTATGCAGCTTGCTTTCTAAATGCTTTTCACGATTGTCCTTTCTTTAAAAATCCACTGATATGTTGCAACACGAACAGAACAATAGATTTTTGTTCACATGAAACGTTCCCTTACTGTACTGCTTGCATTTTTCAGACGAACTCACTTTACACACGTGGATAGTTCTCAAAATTAACAAACAATATCCACAAACTTTATAAACTAAATATTCACACGAAAGCACAAAAATTTTCTTCTTTTCTGTGAGCTGCTTTTCCCAACTGAAAGTACTGATACAATTGACGACATTCGCTTTGCGGTTTACTAGTGCATCAAGTCGCCAAGGTCATTCAATAGTAGCGGGGGTGAAAATCACGAAAACCACACGTGCATTCTTTCGCCGAGTACATGCGACCCGGAATTACCCGTCAAGTTTATTCGATAAGAGTCTCTTCGTAACGTACAATCTTGAGGGGTAATTCAAGGTTTCAAGTCCTGGTTTGGACTTTGGAGTAGGATCACTTTGCGTTATATTTTTCGCATAAATTCTAATGAAGGCAATAATAAAATTATTTAAATATGAAAAATAATCTAAAAATTGTAAAAGAAATTCGACAAAAATAGGAAAAAAAATCTGAAATTTGCGGATATATTTAATATTCGCGAAATTACAGAAAAACTCCTAAAATTAGCGATAAAAATCGCGAAAATTCGCTCCACGAAACAATTACTAGCCTAGTCATAGGATGTGATGTCCATGCGGTGGTGGAGTAGTACGCTCTGGCTTCAAAATCATTCGTCCGATGTGAGCATGTGTTCAAATTCCATATGTGGTATGGTTGGTGTGCATGTCTTGCGGCACTGGTTCTGCTTGTTTCCTGGAACCAGTGGCCCGTAAATAGGGACAAGAAACTGCTTATAACCCTACAGGTTAATCGAGGCTGTCGTTCATTTCCCCAAACAATGAAAAAATACGTGTCATATAATACGCTGACGACGATTTTAAAGTTAGCGAAAGCTTTGAGCCAGCAACTGAAGTTCTAGATGTGAACTATCGCCGCAAGAGCGCACCACTCATTGTTCATCCGGGACTCGAACTTGGGCCCAACTCAAACCTCTCCTCGCCTCTGACTTGTCACTCAGCAGATAAAGGAATCCTCCAGACCCAATGTACGAACTACTTCTGCTTGGAATCATAGTACAGTGAAATCTGCTTAATATGCTCACGGTTAATACGATTTCCGGCTTAATACACATTTTTCAGACAGTCCTTAGCATTGAAAGTACAAATATACCCTATTTAATACGCTTCGAATCCCGCTTAATAAGCGCTTGTTTTTGTAGCACCATGCACATTTGAATTCGGGGGAATCATAGTACTATGCAAAAATTGGGTCAGTGGCATGTTACATGAGTCACTGGATGTTTACTTTGATTAGACAGAAAACTCCCCTATTCCTCGCCGTTAGCTAAACAAGATTGTCGTGGGCTCAGCTTGTAGCTTTCAAGCTTCAAGTGTGGCTTTCCCGCGTATTAGGGTCCCCTTTTCCGTAACCTTGACGGGCGAAAGCATAGAAATGGCGTTTTGTCGACGTCACTCAACCCCATTCCCAACTTCCGCAGTTGAGTGAAGTTGATTTCAAATGGTGCAAGGGCCAGGTTTGGCCAAACAGCAGTTGACTGAAGTTGATTTTAATGGCGCAAGGGCCAGGTTTGGCCAAACAGCGGTTGACTGAAGTTGATTTTAAGTAGCGCAAGGGCCAGGTTTCGCCAAACAGCGGTTGAGCAAAGTTGATTTTAATGGTGCAAGGGCCAGGTTTGGTCAAACAGTGGTTAAGTGAAGTTGATTTTAAGTGGCGCAAGGGCCAGGTTTGGCCAAACAGCGGTTGAGGGAAGTTGATTTTAATGGCGCAAGGGCTAGGTTTGGCCAAACAGCGGTTGAGTGAAATTGATTTTAATGGCGCAAGGGCCAGGTTTGGCCAAACAGCGGTTGACTGAAGTTGATTTTAATGGCGCAAGGGCCAGGTTTGGCCAAACAGCGGTTGAGTGAAGGCCACAGCACAGTAGTGAGGTTCCACTGTTCAAGTAGGAACACCATTTAGTGAAGATAGTGAATTTTGTGTTTGTGTATTGCTACTGTAGTTTTTTTTTAACTTCTGTTTTTAAACGTGTACTGTAATATAAAGTGAATACTGTATAACTTTTGATTGTATGGTGACTGGGATAAAAAGAAAAGCATTATCAATTAATGATAAAGTAAAAATTAGAAAAACTTACAATGAAAACTCTAAATTAAAAAGTTAGTAAAATCATGCAATGCATTGATTATGATACGCTTTCCAACGTACCAGAAATCATTACTCAAGTTATGAGGATAATGGCTATGGAGTAAATCTCGCTCCTGTGCCCTGACCTTTGACCCCATTTCGATGATATTAAACACAACCTGTTCAGTATACCTCCGGAACAACATGATAAAGTTTTGTCGCAATAGAAGCCTTTTTAGTCAAGTTATGAGGATAATGGCTGTGGAGTAAATCTCACTCCTGTGGCCTGACCTTTGTCCCCATTTCGATGATATTCAACAGAACCGGTTCAGTATACTTCCGGAACAGCATGATAAGGTTTTGTCGCAATTGAAGCATTTTTACGTAAGTTATGACGCATAAGGGCGATGCAATGGATCCCGCTCCCATGTCCTGACCTTTGACCCCATTTCGCCCATTTTCAGTAGGGTTTGTCCCCAGGTGGTCCCCTACCACATACTAAAATTTCATCGAAATCGAACCCTTTTTACGTGAGCTATCGTGCGAACAGACAGACGGACAGAGCTGGAGCATATACGCTTCTTCAACCTACGGTTGGAAAGCGTAAAAATTAAAAGCAAATCGCGGAGGATCTGGGCATTCCTAGTTCAACGTTACGGACAATTAAAAAAAAAATAGGACCGTATTAAAAGAGAACGCTGTGCAAGGTGGTATGAAACGGGAGAAAATAAAGTCCAGAAAGTTCGAAGAATTGGAAAAGGTTTTACCATAATGGTTCCACCAAGTCCGTAGCTTAAATTTGTCACTAAATGGGACGTTGCTGACTGGAAAAGTGCACGAAATTGCAAAGGAACTTCACATTAGTGATTTTACTGGATCGAGTGGATGGATTGGCCGACTTAAAGCTACGTAGGTTTTATTTATTTTTTATTTCCGGATAAGGCGCCTTCCCGTTTAAGACGCTAATTTGCGTATGTCCCTTGAAAATCCTATTAAGCGGATTTCACTGTATGTGATACGCAAACGGGAATTTTAAAGTTCGAGAAAACTTTGAGCCACGTGTAAAATGAAAGTTTTGGGTGTGCCGCTGCATTTTACACGCACGCATGCGCACCCATGCAAAACAGAGAGAAAAAAATCCCATGCATTTCATACTCCTACTGTGTTTAAGTTTTAACAATCGTTAACGGTGAGTAATTAGTTGGTTGTTGGCACATCAGTCGTGATACATTCTTTGTTTTATTATTCGGCCAGTAAAAGACGTCTGTCACTGGGGAAAGCATGCAAATCAGATGGCCTTCAATAGATCAAGGTCGAAAATGAATTCGAAGAGAAAGTATTCACAAGCAAAAACCAAGGGATGATATCAGCCAGAAGCTTTCACTTGAAATAGTTTTCTTGTTTTCAGATTACGAAACATAATGCATCACGGAATAGACGAACAGTTACTCGCATACGTAGGCGCGCCCAACATGAATCCACCCTTGAGGCTTACCTTGGGCCAGAGGCGGAATTTTTCTCAACCGCGCTAGTCACGTGTCTAGGATAGCAAAATTTTTTGACGATATCAGAGAAGTGTAGAACAATTGATAAAAATATGCCATCAAGAAGCAAAAAAGGAATTTTGTGGCAAATCTCATCGGTTTTCACATTTACTTTACATTTTTTTATATCATATGTCGAAAAATTAGAAACAGGGGGGCGTGTGAACAGTAAAAAAACAAAAACACTTGGTAGATCTAAATGGTTTGCATATGCTTTATGAAAGCGGTTAAAACCACGCTACTTAATGTCGAAGCATCTAAATTGAGAACCAAAATCGGACCCCTGAACCCCTATATGTAAATTGCAAACTAAGATCCAAGACCCCTATGTGTAAATTGCGAGCAAACTTTTCTAGCCCCTATGTGTAAATTGCGAATCAACTTTTCTGCTCCCATTCTGACGATATCAAAAATCAAGAAAGATGACACCGAATTTTCGGGTGTAATAAGCCGTCTTTTGAATCCGTTCAGACTCAAATTAAATTTATCAAAGCTATTCAAAGTCAATGGAACCGGTATCGAAAACAATAGTATCTGACCATAGGCGTAGCCAAGGGGTGGTCCTCGGGTCCGGACCCCCTCCCCCGAGGGGATATTTAGTATGAATTTAAAGCGATATATATGCATACATGGGGCTTTCACCTATGAACCAAACCCATGGACCCCCCCCCTTAAGAAATCTCTGGCTACGCCACTGTATCTGACCGAAGAAAAAAGTTTTTCAATCGGGTTTTTAATCCCTCAGATATTGCTGTAAACGGAATCGTGAGCTTACGCCCTCTGGTTGCAGACTTGTGCGTTAAGAAAAACATGAATTTATTTGAGAAACATTTCGCACCGGAAACGCTCTCCAACACCGAAAGAATTTTTCAAATCGGACTCTTAGAAACAGAGATATACCGACAAAAATAAGCTGTGACTTTGCGTCCCCTGGTGGGAAAACCATGCATTATTTTAGGAAGAAAGTATTCTCCGAAGGTTTTTCCATATGAGCGGTATCGGCCCAAGAAAAAAAAATTTAGTCGAGTTTTCAGGAGCCCAGATTTTGCTACAAATACATCAGAAGCAGAAATTAACACTTATGCCCCCTGGTGGCCAAACCATTCTTTACCAAACATTAGAAATTAAAAAAATTCCATCAGGTCTTGTATGCAATACAGGAAGCATTTTTCAAATCGGAGTTTTAAAAGCAGAAATAACGCAGAAAACGCAATTTACCTTTGTGCTCCCTAGCGGAAAGTCTGTGATTTACTTGAAAATTTTGAATTTATAAGAAAAGTATTTCGCATCGGAAACACTATCCAACAAAGAAAAAAAATTTGTAAGTGGACTCCTAGAAGTAGAGATATTGGCAAAAATAAGATGTACATCTACGCCCCCTGGCGTAAAAACCATGCATTATTTCAAGAAGAAAATGTTCCTAAAAGGTTTGTCGACATGAGTAGTATCGGTCAACAAACGACTTTTTTGCAATCGAGATTTTAGAAGCTCATATTTTGCTGCAAATACATCAGAAGTAGAAATTAAAACTTATGCCACCTCGTGCCCAAACCATTTTTACAAAAATTTGAAATTACGTGCAAAGGATTTCCCATCAAGAGCTGTATTCGGTGCAGAAAGAATTTTTCAAATCGGAGATTTAGAAGCAGAGATATAGGGGGAAACGGAATTTACCTATACGCCCCTAGCGGAAAGTCTATGAATTACTTGAAAATTTTGAAATTATATGAAAAACAAGTCACACTGAAAACACTATCCAACAAAGAAGGAATTTTTCAAATCGGACGCCTAGAAGTAGAGATATTGACAAAAATAAGATATACATCTACGCCCCCTGGCGGAGAAACTGTGGAATATTTTAAGAAGAAAATATTCCGAAAATGTTTATTGATGTGAGTGGCATCAGTCCACGAAATAACTTTTTCAATCGATATTTTAGAAGCTCAGATTTTATGGCAAATACATCAGAAGCAAAAATTAACACTTACGCCCCATGGTGGCCAAAGTAGTCTTTACCAAAAATTTGAAATTATATACAAAAGATTTTCCATCAGGAGGTGTATCCGCTGAAGAAATTTTTTTCAAATCGGAGTTTTACAAGAAGAGTTATTGGGGAAAATGTAATTTACTTTTACGCCCTCTAGCGGAAAATCTATGCGTAATTTGAAAAAGTAACTATATCTAAAACACTCTTCGACATAAATGGAATCGAAAGATAAGAGAATTTTTTCAATCGGATGTTTAGAAGCAAATCTGTGAAATAAAACGTGTTTTTGAATTCGACATCATCTGCATTTACGCTCTCTAGCGGTACATCGTAAAAAACGAAATAAAGGATCATCATTCGCATATTTCAAGCTTCCCAATGCAAAAAGAATTTTTCAAATCGGATTAATAGTTGCAGAGATATCATGGGTACAGACGGACGGGCAGACGGACAAACCGGTAGCATAAGCACGATCTTTTTTTTTTTACAAAAGACATGCTAATAAACCAGTATGAAAAACAATGATTAAAACAATTCAAAACAATGTAAAGCAATGTATACACAAAAACAACAAAACTAGTTTGTCATCTTTGCGCAGGGGCCATGTTAATTTTTTCTGTAATGTTCCATATTTAGTAAATGTACTTAATTCAATGTATTAACGAAAACAACCAATGTGTTAAGTTAGTATATATGTACTTAAACAGTATCAAAAATAAACAAATAATGATGAAAACAATGCAAAGCAATGTATTTACGAAAACAATTTTTTCATCCTTGCGCAGGGAACATGCTAATCCCCCCCCCCGATTTTCTCAAACAATCACATTTTATAATGATGCGATGCAAATTTTACATAAGAAACTTGAAATAAATCCTCTTTTGTAATGGTCTATTTTTCTTGCAAATTTGATTTCGTTGGACTGCACTTTTACTGATTCTTCACCTTGGATCTTTCACACTTCGAATTTCAATGTACGTTTGCGTTCGAAATAATTTCAACACTTCTACGAAATTATACAAACTTGGGTGCGGATGATGAAAATGGGCGTTGAATCTAGAATCCTAGAACTTGCATTCATTGGTATGTGTTCATTAGATGCATTGGCCTATGCCCACAAATTTGGAAGAAAATTCGAACTGCTGTCAATATAATTGTCAGTCAAATAATCTGCCATTTTCGTGACACTTTGATAAATCTGTTGGAATTCGGGTAAATTAAATGCAAAACACTCACCTACTTCTATAGGATCCAAAAATGACAATCCAAACAAGTGTCGCAACCACTGGCTTTCCTCACTGGGTTTATCTTTATATTCTTTGCCCAAACTCAGCTTCTGAATTTTTCGATGCCAGGCAGATCCCAAATGTTGAATTCCCGCAGATGTTCAGAGAAGTGGGTTCAGAATTTACATATAGCGGTCATGGGCCTTGGTTCGCAATTTACATACAGAGTTTTAATGGCGGTAAGATTTTGGTTCGCAATTTATACGCTCTAGATCGCAACCACCCTTAATGTCGTTTTTCAAAATAACACTATTTTCCTACACCGTGCGAAGTACACTGGTTCTCAAAATTAAAGGAGAGTTTATAAATCCATGCATAACTCGAAGTATTAGGAGGAACTTGAACAAAATTTGGTAAAGAGCTTCACTGTTACATTTCAAGCAGAAGAAATTCAGAAACTTATAATTTGCGTGTGCTAATATCATAAAAGTCTTGTAATTTAAATGAAAGTGTAATCCATATTTAAAGTCTTTTCCTTAAGACATGTGATGTTCTCAGAGATGGTTTTTCCCACATGCCAACTAGGCTCGGGGCAAATTTTAGTGGTTGTAAAAATAAATAATTCGTTAAAAGCCCATAAAAAATAACGAAAGAAAAGTTTTAAATTAAAATAAAAGTGAAAACTAACATTTAGTCCGAAAACTGCTGTATACTAGGTTCTGTTTCCGAAATCTCCTTCCTCTTAGACTTGAGGAACAATAGACAAACATATGTTTATCTGTGCTTAAGAACTGAAATGAATACGAACGGGTCGGGGTGGGGGGACGAGAGGGGTTTTAGCATTGCTCTTTGGAACCCGATAAAAGTTTTCTGGCTATAACGTAAATTGTCTTTCCGCTGAAACTTAGTCCTTACGTCAGTAATTATGTTATGTATGCTAAAGTCAATGTAATATTAGAAGGTATCCTTAGCATTACAAGAAAGAGGTCAATTGTAGTACTTAGAAATACGTTTATTAGTTTGCATGGTTTGTACTCAAACTCACATCCTGTTTACTGGCGTTCTCAATGCAGTATCAGTAATTTATCATCCAATAGCAATATAACAGCACATCTGTCATCAATAGCATCAATCCTGGAAACAGATCAGATGAGATCATATCTAGAGGATTTCAGGGAGTGTCTGAACCCAGGTCTCCCATTTTTTTTTTTTTTTTTTTTTTGATTGGATGTTTAACGACCACCGTGAGCAACTCAATGGGCTATAAGCAGTCGCCTGTCCCTAATTTAGTGTTACTGGTTCCAAGGATGGGAGAGAACCAGTGATGTACGACAACACAACATCCATGCCTCACCAGGATTCGAACCCGGACCTCTTTCGGACGAATGATCAGAGGCCATCGCTTATACCTCTCCGGGGCCGTAACGCAGGTCTTAAACAACCCTTAGACATATAGGAAGCTAGGAGATTTGAGCTAGAGTGCCCGATAGGAAAGTGACACGGAAGCGAGGTAGAATGGGGAGGAAGACGCCCTTATTTATTACCGGGGAGCCAGTACCCGGGGCCCGACTGCTCAACGTGCCCATCCGACACACGGCGGATATTTCGTGGTTCGAGCTTACGTACCTGCCTGGAATCGAACTTGAGGTCTTCTCTGTTGCATCCCCGTAAACAACCGATGCATTGCCTTTTTTACGCTCTCCAACCGTAGGTTGAAGAAGCCTATATGCTCCAGCTCTGTCCGTCTGTCTGTCTGCCCGTCATCCCGATAACTCGCGTAAAAATGGTTCGATTTCGATGAAATTTTAGTATGTGGTAGGGGACCACCTGGGAACGAACCCTATTGAAAATGGACGAAATGGGGTCAAAGGTCAGGACATAGGAGCGGGATCCATTCCATTTCCCTTATGCGTCATAACTTGCGTAAAAGTGGTTCGATTTCGATGAAATTTTAGTATGTGGTATGGGACCAACTGGGGACGAAAATGGGCGAAATGGGTTCAAAGGTCAGGACATAGGAGAGGGATTCATTACATTTTCTTATGCGTCATAACTTACGTAAAAATGCTTTGATTGCAACAAAACTTTATCATGTTGTTCCGGATGCATACTGAACCAATTCTGTTTAATATCATCGAAATGGGGTGAAAAGACAGGACACAGAATCGAGATTTATTACACAGCCATTATCGTCATAACTTGAGAAATAAGTTGAGTAATGATTTCTGGTATGTTGGAAAGCGTATCATAATGCATTGCATGATTTAACTAACTTGTTATCCATCGTTCTTATCCGGCCACACATACGTCACTCTTGTTCCGACCTTAGGGTGTTGCCGACATCATTCTCGTTTGACGGAAAAGACATAACGTTGAGGTTTGAAAATCTCTAAGAGAACAAATTCAAATTTACAGAGAAAAAAGAAACTCAAAGGGAAAGTTAAAATAGAATATACGTTACATGGCTTACATAAAGGAAAATCGCTTTGGGCTTTCGAAGGGAACAAATGCAAGATATTCACGCAAAGCTATCCCATCTCTCCTTAAAATGAATACAATGGTAGGGGGGGCAGGACAAGGCCTGAATTGCGCTGCCATATATTAAAGCATTAGAAATTATTAAAAAACGTAAAAAGGGAAAGAAAGAAGACAGAAACTTCTGCCAAAGCAACTGATTAATTACAAATATTTAATCAATTTAGGAATAGATGTCAAAAGTAAGGAATTTTTTGTCAACGATAGATGAAATTTTGTTATTAATTGTTATAAGAAAAATTCTTGTTTATAGTTTCAACACATTTAAGCTTTAAATTATTATTTTTATTTGTACTTAGCTTTGGATAGGCTACAACATTCCTGTCCCATCTCTCCCCTAACATTTCGTTTTGCTCCTGGATGTTAGGGGGACGCAAATAATTGGACTCCTTACATAAAGGCATTGCCCACGAAGTTGTCTAGCAAATGGTTCCAGGTAAGGGAGACAGCCAGTGCCGTAAGATAAACACACCATCTATGCCTTCTCACCCGGTTTCGAATCCGGACCCAGTTCGGACGAATGATTCACAGGCCAGCGCTTAGACCTCTGCGCAACCGAGGGAATCGGGGTTGCGCAGAGGTCTAAGCGGAGGGGGCTATGCCTGGCATTCACTTACACGATTCTGTTGAAATAGGTTCAGCTGTGCATGTTTCACATGCTATGATGAATCATAAAAACATATCGATGTAACGGAAATGAGTAACAGTGTGTCATTGTCGGAACCACTGATGAAATCTGATCGTGACCCAACAATATTTAATTTCGTTGCTACACAACAATATATCTAACTAAACTATCGCCGAACATTATTTCATCACGTTTTACATAAACATAACAACATCTCATTGCAATCTGCGTATATTACGAGAACCTGATGCTGAACGACAAAAGCCATTACAAAAATGCATTTTGGTGCTATGCATCTTTCCCGACAGTAGTAAAGTATAAAGTATGCGTCGTAGCGGAATTTCGCTTCCTCTCGACCTCTATCTCCCAGGGGATGGGGGGGGGTTACCTGCTATTGACCAGAGTTGGAAATTGGTCAAAAATTTTGAACCCGGACCCGACCCAGGCCTGACCTGAACAAATCTGCTTTGAGCTATAAACTCGAATGCATCATAATCATCATCATCATCATCATTATTAATCATTATAAATCCACTGCTGAATGAAGGTCTCCCCGCGTTTCTTCCACAACGGACTGTCTTGAGCTAGTCTCCTCCATCCAACCATCTCCCAGGTGATCTTCTTCTGGGCCTGGGATCCGGTCTAAAATTTCGGTTGTTCATCGGTGGTCCGTTCTCCTGGCAATATATCCAGCCCATTGTCATTTCAGGGATTTTACTCTGACCATGATGTCTTCCACTCTTGTCATTTTCCCTATCCACGAGTTCCTTTTTTTTTTACGTTTTCCAACCGTGGGTTGAAGAAACGTATATGTTCCAGCTTTGTCCGTCTATCTGTCTGTCCTCACGATAACCCGCATAAAAATGGTTCGATTTTGATTAAATTTTAGTATGAGGTAGGGGACAACCTGGGGATGAACCCTATTGAAAATAAGCGAAATGGGGTCAAAGGTCAGGACATAGGAGCGGGATTAATTCCATCGCCCTTGCGCGTTATAACTTTCGTAAAAATGATTCGATTGCGACAAAACTTTATCATGTTGTTCTTGAGGTAAACTGAACCGGTTCTGTTGTATATAATTGAACTGGAGTCAAAGGTCAGGGCACGTGAGCAAGATTTATTCCACAGCCATTATCTTCATAACTTGACTAAAAATGCTTCTATTGCGACAAAACTTTAGTGTGTTCTTCCGGAGGTACACTGAACCAATTCTGTTTAATATCATCGAAATGGGGTCAAAGGTCAGGGGGCACAGGAGCGAGATTTCTTGCACAGCAATTATCATAAATTGAGTAATGATTTCTGGTATGTTGGAAAGCGTATCATAATCAATGCACTGCATGATTTTACTAACTTGTTTAGTTAAGGTCCACGTCTTTGCTGCGTATGTAAGCACTGGAAGGATGCATTGATTAAACACTTTCTTTTTAAGACATAATGGCATACGGCTCTTAAAAATTGCACTGTTTCTTCCAAAAACTTTCCAACCAAGTTTAATACGCCAATTATTTTCTTCATCAATGTGACCCCCGCTTGATATCTGCTGCCCAAGGTAAATGTAGGAATTGGTTATCTCCAGATTTTCCCCATCAATTGATAAACCTTCATTCCTTGTAAAAGCATTGTACTTCAGTTTTGTCTTCTGAAAGTTCATTTTTAATCCCCATTTCTTTACCCTTCTCAGCAGGTTCCTGGATCATACTCTGCAGCTCTGAAGTATTATTTTAAATACCTTTGAACGGTTTTTTGAGATATTATTTTCCTATTGAAATAAAACGGAAATAAATCTGGGTCGAAATCGGGACAGGAACACCTTGACCCGACCCGTCTGAACAGCAAAAAATTATCGATCCGGTGACCCGGTGACCCGATGACTCGTGACCGTTTCCATCTGTGCTATTGACGAGAGCTTTAAAATGATGTATAACATGATGGAGTGTAACATGTAGATAGATATCCTAGACCAAAAGTTACCAATCACCCTTACAAACACACTTGCAATTCAGCATTTCTTTCTATCTTGAGGTCAGATTTATTTTAGCTTGCGCATGCGCAGATGGACTTTTGTAGCTACATCACATTTCATCGGTGTCAGGGTCGTTTCTTACGTTCTTCTAAATCTGCATAATATATAATAATAATAATAATAATAATAATAATAAATATTGTTTTTGAAAAACTAAGCAGTCGAAATACTATTGCCGGCGCCATAGTTTAGTAACTATTTACTTTTATGACTCACATATCTTCTTTCATTGGTTTTACGACAATAATATTTATTAATCCACATACTTAAGGTACCGTTAAATGTCAGGAATTATTAAACCTTATTGTTTGTTGTTATGATTTAATTCAACTTAGTATGTATGTACCGAGCTGTGGCTCCATATGGTCGTGAGTGACGCGGATAAATACGTGTTGTATGCAAATAAATGCATACTCCCGAATCACTCGTTTTATTTCCCACCCACAAAGATCTTGGCATACGAAAGATGCATAGCATAAGTTATCTACAAAGAGTACCAGGGTACTCTCTCAGGTTTTTTCTACTACCTGGGATTAGAGGAGGTGGGAAGAGTCCAACCGTTACAAGTTTTTATGTTATCATAAAAAAAAAACCCACCTTAAACAAATCTCAGCACACATTATACTTTTTTAAACAGTAATAAAATTCTTAATTAGAAATACGAAAGGAAACAAAGCAAACAAGTCAGTTCTTTGAAAACTCACTTTCTCATTAGAAGGATTGGTCATGCTTTCTATTTGCGGTGTGGGTCATCATTTCTTGGTAACGGGCACAAGGTTATTTCGACAAGTGTGGTAATTCGTCGCCAGCGAATTTTTTGGGTGTTTCTACAGGAAGTGTTCTCTATGCGCCCACTTCGAATGACGAAGGCTTGTATACCTTAGGCGGCTAAAGCAGCCGAGCAAACACCTCAGAACTTACCACCCTTGGAGGTAAATAAAGGGCAGAAGCTTTTATCTTCCCGGTCATTATCCGAGTGAGTGACAGAGAGAAAATATAAAAGAAGAGAAAGTTTACAAACCCTTGACAACACCTTATAATATTAAAACCTCGGGTTTTTTTTTTGTCCCTCCCTCACGAGTTAGTTTCAAAGATCGATGCTCTGTCCTTAATTTTTGCTTTTAAAATTTAAATTAAAGGAAAGCAGCGAGCTCATCCGCAAACCGATTCGCCTAGATCAGTGCTATATAAATCCAAATGGCGGCCCGCAAGTGAAGAACAACCCAAATTTCATTTTGAATTTTCTCCGCTGTTTTATTATATCTTAGAACGCCATCTTCCGTAAGCTTTTCTCTCGAGTAGGTAACGCTCATCCGCGAAGTGTAGTTTCTCGAAAAGTTTCACTTTTTTCGTATAATACATTTTAACATACAGGGGTTGGACAGAATAATTTGAACACCTGGAGTAGAAGGTTTTACGTACCTAATAGGGTGTTCGATCACCTTTAGAATTCAAAACCGCCTGAATCCTCCTTGGAATGGACGCATACAAATCCTGGATGGTGGTATGTTACACCATTTATAACGAAGTAAGTTTCTCCGTCCATTTTGGTCCCCGCCGGGGATCGAACCCGAGTCCACTTATTCCGGAACAAGTCGCTCTACCAACTGAGCTACGCGGACATTCGTTCTTGCTGCTATCTGCCTTTATGACGTGTGCGTCCTGCGGGGCAGGCACGTCACATCTCTCTCCCCCTCCCCCGAAAGAGGGCCGGGGGCATGGCCCACGGGTCAGCCGTGACCATGAATCGTCGTAGGCAGCCATCCGCTGAAGAACGTGCACATGAGAACTCCCAGTCAATCTGGTGTGTGGAATGCAACATCACACACATTTATTTTTCGAAGCGCTGAAGAGGGGATTCTCTTATTTTTCCTATCTCGCGGTGTGGAAAGAACATCACACCGTTGCGAGATCTTGAACTGCCGGGTCACCGGGAAGTTCGGGCGCCATTATAACGAAGTAAATTTCTCCGTCATTTTGGTCCACGCCGGGGATCGAACCCGAGTCCTCTTATTCCGGAACAAGTCGCTCTGCCAAATGAGCTACGCAGACATTCGTTCTTGCTGCTATCTGCCTTTATGTCGGGTGCGTCCTGCGGGGCAGGCACGTCACACATTCTTCATGCAGAAACTGCTCCAGGTCCTAGAGAAATGCAGGCGGAGGATGACGGGATCTTACTCTGTTTTGCAACACAGACCACAGTGGCTCGATGATGTTTAGGTCTGGTGATTGGGGAGGCCAAGGAAAGTGCGAACGTTCGTCCTCATGTTCCTCAAACCAGGATTGAACATTCCGAGCTCTGTGAATTGGGACGGTATCATCTTGATAGATGGCATCCCTTGCAGGAAACAATGCCTGGTCCAATTGGATGGACTTGGTCGGCCAAAATGGTTTCATACGCCCTGTCAGTTATCCGTCATTTCAAGGTGATCAGGGGACCTGCCGAAATCCACGATATGACCGCACACAGCATGACAGAACCACCACCATGCTGCATTTTCCTGTTCCGTTTATACATTTTTTTCAATTACACGTTAATTTGGCTTGATCCCCTGAAAAACGTGCAAACGAGGTTCCACTGTTCTTTTTAACCGCTGGTGGAAGTAAGTAGCTGTTTCTATTTCTGGATGTTTAATCGATTCTAGAAATCCGGTTGATTTATTTTTCTAACTTGTTCTATTGGCTTTGAACAACTTTGATAAATTTGAATCTCTTCGGAA
Organism: Macrothele yani; assembly: GCA_039090855.1. Lineage (NCBI taxonomy): Eukaryota > Metazoa > Arthropoda > Arachnida > Araneae > Macrothelidae > Macrothele > Macrothele yani. The sequence continues at coordinate 44,694,852 of CM077006.1, forward strand.
AGGATTCAAAAGACGTGCTCACTACAACCGAAAATTCGGTGTCATCTTTCTTGTTTTGACGTAGGACTACGTCTAACTCCGCGGATAGTACGGGGCGACTTACGGCCGACCGCCTGTGTGACAAAAATAGGTCCCAATTGAAATCATTATAGCGTTAAAAATACCTGCCGCATACTAATCCTGTTAGCATATGCGTAAACAGCATGGATTCCAATTCGCGTAATGCGCAATACACCGTGCGCGCGACGCTCCCAGTGCGCGGGGGAGGTGATACAATATTTCTGGGTGCGCAGCCGCGTTTAACTCAGTCTATCTCGGCAACCGTGAGCTCAAAACGACCGTGCGTGGTATCGTTTTAAAGCTCTCGACGAGATATATTCAAATATACGAAGAACACTTCGCTGGGGTTTGAACTGAATATTTAAAAAATTGTTTTCTTGTAAACCGGTGAACACTTTTGACAATATCGCGGTTTACCTGGACAACCGTGAGTGCAAAATGACTGTGCGTGGTATCGTTTTAAAGCTCTCGACGAGATCTATTCAAATATATGAAGAACATGTCGAAGTGGTTTAAACTAAAATCTTTAAAAATTACTTTCGTGTGAACGGGTTAACATTTTTGACAATTCGCAGAATGAACGCAAGCAAAAGTGGAGAAAATCAAAACGAGAGGCAAGAACAAGTGATGAGGAATGTAAGAAGCCCAAGAAGACTGCAACCTAACGAACTAGACAGTATCGAGAACGCCTGAAAGCAGCCGCCGCCAAGCAAAAATTCAACACACCGATCGAACCCGTACCCGGCCCATCTCGAACTCGCTCATTTTAACTCTCCGATCTGCAAGTCTTAGTCCTACGTTCCAAACTGACGGCTCAATCAGAACTAAGCCTACCTGTTTTTTTTTTTCATCGCGCGTGAGTCTCATCTGCCGCACATGAGACATATTGAACCTTTTTCCATGAATATCTGCCATTCGGCGGTTCTGCGTATTGTACCGTAATTCCCGCTTTCACGTTTCGAAACACAGCCCCAAGCCAAGTAATTTGATAAATTATTTCATCAGAATTATTTCACCATTCTAGGGCATTTCGTATTAAACGGTATTCGATCTTTGGCATTCATGAAAATCTGAAAGCAACTCAGCGTGTGTGTGTGTGTGTGTGTGTGTGTGTGTGTGTTTATCAAAGACTAGCATCTTTTTTATCGGGCTTTTTCGTGATGCTGCCTTGATGTTTTGAAGTTCTAGTAAAACGGGGATGGTGTATTTCGACCCCTTACGACCTTCACCGTGCGTTTCGAAGTGATTATCGGATATATTTTGTTTCTGGTAAAACTAAAGCGTCTGGGAAACAGGTTTAAAAAAATTACTCTCCTGGAGCTACAAGATTCCGGGTCAGAGTTCAGTATAATGTCGGCGCAACGGATGCCCTTGAACACTGAATATGATGAAATGGCGATGCTGTAGAATAATGAAACAAAAAAAAAAAAAAAAGACGTTATAGCCTGAAGGGATGGTAGTTAAGTGAAGATGTTAAGTCTCTTTCGCAAGCATGCTGATGATCTCACGTTCATCGCTGCGGGACAGTACATCCGTTCGTGAAATTAGCGGAACTTTTATATTGAGCACCTTACTTCACTGGTTAATGTGACGATATTTCTGACTTTCACTAATCGAGATGTCGTCACAAAATGGAGACATATATTTTCTAGGAAACTGCATTAACGGAACAACTACTATATTTGAGAAAACTATCCTGATGCTTACCTCTTTCCTATTCAAAAGGAATTCATTCAGTCCGTTTCTAAGAACTCGTGATAAATAAGAAAATTGCATTTGCAATTTGTAGCTGGCGGACTGCACTGCAGGAAAACACAGGGGAATCGAGACGTGCTTACCTCTGTCCGACTCAAAGAGGATTTTCAGAAAGTCTTCTAGAAGCAGATACTATGAAGAATGCAATCAAGTACTTACGCTGTTATCACCTGAATGCCAAGAGATTTTACCGCGGATCTACTGCTCTCCAGTACTGCTGATCGTAGGCGTAGCATGAGCAAAAAATGGGGTAACACGATTAAGTGTAAAATAAGGTTTTACTTGGGAGGCACGATAAATGTAAAATGATGGTTTCCTTGAGGGAGGAAGGAATAAGTGTAAAATGAGGATTACCTTGCTTTGGGGGACACGAAGAAATGTAAAATGTTTTCTTTGAGGGAAGCACGAATAAGTGTAAAATGATGTTTTCCTTGAGGAGAAGGGGGCACGAATAAGTGTAATATGAGGTTTTTCTTAAGGGCACACGAATAAGTGTAAAATGAGGTTTTACTTGAGGGGCACGAATGAGTGTAAAATGAAGTTTCCTTGCCTTGGGGACACGAATAAATGTAAAATATTTTCCTTGAGGAGCCACGAATAAGTGTAAAATGGGGGTTTTCTTGGGGGGCACGAATAAATGTAAAATGACGTTTCCCTTGAGGGGAGCACGAATGAGTGTAAAATGAGGTTTTCCTTGGCTTGCGGGGCACGAATAAGTGCAAAATGGGGTTTTCCTTGGGGGGCACCCCCATAGGTCTTTAATACTGCTGATGTCCGAAATTGATGGCAGTACTGACCTGTCTCCATGGGTTTCGTACATACACTGGCATTTCGCCATTGCAACATTGTGTTCGATACTTATAAATACAGTATACGCACGATCTATGAGAAATCTCAATGCAGCTATAGCTTATATCTATAAGGATGATGCGAGTCCTGTGGTATAATTGCTGATGAAATAGTGCGTTTCCTCTACACCGAAAGACGCAGTTCTTGCGTCATTACATTCCGTTTTATAAGCAGATCCAAGAATGGCAGTACACAAGTGTTCTCTAACTCAATAGTAAAAACCATAGTAGGGAAGCGTGAAGACGTGTATTTCTTGAAGTGGTCAAGGCGGTCTAACGAGTGGGGCCATACAAATAAGATTTCATCGATATATCCCATATACAGTAGGGGGGATTAATCGCATTTAGAAGAGATTCATTCTCCAAAGTTTTCATTATTATTTCAGCAGGAACTGCTGAAATATGAACTGCTCATATTGTTTAACCAAATCTTTTACAAAACCTTGTTCGCTGTATGCCATCAAGATGCAAAGCTGTGATTAAAGCTAATAAAGGCTGGGCAACAAATTATTAGATACATTTTATAATTTTGCTTCAATATGTCTCTGTATTTAAATGTTATTTCATTCCTTATGAATTACAAAAACGATTTATTGCTGTAAACCGAAGTACTGGATAAATGATCCTTTTCATACTAATTTCAACTTGGTTATGATCTTAGTAATGTATTTTAAGAATAGAAGTAGGAAAAACTAATACATTTTTGAAATCTCCATTAAGTTCCGCATCTAATGACATATAAATGACTAGATGAAAGCCCGTCAGTAATGACGGGAAAAATAAAATTTATGATACGGAAATTATTGACATTTATTTATTGAGTTTTTGAGTTTCACGTCAATAGATGACGACGTTGGCTCACAGCTTTCTGAAAATTTCCCGAGCAGTCGGTTATGGAATTTGATACAACGGACTGTCTGTTTGTTATGTGTTTTGTAAAACCTTTAGTCCCTATTTCGTCAACACTTCCTTGTACACAACATTTTTCGTATACACTGACTGTGAACCCTGTATCAATTTCCCCTGTTCTTTTCCGCGAACTATTTTTATCTTCACGTCATCAGACCGTTGTACTCTTGACGTTGCCACATACAGATGGCTAAACACCGGTTCAGGTAGTGAACCAAAATTCTTGATGTAAAGTTTTTCGTAGCCGCCCCGGTGGCACAGGGGTCCAAACGATGGCCTCTGATCATTCGTCCGAAAGGGGTCCGCGTTCGAATCCCTGGTGAGGCATGAATGTTGCGTTTGTCTTACGGCACTGGCTCTCTCCTTCCCTGGAACCAGTGACCCTAAATTAGGGATGGGCGACGGCTTATAGCCCACTGAGTTGTTCACAGTGGTCGTTAAACCTCCAACCCAAAAAAATAAAAAAGTTTTCGTATCTCTAGAGTTGACCGTGTGACGTAACGCATCTCTGACGTCATGTGAGAATGACTTTGGATTAGATGACGTCACACCAGCAACTGTGTTCTTTGTTGCTATCACAACAAAAGAAAGTGGTATACGCGTGGATTGTGCGCATGTAGGTGATGACGTCACCTACACAAAAATACGAAAAGCTAAGCTTGACGTTACAAACATTTGTTTCTCGGTTGTTGCTATGACGACTCAAAAAGTGGCACGGCGGAGGAGGAGAGCTCTAGCAGATTATTATTAGAGATGAAATAACTATGAAAATTAGTTAGTTAAAAAAAGAGTGAAAGTTAAAAATTCGCGGCTTTTGCACGCCATTGTAACACGCTACAGGAAAATTTTCATTATGCAGCCACTGACAGCACACGTCCGAGGCCACATATACATTCCCAGCTGTCTCGTTCATAATTTCCCAATTCTTGTACAAACAGTATAGGGTGGGCAATTCAGTGGCGTCTCTTGGGTCCGAGACCTGGGCTATCTCAACCCCCGCCCCACCCCAGTACTGTTTTTTTTTTTAATTGCGAAGTTTAATTTTTAATTGTTAAGTAATATAGATAACTTTTTTTCTAAATTTTAGGTACATGCTAGGGGTAACATGGAACCAAATACACTGTTGGCCACCCAAAATGCAACACCAAGAAGGAAGCATCCGATTGGTCTGAAATTCGCAGCACGCGTCGCCCGCGAGAGGACATGCAAACGATTAGCATTGCAGGGCATATGCAAATCATGTGCGCCCGGCACGCCACCAAGAAGCACTATAAGAAGGGTGTACAGAAGGCGGGGTGCAAGTAGTGGAAGTGTGTTGTCCTGCCGGACCTGTGCGTGGGAATCTTCCCGATGCCTCGTCGCAGAATACGGCAGTCATTCCAGCACATTTCGGAGTTCGACAGAGGACGAATAGTGGCTTATCGCGACAGCGGTTTATCGTACCGAGACATCGGCGCCCGTGTGGGACGACATCCAGCCACAGTGAGGCGAATATGGATTCGGTGGGTGCAAGAGAGACGGACGGACCGACGTGAGTGATTGCCGCTGACGCGGCACACCACCGAACGACAGGGCCGGCATGTTGTGCGGCGGGCATTGACGGCTCACACCGCCACATCACGAACGTTAGCGCAGGAATTGGGGTGTGTTGCGCAACAACCTGTGTCGGCACGTACCGTTCGACGTCGTCTGCGGGAGCGGGGACTTGTCGCACGGCGCCCATTGCTCCGATTACCATTGACGTTACATCACCCGCGAGTGCGGCGGCAGTGGGCCGTTGAACGCAACACCTGGACTACGGAATGGCACGACATTGTCTTCTCCGACGAATCCCGCTTCTGCCTGCAACACCACGATGGTCGGATCCGCGTGTGGCGGCACCACTGCAAGAGACTGTATGACGCCTGCATTATGCATGGCCATACCGGTCCGTCGCCTGTCGTTATGGTTTGGGGCGCAATTGGATATGACACCCGCATCCCTCTGGTACACATCGCTGGTACACTCAACAGCCACCGCTACATCTCCGACGTTTTGGAGCCTGTAGTCCTCCCTTACCTGCAGGACCTGCCAGCGGCCACGTTTCACAGGACAATGCGCTCCCGCACATGACACGCATCGTGCAACAATTCTTCACGGCCCACCGGGTGTCACTGCTGCCGTGGCCAGCCTGTTCTCTCAATATGTTGCCCATCGAACACGTCTGGTCGCTGATCGGCAACCGAGTGGCCCAGCAAGCACCACCCGCGGCTACGCCTGATGAACTGTGGCAACGTGTGGAAGCAGCCTGGACCGACATAGTCCGAAGTGTTCTCTTTTCTGAGCGAACCGTTTGCCCAAAGCAATGACCCATTCGCTTTTCACCCGCGCATTCATGTTGTCATGGAAACGCTAGCAGGCTTTCGTATCTTGAAGGTCTTCGAATCAGAACCGCGAAGACAGGTATAGGCCGCCCCGATGGCGCAGTGGTCTAACTTATGGCCTCTGATCATTCGTCCGAAAGGGGTCCGAGTTCGACTCCCGGTGAGGCATGAATGTTGTGTTTGTCTTACGGCACTGGCTCTCTTTCTTCCCTGGAACCAGTGACCCTAAATTAGGGACAGGTGACTACTTATAGCCCATTGAGTTGCTCACAATGGTCGTTAAATCTCCAAACAAAAAAAAAACAAAAAAAAAAAGACTGGGGTAGAGATGTTTGCGTTACGATGACAGCTGTTTTCATTAGGACTGTTGGTGATTTTCGCTCACCAGACTGATTCTCTTAGTCAAAAGAAACAAATCCGCAATCCTCACGTGTGTGTGTGTGTTTTTTTTCTTTTTTTTTTTCTTTCGCAGAGAAAGAATCTACATATCTAAATACCGTTGATAATTGACTTTTATTTGTGCATTGGGCTTCGCAGCTAGCCTAGCTAACCTCGAATATACGCCACTGGTGGACATAAAGATTTTTCCCTCGTTAAGAATTTTTTTACTTAAAAACTATTATAGGTAGAAAAAAAGCGGTTTGTGGTATGATACATATAAACTATTATAATAGAGGGTTGTTTTTTGTTTTGTTTTTTGCACATTGTTGGTTCACCTCCGTGTGAATGCCGTTCGCGGCCTAGAGCATACCTAGTCGGTATTCAATTTCTCTTTCTCGCCATGTTTTCCCTAACACCTCTTTGAAGACTCTGGCATAGCATCTGGTATCCTCCTCTTCAGAGTGTCAATATCAAACACTGGGGTATAGATTGAAGAGCGATTGAATTAGAGATACCTGTCTAGTAACGTGTAGCACCACCTTTCGCCCTGATGATGGCGGCGATTCGTCTCGGCATGGACTCGACAAGACACCAGAAGCGTTAGGAAGCCATACGGATCCACGACCCCTGAACAAGCTCCCACAGTTCACGAAGATTTGATGGAGGGGGGTCAGAGCCTCGAACATATCTCTCGATGGCATCCCAGATGCCCTCGATGGAATTGAGGTCAGGTGACCTAGCTGGCCAAGGAAGCGAGGTCACGTCGGTGGAGTGTTCATCCAACCATTCGGATACAATTCGGAAGCGGCATTGTCTTTTTGCAGGATGAGGTCCCCAGTAGGATGTTGAAGACGCACAAACGGGAGCAAATGGTCGTCCAGGATATACCGCTAACGTTGACCTGTGAGGGACGATGTCACACGTACCATGGGTCCTATTTTAGTCCACGTAAACAGTTCCAAGACGAGAATGCCACCCCCACCAGCTTGAAGAGTACCCTGCTGGGAAGAAGGATCCATCGCTTCATGTGGTTTGCGTCGTGCTCGTATCCTGTCATCCGCATGTACCAACGTGAATCTCGACTCATCAGTCCAGGCAACATTTTCCCACATGTCTAGGGTCCAGTGGTGATGTTCCCGCGCCTATGCTAATATTTGCACCCTGTGATGTGCGGTCAGCATCGGTACCCTCGTGGGACGATGGCTTCTGTACATCATAGCGAGGACACGGTTCTGGATGGTGTGGCTGCTTACACGTTTTTGTGCACCCGCGTTAAATTGCCGAGTGATTTCTTGCACTGTGGTCCGTCTATCCGCTGTTACAATGCGAGCTAGCCGATGATGACCCCGCTCATTTACACGCTGTTGTCCACGGCAGTTGGTTCTTGCAGGGATGGTTTTACTGGATTCAATGTACTCACGGTGCACCCGTGACACAGTGGCTCGTGAAAATCCCAGTGACTGCACGACTTCCCAGATGGAGTGACCCATTCGTCGGGCCCCGACAATTTGCCCACGATCAAATGCTCTTAGATCCTTCGTCTTACCCATACTGCGTCCGAATCTTACTGATTCCCGTCGCATCACTCCTTATATTGTCGGATCGCTGCATACGTCATGTCCTTTCCGTTTACAGGGCCGCCCACAGCGCCACATTTGCATAACGCTAGCGGTCTCTAATTCAATCGCTCTTCAATGTAGACTTTATCCTTGGCATAAACCCACAAGAAAAAGTCTAGGGGTGTTATGTCGGGTGACCGTGGTGACCGTGACGTTGGACAGTCCCTCCTAATCCATCTGTTGGGAAATGTGGTATTGAGGAATTTTGGAACAATTAATCCCGATGTGGATATTTACTTTTGGGCTGTCCCGCTCTGTTTAAAGTACGACATGGGGATTTTCTGACGCTCCGACTCCCATATACGCACATTGTGTCTGTTTATTTTACCAGAGATATGAAAAGTAGCCTCATCCAAAAAACACGAACGCTGCAGGTAGTTTTTTTGTCATCAGTGCACGAAATGGAAATTTTGAAGTACCGGTATGGTTTTATTTAGCTAAAAAATCATCCGGAAAAAATGCCTTCGTCAGAAAATCTCCAAATTGAAAAGTACAAAAAAAAAAAAAAAAATCCCTGGAGGAAAATCTTTTTTGTTCGAAAATATAATTGACAATTTCGTGGAATACTATTGCACCATAGGTCAGAAACGATGGGCCGCCCTGGTGGCGCAAGATGGGTAGGTTGAAGAAACGTATATGCTCCAGCTTTGTCCGTCTGTTTATCTGTCTGTCCGTCCGCACGATAACTCGCGTAAAAAGCGGTTCGATTTCGATTAAATTTTAATATGTGGTAGACGACAACCCAAGGATGAACACCATTGAAAATGGGCAAAATGAAGTCAAAGGTCAGAACATAGAAGCGGGATCCATTCCATCGCCCTTATGCTTCATAACTTGCGGGAAAATGCTTCGATTGCGACAAAACTTTAGCATGTTGTTCCGGAGGTATACTGAAACGGTTCTGTTTAATATAATCAAAATGGGGTCAAAAGTCAGGGACAGGAGAAAGATTTATTCCACAGCCATTTTCCTCATAACTTGAGTAATGATTGTATGTGGTTTGTGAGTCAAATATTCAATAAATGCTCTACATCAATACGTGGCTAATTGCATGGACCAATGTGCATAATACCATTGAGTAATGATTTCTGGTACGTTGGAAAGCGTAACATAATCAATGCATTGCATGATTTTACTAACTTGTTTATGCTTTCCAACCGTACGTTGAAGAAGTGTATATGCTCCAGCTTTGTCCGTCTGTCTGTCTGTCCACACGATAACTCGCATAAAAATGGTTCGATTTTGATGAAATTTTAGTATGTGGTAGGGGAAAACCTGGGGACAGAACCTATTGAAAATGGGGAAAATGGGGTCAAAAGTCAAGACATAGGAGGGGGGTTCATTCCATCTCCCTTGTGCGTCATAACTTACGTAAAAATGCTTCGATTGCGACCAACCTTTATCATGTTGTTCCGGAGGTATACTGAACCGGTTCTGCTTAATATAATCGAAATGCGGTCAAAGGTCAGGACACAGGAGAGAGATTCACTCCGTAGCCATTATCCTCATAACTTGACTAAAAATGATTCTATTGCGACAAAACTATGATGTTCCAGAGATATACTGAACCGATTCTGTTTAATATAATCGAAATAGTGTCAAAGGTCAGGGCACAGAACGGAGATTTATTCCACAGCCATTATCCTCATAACTTGACTAAAAATGCTTCTATTACGACACAACTTTAGTATGTTGTTCCGGAGGTATACTGAACCAATTCTGTTTAATATCATCGAAAAATGGGGTCAAAGGTCAGGGCACAGGAACGAGATTTCTTCTACATCCATTATGCACATAACTTGACTAAAAATGGTTCTATTGCGACACAACTTTAGTATGTTGTTCTGGAGGTATACTGAACCAATTCTGTTTAATATCGTCGAAATGGGATCAAAGGTCAGGACACAGGAGCAAGGTTTATTCCACAGCCATTATCCTCATAACTTGAGTAATGCTTTCTGGAATGTTGGACTGCGTATCTTAATCAATGCACTGCATGATTTTACTAACTTGTTTTTTCAAAAGACGTGCTAAAAACAGCCCACCAATTTTTGATGTAGAATTGTAACGTACCAGGAGATGTGACGTACCTGCCAGAAGGACGCACACGACATAAAGGCAGATAGGAATCAGAATAAAACGTCCGCGTAGCTCAATTGGTAGAGTGACTTATTCCGGAATGAGGGGATCCGGGTTCGAATCCTGGCGTGGACAGAAATGACGGAGAAATTTACTTCGTTATAGAATAAATGATCAACGCTCTGCGAAACTATAGTCGATGTTAATAAAACATTTAATTGCGAATAAACGTTGACATTTTATTCTGTCCCAACGTCACAAGGGCGTACTCTTAAATTATATACAATTTCGCGAGGAATTTTGGGTGCCGCTCTTTTATTACTATAGATTCAATAGCGATCATAACAGTTCCTTGATTTTTCTTTTCAGGTTTGGCTCAGAAAAACTCCGTGTGCAGAAAGGACAACGGTCTTTATCCTCATGAAGACTACTGCGATTACTACTACGAATGCATCAACGGCGAAGCAATTGTGAGGCAGTGTCCTAACGGGTTGGCTTTCGCCGCCAGAGGTCGCGGTCTCGTTAGTAACTGCGATTACGCTCATCGCGCCGGATGTCCAGACGAAGAAGGAAGGATAATGGGACGTAAGTACAGTAAAACTCGAGTTACAACTTGTGCTGCCAATCCTTGTGTGTTTTTCCTTTCTATCGGCTATGCCTGATAGCTATGAATATAAACACGTGAGTGGTCACGATATTTTGCAACAGTAGTGTGTATGGCGGACATATATATGCAGAGCAAGCACAATTTATTTAGAAATAACTATCAGACTATCCTAAATACCCGTGCGCACTTCTATACACATTTACACTGAAGTCCCAAAAGTCATGGGATACGTACATACTAGGTACGTATCCCATGGAGGTCCTACACGACACCAGGTAGTACCTAGTATCGTGTAGAACCTCCTCTAGCACTGCGAAGTGCAGCAACTCGATGTGGTATCGATTTCACAAGTGGCCGGAAGACTTCTGAAGAGATGTTGAGCCATGCCGTCTGAACAGCCGCCAACAGTTCTCTGGTATTTGTAAGTGCATGATCTTGGGTGCGAACAGACCTTTCTACCACGTCTCATAAGTGCTCTATTGGGTTCATACCGGGCGATTGTGGTGGCCACACCATCCGTCGGAACTTACCAGAATGCTCCTCTTACCAATTTTGGACAACTTGGGCCCAATGACATGGTGCATTGTCCGCCTGAAAAATCTCGTCGTTGTTGGGGTACACGAAGTCCATGAAGGGCTGTAAATGATCACCCAGTAGAGCAACAAAGCAAGCACCGGTTAATCACGTGTTTACGAGGACCATAGGACCCAAACCGTGCCACGTAAAGACACCCCATACATGTATGGAACCACCACCAGCTTGCACAGTGCCGTGTTGACAGCTTGGATCCATGGCCTCATGGAGTCTGAACCACACCCGAACTCTGTCATCTGCTCGTAACAACTGGCAGCGTGACTCATTGGACAGCAACACATATTGCCAGTATTCCAGTATCCAATTACCGTGTTCACGTGCCCAGTTGAGGCGCTGTGTCAGATGTCGTGATGTTTTAACAAAGACACTCTGCTCGGTCTTCTGCTTCCATACCCCATGGACTTTAAATTACGCTGCACTGACTTGATGGATATGTCTCTGGTACCTCTTGCATTGAATGTGGATGTTATTTGAGCCAGTGTCGCTTGTCTGTTAGCATGGAAAATCCTGGTCAGACGCCGCTGGCTACCGTTATTCAGCACCTGTGGTCGGCCATACGGTGGGTGGTAATATCTTCCATGAGGTATTCTTGGTACACACGTGACACCGTGGATCGAGAAATGTGGAATGTTCTCACAACTTCGGAAATTGAATGTCCCCATCCGTCTGGCTCCACTGCCATGCCTCGTTTTAACTCCGATAATTCACGTCGGCTTGCCGAAATCCAGCAGCGTCAGTTAAAAATTTGCATACTGCTGTCCCATGACTTCTGGTACTTCGGTGAATATTGCATTATACACTCACTGACAATAAAATTCGCGCACCAAGAAGGAAGCATCGGATCGAACTGAAATTTTATGGACGTAATGATACAGATGAATGATACATATGATGGCAAAAACAGAGCTGCAGAACAATTATAGAGGGATCTGTGGCACGCGCTCCGGTCATCTTCAATAGCGCGCAGCGATACATGCTGCAATACGGTCCGGCATGGAGGCGAACAGACGCCTGATGTTGTCCTGCGGCAGACTGGCCCACACGTGTTGGACGGTGTGCTCCAAATCCCGGATAGTGCGACACGGCGGCAGCCGGCGTTTCAATTGGTCCCACACATGCTCGATAGGGGACGTGTCCAGGGAGCAGGCAGGTCATGGAAGTGTCTGAACATGGCGTAGGCAGTCCTGGGTAACCAGAGTCGTGTGAAGGCGGGCATTATCCTGCTGGTCTAGTACATTTGGATTTCCGGCCAGGAATGGGAACACATGGGGCCGTAGGATCTCATCCACATACCGCTGGTCCGTCAATGATCCACGTACCACTACTAGAGCTGATCGGCTATCGTAGGTAATGGCTCCCCTGACCATAATGCCTGCAATGGGGGAGGTATGGTGCTCGATAGCGAGTTTGGGATTGTGCCGTTGACCCGGGGACCTCCACACCCGAACACGATGATCATCTGTCCCCAAAACGAGGCGGCACTCATCGCTACACACCACACGTCGCCAGTCTGTGGCGTTTCACGTCGCTCTGGCCTGGCACCAGTGTTCACGGAGCCGGTGATGTTCCGTTGCTAATGGCAGCACACGTAAGGGACGCTGGAATCGCAGATTCGCTGCCACGAGGCGTGAGGAAATGGTTCACGGGTACACAGGAGCTGTTACATCTGCCTGTATAGTGGACCAGGTCCCCGTGGGATCTGTTCGTGCCTAACGCACGATCCGTCGATCCTCTCTACGGTGGTCCTCCTGGTACGTCCGGAGCCGCTGCGCCGTGTGGCAGTGCCGTCACATGTCCACTGCTCTCAACACAGTCGGACGGTATGGTCAGAACGATTCACGTGGCAGGCTGTACGGCACGCCGACCGCCCTGCGGTTTTCAGCCTGATGATCAGACCTCTCTCAAGGTCCGTAAGTTGCATAAATCGACTTCTCTGGCATCTACTCGGCATTCTCTGTACTCTTGCTTGCGTCTGCAGGTGCTTTTCGCTTTCATGGAGCATCGACTACTCGCCGGTTTACTAGGCTGCCGGTTCGTGCTTGCAGCGCCACTACAGGGTGTGCGGTCATGCGCACTCGCACCAAACGTGGATCATTTGCATATACCAGCACGCACTCTAGCTGTTTGCAGAGTTTCGCTTTTGTAGCATGTTTTCTTCTAGGTGCGCAAATTTCATTGTCCGTGAGTGTAGTATTTCTCTCCTCAAAATTACAGTGGTTATAAATATGCGTCGCTATTTCTTTCGTCTAGAATGTGTCCGGAAGTTTTGTTTCTCACATTACCTAGTATTATCTAGTTTTGTCGAGCTATATAGGTAAGCAGGAGAGACATTGCGTCCGTCTGGGCAACGGGTGGCCTAGTGGGCAACGTTTGTGACTGCCACAGAAAGGACCTCAGTTTCGATCCCAGGCAGGTACGAACGCTCGATCCACTAAATATCTGCCGTGCGTTGGATGGGCACGTTAAGCCGTCGGACCCCGAGTATTGGCCCCCGGTAATAAATAAGGGCGTCTTCCTCCCCCTTTCTACTTCGCTTCCGTGTCACTTTCGTATCGGGCGCTCTAGCCCAAATCTCCTAGCTTCCTATTTCTAAGTGTTGTTTAAGACCTGGGATCAGACACTCTTTTCCTAAAATCCGTTACATATAATATAATCTGATCTGAAATCTGATTGCGTCCGTCTGGCACAAGCGCACTCACTTTGTACTTCTGTTCGTCTGCTGTGGAAGACGCAGCAGAAAGCCTCTGCTCAGCTTTCCACGGTAAGAATGTGGTTGACGCATGCGCACTGACCACAAACTTCTCCTCTCATTTGAAGGAAGCAGCACAACAACGCCTCTGCTTTGCTTGCGACGATTAGAATGTGGTTGGCGCATGCTCACTAACCACGTAGTTCTTTTAGCCTCCTGTGGGGGACACTGCGGAAAGCCTCTGCTTAGTTTTACACGGTTCAAATATGGACCTGACCATCAGCATGTTGGAACTGGAACCAGAACTATTTGGGCCATATGACTCTTTTTCAGTCATCCCGTGTTCAGTCACCACTGCAGGTTGAGCTATCGATTATGGTTCATAAATGTGAGCACTTGCCGTCGACTCCTTAGTCGTATCCATAACAGCTTCCGCTGGGTACGGAAATATTTCTCTGAGCGCCATGGTTGCAGCCCGCAATTAACCGAGGGATCGTGAGTATTTGTTGTACCGGGCAACACGGACTAACTGGCATTCACCTCGTCAACCAACCAATAGTGCTCTCTACGTTTTGGTATTTTGGGTGGATGTGTGTCCCTGTTCGGATTATTTCCCCCATAATTTCCTATGACGATCCTCAAAAATGCAACAATGCCTGCGGTTGCTACGATTATAGACTCTGCCTTCCTCGCGCCGATAATCTTCCTCCTTTCCAAATCCGACAAGTTCTTTCAGTATGAAGCTCCTCCAGAGCTTCGTACCAGCGAACTGACACGCCAACTACGACTACTGAACAATTTATCGTAAAGTTGACACACACAGGGAGGGTTTAGACGCAACTACCTATGCGCCGTGGGACCCTTTTACGGCGTATCAGAAACGAAGTTCCATTAGATTGAGTCTTGAGGCTCAAGTACGACAGAGGGTAGACAAGTCAGAGAAACATGAGTCTCAGATCGAAAGTGTGAGTCCGTATAGTTGGGAATGCTACGTTATGACGTAGAGAGAACAAGGACGGGAGGAAGGAACAGTTGACCTCATTTGTGACGGTGCGGTGGCTCTAATACATCCACGGCTGATGATTAAACGTGCCCATCCGACGAGTGCTCAGTTGGTCAGAGCAACTCAGCTTAGTGGTATCGATCCCGTAACCATCTGATCGGAAGGCGATTGCATTGACGACTAAGACACTCGCTGCCTTGTACTGACACGCCCTCTGTGTGTGTATTCCGCTCTTTACTGTGACGTCATTTCGTGTTGTGGGATGTGTCCACTCATGGAGATACTAATTATGATAGCGGTCTGGTCCACGTATCTACTATGTATGTATTTTTCAGTACAATGTTCGTTTAAGATTGGCAGGATATTGATAAAATTATCAGATGGTCTGTTCCCAATTTCAGTTTTAGTAATCTGTTCCAATAGCGGTAATTTTCACAGATGCAGAGACAACTTAGAACGGGTATCACTTTATGCAGGGACAATTTGTAACGCAGGCTCATGAAATTCAGAAAAGCTTGGTATCACAAAGGAAAATGCAGTGTAGGCCCTATTGTAAACCATGAAAACCAACATTCTTTCGAAAGAGAAATGTTGGTTTGTGGAACATTTCTTTGGTTCAAAGCAGCTGTATAGACAACTTAGAACGGGAATCACCTTATACAGGGACAACTTGTAACGCAGGTCCATGAAATTCAGAAAAGCTTGGTATCACCAAGAAAATCCAGTGTTGGCCCTATTGTAAACCATGAAAACCAACATTCTTTCGAAAGAGAAATGTTCGTTTGTGGAACATTTCTTTGGTTCAAAGCAGCTGTATAGACAACTTAGAACGGGGATCACCTTCTACAGGGGCAACTTCTAACGCAGGCCCATGAAATTCAGAAAATCTTGGTATCACCAAGAAAAATCCAGTGTAGGCCCTATGAAAACCAACATTCTTTCGAAAGAGAAATGTTGGTTTGTGGAACATTTCTTCGGTTCAAAGCAGCTGTATAGACAACTTAGAACGTGGATCACCTTATACAGGGACAACTTCTAACGCAGGCCCATGAAATTCAGAAAAGCTTGGTATCACCAAGAAAAATGCAGTGTAATGTAAACCATGAAAACCAATATTCTATCGTAAGAGAAATGTTGGTTTGTGCAACAGTTCTTTGGTTGAATGAAGTACCCGGAAGCTTTCCAGATGAAAGTTGAGCAAAACCACTAAAAAAATAGTGCAAGTGCGGTTCTATTTTTTTCTAACAACCTTGTATCTATTAATATAAATTTGTCATAATAAACTGTTTATTTTTTTTAATGAAGTGCGTGTTTGTTTTCACAGAATCGCCAGCGGGAAGTGGTAACTGTCCTTGGCTGTTTGGCATTTTTCCTCACCATAAGAGTTGCACAAGATATTGGCATTGCTGGAACGGAACAGGAACTGCGCAGATGTGCCCGATCTCCCTTCTGTACAATGAAGTCGAGCATGCCTGTGATTGGCCCGATAATGTGCCAGAATGTCAGCAGCATCGTAAGTCGTCACAAAAATTAATTTGTATTCCTCTTTTGTGTAACAGTTTCTTTCAATAATAATTCTACTCACCTTCAATTCACGTGCCACCTCATATGCTGTCGAAAGGTAATGCATTCCTTATCGACCGCAGAATTTATTATCAAATAATAATAATAAAATAATAATCCTTGCCAAAATTTCGTATTCCTTTGCTAGAAACATTTTGAAACAAACAAATAAAAAAGATGCAACTTGGGTGGGGTTTTTTTCCCCGGACAATTTAGGCACTGCATAATATATTATTTTAGAGAGGCCTCTATACAAGGACGTCGCTAGACTTCGAAATCAGGGTGGGCGAGCATTATTTTTGGTGGGGAAAGCTTGATAGCAACTTTTTTTGTTTTTGTTTTGAAACACTGAAAGAACGAATTTTTAACTGCTTTTTTTGTTGTTGTTGTTGTTGTTGAAAGTTTAACGACTACCGTAAACAACTCAATGGGCTATAAGCTGTCGCCTGTCCCTAATTTAAGGTCGCTGGTTCCAGGGAAGTGAGAGAGAGAGAGCCCGTACCGTACGACAACCACAACATCCATTCCTCACCGGGATTCGAACCCGGACCCTTCTCGGACGAATGGTCATAAACCAGAGCTTAGATCACTGCACCACTGGTGTGGCTTTAATGCTTTTCTCTACCGGGTACAAAGGAATTCGTGCAATCTTCAACCCCTTCACCTGGACAGATACATTCACGGATCTGATTAGTTAAGTGAAAATCCTCCAAATACGTGGCGTCAGTGATTAAACAAATGCATCGCTCCTTCCACGTTTCAGAACACACAGCAACCAAAAAATTGTTAACCGGTAACCGCCGGAGGATTGAATCCCGGATCTCTCGATATCTAGCCGGGGGTCACCTTATACAAAAACAACGAGACGATATCTCGGCTAGATATAGATAAATCCGGGATTCAATTCCCCGGCGGTGACCGAATAACAAGTTTTCGGTTGCTGTGTGTTGCTAAAACGTGGAAAGAGCGATGTATTTGCTGACTACTAACACTTATATCTTACACCATTTAAGCCACTGGTGTAAGATATAAGTGTTAGTAGAATGTCACCTTCAACTTTTTGTTTGCTATGAATGCATTGTCTTAAACCGCTTTTCAAAAGTTTGCATTTTTGCTCACGAAAGTACACTGGTGTGCAAAAATTAAGGATGAAGAGGATAAATTAGCGTAACAGCGGAACGAGTAGGCAGAACAGACCGAAAGATCACTCAGGAGATAGACTAGGGTCCGGTACGGCAGGGCATGCGCATATATGCAGCATAACGTAGGGAGGGAGTGTCGGAAGGGTATAAAGCACACGGGCGGGGTACGCTCAGCAATTCAGTGAAAGCTATTGCACGGTGTACTTCGGTTTGAACGACGTCGAGTTGCTGCCACCGTGTGATATGGCCAACAGGCAATCTAGTAGACGACATCTGGATGATTTTACCCGAGGTCGCGTCATTGGGAAGTTGGAAGAAGGTCGAAGTGTGACTAGTGTGGCCGAGGAGTTCGGGATCGCTCACAGCATCGTTTCACGAGCCTGGAGATCATTTCAAACGACAGGAACAGCTGTCCAAGAGTTTAGCAGTGGTCGTCCACGAACAACCACGGTGGCAGACGACCGGTATATTGTCCTACAGGAGAGAAGAGACAGACGGCAGACAGCGGGAGAAAGCGCAAGGCACATGCAACAGACAACTGGACGTCCGTTATCGCGTTTTACCGTGGACATGAGGCTGCACAAAGATGGTCTATTTGCACGATGACCAGTACGTTGTGTGCTATTGACGCCCTGCTCATCGGAGGCGGCGGTTTCTGTGGTGCCAGGAACACAAGAACTGGACACATCAGCAATAGAGTCGAGTTCTCTTTACGGATGAGAGCCGATTTAGTCTGACGAGCGATTATGGACGTATACACATCTGGAGAAAGAAGAGAACACGAAATCACACTTCCAACATCATCGAAAGGGACCGGTTTGGAGGTGGCGGAATTCTCGTTTGTGGCGGTATCATGCTTGGTAGCCGTACTGACCTCCACATCTTCCAAGGAGGTTCAGTCACTGGTGTCCGCTATTGTACCGAGGTTCTCCTGCCTCACGTGCGTCTGTTTAGAGGTGCTGTGGGTCCTGAGTTCCTCTTTATGGACGACAACGCTACACGTCATCGTATAGTGGCTGTCGCGGAGCTGTTGGAGAGTGAAGATATTCAACGCATGGATTGGCCCGCAAGGTCCCCGGACTTAAATCCAATCGAACACGTGTGGGACCTTCTCGGGAGACGCTTGGCTGCACGTCACCAGCCGCCAGCAACGATTCCGCAGCTGCGATTGGTGCTACAAGAGGAATGGGCCACGATGCCTCAACAGCTCCTTAATTACCTCGTCCTCAGCATGGACAGACGTTGTAAATTCTGCAACACAGTCAGGGCTGATCATATCCCCTACTAAAGACTGGATTTTTCATGGCAGCCGTCTGTCACATGGACGTTTCTGTCTTCTGTGCAGTTGTGCTCGATGCTACCTTTTCAATAAAGTGCCTTTGTATCCTTTGGATTCCTTATTTGGACGGTTTTGCTCACTTGTCCCATATTCTTACATTTTGGGGATCTTATGGTATGATTTGAGTCGATGTGAAGCACTTCTGCACGACGTTACATTCGAAAAACCGTCTCGTCCTTAATTTTTGCGCGCCAGTGTGGTACAGTACTTGAACAATTTAAAGGAAAATGTCGTTTTTGTTCCTAAATCAAGCTTTATCCTCTTGTCACGCAGACACAATACCTCCTCCCTCCTTAACTCCTTTTCTTCAAGCCAGCGACTTTGCCTTGCACTCCTCTCCTACAAATCAGTCGTCAGCCATTTTCTGCACTTTGACTGTCCGGAACAGTCTTAAGAGCGCTAGTGTAGCTTTAGACTCCACTTTCCGGGTCGGAATGCCCTATTTTGTAAAGAAAACGAACAGCAGAGCAATTAGTAGTGACCCTCCTCAGTGAATTCCTATCCATCCCCCTTAATAGCACCCTGGCCATACAAACATGAACAAGGGGATTAAACTAAGGAATTATAAGAGTGGAGAACAATTGAATTTTAATGGTCATGCGAATGCTTTTTTGATAACATTTTTTCGGCGACGTAAACAACGGACTTCCTAGGGGGAAATGCATTGGGCTACATGAAATAAAACACAAGACTTATTACTTGGCAAAGTGCAAATTAAATTTTTAAAGTTAAATATACTGAAAAACGGCTCATTTTGAACTGGGTGAGCGGCAGGGTGGGCAAGACAAATTTTGGGGTGGGCTCAAGCCCACCCTAGCACCTCTTTGGCGATGTCCCTGGATACCCTGAAAGGATCATTCAATCGAGATGAAAATTCGCATGTAGATGTATAGGAATGGATGTGATTGAAATTCCTGAGCAGTTGGGCCATTTATTCGGATAAAACACCTACACTAGTGGGAAAAGTCAGCACGCTGTAGCGCCACCTCTGGCTCGGATACAAGCGGCTACCTTGCATGGCATAGACGCATACAGTTCACGGATACCTTCCTAAGGTATTGTATGTCAGATGGTGTCCATTGCTGACCAGTTCGCTGACATTCCGGGATGGGCGTAGGTGCCTTCCCATCATGTTCGAACGGTGGGAGGTTGGGATATCGGGCTGGCCCTGGAAGGGTGTTGACATTATGGAGGCAGGCCCGGGAGAGCCGTGATGTGTGTGGCCGGGCATTATCCTGTTGTAAAACTGCTCGTTGTTGCTGCGACAGGAATGGCAACACAACAGACCGTAGAATGTCGTCGACGTATCGTTGAGCCGTGAGGGTGGTACGAAAGACTACCAAGGGTGTCCGGCAATCGTAGGAAATGGCTCCCCATACAGCGACTCCTGGTGTGTTAGCCGTATGCCATTCCACGGTAAATAGAGGATCCTTGCGCTGGTCTGCTCGTCTCCACACACATACGCGCTGATCATCGGCGCAAACGGTGACTCATATCATTGAACACAACACGACGCCACTGGAAACTATCCCGCATTGATCGGGGCCGATCCCACTATACTAATGTGACCATTTTTTCTGGAGCAAAAAGTAGGACAGGTACGACGCGGTTAGTCAAGCTCACGTAACAAACGAGTAACCACGATAGTTATTATTCACCAAAACCCAGGGTCTCAAAATGATTCTCTAAAGTGAATGTTAACAATATTTAATTAGCTTCTTTTTTTTTATTACCAAATTCTCCATATTTAGATTCAATAAAAATATGTTTTACTTACTTAAAAAATGTGGTAGTTTTTATTAAATTACTTTGCGGCTTTACGAAATGTAAGTGATAACGTAATTTTCTAAATTAGCCAAAGATTAACCTGACCTACCTGAATCCAGCAATGTACATCAACTGCAATTACCTCTCATCGACCAGTGTGCATTGGGATGAGATTGTTAAAATTGGCAGAGGTAGACACCCATTTTTTTAACAGAAATTTGATGTTTCCCAGTAATTTTTAGTATTTTAATTAATGTAGTGCCCAGCACACTATTTACAGTCCAAAAATAGCATATCAATGCAGAAATTTGATTGTTGATTTCTTTCACATTTAACTGTACATGGACATTCAGTTGTTGCCTTTTAAGTTTTAACTATCAAAATATATACACTGAAGAGCAACTGAATTAGAGATACCTGTTTAGTAACGTGTAGCACCACCTTTCGCCCTGATGACGGCGGCGATTTGTCTCGGCATGGACTCGACAAGACACCAGAAGCGTTGGGAAGCCATACGGATCCACGACCCCTGAACAAGCTCCCACAGTTCACGAAGATTTGATGGCTGTTACAATGGAAGCTAGCTGACGATGACCCCGCTCATCCATACGCTGTTGTCCACAGCAGTTGGCCCTTGCAGGAATGGTTTTACCGGATTCGATGTACTCATGGTGCACCCGTGACACAATGGCTCGTGAAAATCCCAGTGCATGCACGACTTCCGAGATGGAGTGACCCATTCGTCGGGCCCCGACAATTTGCCCACGATCAAATGCGCTTAGATCCTTCGTCTTACCCATACTGCGTCCGACTCTTACTGATTCCCGTCGCATCACTCCTTATATTGTCGGATCGCTGCCTACGTCATGTCGTTTCCGTTTACAGGGCCGCCCACAGCGCCACATTTGCATAACGCCAGCTGTCTCTAATTCAATTGCTCTGCAGTGTATAATACACTTGTATAAATACAGTAAACCAGAAATTTTTTGCCATTCAGCAGGTGCATTTTTAATAATATGTTACACCTTTATGTAGCAGACTTCTGCTCATATTTTCGCATGGGATACGATTTCCTTTAATAACTTTTATTTTTTAGAAATTCAAAAAATTCTATCAATGATTTGTTAAATTCACCTTTGTAATCAACAATGCTTTCAGTGTTGCTATAAACAGTTTGGTCTTTTCTGATGTCCACAGTTTATTAACATGAGAGAAAATTCGTTCTACAGGAGAATTTGTCCCTGGCAAACCAAGCACACTACGTTTTACCATATGTTTTTGTTGAATGTTCTTATTTTTGAAATGTGCGAAATCTCAACCCAACGCAGCTCCATTGGCAACTTATCATTGTTTCAGTGAGATATTTTATCCTCATTCGCATAGCCAGTAACAGTAACATATACACTGAAGAGCAATTGAATTAGTGACAGCTGGCGTTATGCAAATGTGGCGCTGTGGGCGGCCCTGTAAACGGAAACGACATGACTTATACACTGATCTGACAATATTAGGAGTGATGCGACGGGAATCGGTAAGAGTCGGAAGCAGTATAGGTAAGACGAAGGATCTAAGCGCATTTGATCGTGGGAAAATTGTCGGGGCTCGACGAATGGGTCACTCCATCTCGGAAGTCGTGCAGGCACTGGGATTTTCACGAGCCACTGTGTCACGGGTGCATCGTGAGTACATCGAATCCGATAAAACCATCCCTGCAAGGGCCAACTGCCGTGGACAACAGCGTGTGGATGAGCGGGGTCATCGTCGGCTAGCTTGCATTGTAACAGCGGATAGACGTGCCACAGTGCAAGAAATCATTCGACTATTTAACGCTGGTGCACAAAAACGTGTAAGCAGCCACACCATCCAGAACCATCTCCTCGCTATGGGGTACAGAAGCCATCGTTTCACGAGGATACCGCTGCTGACCGCACATCACAGAGTGCAAAGATTAGCACGGGCGCAGGAACATCGCCACTGGACCCTAGACATGTGGGAAAATGTTGCCTGGACTGATGAGTCGAGATTCACGTTGGTACATGCGGATGGCAGGATACGAGTACGGCACAAATTACATGAAGCGATGGATCCTTCTTGCCAGCAGGGTACTCTTCAAGCTGGTGGGGGTGGCATTCTCGTCTGGGGACTGTTTACGTGGACTGAAATGGGACCCCTGGTACATGTGACATCGTCCCTCACAGGTCAACGTTACCGGGATATTCTGGACGACCCTTTGCTCCCGTTTGCGCGTCTTCAACATCTCACTGCTCATCTCTCAACAAGACAATGCACCGTGCTCTCGCTCCCAAATTGTATCCGAATGGTTGGATGAACACTCCACCGACGTGACCTCGCTTCCTTGGCCAGCTAGTCTACCTGACCTCAATCCCGTCGAGCACATCTGGGATGCCATCGAGAGAGATGTTCGAGGCACTGAACTCCCCCCCCCTTCCATAAAATCTTCGTGAACTGTGGGAGCTTGTTCAGGGGTCGTGGATCCGTATGGCTTCCCAATGCTTCCGGTGTTTTGTCGAGTTCATGCCGAGACGAATCGCCGCCGTCATCAGGGCGAAAGGTGCTGCTACACGTTACTAGACAGGTATCTCTAATTCAATTGGTCTTCAGTGTATGCATTCGTCATACAATTCTGTATCATATTTAATATCGAAAAGGTTTGTGTGATCAATGTACTATCTATCGTCCATTGATTTTTCAATATATGACCAGGTAGGTGAAGCATTTAATGATGCCCACTGAAAACAGCTCAAGTCTTTGAAATGAATATCCCACTGATCCAAATAGTGAGCAGATGTGTCAGTCAGAAAACTCAACTCATCTACTGTTTTTATAATAGACAGTTTTTCTACACCAAGCCATCAGAGTGCAGCTTTTTCATTTGAGATCAAACAGAATATGGCAGAAGAACATACTTTTTTTTTTTTTTTTTTTTTTTTTTGGATAACACGTTTTGTTTCAGGTCATGTATTGTCCTCTTTACATCTACTGCTGACACAGTCTGCCCCTCAATCACTTTAATGCTTTGATTGAAGATTACTGCTTGGCTGTGGACATAGTTTAACCAAAGATCTGAGCCTGGGTTTTCAAAAAAAGTATGCAGAATATTGGGACACTTATCCTGACTCAAAAAATACGGCTTGAGGTGGTGGATGATGCCAACTGCATAAAGCAGGACTTCGTCGACACAGTTTCCAAAAAACGGGACATTTCAGCGTCCCCGAAGGATTAGGGGGGGGGGGCAAAGCGGGGCATAGAGTTAAAAGCGGGACTGTCCCGCTAAAATCGGGACGTCTGGTCATATTAACTATAACCGGTGCCGGTAATGCTTGCTGGTCAATGGTAGGTGGCGGGGTGGCCTCCTCGAATGTAGTTCCTCGTGACGGAAATCCGGGTGGCAACTTCCGTACCTGTAGACAACGCAACGTGACCACGGATGGTTCACAGCGACGAATTCGGTTCTGTTCGTGCGGCTCTCACAATCGCTCGATCCACGCGTTCTGTCGTTGCCCTCGGCCGTCCACTGACCGGGTGCCACTGGGTTGTGCCTTTCTCGATCCATTCATTGGACGAATCGTACCTTTGGATTAATTGTTCATTGGACGAATCGGCATGGCATCAGTCGCCGTTGGACGAATCGTATCAAACGCCCCTAAAAAAAGTGCAAAAAATGGTTCCAGGGAAAGGAGAGAGCCAGTGCCCAAGACAAACTCAATACTCATGCCTCACCGGGATTCGAACCCGCACCCATCTCGGAAGAATGGTCAGAAGCCATTGTTTAGACCACTGGGCCACCGGGTAGGCGAAGTAACATTTTCATTTTACTTCGGTAGGTACTTTTGTTTTTATTTGAAGTGCATTATACTAGTACTACATTGTTCTGTGCACACTCATACGTTATTTCATTTCTGTGTGATAAGGGACTTTTCACTAGTACAATTAGAGATAAATAGAAAACGAAACTTGTAAATAAAGGCCATTAATAATACGTAGAAATGTGTTAAGACACACACATACCTTGGGGTTGTTTAAATAGTGCTTACAATGGAAGCGGTAACCTTATTATAAAAACGGAGCCTTTGTCCGTTATATTTGTCGTTAGTTCACTTTCTACCATTCATTAAATGAATAGGGCGTTGACGTAATCAGGCAAAAATGCTGCGCATTCACAATGTGCCATTCAATTCAACAGCATTCCACTTTACTCTGCTGTACATACAATTTCGACTCGTTAATTAATATTCGTACGAGGCAATAAAAGAGTAAACCTTGACATAGAGTTATCAGTAAATTCATGAATAATATTTACAAATGGTTTTTGATGCCACGCATCTTTCCCGACAGCACCAAAGTAAATCCCAAGTAAAAAAAAAAAAAAATCAATGTAACGAAAATGGGTAACGGAAGTAGTTAAAACTATTGTTGAAATCTAATTTTTGAATAAAGTCCCATGAAGTGACGCAGCAGTATTTAATTTAATTGTTACTCAAAAAATATGTTTTACTAAACTATAACGCTGAACATTATTTCATTACTTTTTACATAATCTGCGTAAATTACGACAACCTGGTTCTAATTATCATAAAAGTCATTACAAAAATGCAATTTCGGTGTTATGAAAACTGTCCGTGGCAGCGAAATTTGGCTTTCTCACGACCCACCCGAGGAGGAGTTACCTGCTATTGACGAGAACGTTAAAATTATGTATAACACGATCCTACACCAAAAGTTAAAAATCTCCCTCACAAATACACTTGGAATTCAGCATTTCTTTTTATCTTGAGGTCAGATTTCAGCTTGCGCATGCGCAGATGAACATTCGTAGCTACATTACAATTCTTCGGTGTCAGGGTCGTTTCTTATGTTCGTCTAAATCTGAATAAAAATAATAAGAAGAAAAATGACAATAATGATAAATATTGTTTTTGAAAAACTAAACAGTCGAAATACTTACTATTGCCGCAGCTATAGTTTACTAAATATTTACTTTTATGGCTCACATACACTGCTGGCCACCCAAAATGCAACACCAAGAAGGAAGCATCCGATTGGCCTGAAATTCGCAGCACCCGCGAGAGGACATGCAAACGATTAGCATTGCAGTGCATATGCAAATCATGTGCGCCCGACACGCCACCGAGAAGCACTATAAGAAGGGTGCACAGAAGGCAAAGTAGTGGAAGTGTGTTGTGCTGCCGGACCTGTGCGTGGGAAGCTTCCTGATGCCTCGTCGCAGAATACGGCAGTCATTCCAGCACTTTTCGGAGTTCGACAGAGGACGAATAGTGGCTTACCGCGACAGCGGTTTATCGTACCGAGACATCGGCGCCAGTGTCGGACGACATCCAGCCACAGTGAGGCGAGAATGGATTCGGTGGGTGCAGGAGGAGGGACGGACGGACCGACTTGAGCGATTGCCGCAGCCGCGGCACACCACCGAACGAGAGGACCGGCGTGTTGTGCGGCGGGCATTGACGGCTCGCACCGCCACATCACGAATGTTAGCGCAGGAATTAAGGTGTAGTGCACAACAACCTGCGCCATCACGTACCGTTCGACGTCGTCTGCAGGAGCGGGGACTTGTCGCATGTTGCCCATTGCTCCGATTACCATTGACGTTACACCACCGGCGAGTGCGGCAGCAGTGGGCCGTTGAACGCCGCACCTGGACTACGGAATGACACGACATTGTCTTCTCCGACGAATTCCGCTTCTGCCTGCAACACCACGATGGTCGGATCCGCGTGTGGCGGCACCGCGGTGAGAGACTATGACGCCTGCATTATGCATCGCCATACCGGTCCGTCGCCTGGCGTTATGGTTTGGGGCGCAATTGGATGTGATACCCGCACCCCTCTGGTACGCATCGCCGGTACACTCAATAGCCACTGCTACATCTCCGACGTTTTGGAGCCTGTAGTCCTCCCTTACTTGCAGGACCTGCCAGCGACCACGTTTCAACAGGACAATGCGCGCCCGCACGTGGCTCGCATCGTGCAACAATTCTTCACGGCCCATCAGGTGTGACTGCTGCTGTGGCCTGCCTGTTCTCCCGATATGTCGCCCATCGAACACGTCTGGTCGCTGATCGGCAACCGAGTGGCCCGGCAAGCACCACCCGCGGCTACGCCTGATGAACTGTGGCAACGTGTGGAAGCAGCCTGGACCGACATACCCCAACCCCACATTCAAAGCCTCTTTCGTTTGATGCTGCGGCTTGTAGCGGCCGTTATTGCCAGCCATGGGGGTTACACAAACTATTGATGTCTGCGTGTTCCGGAAGTCGCACGGGCCTGTAAGCTCAATCGTTTCACCTTTGTATCTGTTGTTATGTGTCCAGTAAATCTGGCTTTGCTATCGTCGTGTCCTTCTTGGTGTTGCGTTTTGGGTGGCCAGCAGTGTATCTCCTTTCATTGGTTTTACGACACCTACATTCATTAACCCACCTATCTAAGTACCGCTCAATGTAAGGAATTAGTAAACCTTATTGTTCGTTGTTGTGATTTAATTTCACTTAGCATGTGCCCAGTGTCGTCTTAAAGCTTTTGGGGGCCCTGGGTTGTCACATTTTTCAAGACCCCTGATCTTATATATACTGTATACATATATATACATATATACAACATATGGTATTATTGCAATGTGTGGTTATTTTTTATTCATATATATTATTCATTTATAACAACATATGAGAATTCTTACGTATATTCACCACCATCACCATGTTATCCCAGCGAAGAAACATTCAATGTCCAGTAACTTTTTAAATACAACTTTAATGAAAATTGGTACATGACAAAATTGTAGAACTCTATTAAGGTGGACGTCAAGTAATTTTGCTTTATATACTTCCAATGGAAAAACTTTTGTACATATTTCCTTCACAATTAGTGTGTTCCCAAGGATGAAAATTTGAACATCGATTAAAATAACTTCATATTATAACTTGGAATACTTAATATTTTCTAATTACATTAAAAATAAATAACTTTTCCTTTGGTGGTGTTGAAACCAGAAAAAAGATGACGCGACCTGTACTTTGATGACGTCAGTAGACAAACAAATGTTGGATTGCATAATTATGATTATGTTTTAGAAAATATTAAGTATTCCAAGTTATAAAATGAAGCTATTTTAATCGATGTTCAAATTTTCATCCTTGGGAGCGCGTTAATTGTGAAGAAAATATGTACAGAAGTTTTTTCATTGGAAGTATAGGAAGCAAAATTACTTGACGTCCACCTTAAGTGTACCAAATGTATTCACATTTATTAACAGTTGCTTAGTAAATTACAAGAAAACTGGTGCTGAAAGATATAATGCTTCTTCCCCATTCTACAAATTATTCAACGAAAATTAAATTAAAAAAGCAGAA
This sequence comes from Macrothele yani, assembly GCA_039090855.1. NCBI lineage: Eukaryota > Metazoa > Arthropoda > Arachnida > Araneae > Macrothelidae > Macrothele > Macrothele yani. Next base: position 44,722,957 of record CM077006.1, read on the forward strand.
GAAATAAATCAACCAGCGCCGTTTCCGGACAATATGACGTACCGGACAAAAATACTGATATGCGGCCCCCGTTATTGTTGTTTATTTAAACAGCGAATATTGAATACATATACATAGCCCAGGTGGACAAACATCAGTGATATACATACATACGTGCACTTCGTATAGATAGGCAACACAAATTACTGTTTAAAAGGAAAAAATGACTCGAAAAAAATGCGATTTGTGCGTGGCTTTCACGACCATCAAACCTCACCTTCATTCAGGATCGGGAGAGAGGTCGGCTTTTTTTTTCCTTTTTTTTTTTTTTCTTAGTTTGTCACAAAAGATCCACCTTAACAACTATGGGTTGTCGGAAAAGTCATGACGTATTTTGGCACCCGATGGCGGTTGGGCGGTTTTGGAAGTACTACAGGCATGCGCACCTCTGTTATCGCTATGGCATTCGGCAGGTGCCAGTTCTAGCTGCAGTCTAAAAGGAATAGTGAGCGATTTGGTTGATTTGCGGAGATTTGACATCAAGTTGAAGATGGAAGACCGAACTGTGCATTTTTGCCATATTTTACTGTTTTACTTCCATAAAGGGAAGAACGCGCGTCAAGCTTGTGAAACGTTGCGTAAAGTGTACGGTGATAATGCTCTTCAAGAAAGTCAGTGCCAGCGGTGGTTCGCAAAATTCCGTGCTGGTGATTTTGACCTCAACGATGCTCCTCGGTCGGGGTGGCCCACCGAGGTTGATGACGACCAAATCAAGGCATTGATCGAGTCAAACCCACGTTGCACGACACGAGACATTGGAGACACATTGCACATCTATCATTCAAGCGTTCACGACCACCTGAAGAAGCTGGGAGGCGTAAGCAAGCTCTATGTGTGGGTTAGGGTGGAGTGAAAAACACTTTTTTTTATTTGAAGCGTCATAATGGCACACACAACAGCAACTAGGACCTCTGTGAATCTTGGAGAATCTCGAAGTTTGAAAGTTATAGGTGAAAATGGTTTAAAAACATCCGCTCACTCCATTTTGTTCCAGAATCCTTAGGTTGAATGACCAACTGGAACCCTCAGCTGTGGGCTAATCCCCCACACTGATGTACTTACCTGATTAAAAAGACAAAAAGAAATATTAAGAATGAAGCATGATATTGTTAGTAAATATGATATATCATGAAGCCTTACCTAGTACCATAACTTGAGTGAATTTATTTCACTTGGAAATTAAACTTTTTTCAAAACTTGGCAGCAGCTTCCTATCCAAAACTTTTGCTCTGATGAATTCATCTCTTGCAAGAAGGCCGCACACATGAGCAGAAGAATCTGTTACAATCTTAACCATCCTCTCTACTGCCTCACAATGGCAGGGTATTTTTGTAAATTCGTGGCAAGAACTTGGATATTATGCGACTGTAGTAATTCCTGAAGATCATCGTCTTTCCATTTCCGTGTGATTGGAGGCTCAGTCACAATACACTCTTGCCAGTCGGTTAGGTCGATGTAATCATTGCTTTGGAAATCCAGCTTAGGGATCAGCAACTTCCTAATGGTAGTTGTTTGTTTGGAAGATTTTCTGGCCTTCATGATGCGTCGAACAGCAAGATCACGGACATACCTTCTGTCGTCAAACAACATTGCAGCGAGCAAGTTTTCTGCATGGGCAAAATATGCGTTGTCTTGGACGACTCTTTCTGCAATATTCTTCAAATTATCTGGAAGATACTGAAACCCAGATATAAAAAGGTGCAAATTTATTGGATCATATTTACAGGTACCATTACATTTGATCGTGAACCACGATGGTGAATATACTTTCATTATGAAGGTGGCTAATGAGACAAGTTGTGGTGTTGGATCACTAGTGCGCAGAATGCGACTTGCGAGGGTCAGCCAACCGGAATGCGCAAGTGTTCCAGGATCCCGATTTGCCAGACCTTGTGGGCTGGCAAATCGGCAGAGACTGCCTTACAAATTTCCCACAAATAAAGTTGATCCGAGCTAAAATCTCCATAGTTAATGTCGGTGAAGCGAAAATTCAATTTTCTGAAAATTAACGATAGGAAAGTTTGCGCACGTCTTCAGGTGCTTTCCAATGAATCCACTAAATCCTCTTAGACCTGCTGTTTTCCCGTCGAGTGCTTCAGTGAGGTGGCGTAAAGGCAGTTCATCAAAATGAAGAGGACATATAATCCAGTGCACGGGAGAATTGAACTTCTCTTCAAGGTGCCTAATAATACCTGCATTTGTGCCGGTATTAGTCACTTCCCCGTCACTTCCCCGTCACTTCCAATAAAGACTAACTCCGACAAGTCAACGGCCTTCTGGTCCAATAAGCTGAAGATACCGTCGGAAATGCCCTTTGCACTCTTGCCCCTCGGTGCGAAATGTCCCAAATAGACCGAACCCGGTTCTTCAGCAAGTGTAATATGCTCCTCCCATTCTTTTCGCTTGTGCCACTTGCCATCATCTGCCTGTGTATTCGTAAGAGTTTCAATCCTTCTTCCGTCAAAAAATAGAGCTATAATCTTGCGACCAGTCAAGTTTATCTCATCTTGAATTCTTTGACGGGTCTTTTTCCTTTCTCGTCGTACTTTATGCTGGTCAATAACAGGTACATTACATTCTTTCAACTGAACTGGTTCACTTACATCATGAAGCAACGCCGACGCAAGATCAGTTCCGCTCGATCGCTGGTGCCTTGTCTATCGCACTTTCTAGAAAATGCAGACTGTTATTTGACGCCTAGGTTTTGAAGAGCGACATGAAGTGAAATTCTAATCTTTCTCCGAGGCCAACAAATGACTAAGACCCGGCTTGTCTGATTTTCCTGCAGAATTGTAATTGTTGTAGTCTGATGCTCCTTGTGACTCGGAACCTTCTGATAAGAAAGAAGATTTCTGTAATTTCCTACACTCTTTCGAGCTGATCTTTTCTTCAGTACACTGGTGGTTTATGCGTCAAGCCCGCCTACTATAATTCTTCTGTTTGTTCTCTGGTCCATTAGAAAGTCTTGCTCTTTCACGGGTACCTTTTTTTCAGAGCTGCATATGCAGGCTCTAAAACATTTACACTTGCATGAGCATATGTGAAAGATACGTTGCGAATCTGCACGAAATTGTTCAACCTTCTTTCGGTAGGTTTCATCCATTCTTGTTGCATATTTTTTCAGCTTTTGGATTTCAGTGTTATATGCGGTAATACGCTTTACAACTGATTTGTGGAGCGATGTCGGAAGAGATGCTTTCTTCCATATACTCAGCACTTTGACCACGACAATACTTGCTATTTCTGGTACAGCAGACTCATAATTTGTACCTTCCTGCCTAAGACTATTCCTCACAAGATAGTAATGGCGCATTGCATCTTCGTATGTAGGCAACACATTTTCATGCATCTCCTTATAACTCCCGAGGATAGGCCAAGCAGCTTTATTTCTTGTTTCAGCCATCTTAAGTAGAACGACAAAACGAAAATGCCGGTATGCTCCAATCAACGTCACTAAGAAGGGAAGAAACTGTTGCATCATTATGACGCAAACCCGCTTGCACTCTCTCCTAAAAGGATCTGTGCGATTGTGATGAGATGACTCAGCGAGTTCGCAAAGAGAGCTCCGCTATGAGGAAGGGGGTGGGTTGAGGTGAAGAAAGTTACAAAAACAAAGGAGAGCGCAAGACAGCAAGCTACATGCTTCTGAAAATCAACACGAGGTTTCCAGAAAGTATGAAAGGAGGGGGAATTGTTAATGTTATGCCCAAATTGGTAACAATACGGCTGCTGCCGAACTTAATGCTTACGCAACTTACCATGCCATATTTGGCGAAAATTTACATACTTTAAGGGATCGGGTGAGCCTAAGAAATTGACTCATGTCTGCTGAATTTTTACCCGTGTTTATACACTCAAAGGTGATATTAAATAACATGGTGATACAGTATATTTTTATATTTACAAAATGGAGAAAGCGGGTGTTTTAAAACCATTTTTCCCTATAACTTTCAAACTTCGAGGTTCTTGGGGAAGCCTAAGATATCGAATAATGTCATACATATTTCGGAGGGTCATTTCAGTTATAAAATCGCATCTATTGCACATGGTGACATTTCAGATTAAAAGAAAAAGTGTTTTTCGCTCCACCCTAGTGTGGGTTCCTCATGAACTCTAAGAAGCTCAATTGACGGCGCGTATAAACATCTGCGATATGCTCATTAAACGTTAGGAAAACGATCCTTTTTTGAAGCGACTGATAACTGGTGACGAAAAGTGGATTGTGTACAACAATGTGCTGCGCAAACGGTCTTCGTCGCGACGTGCTGCTCTGCCTCAAACGACAATCCAAAACAGACATTCATCAGCGGAAGGTTCTGGTCTCAGTCTGCTGGGATTTTAAAGGTGTCTTGTTTTTCGAGTTTCTACCACGGAACCAAACAATCAATTCGAATGTGTACTGTCGGCAATTGGACAGTTTGAACGAATCCATCATCCAGAAACGTCCTGAGCTCGTTCATCGTAAAGGTGTTGTGTTCCATCACGACAACACGAAACCACACAAAAGTCTGATCACCTGCCATAAATTAATGGAGCTTGGGTGGGATGTGTTGCCACACCCAGCATACTCGCCTGACCTTGCGCCGTCAGACTTCCACTTCTTTTGCTCTCTTCAACAGTCCTTCCGTGGTATAACGTTCAATTTAGATGAGGCTGTAAATTAGCAACTTATACAGCTTTTCACCACGAAAGACAGGTCCTTCTATGAATGAGGCATTCTGCAGCTCACTGAAAGATGGCAAAAGGTTATCGAACAAAACGGGCATTATATCGTTGATTGATCTTTGTTCTTTCTATCAATAAATGACCTTTGCAAAAGATGGCTAAAATACACGTCATGACTTTTTCGACACCCCAATAACTTCCCTCCTGCCTTCTCGGGAAATCAAAGCTACGAGCAAGGTTTGAAAAAAAAAAAAAAAAGGCGGAAGGACTTCCAACTTTGTGTGCATTTGGTGTTTCTTCTTTTCTTTAAATAAAAGGTTAGTGGTGAAAGAGTTTGATGTTTTGTAAACCCATAGGACTCTTGGGGCCTTGGGGGCCCCAGTTCAGGTGGGGGCCCAGGACACCGGCCCCGTTGGCCCACCCCTTAAGACGGTCATGTATCCAACGGACAGTGATTTGGTGTGATCGTGTAAGTGACGCGAATAAATGTAATGCGTTGTAGGCAAATAAATGTATACTCTCGAATCACTCGTTTTATTTCACACCTACAAAGATCTTTGCATGCGAAAGATGCATAGCATAAGTTTTTTTACAAAGAGAACTAGGGTACTCTCTCTAATTTTTTAATTATTTTTTTTTTGCAAAGGACATACTAAGAATTGCATTAAATAGTCTGCGTTTCACAATAACTGCTAGCAGTGATGTATTTAGGTATCTTTTCGGGGGTGCTTAGCCCCCCCTCCCGAAAATTCATGAACCCTTCAGCCCCACCCACCCCCGTAGGTTTTTGGGTGATCTCCCCTTATATTTAATATAATTGTTTCTGCTTATAGCTGAATATTTGGAGAAATTATATAAAAGTAAAAACTTATGGAAATGAAGGAAAATATAATAAAAAAAGAAAAAATCATGCACATTGACTTCAGTCTGAAATTTCTATCATCCTTCAATAAAACCTTAAACAGTCCTCGCTGAAGGAGCAATTTTTCAAGCACTGACAACTCAGACTACTTCCGCAATAAAAACCTAATGCCACAGAGTGGAGATGTTTGCACTGCAATACATCATCATACGTACACTGGCGTGCAAAAATTAAGGACGAGACGGTTTTTCGAATGTAACGTCGTGCAGAAGTGCTTCCACATCAACTCAAATCATACCATAAGATCCCCAAAATGTAAGAATATGGGACAAGTGAGCAAAACCGTCCAAATAAGGAATCCAAAGGATACAAAGGCACTTTATTCAAAAGGTAGCTTCGAGCACAACTGCACAGAAGACAGAAACGTCCATGTGACAGACGGCTGCCATGAAAAATCCAGTCTTTAGTAGGGGATATGATCAGCCCTGACTGTGTTTAGCAGAATTTACAACGTCTGTTCATGCTGAGGACGAGGTAATCAAGGAGCTGTTGAGGCATCGTGGCCCATTCCTCTTGTAGCACCAATCGCAGCTGCGGAATCGTTGCTGGCGGCTGGTGACGTGCAGCCAAGCGTCTCCCGAGAAGGTCCCACACGTGTTTGATTGGATTTAGGTCCGGAGACCTTGCGGGCCAATCCATGCGTTGAATATCTTCACTCTCCAACAGTTCTGCGACAGCCACTGTACGATGAGGTGTAGCGTTATCGTCCATGAAGAGGAACTCACCTCTAAACAGACGCATGTGAGGCAGGAGAACCTCGGTACAATAGCGGACACCAGTGACTGAACCTCCTTGGAAGATGTGGAGGTCAGTACGGCTACTAAGCATGATACCGCCCCAAACGAGAATTCCGCCACCTCCAAACCGGTCCCTTTCGATGATGTTGAAGGTGTGATTACGTGTTCCCTGCTCTCTCCAGATGTGTATACGTCCAGAATAGCTCGTCAGACTAAATCGGCTCTCATCGTAAAGAGAACTCGACCCCATTGCTGATGTGTCCAGTTCTTGTGTTCCTGGCACCACAGAAACCGCCGTCTCCGATGAGCAGGCGTTAATGGCACACACCGTACTGGTCGTCGTGCAAATAGACCACCTTTGTGCATCCTCCTGGCCACGGTAAAACGCGCAAACGGACGTCCAGTTGTCTGTTACATGTGCCTTGCGATTTCTCCCATTGTCTGCCGTCTGTCTCTTCTCTCCTGTAGGACAATATACCGGTCGTCCGCCGCCGTGGTTGCTCGTGGACGACCACTGCTAAACTCTCGGACAGCTGTTCCTGTCGTTTGAAATGCTCTCCAAGCTCGTGAAATGATGCTGTGAGCGATCCCGAACTCCTCGGCCACACTAGTCACACTTCGACCTTCTTCCAACTTCCCAATGACGCGACCTCAGGTAAAGTCATCTAGATGTCGTCTACTAGATTGCCTGTTGGCCATATCACAAGGCGGCAGCAACTCGACGTCGTTCAAACCGATGTACACCGTGCAATAGCTTTCACCGAATTGCTGAGCGTACACCGCCCGTGTACTTTATACCCTTCCGACCCCCCCCTACGTCATGCTGCATATATGCACATGCCCTACCGTACCGGACCCTAGTCTATCTCCTGAGTGGTCTTTCGGTGCGTTCTGCCTGCTCGTTCCGCTGTTATGCCAATTTCTCCTCTTCGTCCTTAATTTTTGTACACCATTGTACGTTTTCAAGTAACGCTGTGATTATTCCTTAATAATAAGAAACACGCTTGTAGTAAGGCGAGGACATGCTTTTTTTTTTTTTTTTTTTTTGATTGGAGGTTTAACGACCACCGTGATCAGATCAGATCATATGTAGAGGATTTTAGGAAGGGAGTGTCTGACGTCAGGTCACAAACAACCCTTAGAAATAGGAAGCTGGGAGATTTGGGCTAGAGTGCCCGATAGGAAAGTGACACGGAAGTGAGGTAGAAAGCTGGAGGAAGACGCCCTTATTTATTACCGGTTACCGGGGGGGAGTACCCGGGGTCCGACGGCTTAACGTGCCCATCCGACGCACGGCGGGTATTTAGTGGTTCGAACGTTCGTACCTGCCCAGGATCGAACCTGAGGTTATATCCATGGCAGTCACGAACGCTGACCACCCGCGGCCCACGACCACCGTGAGCAACTCAATGGGTTATAAGTAGTCGCCCGTCCCTAATTTGGGGTCACTGGTTCCAGGGAAGGGAGAGAACCAGTGCCGTAAGACAAACACAACATCCGTGCCTCATCGGGATTCGAACCCGGACCCTTTCGGACGAATGATGAGAGGCCATCGCTTAGACCACTGCGCCACCGGCGTGGCGAGGACATGTTTACCACTCCTAATGTTGGGAGTGGGGTATTTTCTCCAGCACAGCATTATCTTACTAGCATCCTCAATGTTTTACACCACCCCATGGTGAAATCCGTGGTGCGTTACTGAATTAAAGCAAAGGTATAACATTTCTACATTTTTAATCATTTGCATGTGCAGATTTCTTGGAATTCGCATTTGCGATATACGAGCATACGATAATTTTTATACTCTATTTAGAATTTTTTCTATGTGTTAATGTGCATATAAAGAACAAAATTGTGAGTATATGTATATAAATCAGTCAACAAGTTTCAGTCCTCCCAAAATATTTTACATTGCCTCCCAAAAACTCTCTGAGTGCAACACTGGCTGCTAGCGTCATTGTTAATGATGTCAACTGAAAATGTTAAAACATCTTCCGTGAAAGAAATTGGAGAATTTCCACGACATTACGGAAAAACTATTTTAGGAAGCAGAACAATTAACGAAGGAAGTATTCAAGCCTTACAGAAAAAAAAAAAATTAAAATCGAGACTGCTACAGCAGCCGAGCTTCATCAGATGCAGCTGTGCACAAAAAATCATATTTCTTTTTCCTGTTAGACATAAAGGCCAAACATAAAGTAGGAGCTTGAACGCTGAAATTCAAAATAAAACGAATCATATTTTAAATTGTGTTACTAAATTAAGGAAGAACTGCATCATCAAAGCCAACATCAGGCTGCTCTTACAATGTTAATTCAAACCGTAACTGTCTTCTTAAAGCTGGTAACAACGCATGTCGTTTGTTAATCGCGTGCAGCTTTCAGCTCGCGTAATGGAGGAAATACGAACCTCACTTTCTGATGCATTCATTTTTCTAATTACTTGCAAGTAATGGACGTCTTTTTTTCCTTTATAGCTCTGTGCCAAGGAAATAGAAACGGCTTAAAGCCCATCGAGGGATCCTGTGTCCGTTACTGGATGTGCCTTGGCGGTTATCCTAGATTGCAGCGTTGTCCAGCTGGCCTAGCTTTTAGTGCGGAAGAGATGCGATGTGATTGGGCAGATAATGTTTCTGGATGGTAAGTAAAATACACGCATGACACATTTCCCGCAATGCAATACTTTTAAATTAGATATTCAAGAAATAAAACAAAACTCATGCGTTAGATATTAAAGTACCTTGATTATAGACTATGACCGACTTTTACTTCGTTACTATCAGCTTCTAAATTTTCCCATTGATATTCCCTTCCAACATTTTTACACGTGAATTTTTTTCATAAATGTTGTTTCATATAACCTGGCTGAATGGACCTTATTCATGTGACGTCAGAAGTGGATTTCTGCGGACTAACATGGCTGCTGATTCAAAATTTGACACTCTTTGTTATCCCTTACTGTTGGTTGGGCTGTTGGCTAATTTTTGCAATCTTAACGTCATTGAGTCTGCCGACGAATTAATAAAGCTACACGGCGAAGAAGAAATTAATTTCTTAGAAGAACAAATCAAGGTTGCAAAAATATATTAAGATTTTGTGTTCGATGTTTATTTCGAATGATGCAGGAGAACATCACCATTAGTCATCATGAAGTTTTTAATGAAGCATTTCTTGTACACGGTATATTATTTTCATGTTCTTATTGTCAGACATTGGCGAAACATCTGAAATATAAACTTGGGAACCTTTTTCTGCAAAAGAGAAAACATTAAGAAACCCAGACAAATACGTAATATGTAAACAAACTTGGGTTCGCACGCTAGGCGATCTGCTTAAAAATTAAATGAATACGTAACATTAAATAAAAGAAAAATTATAGATTTGTTTGTTTCATTCTTGGGAGAAAGAACATAGGGATCTTTCCTATATAAGATAGTACAACTGTACTAGTTATCCGAATTTATTGGCGTATATAAAATCAAGGTTTCCAAGCTTTCGCACATCAACCAGATGGCTTTCTCAAGGAAGGTAGACAGCAAACTGCAGATAACAGGGATCTTTCCTGTTATCTGCCCGCCACTGTTTGCTTTTCTTCATTGTTACATAACATGACACTATTTGACTTCCGAATAAAAGCGCTTTCAAGCAGTTCCAGATTTTGAGTGTATCGTTCCGCTTTGTTTACATGAAACCTGATCACACCCAACATGGAAGAAAGTAGTAAACGATAAATGTTACGGGAATTTTTTTTTATTGGTATATAAAATGGCACTATAAATAGCAAAAACCTACTTATTCACTTTTTAATAAAATTTAAGCTGTTTAAAAATATATGTAAAAGAAAAAAATATATACAGCATAAAAAAACAAATAGCTACACATTAGGTACCAATAGCACTCTGGGGGCCAATACGCTATGATATCTTTCATAACTTCTAAAAATGGATCGTCATTAGTTTTCAGTTTTTTCGCCACATAAATTCACATAGTTACGAATCCAACATGCTGATCCTATGAGTGCCCCAACGAGTTTGATTTTTAAATTTAGCACAGACAAACGGCTAAAAGAACATTCCTTCCGAATGACCACACATAACAATGTAATATTCCAAAGCGCAGACAAACGGTCAAAAGAACGTGATCACTGCGCATAGGTGGTACGCATAGAGAAGCACGTGATCACTGCGAATCTGCCGCCAAGGGCTCTGTGTTCTACCAAAATCGGGAACAACTTGAAAGCGTTCTTATTCGGAAGTCAAAATAGTGGCAGGCAGATATCAGGAAAGGTCCGAACATAGAACTTAATTCGTAATTTACCGATCAAAATATGCCATCAGTTTTCTACCTCTACCATTTTTTTTTAAATTGAAATTCGAGGGAACACTTACAAACTTTCAACTGCCTTTGATACGTAGTGTTATGATATCTAAAATCTCTTTCGTTAAAGTGGGCAGAACATATTAGAGAATGAACATTGGGATGAAAATCATCGCGTTTTATTGTACACAGCCATTCCTTTAACAATTTCGTCCTTTTCAGAGGAAAATTACGGGAAGTTATTCCTTCCTCTATACAATTTAGGTGGCAGGATTTATTAGCACAACCATAAGATGCGCAAAAGTTAGACGTGTTAATAAATTTACGAAAATCGCGATTTTCCTGAACCCTTGAAACATAACGCCTTTTTAAGCAATGGAAAAACGCATGTAAACAAACTATTGTTGGTCCGCGCCATCAAAAATCTTTCCCATGATGCAATGCGGGGTGAATAAGGTCCATTATTCGAGGACCACCTTTATATTATGTCTCCAGAAAGAAATTTTGATCGCCGAGTGGTCAGAAACGTAGGTTTCTGGCTAGTTGTCTTGGCTGGAAGTCCCAGATGAGGCTTGTATAGCGTGCTTGTCCTACCGCTATGGATGTATCGCTTCCCTGGAGCCGGCATCTACGAATTAGGAACGGACTCATAACCCGTAAAGTTGCTCATGTTGGCATTAAAACGTCACCCCCAAATCCCCCGAAATTTTATTATTTTTCAAATCTGATAAATTTTGATCGTTTCAATGGAACTCCGTGGTTTTACAGATCTGAAGTACACTGGTGCCCAAAATGAACGTGACAAACACAAAATCACGAATAACGCAAAATCCACACGAGACAATGCGCTGGTAGTAAAAATACAAGGCGATTGTAATCTGCTGCCATCTGGTGGCCGGCTTCAACAGGCATTTGTCCCATGCTTGTTGATGATAACGAAGTCGGCCCCGGATGCACTTATTCCCTGGTCCCCCTTCCCTGACAAGGTTTTACCAGATGAGTGTCGATGGAGTGGTAGTAAAAATGCGAGACGATTGAAATCTGCTGCTATCTGATGACTGGCTCTTACAGGCGTTTGTCCCATGGTTGTTGATGACACGAGACAGACAGTTTAATGACAGCTACGTACGGACCTACTTATTTCGATAACGCAGCAACACACAACAGAAAAAGAATGCCATCACCACATGAAGAGGAAACGTGCGCATGACAGCATGGCAGTCCTAAAGTGATGCAGCAAGTGGAGCGGATTTCGAAGGCCGAATAGAGAGTGTTTTTATCCACCAGCGATACAGCTCGCCCAACGAGTCCTCGTGCTGTTTGCAATGCTGTGAATAAAAGTTTGGGTCAATAAGTGTCACTCCTCCACGAAGGCCCGTCGGAGTCCCTTTAGGCTTCTGGGAGTGGACTGCCTGTTTGCAATTGCTCCTCCCAGGGCATCCCAGACATGGTCTATTGGGTTGAGGTCCAGATAACTCAATCCTGTAAATATCTTCACTCTCCAGGTGATTCGTCGACCAGCCGAGCCCTATGGAGATGGACGTTATCATCGATAAAAAGGAATTGGGAGCTCCCTGAGAAGCCATACATAGAGCTCTAGGATTTCCCTGTAGCGTGCAACAGTCAGGTGCCTGCTGGAAACACGTGCAGCGGTGTGCGTCCATCCAACATGATGACAGCTCAAACCAGAAGTCCTCCACCACCGCAGCTGCGAATTTCCCTAATGTTGGAGGGAAGATTTCGGCTTCTTGCCCATCTCCAAATGTACAGACGTCGAGAATCTGTGTTTAGGCTGTACCGCGACTCGTCAATGTAGAGGACAATGGCCTATTGATTAGGAGTCCAGGAGTGATTTGACGGATTCAATCCAGACGTACCCTTCCGTTCGATGCGGCAAGTCGGATACAGACCATTATCCTTCTTGCATACAGACCTCTCGTGGAGTCTTCTGTAAACTGTGATCCTCCATATCGCGGCCCCCGTAGCAGAGGAGAGCTCCTGCGTATGTTGCCTGGCTGTCGATTTCTTATGGCGGTGAGTTGTTAGACACATAGACCGGTTGTCTTTTTTTTTTTTTTTTTTTTTTTTGATTGGAGGTTTAACGACCACCGTGAGCAACTCAATGGGCTATAAGCAGTCGCCCGTCCCTAATTTAGGATCACTGGTTCCAGGGAAGGGAGAGAGCCAGTGCCGTAAGACAAACACAACATCCATGCCTGACCGGGATTCGAACCCGGACCCCTTACGGACGAATGATCAGAGGCCAACGCCTTAGACCACTGCGCCACCGGGGCGGCCCGGTTGTCTTGACATGTTATGACTCGTGGGCGTCCTTGTCTTGGCATTCTAGTCACTGTTTCGGTTCCTGGAACTGTCTCCAGAGATTGGAGACCACTTGCCCCGACATATTCAACCATCCTGCTACCTCAGCTTCCCATTACCCTGTTTCCACTCTACTGATCGTTCTCCACCGTAAAGAGTCTTCTAAGCGATGGTGAGGAGTCATTCTTCCACTAACAGTCCAACTCAAGACACATTCAGTCATTTTGATGCCTCAGCTTCCCATTGCCCTGATTCCAATCTACCGATCGCTCTGCACAGTAAAGTCTTCTAAGCGATGGAGTGGAGCCATTCTTCCACTAACAGTCCAACTCAAGACACATTCAGCCCATCTTGCTACCTCAGCTTCCCATTGCCCTACTTCTAATCTGCCGTCGCTCTCCACCGTAAAGAGTCTTCTAAGAGATGGTGAGGAGCCATTCTTCCACTAACAGTCCAACTCAAGACACATTTAGTCGTCTTGCGATTGCCCTGCTTCCAATCTACCGATCGCTCTTCACCGTAAAGAATCTTCTAAGCGATGGTGAGGAGCCATTCTTCCACTAACAGTCAAACTCAAGACACATTCAGTCATCTTGCGATTGCCCTGCTTCAAATCTACCAATCGCTCTTCACCGTAAAGAGTATTCTAAGCGATGATGAGGAGCCATCCTTCCACTAACAGTCCAACACAAGACACATTCAGCCATCTTTCTAGATACCTCAGCTCCCCATGGCTCTGCTTTCCAATCCACCGATCGCTCTCCACCGTAAAGAGTCTTCTAAGCGATGGTGTGGAGCCATTATTCTACGAACAGTTCAACTCAAGCTTTTTTTTTTTTTTGTAATGTCTTCTGGAATTCGCCCACTTCTTGAATGTCTTCTGGAATTTATCTTCAGAAATGCTGTTGAAGCACCCCTTCGCTGTTGTAATAAGTTGTAGATCAGCCTCAAATTGTCGTCCCCGTAATGTCTTTTTAGTACGTCTTTCGAAAAAAGATTGTGCTAATGCTACCGGTTTGTCCCTCCGTCCGTCTGTGGACGCCATATCCCTACAACTTTTATCTCTACATCTTTTTCAAGGCAATGGTAGACATCGCATTTTTATGTCTACCGTTACCTTGAAAAAGCCTCTCAGTGGAATGCGAAAGCTTGGCGAATTTTTGTGCTTATTACACCACAAAAATAGACGGATTTAATACGCTATATGCATTTCTTGAGTATTCACAGTCTGGTGTATTTAAAATAATGTTACCTTAATATTCATTTTCTCCAAATAAAAAACGACAGAACTGACCATGTGAGACCTTGCGTTGGAACGCATATGAAAAGAAATGGGGAACCCATACGTACATGCATATTCATTAAGCTATTCTCTGAGATTCAGAGGTTAGCTCCACAAAGAAATACAAACTACCAGATATTTTTTTGCTTATTGTTGCCGTATCAAATTTCTCCATTTGCAGCGATCTTGACATACAATTCGGGCTTCACTGACATCCATTACACGACGTACACAAGACCTTGTATACTTCATCTCATAATCTTTTTTTTTTTTTTTTTCATGCAGACACTCCTGCCTCTGATCCTCTCATGACTTCCTTGGCCTTCCTCTGCCTTTCCTTCTTGCCACTTGGGCTAAAAAAAAATTCTTAGTAAGCATCTCATCACTCATTCTTTCAACATGGCCAAACCACCGAAGCATATTAGTCTCCACCTTGCTAACAACATTTTGCTTCACATTACACAACAGCAACACATCTTCATTCCTCACACAATGAGAACGTGTCTTGCCACAAACCTCCCCCCATAAGTAACGCATTTCTCCAGCACACAAACGATCCCTATGTTTCTTATGTAGTACGCAGATTTCACTGCCATAATGGGAAACCCAAGATGAACCGTTTCATGCCCAAATGCTCCTTTAAACGTCTGTGAATTGATGATTTTGAAATGTGAACCATACTTTCGATATCTCTAATTGGTAGGTGTCTGTCTTTTTATATTAATGACATCTATTGAATTGATGTTTGCCGCCCCGGCGGCGCAGTGGTCTAAAGCGATGGCTTCTGACCATTCGTCCAAAAGGGTACGGGTTCGAATCCCGGTGAGGCATGGATGTTGTGTTTTTCTTACGGCACTCGCTCCCTCCCTTGCCTGGAACCAGAGGCCTTAAATTAGGGACGGGCGACTGCTCATAGCCCATTGAGTTGCTCACGGTGGTCGTTAAACCTCCAATAAAAAAAATTGTTTACCTTTGTAACACTCGTTGAAAGTCTGCTTCCATGTGCGTTTAAAGCCCCCGACTCACGGCCATTTATAAATTTTTTAAGCCATCTGTAAATAGATTTTCCTACACATTCATCTTCATGAACCTCTTGCATAAGATGGAAAGTCTCTCTGACAGACTTTTTAAGCAGACAACAAAATTTAATGGAGCATCTTTGTTCCTCTTTCACATCCATTTTTTCGAAAACTCTTCAGCGCGAGAACATTTATTAGGAGTTCACGAAACAACGCTTATTGAACTACGCACTGTTAACGACGCATGCGTGGTAAACAGGTGTGGCCGGTTGCTACAAGAATTACTGTAAATCAAACTCATCTTTATGTGGCTTCCTACATTGTTATATTCAGACTAGTTAACTTTCTTATGGGATTTATCTAGGTAAATTCTTAAAATTTCTACAGATTTTCGGAAAGAACTCTCCTTTGTCAGGGAGTCTTCCGTTCAGTCTCCGTCACGGTCTTCAGTTTCGGTTAACCTTGACGGTTACAGCGATTTTGTAAAATGTCTTACCAGATGTTAGGCAGAGAAAACCCCTTACAGTCATTTTTTTTTTTTTTTTGATTGGAGGTTTAACGACCACCGTGAGCAACTCAATGGGCTATAAGCAGTCGCCCGTCCCTAATTTAGGGTCACTGGTTCCAGGGAAGGGAGAGAGCCAGTGCCGTAAGACAAACACAACATCCATGCCTGACCGGGATTCGAACCCGGACCCCTTTCGGACGAATGATCAGAGGCCATCGCTTAGACCATTGCGCCACCGGGCCGGCCTTACAGTCATTAATGATGAAGCTCTGGTATTTTCCAATTTCAAGTCCAGTGCCAAGGTCTAACGCAGTATTGCACATTTTTTATAAAAATATTGTTGTTTTGAAACAAACTATATGAGGTGTGTGTGCGTGAGTGTGTGTGTGTGTGGTGTATATGTTCAATTATTTACACTGTTTGCATTTTTTTTCCAGTGAAATCAGCGTCGTAAAAGACAGAGTAACAGTAACCAGGACACAGTCAGTAAGAAGAGTGGAGGCAAAAGACGATGAGAAGAACGACAACACTGCGTAATGATTCGAAGCAACGTTTAAAAAAACACTGGTGTAAAAAAAAACTTGTTTGGTTGTTTTCCTTCCTATAACAAGTGCAAGTCCTTATACATTTTTTTACAAAAAAGCACACGTTAAGTGGAAAGCCAAAAAAAAAAAAAAAAAACGTATAGAAACCTGTTGTGAACGATCCAGCTTTTCGTGACGAAAGCAAAATAACTCACAAGATTACTGTTCGCATCTCAGAAGGTCTACTGATTTGTAAGGCATGGCATTTGTCATATAATATCAGTATATATATATGTAAATACTGTTTTGTAAAATCATGCTACACATTTTGAGGTGCTTTAAGACAAAGATGGTATGTTAATGAGCAATGGAGCTTTTTAAATGCACTGTTCGTCAGGATATGCCATTTTTAAATTTGCCATAGCGTCACAGCTTTTTTTAATAAAAACTATTTCGTGTCTCATTTTGTCGAACGTCTCTTTCTTTTTTCTGAAAATTTTCGGGGAAAGTTGCCAAGAAATAAGCATACATACAAGCGACACACACACATACATTGGTGTCCAAAAGTTAAGCATAATAAAAAAAAAGTATTGAATTACAAAAACGAGAAGGCACAATGAAATAGGCTATTTACTTAAGGTGACCAGATATCAGAACATTCACTTGAAGACAAAATGGTGCGGCCTTTCCAAATCGACAGCTCATACAGAATATGAAAAGAGAGAGAGGGGGGGGGGGCGAGAAAGAAAGAAAACAATTCAAAATTGTATTGTTTCTGTAAGTGATATACTTAATTACATCAGAAAATTTAAAATATTAAAAGGATATATCTTGTCTATATAAAATATTGGTAGCTTGTACCTACAAAGCACAGCTGTGATGGAGGGAAAATACTCTGCAAAAGTGAAATACCTTACCTTACAGTAGATACCCATGCTGAATTAAGAGTAAGCTGTACAATTCTTATATGTATTTTCTGAAGAACGAAATTCATAGGGAATTTCCTTATATTTATAAAGTCAAAATTTGGCCGGCGAGGTGGTTTAGGCCCTGGTTTCTGACAGTTCGGCTGAGTGGGTGCGGGTTCGGTTCCAGAAGAGGCATATGTGGTGTGTTTGCCTTAGGACACTGACCCTCTCCCTTCCCTAGAAGTAGTGGCCCTAAAATTAGGGACGGGTGAGTGCTGCAGCCTTTTTTTTCTTTTTTTCGGGTTTAATGTACACTGGCCACTGCGAGTTAATCATTATGGTTGTTAAATTCCGCACACCAAATAAATAAATAAATAAATAATAATAATAATAATAATAAAAATAAAAATCGGTACTTTTGTTATTGAATGTTTAAGCGACCACAGTGAGCTTCAACAATATTTTATTTGGAGCAAACATGGACAGGAAGATACAGATGGCCTGTGCTTAACAGTTACCAAAAGGTAAACAAGTGGATGACCTATTTACAATGACAATGAGATATTTACATTATGTGGATGCACTATATACAATGTAAGCAAATTCATAACACTGACAATACTGGACTGATGGGTTGACTTACTCTATGTACAACATATGTTCGCAAAGTGCATCAGCAGAGTGCCATCTCTAATAGGTGAACACCAGTACAAGGTATAACTATAAATTTTACAGTGTAAAAACAAACATGTATATTTTGAGCAATCTTGAAAAAAAGAAGAAAAGAGAAGAAAAGAGCAGAAGGTTTATACTTTTCAGTATCTGAAAGATAAGCGAATAAATGATCTATCCACAATGATGGTGTGAACTCTATACAAATTGAATGCAATATCTCTCTTGTGAAACGCTGTCAAATTACAAAAAGAACTATTACTTAGGCTTAAACAAGTGCCTCAATCACAGTGCTATAGATTAACTTGTAGTGAACAACAACATATGTACACAAGATGCAACGGCATAGGGAAGACACTAATAAGGAATTACAATTCCATGGTACAACTGTAAATTTCACAGTGCAAAGAGTAAAGTATATTAGTACAAACAGAACTTGCGTTTTACAGAAAATTTATACTTCGAGTACAATACAAATAATGAAAATATGAAACTGACTCTTTGTACAGCAAATATGCAATACAGCGCAGAACATTATCTAATAGACTGATTATTTCCTATTAGGCACATGTGACATGAGAAAAACCACACTGTGTAACATTAACATATAATTGAAATACTATCAAAGCGTTTGCTCCGCACCATGAGCATAAAACTTAAGACATGTAATCGTGACCCAACATGCGAAATGTGCCAAACATAAATTTTACAGTGCAATTAGGAAAGTACATTAGTATATACAAAACTGAGTTTTTGGCATAGCAACTATACTTCAGGTACAGTACAAATAACCGAATGATGAATAATTACCCCCTGCACTACAAAAGTGCTAAACCTTGCAGAACATTGTGTAATCGACTGATCATATCCCTTTATGTACATGTAACATGATCAGAAACCACACTGTGCAAAATCAATAAGACAATTTAAACACTATCAAACAGTTGCTTAGCACCGTGAGCAAAAACCATATATTATAAAGCCCGGCAGACATAAGGAAAGTACAGAAAAAAAAAAAAAACTTTAAACTTATTTTAAGTGCCTGTGGTATAACAAGAAACTCACCTACAGGACCTTGTTGGTGAGAAACATACAAACGTGCAGTAACATTAAGAAGCGATTATGACAAGGGCACCTAAGAACACGATAATCACAAAACTATACTTCAATTAGTCCAAACAATTTCACAGACGTCAGAACAAAAGTCTAAGGTCTTCTGATGGACCAGAAAACCATTGACGAAAAGGTGACCACACTGACATAAAGTGTGGGATTCGATTCGCAGCCTTAGCAACAGTGAAAGCAAGCCTCAAGCGTGAAATCATTCTGTTCCGGAACTGACTGCACATCGTAGCTCCCGCCTGAAAGATGGTAGGCTGTATAGGGGTAGAACGTAGCTGTTGATAGTAGCAAAAAATCACATGTTTTGCTAATATGAATACATAAGCACATGACTCTGATATAGGAATAGGCGGAGTACTTGAACTGAGTAGCGTGCTATAGGCTGAGAAGGAGAGATCATTAGTACTAAGGCACTGTGCAGTAGTGAAGGTCAGATGTAGCAAGGGAAGAAGCACTGTGCAATGTTGATACACATGATCTACATCCGCAATCGTAGAGCAAAACATGCAGTTAGGCGAATCAACAAGCGTCATCCTGAATAATTTGGTAGGAACTGGTAACCGCCGATGAAGAAACAACCATTGGATGTTTCTTTCTGCTGGAATAGATAGTGGCGAATTAGACATGGACCACACTTGTGAAAGGGCGACATTCGGAACATCTGGAATCATCAATGGTGTAGCATACAGTGGATCAATGAGATAACGGTAAAGAGACGAGACAGAAAAACTGGAGAGAGGAAGTGATGAGCCCCGAACGGAAAGGAAAAAGGGAAGAAGAAGAGAGGCAGAGGGAACAAGAGTTAACCCAGCTTGAGAGGCAAGGTTAGGGAAGAGGGTAATGATTGAAGAACGGAGGGAATCATACAGCGAAAGAGAGGAAGAGGTAGGGGAGATGTGGGGGGACAGATCAGAGAAGGGTTTCCAAGAAAGATCTGGAGAAATTAGATCCTGAACAGATACTATTCCGGCGGGGAGCCAGGAATGGTCAGTAAAGTAGGGAGCATTAGGGGGATGAAGGATGGAAGAAAAGAACAGGGGCTCAGCTAATAGTTCAGTGGTGGAAGCCGGTGGAACACGGAAGAGGGGTAGAGAACGGAGAAAGGAAAGGACCTCTTTGTAGAAAGGGGAAAGTTTAGAATGAAAAAAAAGGAGATTGATCCATTAGAAGATACGTGATGAAAGTGATTCGGGGATTCCTAGGCGATATCATGACATCTCTAACGAGCGTAACTGGCGACTCTGGTGCACTTAGTAGCCGCAGGAAAGAAACCACTTTATGTGCTTTATAGTAGGTGCGAACTTCCAGCAGTGAAATACCTCCATCAGTGACTCGACGACAGAGAGTGGAAACCTGGATCCAATGGTACCTGTTCCATATTATCGTTGAGATGATTCGAGTGATTTCATTGAGGTGATAAATGGGCATACGTTCTGTTGACCATGCATATAAGCATGGTGAAAGAATATAAGTCTGAGCTATTCTAGCTCTTGAGAAGTAAGAAGTACAAAACTGGGAACCTCGCCAGAATGCAGCAGTTCGAGTAAGGCGTGTTCTGAGAGCATTCCATGTTTCATTTTGAGCAGAAAGACGGACTCCGAGATGGACCCCAAGGAATTTTTGGGATGAAGCAGTCCATGAGGCGCCCCACGGGGTGTCAGTCCTAGAGGCCCACGCTCCGCTCCATAGGCCTGCACTCTTGGATGTATTAAGTGATGCCGCTGAACATGAAGAATATTGATCGTAAATCTGGAGCAAGATGTCGAATTGAGCGTCTGTCCTTACACAAAAGGTCGCGTCATCGGCATATGCAGAGTATGTCACAGAAAAGTGCCTAGTACTTGCAGTAGGCGGTGGCAGTGCATCTATAAAGGCTTGATGGACAGACCGAAGAAACGGCTCAAAAGCAATGGCAAAGAGCTGCCCAGAAAGTGGGCAACCCTGCCGAATGCCTCGCCGAAAAGGAATAGGTGCAGTCAAGAAGGCTGCCGTCTTGACATGGAAAGCAGCGTCCTGATAAAGGGCAAGAATAGAGGTAACAAAAGCAAAAGGAAAGCCGAAAGCAATAAGAACAGTAGAAAGATACGAATGTGAGATATTGTCGAAAGCTGCTCTTTGGTCAAGATTAAAGAGGGCAAGTGGTTCAGAGTTAGTACGAGCCAGATGTAGGAGATCTCGAAGGAGATTGAGATTAGAAGTGATGGACCGACCAGGAACCGTGTAGGTCTGGTCGGGAGAAAGAAGAAATGGAAGAACTTGGTTGAGTCGACTGGAAAGGAGTTTAGTGAAGAGTTTATAGTCAATGTTTAGTAGCGAGATAGGACGCCAGTTTCCCAAGTCAAGCAGATCGCCTTTCTTGGGAAATAACACCATATGAGCCTCTGTGAAACCCCTCGGAAGAAAAGAGGAAGAAAGAGCAGCATTGAAAGCGGCGAGAAGAAATGGAAGCAACGAAGGGAGAAAAGTACGGTAGAAAAGGAGCGGAAGGCCATCTGGACCTGGGACAGCACGGGAATTTAGAGAGACTAGAATGGTCCGAAGTTCAGTCTGCGAAATAGGTTGTAAAAGGGAATCAGAGAGATTGGAAGGAACTTGGGGAAGAGCAGAGAGTAAAGTAGCAGAAGCAGAAACAGAATTCTGAGGAGTTTCACTGTATTTGATAGTAAAATACCGACGAACCTGAGAGCAAACTGCATCCGGATCAGAGCTGATTTCACCATCAGACCGCCGAAGTAGTCGAAGCTGATGCGACGAGCGGCGTTTTTCTTCTAACGCGGATAGAAACTCAAAGGAGCAGTCCTCTGGTGATAGATGTTGTAGACGGAGACGAAGAATTACCTGACGAGCACGAGGCTCAAGAAGTGCTCTAAGATCCGCTTGGTAAGCTGTATACATGGGATGACTCGCACCAAGCTGTAACAGGATGTTTCGGAGATTTTGCTCTTCCATGGAGCGCTTCGTGCCTTCGGAGAAGGAATGATGTCTAAGAAGATAAATTAGGTAAGATTTTACCTCGAGCCAGTAATTGATGGCACAAGGTGCAGTGGACAGGCCCTCTCGCATATGATCAAGAAGATCTCTGATCTCGGTGCATATATTCTCATCAACTAGGAGAGAAGTGTCTAGTGTCCATGACCGAGACCTAACATGCAGACGAGATGAAGAGTTACAGGAGATAGTGATGGCACAATGATCCGATGAAGCTGTAGGAGAGTGCATACAATCCGTTGTAATGGGCAATAACGGAGCAGAAGCGTAAAATCGATCCAGCCTGGCAGAAAGAGAGGAGGATGCAGATGCAGCTCTCCAGGTATGTGAAATGGATGTAGGATGCAATCGTCGGAACACGTCATGTAAATCAAAATCAGACACTAATGATCGCAATTGCTCCACAAGACGTGAACGATGTTCAATCCTCGAAGGAGCGCGATCGAGCTCTGGTTGAAGTGTACAGTTAAAGTCTCCTCCAATGAGCACATGATCTGATGGTAATGCTGACTGAAGTGCAGTGCGGAGCGACGAAAATAACAACGTTAGATGTGTAGATGAACATGGAATATATATGTTGAAAACTAAATATTGTTGTCCATCTAGGACGAAAGTGAGTCGCTGCAATAAATCTCGGCACAGGTTATGAACTTTAACAGAGGAGAGTGCTTGACGAAATCTATTATGTACACCAATCGCTAAACCTCCACGAAGAGAGAGCCTATATGCGTGATGAAATTGATAGTCCCATCTCCTCCAGCGATGGAAGGGTGAAGTGGAGAGACAATTTGTCTCTTGCAAAAGTAGGAGATCTGCTTTGAGGTGGTGGACGTCTTCATATGCTAAAGCATTGGACAAAGGGGTACACATACCCCTACTATTCAGTGAGACTGTCTTGAACAGAATAGTCTGATGATGGTTGGAGGATGTTGTCGGCTGCGTTCTGTAACTTGGCCAGACGGCTACGGAACTTCTTTGCCCAGTAGGGACCACCCAGATCTCTGCCCGGAACGGTGCGTAAATGAGAATGTATCGCCAACATTTGATTCATGGTGTCAGACAGACAGTGGGAGTAACCTTCCAAAAAATTGCGAGACAGCTTGTCTCTACGGGGACTTATTAGGAACGCATACACCTTCTCTCCAGACACAGGTGTCTGTGGAAGAGAGGATGCCTCTAGAATATGTAAAAAGTTTTCACAGGAGATCGGAATAATTGTTCCATCATCTGTATCAGATTCCATAGAGCCTTCAGACGTGAGCATCTGACTACTAGAAGGATCACGTCCTGCCCTAAGGGTGGTTGTCATTCTAAACTTCTTATTCTGGGCGCGTGAAGTTCTACGTCGCTTTGCCCGTCCACGACTTTGTGCTGTAACCGGAATTGGAACTTCCGGCAATTTAAAAGGAGCTGAAGAAACAACCTCAACGGTCGGTGTAGCAGTATGACCAGAATCGTCATCAACCATCTCTATAGGAGACTTGGGATTAACAATTGATGCCTCTTTCGACTGAAGAGATGATGGGGGCGCCAATGCATCACCCGAGGTCGAGGGTTTACCCGTAGACGTCGGTTGACCAACGGCTGTCTCACTAGTTCTGGTAGATGTTGGCCGACCAACGGCTGTCTCACTACATCTGGTAGACGTCGGCCCACCAACGGCTGTCTCACTACTTATGGCTCACTACTTCTGGTAGACGTTGGTCGACCAACGGTTGTCTCACTACTTTTTGTAGACGTCGGTTGATCAACTGCTGCATCACTACTTTTTGAGGAAGTCTGCTGTTGCTGGTCTTTAGCACCAGAAGAGGAAGCCGATTGACGTGACAAAGAGGAAGAAGGTCGTGCTGTTGACTTGGAAAGAGTGTTCGCATTATGAGGGCATAGAGCGCGGGGATGTCCCGTGCCTTTACAATTCGGACAGACGGAGCCTACTGTGATGAATATCTCTCTAATGTGCGTGTAGCAGCGTACACGTAAAGTGGGTGGAATACGCAGCATGTGCTCCTCTGAAGGGAAGACCACACGAACATTGCGGCGAAACCTGAGTAGGTATCTGTCTTCTGGCACCTCTGGAAACGAAGAGTAGGTAGTTACACCTCCAATGATCCGGCCATAAGGAAGAAGAGCGGCAATCAAGAGATCATCTGAAACTTCAGGTGGAACTGGTGAGAAACTTACAACAACGGAACTCTGTGAAACAGGTTCGGCATGGATGTGACGATCACCAATTGAGATGCCCTTGGTCAGTACATGTGGGGAATGGGCAGGAGTAGAGAAGTAAACAACTACTTTGTAAGGCTTCCTGCCCACATGAGTTATGGCTGATGCAGGAACAATCTCTCGAAGAGCAGCAGTATATGCAGTGAGTTTTGTATTTTTCAGGCTCGGAAACACAACACCATTCTCCATAGTTTGAAGGAATTTCAGCCCAGAAGGGGTATCTTCTCTAAGGACAACCTCAATGACTTCGGCATTATGCGTCATCACATATTGTCCAGGAGAAAAAGAAGACTGGGAAGGTCCCGACTTAGATGCGGTTACGTCAGCATATGAGAGGGTAGATGTACGTTGCTTTGGAGATGATTCCGGCATGGAGTGCGAAACATCCATGGCGTCATCATTAGCTTTCAGAGAGGACATCGTATCACCGCTGGGAGACTTGGAAGAAGAGGCGATATCCGATGGTAAGGCAGCAACAGAAGGCTGCAAGGAGGAGTGGTTTATCGAGATAGACACGTCATTGGTAGTAGTATTTAGACTGGTTTAACACTCTCAATCCTTGAGATAATAAAATTTGTGGACGCTACAAAAAATTCACGATGCATCAAAGAAGGGGAAGTGATTTTTAAAGTAGATCATATAATTTCATGTGGAATTAAGGAGGAAGATAAAAAAGAAATCCACATCGTTTTGCATTGCATTCAATCCACCGCAATAACGTCGTCGCCTCATTCGATCAACGGTATTTTAGACAGAAATAATTGTGAAATTTCTGTAACGTCTTTTGTGTACTCTTGTAAAGTAGGCAGAAGTGGAACGCGTGAGCACTGTGTAGCAGTAATGCTTTATTGTAACAGGCAATTTTAATTTTTACATTTTCAGATAAGTGATATATTATAATACCAGCTGGGGTGTAACAAGAATTAGTGGGACCCTGGGAAAGTCACATTTTGGTGCCCCCTTTAAAAATTTTAAACATTCTGTTCCTAAAACACTGTTTTTGAATTGGCAATTGTTGGTCATCATTCTGTTCTCAAACAGTGTTTTTGAATTGGTGACTGTTGACAGAACATTGCAAATCTTGTTCTTAATGGAGTTTAAAGGTATAAGGATAACAGCAATAACTTGTTTTCAAGAGCATGTACAAATACGGAATTTTAAATTATTACTATGCAATAAAAACGTCTTGTTTATTATTCATTCAAACGCGTTACTAGGCTAGTAGCATTTCACTGGAAGGATTTTAAATGCAAGGCACAAACGTTTATACTAACTTGTGAAAAACATAGCTGGAACCTTGGGAACGACACTGCGGGACGCAACAATATGAATTGTTTTTCTTCACGGAATTCTCCATTATACTACTCTCTAATTCCAGAATGAATGCAAAAATACCCCAAAACAAGCCAACTGAACCTCAGCAACAATGTAATAACAACAGCTAAGAATGTTATCCGTACTATAGTAATTCTTCCTTTCGCCGCTAGAGGGAAGAGCAGACCGCTGAGATTGCCAATAAGCGCAGCTGCCCATCCCTAATTAAGGACCACTGGTTCCAGGGAAGGGAGAGAGCCAGTGCCATTAGCCAAACACGACATCCATGCCTCACCGGGATTCGAACCCAGACTCATCCTGGACGAATGACCAGAAGCCCGTGCTCAGACCACTACACCACTGGGGCACCAGAAACGAGTGCAACAAAATCTAATTTTAAGAACATAGTTAATTACAAGTGTAACGAGCTGATAGAGAAGTCTAAATTTGGGGACATTTGAGGATAAAATTCGAAAATTCGAGGACAATTTGCATCTCCAAAGGAATCAGACGTTTTTTGGGACAGTAAACTAAATTCGAGGACTGTCCTCAAGAATTCAGGACATCTGGTCAGCTTATGTTTACTATATCTTAGTGAGGAACTAAATGCGCACTACAAATCATATTTTAAAAAAATGATGAACCAGGAAAACGTACCAGTAATCCAAAATGGTGAAAACAGAAGGAATTTTCTGGAGGTGTTTCTGATTTTGCACACTGCTCTAGTAAGTCATATGGTGGCTTCTTACAGTGATGCAAGTGTCACACAGATGTCTCATACTGTTGACATAGGAAACAAGAAGACGCTGTGGCAGCAAATCCCACTCCTGAACGAGAGCAAATCGAAGTTCCTCGAGAGTTCTGGCAGGAGGTTGACGAAATGCAATGCATCTCCCCAATGCATCCCACACATGCTCTATTGGGTTGAGATCTGGGGAATGCGCTGGCTATGGCACACGGTGAATATCTTAACTCTCCAGATAATCATCAACAATAGCAGCTATGTGAGGTCTCGCGTTAGCGTCCATGAACACTAAATCTGAGCCAACAGCACCCCATAAAAAGCCTCAAGTAAGGATCAAGGATTTCGTTTCTGTATCTCCGACCTACTAAAGTTCCACCAGAATAGACATGGAGCTGCGTGCACCCGTTGGACATAATGCCACCCCAGATAAGTACACAATTATATTTGTAATGGTTTATCTCTCGAATGTTTGTGGGTGATTAATGAGTTCCAGGTTCTCTCCAGATGAGAACAAGACGGTTACCACTTTCACGATTGAACCTAGATTCATCGGAGGAGACATGGGCTTATTGATTATCGTCCCAGTCTCGATGTTCTCTGCACTACAGTGCAAACTGCAGGTCTTCTTGCATATACGGGCGCTTATTTGCATAACACAATAGTAGTTTTAATGTTTTGACTAATCAGGGTATACAATATACATACATTGGTGTCCAAAAGTTAAAGATACTGTATGTTTAACTTTTGGAAAATAACCGCCAGTGACCAATCAGCGTCACATGTCAAAGTCATGAATGATACATATAATACCTAGGTCGGAGCTCTCTTATTCAGTATTTTGTTTAATCTCAACATGGGAAAAGCAAAGGATTTATTTGATTTCGACAAAGGCCAGATCGTTATGGCAAGACGCCTTGGTAAGAGCACCTCCGAAACAGCGACGCTGGTAGGCTGCTCACGATACGCAGTAGTTAGTACGTATAAAGGATGGTCCAAAACAGGTGATACTTCAAGCCTTCAACAAGGCGTGAGCAGGCCACGCATCTCATTGATGCCAGAGGTCAGCGCAGGCAATCTCGTCTTGTCCGCAGCAAGAGGAGGACTACTGTGGCTGGCATTACCCATAATATTGATTGTAGCGAAGCTCCCAATGTGTCTGAACACACAGTTCATCGTACCTTCTTGGATATGGGTCTACACCAATGAGCCATTATATTATGACCCCCTTTAGCCCGAAAAATAACGGCCACTCAGCGAGGCATCGATTCGAATGAAGTGGCGATATGTATCCTGGGGTATCTGGTACCATAATGTCAACAGCAGGACCTCCAGTTCCCGTATATTTCGAGGTGGTGGTGATTCACCGCGAACCAGCTTTTCCAAGTCGAACCACAAATGTTCGATTGGGTTCATGTCAGGTGAAATTGGAGGCCAGGGCATTAACAGAAAGCCACCAGCATGTTTCTCGAACCACTCCTTGACGATTCTGGCAGTGTGGCATGGCGCATTATCCGCAATGATGTTTCCAAACCTGACAGCTGTCAGAGATGGTGCTATTGGGATAATGAGGCTTAAAGTGCCCCAAGAAAACATCGCTCACTGCATAACACCGCCGCCGTTGGCCTGTTCCCGCCTAACAGTGCATCCAAGTGCTATAGCTTCCATTGGTTTTCTGCGTATCCGCACTCAGCTATCCGCGTGATGCACCAGGAATCTTGATTTATCAGATCGGGCCACTTTCTTCCAATCACCCACGGTCAAATCTCAATAATCTTGGGCACATTTCATGCATTGTTGGCGATGACGTATACAGTGAGCATGAGGACCCGACTGGGTCTTCGGTTACGCAGGCCCATGCGCAGAAGGCTATGATGAACTGTGCCCTGCGACGGATTGCCCTGATCACCACTATTGTAGCAGCGGGTGATTTGTCACAATGCGGGCCTGCGGTCGCTGTGACAGTCTCTGCTTCCCTCTGGCATTTTTTTGATTGCAGGTTTAACGACTACCGTGAGCAACTCAATGGGCTATAAGCAGTCACCCGTCCCCACTTTAGGGCCACTGGTTCCTGGGAAGGGGGAGAGCCAGTGCCGTAAGACAAACACAACATCCATACCTCACCGGAATTTGAACCCAGACCCCTTTCGGACGAATGATCAGAAGTCATCGCTTAGACCACTGTGCCACCAGGCCGGCCTCTGGCATCATCGCACGTGACAGTCTCCGCTCCCCTCTGGCATCAATGAGCCCGGACGACAGTTTGTCGTTTGGCCACCTGTGCACCCCTTTTGATACGTACTCACTACAGCGGCAAGTGAACAACCCACACACCGTTTCCGAGATCGTAGTTCAGAGGCGTAGTTCAATCCCTTCACAATTTGCCCTTTATCAAACTCCGATAAGCCGCAGTTTTTCCCATTCTGACTCTGAACACTTTACTAACCGAAAGCCGGTCCTCGGGTTGCATATATTCTGTTCTGTGAACTTCACTTGTCCCATTGTTCGGTCTCCAGGTGCGTTCATTTCTCTAGACTGGGGGTGGTCATAATGTAATGACTCATCGGTGCAAATTCATGTGTGCCGCCCCGGTGGTGCAGTGGTCTAAGCGATGGCCTCTGATCATTCGTCCGAACGGGGTCCGGGTTCGAATCCCGGTGAGGTATGGATGTTGTGTTTGTCTTGCGGCACTGGCCCCTTCCCTGGAACCAGTGACCCTAAATTAGGGATGGGCGACTGCTTATAGCCCATCGAGTTGCTCACGGTGGTCGTTAAACCTCCAATCAAAAAAAAAAATTCATGTGAAAATGGCGCATAGGTTCAAACTGGCAACAAGAATGCTGTTGACAGATGATTTTATGCATCAGAAGTGAAGAATATCTCATTTTTTTTTTTATTTCTGTGAGAAAAAGTGGTGCACATAATCTTTGCTGCTCAATATGTGGTTTGAATTTTTTTAGAATTTTTCTACGTCTCTTTATTCGCCGAAATTCTTAAGCCAAAAGGCATTTCCGACAGCTTGATATTTGCCTCCTCGGGAGCTGAGTGGTCCGAGGTGCTGACTTCTGGCAATTCATCAATGTTCAGCCTTGGATAGAGTCCCAGATGTGGCATGAGTGGAGTGCATCTCCAACGGAGCTGGTTAGCTTTGTTCCTTTCCTAGAACGAGTGGCCCTAAATTAGGGACAGCAACTGCTTATGACCATATAAACTGCTCATGGTAGTTCTTAAAACCCAAAACAAAAGATAAAGTTCGAATTGTTTAACATTATTTTACATCTGTTTATTCATTGTAACTCTCATGCCAGAAATGGTGTTGTGACAACTACTCTATCATGGGAGTTTATTTGATCATTATTCAAGAATTAAATCAAAATGAGCTCACGTTGAAGTATGCTTGGAAAATTCTGTGTAAAACATCACAGTGCGAGACATTGAGGCAGATTAATCAAGATTTGCAAACATTATGCTAATTGCAAAAATAAAAATTTCTTTAACTAGTTTTTACAATAAAATTAGAATAAAAATTTATACAAAATTCAAAATAGACTTTGGTGTAAGGTAGCAAACAAAGAATTCATCATATATTTCTTCTGTTGGATGGATTGGGAAACTAATTTCCCTGAAGAAATATTTTAAATAGCATGGTTAAGATATAAATATTTTAATATTTTTCACTGTACACCATGTTCCTTTCATTCAGAAAACTTGAAAATTTTCATCATCCTGGAGCGGGATTCGAACCCGCACCTTTTTCCGAGTCGAGCATGCTAGGCATTACACTACCCAGGACAAGGAAATTTCAAGCAACTGAACATAAATATCTGAGAATCTTCAGATTTGCCCTAGCCGGAGCAATTCTGCCCCATCGTAGCAACTCAAGACCTTTTCTCACATCTTTAGGATGTAGATCGGAAATTGCAGGGATGGAAATAAGTCATATACAAATTATATACAAATTTCCTTGTCCTGAGTAGTGTAATGCCTAGCATGCTCAACCGGAAATACGGAGGTGCAGGTTCGATCCCCATTCCAGGAAGATGAAAATTTTCACGTTTTCTGAATGAAAGGAACATGGTGTACAAGTTAAAAATATTAAAAGTATTCATGTATGTATCCCTTACATTATAAATCAGGGTAACCTAAAATCACGATCTCCCACCACCCGTTTTTAGGGGGCACTGAAAATTTTACAGTAGTATTTAACATTTTATAATTTCTTTTATACATTTTTTTACATTAATATGGTTTTTTGGGCCATCTCCACAAAAACCTGATAATTGAGAATGTAAATAGTGTAATTACGTACATAGTGTTTTTAACTGAATGTACGAATGAGTGGTATGATGTGTATGTTTGTGTGGTTTTTATGGAGATGACGAGCTATGTTTAAGTCTCATACGGCAGAGGGAAACCTGCATTTTTGTCCAGTGAATAAAATAAAAAAAAAATAAAAAAAAAAAAGGGAAAATATGTTTCATACCCGGAAGAACGAATCTCATAGGCAAGGAGTCTTTCAACCTTTGAAGGCCAAGTACATTACATGATGATAATTGACGTGCTTGAAGTGTTAAAAAAAATAAAGTGACCAAGAACTTTTGGGTAAGTGATTGGCTATTTTAATAATATATCACTGATAATTGAGGTTTCACTGTACATAGCAAATATTTGGCAGGCTTGGCTCTACTAAAGCTGTAGAATTAATTCTTTTTTTTTTTTTTTTCAATCCCTATAAATAGAGATAAAAGGAAGCAAAGCTGTTAACTGAGATTCAGACAGCAAGATTAGCTCCTCACAACAAGATCAATTGCAGAAATCAGAGTTACTAATGCAATCCGATTTTATTTACTGTTGATGCGCAAAACACCTCCATTTATAGTGATCTCTGAACACAACTAGGGCTTCACTGACATCCATCACATGTTTCACACAAGACCTTTTGTACTTCATACTCATTGTCTTTCTCTTTCTCAGGCATTCCAGAATTTAGTACTCCCATGATTACCTCCATCCTTCTTTCATGCAACTTCAGCTAAATAAATTCTGTCAAAACATATCACCAAAATAATGTTAACAAGAGGGAAGACAAATATTTTGAGGCCAAACCACCTGAAAATATTTGGTTTCCATCCTACTAATATTATTTTGCTTAACATTGCACATCTACTACAAATCTTTATTACTCACATGATCAGAACGTCTTGTGACAAATCCCATGCCAGTAATGCATCTCTTGAGCACTGTGTCTCGTTTGGAGTAAACAGGTTTATCAGGAAGAATTACATCTTCGTACACGGCTATTCAGGACTTTATCAACAACCGATCAGTCCTGTGAAATCATCCTAAAGCAGCTTCAACTTTCAAAGATTAATTCAATCACCTACTAATTTCACCATCCAATTTGTTTTCTCTGTCAAACATGCTTCGTAAATACAAACTCATTCACCTAGTCTATCTTTATACTATTAACACTGATCTTGCATTCAGTGTACTAACAAACAGTGCCTCGCTCAAAAACCATAACTTTGGGTTTTCCCTTATTTATACTCAGTTTGAACTTCATACATCTGAGACAACATACTCTGCAACTCACTTTTGCTCTCTGCCAACAAGATTGTGTCATCAGCACACGGCAATCTGCACACACATATATTACTGAGACATAAATCAGTATTATCCATTTTGGCAACACACGTGCTACATACACAGTTGTATTATTAGAATAATATGACCACCTACCAAATAATGGGAATAACCACCCTTGGCTCGAATGATAGTGGCGAAACGGCGTCGCATGGACGCAATGAGGCCCTCAAAGGTTGCCTAAGCAGACGTGCCCATTCAAACTGCAGCAAAGCATGGAGGTCCCGGAGATGTGGTTGTGGGTCGGCAAGTTGAACCTGTCGATCTAAATACTTCCACAGGTAGTCTATGGGATTGAGGTCAGGGGATTTCACAGGCCAAGGGGGAATGGAGACATCACTGTAGTGTTCCTGGAACCAGTCACGCACCCCTCTAGAGACATGGCACAGCCTATTGTCCTGTTGGTAGACACTATCACCACTAGAGTAAATGTCCAACATGAAGGGATGCATGCGGTCAAAGGATGGACAGGTAGCCATTGGTGTTCAGGAACTCATCCAGTGGTAGCAGCGGTCCTAGGTTATACCAGGAAAACATCCCCCAGACATGCACACTGCCACCGCTGGCCTGTACTTGACCGTCAAGCATGTCCAAGTGTTGGTTCTGGTGCGTCTGACGTCATATGCGCCACCGCCCATCACTTCTGTTGAGTAGAAACCTCGATTTGTCGGAGAAGGCAACCTTTTTCTACTTTTCCACTGTCTAATGATGATAGTCCCATGCGATTTGCAGGCGTTGTTGCCGATGGACCTGGGTTAACATGGGCGTCTTGACGTAGCATCAACTCCGGAGACCACATGCATAACAAGGTTAGCTCTACTGTTATCGGGGACAAGTACCTGGCTGCCCCAGTGTTCATTTTTGTGGTCAATTGCATATGTTTCATTTTTGTGGACATCAGCATACAGCAACCTAGACAAACAGAAATTACCAAGACAAAGTATCATTTTGTTTGGCATCACAATACCATTAATACATTAAACAACCATGGTGACATTATTTAACCTTATCTGACTCTTGCACTAATGGAAAACCAATTCAATAAAATACCATTTACGTGTACACACTACCCTACTGACAGCATGCATAGCTCTCACACAATCAAGCAGATTCTCAGTTGCATGATAATTTTTGAAGATCGTCCACACAGAAGTTTGACAAACAACAGAAACAATGGGACAATTATATTCAGGCCAATGGATGTGAACTCACAAAAGCATGTTCATCTGCATTTAAGTTTAAAAGTAAGTTTATTAATAACTGCTGAGAATAAGTTCTTACTATATTACTAATGCTATTGCTAATTTACACAGCTATTACCATTTATAGAATGACACTAAAATGACATATCTGTGCTAGGTTTTTTTCTGTGAAGGTTATACAGAATAAACTTTTCTGTATAACCATCACAGAAAAAAACCTAAATGAACTAGACTTTGTACTAGTAATCTTACAGTAAGAATATACCCAAATACATTTGTTGGAACTTAGCAGAGTCAGCCCAGCCACTGGTGATTGCTACTGGATGATGCAAGAACAGTAACCACGGAATGCTGATAATTTTGATTCTGGTTGAGCCTCGATGAGAGAGGAGATGGAGAGTGAACATAGATGCATAATTGCGAATTGAATAAGAAGTTTGTAATTTTGTTGTGTTAATGCTTCTGTGGGAGTCAGTGTCTTCATGTTTATTTGTGCATATAAATGAATTAAAAATACCATCCTTGTCACCTCTCATTTTGTTGGAGTGACTCCTCAAAGGCAAGATTTATTTTGCAATTAGATATTTGAAACAGCATTAATTCACAAAATGTGCTTTTTTCTTTGAAAGTTTACAGTACAGAGAAAAATTCTATGAGTAACTTGCATTTTTAACTTCATTGCTTTTATTTAACATTCTTATAAACAACTTCACATGTTTATGATTTAAATGGGTTAAAATGGCTTTTTTTTTTAATTTAAATATAATTTTGGTTTTTGTAAAGACAGTTTTGGGCAGAGAATAAAAAATTTACTCTTGGCAATTATTTTTCAAAAACTGACTCAAAATTCAAATGTGCCTCTCCTCAATCAGCTGTGAGGAAACACATAGCACTAACAACTGAGAGCAAAACACATGACCACAAAACAAGAATCATTTCAGTGAAACAAAAAAATAATCAAGATGTTTTATTAAGGCACAAAATAGTTATTATATATTTACATTTCTTTAAAATACAAATTACCTCAGTGGATACATAAATCATTGATTGCTGTTACATATTCAGCATTATATAACTGAAAAAGCTGCATCACATTTACATATGCAAGAATAGTTCAAAATTTCCCTTTTTTTAATGGATCACATTGTTTCCTTGAACTTATTAATGTGCTCCCTTCCAATAATGAGCCTTTGAATCTGAGCAGTTCCTTCATAAATCTACAGAGGATGAACAAAAAATCATTTATGCAAAAGTTTGATGTGAAGATTTTAGCAGCCACTATTGTCAACAGCATAAAAATTGCAAATCACACAAAAAATAAACTGGAATTTCTATAGTACATGAAAATTACAGATATAAAATTCAAAGCCTTACACTCTAACTAGGTTTATCTTTTCATGGATAAAAATGACATTTATCAACGATACAAGACAAGGAACATCAGGATAAGAACAAATTTATGATTACGGGAAAAATTTGTGCTCTAACTTATGTATCGATAAATATTTGTCTCCGTTTACAAGCTGAAAAACAAACATTTACAGAAAAATAATAACATTTAACAGCAGATGCCAAAAGGAAAATAAATTAAAACTACAGAAAAAAATTTCACTCCTTCAAATTTCAGTTTCTGGAAATTTCTTCCAAGTTTCAAAAGCTGATATACACTACAGGGTGATTCAAAAGTCCCCAAACTCTATTTTAAAAATGTAATTGCTGTAAAACCATAAAAGATATTCAAGTATTGCTGCTTGTGGCTGTTGTGCGTGACCTTGGGGCATGAGCTGAGCCACGTAATAGCGCCACAAGACACTACGCTTACGTGAGCGCTGGCAAGCCGTAACGTCCAGTCAGCCATGAGTCTCACACAAGAACAAAGAGTCACTTTGTTAAAAGTTTATTTTGCGGAAAAATCTTACCAACGTTGCATCCATCTCTTTCAAAGGAAGTTTCCTGATGCTCCTATACCAGGGAAAACAACTGAGTATTACCTTGTGAAAGCTGCATAAGCCTAAAAGCGGCCAGCTGTCCAGGGTGATGACCACTTTTCTGGAGAAAATGAGAAAATTCCCGTTTCCCTGCAGTGCTCTCCCCGGAAGTCACTTCGGCGGCTGTCTCTAGAGCTAGGTTCATCGTATTCAGCCTTCCAGAGTGCTACTAAACGTCTAAAGGTATGGCCGTACAGAATTCGAGTAGTGCAAGAACTACGTCCCTTTGAACTCTGAGAAGAGCATTGCCTACTGCCAATGGTTTAAGAGTTTTATGCACAACAATGTGACTAACCAGCTTAACAACACTTTTTTCAGTGACGAGGCATGGTTTCATTTGAATAAACATATCAATAGCCAAAACACTTGCATATGGGCTGCAGAGAATCCACACGCATTGAATAAGGTTGGACTTCACTGTCAGAAAGTTGGAGTGTGGTGTGCCATGTATAAACGGCGAATTGTAGGGCCATTTTTTTTCGACGCAACTGTAAATTCCGCTGTGTATGCATACATCATCCATCAATTTTTAGCGATGCTGGAAGAACACGAACGTTATTGTTGGTTTCAACAAGATGGAGCAACGTGCCACACATCAAACGACATAATGGAGATGCTCTGTTAGTTCTTCCATGACCAATTAATCTCAAAAAACTTTGGCCGCCTTGTGCACCCGACTTGAGTTCTCCAGACTTTTATTTGTGGGGCCACCTGAAAGACACAGTTCACCACAACAACCCTAAGACGGTACAGAACCTGCAGAACAACATCATTACAGCCGTGAGGGACATACCAGCCAACACGCTGAAAAGAGTGTCCACCAACATGTGTCCTCGGGTGAATTTGTGTGTCTTCAACAGAATGGTGGACAATTCCAGCATCTATTGCAAAGTGGTTTTCATTACCTGTAAGTTTGAGTGTTAATATAACAGTATGTAAAAATAGTTATACATTACTATATTTGTGGTAGAAATATTTGAATTCAGAGTTCGGGACCTTTTGAATCACCCTGGGGGGGGGATTACATTTAGCAATAATACAGGATGGAGAGAGCATTGTGAGGAAAAACACTTTATGATTAAGGAAGAAAAATAATAATGTAATTTTTTCCTCATAAATATATTGCTCCATCCAACTTATGCTTTCAGAAAGTTTTGAAAGGCGGAATTTCATCCAAAGGACAGAAAACTTTTACCCATGGACATATCAACATACATACACTTGCCAGAAAAAACAACTGTGATTAAAAAATACCAGCTCCATACATGAGACCGACCAAGGAACAAAAAAGCTGAACTTTTTAACAGGGTGAAAAATCAGAACACACGACGAGAATGTGTGAATATAACACAGCACGAACAAGATGGGATTGTTCACTATATGTTATTCATGTAAATATTTAGAGCACATCACTGTATGCACAATATAAAATTACCGAATTCAAAACAAAAATAAAGTGATTTTAAAAGACACTGCTTCAAACACATTTTTTTATTTTTGTACTTGCTAGAACATCAGCTTAATTTTCCTCTTGTGCTTGTGTTGCTTTCTTCGCAGCAAGTTCCATGGCCATATTTGTCTTTTGTTGACTCTGCAGCTGCACAGCAATCTTTGCTTAGTTTTTCTTTCTGTTGATCTCATTCCCTTCCCATTTCTCTTTGTCACTTTTCTTCTTTTTTTCCCCCTTTTATTCCCTTATATGATAATAACGTATCCGTCATGCTGAAAGAACTTTTAGCCTGAAGATCATGAATACATGATATCAAAGCTTTCACAATAAATGGTGTAACTTGCAGAATATGAATACTTTTGAACACTACATCAATTATCAATTCTAACAAATTTTTAAACTTTGTCACTTCCGTTTCTGAAAAATTTCCAATCTCTTATGAAGCTTAAGTGCAAACACTTATGGGGGAAAGTAACATTTAACAACAACACAAGATAGTGAGAATATCACGGGAAGAAAAAAAAATATGATTAAGGGAGAAATCTCTGCTTCAATTGACTTCCATTTTTGGAAACTTTTTCCTCCATTTTAAAGTTGAAATGCAGTATCTGTGGAATAAAAAGATATTTAAGAACAATACTGGGCGGAAGAAACATCACGAGAAAAAAAAAAAAAACTATTACGGGTGAAATCTTTGCTCCGTCTAACGAACGGAAAACGAATCCCCCTCCCTCACCATTAACATCCAAATTTCTGTTCAGTTGTGCATTGATCTCGAGAATGCTCAAAATGATAATGGAAATGACGGAATTCTTTGAATCCACGGAAGAATCTCATGGCTGAAGACTACAGGGAAATCTTCGTGCCGTCTTAACCCCTGTTTTCGGAAACTGTTGCTCACAGTTTCATGCTGGATTATAAACATATATACAATAAAATTATATTTAACAACTATACTGGGCACTAGGCAACATCTTGAGAAAAAAAGAAATTACGATTATGGGAAAAATCTTCTCCGTTTAACTTCCATTTTTTGAAAGCTTTGAAAGACGAAATACCGTCCTCAGACAGAAAACGTCCCATCTGTAGACC
The DNA here is from genome assembly GCA_039090855.1 of Macrothele yani. Lineage (NCBI taxonomy): Eukaryota > Metazoa > Arthropoda > Arachnida > Araneae > Macrothelidae > Macrothele > Macrothele yani. Next base: position 44,760,635 of record CM077006.1, read on the forward strand.
CCTCCTCGGCCAAAAAAAAATTTCTCTTCAGTTCTGCATCTATCTCGAGAATGAACCAAATGATGACAAAAAAGCGTGATTCCGTGGAAGTATCTCATGTATGCAGCTCCTCTTCAAAATTACCCAAATAAGTTTCACTATACACATAAGAACAGGAGATTCATAGAGACAGTCTGGAGGGTAGGACTTTCTGTAAAATACCCCCCCCCCCATTTCTCTTCAATTTTTCATCAATCTTCAGAATTATCCAAATGATGACGAAAAAAGCTGAATTTTACAAATATATATCATGCCTATTGCAATGAAACATGTTCTGGAATGGCCACAGGCAAAAAAATTTGCCCTGCAAGTGTATTCCTGCTCTCTCCCAAGAGCATGAAGGCACTCCTTGTATTTAGCCCATTTATGTCTTAAATCTGCAATTCTGTTCCCAGAAAATCGCATTACTTTCTGTTTTTAGGAACTAAGCAATGGAAGGATAATTTGCTACACATGTTAAGACTGTACTCCCCCCCCCCTCCCCCTTCCTATGTCACTTTGTTGATATCTCTTTCCTTCCTTTCCAAGTATGGTTTGATTCATAGATAAGTTTCACTAAAAATAAGAAAGATGGAACCAAAACAAACGAAGGCTTTATACATGGGTGTACCCCAGTAGAAAAGGTTTCTAAATTGGATAGACTCCCTTTCAAAACAGAAGTTTGAAAAGTGATAGAGTTTTAGGGAAAACTCTGTGAATGTGTTGAAGTAGCTTTGTTTCATTAAAAATTCTAAATGTCATCTAATGCATAAAGTAGTAAAGTCAAAACTCAGAAACAAGTGACATGTCTGCCGAGCCTTGCATATGCTGGAAAGGATTCCAATAAGTAGCAATTTTTAGATGTAAAACACTTAATTTGTATATGGAACTTCCAGTTTTGGGTCTTATAACCAATGAACCTTACACCGATGAGCTATTACATTATGCCCACCCCCAGCCTAGAGAAATGAGCCTGCCTGAAGACCAAATGGTGGTGCAGGTGAAGTTCACAGAGCAGTATATATGCAACCTGAGGACCGGCTTTTGGTTAGTAGAGTGTTCAAAGTCAGAGTGGGAAAAGCTGCCGACTCGTCGAAGTTTGATAAAGGACAAATTGTGTTGGCACGGCACCTCAGAGCTATAATCTTGGAAATGGTGTATCTTGTGGGTTGTTCATGTGCTGTGTAGTGAGTACGTACCAAAAGTGGTGCACAGATGACCAAACGACGAACTGTGGTCCGCAGCTTATTAATGAGAGAGGTGAGCGGAGACTGTCGCACATTGTTTACAGCTATTGCAAGGCCACAGTGAGACAAATCACCCGCAGCTACAACAGTGGTGGTCATGGCAATGCGTCACAGCATACAGTTCCTCGCAGCCTTCTGCTCATGGGCCTGTGTAACCTAAGACCCTGCCGGGTAGCCATGCTCACTGCACATAATCGCCAACAATACATGAAAATGGGCCCAGGATCAAAGAGATTGGACCATGGATGATTGGAAGAAAGTAGTCTGGTCTGATGAATCAAGATTCCTGGTGCATCATGTAGATAACCAAGTACGGATATGTCGATTACTAACGGATGCTATGGCACCTGGACGCACTGTTGGGCGGAAACAAGCCGTCGGCGGTGTTATGCTGTATGCGATGTTTTCTTGGGACACTTTAGGCCCCATTATCCCAATAGCACAATCCCTGACACTTGTCAGGTATTTGAACATCGTTGTGGACCAAGTTCATCCATTCATGGCAACTGTGTTCCCTGCTGGTGATGGCCATTACAAACAGGATAATGCGCCATGCCATGCTGCCAGAATTGTCAAGGAGTAGTTCGAGGAATATGCCGATGACCTGTTAATACCCTGGCCTCCAAATTCACATGACATGAACCCAATTGAACATTTGTGGTTCGACTTGGTAAAGCGGGTTCACGCAAAATCCCCACCTACACCTCGAAATGTACGGGAAGTGGAGCACCTGCTGTTGGCATTATGGTACCAGATACCCCAGGACACTTATCGCCACCTCATCGAATCGATGCCTCCCTGATCTGAGTGGCCGCTGTCTTGCGGGTTAAAGGGGTTTCCTACCGCTTATTAGGTAGGTCGTCATAATTAGGGCAGTAATTTTGTTATGGCGCGAATTTCCGCCATTTTTTTCACGAATTTTATGGGGCTTTTCTGCAATTTCGCGAATATCAAGTATATCTGCGAATTTCAGATTTTTTACCAATTTTTGCCTAATTTCTATTATAATTTTTTTTATTACTGTATTTTTCATAATTAATTTTAATACTGCTTTCGTTAGAATTTACGCGAAAAATATACCGCAAAGTAATCCTAGTCAAGAGCCCAAACTAGAGCTTTAAAACCTTGAATTACGTCTCAAGATTGTTTGTTACGAAGATACTCTTTTCGAACATGCTTGACGGGTAATTCAAGGTCACATGCACTCTGCTGAAGAGTGCACGTGTGGTCTTTCATGATTTTCCCCCACTACTGTTGAATGACCTTTGCAACTTGCCGAACTACTAGTAAACCGGATGTCATCAGTTGTGTTAGTAATTTTAGATGGGAAAGCAGCTCACAGAAAAGAGTGTTTCGCAGATGCTTAGCTTAGAAAATTTGTGCTTTCGTGTGAGTAGTTTATGAAGTTTCTAGATATTATTTTTAATTTTGAGAATGAGCCACGTGAGTAAAACGAGTGCATCTCAAAGATGCAAGCAGTACAGCAAGGGAACGCTTTATGTGAACAAAAATCTATTGTTCTGTTCGTGCTGAAACATCATCATCCCCATTGTCAACCATTATCAATCCACTGCTGGATGAAGGTCTCCCCAGTTTCTTCCACAACGGTCTGTCTTGTGCCAGTCTCCTCTATGTTACTACCGCATACTTTCGAATTTCATCCACCCATCTCCCATGTGGTCTTCTTCTGAGTCTTTCCCGGTCCCTTGGAATCCAGTCTAAAATTTCAGCTCTCCATCAATGGCCTGTCCTTCTGGCAATATGTCCAGCCCATTGCCATTTAAGGGATTTTACTCTGATCATGATGTCTTCCACTCTTGTCATTTTTCGGATCCACGAGTTCCTCTTCTTATCTCTCCTGGTTACACCAAGCATGCACCTCTCCATGCTGCTTTGAGTTGTCTGCAGCCTTTGTATGTCTCTTTTAGTTAAGGTCCACGTCTCTGCACCATACGTAAGCACTGGAAGGATGCATTGATCAAACACTTTTCTTTTAAGACATAATGGCATATTGCTCTTGAAAATTATACTGTTTCTTCCAAAAGCTCTTCACTTGATATCTGCTGTCCAAGATAAATGTAGGTATTGGTTATCTCCAGCTTTTCCCCATCAATCGATAAATCTTAATCTCTTGTAAAAGCATTGTACATCACTTTTGTCTTCTGAAAGTTTTAATTAACTGGTGCCTTTTGTGCAGCTAACATCCCACTTTCCAAACTGGATAACCCTACATTAAAAAATTATTTGGAAAATTCGTTGAAAGACATTGGTATTATTCCAAATGCAAAGTGGATGCGGAAATGTTATTTGTCAAAAATATATGATATTCACAAGCAACAAGTGAACGGTTTTTTAAAATAAGTATGCGGTGTAAGCATCGTTGCAGACGAAACAACTGATTCAGAAGATAGATACATTTTGAATATTCTTGCTGTTCCATCAGCTTGAACCGAATGTTGAAAGCTGCAATGATGAAACCTCTTTGAATGCAATCTTCCTTGAGTGCATCACTTTGGAATCCGTAAAATTTAAAGCAGTCGGCGAGGCAATACTTCAGTGCGTTAATAAGTATGAATACCTTTTGCTAATACAACCACTTTTGTGACAGACAATGCATCTTACATGTCCAAAGCGTGCGGAAAGAAGAGCCTGAAAGCCGTATTTTTTATTGTGTTCACGTCACCTGCAATGCGCATCTTTTAAATCTTTTGGGCAAAATTTAGCAGAATGAATTTGAAAATGCTAACTCTCTAGTAGTTGCTGTTAAACGTGCCTTCACAGCTTGTCCCTCCCATAAAGGGCGTTTTTGACAATTTTTGCAAGAGAAGGGCAAAATACTTTGCTTACCACCAGTACCTGTGCAAACTAGGTAGAACAGTTGGTTTGAGGCCGTGCTTTTTCACTGCAAACATTTAGAAGAAGAAAAAGACAACAGTAGCCGTTGTATTGTGGATAAAATCATTGGGTATTGTCAAGATAGGAATTAAAAGAAAATCTGAAGCAGGTTGAGGTTCATGTGCCGTATATTTTCGGACAGCTCACTTTATTTGAAAAACAGCAAATTTCAGCGCACGAAATATATATAATGAAATGTCAGACATCGCCAACAGTCTTCTTAGAAAGAGTCAAGACTGCGATCACATCGCTGCAAAAAGAGCTCTATCCACTTGTTATGAAAAAATTAAGCATTATTTTTTGAAAGATAAAAAGCATTGATTTTTTCAGCCACCCGCAAATTTATTCAAAGCACGTAAGATGTTTAATCCCAATTAATTTAAGTCCTTGGACCTTTTAGACGACGAAGAAGATTTGTTTGTTTTCAGCCACATTCCTATGTTTGAAGATGAGGACCAACTAAAATGTGAATTTTGTTCGTATAAAGCGAGAGTAAAAGAATTTCGTGTCAGCAAAGGTTTGCTAGACTTCTGGAATATGAAAAAGGTCGTTTTCCTAAGCTACACAAGGTCACCACCGTTGTCTGTCAGTACCCACAAACAGTGTTGATGCTGAACAATAATTGTCTAAATTTAAAAACGTGTTACAGGACAACAGACACAGCATTAAAGAAGAAAATATGTGTATGTACAATATAATGTATCGAAATGCCATCCACCTAAATGGAAATCTTGATCTCGTGTAACGGCTTTGATACCATTGCTAGAATTTGAATGGTTTATAAATGTAAGTATCAATTTTAAAAACATATAAAGTTATAATGCTTATTTAGTTACATACTAGTCATTTGTATTAGCGCTTCGTAACTTGGTAAACTTTTTTTTTGAAATGTCAGTGTATATCATCGGCTGTGAACTTTCAGCGAAATTTCCTGATTTTCCCCATGACCGCCCCAAGAATTTTGCCTTTTTTTCCCGCAATAAAATTACTGCCCTAGTCATAATGCAATGGCTCATTGGTGTATACACTAAAGCAGCAAATTATTACAAACATCCAATAACAGTCACATGTATGCCACCCTCACTTACGTATGCAACAATGGTGTTGAGGTCAATTTATAAACAGCTCACTGCAAATGATTCAGAATTGTACGAAGCATAGATAGCAGCATATGGGAAAGACTCTTGACTTAAACAACTTTGGAAGAGGCATGGTAGTGGGTGGGTAATAGAAGGGCAGGTTCAAGCATCTCAAAGACAGCAGGCCTTGGCTGTGCAAGAACAACTGTACTGAGAGTATACAATGAGTGGTTCACAAACAAAACAAGTAGTCTTCCTATGGATGGAAATTACTGGTCAATGTCAGAGGCCATCAGCAGCTAGGGAGGATTGTACAAGGTAACAGACATGCTCTATTGCATCAAGTAACTGCACAGTACAACAGTGGCATTTAGAGGAAAATTTTAGCATATAGAGCCAGTCACACATTGGTGTTAATTGTCTGTAAGTGCATACATTCCCTTTGTGTACAACTCATCTTGGCTAAAAACAGACAAATTCAACTGTGGTGGACATGGGAGAACTAAATTGGGATCCTTGAGGACTGGAAAAAAGTCGCCTGGTCTGACTAAATATGTTTACAGTTAACATCTGAAGATGTATTTGTCACAATCTGGCATCAACAGCATAAATCAATGTGAATCAAAATCAGCTGCTCAGCATAAACTGTACAAGCTGGTGGAGGCGGTGTAATGGCCGGGGGTCTGTTTTCTTGCATCCAGTTCCTTAACACCTCTAAAACTGCATTTCAAAGCCACAAGGTATCTTAACATCACTGCAGACCAGGCACACTACTACATGATGCTTCCTGATGGAAAGGGCTACTTCCAGCAGGATAATGCACCATGCCACAAGGCTTGGTTTGTCACACAGTGGTTCCAGGTAAAGGAATCTTGATATCACCGTGGACCAGGCACACCCGTACATGTGCATGGCGTTTCCTGAAGGAGAGGGCTACTTCCAGCAGCATAATGCGCCATGTCACAAGGCTCAGATCATCACGCAGTGGTTCCAGGTAGAGGAATCTTGATATCATTGTGGACAGGACACCTGTACATCACGGCATTTCCTGATGGAGAGAGCTACTTCCAGCAGGATAATGCAAGATGCCACAAGACTCAGATTATCACACAGTGGTTCCAGGGAAAGGAATCTTGATATCATTGTGGACCAGGCACAACCATTCCTGAAGGAGAGGGCTACTTCCAGCAGCATAATGCGCCATGTCACAAGGCTCAGATCATCACGCAGTGGTTCCAGGTAGAGGAATCTTGATATCATTGTGGACAGGACACCTGTACATCATGGCATTTCCTGATGGAGAGAGCTACTTCCAGCAGGATAATGCAAGATGCCACAAGACTCAGATTATCACACAGTGGTTCCAGGGAAAGGAATCTTGATATCATTGTGGACCAGGCACAACCATAAGTGTACGTGGAGTTTCCTGATAGAGACGGATACAAGGCTTGAATCGTCATACAGTGGTTCCAGGTAAAGGAATCTTGATATCAGTGAGGACCAGGCACACCAGTACAAAGGCATGGTGTTTCCGGATGGAGAGGGCTACTTTCAGCAGGATAATGCACCATGCCACAAGCCATGGATGGTCACGCAGTGGTTCTAGGTAAAGGAATCTTGATATTATTGTGGACTACACACACCCGTACATGTGCATGGTGTTTTCTGATGGAGAGGGCTACTTCCAGCAGGATAAGTACCATGCCACAGGGCTCGGATCTTCACATAGTGATTCCAGGATGACAGTGACTTTACAGTGCTAAAATGGGTCCCACGTTCCTCAGATCTTAGCCCACTTGAACACCAGTGGGATGAGAATAAGAGAGGCACTCGCAACAGAGATCCTCTTCCAGCAAATATTCGGCAATTGTTGGACACCATCACATCCGCTTGGCTGAACCTGGCTTCTCCTTTCCTTGATTAAAGGTTTTAACAACCACCGTGAGCATCTCAATGGGCTATAAACATTTGTCCGTTCCTAATTTAGGGCCACTGGTTCCAAGGAAGGGAGAGAGCCAGTGCCATAAGACAAACACAATATCCATGCTTCACTGGGATTCGAACCCAAACCTGTCTCAGATTAATGGTCATACACCACCGGGGCGGCTTTGGCTGAACCTGCCTGTAGAACGATATTAACACTTCACTGAATCCATTCTACATTGAATTAAGGTTGTTTCAAAAGCCAAAGGCAGAACAATATGTTATTACGTAAGTGTTCTTCATAATTTGCTACTTCAGTTGTAAGTGGCAGTCACCATATTAACATTACAACAAAACATCAATAATAACTACTGCTGCATGAAGTATCAAGTAATTAAGTTGCTGCTTATTAAAACTATAACTACACAGTTGTGAATTTTTGCAGAAAAGATTAGAAAGCATATTAAAATAGAAAGAAAAAGTCACCTGGAAAATCTTGGCATCTCTCATCAACTTCTCAACTGGGTACTCAGAGTTGAACCCATTTCCACCAAATATCTACACAGACACAAGAGCCAACATTAAATTCAGCATTACTGCAAGCAAGCACCACCACAGAAATATCAACATCAAATTAACCAAAGTACAGCTATTTTGTACTCTAAAAAAGTTTCTGAAATTTACAAAGTCATACAGAACATCACAGAAAAAAGACAAATGTAAAATGGCACGAACATAAAATATCAAACTTCTTCCAGATTTAATGGATCTCTTTAAAGCTGAATATACATTGAATTATGACCACCCCTATCAGAAATGGATGTGGCTTGCTGACCACGTGATTTCCGAGAGGGTACGATTAGTTGACCAACATAGCATATGTAAGGTGCAAGTGGAGCAGTAGGTAGTAAAATTTGGAGCATGATTGGTAAATGGAAAGATTTATCAGGTTTTGAGAAAGGGCAGATTGTGGGAGCTTGGAGAGCAGGTGACTCGATTTGCCAAATGGCTGAACTGGTGGGTTGTTCACGAGCTGCCATAGTTAAAATGTTTGTTTTTAGTGTTCTTGTAATATTATATACCTTAGAAAATTATTAGTTGATGAGAGTGTTTCATCCCTTTCATATAGTAAGTGTAAGCCCTTGGCCATTAATGATGGGATTAGGGGTGTAGTTTTAGGTGTAGCTAAGATGATATTTTTTATAAAGTTCGATTTGTTGGAATTATCTTTTTGTTTTGTTTTAACGGTAGCAGTGGTGTGGTGACGAGATGTGATTCGTGAGGGTACTTTTCAAGGATGCCATATAGAAGTGGACTGGTGACTGGTGGAAAATGGTAAAAACAACAACGCAGAGGCAAAACTGTACAGGGAAGCAAAAGGTTAATGTGAGAGTTGAGTGCCAGGTCTCATGATACATATGTACTGTACTGGCCAGAGTTGGGCAACATCGTAATTGAATTAATCAGTAATGCATTACAGCGTAATGGTAATGGGTACAAAAACTTAGCATTACCATTACATGGTAATGGTGAACTGGTCATTAGAATTACTTGGTAATTGTAATGGCATGTAGCAGTTACCCTTTGTAATGGTTAACTATATGTTGGTAATTAACCAATAACTTATGGGTAACAACACAACATGAATAAACCAGCAACCAGTACACCCTTACACGTTGTGTAGGTTATTTGACAATTGTTTCACCCCTCGGACATCAAATGCATGTATGCATGTATTGGAGATTGTACGTGAATGATATGAGTAGTTGCCCTGTTTTCGCCGCAAGTAAAGTGATTTGAACGAAATAATACATATGAAGTAAGTACGAATGGGATGTTTCTTCCGGTTAGATATACTCATTTCGTCCATCTCCAGTACAGTATTCTTGTCCATTACATACGTTTCACTGTCCAAAATAATTACCCCACTATAGCAACAAGCACATATTAGCACTACATGCACAGTTCAGCAACTCAAGATGCACTGCCGAACATTACAGAAATTTGCGAACTCTTGACATTTCTGCCGTACTTCTCAAATGTTGTTGTCCATTACTTGTCCGATACGAACACTGGACTAGCGGGCTACTGACTTCGCCATATATATACTTCACGACAGGACCTGAATCTTCTGGAATGTTCTTGATTTACATAAAGCTCTCCAACTTCCCACTGAGCGAACATTCTGGAACATTCTACAAACGTAAACGTTTTCTTGCCGCTTCTAGAACATTCTTCATAACACTTCGGTCTCTATCTGCTATGTTACATGGCCGACTTTTCTAGATAAACTTTTGGCACACATACATTTCTATAAACCATTAGTATATAATTATTATTTGCAAATTGTGTAATTTCATTACCAAATAATTCCATTACGTTTGAATGGCATTATTAAATAATTGAATTATATCCTCTTCATTGTAATGAAGAGGATATAATTCATTACCTACCAGATTACATGTTAATTGTAATGCATTACCTACCAGATTACATGTTAATTGTAATCTGTACTTCCATTACTTTGTAATGCATTCCTGCCCAACTCTGGTACTGGCCAACATCCTGTACAGCACTGTTCAACAGTTGACTACCCAATACAACAGAGATCAATCTGGAACAGTATCTGTCATGACCATGCATCACACGCTCACATGCAGTGTTAGAATAAGAAATAAACCTTCTACTGGCACAGCGGACCATTAGAATTTGGAAAGCAAGTGATCCACCAAAATGCCTACTGGTATGTAAAAAATATAACATAAAAAAAAAAAAAAAAAAAATTAAAGACACAGGGTTCCCACTCAAAAGTAATAAAAGAATTCCCTGACTTTTCCAGGTTCTCCAGGTGGTTTTTAAAGTTTTCCAGAGTGGCATGTTGCAAAGAATTGTTACATTTCATTCCATTCCATTCATTTTCCTCACCAAAGCACACACTTGTAAATTCTTTAAGTAATTTGTCTTTATAAAATTACCTGCTTTTCATTAATAACAACTAAATGTGTACATTATTTTCTATACTAAAGTTCCGTGAACTTTTGTGAATACTACCCACACAGAATTTGTAAATACATTCCTATAGAAATAAGTCATATGTAAGAAAAAATCTGTCAGTCGAATAGCTTCAGTTTTTCTATAACACAATGCAGCTAAGCTTAATGATGGAATGGTTCCATTCAAAGAAACATGTTTCAAGAGAACCAACAGACAAAGGACTTTGATCCATCATTTGGTTGGTTCTCTTGTGAAATGTTTCTTCAAGCAGGAGCCATTGTGCCTAATTGTTCCATGTTATAACAACTGCCTGCTGAAATTGAACAAAAGTTTAATAACTGGCAATTTTATATATTTAATTTTGCATCTTATTTTAGAGAGTTAAGGAAATACTTAATATAACTTAAAGTAAGATCTACCAAATTCTAGGCAAGCAGTAATTGCAAGCAAAAGTTCGAAATCTTGAAAAAATAGGGGTTTTTTTTGGCAAAATAAAGTATCCATTGATTTTTTAAAAAAGAGAGGGGCAATTTCCCCTGAGTTTTACAAAAAAGGATAATTTTCCCCGAGTTTTCCCTGATTTTTGGAACCATTTTCAAACTTCCCTGAGAATTCCAGGTTTTCCCTGTTTTCCAGATTGAGTGGGAACCCTATCATAAATTTGCAGCCTAAAACAAAAACCATACAGTAAGGTAAAAGAAACAGAAATTTATTTTTTAACTTGTGACAAATTAGTAAAAAAAAAAAAAAAAAACTTACTGGCCATCCGGACCAGTAAAATCAATAGTTCAGTGGTCCGATGGAAGTTTTACTGGCCAATGGCCAGCGGACCACTGGGTAATTCAAACGCTGCCCACATGTATGGGCTATTATAACAGCAGATGATCCTGATGACATCCTCTCCTAACCACGGTTCGCCAGCGCAAAAGACTCGCCTGGTGCAAAGATCATGCAAGTTGGATGTCAGATGACTGGAAAAAGATGTGCTGATCTGACAAGTCATGTTTTTTACTGCACTCCATGGATGGTAGTGTATATGTATACGGTGCAAACAACATGAGGCACTTGATCCATCCGCCAGGGTGCAAGCTGGTGGTGGTGGTGGTTGCATGGTGTGGGGCATGTTTACCTGGCAGGAACTTGGACTCCTGGTGCATGTGAGACAATGTACGATTGGTGCCCGCTATCGTGAATCACTTGCTGACTTTGTACACCCAGCAATGTTGCATTTTTTCCCGAATGGCGATGGTGTCATCCAAGATGACAATGCACCAAGCCACAGGCCCAATATTGTGAAGGAATGGTTTGAGAAACATAGTTAAGACTTCCAGCATATCGACTGGCCACCAAACTCCAATGATATCAGTCCCATAGAGCACTGTGGGCCACTATGGAACGGTATAGCAGGCGTCTGGATACACCAATCCCTCTCCATACCTGTATTGAAGGCTGCATTATACACAGCTTAGTTGGCCACTGGGATAGAAAGAATTTTCGGGGAAGGTTCTGAATTTGAAATTTAATTTTCATCGTACGTTATACATACATTGAGTTTTTTCTCTGCCACATTTTATTTGCACACAAAATTCTTCTATATAATACTCCTGTTTTTTCAATAGTTACAAAAATTGGCTAACGTTCCAAAAGTGGCCCGTTTGTAGATGGCGCCATGGTAGCACTTCACCTCTCCTCCGCTTTTCTCGTTTTCAAGTGAAATATGTTATAGCTACTTACGTAACTTAGTTCTCCATCTCTGCTCCTGTGTTACATAAGTTTTTTTTTTTTTTTTTTTTTTCGATCTCTGCTCCTGTTACATGTGGAACTGGAAAATGTTGTTTAATGAAGTTGGGGAGGATGAGGAAACCTCTATTTCATGGTGGATTAAATAACTGAGAGCAATTGGCGTCCCCTGAAACATTAATTAACACAGGGCAACCACCAAATGTATTTGGCAGACCATATTATGAAATATTTATTCCGGCAGAATTGCAGTCTTTTTTTTTATTTTTATTTTTTTTATTGGAGGTTTAACGACCACCGTGAGCAACTCAAATGGGCTATAAGCAGTCGCCCGTCCCTAATTTTGGGTCACTGGTTCCAGGGAAGGGAAAGAGCCAGTGCCGTAAGACAAACACAACATCCATGCCTGACCGGGATTCGAACCCGGACCCCTTACGGACGAATGATCAGAGGCCAGCGCCTTAGACCACTGCGCCACCGGAGCGGCGCCGTCTTTCCTCAGAACATTGCTTTGAAGCCCTGATTCGTGCTATCAGGCAGTTTTTCCCTGGCAGATAAAACTTTTCTTGCTTTTATTCTGCTAGGTAGACAGTTTCATATTCATGAGGAAAACTTATTTTCAGTCATAATAAATATTTCACACACATGCCACAATGTACATTCATAAAGGTCCTTTTAAGGGCCACCTTTAATCCATATTATTCACTTCCTTTGCCACTTTCACAACATAACGCAATGCTTTACGATGTAGTGATAACGTGTCGCCAGCTACCGTCGCTTCAGAAAACTATTTCTGGGCCACATTTCGAAGGTTTAACCAAAAATTTATAAAACTAGCAGTTGTGCCTGTTCTCCAAATGGTGAATCTATAATTGTTTTTAAAATAAAATTAAAGAAAGAAAAAGTAATTAAGGGAAAGAAAAGTAATTTAAGGTCCGTAACTGTTTCACAATTTAAAACAGGGTCGTGACGTCAATGCATATGGTTTGAAGTAAAACGGATCAAGCTTTGGCACCATTTAATTTTAAATAAAAATCTCATGGAATTTTTACAGCATTTCAACATTTCTGGCATAATTATTTTTAAACCTAACAGCATTTTGAACAGTAAAGCTAAGCCTATCTTTTGAACTGTTGGGTTTTTAGACTTTTCTAGGTATCCAAACCTTAATAGGACTATCAGCATGCCAATTTTCAGATCTCAAGGTTATTGAGAAGTGGTCAAACAATTCACGAAAAATTCAAGCAGAGAAAGTTCCAAAGCCACCATTTTGATTTTTCTTATTTTTTCTCTTTTGGTTTTCAGACTTTTCTAGGCATTTGGACCTTAAGACATATCAGCATGACAATTTTCAAATCTCTGGGTCATTTAGAAGTGGTTCAACAATTTGCAAAAAATTCAAGCAGGCTATGCTCTAAAGCCGCCATTTAAATTTTTTGTTTTTGGACTCTTCTAGGTATTCAGACAGTACGACCTATCAACATGACAATTTTCAAATCTCCAGGTCACATAGAAGTGGTCAAACAATTCGCAAACATTTCAAGCACAGAAATGTTCCATAGCCACCATTTTTATTTTATGTTTATGCCGGCAGAAAAGGCAGAACTTGAAAAGCGTTGCTACATCATTAAGCATTGCTTCGTTGCCAGTTTGATCGTAGCCTGTCCTTTCACCCAGTGAGAAGAGAGTGCTAAAAATAGCTATGTCACCATGGCAGCAGGTCACAAGACTAGAACTTTCCTCTGTGGCTACTGCTGAAGGCAGAGGAACACATTCATTCCTTTCCTTTGCATCTTTAAAAAATGCTTAAAAATCAGAAAATAATTATTCTTAAATTTTTTTTAAGGAGGCATGATAGTTTCATCCAGTGAGAAGAGAGTGCTAAAAATAGCTATGTCACCATGGCAGCAGGTCACAAGACTAGAACTTTCCTCTTTGGCTACCGCTGAAGGCAGAGGAACCCATTCATTCCTTTCCTTTGCATCTTTAAAAAATGCTTAAAGATCAGAAAATAATTCTTCTTAAAATGTTTTTTAAAGAGGCATGATAGTTGTGAGTTTATGCTGTAAAAATTGTAATGCATTATGATTTATAGTTTGCCATATATCAGGGTTTTTTTAATGGATCCCATCGCAAAATAGAAAATTTTGTGAAATTTAAACATTTCATTTCTTGTAAATTAAATCGAAATTCAAATAAAGGACATTGAGGTGCAAAAATTCAGCCATGGTCCTACATGCCTACAAAGTTTCGAAGTTCTGTTGCTGTGTCCGGAACGCAAACTGATAGCACTTTTTTGCTTACCTTAATTTTGAAATACAATAGCTACTGAACTATAGCCAACATCGAAAAATGGTTTATTTCAGCATATTCTCACAACAATTCTATACAAACGATGTAAATTTCATATTTTTGTGTTCAATACTTTTTGCGCTGTGAGCTAGGAAAGTGTGAGTGTCACGAAATTTCTAAAACAGCAGCGGCAGTAGTTACTTTTTCTTAGAATAGAGAGGTTCATAAAGCATTTTTTTTTTTTTTGAGACATTTTAAACCCCTTCCTGGCTATGGCCCTGGTTGGCCATACCTCCCATCTGCTTCCGGTTTCTTATGGAATTGATGCCACGTCAAATAGCTGCTGAACTGAAGGCACAAGGAGGACCTACCTAATACTTTGGTAGGTAATCTCCAGGTCTTGCAGTTAAAACACATTTCAAATGCAACCATCTAAGAATTTAGGGAACTTGAATAAATGTATGGGGATTTTTGGAACTTGGAGAATTTTTGTTATATAAAATGAAGTGTTTGTTAAACTTTGTGTTGCACTGTTCTAATGAAAAAATGGAGTGAATCCTCTGAGTGATGTCCAAGAGAGACAACATCTGCAATTATAGCTGTGTGTGTGTGTGTGTGTGAGAGTGAGAGAGAGTGAGAGTGAGAGTGAGAGAGAGAGAGAGAGAGAGAGAGAGAGATTTCTTCTAATCAAGTTACGAACCAAAATTCAAAAACTACACAACTATTACAGTAAGATGAGAAAGAAAGTGGCCTAAGTGAGCTGAAATTATTAACAGTGAATAGTTAAAGCCCATGGAAGTCCAGATCCATGGTTCCCAGTACTATATACACTGAATAATTATTACGTACAATATGTACCTAAAATTGTTTTATTTTACTGGGAATAAATCGGCAGCTAAGGTAAAATCTACATGAACTAAATTTCTTTTCAAAATTTCTGTCAAGCACTTCAAAAAAATTTCCCAACCTCCCTGTATGATGTTTCCCCTCCCCCAGTTCTGAGCTCATGGTGTCACCACGGCACCCAGGTCAACCCACATATTTTCAGATAATAATCATTAACCTGTATACATATGGAGTCTGATGCAACTGTGCACTATTTTAAGACATTTTGGTGCCTCTTTATCTTTACCTTGATAGTGAGCTATTATGCTAACCAAAATAACAAAATTTCACATGTGCATTACCTGTACAGCATCAGACGCACACTTGTTTGCAACATCTCCAGCTAAAGCTTTGGCAATGGAGGCCATATAAGTGTTCCGCTGACCATTATCTGTCTGCCATGCAGCACGCATGTACGCCAGACGAGCAGTCTCAATGCCTATGGCCATCTCAGCCAACATAAAGTGAACAGCTTGATGCTGAAATTAAAGGAAGATATAAAAGAAAAAAAAATAAGTTTTATAGTACAAAATACCTGCCCAGATGTGACAGAAAAATAATGCAAAAATAATATGGAAGAGCTATGAGGAAAAGAATGAATACACATATTACATACATTTTAGTATAATGCATACAACAGAATGCTGATTATCTGAACTATTTTTGACTAAAATAACTTAATATAAAAGAGTAAATACATGGTTTGTACACATTTACAGAAAACAAATTCCAGGACTTTTGAAGGAGGTCATCAAAAAATTCCAGGAGCTTAAATTTTTCCTAGAATCATAATGCTTTGTTTTAGATTTTGCAAATTCGGGTAAAATTTACTACATGCATTTAGAATTCTTACAAAATCCAGTGGATTCCGTTCTTACAGGGGGTTTTTCAGTTTGTGTTACATTTTCATCAATGAAGCGGCAAAATTTCCCCGTACAAAAATTGCTCTGTATAAAACTTATATGAAGTAATCTGGAACCTAGCACAATGAGAATAATACAAAACAATTTTGCCCTGGCACTGAAGATTCCCATTTCCAAAGTTATCTATTCCCATGCACACTGCAGGCAGGCCTGATATCAATCTCCTTCAGCAGGAAAAGCCTGTGGAAAGGACCATCTTGGACTCGTGGGAAGGTTTCTACATGCTGCTGAGACTAACTGCACATAACTACTATATCATAAAGCAAAGTCACAGGAATTGCGGCACTCAAACATCTTGCACTGCAGCATCACATCTCCACACTCCGTGAAAGGAAAGATGTCATCACGAGCAGATGTTGAAGAGAGTTCGAACAAAGTGATGCCACCAATCTATACATTGTGACCAACTTTTTTTCGTCGCAAGAAAAAATTCCACGACTATTCTAGGACCTTTCACAAAAATATGAAAACACAAGGACTTTCCAGGTCTGGAAAAAAAAAGGGAAATAAAATTCTAGGACTTTTCCAGGATTCCAGGGGCCAGGCAAACCTTGTAAATCCCCTCAAATTATGTGGTCAGGCTTATACTGTGTTGCAATGCAATTAGTATTGTATATAACTAGGATCTTCCAGGTCTGGAAAAAAAAAAGGGAAATAAAATTCTAGGACTTTTCCAGGATTCCAGGGGCCAGGCAAACCTTGTAAATCCCCTCAAATTATGTGGTCAGGCTTATACTGTGTTGCAATGAAATTAGTATTGTATATAACTAGGATCTTCCAGGTCTGGAAAAAAAGGGAAATAAAATTCTAGGGGCCATGCAAACCTTGTAAACACCTCAAATTCTGTGGTCAGGCTATACTGTGTTGCAATGCAATTAGTATTGTATATGACTAGAACTTTCCAGGTCTGGAAAAAAAGGGAAATCAAATTCTAGGACTTTTCCAGGATTCCAGGGGCCATACAAACCTTGTAAATCACCTCAAATTCTGTGGTCAGGCTACACTGTGTTGCAATGCAATTAGCTTTGTATATGACTATGCACATGACCACTCCCTTAAGTGCAACTGGGAAATATTGGGTATCCACCTTGCTTACCAGGTATTAGTCCCTATAATTCTGGTCTCTTCTGGAGAATGAAAAAGCCTTTACAAGGCATCTGATGAAAGATAGGGCTGAGACTGATTATGGTTGTAGAGTGCAAGACAACATGGATACAGAAAAGAGACACTGTTGACATAGTCTCACAGCTTCCACAAGTGTAGCAGCACATCTATAACAATGAAAGGGGACATGAATGGCAGAAAAAAGGGGAGGGGAATAAAACTTGAATCTTATGCCAGTGTTATCAATACGTTTTGAAAAGCCCTTACTATTAATGGTAGCATTTTATGCATCTAACACATAAATCAGTACAAAATATATGAATACTTCAATGATGTATATTTTATAACAATACCAAAAGACCCAGTGATTCTTTGAGTGCGAGACAGCTGCATGTGTGTGTGTGTAAGATAGACTGAAATACAAAAATTTTCTTTTTGCGAGACCGCGCGCGTGTGGGTGGGGGGTGATACTGACTGAAATATAAATTTTCTTTTAAATTTTACCTTCTTTTCTTTCTTCAGGATCACTGAGTTATATTCCAACAGTTTTAGGTTTCATTCAGAAAAATGGAACATTTAGGAATTAAGTGAAAAATTGTTTTGCAGTAGAGTAAATTCATTCTCTTTAGGTACGCATTTTTTACTCACTTCAACTATTGTCTGCCCAAAAGTTTTCCTCTCTAAACTGTATCGAGTAGCTTCATCCAGTGCTCTTTGTGCCAAACCAACACCTGCAGCAGCGACCTGCAAATAAATAAATAAATAAATAAACACATATATTTAAGCATATATACATATTGAACTGGAAAAACAAGGTTATAAAGTCTAATTTCATAAATACAGTGTTGGTAGGCTTTTGCAAATCTCATTCACAAATGAGTAGAGATAAGTTACATGATGTGACAGTGCCTTTCAGCTATATGTTATCTAAGTGAATCACACAGCTCTGTAACCTAAAGTCATACAAATTCCCATCTGGGTGCTATTGTGTATTACATACAACCAGAGTTGTATAAAAATAAAATGTATCTGCATACACAACCATTAAACCAGAAAACTTGCTGCAAAACCGGGAATCATGATAACAATAGAATAAGATAATTTAAAGAAAAATTAATATAACAATATACACTGACAGAAAAAAATCCCAACACCACGAAAAAATAGTTGTAGAGGAATGAAATGGCGGCAATACATTTGTATAGGTAACATATTTATTCGATTAAGGTTTCAAGATCACAGCTTAATGTAAGCGCGAGAAGAGCCATTTTAAATGTGAAATGCTGGTACATTAATAACCGGTGTAACCGCCAGAATGTTGAATGCAAGCACGCAAACGTTCATGCATTGGGCCGTACAGGTGCTGGATGTCAGTTTGTGGGATGGAGTTCCATGCCTGTTGCACTTGGTCGGTCAATACAGGGACGGTTAATGCTGGTTGGGGGTGACGCTGGAGTTGTCGTCCAATGATGTCCCATACGTGCTCGATTGGTGAAAGATCTGGTGATCTAGCAGGCCACGGCAAAATGTCGACACCCTGTAGAGCATGTTGGGTTACAACAGCGGTATGCGGGCGAGCGTTATCCTGTTGGAAAACACCCCTGGAATGCTGTTCATGAATGGCAGCACAGCAGGTTGAATCACCAGACCGACGTACAACTGTGCCGTCAGGGTGCGTGGGATAACCACGAGAGTGCTCCTGCTGTCATAGGAAATTGCTCCCCAGACCATAACTCCAGGTGTAGGTCCAGTGTGTCTCGGCCGCAGACAGGTTGGTTGCAGGCGCTCACCTGGCCTCCTTCTAACCAACACACGGCCATCACTGGCACCCAGGCAGAACCGGCTTTCATCAGAAAACACAACGGATCTCCACTCCGTCCTCCAATGAGCTCTAGCTTGACACCACTAACGTCGCAAATGGCAGTGGTTTTTAGTAAGTGGAATGCACGCTACAGGGTGTCTGGCTCGGAGCTGTCCTTCAAGTAACCGATTTGTAACAGTTCGTTGTGTCACTGTGGTGGCAACTGCAGCTCGAATTACTGCCGCAGACGCGGTACGATGCGCCACGGCCATACGCAGTACACGGCGGTCTTCCCTCTCAGTAGTGCCACGTGGCCGGCTGGAACCCGGTCTTCTTGAGGCAGTACATTCCCTTGACCACCGCTGCCAACAATCATGCACAGTAGCTACATTCCTGCCAAGTCGTTCTGCAATATTGCGGAAAGAAAATCCACCTTCTTGTAGCCCTATTACACGACCTCGTTCAAACTCCGTGAGCTGTTGATAATGGCTTCTTCGTCTTCTTAAAGGCATTCTTGACTAACATCAACACACTACGTCGAATCTCAACGATAACTAGCGCTCACGAATGTTACAGCGCGTATTTACAGCAAACCTGCTTTGCATGTTCCGAGGGGCGCTACTAGCGCCACAGGTATGCGCCGAGCACGAAATTTGCATCGACACCTTCTTACAGACGTACTCTCACTGCCTACCAACTGTCGTTTATCTAACACAACCCCTTCTTGGTGTTGGGATTTTTTTTTTCCCCCCGTCAGTGTATAATTATTAGAACATTACAGATTCCAGAGAGGACAAAAGTACATTACACTGAATGCATAGAAATGTGTGTAAAATGGACCTTAAGGCCAAAAGTTTAAAATATTGGACTATGAACTTCATAAAAACAAGAGACTAATTAAAGTAAGTTTTTATATCTAGAAAAACAGTTCCGTTAATGAACCTTCAAAAATTATAAATAGCATTTTCAACAACTAAATTCAAAAATAGTAGACTTATAAAATACAAAAGGAAAAGATTTTAATTTTATAACTGGCAACTGCAAGAGAAACCTGGCAATAAAATTTAAATTATTTCTGTGTAAACGGAACTTTTGTTACAGTTCCTATATATTGAGAACAGGCCTTGATAAATCAAGAGGCCAGAAACGTCTGTAAAAACAAAAGAACTCACTATCGAAAGATGTGAAAAATAGTTGAACATTCTCACGTTAAAATAGAATTAAATATATTAATCTGAGTAAAGCCCCGAGTAAGTGTTTTAATTGCTGTAAATAACATTTTTATTTTTTTAATCTACAAGCCAAAACTATCTGCAAAATCTGCTGATAATTTGGAAACTATCCGTGTATGGCGTACACGTGTACGTCTATATTCTGCGACTCTGCACACCCTATTCACTGTATAATCACATAGGGCAAACATACACACCAACTGTTCTAAGTAGTGTTTTTGTTTATCAGCAGAACAGTATGCACTAGAACTACGCTGACACAGAACATTGACATGCCTTTTGTCAGCATGAAAAATGCATAAATACACGTGTTTATATGTGTGTTTTCAGAACCAGACATGCATGCACATGGTGTGTTAGGTCACGCATACAAAGTCCTATATTAGGTTCTGCATGCATTGGCACATCTATCGGACCACACTGGAAGTAACTATACATCATGGAGCTGAATTGGCTTTCAAAGGGGCACGGTGATTGGATACCACCTAAGTACACAATTAGTGTATAGCATTGCCACTCTTCTGAGAAACCGAAAATCCACTGGCGCTAATGATTTACCTTCATTAACGGAAAACAGATGATGCCATTACAGCAAAGCCATGCTCTAGATCAGTGGTCGTCAACCTGGTCCCTACAGCACGCTAGTGGGCAATTCAAGCTTTCATGGTGGGCAGTGGGGGTTTTGTCCATTGTTACAAATTTTGTTCTTCTGCCATATATCGAATACATTGCGAATAACGTTGCATGTTTGACTTTTTAAAATATGCTTTTGCAATTTACTTTTGAATTCCACCTCTAAACTTTGAATACAGATAATAATTAAACACAAGGTAATTCGCAAATATGGAAAGTTGAGGATAACACAACACACATTTTATTAATGATGTAGATCAGCAGCTCCCGTACTAGTAGGCACTGCATTGATGGAGATGCAGAAATTCATTAAATTGAAATTATCTATGTATAGAAATACATAGAGTATAAATAAAAAGATAAATTTAAGTACATATTTTTTACAAACCCTGCCCTCTAAAAATTCTTCGCACTTGCGCTAAATAGAGTTACTGTGGCACCGGTGGGCGGTAAGGAAATTTTACCATCAACAAATATACAAAAGTGGGCGGTAGGTATTAAAAGGTTGACGACCCCAACTCTAGGTGGATGCACAAACTGAGTGATTGTGTCAAACAAAGATTACTGCAGAATGTACAGAAGAAACGCATGTCCTCCACCATAGAACTGGTTGGCAACATCGCACAAACCATTGGAACAGCTACTTGCACCAGAATAGTCCATCACAAACTGCATGCTCACGGTTATCATACTAGGTCAGCTACACACAAGTACTAAATCACCCTAGGCAATGACAGATGACAACTGCAGTGGTATTTCCCTTACCTGAGTACGCAACAGAAGAATGAAGTCATGCTACTCACTCTTTCATTCAGCATCATGTATTTGTGTGTAGTGTTTGCCCAGGGAATGCTATCAGGCAAACTGAATTGTCCCTACAGCCAAGTTTAGAGGAGAATCTGTCATGATTTGGGACAGTTTCTGTTGAGAAGGACTAGGTTCTTAAGTACCCTCGAGCCAGAGTAGCAGAGTGTAGACGTACGCAGATATGTTGCAAATTTTTAGCAGGTTTTGCAGATAGTTTTTGCTTATTGATTTAAAAAAATAAAAATGCTATTTACAGCAATTAAAACATTTACTCAAAGTTTTACTCAGATTAACATATTTAATTGAATTTTAACTTGAACTTTCAATTTTTTTTTTTTTTCATCTTCCGAGTTCTTTTGTATTTACGGACATTCCCGGCCTCTAGATTTTATCATGGCCTTTTTCATTGTACGGGAACTGTATTAAAAGTTTCATTCACACAGAAAGAATTTAAATTTTATTTCTAGGTACCTTTTGCAGTTGCCATTTATTAAATCCAAATAATTCCCTTACATATTTTTGTAAGTTCAATATTTTTGAATTAGATCAGATCAGATCATGTGTAGAGGATTTTAAGAAGGGAGTGTCTAACCCCAGGTCTTAAAAAACCCTTAAAAATAGGAAGCTAGAAAATTTGGGTTAGAATGCCCGATAGGAAAGTGACACTGAAGCGAGGTAGAAAGGGGGTGGGGGGCTTATTTGTTACCAGGGGGCCAGTACCCGGGGCTTGACGGCTTAATGTGCCCATCCGACGCACAGCGGATATTTAGTGGTTCGAGCGTTCGTACCTGCCTGGGATCAAACCCGAGGTCTTCTCCGTGGCAGTCACAAACGTTAACCACTAGGCCACCTGCGGCCCTAATTTTTGAGTTAACTTATTGAAAATGCTATTTATAATTTTTGAAGGTTCATTCACAGAATTGTTTTTCTGGATATCAAAACTTTAATTAGTCTCTTGTTTTTATGAGATTCGTAGTGCAGTATTTTAATATTTTACCATAAAAGTCCATTTCACGCACATTGCTGCATATTCAGTTGTAATGTATTTATTTTGGCATCATTGGAATCTTTAATGTTCTAATAATTATTTACTGTTTTATAAATTTTTCTTTAAATTACCTTATTCTATTGCTGTCGTGGTTTGCGATTCGCGGGTTTGTAGTAAGTTTTTTGTTTCAATGGTTGTGTACGCAGATACATTTTATTTTTATACAACTCTGCCTTGAGCCTATCAGCCACCAGATACAATAAAATTCTGAATAATTTTGCATTACCTATGCTGTGGCAATACTTCGGCGCAGATCCCTGAATGTTTCGGCAAGATCAAGCACCTTGCAAAATCTAGGTTTGAGCAGCAGAATGTCCAAGTGTTGAATTGGCTGGCCCAAAGTCATGATCTAAATCACATAGAATATCTATGGGATAAGCTGGAATATGGAATCTGATCTCGGCTGCTAAGACCTTCCTCTACGGCACCTCTAGCAGAAACTTTGCAGGGAGAATAGAGAAAATTTCAGGTACAGACCTGAAAGGTAGACAAACTACATAATGATTTTGGCTAATAAATGTTCTTCATTCCATCAGACTTAGATGTCTGAGTACTCTTGTCTACATAGGGTTTATTCCATTCTTTATGAAAACATACACAATGACCAAAAGTCAGAGAGGCCAAAGACTGCCACAGATCTGACAGGTATGTTCAACTTGTTGTCCAGTTCCTCAAAGGAGATCATCAAGTCACTGAAAGGAGTCTGCAACAGGAACTAAAATCTTACCCACATCTGAAGTTTGCCTTTTGACTGACGTTGAAGAAAAGGAGAGTGTCAGCCAGGTGGGTTTCACGTGAATAGAGTGATGCCAAGAAACAGACTCATCTGGTAAATGCCCAGCAGTTGCTGCAACAATTGAATACTGAAGGGGAGGATTTTCTGCATTGAATTGTTGACATTGAAGAAACTTGGAAAAGGGATTTTGAACCTGAACTGAATTCTCTGTACAGTCAGTGGAGAAGTTCTTCCTCCTCCAGTCTCCAAAAATGGTGGTGGGGAATGATGAAAGTGAAGCAAATGGTGATCTTCAAGTATGATTATGCTGGTCATCATGATAGATTACCACCTGTCAATGCTGTCACAAAACAGAATTATCATGATTTTCTTCAAAAACTGCTTAGAATAATGCACAGCCGCTGACCTGAGAGTATGAAACATGAGGTGCTGCTTCTTTATGACAACCAAAGACCACATATTGAGAAGGTCATTACTAATTTGTTGGCAAAGTACAACTGGCAGTTTCTTACTCAAGTGACAAGCAGCCCAAATTTGAGTCCACCAGACTTTCAATGTTTCTTCAAGCTGTAACTTCCCCATGGGCATCATGCAATTTTCTCATCTGGATGAATTGTTTGTCACCTGTTTACCCAGTACATCCACTATCTCAACAAAAGTGGACAACTGAAAGAAATCAAAGACCTTGGAACTGGAAAGCCATAGTTAAGAAGGCTACATGGGAAAGAAGCACGAGGAACACATCAAAGAACCATTGGCAGATAGCACATTAATTTATTGCACACATGTAATAAATTAGTGCTCATTACTTTTGAAATGATCTATACAGGGTGTCCCGGAACTTCGTGTACAAACTTGGAGGGGAGGTAGAGAACAGTGTTAGGAACCAGAATTAAATAGGAAAGCATGGGCAGAAATGATAGGTGGTGCTGTACGCGAGCTCGCAAGGTTGGCACGTGTGACTTCCTCATTGTAGACGCGGACTGCGTGCGATCAACATCAATCGTTTCACACACGCCGAGTTGACGGATATGCACTTCGTCTATGGCCTAACCGATGAAATGGACGTGCTGCTGATCGGTTGTATCGGGAAAAATATCCAACGAGGCGCCAACCAAATCGTCAAATGTTCGCTCGGGTACATCAGAACCTTGCGGAACGTGGATCCTTCACAGCAACGATCGCGAACAGCACGAACACCCATATTGGAAGAGCATCTGTTGCATGCTGTGGACCGAAATCCCGGGACCAGTGTACGGGCGCTTGCTGCCACCGCCGGAACGTCTCGATCAACTGTCTGGCACGTTCTGCAGGGCGAAGCCTTACATCCCTTTTATCTTCAGAGAGTTCAATTACTGCAGCCGGATGATCGCCCACGATGTGTCGCGTTTGCACAGTGGTTTCTGCACCAAAGTGTGGCCGAACCGCAATTTCCCAGTTCTGTTATGTTTAGTGATGAAGCAACCTTTTCACGTGACAGGGTGTTCAATACGCACAACGCGCACATGTGGGCCGTAGACAACCCACATGGAACCCGCCCACAAGCCGCACAACAATGCTTCATTGTTAATGTGTGGGCGGGTATCGTGGTGGACAGTTTAGTCGGGCCATACATCTTACCACCTCGACTGGACGCTCGCAAGTATCTCGTCTTTCTTCAGGAGGTTCTTCCGGAAATGGTGCAAGATGTCCCCGCACATGTTCAACGCGGAATGTGGTTGCAACATGATGGGGTGCCATCTCATTACGCAAGGTGCGTACGTGACCATTTGGACCGACATTTGGAAAAAAGTGGATTGGGCGTGGCGGTTCTGTCGAATGGCCCCCAGATCACCTGATTTATCTCCTCTTGATTATTATCTCTGGGGTGCCATGAAGAGCATTGTGTACGACACGCCAGTAAATTCTAAAATGGACCTGGTGGCATGAATCTCCATCACTGCAAAGCATTTTACACTGCTTTCTGTATTGTGGCCTTACTGTGTCTTTGTGTCTCTTTCTCACATGAGGGAGAAGTTTCCGCCCATGCTTTCCTATTTAATTCTGGTTCCTAACGCTGTTCTCTACCTCCCCTCCAAGTTTGCACACGAAGTTCTGGGACACCCTGTATAGTGTATACCTATGTACACTGAAGAGCCAAATATTATGCCCAGAACATTTTTATATGCAAATCAAAGCAACTGCTGGTAAATGACATGTGTGAAGGTCATGAAATGGTATAAATAGTACCTGATACTGAGCTCTATTAATCAGTGTTATTTTTGTTGCCATCTCGGAAATGCTCTGACCCAGTCATTTGGCCATTATAATTTGGCAAGGCTTGAGGGGTGCTCATGGTCAGCAGTGGTTAGTACCTTCAAAAAAGTGGTCCGAATGAGGGAAAAACCACAAACCGCAGGCAAGGTGTGGGTCGACCATGGCTCATTGATGCCAGAGGTAAGTGAAGGTGATCCCATATGGTAGGAGCCAACACAAGGGATTGGTAATTTGAATGCTGGTGATGGATGTAACGTGTCATAACACACAGTACATTGAACCATGCTGAAAATGGGGGCTGCATAACCGAGGTCCACTCCAAGTGTCTACGCTAACCTTGGTTCACCGTCGAAAGTACCTATAATGAGCATGAGAGCATCAAAACTGGACCTTGAATGACTGGAAGAAGGTAGTCTGGACTGATGAATCTTATTTCATGTTACACCATACAGGCAGCAGGGTATGTGTGCAGCAAACTATGCACATGAATAACTGGACCCAGGGTTTTCCAGCAGAACATTGCTGAAAGCATTACACTTCCTCCAGGGCTTGTTTTCATCACACACTATGTCCTGGGGTCAACACTTACCCACGTAAATGGCGCACACATACCCTGCTGCCTGTATGGTGTAACATGAAATAAGATTCATCAGTCCAGACTACCTTCTTCCAGTCATTCAAGGTCCAGTTTTGATGCTCTCATGCTCATTATAGGTACTTTCGACGGTGAACCAAGGTTAGCGTAGACACTTGGAGTGGACCTCGGTTATGCAGCCCCCATTTTCAGCATGGTTCAATGTACTGTGTGTTATGACACGTTACATCCATCACCAGCATTCAAATTACCAATCCCTTGTGTTGGCTCCTACCATACCTAAGTAGATGGTAGATGCCATAGTTTCCTGCACATGAATACCCAGGGTTTGCCAGCAGAATATTGCCCAAAGCATTACACTTCCTCCACCGAACCCTTGCCATGAAAGGATGTACTTTGTCTGCAATGGTAAGTGTTGACCCCAGGACATAGTGTGTGATGAAAACAAGCCCTGGAGGAAGTGTAATGCTTTCAGCAATGTTCTGCTGGAAAACCCTGGGTCCAGTTATTCATGTGCAGCAAACTATGGCGTCTACCATCTACCTAAACATCATTGCAGACAAAGTACATCCTTTCATGGCAAGGGTTCGGTGGAGGAAGTGTAATGCTTTGGGCGATGTTCTGCTGGCAAACCCTGGGTATTCATGTGCAGGAAACTATGGCATCTACCATCTACTTAGGTATGGTAGGAGCCAACACAAGGGATTGGTAATTTGAATGCTGGTGATGGATGTAACGTGTCATAACACACAGTACATTGAACCATGCTGAAAATGGGGGCTGCATAACCGAGGTCCACTCCAAGTGTCTACGCTAACCTTGGTTCACCGTCGAAAGTACCTATAATGAGCATGAGAGCATCAAAACTGGACCTTGAATGACTGGAAGAAGGTAGTCTGGACTGATGAATCTTATTTCATGTTACACCATACAGGCAGCAGGGTATGTGTGCGCCATTTACGTGGGTAAGTGTTGACCCCAGGACATAGTGTGTGATGAAAACAAGCCCTGGAGGAAGTGTAATGCTTTCAGCAATGTTCTGCTGGAAAACCCTGGGTCCAGTTATTCATGTGCAGCAAACTATGGCGTCTACATCCTTTCATGGCAAGGGTCCGGTGGAGGAAGTGCAATGCTTTGGGCAATGTTCTGCTGGGAAACCCTGGGTCCACTTATTCATGTGCAGGAAACTATGGCATCTACCTAAACATCACTGCAGACAAAGTACACCCTTTCATGGCAAGGGTCCGGTGGAGGAAGTGTAATGCTTTGGGCAATGTTCTGCTGGGAAACCCTGGGTCCACTTTTTCATGTGCATGAAACTATGGTGTCTACCATCTACCTAAACATCAGTGCAGACAAGGTACATCTTTTCATGGCAAGAGTCCGGTGGAGGAAGTGTAATGCTTTGGGCAATGTTCTGCTGGAAAACCCTGGGTCCACTTATTCATGTGCATGAAACTATGGTGTCTACCATCTACCTAAACATCACTGCAGACAAGGTACATCTTTTCATGGCAAAGGTCCGGCGGAGGAAGTGTAATGCTTTGGGCAATGTTCTGCTGGGAAACCCTGGGTCCACTTATTCATGTGCAGGAAACTATGGCATCTACCTAAACATCATTGCAGACAAAGTACATCCATGCATGGCAAGGGTCCGGTGGAGGAAGTGTAATGCTCTGGGCAACGCTCTGCTGGGAAAACCTGGGTCCACTTATTCATGTGCATGAAACTATGGTGTCTACCATCTACCTAAACATCATTGCAGACAAGGTACATCTTTTCATGGCAAAGGTCTGGCGGAGGAAGTGTAATGCTTTGAGCAATGTTCTGCTGGCAAACCCTGGGTATTCATGTGCAGGAAACTATGGCATCTACCATCTACCTAAACATCATTGAAGACAAAGTACATCCTTTCATGGCAAGGGTCCGGTGGAGGAAGTGTAATGCTTTGGGCTACGTTCTGCTGGGAAACCCTGGGTCCAGTTATTCATGTGCAGGAAACTATGGTGTCTACCATCTACCTAAACATCACTGCAGACAAAGAACATCCTTTCATGGCAAGGGTCTGGCAGAGGAAGTGTAATGCTTTGGACAATGTTCTGCTGGGAAACCCTGGGTCCACTTATTCATGCGCAGGAAACTATAGCGTCTACCATCGACAGACATGACAACCTTTAAAATCTGAAAATTGGGAGATTTTTACTCCTCATAAAATCACACTAACGCCATTTTTTATCAACATTTTCCAGACGTAGGAACAATTTTTCAGTAGTATTATTATTGGTCCACTAAAGGTTCTGGTGAAAAAAAAAACAGTGCGAAAAGCTACAAGCTCTCCCCCTACATAAATTCGTTTTCATGTATGTCGATTCCGCAAGATAGTGAAAACGTAAAATAGCCCACATATTGTTGTTTTTTACGAATAAAATAGCAGCCAACTGTTTTTCGTTTCTTCTTTAGGTTGTAAGTGAAGGCAATGATGACAAAAATCCTCGTACTAACATCACCTTTTGTTACAAGGCGAGGCTAACTGTAACTACTCCCTTTTGTCGTTAAGTGAATTCGCCGCAACTCAACTGTTTATCATCACCTAGAACGCGCGCTGCTCTGTTCAGGTGAGGGATTGAAAGACTGAACTGCAAGGAGAAGGCACGACTGCTCCCATCTGTCAATTGATTACTGGCCCTCCCTGGCATTCTTGTGGCAGAACAGGCAAACTCTTTGTTTGAGGCGTCATATGACAATCGGTCTGGAAGAAGTTTTTTTAAAGGAAATGTTTCCCGACCCATCTTGGGCGATTGGTCCAAAGCCAGCGCTTAGATCACTGTGCCACAGGGGCAACTTTCTTTTTGCAGATAGGAGAGGGAAAGTACGAGACTGATAACTGTAATGCTGCCTTGCATTGACGCAAAAAGAAAAAGATTTCACAGGCGGTTCGAAATTGTAGTGGTTGATGGAATTTTGACCATCCTAAAGACTAATTCTCAGGGAAAATCTGGAGCACTTGGCATTCATCTGGAGGGCGAAAGGAAGGGCTAAAAATCTGGAGTCTCCCACCTAAATCTGGAGAGTTGGCACATCTGCATCTACCTAAGCATCACTGCAGACCAGGTACATCCTTTCATGGCAAGTCCGGTGGAGGAAGTGTAATGCTTTGAGAAATGTTCTGCTTGGAAACCCTCAGTCCAGTCATTCATGTGAAGAAAACTATGTCTACCATCTACCTAAACATCACTGAAGACCATGTACACCCTTTCATGGCAAGGGTCCGGTGGAGGAAGTGTAATGCTTTGCACAGAGTTATGCTACTCCTGGGAAGCCATGGGTCCAGTTATTCATGTGCAAGAAACTATGGCATCTACCATCTACCTAAGCATCATTGCAGACCAGGTACACCCTTTTCATGGAAAGAGTTCAGTGGAGGAAGTGTAATGTTTTGCGCAGAGTTCTGCTACTCCTAGGAAGCCATGGGTCCAGTTATTCATGTGCAGGAAACTATGGCATCTACCATCTATCTAAACATCATTGTGGACCAGGTACACCCTTTCATGGTAAAGGTTCAGTGGAGGAAATGTAATGCTTTGCGCAGAGTTCTGCTACTCCTGGGAAGCCATGGGTTCAGTTATTCATGTGCGGGGAAACTATTGTGTCTACCAGCCACCTAAACATCATTGCAGACCAGGTATACTCTTTCATGGCAAGGATCTGGTGGAGGAATTGTAATGTATTGGGCAATGTTCTGCTGGGAAACCTTGGGTCCAGTCATTCATGTGCAGGAAAATATGTCTAAACATTATGAACATTATTGCAGACAAGGTACATCCTTTCATGGCAACGATATTCATTCCTAGTAGTGCAGTCTTTTAGCAGATAATGCACCGAGCCACACTGCTGCATTATTTGGGACTGGTTCACGGAACATGAGGAAGACTTCCAGGTATTACCCCAGCCTCCAAATTCCCTGGACATAATCCAATCAAGCCTGTGTGGTATGTGTTGGAGCAGCAAATCTGATCTTCAGTAGCTCAACTATGTACCTTACACAGGTTAGAGGATCTGCTGGTAATGTGTTGGTACCACAAGACACCTTTAGAAATCTTGTAGCATGCATGCCTCACTGGGTAGGAGCTGTTTCGGCAGCACGTGGAGGACCAACATCATGTTAGGCAGGTGGTTATAATGTTTCGGCTTTTCAGTGTATACGAGAAACTACAGAGTGATTCTCTCGCTAGGAAACCCAAACATTCCTCAATAATTTTTTTATTTCTGTATGGTTCCCTACGAAAATCGATATATTTTGCATCTTGTAAAACAAGGTCTTCCTAAAGCATGTGCAGAAATTGGCCCCATCCAGTATCCTTGCACTTATGTACGCGAGTCTGCAAATTGGCGAAAACTTGTGCTAATGTGACTTTGGTAATGGCAGCAACCTCCTGCCGTATTATCGCATCTTTGAGGGTGTCAATTGTTCAAAGATTATTGCGGTACACTCGGCTCTTCAGTATACCCCACAAGAAGAAATCAGGTGGCGTCAGGTCCGGTGATCTTGCCGGCCACAGATTTTGAGATTACTTGGTCAACGAAATAACTTTAAATTTCCCTCATGCTTGCATTAGATGCGCAGCACGTTGCATCGCTTTGTTGAAGGTAACCTCCCATTAATTCGTCATCTGTTAACTGATTTAAAAATTCACTAAATATGTTCAAGTACACCTTCGTGGTAACAGTTTGATCAAAGAATATGGGACTGATAACTGATCTACAGGACAAGGCACACCACACCGCGATTTTCTCCTAATGTAAAGGCTCTGTATGAATGTCATGTGGGTTTCTTTCTGCCCATATACACATGTTTTGCAAGTTCATGTAGCCACTTCGATGACACCAGGCTTCATCCGTAAACCATGTAATGTCTAAAATCCCAGCATGTTCTACAACGAAATGTTGGAACCATAAACAAAATTGTACACATTTATCTAAATACTTTGAAACCAACTCTTGGACTATGGAAACATGATATGGGTGCAGTTTTGCTTTTTTGACAGCTCTTTGACACGAGAAATAAGGAATACCAGTTTCTTACAAAAGTCTTCTTAAGGATCTTGTTAGCGATGCCAGTATTCGTTTCTTTACATCCTGCAGCATGCGAGAAGACTTCCGGTTGTCTCCAATTTTTTTACCGATTTGTGAATACAGAGTTTTGATGGTGCACTTCCTTCGCCATACATATTCCAACATGCACTCTGACATTATTAAATGAACTCGTTTGCCAGTATTCACAAACAATAAACAAGCGCTGTTCAACTGAGTACGTGATTGCAGCACGTGCAATCACTCCACATTGAGTCAAACACCTAGTTGGTTGTCGCACATGTCAAGGTCACGGGTAAAGTCCACTCTGTTGTGGGGTGTGATGGTTTTGCTTCAATAGACGAAAGCTTTGTCCATGTATATTTTCATAGGAAATCATTGAGTGGTGAGGAAGTTATTTAGGTGTGTTTGGGTTTTCTAGTGAGAGAATTAAATTGCCTTGCATATGTCCTGATAAAACTGAACAAAAGCACAGCAAAACTGAAGTATGTCATCATTACTGCAAAGGTGCAAAATTCTCACTGTTTTGCATATAGCCATATCTTCAGAAAACTTGAATATTGTCCTGGAGCTGGGAATCGAACCCTCATCTCCCGATTTCAAAGCTACATCAGCTGCTTGGAACTTCAATGTCCTGAGTTGAGTAACGGTAGCATGCTTAAATGCAAATTGGGAGATGCGGATTTTGGGGGAGGGGGAGTGCATGGGTGCTTGTATATGTACATCCATGTTACTATAACATAAGATTTACTTACCGGAGGTCTAGTTTTGTCAAAGGCACCCATTGCTATTTTAAAACCAGCACCTTCACCCAGCAGAACATTCTAAAATAAAGCAGAATAATAATACAGTATACAAACATGTCAAACAACAATGTCATGATAATGTAACATACATACTGAAGGACAACTAGAAGAAAAAGAAAACATTACAAATTGCTGCTCATAAATAATTTATGGCTGTTTGTTTGAAATATATCCATTTAATGATTCTCTCATTTACACCCAAACATCAAGATGTCAAAACAATCAACTGCCTAGATATCTTAATTTCATGGGTATAAAATCAGAAGCATTTTAAATGAAATTAGTCATGTAGAATGTTATAACTAAGCTGGTATTTCTTCAGTAGAAGAAACAGTTGATTATGCACTGAGGTTGTTTGGACATGTGTCATTAAGGTGGATAAAACTACGACTACCTAGGCAGACATTACATTCTGTAGCATCAGGACACAGATAAAGAGTTAGATTTAGAACAAAATAGAAAGAAGGGTGGAATCAGTCATTGGCTACCATAAAAGAAAATGATATAGCCAGAAAATAATCCTGCAGTGGATAGAAAGAGATGGAGAAAGTTTTCTGCAAACCACAGTTACCATATTTTTTGGCTTATAAGTCGACATGGAGTACAAGTCGAATGGATTAAATTTCTCAATTTCATTATCTTCATTCCTTGATAAGTCGATCCTGAGAATAAGACGAGGATAGAACAACCAAGGCTTGAAACATACCATGTCTAAGTTGCCCAGGGCATGTAAATTATTAACCTGGGCAGGTAAAAAAAAATCTAGTTGCCCGGTCCGGGCAACTAAATTTAAAAATAAAAAGTTTGGAATAGAATTTCCTACTACAAAAACAGTCGTCACACGTCATGTTTCAATTCACTGCTAATCACCGGAAGTTGTATTATTGCTACGGAGTGCTAAGGACAGAAGAATATCACTTCTTTAATTATATTATGCTCTAGGTCCAGAAATTGGAGCCAAATGTTGTTAGCCAGCAATGTGATGCATGCCTTTGATGGAACCAGCCTCTGGTGTTCAGTGACAAAGGGGCAAAAACCTCAATGATTGGAACATGGTAGAATCACTAAATTTCTGAAATACTTAATCATACCAATTTCAGCATCATCATCTCAAAACATGGGACACATGCTTTTGTGCATTGACCATTTTGAATACAGACATTAAAACGTAAATGCAAAACATGTAAAAAAAAGTTCATCATATTTTTTAACTTAAAAATGAGAGTTCTGATTGCTACCAGAAAAGATGAATTTTCCTGGGCATCCAACTTTTGCTACCTAGGCAGGTAAATAATTTCTGCACATGCCCAGCTGGGCATGTAACTTTTCAGATATTTTTCAAGCCCTGACAACCCATAGTCAGTGTTCCAAAATACTGTATCTAAATTTAAATTTTTAATGTTTCAGTAAATATATATTAAAGGGAAGAGAAAAAGAAGTAACTTCTGCATTATTATTATTATTATTATTATTATTTTTTTGGTTGGAGGTTAACGACCACTGTGAGCAACTCAATGGGCTATAAGAAGTTGCCCATCCCTAATTTAGGGTCATTGGTTCCAGGGAAGGGAGACAGCCAGTGCAGTAAGACAAACACAACATCCATGCCTCACTGGGATTCGAACTTGGACCCCTTTTGGACGAATGATCAGAGGTAATCGCTTAGACCACTGCATCACCTTTTTTTTTTATTATTCGCTTAGGGGCGGCCATTTTTCTTTTCAGTAAACAGTTTAATCTTGTAAGTTAATTTATTTTTCTTGGGAACTGATGTCACCATATTCCTTTCCTCCTGCTGACCAGTCAAAGAAACCATCATGCAAAGGACAAAAAAAAAAATAAGACACAAAAGTGTGCAGAGTGATGATGCTTGCAGAGTGAGTTATCATTCGCTGCTTTCTCAGAGTCCAATTAAAATCAGAAACATGAAATAATTAAGATAAGCATTGAAACTATTGGAAACAATAGTTTTTTCCATGTGAAGGGTTTTAATTGAGAGATTGAAGCCCTTCACCATTTGTTGACCATTGCTGTAAGTGCTGCCAATTGTTGACATGATTCTCACTAGCCAATCAACTCTGTGACAGTGGCCTGCTTCTGAGGTTTAATCACTGCAAGATAAATGAGGTGCACCATTGCATAATAGTTTTGACAGCTTGGAACATCCAGGGGTGAATGCCACTCACATTGTCTTGGTGGGATGACGTGGAGGATGCAATTGACACATGACAACTGCCACTCCAAATCAGTCACAGACATTTCAGTGATATTTCTGTGAAACCAAAATATCCACTTTAGCAGCTTTTAAAAAAATTCTTAGTGAACAGAATACAACACACATTTTGTATGCTTTCAAAAAATTTTCTTATTATGAACATAATATTGTGTTTCAGGGGCTCAGATCATGAACAAGTTTAAGGCACAATATTTGTTTTTCTCTCACTGAGGAATTTCAAAGATGATTCTGAGATAGATTCAGATGATGGCATAGTGAAAGATGAAAGTACAGGAGGGATCTCAAGAGAAGAAGTGTGTAAAGCTCTAAAATCTCTTCAGAATGGTAAGGCTACTGGAGTTGATGGCATAACTGCTGAGATGTTGAAATATGGTGGCGACTCTGTAATTGATTGGTTAACTGTGCTGGCCATTCCTATCATCGTTCCCTTGTATAAGGGAAAGGGTGATCTGACTGACTGCAAGAACTATCATGGTATTAGCCTATTAAGTGTGCCAGGGAAAGTGTTTGGTAAGGTCATTATTGAAAAAGTACAGGGTCTTACATCAGAGAAAGTGTGGGATGTTGAGAGTGTTTTTATGCCTGGTAAAGGCATAAAAACAAATTTTTACATTACGCATGATGATTGAAAAGTATCTGGCTGTTGGTAAGAAAGTTTTTGCTGCCTTCATAGATTCAGAGAAAGCTTATGACTGAGTAAATAGGACACTTTTGTGGAAGGTATTGAATGAATATGGCGTTACTGGGAATCTACTTAATAGTGTAAAAGCCATGTATGCTGACAGAGACTGTGTGCGAGTGATTGGTGTTGTATCAAAACATTTTCTATTGGTGGAGGAGTCAGGCAAGGTTGTGTAATGTCACGGCTGTTTAATATATTTATGGATGCGTGCGTGTGTGATGCCAAAACAGATAATAGTGGTTTATGTCTTGGTGCTATCCGTGTGTTCAGATTGCTGTATGCTGACAACACTGTCCTGTTGACAGAGAGCAAAAGTGATTTGCAGAGTATGTTGTCCCAGATGTACGGAATTTGCATGAAATTCAAACTAAGTATAAATAAGAGAAAAACCGAATTTATGGTTTTTGAGAAAGGAACTGGTAGCACTGAATGTAATGTAAGTGTAAAGTAAATGGCACAGTGATTGACCAGGTGAGTGAGTTTGTGTATTTAGGAAGCATGTTTGACAGAGAGAACAAATTGGATGGTGAAATTAGTAGGTGAGTGAATTCTTCATTGAAAGTCATGGCTGCTCTGGGAGGTTTTCACAGGAATGATGGGTTCTCAAGAGAGTCCTGCACGGCTGTGTATGAGAGTGTAATTGTTCCTACTCTGATGTATGGCAGTGAAACCTGGGTACTGCAGAAGAAACATAGGAGTCATTTGTGTGCTGGAGAAATACGTTACTTACGAGGGGTGGGGGTAGCAAGACATGTTCTGATTGTGTGAAGAATGAAGATGTGCTGCAGTTGTGTGATGTGAAGCAAAATGTTGTTAGCAAGGTGGAGACTCATATGCTTCGGTGGTTTGGCTATGTTGAAAGAATGAGTGATGAGATGCTTACTAAGAAAATTATTTTAGCCCAAGTGGCAGGAAGGAAAGGCAGAAGAAGGCCAAGGAAGTCATGGGAGGATCAGATTTAGGAGTGTCTGCATGAAAACCAAATTATGAGTATGAAGTATAGAAGATCTTGTGTACAATCAGGGTGCCACTTAGTGGAATGTTTTTGTCATGTGCCTGCTTAAACCACTTCAACACGCTCTCCTCAACATCAAGATTGTTCAGTCCTCTTTTTCTTTCTCCACCACTATGCTGAGTCACAAGAGTATTCAAAATTTTGTCCTTATTTTTAGGTAAGTGGATAACATATCGGGGGAATGCCAAAGTCCTTTGCAATCTGAGCCATTTTTTTAATCAATTTTCCACTTCACGAATCGCTTCCACCTTTTGAGCTAAAGTTCATGTTTTGTACTCACCACGGGCTGGTCTACACAAAGACATGATGAAAAACTTAGTTACAGCAGGTTACAGCACTACTCATAAACAGACATTAAAACAACCGGAGCAGACAGTTACATTGTTCACCTCGCATAAATGCAAACAAACTAAACATCTATGGTTACAGCCTACAGCGGAAATGTCGTGACCTCGATCCCTTCCAGCCACTCGTCACCAGCTGCATGACAACAGCTTTCAGGTAAACCTAGAGCGGGCAGAATTGGCGCTTGTGACCTCGACCTCGTAACAACACTGGGAACTTCACCCAGAACAGTGCGCACCCATTCTGAAAGGTAATTGTTGAAAATATCATATTACGAAACTGGGGTTTTCTTCGAATTAAACAAAAGAAGTTCGAATTAAAGGTATTTTTTAACATTATTTATATAGAAAATTCAAGGGACGAAACGAAAAATTCGAAATAACCAAGAATTCGAATTAGACAAGTTACACTGTATTTGTACCATGTATGTCAATGAAGTAGGATACCACATTCCCATTCCTGACATTAAAAGAACTGAAAAATGCTGATGCTAATGGTATCAAAAATGCAACTGTAGAGTACATTGCAGAATTTGGAATAGTCAATTTTGAAAATAAATTAATTGGATTTTTAGCTGACGGAGCAAATGTTAACATGGGACAGAAAAAGGGTGTTGCAGCTCTTTTGAAGAAAAACTGCCTTTCTATAGTGTCAGTGCACTGTTCAAATCTTCGCTTCAAGCTAGCTCTAAAAGATTTTATGCTCTCCGCATATTTTCAAGAGTTGCATAAGTTGATGAAAGACATTCATAATATTTATGAAAAAAGTGCCAAACGAATTAGAGAGCTCTCAACGATACTCGATGAAGAAGTATCAGATACTCCAGCTTTGCAAGCCCATAGCACCCAATGGGTTTCACATATGCACAGAGCAACTGACACTGATTAAAAATTATTTTGATGTTGTACAATAATTAGAAAATATGGTTGCAGATCGATCAAGCAAAGGAGAAAAAGCCAGGATTACAGGCATTTTGAGAAAATTTAAGTCCATCAAATTTGTAACTTGACTGCTGTTGCTTTGCAATATTTCATATTCTTTGTCAAAATTATCTCTGTTTCTCCAGGTGGATGATGTGGATGTACCTTGTATTTTGAACGCATTAGAAAAATTCTATGATTCTATCAAAATTATGAAGAAACGAAAGTTTTCGGCCAGCCTGTCCAAAATTTTACAAGACTTAGCAAACGTATCAGCTTGTGATTCCAGTGACGGTGATTCAGTGAAAACTAGAATTCCGTGGCATTGAACTGAGCTGTAATTTGACAGTAAATGTATTCTATGAAACTTGTTTTAAATCATATTTATCAATGTGTGCATACTCGCCTTGGTGACTTGCGTTAAAATCAGGTTTTTAACGCTGCTTCAAGCTGTTAGAACCTAAACTTTGGCCAACAGACAAATCTACTCTTGCAAATTTTGGTGATGATCAAATTACTGTATTAACTGAACATTTCAGTGAGTTGTTGACTGCCAAACACTGACAACGATAAAATTCAAGAGCACTGGGATTATTTCAAAACGTTTTGGTTAAGAAATCTGCAACACCTGTCAAAGCAACAATTATAGAAATGTTTGAAAGAAAAGTATGCGAATGAATTCCCAAATCTAAACCACATGACAAATATCATGAGATTATTGCCCGTATCCAATGTTAAGGTCAAAAGAGCCTTTTCTGCGATGAAAGAATCAAGACAGATTTCCTTAATTGGATGAATTGTGATGCTTTGAACCATCTATTGAGGATACCGCTGGAAGGACCAGAACTATGAGAGTTTCACCCTGAACAAGCAGTGGAGGTACTTTTTGAAAAGAAGCCCAGACGCACAAGTGTGAGGTCTTACAGAAAAAGAAAGAACAGGCGCAGAACCTGAAGCTACCACAAGTTCAGGAGTACTCTCACTGTCAAGTGACAGTAAGTAGCTGCTGCAATGTGTGGCTAGGTAACATTTCACCATATATCCATAGAAAGAAAATTTTTACTTTTTACATATCTACTAAACTGTTTTCAAATTTTACTTTTCATTACTGATTAGAGTATTTCCAATAGATATTGAAAGGTGCTAGTAATATTAGTTTTATTTGATAATAAATTATTGGTCACTTAAATCAAAAGAAAAATAAGTCTCAAAAGTGCTCCACATAATTACTCAATTGCTCTGCAATGCTAAATTTGAGGAGCAAAATTGCTCCCCAAGAAATTTCAGTTATTTTTCACCCTGGTGGTAAGTGATTCAAAGTGGAGTAGTGCTTTGGATACATTGTAGCAAAGGAGATGAAAGAGGATTCCAGCAATGAAATAATTTATTCACCCAAAGCCAGCAAACCAATCCTACCACTCACATCTTCAGCAGGACCCTTCTTCTCCTGGTGAAAATTCTTCTTGTCAGAGAAGAATTTCAGCAAGTTGCTCTTCTCGGGGGACTTGACTTGTTGAGAAGTTTCTTTTCCTTCGTCAGAAGCCTTCCCTGCATGACCTGGTACATGAATTAACTAATTTTAAGAACACAGAAGCTTTAGTGGAGGTCCTCATGGACGATACCGTAGATGGTATTATTAACAACACCCAACTCCTTGGATGAGATGTTCATTGATTTCCTGAGGTTGTACACCATCCCTTTCACCTTGGTGACAAACTCGGGCATTCTGATGGTGTCAAGAGTGATAGTCATGCTTCTTATGCTTGATAGGGATGTTGTTGGGATCCCCTGCATTGCCAACTTTGCTTTTAATCTTGTAGGAAATGGACACAGAGAATTTGTGGAACTGGGCAATCTCCTTTGGGGTCCTTCAGGCACTGACAGCACAGATGCTCTTTTCACTTCTTATGTGACATTGATGTTCATGATGTTGTTACTGATGATTTACTTGGAAAGATAATAAAATGAGCTTTCAAATTATGGTTTCTTAACTTTTTCAGGTTAAATCATCTTTAAGATATAGGCAGAGGTGCCAACCTCTAGCAGAATGTATCAGTAATCAATAGGGGATTTTTCAGTAATGTTTCAGTAATGGAACACAAACTTTCAGTAATATTTTCAGTAATGTAACATGCCATTTTTTTTTTCAAAGTTAAGGACAATATTATAGTATTACTGTGTAACCTGTAATACTTGTATGAGGTGACGACCTTCCGAGGAGCCTATCGGTAATCACCATACGAAGCCTCATCGTTAACGTGCAGAAAGGGTATTTCATGAGAAATTAATGTGTGAAATGTGTAATAACCTTATATGTTTACACTATCCTGATAAAAAATTATGAAATTAAATTATCAATATTGTACTTACCTCATGTCATTGCTGACATAAAGACTTCTTTGTTGCTTGTTTTGCAGTGGTATATTCTTTTTCAGAAAACTTCTTTTTATATAACACAGCTCACCTGAGGAAAATGCTTTACTTTTCTGTACAAGAAGGGCACTTAATGTTTTGGTGCTCATTGTTGGGCAGAAGTATGTGAGGTTTTTCCTTATTATACTAAATATTCTCTCTGCAGAGGAATTGCTGTGAGGGATAGTCAATATTGCCAACATTAGTTTAGGCAATACAGAATACTTGGGAAGGCCGATGAATCCTTCATCTTAGATATTTCATT
Source organism: Macrothele yani (assembly GCA_039090855.1). NCBI lineage: Eukaryota > Metazoa > Arthropoda > Arachnida > Araneae > Macrothelidae > Macrothele > Macrothele yani. The sequence continues at coordinate 44,800,615 of CM077006.1, forward strand.
CCATGCCACATCTGCTCTAGGATATCTAGCTTCATCAATATCATAGTCTGGGAACATAGCATGAAACAAGGGACCAGCATGATCACAGCTTGCTATAGATAGGTTATGCTCCCCAACGAATGTAGTAAACAGCAATTCAGCATTTATCACGCTATTTTCATTCTTTTTTGCAAAAAAATTATCCAAAGGCTTTTATTAAGTCTCATTTTACATAATCCTTGTGTTTTTTTGACTGGATATGCCTTCGGCAATCATCTCGTCCTACATGGGCTACTTATTACTCTCATATTAGAAGGCACGCAAGGAAACCTTTATTTCAGCATTTGTAACATTTTTCCATTTCCTAGCTCGAGATTTGGGAGAAAGATTTGGATGCTCCTGGAGAAACCTCTTTGCATATTTATTTGTTTCAGAAACTATAATTCCAAGGATGAAATTAGTAAAAAACAAGTAAAAATATGCAATAGGTGCCGCATCAGTTGCAGGAGCATGTTTGGGCCCCTGCATTTCATGATAATCAAAAGGATGCTGAGGTTGTTGATCATTTCCCTCTATTACATCCTCCCATTTGCTTTCATGACCTGAAGATTCACTATCAAGATTTTTACTTTCGGAAGATAAAAGATATTGTGTGCGTGACACAGTGGCTAGTTTTCTGGCTTGATGTTGCTTGGCCAATATCACTCTCAGATGATTCAAAATCATCACTATCACTTGGCAAACTTTTACTCTCACAACAACAAGCCATTTCAAATAACCTTACAAAAACATTTCACGCAGTAGGAAAAATCACGTCTGCTAGTCTGAGGAACAAGCTATCAATAAAGTCATCCTCTGCTTGGAAAAAGAGGGGGATTCACAATTCACGGAGTTTTGTGATTGTGTCCGTTTGTTTGGGGAAAAAGAAATGAATAATGTGAAGAGCTTCTAGTAATAAAACACCGCATTTCCTTCTCTCACGCGACGAAAGTCAGCAAAAAAAAAAAAAAAAATTAACACCTGCCATCGCAGGATCATGCGTCACTTTGAACGGGGCTCGAAAAAGTTATTTCCGATAGTACTACGTTTTTTAATTCACCAACAATGCCAAGTGAACAGCCCTGTCTCAACTGTAGTAGGAAAAGTTTTGGCTAAAGTAGCCTTTCTCCCGTCATACGGAGAAAGCAAGTGGGAAGCCCGATAGCAAGCGCAAACTATTTCACGATACGACTCTTACGATATTATCGCTGTTTGACAATATGATTCATGGAGATTCCATTTCAAAACGATATGATTAATAAATGATATGATCGACACTGATATCTTCCGTCTGATTCAGAAATTACTCGGATCAAAATCGAACGCCGACGAATCGGCCGTATCGCCTAAAAGGGTTAACAAAAAAGGATACAAAATTGAGGTTCTCCAAAACGCACTGAAATTCGTAATTCTTCCAACCTGTCCGTAATAGTTGGCACCTCTGTATAGGTATCTAAAATCATTCCACATTTACCATGATAACCCTGTATATTTAAATCGCAACAACTTAAAATCTAAAAACCAATCTTTAACCTCTGACTTCAATCTGGTATACAATTAGCATTTAAAAAAGAAAGAATTCTGATAACATACTGACGAACCCTGGAACATAATTAGCTACCATATTTTTCCCACACTCATAAGCTAAGTAAGGGTTATTGAAAGTGATTTCCGATTTTTTTTCCAGTACTATATATTTATGAGAAATAAATTTACGAGGTTTACATATTTCATAACTACCAAGCAAAAATTTTTTCAATGGGAAAAAAATCTCCAGTACAGCTAGCACAGTCACAACAGGGAATTAATTTTTATATTTAAAGTTTTGTGCAATTCACATCATTCCATAACTTTGGCTTCACTGAGTGGTGATTCACTTGACTTTCACAAATTCTAAATGAAAGTTGCCCTTCCTCCAACGTAAACACAAAGCACAAACTGGAGCAGTGGTTCACAAAACTGCAATTAAATTACTCACCTTCGCGGGCACAACAACGTCTTCAAAAGTCACTCCCGTTGTATTTGATGCCCTTTGTCCCATATTCCATTCCTGCAACGTAATAATAATGTATACATGAAACGATAAAACAACAGTATATGAGCATATAAATGAACACAATAAAAATCAGCAACAACTTTCGGAAACTTCCCAATTTCATACAACTTAATACTTTTTTCTCTTTCAATCAAGCCCCAAAGTAAATATTTCATACACCAGGATTTATCCTAGATGTTTTACAAAGGGTGGTGCACCCTGCCTGCCCTTTAATTTAAAAAATCCCACCCTCAAGCCTAAAGTGACTGCCCTACCCCTAACAGTCCATTTGAAAAATTCCACCCTCAAGCCTAAAGTGACTGCCCTACCCCTAACAGTCCATTTGAAAAATCCTACCCTCAAGCCTAAAGTGACTGCCCTACCCCTAACAGTCCATTTGAAAGAGATGCGCATGCATTTATTAATCATCTACATGAAACAATTTCTAGATGGTTAGAAAACCAGTCTATTATTACATATCTTGGTATCTTAGATCTTAGAAAATTAGGGTCAGAAATCACTCTAAGCCTTTATGGCACTGCTGAAGTAATGGAGCTGGCTGAGTACTTCAACCTAGATGAGGATTATTAACTATTACAGTAGGATGAGTACAAATCAATGTTTTTATCTCAACCTGATATTAAGAGCAGTAATTTGTCAATTCCAAATATATGTTCAATTCTGTCAAAATCATAAGGAACTGTGGGTAGAAGATTCCCACTAATACAGAAACTTTTAAACATTGCATGTCCCTTAGCAATTTCAAATGCTGAAGCAGAAACAATATTTTCTGAAATTAAACTAGTACTGATTGATAACAATATATATATTAATAATATTTTAAGATCCACAGTGAATTACTGTTGAACTTTGCCAGAGAATAAACATTGCTAGTACGATCTTGTTTTTGTAAGATCAATGTATACTAGAATGCTCTTTGAAAGTGCAAGTTGCCCCTTTATTTTTCAAAACAAGCACCCTTACCTTTTTTAGTCCTAGGATGAACGCTGTATACACAAGGTATGATTTACTACTAGTCACAGAACTGAGTTACTAAAATCTAACTACAACATAATGAGTTCCAAATTGACATATATGAGTTATAACGAAGTTCACATATATCAAATGCTTTTAAGTATCCCTTCAACTTCATTCATTATACTGTATATGGGTTCAACAACAGCAACAACAACAAAAAGTCTACCCAGTCCTGGACAGCTATTTGTGAATTTATGGGGAAATGTATTGAAATCGCCCTAAAATGTTTTGACACTATACTGGAAAACAGAAAGGAGAGGTACTGGTGAGCAGAGTTGTATAAAAATAAAATGTATCTGCATACACAACCATTAAAACAGAAAACTTGCTGCAAACTCATGAATCACGATAACAATAGAATAAGATAATTTAAAGAAAAATTAATATAACAATACATAATTATTAGAACATTACAGATTCCAGAGAGGACAAAAGTACATTACGACTGAATGCGTAGAAATGTGTGTAAAATGGACCTTAAGGCCAAAAGTTTAAAATATTGAACTATGAACCTCATAAAAATAAGAGACTAATTAAAGAAAGTTTTTATATCTAGAAAAACAGTTCTGTTAATGAACCTTCAAAAATTATAAATAGCATTTTCAACAACTTAATTCAAAAATAGTAGACTTATAAAATACAAAAGGAAAAGATTTTAATTTTATAACTGGCAACTGCAAGAGAAACCTGGCAATAAAATTTAAATTCTTTCTATGTAAATGGAACTTTTGTTACAGTTCCTATATATTGAGAACAGGTATTGATAAAATCAAGAGGCTAGAAATGTCTGTAAAAACAAAAGAACTCACTATCGGAAGATGTGAAAAATAGTTGAACATTCTCACGTTAAGATAGAATTAAATACATTAATCTGAGTAAAGCCTTGAGTAAGTGTTTTAATTGCTGTACATAACATTTTTATTTTTTTTAATCTACACGCCAAAACTATCTGCAAAATCTGCTAATCTGCAGAATATAGACGTACGCGTGTACGTCTATATTCTGCGACTCTGCTGGTGAGACAAAGAAATAATGAAAGTTCACTGGCTTAACAGCCTGGCACTGACTAGATCTCTTCAACTCTTTTTTCAATGATGACATGCCAGCAAAGTACTATTAATTTCTTTACCTGGTACTATAATGAGCATTACTGTCACTTCACAAATGACAGTCACTCAATACCAATATTGTGCCCATTTTAGTAAGCTACACACCAATTACTCTTCCAACTAATTCATTTCTACTATGAAGGCAAGTACTACACAGAGTTGTATAAAAATAAAATGTATCTGCGTACACAACCATTGAAGCAGAAATCTTGCTACAAAACGGCGAATCACAATAACAATAATAATAACAATAATAAGGTAATTTAAAGAAAAATTAATAAAAAATAATTATTAGAACATTACAGATTCCAATCAGGAAAAAATAAGTACATTACAATTGAATGTGCATCAATGTGTGTGAAATGGACCTTTACGGTAAAATATTAAAATACTGGACCATGAACCTCATAAAAGCAAGAGACTAAAGAAAAAAATTTATATCCAGAAAAACACAATGAACTTCAAAAATTATAAATAGCATTTTCAACAATTTAATTAAAAATAGTAAACTTACAAAATACACAAGGAAATATTTTAATTTAATAACTGGCACCTGCAAGAGGAGCCTGGCAATAAAATTTGAATTATTTCTGTGCAAATGAAACTTTTGATACAGTTCCTACACACTGAGAACAGGCCTTGACAAAATCTAGAGGCTAGAAATGTCTGCAAAAACAAAAGAACTCAGAAGATGACTACCACAGGTTTGGGAAACTTTTTGCAAATACTTGCAATTTGAGTGAAGAAAAAAAAATTAAAAAAATTGCAGTTGTTGAGTGCCCCATGGTGTAAAATGATCCAAAACTTTGCAGATGGAAATTCTCACCAAGTCTTTGACATCATCATCATCAGAGATGAAAGCAGGATATACCAATATGACTCCCAGATGAAGCATCAATTGGCAGTCTGGGTGTTTCCAAAAGAAAATCCACCTGCACAACTAGCACCCTATGAGTGCTGACTAAAATATGGTGACCTCATTTTGCTCTGCCAGTAGACACGTTGCAATGCTTACCCTAGAGCAGGGAAAGTGAAACTTTTAAGAGTGTGTACACTCAAACTAGTGGGAATCTTCTAAAAAAATTAGCCTGCATGCCCATGGAAAGTTTTAGAGTAGATTATCAGTTATGTTCATTCACAAACAACAGAAGAAAAATATAAGCTAAGTTAAGCCAATGCCAAGCATTTTCTTCTATTATTGCCAATGATGTGTACACTGGGTCTATGAGGATTTTAAAACGTGTCACATGTTCTTGAAACTGTCAAGCTGGCATCAGGTCAATGTGGGGTGTCTTCTGCAAACAGCTCTCACTGCTCTCATCGGCACTCAAAAGGAAAGGGGTTAAACAGCAGGTCCCCCTTCCTTCTAGTCTGGGGAGAGAGGTGATTGGACGTGCAGATGTGATCATTGAACCTTCTGCTCCTCGCTATGACCCTTCAAGTTACAGCCAGGAAGAATTCTTTCACACTCTTTCTTAGATAAATCCAGCAAATTTACATCTCGCTATTCGCCTGAAGGCCCTCTTATGGGGCGCTTATCTCTGAAGACACATAAGCTGGAGCAAATCCCCTTCCTCAGCCCTTATTGAAATTCTCTAAGCTATTCTTGACATTCAAAACTGGAAAATATTCCTTTGTAACAGCTGTTTCATAATGATAATGGCTGTGATGATAATCATCATATATTCATTTATTATGGATGTGGTTTAGAGAATCTGGAGGCTGCACTTCATGCCATGTGTCAACAGAATTTTTTTCATACGCCATCTTGGGCACACATGCCACAGGTTTGCTACCCCTGCTCTAGAGGATCATAGAACAGTTACGGCAGAACCGTATATTACTCTGCATCTGTCTTAAGTATTCCAAGTAATAAGGAAGAAAAGGCCAAAAACAGTACACTGCAGAATCTTGTTGTACAACGACTCTGCATGATCTTGTACAATGACTCTGCCCATACAATAATGGAAACATTGGATTTTTTGGGGTCCAATTTGTGAACAACACATCATATAATACCGACCTAGCTCCTTGTGACTTTTTCCTGCTTCAAATGTGAAGAAAAGGCTGCGTGGTACTCGTTTTGACAATCCAGAAAAGGCCATTACTGCTTACAAAAAACAAATTCATATCATCCCAAAACAAACATGGCACCAATTTTTTAAAAACTGGTTATGGAGGCTACACCTTTGCATAGAAAGTGGTGCATAGTTTGTTGAGAAACTATAATTAAAATTACTGCTTAAAATTAAATAAATTTTAAAAATCTGGAAAATTAAGCAGTCATATGCATACTATTTCCTCAGCAATTGCAACTTTCTATGTAAATCAAAGCAAGGTTCCCACTCAAAAGTAATAAAAAAATTCCCTGACTTTTCCAGGTTCTCCAGGTGGTTTTTAAAGTTTTCTGGAGTGGCATGTTGCACAGAATTGTTACATTTCATTCCATTCATTTTTCTCACCAAAGCACAAACTTGTGCATTCTTTAAGTAATTTGTCTTTATAAAATTACCTGCTTTTCATTAATAACAACTAACTGTGCACATTATTTCTGTACCAAAGTTCCGGGAACTTTTGGGAATACTACCCACACGGAATTTGTAAATACATTCCCATAGAAACAGGTCATATGTAGGAAAAAAATCTGTCAGTTGAATAGTTTCAGTTTTCTATAACACAATGCAGCTAAGCTTAATGATGGAATGGCTCTGTTCAAAGAAACATGTTTCAAGAGAACCAACAGACAAAGGACTTTGATCCATCATTTGGTTGGTTCTGTTGTGAAGTGTTTCTTCAAGCAGGAGCCATTGTGCCTAATTGTTCCATGTTATACCAACTGCCTGCAGAAATTGAACAAAGCTTAATAACTGATAATTTTAAAAATTCAATTTTGCATCTTTTTTAGAGAATAAAGGAAATACTTAATATAACTGAAAGTAAGATCTACCAAATTCTAGGCAGGCAGTAATTGAAAGCAAAAGTTTGAAATCTTGAAAAAATAAGTTTTTTTGGCAAAATAAAGTATCCATTGATTTTTACAGAAAAAGGGGTAATTTTCCCTGAGTTTTCCCTGATTTTTACAAAAAAAGGGTAATTTTTCCTGAGTTTACCCTGATTTTTGGAACCATTTTCAAATTCCCAGATAATTCCAGGTTTTCCCTGTTTTCCAGGTTGAGTGGGAACCCTGTCAAAGGCAAATGCTATTTTTAAGCAGTCTGGTGAAATAAAGTCAAGTTTATAATGAAATTAGCAATTTGCCTTCCACTAACCTCACTGAAAAAAAAAATGGAAAAAGATAGATTATCACATTCTTCAAAGGGACATTAGATCTTGCCTTTGGCCTTTCTGTTCTCAGATATTCCAAAATTCTATAATTCTTTTTATTTTTACCCATATGATTTCAACAATGCTATGAAAAAAAAAATGTCAATAATGCAAAAGGATAAATTAGGTTTGCAGATGATATCCTACATAATTTTGTTGAATAGCGTAAAATCAACATACATAATTGAATGAACGCAGCATGAACAGAAGACTGGAAACAAATAAGGCAGTTATTGCTTAGCAGAGCAGTTATTATTACCTTTCGGCCTTTTGTCACCCCTGGTGAATCAGCATCAACAATAAAGCCAGTAAATGCTTTACTAGGAGGACACTTAGGATCAGGATTGGATCGAGCTAAAACAAAATACCTGTTAAAAAAAAAAAAAAAAGGAAAAATATTAGCCATAAAATAAATATCAAGCAATAACCACACACGCACAAGCTCAATGTTTTGTATACTTATGAGCAGTCTAGTACAATTTTTCCAACAACTAGCCCAATCCCCATTAATCCACTTAAAAAAAAATTAATTGGATCTCTGACTCTCTCTCTCTCTCTCTCTCACACACACACACACACACACTGACCCCAACAAAAATGCACACATTTTCTACTGCATCAAAAGATGAAAGTTTTTCTATGATAAACGATTTCATAAATATCATAAACACATAATTATAAGATTTCATATGCCAATAACTTGTCATGACCACATTTTATATTATTATACTTCCTTTTGGTTCAAAAATTGCTCAAAATACAGACAGAGTTGAAAAAGTTCTTGACCATGGTTCTCGCCAGGGTTCCAGAATCAGGGGTGAAAATGTCCCCCAGGCTTTTTTTCTGGTGGTGATTTTGAAAAATCAGGGGTGAATTTTAAACAATCGTAAACTTAGAGAAAAATACTACATTATGGGGGTAAAAAACGAACAAACACAAAAATAATATAAATATTTTATACATATCTTCTAATTTTGTTATTAAATATTTCAGCAGCTTTGTGAAATGGAAAGCTTTCTAGTGTTGCATTTGCTGCTGATATTCGAATCAAATTTTTTAAAGTTTATTCTTTCAGTCTGTTGCAAAATTTATCTTTTATTTGATTTTGTGTGCTAAAAGAATGCTCTACTAATGCAGAACTTATCGGCACAACCAAAGCAATTTTATACAACACTATGCTTGGATACACATCTTTATACCTGCAAATGAAAAGTTCTGCAACATCTGCAAATTTAAAACCAGCATAGTTATTTTTTAGCAGAATATATATATGGATATTCACTCAACAGGCATTTCAAATCTTCAAAATCTTTGAAGTGGTCTAACAACTTCAAAACAAATTTGCATGACACCGATGGGGATATTTACTTCCCATCCCAAAAGCGTTTGAGCAAATTGGCTCCTTTCACAACAATGAATAATAAAATAAACATAGGGACCTTTACAACGTTAAAAACAAAAAATCACTTTAACACTGTATCATTTTCGTCGGTTTCGACTTCAAGAGAGTCGTACATTTTGCGCCATTTCTCTTGAAAGTTAAGATTTTTTTAAATTTAGTTGGAGGTACAGCAGGAACAGCCTCACTTCATTTCTCAGGCAATATTTCACTGTTTAAAATCATAGCATTCGATGCCGAACTTGCAGAATCGTCAGTAGAATGCTTCCTCTTTCTAATGAGGAACTTTTCCGTTGTTATAGTAAGAACAAATACCAGAGCTGCCAACTTTTCAAAATCAGAAACCGGGACATCAACGCGCGTATTTAGACTTTATAAATAATAAAATTATATATTATAGGTTTCTCTATTTTTTTTAATTACAGTTAATTATTTAATACAAATAAAGGAATATTTACAAAAAAAAAAAATTAGTATTTTAAGTATAAAATAAGATTAACAAACCTTGTTAACGAGTTTCATTTTTAGAGAGTGAGACACTATTTTTTTCAGAGAGTCACTAATTTTTCTCCCCACCATAAAAGAAGTCTTATCACATAAGGCAAGACAGTTCATCCATGGAATACCAAGATACTGAAATTCTTCAGAAACAAGTTTGACAATATTTTCACCTGTTGAACTGGTTTCTAGGCATGGCAAAGAGAGCAGCATGCATCTCACTCGCTTGCAATGATTATCAAAATATGTTACCACAATCCCCCCCCCCCCCAATTCCTAAATCAAGAAGATTGCTTGCAAAAATCAAGATTTACTATAAAATCAAGAAGATTTGAGACAGTACCAGAACTGTTAATTTATGATTATCTATTATTAGGGGAGAGCGGTAATGTATGGGATGTGCTAGCAGTATGTTTGATGATACTTGTATTCAATTATTTTTCTGTATCAGTCACTCATAGATGGAGTTCAGAAATTGTGATGATTTTCAAGGTTTTGAATTTTTTTTTTTTTTAATTGAATGATACAATTTTAGAAATAACTTGATTTTGTTTAAGCAATGACAAGAAAGTGACTTGTTTGTTTAATGCCCTTGGATGGCAATTTTATCCATCACGAATGCACGATAGCGCTAATTTAGATAAAGAATGAATAGTGTAACTTTGAGAATATGAATACGTTTGAACACCATGCATCAATTCTTACAAATTTTCAGCTTCTTCACTTTCGTTTTCACGTTTTCAGGAAAAAGAATTATGATAATGGGAAAAATCCCCCCCCCCCTCTCTTTGTCAAGCTGAAATGCAAACCTTATTTTTTTTTGGGGGGGGGGGATATTCAAGAATACAGGATACATGTTCAGAACATCATTGGGGGGTGGGGGGAATACAATTACAGGAGAATTCTTTGCTACATCCAATTTTCGTTTTCGGACAGTTTTCCTCCATTTTCAAGTTGAAATACAAATATTTATAAAATAAAATGATATTTAACAACAATACTAGGCAGAGGAAACATCGCGTGAAAAATAAAATTACGATTATGAGAGAAATCTTCACTGTGTCTAACTTCCGTTTTCGAACATTTTGAAAGATGAAACTTCCGTTTTCGAAAGTTTCCAGTGAAAAACATTCTCCTCCACTACCAATTGCCCCGAAATTTCTGTTCAATCATGCATCGATCTCGAGGAAAACTCCAATTATGACGGAAAAGGAGAAATTTCTCGAAGCTGTTACACGCTCATGCCTGAAGATTACAGGGAAATTTTTGTGCCTTCGAATTTCCGTTTTCGGAAATTTTCCCTACATTTTCCAACTGAAATACAAATATTTTTGGAATAAAGTGATGCATAACAGCAATACTGGACAGAGGCAACATCGCAGGAAAAATAAATTAAGATTATGGAAATCTTCATTTCGTTTACTTCCGTTTTTGAAAGACGAAATACCGTCCCGATGCGTATTTTTACGCGTTGGTAAAATTTTGTTGGAATAGCTGCGCTAATTGGCGCAATTAGCGCAGCTATTCCAACACTGAGGGAGAGCAAGTTTGGAAGGATTGGCGGGAGGGGGGGGGGTGCGATCGCTCCCAGCTAGAAACATGAGATAACATAAGGTTCAATCGCTATGAGATCATAATAAAACAAAAGCAGGAGTTTACACTAAGCGACAATAACAACGATATGAAGTTCCATCAGTAAAAAAAATTTACGAGCTATTTTGGCGAAAATCCGGAAGAAACTATCTTCCGACCATAAAACTACCCAAAACTTTCGGGAAATCCGGAATACTTGGCAGGTATGCGGACGTCATTGCACCGATATCGGCTTTTCCGACATATGTAATATCCCCTTGCCGTTCTTCACCCGAACCCAATATCGTGTTTGCTGATGTATCCAATATCTGAATTTCAAAGGTGCTTACTTAGAAACGGGACCATTAATAGTTTTCATATTTGCGCGAAAAAAAACTATAAATATATTCACAAAATGCGATCGCAGTTTAAGCCGTGATTTTAACAAAAAAGGACACAAAATTCAGAACTTTTACGAAATACATTGAAATCCGCAATTCTTCCAACCTGTCCGTAATTCTGTAATCATGTGGCCGAAACCGTAATGGTTGGCACCCTTAGCAGCGCATGGGCTTTCGTCTCGTTGCACTCTACGCGGATTATCACGTAATCCGTTTATTGTACGATTGTACCCTGACGACATGAAATCGGCACATGTGACGAACAATAGGATTGTACCGTGACGTCGTGAAATCGGCACACGTGATCGAAAACGGCATCACCTTCGTATAGATTTTCCATGCTAATAGCTCACGATTGAAATCTTTCTGCACGCACGCCCATTTTGCGCGCCACTTTATTTTTCTTGCGCGAATTCAAACTTCTTTGCGCGAAACGCGCGTCTGCGCACGCTATCGGGAACCCTGTTGACATACACCTGCTATACAAAAACAACCATTGCACTATAACCAGGATTCCTACAGATTTATAGAAAATAGATTCCAGTTTTTTTTTGGTTGGAGGTTTAACGACCACTGCGAGCAACTCAATGGGCTATAAGCGGTCGCCCGTCCCTAATTTAGGGCCACTGGCTCCAAGGAAGGGAAAGAGCCAACGCCATATGACAAACACGGCATCCATGCCTCACCAGGATTCGAACCCAGACCCATCTTGGAAGAAATTATCAGAAGCCATCGCTTAGACCACTGCACCACAGGGGTGGCTCCAGGAGTTCATAAAAATTCCAGAAGCTTGAATTTTTACTAGAATCACAGTGCTTAGTTTTATATTTTGCAAATTGGGTTGAAATTTACTATACATTTAGAATTCTTATGCAGTCCTATAGGTTCCACTGTTACAGAGTGTTCTCAAGTGTGTGTTATGTCTTCAACAATGTGTCAAAATTTCCCCATATAAAAACTGCTTTGTATAAAACATATGAAGCAATCTAGAACCTAGCAGAAAGATTATAATACATAACAATTTTGCTATGGCACTGAATAATCCTTATTCCACAGTCATCTATTCTCATGCACATTGGTAGCAGTGAGGTCAGATAACAATCGCCTTCAGTGAAGAAAATGTGTGCTAAAAGGAACTGCCATCTTGGACTTACGAGAAGGTTTCCACACGCTGTTGTGACTCCAACAGCTATGCGACAAACCAAAATGGCTACAAATATGGAACTCAAATATCTTGCACTACAGCATCAAATGAGAGGACATCACGTCTTCACACTTCATGGAAGGAAGCGATGTCATCGCAAGCGGATGCTGCACTGAGCTAGAACAAAGTGACACAATTGATCCAAAGCTTTCAACCGATTTTTTTTTTCATTGCAAGAAAAAATTCCAGGACATGTCACAAAAATATAAAAAAATCAAGGAGCCTGGAAGAAAGGAAAATCAAATTACAGGACTTTTCCGGGATTCTAGGCACTATGTGAACCCTGTACAACTTTAGAAGATTTCCTAATATCTTCTTATCACACACTGCAGAACCAAGAACTCCCTCGGGAACTAATCAAAGATCTTTATGATTTTTCGATTCCTCAGATAAATATTGGTGTTTCATATACTAGTATGTTCAAAAAGTTCTGGAACTTTTTATATTAAAAAAGAATGAGTACAGATAATACCTGTTTATGTGGTGTTTCATTTGAAGTAGTCAACCTGTGCAACTATGCATTTTTGCCAGCACTCATACAAAGATTTAAATGCAGATTGCAAGCCTTCTTTTGCTACATCCTCCAGTGCCTCCATCACAGCTTGCTGCACTTCTTCGGAACTTGAGAAGCATCGCCCCTTAAGCAAATTCTTCATCCGGGGGAAAAGTAAGACGGGGTGAGATCAGGAGAATAAGCTGGTTGAGGAAGAATGGGAATGTGATGTTTGGGCAGGTAATCGGACACCAGAAGGGATCTGTGAGCCGGCGCATTATTGTGATGGAGAACCCACGAGTTGGTCTTCCAAAGATTGGGTCGCTTGCGTCTCACTGATTCTCAGAGATGTTTCAGGACGTTGGAGTACTCTTCCTTAGTGACTGTACGACCATGCTGAAGGAATTTCTTGTGTACAACTCCCTTGCAATTGAAGAAAACTGTTAACAAGACCTTTCCTTTGGAGCAGTCAGCATTGAACTTTTTGGTCGTGGTGACGACGGTGACTTCCACACTTTTGACTGTCTGTCGGATTGGGGGTCGTACAGAACGCACCAAGTCTCATCACCAGAGATAAATCGATTCAAGAGATCGGGATCTGAATTCACTGCATCGATGTTTTCCCCGCAAACTTGCATGCGCTCATCCATTTTTTTCTTGTGTCAGGCTTTTGGGAACAATTTGTTGGCACACGTGATGCATGCCCACTTTCTCTGTTAAAATGGCATGGCAACTTCCACCTGAGATGCCAGCAAATTCCGCAATCGCATTGCTGCAACAGTTTTTCAACGGTCATTTTTCACAATTTCTTTGACAATGGCGATTTGTTCATCCGTTGTGGATGTTGAAAGTCATCCTGACCTCTTATCATCCTCGATGCTCTGTCGCCCATTTTCAAATTGTCGATGCCACTCATAAACTCTAGTTTGACTCATTGCACTCTCACCACACACTGACTTAATAATTTGAAAAGTCTCAGCGAAAGATTTTCCAAGCAGAACACAAAATTTTACACTTGAACGCTGTTCAAAATTTGAAATTATTGTCCTCGCGACAGGGAGCCTCAAATGCCTGTAATCACGAACTACGCACATACACTGTACATGTTGGGTCTGGATCAAACCGGTTCTGGCTGGTCGGTCACATGATGCTCTTCACTTGCTCAGCAGGGAATGACGTAATTCACTGACATCTGGCAAATATTCAAAAAGTTCCAGAATTTTTTAAAATACTGATACAGTGGTATCTACTACAAACAAAAACAAGGTGCACCAATGGGCTCTCTGCTTTTCCCCTTGCTTGCCAAAAATTATTTACAAAATATTGAAAAATTAATGACTGCTCCATCCCCCTTAAAACCCACTATTTGCTTAAGGTATATAGATGACATCTTCATCATTTTTCCCCGCCAGAAACACTCATTAATGGAACTCATGTCATCCATAACTTCTAAATACCCAAACTTAAGATTTTCATCTCAATAACAGGTCAACAATAGTATCAGCTTCCTGGATGTTAACATCAACATCAGTTCAGACTATTCGCTCGGCCTCTCTTTTTACAGGAAACCTACTACCACCCACAATATCATACCTTACCAATCTTGTACTTTTGTTTGAAAAATATAAACTGGCTGCTATTAAGTCTTTCATAAGGTTCGTACTTTTACGAGCAAAATAAATTCAAGCACCTTTCAATGACTTCTTAAAACCAAATTATCATATATGTATGATGTCGGTCGGCCAGTAGGTAGGTTGGTAGGTATTTTAGCAAATTCAAACCATTAAACTTAGCTGGGATGGACACACCTTTGATGACCTGCCTCTGTTACACCCTGCTTCCCGGTTGGTTTATTTTATTAACTTTGAATTGCCCCTCTGTCTTGCTGTTTCTCAAAATCATTTTATTTTGTGGAATATTTTGAAGGGGTATATTATTTTCGTATTCACCCTCTGGCAAGAAAGTGTCTCTAACCCCAGTGAACAGAAGCCCATCACGATTTGCGAATACATCATTCCGCTTATTTTACTCCCATGGCTGACGTTTTACTCTGTATTGATGTCATAGCCAAGGTACCAGCTGTCCACGTGCTCCCTTGAGTTTAATGCAAGTTCTACGCTATTTGATTAGCTTGGTGTTTTTATGGGAACTACACCGAAATTTCCAATAGAACTTTTCAGCACAAAAATTATTTTACATATGCTCTTTTATATTATTACAGTCAAACCTTGATATGTCGAAATTTTCGATATGTCGAAATATTTTCATTTCCCCTCACGCGTAATAGAAAACTAATGTAAAACATACTCGTTAACTCGAAATGTTTCTAATCTCACTCTCGATATATCAAAATTTTCCCTTTGTCATCATTGAATTTAAAAAAAAAAAAAAGAACTCCCAGAATATGCAAGAGTGTTTGACCGTCACACAGGAAAAACTTGAAGCTGGTAGGAAACCTGATAGGAGCTTAAGCCCCCGAGTTACACTTTCAGCAACCCCCTAACCCCCGACACAGGAGGATGCATCAAGAAAAATCGCAGTTGTTTAAATCACCTGGAATGGCGACAGTCGTTCGGGAAGTCATGGGAATGCGAAGTGTTTCATCTCAGCATCAATATATTACCCCCCCCCAGCCATCGCAACCAGGCCACCCAAGGAGGCGACTCACTAGGCTGCCAAAGCTTTCCTTGCATTCTTTCAATGGACGCCTATCTGAATGCTGCTAAAACGATGCCTACTAAACATAAGTTTAATATTTTCTCGATAGCTGATAAAATGCGAATCATAGAAGCTGTAGAGAAAGGTGGTAAAAAGAAAAACGAGATCGCGAAAGATTTCGAAATCCCTAGCAGTACTTTATCAACAATTCTGAAAAATAAAGAAAAAATTGTAAAGAGTTTTGATGACAACCATGGGAAAAGGAAAAAAATTAGAAGCTCTGAATACCCGGATGTTGAAACATGCTTAATGAAATGGATTACCAAATGCCGTTCACAGAACTTGCCTCTTGGTGGAACTCTAGTAAAAGAAAAAGCTGAAGATTTTGGAAAAAAGTTGGGACACACAGATTTTAAAGCGAGTAATGGTTGGTTCGAGAACTTCAAGAAAAGAAACAACATAACTTTTCTGAAGATGTGTGGTGAAAGTGCTAGCGTCGACCAAGAATTGTGCATAGACTGGAAAAAGAGAGTATTGTCACCAATCCTGGAAAAACACGATCCAAAAAATTTTTTCATGCTGATGAGACAGGATTATTTTTTAAGTGTATGCCTGATAAAACTATGGCCATTAAAGGTGAAGCATGTCATGGTGGGAAAAGAAGCAAAGAAAGATTGACTTTGCTGTTTTGTGTTAATATGGATGGTTCTGAAAAGCTCACACCTATTCTGATATGTAAATCTGCTAAACCCCGATGTTTTTCGGGAATCAAATCTTTTCCAATGACTTAGTGAACAAAAAGGCTTGGATGACTGAAGAAATTTTCACTAATTGGTTAAAGGAATTAGACAGAAAAATGTCTGGTGAACAGTGCGATATTGTTCTTTTCTTGGACAACTGTACAGCACATAATAGGGTGTCTAAATTAAAATCTGTAAAAGTTGAGTTCATGCCACCAAACACAACTTCTGAATTACAGCCTCTAGACAGGTATTATTCAGAGTTTTAAGGTAAAATATCGTCACAAAGTTGTACAAAAATGCATTGCTGACATTGATGAAGGAAAGTCAACAAACGTGGACATTTTGCAGGCGATGCATATCTCTGACAGAGCTTGAAGGGACGTCACTGAAGAAACCATAGTTAATTGTTTCAAAAAGGCAGGATTCGTTCGAAATGCTGAAAATGGAAAGCAACCAGATGATCCTTTCAGCGAAAATGAAGACAATCAACAGCTAAATGAAGACTGGCAACGTCTTTCTAAGGCATTAAATATTGAAGAAAGTGGGACTTTTCAAGATTTTGTTGAAGTTGATGGAAATGTTGCAGTGACTGGGGAATTAAGTGACGAAGATATTATTGCTGAAGTAAAAGTTGTATCAGAGGAAGAAGATGAAATTGAGGAATCGCCTTTACCAAAAGTGACTTGCCGAGAAGCTAAGTCATTAATAGAAAAACTTTGAAATTTCGCCGAGTCAATGCTGAATATGACGCCAGAGACTTTCCATGCCCTTGCCCAATTGGAAAATGTGATTGAACGATTTAGTATCTGTTACCAAACTGTTATAGATGACTATTTTGAAAAGTGAAGAAATGTAAGATTACATTTTTGTATGTACTATACATGTACATACAGCACTACATGTACGTATAACATAGTACTACTACAGTACATACTACTGTATAATAAAATGTGTATCCAGTCATTTCAAGCTTCGCTTTATTGGCTATCAGCATTTTCGTGGATAATACTGTACATACCCAATTCTCTATCTGCAAGATAAGGTAAGTGATTTTTTTTTAAAATTTGTAAAAAACACAGTACATATTCTTTTATGAAATTTTGAAACTTTTTGATATCTCGAATTTTCGGTATCTTGCATCTTTTTTGTACTCCCTTCAAGTTTGACATATCGAGGTTTACCGGTACTTAAAAAAAAATAAAAAATTCAAGTACTCTGTATAGAGTCCTAAACTTTTTCAAGTACTTTCAAGAACTTGAAAATGAACTTTCTTTTTTTTCAAGGATTTTTCAAGGAGTGTACAAACCATGTTACATACACAGAGCTAACCTTATTTGCAATAGCCCTCCTGCTTTACAAAAAGAATATCAGAACATGATCAACACTGGTAAATTGCATGGCTTTCCACCCTCCTTAGTACATCAAGAAATTTGAGACACAGAATAGAAATACTAGTTTACTTCCTGAACCTTCCACCACCCACCAGTTTGTTGGCACTATGCCCTTTAGCCAGTCCTTCAATCATAAAGTTTGCTCAGTTTTCAAATCTTTTGGCTACAGGATTGCAGTTAAACCACCTCCACATCTTCTCAACCTCATTCTTAAAGACAGAGATCCCAATAAGTCCCTGGATTTACAAGGAGTCTATTCTATCCCTATCAACACTTCCACAGGCATTACTCATTACATTGGTAGTGCTTACCACAGCATCAACCGGCGATTGATGGAACATATCGTTGATGTTAAGAAAGGCAACCCTTCCACCTTTCTTTCAATTTTGACTATCAGCAATACGTCCACAATTCTCGATTGGCAAAACGTAAAATGTATCACTCTGTTCAGTAATCGTAATCTAATATAGACGCACTTTTTCAGATTCCTGTTATTTGGAAAGCTATTTTGAAATCTAGCAACAACTGAGGCTAACACCATGGCTGAGGAAGGCAAAAGCCAGCTACCGAAACATTCAACCTATAACATAACCCTTTTTCGCGTGTGAGATTGGTGTTACACTATGTCTAAAACCATGACTAAGGAAATGTTGAACTAAATGAGAATACGATGCAATAGTCGCACAGGATTAGCTCGAGTTAAGGTTTTACAGCCACACGAAACATATACAGAAGTCAAACTTACGATAACCTTTTATTGGTCCAGCAATATTTGATGAGATCCAAAATATAGTACTGCAAGTTTTACACTTTACATATAATGCCTTAATTATCTGTCATATAATGTATCTTAACAACGATCGAACATCTCCACACACACACACACACACACACACACCACCCTAAGCAACTGCTGCATCGTCCTTTTTATCTAAAGTTCTTATCACATTCCTACGTCACTCTCTCTGACCTGAAAAGTGTTGACAACCTCATTCATGTAAGAGAGAAGATATCACGTGAAGTTTGGAAAGTGCAAAAGAGAACAAACTGAAATTTACATATGAAAAGAAACTAAAAATGAAAGTTAAATTAGAATATATGTCAGAAACCATTTACAGTTCTATAATGTAACCAATGTGCGATAAGAGAATATAAAGGATTCTTCTCATTTTTAGTGTTATGTGTTTCCCTGCACAACCTCTATGAAATGTTTGCTATCCTTCAAAGTACTATTCTCAAGCATCTATGCAAAGTTGCAGACGTCTATGTCAATTCTGGAAGACTTGGCAGCACTCTTGTTGGGAGAATACTCCACAACTATAAATGAACACATTTTGCTACTAGGTCTTGTCCCTTGAAAAAAAAAAAATTCATTTTTAATTTTTGGCCACAACCAAAATTGCACGGTGCAATAATCTTGGGTGAATATGAAGGATGATGCAGCTGTTTGGCTTCTTCCTCCTCCAGATAAGCTGCAACTGGGGGTTTGTCAGCACTGCCATTGTCATTGGGAAGGAGAGTCCCTAACGTGCCTGTTTTGGGATACTGCTCTTTCATCTCCTTAAAAAAGAAATGTGGTGTATTGCTGGCCATTTATCACCATTTTTTCAGGGAAGGTGTCCATTGCTGTCACTCCTTGGGAATTGGAGGAAATAAAAAAGGGAAAATTCTGTTACCTGAGAATCCAGGGATGTGGTCCATCATCTGCAACCCAAATGTAGATGTCAATTTTATCTTTCAGGGAGTGGTACAGTAATAAAATGATGTTTCATCATCTGAGACAGTGTCTGCTAGCTATTTGGGACAACTATGTTCAAACTTTGCCTGTGTCTTCCTACAACAGTCAACTCTAACTTTTCTTCTTTTTATTTTTCCCCTCTTTCCTAGTCCTGTCAGTTTGTGCTACCCTTTAGGCACATTTATTATATTTGCACTTTTAAGGTTGCAAAGTGCGCATAGTTTACGTGCAATTCATAAATGAAAAAACCATGAGGAATAATCACTCACCATAAAGATCATGGTAACCTCCAATGGACCAAACACTTCCAACACGTCAATTCATCGTGATGTAACTGGGCTTCCACAGGTTTACAGACCTCTTGCTTACGCTTCTTATTTTCGGGTGTGAAACATCGTTTTTTTTCCTTTGCCTTATAGTATGTTACTATAATGCTTGTCAATTCGATAAAAATCATACATACAACTCATTCATACAATTCAAGTAAAAACTATGTACATAAACCTTACATTCACAGGTGATTAAACCTTAGTCAACTCTAATTATGGAACTCCTCCTTCTGTTTCACAACCTCTGCTACTCCCACTGCAATTGTCACACCCATTCCGCCCCGCACATCCAATCCTCTAGTACTTTCGACAGATCCCTATCATCTTCAGGAGGCAGGTGTGTCTCATCCGCCCACCGCAGCTCAAGTGAGCAGAGCCATCGAGGCCTGGGCTCCAGTCGCTATCTCTGAATCGTTGTGTCTCTGGCGCCATCTATTGTCCCTGCTGCTCTTTTTTCTCTCTTTCTTTTTACGCTGCTGTTCAATTTTTATTATGGCTTTCCATTGTTCGTTTAAGTTATTTTGCTCATTAATGTTGCATAATCTTGATCTGTTTTTTTCAATTAACACTGATTCTGCAATTCTTAACTGCTTTTCGTTTTTACAGCTCTTAATAATTTTAATATCTTCAAACCTTGGACATTTTTGATTTTCCATACAGTATTGGGTCAATGCTGTCTTAGCCTCTTTTTTTACTTGAATTGTATGAATGAGTAGTTGTATGTATGATTTTTATCGAATTGACAAGCATTATAGTAACATACTATAAGGCAAAGGAAAAAAACGATGTTTCACACCCGAAAATAAGAAGCGTAAGCAAGAGGTCTGTAAACCTGTGGAAGCCCAGTTACATCACGATGAATTGACGTGTTGGAAGTGTTTGGTCCATTGGAGGTTACCATGATCTTTATGGTGAGTGATTATTCCTCATGGTTTTTTCCTTTAGGCACATGTTTTGCAAAACTTAAAATGTTGGTGAATAATTGCTTCCACACTACCAATCCATAAACTACCATCTAACCTGAACACTAATGTACAGATTTTCTTTAGCGAGTTCACAAACAGCAGTTTTTGTCTTCCTCTGAATTTGCATATCTATTCTGCAATAGTTCCACATGAACAGACATGATCCCCAAATACTTCTGATAAATCATCATGATACAGGGGCATATTTAGAGGGGGTAAGGCCCCCTTCAAAAGTATTTCATTCCTGTTAAAATGGGATTTACATTAGAATAAATGCTTTAATTTAGTAAAGATGCATTAACTTAAAATATAAAATAGTGCTTTAATTTTTTCTTCTATTTTTTATTAACTTTTATTTTGTCCTGATGGATCTCAAAAACTTTTATTTTTGCCCCCCACCCCAAGAAAAAACATTCTATATACGCGCCTGGCATGATATGCTGTTTTTCTTTCATTCATCTTTCCCACACTGCATTCTTATGAAAATGTAAATCTCTTTAGTAGGTTCCATAGCAAAAACACACGAAATTTACAGGCTAAACTTTGAGCACTGCCAGAAGAGAGAGAGAAATGATTATAATTCCTTTGTTTTTGATATGTAATGACAAGTTTAGACACAAACAAGGTGTAGCTAATGCATGCAAATCCGCAGAAACATCGAAAATGTTTTGAACATACCAGTTAGCCACACCCCCATTTGTGATCCACATCTTCTGTCCATTGAGAACCCAATCCTTGCCTTTCTTTTCTGCTCGCATCTTGATACCAGCCACATCTGATCCAGCACCTGGTTCTGTCACGCAATAGGCCTGCAAACAGAATTAACTCAAACTTATTAAAATGCAATGTAATTTATTACATAACATAGCAGAAAATATGTAGGCTATTCAATATAGAATTATCATAATTTAAAAAAAGAATGTACCAGTATAAAAGTCGTTTTTCAAAATATTATATGTGATACAATGCACTAATTCCAACACTTCAGCCACACAAATGGAAGCGATTTTTTGACAATTTTTTTCAAAATCGAATGGAAGCTATTTTTGACATGTTTTCAAATCCCCTCAGATGCCTTAATAACTTCATTTAATGAATGAAATTGTTTATTCCTCAGCTCCTTCTTTAAGTTTGGATGCAAAAAGAAACAAGTTAGTAAAATCATGCAATGCATTGATTATAATACGCTTTCCAACATTACAGAAATCATTACTCAAATTATCACTCAAATTATGAGAATAAAGTCTGTGGAATAAATCTCGGCGCTGTGCCCTGACCTTTGATCCCATTTCGATGATATTCAACAGAACCGGCTTGGTATACCTCCAAAATAACATGATAAAGTTTTGTCGCAATCGAAGTATTTTTATGTAAGTTATGATGCATAAGGGCTATGGAATAGATCTCACTCCTGTGTCCTAACCTTTGATCCCATTTTGCCTATTTTCAATAGGGTTTGTCGCCTGGTGGTCCCCTACCACATACTAAAATTTCTTCGAAATCGAACCTTTTTTACGTTAGTTATGATGCATAACAGCAGTGGAATGGATCCCTCTCCTATGTACTGACCTTTGACCCCATTTCGTTCATTTTAAATAGGGTTCCTTCCCAGGTGATCCCCTACCAGATACTAAAATTTCATCGAAATCCAATGGTTGTTACGCAAGTTATCGTGCTGACGGACATACGTACACAGCGCGTGACATAATGAGGCAGATGGGAATCGCGACCATGTGCCCGCCGCGAAAGTGTGACGTCATAAATCTTTAATAGGATCCACACACAACGCGTGACATAAAGAGACAGATGGCCTGACCGCGCGCCAACATTCTCAAACACGAGTTGTGACGTCATAAGATTTCTAAGCATTGATAACATTCATGGAACAACGCCATCACTAAAAACGTTATAATTCGGGGTGGTTATTTTACCCACTAAACGAATTCTTCTAAAGTAGAGATCAAGCTAAATCTATTTCTAGTACCAGAAAACGGCAGGTTAACGACTTTCATCAAAATTCTTAGAGCCGTTTTCAAAATAAAATGTACATACATACATACAAGAATTGCTACTTTAAGATGGACGTCAAGTAACTTTTCTTCCTATACTTCCAATGGAAAAACTTTTGTACACATTTTCTTCACAAGTAATGCGTTTCCAAGGATGAGAATTTGAACATTGATTAAAATATTTTCATTTTATAATTTGCAATACTTAATATTTTCTAAACCATAACCATAATTATGCAATCCAACATTTTTTTGTCCACTGACGTCATCAAAGTACAGGTCGCACCATCTTTTCTCTGGTTTCAACACCACCAAAGGAAAAGTTATTGATTTTTAATATAATTATGGTTATGTTTTAGAAAATATTAAGTTTTCCAAGTTATAATATGAAGTTATTTTAATCGATGTTCAAATTTTCATCCTTGGGAACACATTAATTGTGAAGGAAATATGTACAAAAGTTTTTCCATTGGAAGTATAGGAAGCAAAATTACTTGACGTCCACTTTAATAATATGGGATAAAGACAATGGAATGGATCGCAATCCCGTGTCCTGACCTTTGACCACATTTTGTCCATTTTCAATAGGGTTCGTCCCCAGGTGGTCCCCTACTACATACTGAAATTTCATTGAAATCGAACCATTTTTACGCACGTTATGACGCATAAGGGCAATGGAATGCATTCCGATCTTATGATCTGACCTTTGACCCCACTTTACCCACTTTGAATAAGGTTCGTCCCCAGGCGGTCTCCTACCACATAGTAAACTTTCATTGAAATCGAACCATATTTACACAAGTTATGACGCAAAAGGGTAATGGAATGATCCCGCTCCTACGTCGTGACCTTTGAACCCATTTGTCCCATTTTCAATAGGGTTCGTCCCTAGGTGGTCTCCTACCACATAGTAGACTTTCATTGAAATTGAACCATATTATGCAAGTTATGACACATAAGGGTAATGGAATGATCCGGCTCCTACGTCGTGACCTTTGACCCCATTTGTCCTATTTTCATTACGGTTCTTCACTAGGTGGTGTCCTACCACATAGTAAACTTTCATTGAAATTGAACCATATTTATGCAAGTTATGACACATAAGGGTAATGGAATGATCCCGCTCCTACGTCGTGACCTTTGACCCCATTTGTCCCATTTTCAATAGGATTCATCCCCGGGTGGTCCCCTACCACATACTAAAATTTCATCCAAATAGACCCATTTTTACGCCAGTTATCGTGCGGACAAAGCTGGAGCATATACGCTTCTTCAACCTACGGTTGGAAAGCGTAAAAAATAAATCAAGAGGGGGGGGGGTGTTGCTCAGGAATGTAAAGTGGATGAGGAATGCACCCAACATTAATTTTGGCTAGATAATTGATGATGACAAAGGAAGCACAAGGGTTTGCATTGTTGTGGTGCAGCTTCCATCTACCTGTATGTGAGTGTGATCTATTGCATTGTCTGTGATGCTGCAAAGTTTGCAATACGGCTACATAGTATATCCACATAGCAACAGTATTGCTCGATACAGCATGCTGGTAAATCATTCTTTGCATGTCGAAGAAAGTGATCACCATAACTTTACTAGCAGACAGCACAACTTTTGCTTTCTTCAGTGTCAGCAAGGAAGGTGACTTCCAAACAGAACTTTTGATGTTTACTCTCTGGGTCACAATGGTTTAGCCCAAGCCTGATCTGCGGTAATCACCTTATTTATAAATTCAGTACCAGTACAAATCATACTTTTCAGTAGCTGGCAAACTTCAATCTGAACATGCTTTTGCTTAGGTGTTAGCATTCTTAGAACCCAATGTGCACACACTCACATGTCATATGTGATTGATCATGGAGAACAGTGTGTGTACTTCCTATTGGTAGTCTCAAACTCTGTGCTAGTTGTCTGACTGTTACATGTCGATCCTATTTCACAATTACAGCTGTGGTGTTGACATTTTCCAGAGTAACAGCACTTGTTGAAGCAACAGGATCACTTTCTTTTTGGATTGATTCTTGGCCATCTTTGAACATGTGTTTTTATTTCATGCTTGATCACTTAGTGGTGGGAGTGAAGTGATAGAGCCAAATCTCATTTTCAGTTACTTCTTCCTTGGTGAGGTGGGGTGCTTCAACTCCTTGCCTGGCCACATACTGGTAGGATCAAAGTGATAGTCAAATTTCATTTCCAATAACTTCTTCCCCAGTGAGGCAGGGTGTTTCCACTCCATGCTTGATTGCTTAAGTGGTGGGAATGAAATGGTGTGGAGTCTCTTCTCTTTTCTCTTCTCTTTCTCTCTCTTTCTCTCTCTCTCTCTCTCTCTCTCTCTTTCTCACTCTTTCTCACTCTTTATCACTCTTTCTCACTCTCTCCATGACTGATCACTTTTAGTGGTGGAATGAAGTAGTAGAGCCAAGTTTTATCACCAGTAAGGTACTGACACAGAAAGTTGTATCCCTCCACTGCAGTAAACTCAAATATGCTATCATTTGTGCTGCTCTGTCATTGTATGTGAATTCACAAGGCACCTATCATGCACAAACCTTCATATACTGTCATACATCCACCACAATGTACTATACTATCCACAGGATAATTCCAGGTCAGATGCCATACATTGTAAAGTTATTCATGTGACTTCTTGAATGAGTTCTTCAATGCATGCAGTGAGCAACTTCAATGCAGATTGTTGTTTATCACATTTCTCTGAAAAATACACAGAACCATTTGGCAACCTGTCATTTTGACATCACTGCACTGCCATACACTTTGATATGCCGTCAATGAATATCAGCTGTGGGCATTTTCTTTTGCTCACAAACGCACATCACTCCCTTCAGTTTGGCACGAGACCAGTTTTCAAAGTGAGTCACTAATGTTCAATTGGCACAGCCCAGGTATATATAGAATTTTCTTTTGGAGGGGGAAGGGGCAGAAAATCAAAGTTTTCAAAATTCATCGGGACAAAATAAAAATTACTGAAAAATAGAAAAAATTAAAGCATTACTTTCTAATGTAAGTTTATGCATTTTTATTAAATCAAAGCATTCTTTTCTAATGTAAGTCCCATTTCAACAAAAAAATCTAAAACGTTTGGGGGTGACACCCTTAGCATCCCCAAAATATGCCCCTGTTTCACAGTGTATCTCTAGCTGTGCACAGGATTGAACACATGTGGCACTGCACACTAGAGCAATCTACTGAATGCATCAGCAACATTTTAGGTTATGACGATATTGGCGCCTTGAATAATGTCGTTTGTAAACCTTTCTTCCTGATCGACCGAAATAGAAGAGTGCAAAACAGCAATCAGCTGCACAGTGTATTATCACTAAAATGCTTACCAATACACCGATAAACCATTACATTATAATCACCTACTTAATAAGCTGTAGGATCCCCTTTAGCCTGCAAAACAGTGGCCATTTGGAGAGTCATCAATTTGATGAAGTGCCAATAGGTATCCTGGGGTATCTGGTACCATAATGTCAACAGCAGGTCTTCCAGTTTCCATACATTTCAGGGTGGTGGTGATTTAGCACAAACCCGCTTTTCCAAGTCGAACCACAAATGTTCGATTGGGTTCATGTCAGGTGAATTTGGAGGCCACGGCATTAACAGAAAGTCATCAGAATGTTCCTCGAACTACTCCTTGACGATTTTGGCAGTGTAGCAAGACGCATTATCCAGTTAGTAATGGCCATCACCAGCAGGGAACACAATTGCCATGAATGGGTGAACTTGGTCCACAACAGTGTTCAGATACCTGACAGCTGTCGGAGATTGTGCTATTGGGATAATGGGGACTAAAGTGCCCCAAGAAAACATTGCCCACCGCATAACACCACCACCACCGCCAGCCTGTTTCCGCCACACAGTGCATCCAGATGCCATAGCCTCCTTTGATAATTGGCATATTTGTGTTTGGCAGTCTACCTAATGCACCACAAATCTTGATTCGTTAGACCGGGCCCCTTTCTTCCAATCATCCATGGTCCAGTCTCTATGATCTTGGGCCCATTTCATGCGTTGTTGGAGATGACGTACGCCCGGATGGGTCTTAGGATATGCAGGCCCATGCGCAGAAGGCTGCAATTAACTGTGTGCTGTGACACATTGTCCTGAGCACTACTGTTGTAGATGTGGGAGATTTGTCATACTGTAGCCTTCTGGTTGCTGTGAGCAATGCGCGACAGTCTCCACTCTTTTCTGGTATCAATGAGCTGCGGACAACACACGACTGGACGACAGTTCATCGTTTGGCCATCTGTGCACCACTTCTGATACGTACTCACTACAGCAGCACGTCAACAACAGACAAGCAGTGCTGTTTCCAAGATCGTAGTTCTGAGGTGCTGTGCCATCACGACTTATCCTTTATCAAACTCCGATGAATCGACAGCTTTTCCCATTCTGACTTCGAACACTCTACTAACCGAAAGCCGGTCCTTGGGTTGTATAATATATACTGCTCTGTGAACTTCACCTTCACCACTGTTCAGTCTCCAGATGCACTCATTTCTCTAGACTGTGGGTGGTCATAATGTAATGGCTCATCGGTGTACATGACGAGAAACCAAGTACCGTTTGGAAGTATTGTTGGCTGCTAAAAATGTCTACAATGAAATCTATTAAGCAGATATGAAAACTGGATATGCACTGTGTAAACATGTTGACTATTCAAAAAATGTTCCAATAAAAGAAAAATAATTGTTTACTTTGTAGCAATTCTGGACCAGACACCTTGTTGGTGCCTGACTGCTTCATCACAACAAAGTGCAACTTCATGATGCCAATGTTGTCTGTCCTGGCCAGCAACAAAGTGATTTGTCACACACTCACCCTCTACATAGCCTAAATAAACTTGCATTGAATGATATCTTAAATTTCCTCAACATGGATATGCAGTTTGGTGAAAATATCCTCACACACATGCACAGTATGTGAAGGCAGCAGAGATTATCCAAAAAACTGTCACACGACTTTCCCAACATTCACAAACATAAAATTGAATGTTTGTTTGTTGTTTGCTATACAAGTCTACAGTTTTCAATTTAGTACCACCAAATTTGGTATACTATTTCATGGTACTCTAAGTTAGACCGTAGATAGTTTTTGGAAGGGGTCAGGCCCCCCCCCCATACAAAATTTTTGTAAAAAGTTCCATTTTTTACTTTTAAGAACTGCAGCACAATTCAGCACTAAAATATCCGATCTACAGTCTAAGTTAGAGACCGTAGATAACAAAAGAGTGCAAAAATATCCATTTAATGATGTATTAAAAACACAAATGAATAAAAGCTAGCTTTCACTACCAACGGGCAGCTCCATCAGGCAGAAATGCAATGTAATGTAAATAGAGAGTTCCAGATATTCAAAATTCAAAACCGTAAACAAAAGAATGATCAATGCCCTAGTCAAGTCGCATCCACATGACACGACATAGGTACATTGCATTTCAGTGACATGGAATTCTCAGAAGCGCACGCCAGATGTACAGCAGTTCTATAGATGTTTCCTCGAAGGTAAGTATTTCCATTCCTCTTCCCTTTCTTTTTTGTTTTGTAAAAGTAAATTAACTAAATCAAAAAAATATATATATTTTTCACATTTGCAGGCATCCCAGCTACTTTTTTTTTTTTTTTTTTGCAGAAACATTACTGCATGAGCCAGTCACTGGCAGTGGCTCGCATTAATTTGGAGGAACCCTGCTTTCACACAAACAACTCTATGTTGCCTGCTCAAGGTTTGGCATTCCTAAAAATCTCTACATTTTTGCTCCCAATGGAAAAACCAAAAATATTGTTTACAACAAGCAATAACCTAAATGAATTACAATAAATTTTATAAGTTTGTTGACGACTGCTTTAGGATTATCTTCCACACCAGTAGTCAGCATATGAACGTGCTATAATGAACAACTATATCATAATTACGTACAAATTTAGTAAGTAATATACTCACCTTTTTAATTATTTGGGTTATTTATTGTATTCCAAATCTGATCTACAGTCTATCTACAGTCTGTGTGCAAACATTTCTAGCACTTGTTATGTTGGCTTCTCAAGAGATGCTCACGTTTGGTAGTTTTACATGTAATGTTAAAAATTTACTGTGGGAAAGGTTGACCTCAGAGAGTTTATACACACAATATATTTTCATAAGATGAGTAAGTAAACCTATGGCATAACTCTTAAATAAGGTAAAGTTGTATGTTATTAATGATGAAACCCCATATTATTTGGATGCCATGTTTGCATCTCACAATATAGTAGTCCTGAAGACAGTACTAATTGGAATTTCTTTAGTTGTGGAGAACCCTTGTGTTGTCATTCATAGCTGGCTCACTTGGTTTTTGGAGTACAATAAATAACCCAAATAATTAACCTATTTCATCAGTGGTCACGGTCTGATGCAGAAATGCATCTCTCTCAAGCTTGATGTGATGCAAAATGCTCTGTAAAGATGGAAACACAAAATGTCTTCTGATCAAATGCCAATCAATGTCTTTTGTACCCAACATGCACATACACTTCTGAACAGCCAGTTCTCGTGGATGATTTTTCCCACAATCATCATCATCATCATCATTGTCAACCATTATCAATCCACTGCTGGACGAAGGTCTCCCCAAGTTTCCTCCACAACGGTCTGTCTTGTGCCAGTCTCCTCCATGTCACTCCCGCATACTTTCGAATTTCATCAACCCATCTCCCATGTGGTCTTCTTCTGGGTCTTTTCCTGTCACTTGGAATCCAATCTAAAATTTTGGCTGTCCATCGATGGTCTGTCCTTCTGGTAGTATGCCCAGCCCATTGCCATTTCAGGGATTTAACTCTGATCATGATGTCTTCCACTCTTGTCATTTTTCGGATCCACAAGTTCCTCTTCTTATCTCTCCTGGTTACATCAAGCATGCACCTCTCCATGCTTCTTTGAGTTGTCTGCAGCCTTTGTATGTCTCTTTTAGTTAAGGTCCACGTCTCTGCACCATACATAAGCACTGGAAGGATGCATTGATCAAACACTTTTCTTTTAAGACATAATGGCATATTGCTCTTGAAAACTATGCTGTTTCTTCCAAAAGCTCTCCAGGCAAGTTTTGTACGCCGATTAATTTCTTCAGCAATGTGACCCTCATTTGATATCTGCTGTCCAAGATAAACGCACGTGTTTGTTATCTCCAGCTTTTCTCCATCAATCGATAAATCTTCATTTCTTGTAAAAGCATTGAACATCACTTTTGTCTTCTCAAAGTTCATTTTTAATCCCACTTCTTTACTCTTGTCAGCAAGTTCCTGGATCATACTCTGCAGCTCTGATGGGGTAGTTGCAAAAATGACTACGTCATCAGCAAAACGAAGGTGGGTGAGATAATCTCCATTAATCTTTATCCCTTTGTTTTCCCAGTTCAGTGCTTGAAAGACATTTTCCAATGTGGCATTAAAGAGCTTCGGAGATATGGTGTCACCTTGTCTCACTCCCTTTCCAATTTTTATGTGTGTTGTATTTTCAAATAGCCGAATCTTTGCACTTGCATTTTCATAGATGTTATTAATAATATTAATGTATGCATCTTCAATAATGCAGGATTTCAGAGCCATTGTAACTGCTGATAGTTTCACCAAATCAAAGGCTTTTTCATAATCAATAAAAGCCATGCACAATGGAAGTTCATATTCCCTCGCTCTTTCAATTAGTTCTCTCAGTACGTGGATATGATCTATTGTGCTGTAGCCACTCCTGAATCCAGCTTGTTCTCTCGGTTGAGCCATGTTCAGTGTCACCTTCAAGCGGTGTGAAAGAACTTTAGTGAAGATTTTATAAACCACTGACAGGAGGCTGATAGGTCTGTAGTTTCCTGAGATCCTCAATGTCACCTTTTTTATGTAGCAAGATCATTGTAGCGTTGTTCTAATCCTCAGGAATTTTTCCTTCATTAAGGCATCGAGTGAAAATTTGGGCGAGTACTGTTTCGATTTCTCTACTTGCTTCTTGTATGATGTCTACAGTAATTCCATCTTCTCCTGGAGCTTTTCCCCGCTTCATGTTCTTGATTGCAGAAATTTCCCACAATACCAACACTGATATGTAGATTATTGTAGCTATGTCACATATTCCTGCCCTTATTTTTTTCAAAATATTCTGTTGCACATGCTCGATGTTCACTTCAGGCACAGCAGTAGCCAACTTACTCATTCCTGGTTCACTTGTTACCCCTTCTCGGCCCTTAGAAAACTTACTGCGCCAATCATCAACACTCACCTTTGACAGGATTTTATCCCCATACTGCATGTGCGATCTTCGCAAAATTTCAGTGCAAATTTCACCTTCAGAAGAAATTTAATAATAGAATGCTGTTCCACCACTCTCTGACACCTCTACAGACTCCATGTTTCCTACAGTGCACCTCATAAAAGTCGCATGGATGAAACCATTACTGGCATGCAGGGGAGGCCCACATGTATATACCATATGGATTCTGTTGAAGAATTGGTACAAAACAGAGTTCTAACCAAAAGTCCAGGACAACCTTGAACACCCCCCTCCCCATGGAAAATAACTATTGTGAAGAATGCATGAAAAACTTTTTTTTTTCAAGTACACAACCTCCCTTGTTTTAACATCTATTAAAATGCAACAATAGCTGAACTTTTTAACTTGGGTGAAAAACACATAGTAAGATCATGGACTACCTTCTTTTTGTTTTCTGCAACTACACAGTACATGTTGATTAATTTTTCTTTCTGCTGATATTTTCCCCTTCCCATTTCTTCATTCTTGCTCTTCTTTTTTTCTTTATGCCCTCAGAAGTCAATAATTTCATTTATCATGCTGAAAGAACTTTCAACCTGAAGTCCATGAATGCACAATATAAAAGCTTTCATTGTTTTAGATAAATGGTGTAACTTTGAGAAAATGAATACTTTTGAACATCTGCATCAATTCTTACAAATTTTCCAACTTCATCAGTTCCGTTTTTGGAAATTTCCCCTTCCTTATCAATCTTAAATGCAAACAGTTATGGGGAGAAATATTATTTAACAACAATACAGGAGAGCGGTTACATCTGGGGGAAGGGGATTTTATGATTATGCAGGAAATCTATGCCCCCCCCCTTCTGTTTTAGGAAATTTCATCCCTCCATTTTCAAGCTGAAATACAAATAATTTATGGATAAAATAATATTTAACACCAATAGAGCAGAAGGAACATCAAGAAAAAAATAATCACAATTACAGAAGAAATCTTCCCTATGTTGACATTCTGTTTTCAAAACTTTTGAAAGATGGAATTCCGTTCTCAGAAGGAAAACGCCCTTGCCTCTTCACCACCGATCCCCCAAAATTCTGCTCAGTTGTGCACTGATCTCACGAATGCCCAAAAATGATAACGAAAAAATCAGAGTTCCTCGATTTTGCAGAAGAATCTCATGCCTGAAGAATTCAGGGAAATTTTCACGCTGTCTAACTTCCATTTTCACAAATTGCTGCGAATGTTTTAAAGCTGAAATATGAACATTATGCAATAAAATGGTATTTAACAATACCAACAAGTACCAGACAGAGGCAACATCACGAGAGAAAAAATTTGATTAAGGGAAAAATGTTCACTCCATTTAACTTCTATTTTCGAAACACAAAATACTTTCCCAGATAAAAAATGAACCCCCCCCCCAAAAAAAAAAAAAAAAACGGAATTCCAAGTATATCATGTATGGTCATATCATCCACAGCAATACAACCTTTTTGCTCCAAAACATATATCCAAAATATCACAGGTCTCTTGGCAGAACAAAAACTGGTTTATCAAGAAAATTCTATACAGTATGAATGAATTATAAAAAATTTGCTTACAATAGAATTTTAAAATATACTTACACACAAAATCGGTTCTGTTGTGACTCTTCCTAAGTACTCAACTTTCTGTTCTTCATTTCCTGCAAGTACCACAGGAGCTTGCTGCACACAGAAGAAAAAATGTTTTATTTTTTTAATACCTTGATCAAAATTCCACACAATAAAAACATCTGACTACATCCTGCACTGATGCAAAATCTAAACAAATAATTTTTACAAGCAAAAGAAAAACAATAATACATTATACTTCCACTTGTAGATCTAACTAAATTAAGTTGTGTAATAATTAAATTACAACAGTGAAAGTTCACAGTCTAATATTTAACCTGCATGATTTATCAGCAGTGGCACTTACAAAGAAACTTGAATGATACTTTAAAATTGCAAGTAAAACACAAATTTAATTATCAGCATCTATTGCATGTTACTTTGACACTAGCACCTTTTAACAGTATATTCATGGTAATAATTGATGTTATGGCTATAACATGCACTATAAATATATCAAAATTACAGGTTTTTACTAAGGAATAAAAGGATATTTATAAGCCAAATTTTCAGGTAGTACCCTAGACCTTCCTCAGGACTGCCTGACTGGGATTTGAACAAAGACCCATCTTGGACGAATGGTCAGAAGCTGGCCCTTAGACCCCAGTGCCACCAGGATGGCAAAATGAAACACTCAGAAGCAGACAAGAAGAACTAATTGAAGTTTTCAATAGAAGAAAACTTAAAAATATCTCTAAGCAAAACCAATAAATTCAGCTTTCTAATTTTCCAAAAGTAATAATTAATTAACTTGCTTTCTAATAATTTAATATTTTTTTTAATGTAAAAGCACACTTTATATGAATTTTGATTATAAGAAATTTGACAGACCCCCCCCCCCCCACACACACACACACACCCTCCGCCTCCAAATTACGGGGAAATAAATATTTTTCAGTTTCTTTGGTCTGGTGTTATCTGCCACAGATAAATACTACACCCATGAAAATTCATGAGGGCCTGTTACAAATAAAAAAATTTTAAAGCTGTGTCCTGCCTTAGTTATGAACACAATGCAGACAACTGACATTAACCACAGCCAGCAAATAAAACAAGTTGGATTATCTCCTTTTTTTTTTTTTTTTTTTTGATTGGAGGTTTTTAATGACCACTGGCAGTCATTTGTCCCTAATTTAGGGCCTCTGGCCCCAGGGAAGAGAAAGAGCCAGCACTGTAAGACAAACACAAAACCCATGTCTCACCGGGATTTGAACCAGGACCCATCTTGGATGAATGATCAAAAGATTCGCTTAAACCACTGTGCCACCGGAGCGGCCAAGTTGGATTCAGTTTGATTTATTACCATTTACAATGGCAAAAAGAGAGAATGGTGAACTTTCGGTCTTGCTCTTCCTTACACACTCACTGGAGGACACTCAACAACTCCATTCTCTTCTTGATCTACAAATGTGCTTTGTGAATTGTTTTTTCTTTCTGGACAGCACCACTATTAAATTAAGAGACATCCTCTGTTCTCATATGTTGAAAACTTCAGTAGAATTCAGCCCAGAATACAATAATTGCACCGGAAACATAAAATTATGCAAGTATGGATGGTAGTAGTCCAGGTTAATGAAGGAAAAAAAAAAAATAGTGCTAAGTCTGAATATGAAAATCTCTAGTCCAGAGTATTGAACTAGCCACTTTTTTCAAATGCTGCTTCTGGAGTAATCAGAATCTTTCCTAAAAAAATTTATAAATATAATTCTTCATAAATTTCTTCATTTATTTATTATTTTCCTTTGCTACAGAAAAGTTACAAAATCCAGGAAAAGCATTTTCCAGCCAGAAAACTGGAAGACAACAGAAAAAAATCTGGAAAACTTGGTAAGTATGTACATTTTTTGTATATGTTATATGGAAAGGAGCTGGTCTCTTGGAAAATGTTAGATCAATAATTAACATCTCCAGAGAGACAGTCTTCAGTTAAAACCTGCAATGTGAGAAAGTGATATCGCCTTGTATTACAGTTTTATGATACAGTTAAACCTCTATTAAAGGACACCTCTGAAAAATGGCAACCTCTGAACTACAGGTGAAGACTGGAATTTTAGCTAAGTGGCCGGTAAGTCAACAAAAGTTAGTGGCAAAAAACACCCCCCAAAAAAACTGGCTGGTAAGTTAACAAATCTTAGTGGCCAAAAAGGAAACAAGAACAGTGACAAAGGGGATTGCTTGAGCTAGCACTACTATGCAGTTGTAATTTAAGTCAGTTAGGGCTAGAGAGGGGCACATTGGTGAGAAACATCGACATTGGATATTGATGTTTACTCATTCATAAAACAGCGATAGTATCAGTGGTAATTTTCGAAGTACAGGTGAAAACCTCAATCGATGTTTTTGCTAATAATCAGAAGAATTCATACTTTTTCATCTGCAGCAGTAAACAAGAGCATCGGTGGATAAAATCTCCACTCAATATAACGGTGATTACTCGCCAATTCAATATAATGGTGATTACTCACAAATTATATGCAAAAATTATCAAGTAACGAATAACACTTGTTAAAACTCTAGATGTATTGGTGGAAACCTTGATGTTTTCTTCAATGTATCGGTTCCTGTAGCATTAAGGAAAAGAAATCTATTTTACTGATGAAACATTGACCAAAACAGCCATTGCATTACATAAATGAAATTCCCTCCTCTTTACAAGAATGCAGCAAAAAGAAATTCATTTACTTCATATAGACCGTTACTTGGAGGTTTCACTGTATAATAAACATGAAAATATTTCCTATTTGTCAACAGTACAGCATATTTCACGAAACATATAAAAAAGTTTGTTATTACACAAACATTTACATGTATGATCCTATGCTTCAAAAAACAATATCCAGATATGCACCAACTTCTGTTAATTAATATTATTGTTTTAAGTTTCTTATGTATTAAAAACAACAAGTTTAGATTATATCAGCATCTAATGTGAGAAACAAATAATTCTGAAAAACATAGTTCTACCAACTTACACCAAGTCCATTAGCTGCTATTGCAGTAGAAACACCAGTACATCCATATCCAAGTTCTTCTACAGCCATGCAGTCATCAAACAAGCTGAGACCTAATCCTCCTATTAGCAGATTTTAAAATGATCAACTAGTGTTTTAGACATATACAATCAAAGTCATCTAAAGTTAGAGGTAAAAATGAAAACTATTTAATTCAATAGAATTTTCCATGTACCAATAAAATAAATGCAATATACACAGTCAAATCACATTATTGTGACCACTTCCTACTTTTGACATCAACAGGGATTATCTAATGAAAGAAGGCATGTATCGTGAGCTGGGTTGGAACCTAGCTCACGATACATGCCTTCTTTCATTGGCTAATCCCTGTTGATGTCAAAAGTGGTGTGCTGTAGGTATTCTGAAAACATATCACTCGCTGCTGTCATGGACAAAAGGAGAGATTTATCAGATTTGCAAAAAGGGATGATTATCAGCTTTTGGGCCAAGGGTGGCAGTATTTCTGAAAACAGCGCAGTTAATGAACTGTTCATGTGCTGCTGTGGTTACAGTGTATCATGATTGGAGAAATGGCACCATTGCGAATAAGCGACGTGGAAACTGCAGAGCACCACATGTCATTCATGTGAGAGGTGAACGTCAGCTTCGAAGGTGCGTCAGGGCCAATCGACATGCTACAGTGGAGCAACTCACTGGCTGAATGAACCAAGGGGCTACCGGAAGTGTGTCTAAAACAACAGTTCAGCAAACCCTGCTGCATATGGGGCTCCAATGCAGATGGATGGCCACTGTACCTATGCTAAAGAAAGTACATTGGCAGAAAAGGCTTACATTTTAATGGCAGTATCAGAATTGGACCTCCGCTAATTGGCAAATGATTGCCTTCTCAGATGAGTCACATTTTCTGCTTCATCAAATGGATGAACGTTGGTGTATAAGGCGAGAAACATTGAAGAACAAACACTGTTCAACTATTGCTAGAAGAACACAAGCTGTTGAGGGCAGCATTATGGTCTGGGGAATGTTTTCGTGGC
The DNA here is from genome assembly GCA_039090855.1 of Macrothele yani. Taxonomy (NCBI): domain Eukaryota; kingdom Metazoa; phylum Arthropoda; class Arachnida; order Araneae; family Macrothelidae; genus Macrothele; species Macrothele yani. The sequence goes on from CM077006.1 coordinate 44,837,457, forward strand.
ATTCTCTGGGTCCACTCGTACCTGTGGAAGGCACTATGGACCGAATTCATTGTGAATCCATCCTTGCAGACCACGTACATCCATACATGCTGATTGTCTTCCTTGGGGCGGATGGCATTTTCCAGCATGACAGTGTGATGTGTCACACAGCTAGAACTGTCCGAGAGTGGTTGGAAGAGCACGATGAAGACTTCAGAGTACTTCCCTGGCCCCCTAATTCTCCAGACTTAAAACCCAATTGAGCATCTGTGGGACCACCTTGCTCATGTTGTTCACTCTATGGATCCTCCACCACACACCCTCCAGCAGCTGTCAGATGCACTGCAGTCAGCATAGCCCCACATACCTGTAAACACCTTCCTGCCACTTATTGAGCCACTCCCAGCTTGTATAGCTACTGTCCGTGCTGCACACGGCAGTTACTCTGGATATTAGCTGGTGGTCACAATAATGTGACTCGACCGTGTATTAGGTACACTTTTTTTTTTAATTCACATACAACTCCTAAAAAAACATGCAAGAATATGTTTGTCAGTTACATAATACTAACTTACACAGTTCTTCACCATAGTTATGAGCTGGGTGAAACTGTCTGAATTACAAATGTGCAAAGTTAGCAGGATTCTTAATTTTCCCTCCAAAAAGGTTTTCATTCAAAGGTTTAGTTTTCAGATGAAGTCTTACGACTGTGATCAAATTATTTAGTATGAAGCCTCAGAGATAGCATAAAAGTTTAATTTCAGCATTTTTTTCTTTAAAATAATAAAACTTTAATTTATACATATTACAAAAAGAAACACTCAGGGACAAAAAATCTATTAACAATGAAAGCAGAACAGTTTTACTTGATGGATAAAACAGCAAGAACTGCCAAGAACCCTTCACTGTTACAGTCCTACCTTGCGTACAAAGGTGTCAACTTAAATCTTGATATTAACAGAAAGACAAAAACAGAATGCTTCCTTTCTTTACCTAACCAGTGTTTCAACAAGTAGCATGGAAAAAAAAAATTATTCTAACCACATTCCCGATTGAAATGCTTGCTTTTATATGAGTAAACTGCAGTGTGACTGTGTGTGAAAGAATCAAGTGAATGAAGCACGAAGTCTGTGGAAAATTAGTAACCTTCCAAAACCACATTTTAAAGCAATTATCATACAAGAGACCGACCAAGGAACAAAAAAGCTGAACTTTTTATCCGCATGAAAAACCAGAACATGGGGCGTGAAAGTGTGAATATGATACACCACAAGCAAGATGGAATGATGTTTCACTCTAATTTATTTATGTAGATATTTAGAGCATACACACCACTGGTTTGTTTGTTTGTTGTTTTTTCTTTGAACTTACTAAAACATCAGTTCAATTTTCCTCTTGTGTTGCTTTTTTCTCAGCAAGTTGCATGGCCAATATTTGTCTTTTGTTGACTCAGAGCTGCACAGCAATCTTTGCTTACTTTTTCTTTCTGTTGATATCATTCCCTTCCCATTTCTTCGCCACTTTTCCTTGTTTTTTTCTTTTCATTTCTTCAAATGATATATACAGCATTTATCCAATATGAGGACCATGAATGCATGATATCAAATGACATATTTGTGAGGACCGTGAATGCATGATATCAAATGACATATTTGTGAGGACCATGAATGCATGATATCAAAGCTTTACTACTTTAGATAAATGGTGAAACTTTCAGAATATGAATACTTTTGAACACCATGCATCTATCCTAAATTTTCAAACTTCATCACTTCTGTATTTTGAAAATTTCCCTCCCCTTATCAAGCTCAAGTGCAGACATTTATAAGGGGGCAAGTAACATTTGACAACAAATATGATGGTGAGAACACTGAGGAAAGAAAGAAAAATGTTTAGGAGGGGGGGGGTCTTCACTTCGACCGACTTCCATTTTCGGAAACTTTTTCCTCCATTCTTAAGCTGAAATGTACTATTTGTGGAATGAAAGGACATTTAAGATCAGTACTGGGAAGAAGGAACATCAGGAGAGGGAAAGAAAAAAAAAAAAACGATTACTGGAGAAAGCTTCGCTGCATCTAACTTTCGTTTACGGAAGTATCGAAGGGCGGGATTCCATTATCAAACGGCGAGAAAACGACCCCCCCCCCCCCAAGAAAAATTTCTGTTCAGCTGTGCATTGATCTCAAGAATGCCCAAAATGATAACGGAAATGGCAGAATTCCTCAAATCCATGGAAAAATCTCATGCCTGAATCTCATTCTGTTTTCAGAAATCGTTGCACAGTTTCATGATAAAATACAAACATTTATACAATAAAATGATGTTTAACAAATACTGGTCACAGGCAACATCGTCAGAAAAAAAGAAATTACGGTTACATTAAAAATCTTCACTCAGTTTGACTTCCATTTTTGAAAGTTTTGAAATACCTCCCCCAAACGAAAATGACCCCCCCCCCAGTTTGTTTTTTTTTTGTTCTGCATCGATCCTCAGAATGACCCAAATGATATATGGTACACATAGTTTTTCAATCAAATCCATGGAAATCGGAAACTTCACTGTCCGAATTAAAAAGTTTTAAAAGCTCATCATCTAAAACTTTGGGGTCATCCGCATCACTTTCGCTGTCTTCTGGCGTTTCGCCGCAATTTTTAGAAATAATGTTTGCTTCAGCGAAGCCTGAAATAATAGTCGAAGTTTTGATGGTTTTCCAGGATTCGGATACTTGTTTTGCGACTTCCTCAAAGGTACCCTTTTTCATTCTACCACTATTTGTGAATGAATGTATTCCTTCACGCATCCATTCCTCCTAACGCTTTCATTTTCACTTTTAAAAGCTTTGCTTATGACCAAGTAGAGTGGCTGCAAAATCGTAGTCAGCCCTCCGGGAATCACTGCCAGTGTAGCTGAAACTTTTTACACTCCAATTTCACCAATTCCATCAAATGGGTACACATGGAATGAAATATCAACATTCCACATGGATGGGAAAATGCGCTTTTCTCTTGTGCCACACTTCGTTCAGCGAGTCCAGAAATATCTCTTCACACATTTGACTTCCATTTTTGAAAGTAGTCTCCCTTTTCATTTGAGTGGATTAACACATCTGTTGGATAATTTCCTTTAGGAATAGTTTTTCCCTTAAAAATCAAAAGAGGTTTCAATTGGTATCCATTGGCTGCACAGGCTAACATGCACATAAAAGATGTCTTCTCATTTCCCGTGGTTACCACTGTGATTGTTTTACACCCTTTATTATCCACGATTCTATTTGGGGCAATGAAAGGTTAGAGGTACTTCATTCATGTTAATGATGCTACCTTCCGTAACTTTCTGCTCTTTAATAACTTTGTGCATATAATCTAGAAAAGAAGTTTGTTTCTCTTTCCAGTCTGTCGATATTGCCTGCCCTACGGCAGTCTTCATTCGATTGGAAAGCTTCTTTCTCCTCATAAATCTGTAGCACCAGTTAGGGCCACCTTTGAAGTTCTTGAAACCCAACTGTTTAGCAATTAATTTTGCTTGTAGACGAATTCGAACTGTAGAGACTAACAGGCCTTTGTCTCTCTGTTCCTTTATCCACTTTTCTAAATTCGTCTCTAACACTGACCAAGCTACAGCTCCTCTCCTTTGCAGTCTTTTCAGTCTCGGCATTTTCTCCAAAGTCTCTTTTTCTGATCTCCACCTGCGAACACAATGCTCATCAATGTCATGATCTCTAGCTGAATATCTATTACCTATTTTTTCTGTCCTTTCGCATACCATTATCTTAAAACTAGAAGCATAACTTCTGCATTTTGTCATGTTACTTTCCATGATAATGTAGAACTACGCATACTCCAGAAAATGTGATTTGGTGAACTGAATGCAACGAACGCACACGTCACTGACAAAATTTGCACGTGCTATCCTTGAGTCGTTGACTAATAACAATCGATCTGGGATGGCAGTTGAATATCCCATTTCAAGAAGGGAGAGAGAGAGAAGGAGCGAAGCTGATGACGTCATGAGTTCAAAGAGAGTTAGTTGCTCGGAGCATGAAACAAGGGCGATTCTTTCTAACAAGATCGATTCCCTGCGACGTTTCCCCTCGCCATGGAGTTTTTCCAAGTTTTATCGGACGTTATCTCTTTCTTACCTATCCCACCTCAATCCTATAACCTATTATTGTCATGTCTTGTTATAAGACGGGGTGGGTGGAATTTATTGCACGTGGCTGTAACATCGTTATTCTATTCCCTCTCTATTGAGATATCTTCCCGCGGGAAAAAGAATGGAACAAGCCAAACAGTTTCTTGTTACATAATTTTGTTCTGCCAAAAAAAAAAAAAAAAAAAAAAAAAGGAAGAAGCCATGTACACCACCATGCTGTGTAAGCTGTGCGCGCCGAAAATCAAATTTTGAACTCATATACGCCGCGGCTTATCGCTTATCTACTCGAAATTACAGTACACTCTCATACTTGCCAACTTTGGAAAATGTGCATCAGTAAAACTTTTGCACGAACGCCATTTACCACAAAACAAAACATAATTATATTATTAAATATGCAGCAAAAATCTCTGCAGATGCCACAATAACTAAACTAGTATTATCTGTGTTTAAACTAATAATTTAAAAAACCATAAAGTAAAATCTTAATTTTGTTCAATGTTAGCCTCGTAAACTTGTGGTGTTTCAATACCAAACTAAACATTTCCTATAAAAAGGAAATATTCACTTTAAGAGTACTTACACATTGCATTCAAAACTGTATGTTACATACCTTTGAATTTTCATCTTGTATATCAGGATTATATAATATTGTAATCACTTTCATGACTACCATCGTATGCCACAGCAAATGGCCCTTCTTGTAAAAGTTTCACAACAGCAGAAGTGGACCCACACACACACACACACACACACACACACACACACACACACACACACACACCGTTATTGAAGCTGAAATGCCAAAACTTTTTGGGGGGAATATTTAAGAATACATGTTCTGATCAGCGTTGGGAGAAAAAATTATCGTTACGGGGGAAATCTCTGCTACATCCGATTTCCATTTTTGAACATTTCCCCTCCAATTTTCAAATTGAAATACAAATACTTATGAAATAAAATGATATTTAACAACAATACTAGGCAGAGGAAACATCACGGGAAAAATAAAATTGCGATTACGGGAGAAATCTTCACTGCATCTAACATCTGTTTTCGAAAGTTTTGAAAGACTAAACTTCCGCTTTCAAAAGTTTCAGGTGGGAAACATCCTCCACCACTATTACTAATTGCCCCAAAATTCAAAATTTCTGTTCAGTTATGCATCAATCTCAAAGATAGCCCAAATTATGACAGAAAAGGAGAAATTTCTCGAAGGCGCACTCTCATGCCTAAAGATTACAGCGAAATTTTTTCGTCGTCAAATTTCCGTTTTCAGAAATGTTTCCTCCATTTTCAGAGTGCAAAAGAGAGGAGGAAAAAGAAATTATGATTACGGAAACAATCTTTATTTCGTTTACTTCCGTTTCTGAAAGACGAAATATCGTCCCGATGAGTATTTTTACGAACTGGTAGAAGTTTTCTATGCGTAGTTTTATGCGCCAAGAAAAATTACTGATGCATATTTTTACACGTCGAGAAAAATTCTCGATGCCTGTGTTTACGAGCAGAGAAAAATTCACGAGCGTATTTTTACGCATTGGTAAAACTTCGATGCGTACTAGACGTGTAATCACGCATTTGGGGCACGTCACTTGAGCATTCCCGTGGAGAGAGAGCTACCGCACGACGTCACGAAGCCCCAGCGAGTCAAAGATGACATCATCACGTGACACAGCACTCGTAAGGCCCGGTAAAAAAACAAAGTGGATGGTTGCAGGGGATTAAAATATTTCGATTGAGCAATCGAAATATTGAAAAATCCGTAAAAAAAGACCTCAATTCGTAAATCAGTAAAATTAAGCAGAAATCCGTAAAAGTTGGCAAGAATGCACACTGTTTAACTTCGGTTTTCAAAAGTTTTGAAATGCGAAATACTGTTCCCAAACGGAAAATGTTCCCCCTCCGCCAATCTCCCTAAAATTCCTCTTCAGTTTTGCATCAATCTCGAGAACGACCCAAATGGTGACAAAAAAGTGGCATTCCACGAAAAAATTGCATGTATGACTACACTGTTTACTCTTCGTAAAAACAATTTTACAGGTCACAGAAATGGCTCCAATTCCATTACGGACAGATCAAGTACCAATTTTGTAATTTAATTTTGCTTTTAAATAGGGAATGCGGCAAAAATGCTTGCTCTACTGATTAATTTTGAATAAGACACTATTTGAAACAGGGAAGCATGCATTTCATCATAAAAGATTCGGCCAGCGTACAACAAGAAAACGTCAAAAAAATATCAAAATAATGTTGAAGAAATGTCACACCATTCAGAACATTCAAAAAACAATTTCATAAACGTTTAATAAATGTTAGAAACTTGGAGATAAATGCTGCACACATGTTGAATAACATTATTTCACTGAGATTTTCGATTTCTGTAAACTATTTGGTTTCTTGTACTCAATAGTGGACCAATGATTTTTGTATTGACAATGGAGATTCCATAGCACTTGGAATATCTGGGTCTTTTCTAAAGCAATGCTAAGACACATGACAAAGTTTATCCAATCAAACCTGTTGCTCACCCTAACAAGAAAGAACTGAGTGTATGCCAGCTGGGAAAGGTGAAATGAACGTAGGTTCCAGCAGACATTTAAAAAATAGCAAATTTCGGGTGGAGGGGAGGGACTTCCAGCATGCTGAATGAGAAATGGAATACTTGAAAAGTTCTGATGTACAATAATTTCCAAGTCATTTTTTCTTTTCTCTTTCCAGGAGTCAAAGTTAAATTTAAGGACTTTTCCAAGAGTCTGAGAGAAAATAAGGATAAAAAGACCCATTTAAGGAGTTCTCATTGAACTCCAGGACTTATATGAATCCTGTAATAATTACTTGAAGTTTAATTTATTCAAGACGGAAGATCTACTTCATTCTGACACAGGTTTTATCACACACACACAAAAAAAAAAAAAAAAAAAATGTTTATCTTAACATTTCAAAATTTCTTTTTATTCTAATTGAATTTTGTGTCTTAAAATTTGGCATTATCATTTTTCACATTATTAAGGTCATATTTTGATTTGGGAGCAAAAACATACACATATAATTGTATCAGATATCAAAGTATGAAAACCAATGCAAGTTAAAATTAAGTTCTGAAAATTTTTCTGATTTGCTGCTTGAAACTGATTATATACAATTTTGCAGTCTTAGAGCCACAATATCATCATTTCTTCTCAAAAAAAAAAAAGAAAGTATTCATACTTGGAAATACTCCCGCAAAAGTAATCTCCTCCAACAAAAGTACGTGTGTGTGTGTGTGTGTGCACACACACACACACACACACACACACACACACACACAATATATGAAAATAAAGAAATTTGTATCTAACAAAGTTGAAAATCTAGTTTTGCCTGTTTCATTCCTTTCTGCCCTGCCAATGCCTACATTCTCAAGAAAATTTTCGGAATTCTGATTATCACTAACTTACTAAATTCACAGCAATTATCACATTACAATGGGATGACAGTGATAAAAATAAATTATTTAGATATTTGGTAAAACTTCCATGCTGACAAAAAATCAGCTCTTGAGCACTATACAGATATCTTGCTGTCTCTATCTCTTGTGATCGTGGAATTCTGGGAGTCATATCATGGGAGTAAAAAAAAATAGAAAAGCTTATCAAAAGCAAGACCACACTGCAGGGCAGTGCTGATAAATGAAGTTTTAGATAACATGCAACAGTTCTATCAAAATAGAATTTTTTTCAGATTTGCTGCTTGAAGATGATTATATACAATATTGTTGCAGCCTTAGAAGCCACCATATCATCATTTCTTCTCAAAAAAGATGCCTTACATCAAAAGACAATCTTGAAAATCTTGTTAAATTCAGGTTCAAGGTCTCACATGTAAAAAAAGAAAAACTTCATACTCTCTTCTGTGTTGGAGACTTGTGTTGGATGTGCCGACACGTCTGTTCACGTGTCAGTACATCCAACACATGAAGAACAGACATTTAGCCACAATTCTTTGTTATATTTTGTTTAACTTAATATTTTAGGTATGCTATAAAAATTTAAAAATTAATTAAAACTATCATATTAACTTTTATTCTACCTGTTTATTAAACCTAAGTACCATGTGGACCCACATCTATACAGTATGTATATATTGACATTCACGATGTACCATTCTGCAACAATAGTAATGATTTTATTATATAGATGGCATCACTGAAAGATTGTACGTTTTCACTGTTATGTGACCAGTCAGGCAAGAAGGCTGCAAATGCTGTGGAGAAAGTGGTTTGTGTGCTTGAATTAAGCAAAACAAATTCTGTTAGTGTTGTGTAATGGCATTTTAGAACATGTTTCAAGAAATCACTGCCGAGCAGACAATTCACCTATGACTGGCACAAGAAATTTGAAACAACAGGATGATTCTGTGGAAGAAATATTCTTCTCAAAATACATGGAAATACATCACAATTATCAATCGGGCATCTCTGAATTGCCTGTATTTACTGTTCATAACATAACATCAATCACATCAAAAATCTTGAAAATTACATCACCCTGGAGCAGGGATCAAACTCACAACTCCCGATTTCCATTTGAGCATGATATCCAGTATAACAGGATGTCCGTGTAGAGGTAAAAGTCTAGAGAGACCATGTGTATCTGATGAACAAGTGGAGCTTGTTCATCGCATTCACCAATGCAGCCCACGGAAATCCACAACAATGGCAGGTCGGGAGTTACAAATTCCACAACCAACTGTTTGTAAAATTTTGATTGGAAACGGCTGAGAATGACTGCCTACAAACTGCAGTTATTACAAAGTGCTCATGCAACTATGCAAGGGGTAAGATGCAGCAGAAATATAGGGTTCAACCCAGGACCATGACTGATTTTGTTGCCTGGTATATGAAATTCCACCCAACTTTCATCTAAGCAGAGGAACCTTGTGACCACCTTACAATTGCGAGGATGCCTTTCAAGATTATTCCATGCAATTCTGTAGCATAGTTTTTTTTATGTCATGGTTAACATGTACAGTAGCCATCAGTGCTGAGACGAGCCGAGTCCGAAGTAGAGCATGGGCGTGAACCGGGCTCTGGCTGCACAATACTTACAGGAGTTCAGACTCCAGCGTGCTCGGGCTCCGTGAGAGGGACAGAATTTTTTTCCTTTTTTCAGGGCCCAATATTTCCCCAGAACACATTTTTTTTTTTTTTGTACGAAATTTTCCCCAAGACTGTAGCGGATTTTCATACAAGTTCAAGCGATTATTAGAGTATATGTTGAACTATCCTTAAAGCCTATTACTTGAAAATCTGAAAAACAATATTTATTTTAATGAATAAATAAAAAACAATCTTACATTGATGGGTGATGTCAGTCTGTCACCAAGAAATGGCAGTCTCTTTGTGAAGGTTGTCAATCACGTTTGGCATCTTATACACCTTGAGACGAGGTGCTGAAGAAAACTGTGTGAAACGGTATCTTCCACTTGGAAATGCCTGTCCAAGGATTCTTTTAAAAGTTGTGAAGCCTTATGAACAGGAACTCAGCTCTGGTAACCATGTCACTATTTTGCTCACTTGGACTAAATCTTCCATTGGCACAGTATAAATCTTTGTATGAGGAATACCCAGTTGTGTACCAAGGTCATTGACATTCACTGTACAAGACTGCTGTGAGGCATCTTGGACGCGTTGTCTGGCTTCTTATTTGATTGGAAGTCAAAATTGGTAGACTGCATCTTGGAGCCTTTTTGGGTGATGTCCTGCTTTCCTTATATCCTTCATTCAATTGGGCACCGCCCTGTTTTCTTTAGAGCATTTTGGCCTACTGCTGTCTGCAGAAAACTTTGTGCCACGTCCTCTAAATACTGCAATAAGACACACAGCTTCAACAAAAATATTCTGTTCTGCTACCACCCACTGTCACCAATTGCATCAGCTGCTCCATCGATATTACAACTTTAATAGCCAATCAGTAGGCATGAACTGAGCCCGAGGTACATACTACTTAGCTTGTCCCAAAACAACTGAGAATTTTTTTATAAAAAATGTGCAATACTGTATTCAACTTTGGCACAAGTCTTGAAAAGATGGTAGTTATTGTAGTAGCCATAGCAATCAGCTGCACCTGTTTATTACACATGCATCATCAATAGTGCACAGTTTAATAAGTGTTGTTTTATGAACCCCTAACAAGTGTTTTCATGCTGTGATTTTTTGAAAAAAATGGGTGTGAAAGAGGAACAAAGATGCGTCATTAAGGTTTTTTTTTTTTTTTTTGATTGGAGGTTTAACGACCACCGTGAGCAACTCAATGGGCTATAAGCAGTCGCCCGTCCCTAATTTAGGGTCACTGGTTCCAGGGAAGGGAGAGAGCCAGTACCGTAAGACAAACACAACATCCATGCCTGACCGGGATTCGAACCCGGACCCCTTACGGACGAATGATCAGAGGCCAACGCCTTAGACCACTGCGCCACCGGGGCGGCCATTTAAGTTTTACTGTCGACTTAAGAAATCTGTCGGACAGACTTTAAAGATGAATGTCTAGGAAAATCAACAATTTACATATGGCATAAAGAATTTATGGATGGTCGCGAGTCTGCGGCTTTAATCGCATAAGGAGGAAGACCTTAAACGAGTGTTACAGAGATAAACATTGATACAATAGGTGTTATTATACCGGAAGAGAGACACCTGTCAATTAGAGGTATCGAAGATATGGTTCACATTTTAAAACCATCAATTCACAGAATTTTAACCAAATATTTGGGCATAAAACGAGTTTGTTCAGCTTGGGCTCCCCATTTCTTTTCATGTGCAGCCTAATGCAAGGCCACATTAGGCCAGTTCTTTCATTTCTTATTTGGAGAAAATGAATATTAAGCTGATGCCCCAACCTGCATATAGTCCAGACTTTCACCATGTGACTTCTGGTTGTTCCCCATTTTAAAAAGACATTACACAGGGTTCGTACTCTTTTTGGGGGAAAAAATTCAAGGACTTTCCAGGCCTTTTCCAGGCCATATACAAAAAATTCCAGGATGATTATTACGCTTTACAATATCATGCTCAAATTATTTTTTAAAAGCAATTTCAGTTTTAAGTAATAAAAATGATGAAAGATGCAAATGAATGAGTGTGCTTTTTTACCCATTACATTTCTTTTTAATGTTTTTAATTGCCGAATTACCCAATAATGCTAAATTGAATCATGATGCAATTACCACAAGGCTACTATTCAGAAAATCCTTTCCCTCAATCAGAAAATGATTAATTCAATCAGTCATTTTAGCTGCATCACTATACTGCACTATCTTCCATGTAATCAGACTATTATTGATAACAACTGAAATTATTATAAAATAAAGTGAGGGCAGATTCAGAATTTAAGAATGGGGAGGGCGCACGTCTAACAGAGGACTGGTAAAAAAATCTCTGAGATTTATTTCCTCCAAAAAACACGGTGGTAAAACATGGAGGACCCATAAGGGGAGATGGGGTGCTTGCCTCTCAGAGTACATCACAAACAGCAGTTCTGAAGTACTGCTGTGTGGATCACTGAAAAGTTTGGGCAAATGTAAGACAAAACGTGGAGTTGCAAATCCATAAGTGAAAAAAGTGTGATGTCTGAAAACAAGAAACGTGAGACAAAGCAAAGCACTTATCTACTTACTCAACCCCCCCCTTTTTGAAATGGGGCATGTGCTTGTTATGCCCACAGGTGGATTCTAGCTCTGATAAAAAGTGTTTCCATACATGGGAATGATTTTTTTTTTTTAACATTCCCAATGACTGCCACTGGTGGCTGCATATTGGGATGTGACTTTGAAGGCAATGAAAATCTTAATTACTAGACAGAATATGTTCCAGACTTGAGGAAAATTTTCCCCAATTGTAGTACAGTTATGTTAAATCAAAAAGCATAAGCCACGGAATCACTATGCACCTCAAGAAATGATTCGGGAGTGGACGATCATAGAAGGGTGAACCAATAGAGTTTAAAACAGAAAGTGTAATTTTAGGAACATGGCGACAAATTTCAAATAAGTTTCATCATAGAAGTCAGAAAGTCCTGGCCCACCACCCAACCCAAAAGAATCTAACCACCTTTATGTCTACCAGTACACTTGCCTCATATTACTTTCCAAAAATTATTTTTCATATCAAACAAGATTGCCTCAATTTACTTATATTTTTTTAAATCAAAATCACTGCTAAACTAAATTTATGAAGTGCTACCCCAAAATGTGGAACTAGCTAAACTATTTATAAAAACCTTAAACATAAAACAATTTCAGTTTTTTATTGGTGTAAATTAGGATATTCTTAAGTATTTTACATAAATGAAAAATGATGAGCATAAGGAATCTCTACCTCCAGTTAAGCTTCAATCATAACCAGAATCAGAATAACCAATTTTGGTTCAACTCCCAAAACATAAGACATCTTAATTATATGAATTAAGTTTTTAAAAGCTTTTTTTTTTAAATTGAAGTTTATCAGTTATATAAACCAAAATCTGATCAATGCATTAAGGACAATTGATTGAATTGTTTTGGCCACAAATTCATAGTAAAATGTACAGCAAAAATATGTTTTAGGAGCCCATGAGTATTTACTGTACAAGTATATATAAGGTTTTATATTACTTACCAAAGTTTTAGTCCAATAAGAAGCCCAATTGTGGAAGTTAGTTGCAGAAAGTTATAAGTTTTTGGAACAGAAGAGTTCATTAGTCTATTTACATGAACTTCATATGAAAAACACTAAATAATTATGAAGATATAAGATCAAAACTGGTTTGAAGTTCAACATGCTTCAAAGAAAAAAAAGTTCATTTCTATTGTAAATTGTACAAATATAAAAATTTTATGTTTTAGTATTAATTCTCTATATGCTTGGAAGATACCACAAATATGGAGTATCAATGGATGGTTATACAGATTTAAGATTGCTGACTTTGGTTTCAAGTTCCATATCCATTTTTTTAAGTACTGCTCTTTTCTCATGAGCAGTTTTTCTAAAGCCATTAGATTTTACAATGTATGTAATGTTATTTGTAGTTTCAGCTTTTAAAGCTAAATCATCAGCAGAGTTAAGTAATTCTTTGACTTCTCCTTCAATGAGTTTCCTTTTCTTTCTTATGCTATCAATTTCATCTAAAATAGCTTTCCTTTTTCCACATATGGCTGCTTTTTCCTTTTCTTTGGACTTATCATCCAAATAATGTATGTATTTTTGCCTTGCAGCTCCAACTGATAACAGAAGGGATTTTGAGATATTTACCTTATCAATACCACCTACATAGGATATATGATCATAAATAATTCTCTGTGCTACAATTGACTCCTCTCTCATGTTTTCTACAATGAGCTCCTTATTGACTGAGAAACCCCTCTCAACAGAAGCTTGCCCATGTGACAACAGTAAAAGAAGTTTCACAACTTTCCACAGTTCACTAAAAGCTTTAGTAGAAGACATGTACTCATACAATAATGTGTCTACTCTTTGTTGTTTATCTTCTGGATCAAAGTTTATGAATGAAGATTTTACTGCTGCAACACTGGTCACTAATTCCTTAAACTGCCATATTACACCATCACATAATTCTGGTTGTATTCTATGAGCATCAACAAGAAGTATGAGAATGGATGTTAGATTCTTAATACAAGTCTCACTATTTTTTGACATCAACGAGGATCTAAACACTTCATGTGGCGAACAAGGGAGTACTTAAGTGGATTTTTCCAATAGCTTCACAACTAGCTTTTGCAAAAATATTCGGCATTCCATTCTAAACTCCATAAGTTTACACTCACTAATGTTCTTAGCACTTAATTCTTTCAATACCTTCTCTGTTTGAAACCCAACATCAATTTCTTTATAGTGACAACACTGAGATGCATCTGTAAGGTCTACTTGTAACAGCTTTAAGGCAGAGTTATCTTCTGCCATTACGGTTCTTTTAACAAAGCGATTCATCATATTTCTTATCATCTTTTCAAGATCTGTGGCCATAAAAGGCATCATTGGCTTATCTGACTGATATGCCTTGAGAAATGGTACCAGCTGTTTTGAAACTGAATTGAAGAAATGCAGTTTAGCCAAAACAAAAGGATCTTTAGTGAAAGTTTTGATAGCATCAAATGATACAGTGTGTGGATTCTTGATGCACTTCTTTTCAACTTGGTTAGCATAATTTTCAATGTCTGCCCAAATGCTTGCTCGCAGGCAGGAGTATTTTCTAGTCACCTGTGTGGGCAGAATTTTAATGGCATCTTACTGGCTAAAATTATTTTAGAAAAATCTTCCCTCCTTGTAGGTGAATCTTTAAAAAGTCTAAATAATGATGAAAGCAACTTTTGAATTTCCCACCCTGTTGCTGAGGCTCCATGTCGAAAGGCATTGTTTACAATGTGAAGTTCACAGCTCCCTGTGTTTAGGAGTTGGACATTTGAGTCGGCACTAAGTGTTGATTGCAGCATATCAAAAAACTTCCAATTAACATTGGGTCCATCCATTGATAACTGCACAATGTTACACAGTGGGAGGCACGCCATGCATTCAAGAAATTTTTCCATCATTATGTCTGCACTAGCATGACCCAAAAAAACTGATGACAAATATCTGGTTGAAACTGTTCCTTTTCCCCATAAACGAACATGTATATCCATTTGTTTTGACTGACTAAACTTGTTTAAACTTTCGTCAAACAAAATCACAAAATTTTCATTTTCAGTTTTGACTTCCTGAACCAACACTGATTTAAAGTGAGGTGCCAAACCAAAGCAACAAATGTAGGAACATTTTTTTTCGCCACAGCTGAAGTTTCCAGCAATTCTGCTGTCAGAAAACATTAGGCGGAATAAAACATCATTACCTGCACAAGACCTGTAAGAGTAATGGGATTTAACCACTTTCAAACACCACAATGCTTCTGCTTTAATGGTTGCATTTTTTTCAAGAGGAATATGCAGAGGATTAGATGTGGATGCAATAGGCTGTACTTGTTTATCACTTGATACACATAGCAATTTATCAACAGTTAGCGGAACATTTTTACAGCTTTCTGTCAACATACTATGTTTTTTTCTTTCATGTGGCTTCTTAAAGCGGATTCCCCCATATTCGAAACATCTATTATTTTAATGCATAAAATGCATTTTGCAACATGGCAATTGCTTTCATCTTTTTTAATCCATCCAGCATATTTAGGATTTATTAGCCAAAGATCACTAAAAGTACACTTACCCATATTTAATGGGGAGGGGGAGATGAAAAAAATGGGTAAATCAACTGAAACAGTAAATGAAAACCAAAAAAATATCTAAGATCAGGAACCACACTGAATTTGAATGACTGTCTGACACAAAGGAAAGCACACAACTAAAAATTGAGAATTTCCTCTGAGTAAGGGGCTACACATGTGACCAATTACTATAGGCCAGATTTTAAGTAATTAAAGAAAAGGGGGTCTTACTGCTATGTTCTTTCCTGCTCCCCCAGCTTTGTCCTTTAGGCAGCCTGGGTTGCAAATGCTTTGGCATTGATTTAGTCTTCATTCAAAACAAGGAAACAACACTTAGTGAAGTTACTGTTTTATGACCTGTCTGCCAATCAGTAGACAGAGTGTTGTGCTAAAAGACTGTTACAAAGCATCACCTCTTACAGCTGGGCTCCAAACCAGAGGAAAGGAAATGTTAACAAACACTTAGTGAAACTTTGTACTGGGTCTCCTCCTCCAAGTCTCAAATCTTTCATACTTACCCAGCTGGAGAGTGGACGTAGGGCTTCAAGCTTGGAGAATGAATACTGCTCTTATATCTATGCCTTTGAATTTAATTTCGACCATTTTCAACAGGGTAGGTTCCTAGGTTGTACCTAACAGCATACTAAAATTGCGCCAAAATCCAACCCCTTTTACGTGAATTATCGTACGGACAAATGGAAAAAACCAAAGCATAAACGTTTCTGCAACCTACAGTTCGAAAGGGTTAGTAATTTCTAAAATAAAAACATAACGAACAGCGTGAAAACTAGCTCATACACAGAATATTTGAAACTACAGTATGCGCTCTCAATTATTAGGGATGATAGGGGGGAAGGGAATAGAACTGTCCATAATTAGCATGTTCTCGTTGCGCTAGGCGCTTAGCACTGCTGAATTCCGTCAGACCCCCAATGGTCAAATGATTGAAATGTGCTGATGTTCATGGAATGAAATGGTTGATCAGCTATGATAACTGCATAAAAGTTCGAAGGGGGAGGAGGGGGCGATTTTTTTTACTTTATGCAACATTCTACATTACTCCAGTATTTATCTTGTCATCATCAACAATAGCAATGTAACTACCACTTACGATCGCGGATATCGGCCAACTGAAAATCTGCCATACAACTAAGGGATACAACACACAGGTATCCTGTTACAACGTATTGTAATTGAAAAAAAAAAAAAAGGTTTCAGAAATTAAAATCGAAAAAAAAAAAAACTTTCAGAAATTAATATCATCAAGTCATGGTGTTTCAAAAATCCGCTTTCCTTTATAATGTTTAAAAACATGTAATGTTTTTTCTTTTTTATCTGTCGTGTATAATAAAAGTGGGTTGATTTTTTTATGGAATCAGACGTCCATATGTCTGATTGTCTTCGTCTGAGTTCACACGTTAGCTACTGTGTACAAGTAGACCTATTTTTTCAGCTCAAAAATATGTAGTTTTGTATGTATTCACAGTATAACTCATTCCGTATTCCCACAGAACAAAATTCAGCAGATACAAATGAAGAACATCAAGACCCACCCAACACCATGTTTCCGATTGTCTGCTGTTTATATTCAAGAAATGCGAATATGGATCAATGGTGAATGCAGCAACTATGGTTTTTTATTTATTACCAAGAAAAAAAAAAGGAGCCTGAAAGCTGTAAAGCTGAAACGGATATTTCTCCCCCTCCCGAAAACATTCCGATTAAGTTCAAACAGCAGGAGCACGCGTCCACGCACACTCAACCTTTGGAATGTCCTTCTTTTCATTTGGCACATCGCCATAAATCACCACCTGCAGCTCACTGAAGTGTCTTCCTCCTTCACACTAACTATAGGAGAAAACCTAAAAAAAAAAAAAAAAAAAGCTGCCCAATTTTCGACAAAATGACCAAATTTACGTCATAACGTTGCAATTTACTAAAATACGTTTATCTGCTGAATTTCGCCTAAATCCATTGAAAACTTTTTAATTATAGATTTTTTTATTAAAACAGTAACTCAGACATCTGAATAAAAATGTATGTTTGTAATTAAAATAGAGTCCATATCATCACAGAAACAAAATTTAAGGATCACTCTGTTTAAATAAACCATGGCATCTAAAAAAATAATTTGCTTGCTTTTCCCGTAATTTATAATTGCCGTTTCTTTTTTTTCAATCCGATTTTGCAACGGAGGTTTTTTTTTTTTTTTTTTTTTTTTTGCATCTGCTAAAGTTTCAAACGGAATTTGGCGAAATTTGCACTAGAACTTTATTGTGCTGTATTTTAACCACTGTAAAAATTTTACTGTGTTATTTTCAAAATTCCGGAAAATGGATTTCTCAAAATATCTCTTAGTCCTTTTGAGCCGTGGAAGTGATAAACAGGTGCTTGCTTTCTTCCTAACCAAGGGCTTCGGATCAGCGCTCCCAGCTGTCAATCAACCGTTGCTATGGTAACACACTTTCTGCTCAAGGCTCACTGTCTAAAGAGGCACACATAATAAAAATTTCCAATACTAACTTTTTAAGTTTTAAACCGATTCAAATGGAATTTTGGGAGTGAGCTTCTGTAATCCAATTATAGTAAATGTAAAAATTTCAGCCACTTTTGTGAAAAATTCGCAAAGATAGTTTTCTTATTTTTTATCATAAGTAGCCGAAGTCTCTTGAGGGGTGGGCCGGAAGCAAGCGTCTTAATGCAATAAACAAGGAGCAAATGAATGTGTTGTTCAGGCATACTCTTCACTGGTGGGTGCCAGCTGACTTGGTAAACACGCGACCCCCTTGCAAATGCTAAATGTCTCTTCTTTCCCCTTCTGTTGTTCTCAGTAGTTGTCGGACGGACATCAAGCTCAGGGCTAGAGAATGCATCAAGCTCCCCTTCCCTAACAGACCTGCTAGTAATCATCCAATTTTATTGCACTGGAAGTAGTGCTTTCCCCCCCCCCAGCCAAATTAGGATTTGGGCACATCCAAAACACCACTGTTGCCGGCGGTTTCTTTGAGAACAGAGGAGAGGAACTTAAAAAATGAAGGGGTAACAGCCAGTAACACGATTTCCTAAAAGGGCATTTTTTTTAAGCACTAATTTCAAATTTCAAGGCTTTTCAAGACAGCATTAAAAAAATACCGTTTTTCCAGGATATTCCAGGCCTTGAAAACGTAATCATGATTTTCCAGGACTTTCCAGGTTTTCAAGCACGCGTGCGCACCCTGATTACAGGAACAACAATTTCAGACTGATCAACAACTTATTATGACTGTTGTGCAGGGGTGCTTCAACAACAGCATTTCAGAAGAAGAGTTCCAGAAGGCATTCAAAAAGTGAGAGGAATGTTGGGACACCTGTATTCAATGAAACGGACAGTATTTCCAAAAAAAAAAAAAAAGAAAAAAAAAGAAGGCCACTTCTTTGATAATTAAGGTATGCACATATTTTTTGATAAAAACATTCTCAGTTGTTTTGGGACAGCCCTTGTACATAACAGCTAGACATCACCTGTTTTTTACTTCAGGTTTCTGAAATGTATGCCAATGAAAGTGTTTGTGTACTTTCAAAACAAACTAATATTTACCAAGCGATTTTAATGTTCACAGTTGGTAACTAGCTTAAAATCTAATATCCACATATGAGCAGTAATAAAAACCCTACCATATTTTGGAGAAATAGTGCCATTCATTAGACCAAGTTCCCAGGCTTTCTTTATAATGTCCATAGGAAACTGAAAAGAAAAAAAGTTCACATAAAAGGATGAAATATATGTCACAATATTAAATAAGCACGTCAGTTTTTTATTACTCAATATACGATTTTAACAGAAAGTGCCTTTTGCATTTTAGTCCTCACATGTTACAAAACAATAACTCAGAAGTAGAAGTCTAGTTTCTATATGACATTTCGAGAAAACATTTCCATCAATGTCAGTTTTCTACAGTAAAAACTAGAGAAAATATCTTTGGTAAAATGAAGTGCCTAGTAATACATAAATTCTAAGTAATATTGCTAGGGAATTAAAATTTAACAGCATTTGGTAAAAAAAAAATAACCTTTTTATGGTAAACAAACTGACAAAAATAAAAATGAGTCCCAAAGAAGTAAAAGAAAAGAGAAACAGTGATGAATGCTATATTACCTCTCCAGTTTTGTCATGATGTGCAGCTTTAGGAATTATTACTTCCCTAGCAAACTTCCGTGCTGTTTCCTGTATCTCTTTCTGCTCTGATGTAAGCTCTATGAAAAAAAAAGCAGAAAATTTTTCAGAAGTTCCACAAAAAATACTTTCATGAAACACTTTATCTAAAGCAAAATCAAGCACATATGTTTTTCTTTTTAGTTCCAAGCTACAAATTTTTATTACTGAGAATCTGAAGATATTGATTTTTAATAGTTCTCCATGAGAAAAGTGACCCTTTCACATAATAATAATAACAGTTAATAATAATAATAACAGTAAAACTCATACAATCATTAAAAATTCTTTTGATTCACTATAATTATCACATGTATTTTTCAAACAAAAATTTAGTTAACACTTTTGAATATTTATTATTCTGTAACTGGGTTTCTCATGAACATGTGGTCTAAACCAATTTGTAAAGGAAATATCAAGTTATTTTTATAATCTTAAAAATGATCAATGTGCACTCATTGTGTCACACACCAGACACTTTGCAGCATGCAGTGATGCAAAAAACATTTGGGGAGGGGTAGTACCTTTCACCATGGAGGAATAGCCTCCTTGGGCGCTGGTCCTCACCATCCCCAGGGACAAGTGAAGCACAATATATGTTCTATGAACACTTAGCCTCTCCTTGTCTAAAACCATCCATGCATGGTGAAGAGCCACACCCTTCCCGAGGTAGCCCTGTTCAAGATAGCAAAACAGGGCGGATCTAGAAGAGTAAACCTCGAAAAAATATCCCCTTGTCTAAGGTGTGAGCAACCATGCCAAAAGACAGCATCAGAGGATGTGGCTAAGGGTTATTAGTCATGAACATGTGCCCATCAGGAAGTGGTGACACCTGATGGAAGAAAACGTTTTCATAGTGTGCAAAGCTCTGCTATGAAAAACAAAACACATACTTGATAACTTGTGAGATGATGATGAATAATAAAACTAAAACTCCATATACACCAAAGAGGATAGCAATGGAGGTTGGTGCTATTCCTAACCATGAACAGCCTCAAACTGGGTTGAGCATTTCCGGCTGCTCTTCTCAGTTTAACGGTATTACCGGAAAATTGTGACCTCAAAACTTTGTTGCCACCGCAGATAGCGTTTCGACTGCTTGTATTCAGCCAACCACTAAAGCAGGTTTCGCACGACAGCGCATCAAATGGACTACTGAAATGAACAAAGATGTGATGTGGTGCCACATGAGATGTACAAATTTAGAAGCGAATATGACAACCTATAGGTCAAGACTTCATCATATGTTTTTGGATATGCATCCAGAACTGAAAATGAGAGTGAGTGAACAAAATATAGTGGATCGCAGAAGAGCTATCGTCACCAGGAACCTTCTGTCTGCTATAGAAATACAAGAAATAAAAGATCACATAACAGTGGAACTCACCCAGAACAACTGTCAACAAACAAATAACAATAAAGAACAGGGAAATAGCAAGCATCTTCCTCCTGAAAAAACAGAAACTTGCAATACATTAGTTAATATATCAGTACAAGATGCTCAGAATTGTGAACATAACTACCTACTGAAACATGAAACTGAACACCATTTTAACACAGCTTTAACAGAATTTTCAGGAACAGACCCTTGCACTAGACATGGAATTCCTAAATTGGTGCCAACTTGCAAGGTTAAACAAATTCTAGGCCACCTAAATGAGAGTGTTTTGCCCAGTTATCTTCAAACTAGCAAGCAACTTGAACAACTTCATCTACTCATTTATTGCACTGCTGTTGCTACCACTAGAACAACAGGAATGAAGACAAGAACACAGGAAAGTCAGAATAAGTGGAACCAAAACCCAAAGAAACCTAAATGGAGGATATGATTAGAAAAGAAAGTTAGCAATATCAGGAAAGCAATTGGACAACTCACCCAATACAAAAGAATAATACAAACAAATAAATTAAAAAAAAAAGTAGCTAAGCTTTTAAAACTAAAAGATATTGAGAAGTTAGATAATTCTGATTTAACTGCTGCTATTGACAAACATACACAATAGCTTGGTGTATATTCAAAATGCATAAGAAGATACAAAGAGTGCTATGAGCGTAAAACCCAAAATGCCCATTTTTATAGGAATCAAAAAGCTTTTTACAGAACCTTGCAAGATAAGATTAACAGTTATAATGAAGGAGTACCAACCCTAACAGGCATTACAGAGTTTTGGTCTAAAATATGGGAAAAGGCAGAGAGCTTCAATAAAACAGCAAGCTTGATTGCAGAAGAAAAAAAGGTATTATGAAAGCATAACAGACATGCCAAACACTTGCATTTCTGTGAGCGACTTGGCTGGAGCTGAGCTGTTAAAGAAACCAGAAACTGGAAAGCCTCAGGACCTGATCATATCCAAAACTTTTGGTACAAAAAATTGACTGTTACGCATGCTTATATAGCCCAAGGGATGTAAGGTCAGGTGATGCGTAACATCACAGCCTCTCCTTGACAAATGTCAACCCCACCTTCTCGTGGTGCATCCTGTTCCCACTAAAGGGGCTCTGACGACCGCCAATAGCGGTATAACTATACCATCGGGATCAGAGGAAATGCTATCCCACACTCACCAACCCGCTTGGCCAGCGTGGTGAGTTATGGCCAAACACCTCCAAAATGACTCTACAACTTAAATCTTGGCCCTCAGTCTCCGGCAGCTGGAATGTACCTGGCCAAGGCAGCGGCCAGTGCGACATGAAGGCAGAGGGTGCTAAGAATCCCCGGAGGACCAAACTAGGCTGCCATTTGATGCTGACCTTGGCTACCTATAACGGACGCTCCCTATCTTCTGATTCAAGGCTTCTTGAATTGGAAGAGGAACTACAAAGGATCAAGTGGGACATCGTCGGGCTAAGTGAGGTAAGGAGAAAAGGAGAAGATCTCATTGAACTGAAAAGTGGACATCTCTTCTATTATCGTGGGACAGATACTGGCAGAACTAGTGGTGTTGGATTTATAATAAACAAGAAACTGAAGGATAAAGTGGTAGAAGTTGAAAGTTCCTCTGACAGAGCTGCACGACTCGTTATCCAACTCTCGAGAAGATACCAGGCTCAGATTATTCAAACTTATGCACCCACCACAAGTCATCCTGAAGAAGAAATTGAAGAATTTTATGAGGAAATTCGTCATCTAAATAATAAAGGTAAGCAGCACTTGAAGATAATTATGGGAGATTTCAATGCAAAAATAGGGCAACGGCAACAGAATGAAACTTCAGTAGGTAAATTCGGTCACGGCAACAGAAACCAGCGTGGAAATACTCTCGTTGAGTTTGCAGAGGCAGAAGGATTTTTCATCTTGAACTCCTTTTTCAAGAAAAAGCCACACAGGAAATGGACATGGAGACATCCAATTGGGACGACAAGTGAAATTGATTTTATTATGTGTAACAAAAAATTCGTCATCGAAGACTGCAGTGTGCTGAACAAGTTCAACACAGGTAGTGACCATAGATTGGTGAGATGTAAGATGCACCTCAACACTAAACTGGAACGTGGCAAGCTCATAAGACAAACAAAATGTATTGACATAACCAACCTTAAAAAACACCATAATACTTTCAAGTTGGAACTGAAGAACAGATTCTCTGCTTTAGAAGGCCTAACATCGGAAGAAGTGGATATTTCGGAAGTTAACAGAAAAGTAACCAAAGCTCTAATGGAAACAGCAACAAAATTAGCTGGGTTCCAAAGTGGAATATATAGAGCTATGCAAGACAACACGAAAAAGTATCACTGAAGACGTAAGGAAATTCAACTGTGGGCTAGTGAGGAAAGCAATTGAAAACAACCAAAGCCTTAAGATAGCAAAGGGACATCTCAGTAAGGGAAGAAAACAGATTATGGCTCTGAGAAAAGAAGATGGTTCTATAACAAGAAATAGAGGCGAAATTTTGACAAGAGTGAAAGATTTCTACTCCAAATTATATGAAAGGGATGATACATGTACTCCAGACATCATGAAAGGTACCAGAGTTCTTCCAGTCCTCCCAGCAGAAGTTGCTCATGCAATCAAGAACATGAAGCGAGGGAAAGCTCCAGGAGAAGATGGAATTACTATAGACATCATACAAGAAGCAAGTGGAGAAATTGAAACAGTACTCGCCCAAATTTTCACTCGATGCCTTAATGAAGGGAAGATTCCTGAGGATTGGAACACCGCTACAATGATCCTGCTACATAAAAAAGGTGACATTGAGGATCTTAGGAACAACAGACCTATCAGCCTCCTATCAGTGGTTTATAAAATCTTCACTAAAGTTCTTTCACACCGCTTGAAGGTAACACTGGACATGGCTCAACCGAGAGAACAAGCTGGATTCAGGAGTGGCTACAGCACAATAGATCATATCCACGTACTGAGAGAACTGATTGAAAGAGCGAGGGAATATGAACTTCCATTGTGCATGGCTTTTATCGATTATGAAAAAGCCTTTGATTCGGTGAAACCATCAGCAGTTACCACGGCTCTGAAATTCTGCATTGAAGATGCATACATTAATATTATTAATAACATCTATGAAAATGCAAGTGCAAAGATTCGGCTGTTTGAAAATACAACACACATAAAAATTGGAAAGGGAGTGAGACAAGGTGACACCATATCTCCGAAGCTCTTTAATGCCACATTGGAAAATGTCTTTCAATCACTGAACTGGGAAAACAAAGGGATAAAGATTAATGGAGATTATCTAACCCACCTTCGTTTTGCTGATGACGTAGTCATTTTTGCAACTACCCCATCAGAGCTGCAGAGTATGATCCAGGAACTTGCTGACAAGAGTAAAGAAGTGGGATTAAAAATGAACTTTGAGAAGACAAAAGTGATGTTCAATGCTTTTACAAGAAATGAAGATTTATCGATTGATGGAGAAAAACTGGAGATAACAGATACGTATGTTTATCTTGGACAGCAGATATCAAGTGAGGGTCACATTGATGAAGAAATTAATCGGCGTACAAAACTTGCCTGGAGAGCTTTTGGAAGAAACAGCATAATTTTCAAGAGCAATATGCCATTATGTCTTAAAAGAAAAGTGTTTGATCAATGCATCCTTCCAGTGCTTACGTATGGTGCAGAGACGTGGACCTTAACTAAAAGAGACATACAAAAGCTGCAGACAACTCAAAGAAGCATGGAGAGGTGCATGCTTGGTATAACCAGGAGAGATAAGAAGAGGAACTCGTGGATCCGAAAAATGACGAGAGTGGAAGACATCATGATCAGAGTTAAATCCCTGAAATGGCAATGGGCTGGACATACTGCCAGAAGGACAGACCATAGATGGACAGCCGAAATTTTAGATTGGATTGCAAGGGACAGGAAAAGACCCAGAAAAAGACCTCATGGGAGATGGGTGGATGAAATTCGTAAATATGCTGGAGTGACATGGAGGAGACTGGCACAAGACAGACCGTTGTGGAGGAAACTTGGGAGACCTTCGTCCAGCAGTGGATTGATAATGGTTGACAATGATGATGATGATGATATAGCCCAATATTTCAATGAACTACTACAAAATCCTTCTAAAATTCCAACATTCTTTACAAAAGGAAAAACCTTTCTTTTACCATACATGCATACATACATATCACTAAGCTGTTCTCTGAGATTCAGAGGTTAGCTCCAAAAAGAAATACAAACTACCAGATATTTGTACTTACTGTTGTCGTATCAAACATCCCCATTTACAGCGATCTTGACATACAACTCGGGCTTCACTGATATCCATTACACGTCATACACAAGATCTTTTATATTTCATACTCGTGATCTTTTTTTCATGCAGACACTCCTGAATCTGATCCACCCACGTCTTCCTTGGCCTTCCTCTGCCTTTCCTTCCTGCCACTTGAGCTAAAAATATTTTCTTAGTAAGCATCTCGTCACTCATTCTTTCAACATGGCCAAACCACCGCAGCATATTGGTCTCCACCTTGCTAACAACATTTTGCTTCACATCACATAACTGCAACACATCTTCATTTCCACACAATCAGACCGTGTCTTGCCAGTTTGCCACAAACCCCACAAAAGTAAAGCATTTCTCCAGCACACAAACGACTCCTATGTTTCTTCTGCAGTACCCAGGTTTCACTGCCATACATCAGAGTAGGAACAATTACAGTTTCATACACAGATATGCGGGACTCTATAGAGAACCCATCATTCCTGTGAAAACCTCCCAGAGCAGCTAGGACTTTCAATGAAGAATTCACTTGCCTACTAATTTTACCATCCAATTTGTTCTCTGTCAAACATGCTTTCTAAATACACAAACTCACTCACCTGGTCAATCACAGTGCCATTTATACTTACATTACATTCGGTGCTACCTGTTCCTCTCTCAAACACAATAACTTTGGTTTTTCCCTTATTTATACTCAGTTTGAATTTCATGCAAACTTCATGCATCCGAGACAACATACTCTGCAAATCACTTTTGCTCTCTGCCAACAGGACAGTGTCATCAGCATACAGCAATCTGCACACACGGATATCACCAAGACATAAACCACTATTATCTATTTTGGAATCATGCATGCATGCGTCCATAAATATATTAAACAGCCATGGTGACATTACACAACCTTGTCTAACTCCTGCACCAATGGAAAAACATTTTGATAAAACACCATTCACTCGTACACAAGCTCTAAAACCAGCATAAATGGCTTTTACACTATTAAGTAGATTCCCAGTAACACCATATTCATTCAATACCTTCCACAAAAGTGTCCTATTCACTCGGTTGTAAGCTTTCTCTAAATCTATGAAGGCAGCAAAAACTTTCTTACCAACAGCCAGATACTTTTCAATCATCATGCGTAATGCAAAAATCTGGTTAGTGCAGCTTTTACCAGGCATAAAACCACTCTGAACATCCCACACTTTCTCTGATGTAAGACCCCATACTTTTTCAATAACAACCTTACCAAACATCTTCCCTGGCACATTTAGTAGGCTAATACCACAATAGTTCTTGCTTTCTTTTACCGAAAGATAGTACGGCAAAGCCATCAAAATATAGGCCTATCACATGTCTGCTGACAATCTATAAGCTTCTAACATCCACTTTAACTATGAAGATTAACAATCACTTAAGAGATAATGGGGTGATGACAAAAGAACAAAAAGGATGTTATAACTTATAAGAGATCTAAAGGATGCAAAGATCAAGTTATTATTGATAGTATTGTGGTAAATCAGGCTGTTAAGAAGAAAAGAAACTTGAACATGGCTTATATTGACTACATGAAAGCATTTGATTCAATTCTGCATGACTATCTCATAGGAATATGAAACATATAAAGTGAACAACAAAGTCATTCAGTTGCTTCAAAAGCCATGTCTCAGTGGCAAACAAATCTCTCTATATATCAGATGAAATGAAAATTATTAATTCTAAAAATATCAGAATATGGAAAGGTATCTTTCAAGGGGACTCTCTCAGTGCTCTTTGGTTTTGCATAGGTCTTAATCCTGTCAGTCACATACTAGGCAGCACGAAATATGGATTCAGTATAAACGGGACTAGAACACAAAGTCATGCAATCAATCATTTATTATATATGGATGACCTTAAGATATACATCAATTCCAAAACACAATTGAATAAGCTTCTACAGATTACTGCCACATTTAGCAGATCAATTCATACGGACTTTGGCTTGGACAAAAGTAAGGCAGTGCATTTAGAAAGAGGAGTTTTGGTTAAATCTGAAGGTTTCTCTTTAGACAACAATTAAATAATTGAAGATTTAAATGCAGAAAATGGATACAAGTACCTGGAATTTTTACAAGCACGTGGCATTAAACACAGTAAAATTAACAATAATATAAAAGATAAATTCTAGCATCGACTTAAAATGATTCTAAAGACATTCCTAAACACAGTTAATTAGGTGAAAGCAATTAATACCTTTGTGGTCCCGGTTCTAACTTATTCTTTTGGTATTGTCAGGTGGTCGAAAACATATCTTGAGGAATTTAACAGAGCTGTGAGATCAAGCATGACCCAACATCAAATGAGACACCCAAAGGCAGCAGTATAGCACATCAACTCCCACAAGAAGAAGGAGGAGGATTAGGTATCCTTGATACAAAACGCCTTCATGATGCGCAAATTTGCTCACTGCGGAAATACTTTCACTCTAAATGTAATGAAAATAATTTATTTGATGTCATATGTGCTGCAGACAAAGAGAGCACTCCACTGATGTTAAGTAAGCCAGGTGCTAAAATAGAAGAATCGTCTATGGAAGACCAGATTCGAAAATGGAAGTAAAAGGAACTTCATGGGGCTCATCCAAACCAGTTAGATAGACCAGAAGTTAAAGCCTCAAATCAGTGGTTGAAGTGAGGAAAATTAAATGGAGAGACTATTGGGTTTATGATGGCTATTCAATACAATGTGATTGCAACCAAAAATTACAGAAAATACATTTTAAAAAAGGATCTGCAAAGTGACAATTGTAGAAGATGTGGCATGTGCAGTGAGACCATTGAACACATCTGTGGAGGATGCACCACGCTAGCAAACATTGATTATATGCAACGACATGATAATTTTGCTAAGATGATATATCAACAATTTGCGCACGATACAGAACTATTAGTGTCAGAAGTACCATACTGTAAATATCAACCCACTGAGGTACTAGATAATAAACAATACAAATTATATTGGGACCATGAGATTAAAACAGACATAACCATCTCTGCCAATCATCTAGACATAGTGTTATATGAGAAAAGGCAGAAGGAAGCAGTCATTATCGACATATCAGTACCATTGGACCATAATATTCAGACTACCTATGCAACAAAAATCAACAAGTATGTGGAACTGTCTGTGGAGATTAAACAGATGTGGAAGCTCAAAACAGTTCACATACGTCCACTGATTATCTCTGTAACTGGTATAATCCCTCAGACTCTTATAACTCAGCTTGATGCTTTAGGTCTACAACACCTAAGGCCTAAAATCCAAGAAGCAGTAATTCTTGATATGTGCCACTTTGTACGGCAATTTTTAAACCATGAGTTAATATGTCTTTACTTGA
Organism: Macrothele yani; assembly: GCA_039090855.1. Classification (NCBI taxonomy): domain Eukaryota; kingdom Metazoa; phylum Arthropoda; class Arachnida; order Araneae; family Macrothelidae; genus Macrothele; species Macrothele yani. The sequence goes on from CM077006.1 coordinate 44,866,074, forward strand.
CCTTATGTCCATACTGACAAGTGGAGCATGCTACAGATGTCATTGCTGTAGATGAGAAAATTAAATAAAATATAATAATAAAACTCATACAATCATGAAAAATTCTTTTGATTAATTATAATTATTACATGTATTTTTCAAACAAAAATTTAATTAACACTTTTGAATATTTATTATTCCGTAACTGGGTTTTTTTATGAACATGTGGTCTAAACCAATTTGTAAAGGAAACATTGAAGTTACTTTTATAATCTTAAAAATGATCAATGTGCACTCATTGTGTCACACACCAGACACTTGCAGCATGCACAGATGCAAAAAACATTTTTTTCTGGGAAGGGGAGTGCCCACTCAGGAGCAGAAAACCCCTCAGGCATGCCAGAGCACATGTGTGTTACTTTCGAATTGAAACCCATCCCCATTCCCTTGACTAAAGTAAATGGCACATGACAAGCAAATCCACCAATAAAAGTACCTCTTAAAATTTTAGGGAGCAGATAAAATGACCTGGGAGAAAAAAATCTGCATCACATTTGAAACATGTTTAAGAATACTCAAGGGGAATCTCATATCAATCTGCTTCTCCACCTGCAGCAGTAGATACTATCTCTGACTCTGCATTAATAATTCCACATTGTACTTAGTACAGATCATCATCAGCCCTGAGCAATTGTCCCATTTTCATTAAGTTCCGTTAAGATTCAAGGCAAGGCCATCACGATAAAAGATGCTAGGAGACATAGATAATTTGCAACAGAAAGCAAGTTTTGGACCAAATATGGAAAGATATTAATCACTGCTGTTTCACCTTAGTAAGAAAGATGGAGGTAGAGAGTAGAATTAACAAAGAAATTGTATCTGTACCAGATAGATGGGAGATTTTATCATTTGCATGAAATAGATTCACACCTGTCAAAACAGAATAGTCCACTAACCAAAGATCAATACGTCTAAAGAATAAATCAGGAAAAATAAATTTTAAAACTATGCTGTGAACATTTCCACCTGGCTTTATCACTTTATAAAGAAAGTTTTCTTACCAGTTCCAAAGCAACAAACTCCAGCTTTCATGCAATTCCTTTTCTTTTTCTCTTTCTTCTTTTTCCCCTCTCTCTTCTGAGCCATACTTAAAGTTTAAAATTTGTGTCATGAGGTTGCTTTGCCTTTCATAAACAGCATTCATTCCCCTTCCCCTTTACCCCTCCCATAAAAAAAAAAACTCAGAAAGACTTTAATGCTAGAATAAAAATAAAATAAAAATAAATAAGCCACAAAATTTAGGGAGGGGTTTGAACCTGGATTGGATTGGAGGTTTAACGACCACCGTGAGCAACTCGATGGGCTATAAGCAGTCGCGTGTCCCTAATTTAGGGTCACTGGTCCCAGGGAAGGGAGAGAACCAGTGCCGTAAGACAAACACGACATCCATGCCTCACCGGTATTCGAACCCGGACCCCTTACGGACGAATGATCAGAGGCCATCGCTTAGACCACTGCGCCACCGGGGCGGCGGTTTGAACCTGGATAGTCTAGTCTTGTCTACACCACTGGCAGCATGCCACTGTCAATAGTTTAAATAGCAGCCACAATATATTGCTTCATTTCCTCAAGCCTGCGTGGAAGAGTTGGCATGAACACAAGGGTTGTGAGACATATACCTCTACTTTAACCATCCTTTTGAATTTTTGTGTTATGCAAATTTGGTTTCTTCTCGTTAAAAATATTTTCTAAACTTAACACTGCAGTGTCTCTCCTGATGAATTTTGAAGTTGGCAATCCGGACAGTGGGTCACAGGAAAAGCAACTTGGGCAATCAAGGCTTGGGGTACAAAGGCAATCAGGTGCTTGGGGGTACAATGAGCAATTCATGGATACATAATGTTGAGACAAGCAAATAGTGAGCGAAACTTGTACGAGCAGACTGATTTTGATATGTAATGTTATTATTGCGGATTCCTCCATATTCCGGCACATTTGATTTAAAAAAATCCTTACTTGACTTAAATCAGAATCCATTATTAATAAAATATGTTTTTCTCTTTTTTTTTTTTTATAAACAAAAAAAGTTTGAATCTGCGTATCGCTTAATTGTTACAATTAGTAACAATTAAGCGATACGCAGGTACACAGTCCGTCGATGCTTTACATTATGGTACAGCACTTGTTTCTCATCACCCATTACAATTCGTCCCAAAATCGGTTCATTTCTGTGACGAGAAAGAAAAGAAATGCAAAGGGACACGGGTATGGATTCTCTCCTCTCGTTGCTTTGCAGAAAGCTGGTGTGGAACTCAGTTATCAACTTGGTGATGAACCCAAGTGCATGCATCCATCTTTTGACTGTTGTTCTGTGCACTGACAACATTTCCACTAATTCTTGAACAGTTGGATGTGCGTCATTTGTTGTGGCTTGGTCCACATCCTTGTCACAAACCATGGATGAATGTTCAGGATGTGGTTGACTTTTACAGCTTCTGTCTCCGCCCTGGAATTTCTGAAACCAACGGCGACATGTGCTATCATCAACTGCATCATCCCCATACACTTGACAGATGTTGCAGCAAGTTGCGATTTCAGTACTGCTTTTATTGAACTTGTACAGTACACAATGTCTAATGTGCTCCTTATCGCATGCCATGTTACACCGTCCATGATTTTTGTTATGAATGGCTTACTCAGACAAACCTAGTGCCTCCATGTGCTCTACTACTCCACACTTTATTGGCCAAAAATTCAGCATCACAGCGTCATCTGTGACGTAACTAGTCCGATCACAATTTGCATCTCTTACAAAAACTGGTAGAACTTTTGCACATATCTAATATTAACAATTGCATTGCATTATTTTTCACATACCTATGAGCAAAATGGTGGTCAATTTGAACACCCTTGAAAAAAAAAAAAAGTTAACTTTAACTCAAAATACTTCTCCTAGGGGATATATTTTGAAGGTTTTTGTAACATCTAAACGAATATTAAAGAACACACCTCATGAAACTCATTTTTTAAACTTGTTTGAGTGACAGTACAAAAATGTTGAAGTTGCATTGTCAATGAGAGAATAAAAAAGATGGAAAAATTAAAAATTTCATGCGGGAAAAACTATGTCAGTTCTAATGGTGTATGAACAACTTCTTTAGGAGCTCTTCTGAGAAAAGCAACAATGTAGTAAAAAAAAAAAGTAGCCCATGTTTAAACCAGCACACTTTTTTTAAATGAATAGTTCTGCTGGTACATACTGTAAGGCTTTTAATAAAGTTAGGGTAACAGAGGCGATGAGAGAACAGTATCATTTATTTTCACATAATTAGGCTGAACTATGTAGATCTAAAGACAATGTAAGCAAACCAAGGATTTCATGTAAAGAACTGAGGAAAGGAAATACATGAAATCGGTTTTAAAACCAATTAAAAATTGTTTCACTTTGTTTGAACATTTTTTTTATAGGAGTCTTATAATACCTATTTAAAAAAATTAATATATACACGCACACATAAATGTAATACACCAAAAAATATAATAAAATATTACCAAAGCAAAAACCTCCACTTTCTTTTCTTGAAGTTTCTGGCTCTGCTGCTGTTGAAAACAAGCGACTACAGCGTCTCAGGTTTCGAACAGGAGAAAATACCTGCAGAAGGAATTTGAAAAATGTTATCAGGTTGACATGAGGGAATGAATAAAAAAAATAAGAAAGAAAAACATGGCAAATCTATTACCTTATTCAGGAAGTAAGGAACACTTTCAAATTGCCCCAATTCCTTTAATAGTAAACCAATGATCATAATATTTGAGGATTATTAATTGTAGTTCTCCTTATCAATAACGTGTTCCCAAACTGTAGGCAGTTTACAAATATCATTGCAAGTACCAGTGTCATTAAAGCCTGTGGAAAATATCTGGGACTCAAAACTAAAAATTCTGTTGCTGTAGCGAGTACCAGGTATCTCCCTTTTCAAATGACCAAAACAGTTGAAATCATAGGGGTTCATATTCAGTGAACACAGTGAAGGAGCTTACCTTCAATAAGCACTGTGACTATGCCATATATAGACAAACAACTCGTATTACTAATTCACCTTCTTATTCAATCAGGGCTGTAGTTAGATCCCAAAAACGGGCGGGGGGGCTGACAAGAGTTATCTGGATTCTGTTTTTTTTTTTTTTTTTTTTATTGGAGGTTTAACGACCACCGTGAGCAACTCAATGGGCTATAAGCAGTCGCCCGTCCCTAAGTTAGGGTCACTGGTTCCAGGGAAGGGAGAGAGCCAGTGCCGTAAGACAAACACAACATCCATGCCTTACCGGGATTCGAACCCGGACCCCTTACGGACGAATGATCAGAGGCCAGCGCCTTTGACCACTACGTTACCGGGGCAGCTATCTGGAGTCTGTGTTCAACTACAAACTGCATTTTTTTTTCACAAATACAGATGCAAGTTGTTTTGTGTTGTTTTTAATCTCCTTTTACTTCATGAATGAATAATTATGCCATAAAGTAAAATCAATTGGATAAAATACAAAACATGAAATAAAAAGGGTGAGAATGAAAACAAAACTTTCTTGAAGTAGAAAAATTAAGACATTCTTTCAATTTGCTTGATGGGGTTTGAGCTGCACGTTCTTTATCAGTCCAATTAGTGTAATATTTTTTTTAGTTTACCGTTCTAGTCTTTTTTCTGTGGACACCCACAATAGCATCAGGGATTCACTGAATCCATACTTCAACTTTTCCTACTTTTCCCCCTCACTTCCACATTTTTTCTCCATCTTTAATCACATATTCCCCTTCACTGGTGCTCAGTGGTAGCCACTTCTTCCCGTGGTCAAGAGCCACACACCCTTTCCCTCTCTAAAACCAAGAGCACTAGAATCCCACCAAAAAAAACTTTTCTCCATAAGCATTGTAAAACCAATCCTACGAGGTAAAAAACAATGAATGAGAAGATGTTGAGAGCTCTTTCTCTCTCACATGCACACACAAGGATTTCCCTTTAGCACTATTTTCCACTGCATACATTTAGTTAAAATGTCCCCATGACAGCCCCTCTTTGTATGCAATGAACTATCATGAAGCTTTTAAACTGCAGCTTAGCATCTCTTAGTTAATTACCAAATGACAAACATGGATTTTAGCCTTCTTCCCAACTATACCTTTAATTCTGTTACTTTTTCTTTCTATCTTGATTTTATTTTTTATTGTTTTGGTGATGTTCTTTAAAATTTTATATTTCTTAAAAAAGTGGGAGGGGGCCAGCATTTTTATTTTTATTTTTTTGTTGAAGGTTTAATGACCACTGTGAGCAACTCAATATGGGCTATAAGTAGTCGCCCGTCCCTAATTTAGGGTTACTGGTTCCAGGGAAGGAAGAGAGCCAGTGCCGTAAGACAAACACAACATCCATGCCTCATCGGGATTCGAACCCGGACCCTTCACAGCCGAATGATCATAAGCCATCCTTAGACCACTGCACCACCAGGGCGACGACAGCATTTCTCTCTTCCTTGGCCTAAAACACCAACAAAAAAAAAAAAATCTGTCACCATGTGACAGAGAATCACTAGCATAGCTGCTTGATTTACCTTTCAAAATATTTTCTCTGTAGTTACTCATCACTTGTGATGGATCATTTCAGTTTGTTGTTGTTTTATGTAATGCATGATACAATAAGGAAAAGCATTTATGCTTATAATAAAATACAAGCCATTTTCATAAACTAACAAAAATAAAAGTTCAAAGAATTCACAACATGTATTTTTCAGGAGGGGCTTGTTTGCCTTGCAGGGGCTGAACTCCCTGCTGGCTATGGCCCTGTATCCAATATCTGTGCTACTTCGTCTGACTCTTTTTTAAGCATTCAATGCACAGAAATAGATATATGTATGCTTATAATAATGACATACCACTGTAATTTTCATAAGCAGGAACTAAAGAAAACCAAAAAAGTTTCAGAGATTTGTAATATCTATTTCCGGGAGAGAAGCTGAACACCCTTCAGCCCATCTCTCTCGTCGCGGCTTTGGAAATGATTAGATTCTTCCATTCGCCCCCCCCCTTTCCCCCAAAGTTTTGCATTCCTGCTCCTTACTTTCAAGACGGAGTATTGTTAACTGATTTTTTTAATGATGCATTGTCAGCAAACAGGTGCAACAAATCTAAACGTGGTCCGCACACTCAAGCCTCGTGAAATAAGCATCGCTCTAGGATTTGCTGCCTCATCACAGGAACAATGCGTGTGAAGTTGAAGACGCCCACTCCTCATTTAGGAGCAATTGACATGGGTGAGGGAAAGAACCTAAATCACGAAATACACATATTAGATATTACAGATACCTAGACCAGAACTTCGGGTCTTCCCGTACAACAAGTAGCCGTAACGCTCCCCAATGTTGTTGTTTTTTGTTGTTGGGGGTTTAACGACCACCATGATCAACTCATTGGGCTATAAGCAGTCGCCCGTCCCTAATTTAGGGCCACTGGTTCCAGGGAAGGGAGAGAGCCAGTGGCGTAAGACAAACACAACATCCATGCCTCACCGGGATTCGAGCCCATACCCATCTCGCACGAATGGTCAGGAATCATTGACCTTGTCACGCTACCATAAACCAGTGAATATCAACGCCACAGGGAATCACACTTGTTCCCCACATTATTCCCACTAGGAAAACGAAATTTCCTTCTGGAAAATGATCTCACACCTTAATAGAGTTTTTTTTTTTTTTAATCAGGAATATATGTATATTGAATCTATCATTTGATATATCCACACTAAAATATTTTCGGTAATTCGAATATATCTAATAAAAGTGAACTTACTTTGTAAAGTGTCATTTTGGCAGTCTTTACTCCTTCACAACAAATGTGACCAAGGAGGAAAAAATCTTATGAAGCTACTCTTATAAGTGTTACACGCGCTTATCGTTAATCGACACACCGACGAACTCGAAACGCATCTACATGATAAGAAATAACTTGTTTACTACTACGGCCGTTGCCAAACGGCAACTAAGCAAAATGTCCAGACAGTTTCCTAGACACTTTTTTTAAAGTAATAAAAAAAAAGTGTCTAAAAGAAATATTTTCAGAACCTTGGGCTTTTTTTTTTTTTTTTTTTTTTTGATTGGAGATTAAACGACCACCGTGAGCAACTCAGGGGGCTATAAGCAGTCGCCTGTCCTTAATTTAGATTCACTGGTTCCGGGGAAGGGAGAGAGCCAGTGCCGTAAGACAAACACAACATCACGTCACCGGGATTCGAACCCGGACCCCATTTGGACGAATGATCAGAAGCCATCGCTTAGACCACTGCGCTACCGGGGCGGCAAACCTTATGCTCCACATCTGTTGCTAATTTTTTTTTTTTTTTTTTTGATCGGAGGTTTTTTTTTTGGATTGGAGGTTTAACGACCACCGTGAGCAACTCAATGGGCTATAAGCAGTCGCCTGTCCCTAATTTAGGGTCACTGGTTCCAGGGAAGAGAGAGAGCTTGTGCCGTAAGACGAACACAACATCCATGCCTCACCGGGATTCGAACCCGGACCCCTTACGGACGAATGATCATAGGCCAGCGCCTTAGTCCACTGCGCCACCGGCGCGGCCTGTTGCTAATTTACTGACAACAGTCAGAATTAGTCCTGGGTGAAGTAGAGATATAGCATGCTCGAAAAGAAATCGTATGTTGTTTTGCCGCCCCTGTGGTGCAGTGGTCTAAGCATTGGCTTTTGACGATTCGTCAAAGATGGGTCCGGGTTCGAATCCCAGAGAGGTAGTGATGTTGTCTTCGTCTTATGGCATTGGCTCTCTGCCTTCCCTGGAACAACTGCCAAGGCCATATCGAGTACTAAAGGCAACGCACTTACTTAGACCTAGGGTGACAGCTCGCCGGCGTCACGGAAACAAAGGCGATTGGACCTAATTCTCCTCTTTCTAAGTACCTTGACTAAAGGTCTTAGTTCCCAATTTGCGACGTCACCATCACGGTCATAACAAACGCTGACGAGACTGCCATGATCCTCTTAGCTAGCAGCGGGGTTATCTAGAGAAAACAAGGCCATGACATCAGAAGAATGAGTTCCCTCTTTTAGAAACGTCACGCGGAAAACATAGATTCCGATTTGATTTCCAACTCTGTCGTGTGTGACGTCAAACACGACACCGACGTTTCAGTCCCTGTATCACGAGAGTAACGTCACAAGCGGAGGGAACTCATCCTTCAGATGTCCTAGCCAAGGAGGTTATAATAAGATGCCCTAAGTCTCTTAACCGCGAAGCCTCATTGCTCAAGGTGTGGGAATTTTTTTTTTTTTTTTTTTTTTTTTGATTGGAGGTTTAACGACCACCGTGAGCAACTCAATGGGCTATAAGCAGTCGCCCATCCCTAATTTAGGGTCACTGGTTCCAGGGAAGGGAGAGAGTCAGTGCCGTAAGACAAACACAACATCCATGCCTCACCGGGATTCGAACCCGGACCCCTTACGGACGAATGATCAGCGGCCAGAGCCTTAGACCACTGCGCCACCGGGCGGCGGTGTGGGAATATGACATTGTTTACATGAATGACACATTTGTAATTTCAACTGTATGTATTTTAGAATTGCATGGTTTTCGGGTGGAAAAATCGTGTTGTTACCAAACCGGAATGAATTATAATTTATATACGAGTGAAATTTCCAATTTTAATGTTATCTTTTGTTTAGAATTCGCACAAACGTTCGTGTATTTTTCAATTTCAAATAAAAATGGGTAAGATCCTCAAAATAATGAAAACATTTATAAATTCAGCATTTTCTGAAGCATTGGCAGCAAGTTGCGATGTGAAATTGGAAACATTTGCGACCAAAGAAGGCGATTCGGCCAATACAAAATGCATTGCAATAGGCTTGAATCCCATCCCATCAGCTTTCCCACACTTTGACAGCTGTCGCTTATGTCAGTCTTCAGCTATATGGCTTTCGTCGTGTGTCGTGTTTTCAAGCTCCCAAGTTTTGCTTGTGTTTATGTTGAAATATCGTTCGTAGGATGGTTTGCAGTAGCGTGACGGATGTATGAATGTTCCATGCATCTTTTGGTGAAGTTTGAGAGCGTCAAGTGCAATAGTTTATTCATACGAAGAGTTTTATTTTGTGGTTGTGCTTGCCGTTGACGAGTTCTGCAAATGGCGATATCTGCCAGCCATGTTACACGTGACCATCGAAAGGATGTTGATCGACGTGGAGCGAGATCTACTGATAAGAAGTCATCGTTAAGTGCGCCGAGTGTTTCTCCGGTGACCTGTGAGAGGGTTGCCATGGTGATTGACCCGAATTTCTCAAGAGATAAGAATCCAACAGGTCAAACCGGTCCTGGAAATCAACAGAGCGTGTCTTCGTGCGTTGCTGCTGAAGGAGTTTCTTCTGCGATAGGAATGCAGAAGAGTGTTTCTATAGAGACGGAAACTTGCAGTTGAGCGTCTGTGGTTGATAAGGAGAATTCTGCTAATACGAGTGATCTGCGTTGTGCGTCAGAGATTGAGTGCCAGGGCAATCCCTTTCGTCTCACTTTCGAAAGGGATTCCAAGGTATGTCAAGATTTTCATGATCTTTCTGAGAAAACTATTATTTTCCATGCGTTACCACAGACTTCGTTACCGGTATATTTGAAAGCTTTGGAAGAACGAGTGCCGAGAGAGGAAATTAAAGGAATCGGTCGTAGTAAACGGGTATATCAGTGTTTATAAATAGTGCAGATTGTAAACTTGTGTTAAAGCAAGGGATTTCTATAAATAATCAAATTTTGTATCCTGCTTATGCAAGTGAACGACCGATCACGGTAACTTTGTCTCCAGTGCCACTTGAGGTACCGGATTCTGCGTCGATAGTTCTTCTTTCTCAGTTTAGCCGGGTGGTGGGTCCAGTTCATAGAGTTATAGAAGCCCCGCAATCTTCAAATTATTGTCATGTTGGTGGGTTGAAGCGGACCCTCCGGGTTATCTTCCCGAATGAATCAGCTCTTCAAACTTGTCCTAAAGAGGTTGAAATTATACTGGATTCTCATGGGTTCATGTTTAATATTTATACAGGAATTTTTTGTTATGCTTGCAATGAAAGAGGGCACATTCGTGCTAAATGCACGTATGTACATAGACTTCCCTTGAGGACCAGTGTCTCTGATTCCCATGAGGAAAGAATTGTTGTACCTGAAGATAGATCGGATTTAGAACATGGTATTAGACATGTCGCTGACTTGGTTCCTACCGTGGCAGAGACTTGTGAAACCCGAGTGGTGGATCCAGTCGAGCCGAGAAAGAAGACATTGATTGAAATGCCGACTTCTTTGGATCCTGGTATTCAGACAACAGCAAATATTGGTACTTTGGGCATTGCTAACTTACAGAAATGTTCAGTAGCATTACAGAATCTCGCAGAGAACTCATGTACAAGTAAGTCATAAAAGCTGTCTACGTACGATAAAAAACATTATCCCTGCTGATACTATAGACTAATTTAAAAAACTTTATTCACAAGTAAAAGCAAGTTAAAAGCGAGATCTTTCGGGATCCCTAGATCCCATCTTCAGGCTTAAGGCCATAAAGAACAACAAGTGGTCCACTTATATACGATCAGGTTAGACCCATGATGCAACGCAGTGGGCGTTGACATCGGTCAACATAGCAAATCAAAAACAATCAATAGTTCGAAGATATGTAAGGTAATACAATATTGTTCGTAGTGGTTCCGGGCATATCGATGGGGATTAGTTTTTTCATATGTGAGGAATGAATGACGGAAGTTCTGAGTTACAGCATAAAGGCCCATACGAATGGATATATAAGTTCTCGGAGAGGAAAACATTTCCCCTTGTTACTTTAGAGTTCAAAACCACTGCGTTCTTCCAGTCAGGTATTTTCCCCTCTTGGTCCACAGTTTCAGTTAGTGCTGTGTTGGTGGAGCCTGACCTCAAGTAATATTGGTGTTCCGATAATCGTACTTTTAAGGACCTGAGAGTCGAACCTATATAATATTTCACATCCTCTGGATTATTAGGGTTGACTAAAGGTATGCGGTATACACCGGGTCTAGATAGATCGGGAATCACGTCACGATCAGTTCTGATAATAGAAAAGATGTTATGAGTCGAGACTCCAAAACCAAGTCCATATTTCTTGCATGTTTTTCTAAGGATTGTCACAAGTGGTTGAGAAAACTCAGTCTTGCCTATATACCGTAAAGTTGTTTTTGGAGTAGTTAGGGTAGTGGATCGAGTTTGTTGAACTATATTCATGAATCGTCCGAAGTACGAATCCGGGTACCCAAAGGATCGGGCCATAGTTCGAATGTACTTAAGTTCATTGTCCAGGGCCCCGGGTGACGACGAATGAGAATAAGCTCGTTTAATATGGAAGTAGAAGGAGGTAGATTTATGACAAATAGGGTTAAAGGACGAAAACGGAATCATACAGGGCACAGCTGTTGGTTTACGATACACAGAAAAACTGATAAAATTGGTATTTAAGTCTCGAGTGAGTAGTATGTCTAAAAAGGGGAGCTTGCCCTCAGTAAACTTAATCAAGTTTACTTTGGAACTGGAAACTGGGGGCAAGCTCCCCTTTTTAGACATACTGCTCTCTCGAGACTTAAATACCAATTTTATCAGTTTTTCTGTGTATCGTAAACCAACAGCTGTGCCCTGTATGATTCCGTTTTCGTCCTTTAACCCTATTTGTCATAAATCTACCTCCTTCTACTTCCATATTAAACGAGCTTATTCTCATTCGTCGTCACCCGGGGCCCTGGACAATGAACTTAAGTACATTCGGACTATGGCCCGATCCTTTGGGTACCCGGATTCGTACTTCGGACGATTCATGAATATAGTTCAACGAACTCGATCCACTACCCTAACTACTCCAAAAACAACTTTACGGTATATAGGCAAGACTGAGTTTTCTCAACCACTTGTGACAATCTTTAGAAAAACTTGCAAGAAATATGGACTTGGCTTTGGAGTCTCGACTCGTAACATCTTTTCTATTATCAGAACTGATCGTGACGTGATTCCTGATCTATCTAGACCCGGTGTATACCGCATACCTTTAGTCAACCCTAATAATCCAGAGGATGTGAAATATTATATAGGTTCGACTCTCAGGTCCTTAAAAGTACGATTATCGGAACACCAATATTACTTGAGGTCAGGCTCCACCAACACAGCACTAACTGAAACTGTGGACCAAGAGGGGGAAATACCTGACTGGAAGAACGCAGTGGTTTTGAACTCTAAAGTAACAAGGGAAATGTTTTCCTCTCCGAGAACTTATATATCCATTCATATGGGCCTTTATGCTGTAACTCAGAACTTCCGTCATTCATTCCTCACATATGGAAAAAACTAATCCCCATCGATATGCCCGGAACCACTACGAACAATATTGTATTACCTTACATATCTTCGAACTATTGATTGTTTTTGGTTTGCTATGTTGACCGATGTCAACGCCCACTGCGTTGCATCATGGGTCTAACCTGATCGTATATAAGTGGACCACTTGTTGTTCTTTATGGCCTTAGCCTGAAGATGGGATCTAGGGATCCCGAAAGATCTCGCTTTTAACTTGCTTTTACTTGTGAATAAAGTTTTTTAAATTAGTCTATAGTATCAGCAAGGATAATGTTTTTTATCGTACGTAGACAGCTTTTATGACTTACATGTTCCTTTCGTGCGAAACACAGTTTTTATCGAACTCATGTACAACTTCGACATTTAAACGACCCAGCACTGATTCAAGTGGTGAACCGTTAAAACGGAGCAAAGCTAGAGACTATCTTCAACCGGAATTTATCCCTCGTATAGATCTTTCTTTTCTCCTGGATCCTGATTTTGCCGAAGATAGAGATAAGCCATCACGGTATCGTCTTGTCATGGAACTCATTGCATCTTGCCCAGATTATGACGAAACTTTGGATCTTTTCGAATTGAAAATTTTTGTTGTGCCTAATAAAAAGATATGTCCACTCCGGAGTTTTACGAGTTAAATATGTATAAGTTAAATGCTATTGTACATCGTTTGGATGCCGTCTTGAATTGGATAATTACGAAAAATCCTGTTCCTGAAGTTTTAGACACTTATTACGAAATATACTATAAACGTATAGAGGATGTAAAAGCTTACATAAGGAAACATAATGTGGTTGACGATAGTGTCTTTGATGTGTAGAGATGTTTCAGATGTATTCCTTGATGTTGGTTTCCTTTTTTCTTGCAGTGTTTTTGAAAATGTTCTTGGACTTTAATAGATATGGATTTCTGCTTACTTATGCTTTAAATTAGCGTTGTTAATTAATGATTCAGTTTTTCGGGTAGCTTTGTTAGTAAGATAATGTAATGTTGTTGTGTTTTACGGCACTGGCTCTCTCACTTCCCTAGAGCCAGTGGCCCTAAATTAGGATGGGCGACTGCTTATAGCCCATTGAGTTGCTCACGGTGGTCGTTAAACCTCCAATCAATCAATCAATCAATCAGCTGTCGCTTGCCGTTATAGGCTTCACGCAAAGTAGTAACTGCTTTAACAATGGCATCTTCAGATATCTTATTCTAATCTCCTTGGTCCTAGCCAAGGATAATTCTAACCTCCTTGGTCTTAGCCTTGTGTTTTCTAGACGGCCTGGGTTATAACGTCGCGATATCAGAATTCTAATTTTTCGTAACTTCACAACATCGTTTGAAAAGAGTTATAAATTTCGGTAAATGCAAAGCATTTGGTAAAAATCAAAACGCAAACACTTTATTATCCATGGGAGCGATGAATTCAGTGATTATTTCATATCTACAAACAAATTCAGATATAAAAGAACTTTAACTTTTCCTTTTTACATCATTTTTTTTATTTGCCTCACCGGGATTCGAATCCGGACCCCTTTCGTACGAATGATTAGAAGCCATCGCTTAGAGCACTGGGCCGGATTTTCACATCAATGTTCTGCTGCTTTACACATGCAAATTCACTGGTATTACCATGGGTACCACACATTTTTTTTAAACAAATTATATTCCATTCCAATCTATCCAAAAAAGTTAAGGAGAAAAAAATGGCATAAAAACTTTATCTGATAAGTTTATAAGGAACATTCCATGTATCACATCATGATTGCCGGTATTGCTGTCGTAATTCCATATCCTTTCAGGAACACAATGTGCGACTGATACATTTTTTATTTGAGCATGATGTCGGAAAAGTATACAAAATACAAAGTACACAATATTTCACACAAAATAAGGAAACAGTACTGGACAAAAAAATAATGCATAATGATTAAAAAAAACGTTGATTAAGCTTAATGATTCACGAGACGTTCCTTAAGCCTGATGATTCGTGGAACGTTGCTTAAACCTATTTAGGCCGCCCGGTGGCGCAGTGGTCTAAGCGATGGCCTCTGATCATTCGTCCGTAAGAGGTCCGGGTTCGAATCCCGGTGAGGCATGGCTGTTGTGTTTGTCTTACGGCACTGGCTCTCTCCCTTTCCTGGAACCAGTGACCCTAAATTAGGGACGGGCGACTGCTTATAGCCCATTGAGTTGCTCACGGTGGTCGTTAAACCTCCAATTAAAAAAAAAAACTATTTAGTTTCTCGAGAACTGTAATGTTTGCTAAGTGCGAAGAGGAAAATAACCACGCAGACGACTAACTGAATTCAGGAAATATCTATGACAACAGTTATTAGCCATGGCAGACGATTCTGGTTTTGTTATTGCGCAGTTGTTTAAGGTACGTCTGCATTTTTCCATACAGCTATGGAAGTGAGGGATTCAGAATTAAAAAGTGAAATGCGTTATTTGCGCAATAAAGTTTGCTACCGTTTGGGTAAAACGGCTCCAGAAACAGTTAATTTAATGAAAACAGCTTACAAAGGTAAACGTTTGGGGAGTCAACGATTTTTTGATGGCACCATGATTTCAAAAATGGGTGTTTGTCGGCAGAACTCGCTCCTATAGGCCTGGCCGACCTGAAAGTGTTGTTATGGAGCGTATTGTTAACACTGGCAATCCTTCAAGAAAATCGACGAATGACGTGTGAAGACATAGCTGCGTCAACTGATATTTCAAAAACGTCGGCATTTCGCATTCTACGTGACAAATTACTGCCGCATCGTGTGCATTCCAGATGGGTACCTCATCACCTGACGAGAGAACAATTATAATATTAGCCAGAGTTCAGGTGTAAACAAACGGGTCGGTAACCAACCTACCCACCTACTTTGACAGCACTTGGGGAAACTAAGGAATCAGGGCTTTCTTCCTACCTGTATCTCTTCCAAGATGAACCTCTCCCCATCCCCTCCCACTGGACCCAGGGTGCCTGAAATTTTCGGGAAGTTAAAGACCCACAGGCCTAACCATCCTCTTTAGTTTTCAGTTTCGGGGTATGCCAGCTCGACTCGTCCCCTCGATGAGGCGTTGGCTACCTTTTTGAACCCTTTCGCCTTAAACTCTACCGTCTGTATTTATAGTTCCAATCATAGGCGCCGACTTCTGAAAATGTCGAGGGGTGCTAAAATTCAAAAGGCAGGTACCGTTTCAACGGTTGAATTTTTAGATGTTTAAATGGACCTTTTCTTCAGTGTAAACGCAAACAAACCGATTAATGATTTCATGATAAAAATATTACATTTTTATAGCAACCAAATTCTTGAACGCCGTTCTAATTCTTCCGATTTTAATTTTCTGTAATGTGCGCACAAGAGCTAAATAACTTTTTTCTTTTGGGCAAAATTTGAGCATTTTGTTGGGGACTACTACCAGAAAACCAAGCCTGTTTAAAAAGGCTGACATTGGCAGTATATATCATTAGTCAAAACAGATAGTAGGCTAATAGCGATACCTTTGAGGAGCTCACTCTAGCAGTAGCAAACAAACTGACGTGTTCAGTGTTGGAATGGAACGCGCTTCATAATCACTGCACTGTATTATTTTCCTTACTTGTTATTGTTAGCATGTATCGTATAACGCAGCATACATCACAGTGAAATTTTTGCTTTGATCAACAACTGTAGCTTGTAAATCTCCACCCCAACCCGCCATCATTCATTTTGCAGTCCATGTGAACCAGTTGCTATCGATTTGGTATATCACCCCTGCGTTGATTGATTAGTGTTACTATTGGCAACTGCTTATATGTTTTATATAGCTAGGAGAAAAATAAAAGCCGCAACAGAATTATGTGAAACAAATAAACAATAACTGCAACAACAACAGGAAAAAAAAAACTCTTCAAAATTATACTTTAAGCGAGAAAAAATCATTCGCAGTCTCGCTGTGTGTCTTCTGCTCCTGAAGGTCATTCATTACTTCCGGTCTGACATTTATGACTTTATGACCTTACCGAAGCTCATTGCGTGCATGGTGAGCTGCTGACAACTTACTGATGTGCAAGGAACGTATATATAAAAATAAAATATGTAGCTTTAAACAATTAGGAAGGTAGGGTAAAAACCACATTACACACATCCGATTTTTCGCTTGCTTGGCTGTCTTATTTCTTAAGTGTTTATTCGGTATCGGTGGTTAAAACACGATTTTTTGAAGATATTATTTTTTTTTATAGAAATCAAATATTTGCGCTAATTCCGATTATCTCATTTAGTTTTTTTGTAAATGGAACTAAATATTTAAGTATGAATCCAGTACATAAAAAAATTCGGAGGGGGAGCACCCCCAAATGATTTCAAGGGATGCTCAAGCCCTTGAGCTACCCCGTAGTTGGCCCCAGTGGTTCCAATCAAGCTTTGGATCGCATTAAAGCTTTTGAGTACCAAGGGACCTAGTTTGTCATGGCGACTTTAGATGTAGTTGCACTTTTTCCGAGTGTCCCTTTAGAGCAAGTTCATGCTGTTATTGCTGATAAGTTGGCTATACCCAGGGGCGGATTTCCAACTAGGCGCGCCCCTAGGGCCCCAGAGCATGAGGGACCCCGAAAACGTATAATTCGATTGTCAGTATTGTTTTGGTTTTCACGGACCGAAACAATCCTTAAAGCGACCACTTTATTTATATTGACAACTGATATTTTACTTTCTCATATCAGTAACATATTTTTCCTTGCTGTTGAAAAGAAGCAGAGCCGTAGCGAAGGGGGGGGGCAGCAGGGACGGTCACCCTGGGCGCCGAGCTGGAGGGGGGCGCCATCGAGACATAGATTTTTTTTATATAAATGTAAAAAATGTGAAATTAATTTATACGCGTAATTAAAAAAATGTATAAAATTTAAACTTCTTTATGCTTTAAGAATAAAATGGCGACCAGATGAAACCTAAATTGAAGGAGAACTCCAATCGTCCGAACGCCAAATATTCGGATCGATTTGGCTTGGGTGTGACAGTACCTTTTAGTTGCTATGTTTATGAAACATTTGAGACGCGCGCGCAGCGGCTAGTGTAGGCCAGGACTTTAGAGGGGAAGGGCTAGTACGCCCCTTTGAAGTGCTGAACACCGACCCGTGTCTGAAAGGTTGGGTAAAAAATGGGTAGTGTACTTGTTTCTACGTCATCATCACGCTGGCCTTCTGGCTCAGCTCAGCTCCCTCCAGGACAGAACTTCCCTCTATTATGACGGTGTTTTACGCCAGCACTTTTTCTTGGTGTATCATATTTGTTTCACGTTGTATTTTATTTAAGTTGTACATTGAAAATCCAAACTGATGCTCTTAGCGAGAAGAAACAGATTTTAAAATGGACACCAGAAGACATATCAAGATGCGTTGTAATTCCAGCACTTTACCTCAAATCATATGATTTTTGATTTTGAGATCAGAAAAGTATATTTGCTATATTAAGCAAAATACTTTTTAAAGAAAGAGCATGCATAACAGAAAATGTTCATTTAAACTTATCCAATTTATACTATAACATCAATGTTTTCCGATTTTTAGGCCCCCAAAAATCATGAACTTTTGTTTTCCAAAAAGATAATTTTTGATATTTGAGTGCGCCTTGCAGTAGATGACATACTGTAATCGGGTAAATACGGTAGTAACTTTGACTGAAAGTGCCGTTCATGTGGTGCTCTGACAGAAAGCTCCCAGGCTTTTGGGCAGTGCAGGTACGCCATCGACCACGGCTGCATGTCTCAGGGGGTGAAATGTAGGCGACGGGTACTGTGACCTTCACGGCCTCCTCTGTCCATGATCCATCACTCCTTACGTGTATTGAGAACGAATGACGGATGGCGACGATTCGTCGACAGGGAAGCCTACAGTGCGCATGCGCGGAACAAACATTACTCAGTTAAGGTTGCGACAGTTTAAATGCAATATTTGCCGTGACCCTGTGACGCCATTTGTTTGCTTAACGTTGTCTGTATAGCTTGATTGATTGAGTAGCGCGCTGAATTAGTGCACTATGCCACGTGACGTGCATGCGTGTGTCGAAATGGGACCTACAAAGTTGTCTGGAGCACAAGGCAGAAAACGAAAAAGACAACAAGAGGCGGATAACGCAGTCCAAGCCAAGTAGTGGCAAAAACTGGGATGGGTAAAGAAGGTGGATCCCTCAACCGCTGCGCTCCCACTACAGCAAGTGATTGAAAGTAAGCCATCTACATCAACATTTTTAGAAAATGAAAACGTTACTGAAGTAACTGAGAATATAACTGGTAGTACTAGTGTGCATTCAGATGATTCCACACCTTATTTTAACCCGTCCTTTCCAACATTGAATCCTTATGAAGGCGTACAGGAACAGGATTTGGAAGATGAACAAACCAAAATTCAACTTAATTTTAATGATCCCACAACATGGCCTGATTTGAATGACCATGTGAGAAGTTTGTTAGTTGAACACGGTCCAGAACAAAATAAAAATGGTGATTTTCTTTTATCAATTAATGCAGAAAAAAGGCATTTTACGGGAAATTGGTTCCACAAAAACGTTTGAATGAAGAAAATGTAGAGCGGGATTGGTTAATTTACAGTGAAGCAACAAAAGTTATTTATTGTTTCCCTTGCATGCTATTTGGAAAGCATTTGAAATCATGTTTGGCAAATCCAAAAGTGGGATTTTCTGAGTGGAAAAAATTACACCCTCGAATTCCAGAGCATGAAAATTCTGTACAGCACCGTGAGTGCTATGTTTCCTGGAAAAGCTTTGAAAAAAGGATTAAAGAGGGCTGTGCAATTGATACTGAACTACAGCAAATGATTACAAAAGAAAAAGAGAAATGGCGGCACATTCTCAGAATCATTGTCGATTGCATTTTGTTTTGTTCAGTCAAAAACTTGGACTTTCGAGGTTCAAGTACAAATATAGGTGAAGACAAATGTGGAATATTTTTACATTTGCTAGAGTTTGTTTCTCATTATGATAAACAGCTAAAAGAGTACATTACCATAGCCAAAGAAAAACCAGGAATTCCAAATTACCTTTCCCCAGCAATTCAAATCGAGTTCATCAATTTAATAGGTGACACTGTACTCGAGTTCATCAATTTAATAGGTGACACTGTACGCCAAGAAATACTAAAAGACATAAGATAGGCCAAATATTTCTCAATTTCATTTTATTGTACACCAGATGTAGCCCATCAGGAACAAATGTGCCAGATTATTAGGTACGTGAAAGTTTCAGAGGATGTTTGCTCTATTGAAGAAAGTTTCATCGATTTCATAAAAACTACTGAAACGACTGCGACAGGTTTAACCGAAGAAATTCTACAAAAAATAAAAGCCGATGGGCTTGACATTCGTAATTGCCGAGGGCAAGCATACGATAATGGTCCAAACATGGCGGGGAAGTATTCAGGAGTCCAGGCCCGTATACAAGCAATTTGCAGCCATGCACGTTTTATGCCATGTGCTGCTCATTCATTGAACTTGGTTGGTGTTCACGCTGCTGGAGTCTCTTCAGATATTATCACATTTTTTGGCACAGTGCAAGAACTGTACAAAATATTTGCTCACAATGTCAAAATGTGGGAAATATTATCCAACAAACTTTCTACCACTCTCAAGCGTCAATGTGATACAAGATGGGCATCCAAATACTCTGCTGTTCATGCACTTTATTCACAGCTTGATAAAGTCCTCGAAGCCTTAGAGGAAATTTCTGACAACCCTCAATTCCATGATGACTTTTTATCAGTGGTTAAAAATCTTCTGAAACAAATTAATTATAAGTTTGCTTTTTACTCTGTTATGTGGGACAAAATACTAAATCAGATCTCCCGCGTGAATGAACAACTACAGCGCAAAGATGTGACCGTGGACTGTGCAGTTAGTCACTTGACAGGATTGAAAGCTGCTTTACAAGACATCCGGGATACAGGGATTGATGTTATACTGGGCGAAGCATCGGACATCTGTGCCGCAACATCTCTTGACGGTTTCTTCGAGGAGAAAAGGGCAAGGAAGAGGAAACGACTGACATTGGAAGAAAGTGAGGACACTGTTTTGACAGGAAAACAAAGGTTCAGTATGGACTTTTACGCTGTTTTGGACAAAGTCTTAGAACAAATGGAATGGCGTTATAAATGTTTGATTGAAGTGTTAGATGACTTTAATTTCTTAACGGGCAAGTCTTTACAACCTATGACCGTAGAAGAGTTAAAGGCTAGTACAATGCGCTTAGCAAATAAATATGATAAGGATCTGGATGCTACTGAAATAGAGAGGGGAAATAGCTAGTTTTAAGTTTCAGGCCACTTCTTTATTTAAAAAAAATCAGGATTTTTCAAAAGCAACCTCTCTTGACGTATTAAAATTTAATCCACCAAATGTCTTTTGCTACATCTTATATAAACTTAGTAATTGCTTTCAGATTATTCTTAACATTACCAATTACTAATGCGTCTAGTGAACGAGGTTTTAGTAAGCTGAAAATAATAAAAAATTACTTAAGGTCATCAATGGGACAAGAGAGGTTAACGCACCTGGCAATTCTGTCAATAGAAAAAGATATTGCTAAAACTATTAATTATGATCAAATAATAAATGATTTTGCTGCTGTTAAAGCTCGAAAGGTACATTTGTAAATACAAAACCATTCTGTTAAGGCTTAAGCATAATTTTAAACAAATGCTACTTGTACTTAATTTTTCAGTTATTCATAAGCACTTGAGGTAGCAATTAATTATAAATAAAAAGTATTCTTCGTTCAAACTATGTTCAATGATTTTTTCTTTCTTCAACAATCCCTATTGAAGCTCACACAATCACCACAGGCTATTGAATAGGATTACCAATATAAGTTTTTTTTTAAATATTATATTATGAGCAATATTTTATACAAAAAAAATTACATTTTATTACTATTTCATACAATTAGCAAATTATATACGGGACAATAATTGCAAATAACAATAAAAATCGCAATATTTTTTTTATACAGGTATTGTACTATACCTGCAAACAGGTATATAATAAAATCTGACACCATCGCCTGTTCCAGTTGGACTGGGGCAGGGGCGCCAATTTTTTCTGCTTGCCCCGGGCTCCAATACCTCTAGCTACGGCCCTGAAAGAAAAAATATTGTATTGTTGATACTCCGAATTTTCGAGTTTTTATCAATGTCCTTGTTTTAAAAGAAACAGTTAAAATACTTTGGCCTTCCGTTTAGTGGTCGGAGAAGAAAAAATTCCCGCTTTCCAAACTTTTCACTGTTTAAGTCTTCCCCCTGAGTTGCCATGAGGAGTGCTTGTAGAAACTGTCTTGATGATCGGGGGTGTTTGCTCCTTCAAGTTAGGAAATTGTTCGCCACAGAACAACTCAAAGTCTTCCGCTCTTTTCAAGTGAAGTACTGTGCACAAATTGCATTTTACTCGTATTTTCTAATGTGGAGGACTTTTCCGGTTGCCATTATCTTCAAATATTTTATATTTACTTGATACGATGCTCGTTGTTTACTAATTTGCTTATAATGTTAAAAACTAGATGATTTTCCTAAGCTGAAGCGAGTACGTTTTGTAATTAAAATTCATTCTAGTTTTATGACAATTTACATGCAATGTACTGATAAATTTAGCGAAATTCCGTTTTTAGCGTCCTTAGCGCTGAAAATGGAATTTCGCCAAGTAACTTGCAACTGAAAAGATGCTAAAGTAATCACTTTTGCCTAACGTGTCAAACTCAAAAATGACTTTTACTGTAACCGAAACAGTCTGTTCGTAGCGTAAAGCTAAAATTTACTAAATTTCCACCATGAGAACCCCCAGCAGGAAATTTATGTACTAGTAATGAAATTTAAAATGGGAAAATTTTAATGAATTTTATGTCCTATCCTTCACAAAAATAAATTTTGAAAAATCTTTTAAAACCAAAAATGTTGGCCTTCAGCGCCTCTAGCAGGAAATTGACAAACTAATTGGAAAATTTAATATTTGAGGTAGGAACACTTAAGCCTAATCTGAGAGACACAAAAAATATTTTTTTCTTTTAGGTGAATAGTTTCTTAACAAAACAATTTTCATTTTTTGGATTTTTAACTTTGAAAGCCCTTAGCGGTAAATTCATAAAGTGTACGGGATATTTAAAGTGCCAAACTTAATATTCTTTGGTTTCCTACTTGCCGCAAAAATAATTTCTGAAATATCTCTAAAAAAAAAAATTCAATGTGCACGGACAGACAAAAAAAGATTACACTAGCAATGTTTCTTACAAAACGTCTAATAATAGGAAGATAGAATGGCATTTTAAAAAGCGTAAAAACTTTTTCCTGCACTTCTCTTTTCTTTTCTTTTCTTTTTTTCTTTCTTCTTTTTTAGTTAATCTGACGGATGAAAATTTCCGAGGTGATAAGAAGGGAGAGGGGCCTCCTGAATCCTTCAGCGCCTAGGCCCCCGAAAAGTCTAAAGTCTCTTCTGTGGCTACCGACCCGTCTGTTTCCCCTATGGAAGCAGAGGCTATTGTTTCTGTTTTAAAACTTGTGGCCAGTCGTTCCTACTTTCGATTTGATGGTGTGGTGTACCAACAAAGGAAAGGAGCACCTATGAGCTCCCCCATTTCCCCAGTTTTAGTCGCATGACTCCTTCAGTTTTTGGAAGAAAAAGTCTTACCTAAATTCCCTTATCAACCATTCTTAATTTTAAGGTACGTTGATGACCTTTTGGTTTTCTGGCCACACTCTGTCACTCTACTTCACTCGTTCACTGAAACTTTATCGGTCCAATTTCCCTGTATTAAGTTCATGTTAGAATTGGAAGCAGAGGGTGATTTGCCTTTCCTTGACTTCCTTCTTTCTCGGGATCTTATCCCTAACAAAATTTCTTATTCAGTGTACAGAAAACTTACCTGTTCCTCGGTTATCATACCGTTTTCGTCTTCTCATCCTCAGAACTACAAGCTTTCAGCTATACGTTTTTTAATAAAACGTGCTTTTTCACATTCCTCGTCAGTTAGGCTTCGACGAGCTGAACTTTCTAATGTTTTGCAGATTGCATTCACCTTTGGATATTCTTCAAATACTTTTTTGAGTGATCACACAGCGTTCAGCGATCCAGTTTCACTAGACTTCGCCCTGAGGTGTCCAAGCCCCGGTTTGTTAGTTCCATTGAGTTTGCACCACCCATTGTCTCTATTCTAAAGAAATTTTGTAAAAAACATAAGTTTGATTTTGGGATTCGCACCAGGAATGTTTTTTTCACTTGTTAGAAATGACCGTGACTTAGTCCCAACAACCAATAAATCTGGAGTTAGTGGAGTATACTGTATCCCTTTGGTTCTCCGTGATCCAGTCTTAGCTGTGAAATACTATATCGGTTCTACGTGGGTTTTACATTTCGGACTTTAAATGTTCGTGTATCAGAACATGAATATGCCTTTATGACTGGCTCCACATCCACTGCCCTAACCAGGACTGTGAATCAAGGATTCTAGCATCAGCAAGTGACAGACATCCATTACTTTTATCTGAAAGCTTACATTTCACAAAATTTGGTCATTCTTACCGCAATATAGATCTTCCTAGTTTTGTTCCACGCCAGTAGAAGCTATTCATCGAATCCGTTTTTCACACAGCGGAAGTAGAACACCCGTCATATTTTTGTTTTGTTTTTACTTAGGAATTCCACTGTCCACGATTAGCAACGAGGACTTATGTGACTGTTGCATCATGGAATTGTTTCTTAGTGAATTTATTGCTTGCTTGCTCTGTTTACTGCTCGAAAGATCCTGTTTTTAGTATTTTAACCCACCTGTGTTTTTAATTGTAAATAAAGTATTTTAACTTCGCAATTTGACCCTGGTGAGTTTGACATTTTCGCACTTAGAGACACACATCGTACTTAGAGACACATATCGTACTTAGACTTATTTTTATGAGGAAGTAGACTTCATTCTACTTCCTCATACTATCTATATAGTACGAAATACGTTTACTCTTCACCGCAGATCAAATAGATCAGATAAGTGTGAGAGCTTGCGCTGACTCCATGCCTTGACGAAATTGAAAACACCACTGTATTCGTTACGACGGGCGAAAATATAGAACCGGAAGTTTTAGAGGGACTGCTGGAGTGCATTGCTAGAGATACACATAAGCGGGTTAAGAAGCTTATCTTAAGGAAGCGGTTGCTCTGGTCTAAAAATACAGAAGAAAATACTTTGTGGAAGGGTCACAAGGGACACACGCACACAAATATACTGTATGTATGTATTAGCACCAACCGTTATCTATCCACTGCTGGATGAAGGTCTCCCCAAATTTTTTTCCACAACTTCCAATCTCCTCCATGTCACACCGGCATTATTTCAAATTTCATCCACCCATCTCCCGTGTGGTCTTCTTCTGAGTCTTTTCTTGTCCCTTGGAATCCAGTCTGAAATTTCGGCCGTCATTGGCAGTCCGTTCTTCTGGCTACATGCGCAGCCCATTACCATTTCAAGGATTTTACTCTGATCATGATGTCTTCCACTCTTGTCATTTTCCTTATCCACGAGCCCCTCTTCTTATCTTTCCTGGTTGCACCAAGCATGCATCTCTTCATGCTTCTTTCAGTTGTCTTCAGCCTTTGTATGTCTTTTTTAGTTAAGGTCCATGTCTCTACTCCATATGTAAGAGCTGGAAAAATGCATTGATTAAACACTTTTCTCTTAAGACATAACGTCATGTTGCTCTTGAAAGTTGTACTGTTTCTTCCAAAAGCTCTCCAGCCAAGTTTTATGCGCCGATTAATTCTATCACCAATGTGGTTCTCGTTTGATATCCAAGGTAAATGTAGGTATCGGCATCTCCAGGAATAGCTAAGTCAATTATCCAGACTTTCCGATTTTCTATGACTGTTATGTCTAGTGTATTATGTTCTATGTCTCATTCGGTTTGAATTCGGAAATCCCACAAGATCTTAACTTGATCATTTTCTATGGCTTTCTCAGCCTGATGTTCCCAAGAGTTTTTCTATGCTGGCAGATTATGCTTTCTGCATAATGACAATTATTATTATTTTCTTTATTCGAAATATACGAATCACAGTCTCTGACAAACAAAATGAACAGCAAATTATCATTGACTGGTATTGTTGAACTGATACGAGTTTCCACCGAAGACCTAGGTATCAGTCAAGAATCGGCGTAAAATATATGATGTCCCAAGTAAAGCTGTCTTCTGCAGTTCTGTAGGTGGCATATCAGAAAGCTACAATTTTTCAAAATGATTCATAAAATTTTTTGACATTGTTCTAAGTGCCCCGATGATAATGGGGACTACCGTTGTGTGTTTAATCAATAACCGGGTAACTTCTATGCCCAGGTCTCTATATTTAGCCATTTTTTGTGTGCAGCGCGGACAGCAGCTAGACGGGCTGGGAGTGGCTCAATAAAGTGCAGGAAGGTGTTCACAGGTATGTAGGCCCATGCTGACTGCAGTGCATCTGACAGCTGCTTTAGGGTGTATTGTGGAGGATCCATAGAGTGAACAACACGATCGAGGTGGTCCCACAGATGCTCAATTGGGTTTAAGTCTGGAGAATTAGGGGGCCAAGGAATTACTTTGAAGTCCTCATCGTGCTCTTCCAACCACTCTCAGACAGTTCTAGCAGTTTGACACGTTGCATTGTCGTGCTGGAAGATCCCATCCGCCCCAGGGAAGGCAATCATCATGTATGGGTGTACGTAGTCTGCAAGGATAGATTCATAACGGATTCGGCCCATAGTGCCTTCCACAGGTATAAATGGACCCAGAGAATGCCAGAAAAGCATTCCCCAGACCATAACGCTGCCACCACCATCTTCTGTTCTGCCAACGATGGTTGAAGTGTGTTTGTTCTCCGATGTTTCTCGCCTTATACGCCAACGTCCATCCGTTGGATAAAGCAGAAAACGTGACTCATCGGAGAAGGCAATCCTTTGCCAATCAGCGGAGGTCCAATTCCGATACTGACATGCAAATGTAAGCCTTTTCTGCCAATGCACCTTCGTCAGCATAGGTGCAGTGACCATCTGTCTGCATTAGAGCCCCATACGCAGCAGTGCTCACTGAACTGTAGTTTTAGACACACTTCAGGTAGACCCCTAGTTCATTTGGCCAGTCAGTTGCTCCACTGTAGCGTGTCGATCGGCCCTCATGCACCTTCACAGCCGACGTTCACCTCTCACATTAATGGCACGTGGTGCTCCGCAGTTTCCACGTCGCTTATTCGCAATGGTGCCATTTTTCCAATTACGATACACTTTAACCACAGCAGCACGCGAACAGTTCACAAACTGCGATGTTTCAGAAATACTGCCACCTTTGGCCCGAAAGCCGATAATCATCCCAGAGATTTAACGTGGACCAGGAACATCAATCAAAGATCTTCGCTCTTTCCACGTTTATAAGTTAGTCACGGAAAAATTATCATTGGCCACCACCGGGAGTCGAACCCAGGGTCTTCCAGTTACGCGCCGGATATGCTTCCGCTACACCACAAAAACTGGAAGACCCTGGGTTCGATTCCCGGTGGCGGCCAATGAGAATTTTTCCGTGACTCACTTATAAACGTGGAAAGAGAGAAGATCTTTGATTGATAATAATCATCCCTTTTTGCAAACCTCATAAATTGCTCCGTTTATCCATGACAGCAATGAGTGATATGTTTTCAGATCATGTGTAGAGGATTTTAGGGAGCGAGTGTCTGACTCCAGGTCTTTGAAATGAGAAGCTAGGAGATTTAGGCTAGAGTGCCTGATAGGAAAGTGACACGGAAGCGAGGTAGAAAGGGGGAGGAAGACGCCCTTATTTATTACCGGGGGCCAGTGCCCGGGGCCCGGCAGCTTAACGTGCCCATCCGACGCACGGCGGATATTTAGTGGTTCGAGCGTCTGTACGTGCCTGTGATCAAAACCCGAGGTCTTCTCCATGGCAGTCACGAACGTTAACCACTAGGCCACCCGCAGCCCCGATATGTTTTCAGAATGTCTAAAGCACACCTTATATACTCTCCAAGCCAGCTCACGATACGTGCCTTCTTTCATTGGCTACCCGATGTTGACGTCAAAAGTTGGATGTGGTCATAATAATGTGACTCGATTGTGTATATACTGCCACGGACGCAGAAATGCTCAGCTACGGCTCTGGTCAATGCATAAAATATGTCGTGAGATGATATTGCTGACTAAGAGATGATTCTTTCACCCTGGCAGTTTATTATTATTATTATTATTATTATTGCAGAAATGAGATCTATGGTTCAACAAAGTTATTTAGGAACGTTAATTTATTACTTAATTATAAAATAACTGCATCAGAATATATAGAAATTTTACACTGTCTTCTGGTTAATCGTCCAGGTTGGGTTCGAGTTCGAGTTCCGATGAGGCATGGGTGGTGTGTTTATCCTCCTGCGCTGGCCCTCTTATATTCCTGAAATTAGTGTCCCCAAATTAGGGACGGACTTTGGAGTAGCCCATGGTGATCGTTAAATCCCAAAGAGTAAAAAAATATATTTTAAGCAATTTTTTTTTACGGTCCAGTTTTTAGCACTCAGAAATAAACACTTCTTCACCATAGAAAAAAAAAACAAACTTTGCATCATCAGTAGGAAAGAAATTACGGAAAAAGTACAGAAACAAGTATCCTTTGTATCCTTTGTACAAAATCCTATGTATCCTTTGTACAAAATGTATCCGTTCATTCAGTATCTTAATAGAAAGGCTGGGATTTCAGATGAAAATATGCATTTCGGGCCCTTAGCGGTAGAACTGTACGTTACGGTTAAGTAAAAGGTACACACGAAGCGTTTCCCGTAATAGATTATAACATACTTTATTCTCGTCATAATTTTATGAATAGGATTTTCAGAAGATGAGATAATGAGAGAAAAAGAATCTGCTTTAAAGCCTCTTAAGGAGGGAACTACCCATTATTTAAATTACACATCATTGGCAATGTTCTTCATAGTAAATGGATGAGATAATAACAATAACAATAATAATAATAATAATAATAATCAGAATTTTAAAAGCCGAAATACATTTGCTGGTAAAAATACGCACTTGCTACTGTTAGCAGCAGAACTGTGAGATATGAAAAATTAAAATACTCATGTACACTTTGTAGACAAAAGTGTTCGAACACCTACGTCAAACGAAAACAAGAGCATTTATTATATGAGATCAGTACATTGTCGGCCAATCATTGATCATTATGACTGCAACGGCCCGCCTAGCAATGATTTCTACGAAATGCCGGAAGATCTGTGCCGGAATTTTCGTGCAGTTTTCTTCCAAAGCTTCTGCCAGAAGTGTCGAAGGGAAGGTCTTATCAGCCGAGATCGGATTTGGCGTTCCCGCTCGTTCCACAGATGTTCTATTGGATTTAGATCTAGACTTTGGGCCAACCAATCCAACACCTGGACGTCTGCTCTTCAAAGATGGCGTCGACAGACCCTACAATGTAACAAGGCTTCTCGATCTTGCTAAAACAGGCTATGCCGAAGTACTGGCACAGTGTACGTATTGTTTAGAATGTTTAGTACCGTTTTTATGGAGGGCACCACAACCAAAGGACCGAATCCTTTCCAGCACAAACGGCACCACACCATCACAGATCCTCCTCCGGACTTGACTATATAGGGACAATATTCAGTCCGCCTGACAGCGTTCCACGTGAAAGTGCCACATTCAAGTACGTCCATCCGAAAGAAAGAGTGAGTAGCTTGATTCGTCTTTCCGCACGACCTTCTTCTGCTGTCTATGAACGGGAGCGAGACACCACTACAGTCGTCTGCTAACATTTCAACAGCTTTTGTGCAGCTGACTTAGCAAGGTAACCATGGGAATGCTGTTCCAGACGGACTGTTCTGGTAGAAATAGCTGTTCCAGTGGCTTCTGCGACTTCGCCGGCCAGGTCTGCGGCGGAGGACGTGCGTGCCTTCTTCATATTCATCAGCAAGCTTCGTTTGGCACGAACACTCACTTTGTGCGGCCTCCTAGTATGCAGATTTGCTGTAATGGCGCTATCTGCTTTCCATCGATGAAGAACATCAGCGACATTGGATTGTGGGAATCCCAAAAGTTTGGTACTTATTGCTTACACAGGTGGCATCCAACCACCAGGGTCCTATCAGTTCAGGTCCGGCGTGATGCAGTTGCTTCTAGTGAGGTCTGACTGGTGTAAGGCAAGGTAACGGAGTTCATGATCAACTAATTACAAACAATACCGTCTGAGCGCGAGTTATTAAAAGATGAATAATATGTACAAATTAAAACCATTCGTACTTTCAAGGTGACAATAACCTCATCCTCAGATGTATCAGACATGCCAACATAACATCTTATATACAGTGTCCATGTGCACCATGAGTACGTTACTCCAGGGACACGTGACAAACAGGTTTTTGCAGACAACTTAAGCAAATTATGATGAAGAAGGTAAGCTGTAAGAACAAGTTATTCCAAATTAAACACATTATGCCACTTGAGACAACAGTTTGTTTACGAAACGTATTAACGAGGTGCTCCCAAGTTGCAGACAGTTCATAAGGGCTGCAATCGTTGCAACACTGGTCACCAAAAGCTGTAATATAAACACTTTCCACACACACAGTAGTGAGTGGGCAGAGGCGGGTGTTTCTGATAATTTAGTGTTCTGCCAGTCTGGGTGCATAATTCCGGAATTGACATTCCTTGCTAGGGCTGTGTTATTTAGGTTAGCTTTTACGCAATATTTGTGCTCCTGCAAGTGCAAACCTATCTGCCGTCAAGCAGATCCTATGTAGTTGTTGATAATCTCGCCTTGGCATGGGTCCAACATAGGGATATTGTAAACAGCCCATTTTTGCAATATGTCAGCTTTATTACGATCTTTTCTAACATATGTTGACAAATTCCTAGTACTAATGCCAATACTTAATTTATGTTTGGAGCACAGGCGAGATAACACATTACTGATATACGGCACGTGTTCAACCGTACCTACACATCATTTACTATAATTATCTGTTACGGCAAATAAGGCGACTCACCTTATTTGTGCAAAATAAATTTTTTTATTGCACTCTTGAATCACTTTCCAGGAAACTGCGTAGCGTAGTGGCGGTCTGTAGGAAATCACCCTGAAAAAGCGATAACTCATAATATGTGACCCAGAAAACTTTTGTAGAAAGAGCTCCAATAAAGGGGGGGGGGACCATGAAATTCCAAGGCGGGTCCGGACCCCTTGTCCCCTACCTTCGGCCGCTGTGGTTCAAGATGTGAGCTATCTCTTAAACCCCTCTTTCCAAGCAAGTTTTTCTTTTCTGACACCAAAGTTTTTGAACTATTGAGTAAGGGAAATTGAATTTTAAGAGCATTCTTGATGGAAAATATTGTTTACTGCTCCAATGATAAATTAGTAACATTGCCGGCCCGGTGGCGCAGTGGGCTAAGCAATGGCTTCTGATCATTCGTCCGAAAGACGTCCGGGTTCGAATCCCGTGATCCATGGATGTTGTGTTTGTTTTACGACGCTGGCTCTCTCCCTTCACTGGAACCAGTGACTCTAAATTAGGGACAGTCGACTGCTTATAGCCCATTGAGTTGCTCATGGTGGTCGTTAAATATCCAATCAAAAAAAAAATTAGTAACATTACACACACATATCATGAGATGCTAAAAAAGAATAAAGAAAAGAAAAAGCAACAAATGTTAATATATTACAAGATGGGGGAAGCTTAAAAATAAATATTATAAAAACACGTAACTTTATAACTATGGATAAGTATAGTTACATGCACGCGAGCGCTCACGTATAAATATATAAAGATATGTTTGCGTAACAGCTCCTAAGAAGCCTGTTAGAAAAGTATATTAAGCAAATAAATAAAAATTAAGGTAAGCCAAAATTGAAACAAAAAAAAAAAAAAAAGGAACATTGGTGAGGTCAGTTGCTCGCCATTGCACCAGTAAAGATTAACTATCTCCTTGGATAATACTTTCCTTGTCTTCTGCGCAGAACAAATTACGGGAGGTACCGTAAAAAGGAACTACCATAAAAAAGCGTGCATCTGTTGAGCTCACTAAAAAGGAAAAAAGAAATGGGACACGGATTTCTTCATTAGGAAATATGTTTGAATTTCGAGGACGAGCGGGGTGGCGAAAGAATCTCCGAATTCGGCGCTTGTTGGACAATATCTGGTGCCGTGCTGCATCGCGCGTTGCCATAGAAACACAGGACTCACTAAGAATCGATTGTTTTTTCCCCACCGTGTTCACTTAGTTTTGACGAATCACCGGTTCCACGTTATTTTGAAGTATGATATGACTATCATTTGTCTCCCGTCTTCCGAGTTTGAGACGTCGTGAGCGGGAACTCAGTTTTTCAATCTCACAAACTTAGAAACCAGCCAACTCCGTTCATTCTTTAACAACAGCAAAATGAGGACCTTCTTTAAAGTGACAGCGAATAGAAACTACAAGTTCATTCTCTGAATTCAAATTCTTCTCTGTACATAAACCAGGTAAGTGATTTATTTCAAAGTATTTTTGTCTCTCTGACAGAAAAGCAGCCAAACGCCTCCCAAATGTCCATGATTTCATAAATGCTCTTTAAGAACATTAGAGATAGATACTTCTATAATATTTAAATTACCGAGACTGTCAGTCGCCTATACAAAGAAACTACCCTTTGGCCACAAGCACCCTGGGCGAGATTCAACAGGGTACCCCCCCCCGCCTCCGCTTTAGAGAAAGACAATCCTAAGTTTTAAGTTCATGATATACTGTAGAATGTAACAAATGAACAAAAAAAACAAAAAAACAAAAAAAACATTTTAAGGTGTTATGCACTATTAAACGGGTTGAACAATATTTAGCTACTCTTTTTCTCTTTCAATGGCATTTTGCAACTAAGGCGAAGCTAATCATTGGAATTGATAGTCCTTAGGAATCTTCCCTTCAATGAGCATTCATTGAAGGAAAGATTCCCGAGGAGCGCAGTCGCCATAGACCCTTCGAAATGACGCGATCGCCAAAAAAAAAGGACTGAATTTCAGCCATACTAGTGTGTGATGTGTGTGATGTCGCTCCATCATGCTGGGAATATCCAATGGAGAGTTCTTCGTCGTCCAATTGATTTAAAAAGGTGTTGAAGATTTCCATATATGCAGCTGTTGTGATGGTTCTATAGAAGAAGATGGGACCAATTATATGGCGCCAGGTCATCCCTCACCAACCACCAATATTCTGTGAATGAAGGGGTTCTTCATGTATCGCGTTGGATTTTCACTAGCCCAAATACGAGAATTTTGAGAATTGACTTATCCGAACAGGTGAAACCACGCCTCGTCCGAGAACCACGTGTAGTCCAGAACAGAGATGAGCTCAGGCCCGGGCTCGGACGGGCTCAGAATTCATTAACTACCGAAAAACCCGGGCCCGGGCTCGGAATTACACGTCTTGAATTTCATTACTGTAATTAATTCAACACGTGTAATTCCGAGCCCTGTTGAATTACATGTGTTGAATTTCATAGTGGATTTGTTACCATGGTGGAAGGATTTTCAATTTCCTAAGCTAGCTGCCATTGCAAGACAAATTTGGCTCAGCAAGACTTGCATTACGCATTGTCCAAAGCTATGGTCCAAGCAGGGATTAGTTTAAGGAGGTCTGGTATAAAAAAACTGGGAAAAAAATCACATTCCCATTTTTTGTATTTTATTAAAAATCAAGAATCTTATCTTTAAAATGATGTATTAATTTACAAAATTGTGCAGTTAGAAGTATTGTTTTTTATTTTTTTAAATTTCCTCACTCCCGCGATTTTTGGGGTGACGTTGGTTTTTAGTGCAGCAGGTCGAGTTTTAGAGAAAAGAAGATCAAGTTGAAGCGCTGAGGCATTAGATGCAATTCTCTCTCTCTCTCTCTCTCTCTCTCTCTCTTTTCACGATGAACTTGATCTGGGAACTGCAGACACATATGATAATATTGTGATTATTATACTATTAAGCGCAAAGCTTTGTTAATGTTACAAAATGCAGAATAATCTGGTCTGGAATGCTTTTACGTTCTTTTTTTTTTTAATTTTGGAAATTTCCCTACATGCTTTTTTTATGTTCTACATGCTTTTTTTATGTTCACTCTAAACTACCTTGACCAATCAGCATATATGTAAATTATATTGCAAAGATTTGTTTTCTAGAGTCAAAATTTCAAACACTTGCAACTGTCTTGTACGACATTGTACGTTTCATAATGCAATTTATTCAAAATAAAAGTAAATTTAGAAATCAAAAAGAAATAACGAATGGATTTTTTTTTTCTAAACGATTTTCTTTTCTTCAGCTTTTACCAAAATTACTGATTCCCCTGATACGGTCGAAGGGCACGTTGATTATTTATTTATTTTTAAATTCACATTTTAGAACATTTGGCTTTACACGTAGTATTTCTAAAAACATATTAATATTGTGAAGTGGATTAACTGAACTAAACTTTTTAAACTAATGATTTTTAATTAATACAGACACTTGACGTGGACTAGGAACATTAAACAGAAGTCATCGCTCATTCCACGTTTATAAATGAGTCACGGAACATGCCAATTGGTTTGGCAGTTAGTGTATGTGAGTCTGGAGGAATTCGAGACCGCTGTGGTGCAATGGAAGCATATCCGGCGCGTAACTGGAAGACCCTGGGTTCGATTCCCGGTGGCGGCCAATGAGAATTTTTCCGTGACTCACTTATAAACGTCGAATGAGCGATGACTTCTGTTTAATGTAATGATTTTTAAACCAATCCTTGCTTGGGCCATATGTTTGGCCAGTGTATAATGCATAAATGCAAGCCTTGATAAGCAAAATTTTCCAAGAATCCGGGCCCGTGCTCAGCAAACACATGTTATCAAAGAAAGCGGGCCGGGCCCGGGCTCCTAAAATTGAGCCCGAACTCATCTCTAGTCCAGAATGCCCGAATTTTCCTGAAGAAATGTCCGAAACCATCGACAGTATGTCACTCGTTTCACGTGGTCAGGCTCTTTCAGTTCGTGAAACACGCAGATTCAGTGCGCATGAAGCTTTGCTTTTTTCACAGCACGTTTTTTTTTTATTTGATTGGAGATTTAACGACCACCGTGAGCAACTCAATGGACTATAAGCACTCGCCCGTCCCTAATTTAGGGTCACTGGTTCCAGGGAAGGAAGAGAGCCTGTGCCATAAGACAAACACAACGTCCATGCCTCACCGGGATTCGAACCCGGACTCCTTTTGGACGAATGATCAGAGACCATCGCTTATACCACTGCGCCACCAGGGCGGCACACAGCGCGTTGACAAGTGCTTTTGGACAACCCTGTTTCCTGTGATAGTCGACGAAGTGACTTCCTGGAAGACGTAAGTAGTCGGCCCTTTACATTCTGGATCGTTTCCTCGAACATTTGTGGACAACCTCCTGCATGGTCATATAATAAAGTTCCATTGGTTTCCAATTTCTTCGACAATGCCCAAATGGTGGACTTGCTCGGTGGATGTCGGCCTGCAAACCTCTCCAGGAATTGCTGTTGACAAGACTTTATCGATTCTGTTTTCCAATAAGTGCGAACAATAAACACTCGCTCCTCCAGAGTATACCGATTCATTTTCACACGTACGCGAACAGCCACGAGCACGAGCACTCACTATCAACAACCGTACGCTCAGCGAAATGGCATAACAAAGCAGCAGACAGGCGCGTCCAGATGGCTGACGGACTGCTCCTTAGTGGCTCCACACTTAGGAATGTGTCTGCCACTAAGGAGCACTCCGGCTGGCTAGCGGACAGC
The DNA here is from genome assembly GCA_039090855.1 of Macrothele yani. NCBI lineage: Eukaryota > Metazoa > Arthropoda > Arachnida > Araneae > Macrothelidae > Macrothele > Macrothele yani. Next base: position 44,901,243 of record CM077006.1, read on the forward strand.
GCCGGGTTCAATGCTGTCTGGACGCAAACGATGGTCGCTTCCAGCACATGTTATGATGTCATCACATTACACCCAAAATGAGGTAAGTCCACTTGAAATTTCGTTGCAATATCTTCATTGGTGTTAATATTATTAAAGAAATGCCGGGTTCGGTAGGGAGTGGGACACCCTGTATAAAGAATGAATTTTAATTAGTAATTAATTTAAATTGTGGTAATAATGTTGGAATGAAATTGAATAAATACAATAGTGAAAACCTGGGAATAGTGACATTTTGAGAATCCAGACGTGAAATTTCTCACCAATAATGTGTACAAAGGCAGAGTGTTGGTATGGAAATCTCTATGGTAGAGAAATACCAAAAACACTTTAAGCAGATAATTCATGGCATCCATTTGTAGCCCCAAAACAACTTTGATATTGTTCTTTTTATTTTTTTCTTAAATTTAAGTATCTGGTTTACACACAAATTAGTTAATATATAAAAGTAGGGGCCACAAAATGGTGAAATTTAATTTGCAATTTCATGAATGCCGAAAATATTACGGTGACTACAATAACCACTTGGAAATCTGCAAATCTCAGTATCTGTACGGCGAAGGGCGATAACGTATTCGAAAGGGGGGGGGGTAATGATGGAAAGGATTAGAAACTGAATTTTTTTTTTTTTAATTCCACCAAAAGTGATTTTGCTTTAAGTTCTTAAACTGAGGCGCCCCGTGAAGGTGAGGGACCCTGGGCAACCGCCCCGGTTGCCCCTATGGTCTAGCCGACCTTGCTGAAGGATGCGTAGTTATGTGCAAATATCTGTAATCAGGGCAGGCCCGTGATATTGTTCATGCGTGGGCAAGGTGGATTATAACGAAGTAAATTTCTCCGTCATTGTTATCCGCGCCAGGATTCGAACCCGGGTCCCCTCATTCATTCCGGAATAAGTTGCTCTACCAATTGAGCTATGCGGACGTTTTATTCTGATTCCTATCTGCCTTTATGTCGTGTGCGTCCTTCGGGCAGGTACATCACATCATCTCCCCTTATTTTATTTATTTATTTTTTTTTTTTCGAAGTGCTGGAGAAGGGATTCTCTTATTTTTCTTATCTCGCGGTGTGGAAACATCACACCAATGCGAGATTTTGAACGGTCGGGTCATCCGGATAGTTCGGGCGCCATTATAACGAAGTAAATTTCTCCGTCATTGTTATCCGCGCCAGGATTCGAACCCGGGTCCCCTCATTCCGGAATAAGTTGCTCTACCAATTGAGCTATGCGGACGTTTTATTCTGATTCCTATCTGCCTTTATGTCGTGTGCGTCCTTCTGGCAGGTACGTCACAGGATGTCTGGCCGCCTTTAGATGAAATTAAGATGTTTTCTTTAACACATACCCCCTCCCCCTACACACTTTTCTTGAGGCACGCAATCCACATAGTGATTTAGTGATAGCATTATTTATGGAATTATCTTCCAAAAATTCAATGAAAACCTGCACAAAAATGCCAGTTTGTATTTCGAGGGAGAATCCTGTAAGAATACACATCAGGAAAAAATACTTCCTATGGGAATACTTCCAAAAACTTTCAAAACAGGCAACAGAAAAAGGAAATATTGAAAACCGACTGTGGAATGTACATCAGAAATGACGACGGGGTATGTTTCCTTCATACAGCCTGGGGAGAGGAGGGGAGGGGGGGAGGTGTCAAACTAGCTTACATGGAAAATTCACAAATACTGATTTTATAAAGTTCTCAGGAAATTTCTTTTTTCCTTTCGGTTAAAACATTTAGTTGGAGTCCCTTGATTAATGCGAAGCTCGAGACCAATCCATTAAGATAGCACTATATGTACGAAGGTATCTAAAGAAAAACAGGGATTGGGGAGTTACCTGAATATTTTGTAGTGTACGCATTTTTATTTTGTTTTTCTTTTTATTATATTAGCAATCTGGATTTCAATAGCAATTAATTTAAAACAAATAATTCGAAATCCGTCGAAAATGGAAAAAAAAAAAAAAAAAAACGTATTTCCTTCCCCACTGAAATCTCAATTTTCTTTTCCCCTCTAAATGATTAGAGTATTTTTCCTGTATTCAGTCTCTTCACCTCCTACGGGTAAAATGAGAATTGTTAAATCACATGTTGTACCAACCAAACATGCTGATTTTTCTGTCCCAGGAAGAAAAATATTCACTCTGAAAACAAATATACCCATCGGAGCGGTCATACCTTTCTCCTTTTCACGGTGAAATTAGTTTAAATTGCGGATGCGGTCACTTTGAAAATGATACCGTGCTATAGTGGTAGGCTAACGGGGAGAGCGCCTAGGGTTGTTTCCCTCCTGCTCCTGGCCTCCTGTTTTGCAAAACAAGAGGTTGGTCAAGAAGCGAGTGACAATCGTATTTTGGAGACATTTTGATGACTGTAACCTTAAGGCGAGTAATGTTGTCTCAGGGCCAGGAAGAGACACAAAGATGCAGACTTCAAAAATAGAAAGGCTAAATATTCTGGCTTAGAAGAACGGCAGAGAATGAGAACTGCTATAAAATATTGCAATTAGGAATTCGCTTTTATGTAATAATACGGATGAAACAAACGCGATTAATTCACAAAGAAAAAAGGGGCAAATAATATGTATTTTATGAAACAGTATATTTCAGATCATTATCATCTAAACATAATACACTGAGTGGCCACTTTATTATGACCACCCCATCAGTACTTCGTTGGGCCACATTTTGCCTTTAATACTGCGTCGATTCTTCGTGGCACGGACTCCACGAGATGTTGATAGGTGGTTTGTGGAATCTGAAACCATGCTTGATGAATAGCACTTTCCATGAGTGTGAGATTGCAGGGTTGTGGATCCAGCTGTCTGATGGCTCGCTCAACTTCATCCCACAAATTCTCAATGGGGTTGAGATCTGCAGATTGTGGGGGCCACCTAAGCAAAGTAAACTCACCGGCATGTTCCTGAAACCAATTCTGTACAATACGAGAACTATGGCAGGACGCATTATCTTGTTGAAAGTAGCCATCGCCATTGGGATAAACCATCCGCACATGACAGGATGCACTTGGTCTGCAACGATGTTTAGATATGATGTGCCAGTCAGACGTTGATCAACACGAATTAAAGGGCCTAAAGCATGCCAGGAAAGCATTCTCCAAACCATAATGTTGCCTCCGCCAGCTTGAAGGGTTCTAGCAATGCATTTGGGGTCCATGTTTTCGTGTTGTTTCCGCCAAATTCTCACTCGGCCATCCGCATGGTGCAACTCAAAACGTGATTCATCGGACCACATAATTTGTTTCTAATTATCGACTGTCCAATCCTTGTGCAAACTGGAGACGTTTTCTCTTGTTAACTGCAGACAGCAAAGGTGTTCAAACTGGCCTTCGGCTGCCATATCCCATCCGATGCAGTGTACGGCGAACAGTGCGTGCAGAGATCATTTGAGGGGATCCTTGATTAAGATGGTCTGTAATTTGCTGCACTGTTGCCCTTCTGTTGTCTGTTACCAGTCTGGACACTCTCCGTTCCGCCCGAGCAGTCACCAGCCGATGACGACCACACGTTGAACGTAGAGACCCAGTTTTTTGGCTGACAGTCCAGTCTTTAAACACTTTAACAGCAGCTGCTCTGGAACATTTCGCGAATGCGGCGGTTTCGGTGATACTCGCTCCATGGCTCCGAGCTCCTACAATCATCCCACTTTGAAAGTCCGTCAAATCGCATTCCCCCCGCCCCCTCTCGTCACCCAAAAATCACTTTACTACTGTCGCAAGCACTAAGCTTTCCCATTTTATATTAGCCTCGCCTTCTGGCGGCAACAGCGTGCAGCCACAGCTCATTTGCTTAAAACTGTCAGGTGGTCATAATAAAGTGGCCACTTAGTGTATATATATTTATATGAAAAAGCTAAAGCAAAATAAGAGCAGTTCTACCGGCCAGCCGCCATCCACACGTCGCCCCCGCCTAGGGCAGGCCCTGTCTGTCATACATAACGCTTTATCCTCATTGGTATAAAAATTCCGCTCATTGAACTGATATTTCTTGTACACATTCTGTGGTTAATATACATGCATAGGAACTTTTGCCATGGCCGTGAAAAGGGCACTAAATCCAGGGACCGACTTTGACAGTTTGGGGTCCTGGGCAACCCCCTACAAAATGCGTTTGTCCACGCCTCATGCCATTACAAAGCAATAGTGATTGGTGGCACCCTATACATTCTAATGTTGGGACCGATTACATAGTTATTATTGGCAGATTAAGACATTAATTTGCCAATAATATGGTGTTCTATTTATTTGTGGAAATTGTAAATGTCATTTCCGTGTGTTTCGAACGTACAGTTATGAAATTACCATTTAAACTTTTTTTCAGTGGATGAACATTGTGAATCAGTTGGATGCAAAGCTAGTACTATATAACTATGTTTTGGGGCCCTTCAAAGATCGGGGCCCTGGGTACGTGCCTAGAATACTCTCCCGTAAATCAGCCCCTATTCAAGTCAGTTCCTTTCCCGTCATCCTGTTTTTATGAACTAAAGGAACAAAAATGTGTTTTTAAAATTTTACTTATTTACTGAAAAAAGAAACAAAACTTGCTTTTCTTTTTAATACTTCATTCGAAGCTTCCTGAATTCTTGGCTACTTCTTTAACCAGTTTCGCATGAAGTTTCCGCAAAACATTTTGTACGAGGGTCATAACAGAAGTTCTGCACACGTTAATCTAAAACGGAAGCGGATGATGCAATCGGGAAAATAATAGCGTCATGTCAAGGACAGATTTTCAGCAACGCAGTGGTGTCAGAACGACGCGCTATCATTTGCCATTGCAATTCAAAAATTTACAGGGTTTGTTCGTAAAACCGTAGATCCAGAATCGGATATAAAATCATCTAGTTTCTTATTATAGTCCGCAGTGTCCACTCTTGGACTGCACAGGTACAACAAGCTGCAAGACTAACCGCTATTCTGGACGATCTCAAGAAAGTCTCCGAATTACCGCCTGGACCCTAGATCCCAAAAACTCTTCGGAAGACTTAAACACCACAAGCCCGGCAATCCATTGAGACCCACTGAGTCCCAAAGGTTCGCACCGACCTACCATTTAGAGAAAGCATTATCCAGATTCCTGACAAGTCATCTACCTGAATAGGACTCTGTATTAGCTTCGACTTTAAATTTTGTCATGAAAACCAAACAACTCACTGTTCAACAACGTGATATTATCGGCAGTTTCGGCGAGGGTTTTCTTTACCCATTGGTCCGGGTGCCGGAAGCCATTAGAACGTTGAAAGAGGTTACATTTAATTTATCACTTTATTTGCAGGAGTCTTACCTCACCATCTTCAAATTAATGGACTTGGTCTCAAATTCCAGCTACTTCAGTTTCCAAGGACAAATTTTATAAACAAGTAAATGGCGCTCCGATGGGATCCTCGCTTACAGCCTTTCTCGCCGAAGCCATACTTCATCCTATTGAGCAGTACACTGAAAGGACAAATTATTACGTGCACCCCGGTGAAAATCTGCAAAGCAGCTGAACATTAGCAAATCGCGGTGTGCAGAAAAACCCGTTGGGGCTATAAATAGAGTATGTCGGTACGTACAGGAATTCATTTTGTCAAGTGCCAGCATGGGTCGAGGACGAGACTTAAATGAGTTTGATCGAGGTCAAGTCGTGAGAGCCAGGAAAACCGGAAGTCTTGAGAGCCAGGAAGGCCGGATGTTCAATCAGCACAACCGCGAAACTGTTAGGAATTCCGTGACAAACCACAGCAAGTGTGTATTACGGGTAGGTGAAATCCGGCAAAACTGCTAACAGTCGAATGAAATGTGGCCGTAAAAGTGCATAGAAAGATCGAGAGCGCCGACGATTGGCCCGCAGCGTAAAGACGAATCGGAAGGCTTGTTTGCAGCAAAACACATCACAATTTAATGAAGGAGCATCCACGAGCCTATGCTCAAAGACAATCCGTCGACACATGGCACAACACGGCTGGCGCAGTCGACGACCACATCGTGTCCCGACTTTAACGGCACAGCATAGCATGATTCGGCTGCAGTTTGCGAGGGCCCATCGAAACTGGAGCATGGATGATTGGAAACGCGTCATATGGTCTGACGAATCCCGTTTCACACTGTATCGTGCCGATGGCAGGCAGCGTGTGTGGCGAAAATTACACATAGCTATGGACCCCGCATGTCAAGTTGGTGTACTACAGGCCAGTGGAGGCGGTGTAACTGTTTGGGCAGTTTTCACGTGGTCCGGCCTGGGTCCCTTGGTACCTCTTGAATCTTCCGTCACTGGTTCCAGCTATGTGCAGCTTCTGGCTGACCATCTCCACCCTCTCATTACGTGCCTCTTATCTGCCTGCTCTACCCCAAACACTCTTAGATTGTTGGTCAGCTATACCCGAGTTTGCGTTTCGGAACCTCATTGCGTCCGTACCACGACGTTTGAATGCTTTCCTGCGTGCAAAAGGCGGTGCCATACGCTATTATGTGGGTATACGTAATAATTTGTCCGGTCAGTGTACATATTCACCAACATGACCCCAAGTCCTTCCAACTGGCTGCGATATGCGGACGACGCATTTTTCATATGGCCTCACGGAAAGGAGACTCTCCGTTTTCCCTCTATAAAGTCAATATATACACCCTATGATCAATTTCACTATGGAGCTTGAACACAATGGTACCTTACCTTATCTCGATGTCTTAGCGAGCAAATCGCCTGACAACCGCCATAGTATAGAAGTCTAATATAAGTCTACGACCGTCCCGAACCTTATGCTCCGCAGTTCACTCTGCCGTGGTGATTAAAAGACAGCATTCTTCCGTTCTCGAATTAGAAGATCCTTCGCCGTCTCCTCCGATGTTCGTTCTAGACAATGCGAACTAAAAAATGTCGTCGAATTGGCCACTGAGGTAGGATACACGACGAACCAAATGCAAAACTTTATCGAAAAAAGCCAAAACCAGTCATGTTAACATTTCTATTCCGCAACTTCGTTACTGGGCTCTATTCCCAACATACCAAGTGTTTCCTATCAACTCAAAAACGCGCTCAGGAGGCTGAACTTTGGTGTCGGCATAAGGTCTCCGGCATATTTATATACGATGCTTAAGAGAAAAATTGACAAGTCCTCTCTTCTCAATGAGGCAGGTGTTTATGCCATTCCACTACAATATCTGGACGGCTCCAGGCGATACTACATCGGAATGACCAAACGTTCGTTTAGGATTAGAATCAACGAACATGAAAGAGATGCAAGGGATGGAAATATAGCCACTGCCTTATCCAGAGAAGTCAAGTTCAAGTCCGCTGATCCTATGTGGAATGATATAAAGAAATCAGCTTCATACTCCACACCCAAATCTACTGCCATTCGCGAAACCTTAGAGATCATAACCAATAGCGAAGCATGCAATGATAGCGTCTCTCCAGAGTTGCCACGCATTTGGAATCAATTCTTCAAATAATGCTGTGTTTTCTCCTATGGTATCGCGTGCCAAACCAACGTGACTTCTCGTTTCTTCGAGTGAATAATCACATCTGCGCGTCTATTCATTTATTATCCAGTCAAGTCACCGCATTCAAATTGTTGAAGTGTTCTTTTATTGAGTTTGCAGTTAGCTGTCTACCTTCCTTGAAAAAAGCCATCTGGTTGATGCGCGAATACTTGGATACTTTGATTTCTATTCTACGCTAAGAAATTCGGATTACTAGTATAGTTATACTATTTTAAGTAGAGTTGGTGTATAGTTCCTTATTATTATTTAGTTGTTATTATTGTTATGATTGTAGCCACTACAATTTCCCTTCTTTCACACGCATGCTCAATTTAATACGAAACAGTGAAAATCTACATTTCAGAATTTCTTAATTTTTATGTGTTGATCAATAGCAGTTTGCATCAGCTCTCTACTAAAAGTTATTTTTGTTTTATTATGGGCTATGTTGAAGTTTCTTCAACTGCAGTTCCATTTTTCCTGTATAACACGCACCCTGTGACGTGTGGCTTTTGGTAAAATCTCAGTTTTGTCATTTAAACATCATCCGCTAGGCGTTGCGATTGTTATACGGGAATCACAACTTCAATAGCTGGGTTTCTCACACGAGTTAGCTCTTTGTTTTAGTTTCCACGAAACATAAGGTCACTGTACTGAATGAACCTCTTGCAACAAAACTTCTTTCTTGGCTTAATAGATCATGTGACGCAAGCCGGAGAATTCGGGCAATCCTTGTTTCCTGTTGATTTGTCTGACCTCATTATGTAATATACCCACAAGGCATTTCCTTAATTTACCTATTTAAGCAGCGTTTCCGGAGATTTTAAGCACGTCTTTTTTACGCTTCCCAACCGTAGGTTGAAGAAGCGTATATGCCCCAGCTTTGTCCGTCTGTCCGTCCTCCCGTCCGCACGATAACTCGCGTAAAAATCGTTCGATTTCGACGAAACTTTAGTATGTGGTAGGGGATCACCTGGGGATGAACACTATTGAAAATTGACGAAATGGGGTCAAAGGTCAAGACATAGGAGCGGGATCCATTCCATTGCCCTTATGCGTCATAACTTGCGTAAAAATGGATCGAAATTTCAATATGTAGTAGGGGATCACTTGGGGACAAACACCATTGAAAATGGACGAAATGGGGTCAAAGGTCAGGACATAAGATTGGGATCCATTCCATCGCTCTTATGCGTCATAACTTACGTAAAAATGCTTCGATTGCGACAAAACTTTACCATGTTGTTACGGAAGTATACTGTACCGGTTCTGTTGGATATAATCGAAATGGGGTCAAAGGTCAGGGCACAGGAGCGAGATTTATTGCACATCCATTATCCTCATAAATTGATTAAAAATGTTTCTATTGCGACAAAACTTTATTATGTCGTTCCGGAGGTATACTGAACCAATTCTGTTCAATATCATCGAAATGGGGTCAAAGATCAGAGCACAGGAGCGAGATTTATTCCACATGCATTATCTCGTGACTAAAATGCTTCTATTGCGACAAAACTTTAGTATGTCGTTCCAGAGGTATACTGTACCTATTCTGTTTAATGTAATCGAAATGGGGTCAAAGGTCAGGGCACAGGAGCGAGATTTATTCCACATCCATTATCCTCATGAATTGATTAAAAATATTTCTATTGCGACAAAACTTTAGTATGTCGACCCGGAGGTATACTGAACCAATTCTGTTTAATATAATCGAAATGGGGTCAAAGGTCAGAGCACAGGAGCGAGATTTATTCCACAGCCATTACCCTCATGACTAAAGTGCTTCTATTGCGACAAAGCTTTAGTATGTCATTCCAGAGGTATACTGTACCAATTCTGTTTAATGTAATCGAAATGGGGTCAAAGGTGTGGGCACAGGAGCGAGATTTATTCTACAGCCATTATCCTCATAACTTGACTGAAAATGCTTCTATTGCGACAAAACTTTAGCATGTTGTTCCGGAGCATGTTGTTTATACTGAACCGGTTCTGTTGAATATCATCGAAATGGGGTAAAAGGTGAAGGCACAGGAGCGAGATTTATTCCACAGCCATTATCCTCATAACTTGAATAATGATTTCTGGTATGTTGGAAAGCGTATCAGAAATCAATGCATTGCATGATTTTACTAACTTGTTTACTCTTTCCAACTGTAGGTTGAAGAAGCGTATATGCTCCAGCTTTGTCAGTCTGTCTGTCCGCACGATAACTTACGTAAAAATGGTTCGATTTCTGTGAAATATTAGTATGTGGTAGGGGAGAACCTGGGGACGAACCCTATTGAAAATGGACGAAATGGGGTCAAAGGTCAGGACATAGGAGTGGGATCCATTCCATCGCCCTCATGCGTCATCACTTACGTAAAAATGCTTCGATTGCGACAAAACTTTATCATGTTGTTCCGGAGGTATACTGAACCAGTTCTGTTGAATATCATCAAAATGGGGTCAAAGGTCAGTGTACAGGAGCGAGATTTATTACACAGGCATTATCCTCATAACTTGAGTAACAACTTGAGTAATGATTTCTGGTATGTTGCAAAGCGTATCATAAACAATGCGTTGTATGATTTTACTAACTTGTGCAAAAAAAGATGGTGCCCATATTATCGGCTTGTTTGTCGGTCCGCCTGTGGACGCCATATCTGTGCAACTATTGGTCCGGTTTGAAATATTCTTTTTGCATTGGGAAGCTTGAAATATGAGAATGATGAACCGTATTTTGTTTTTGTTTTTCTTGTACGATGTACAATTTCGCAGCTAGATGGCGTAAATGCAGATGATATAGAATTCAAAATACATTTTATTCCATATAATTGCTTCTAAACATCCGATTGAAAAAATTCTTTTACCTTTCGATTTCATTTAAGTCGAAGACTATTTTAGGTATAGTAACTTTTTCATGTTACTCATAGATATTCCGCTAGGGGCGTAAAAATAAAATGCGTTTTCTCCGATATTTCTACTTTTAAAACTCCGATTTGAAAAATATTTTCTTCGGTGGATACAGCTCCTTTGAGAAATATTTTGCATATACTTTCTAATTTTTGGTAAAGAATGGTTTGCCAACAGGAGGGGGGTAAGTGTTAATTTCCGCTTCTGACTTATTTGCCACAAAATCGGAGCTTTTAAAATCTCGATTGAAAAACTTCGTTCGTGCACCGATGCCCCTCACATCGACAAATCTTTTCGGAAAAATTTATTCTTAAAATAATGCATGTTTTCTCCGCTAGGGGCGTAGATACATATCTTATTTTTGTCCATATCTCTGCTTTTAATGATCCGATTTAAAGTAATTCATAGACTTTCCACTTAAGAGCGTAAAGGCAAATGGCGTTTTCCCTGATATTTCTGCTTCTAAAATTCCGATTTGAAATTTTTTTTTCTTCAGCGGGTACAGCTCCTGATGGGAAATCTTTGGCATATAATTTCTAATTTTGGGTAAAGAATGGTTTGAGCACCAGGGGGCGTTAGTCTTGATTTCCACTTCTGATGTATTTGCAGCAAAATTTGAGCTTCTAAGATCTCGATTGAAAAAATTCGTTTGTGGACCGATACTAGTTACGTCGACAGTACTTTTCGGAATATTTTCTTCTTAAAATAATGCTTATTTTCAACGCCAGAAGGAGTAGATGTATATTTTATTTTTATCAATATCTCTACTTCTAAGAGTACGAATTGAAAAATTCCTTCTACGTTGGATATCGACAGCGTTTTCCGTGCGAAATGTCTTTCATATAATTTCAGAATTTTCAAGTAAATCATAGACTTTCTGCTAGGGGGCGTTAGGGTAAATCTCGTTTCCCCCGATATTTCTGCTTCCAAAAACTCCGATTTGAAAAATTCTTCTTGTATCGAATACAGCTCCTGATGGGAAATGTTTTTTGTATAATTTCTAATGTTTGGTAAAGAATGGTTGGGTTACCAGGGAGCATAGGTGTTAATCTCTGCTTCTGATGTATTTGCAGCAAAATCTGCGCTTCTGAAAACTCGACTGCAAAAATTCTTTCGTGGACCGATACCAACTCACATCGAAAAACCTTTTGAGAATACTTTCTTCTTAAAATTATGCATGTTTTTCCCGCCAGAGGGCGTGGACGCTTATCTTAATACTTGTCGATATCGCGGCTTCGAAGAGTCCGATTTGAAAAATTATTTCTTTGTTGGAGAGCGTTTTCGCTGCGAAATGTTTCTCGTATAATTTACAATTTTTTTTAACGCACAAGCCTGCAACCAGAGGGTGTAAGTTCACGATTCCGTTTACAGCAGTATCTGCGGAATTAAAAATCCGATTAGAAAACTTCTTCCTTCGGTCAGATACTACTGTTTTCCATACCGGTTCCATTGACTTTGAATAGCTTTGATACATTTAATTCTCGTTGGAACGGATTCGGAAGACATGATTATTACAGCCGAAAATTCGGTGTCATCTTTCATGTTTTGTCTGAAATCAGTACGACAGAACTAAAAAAATCGGTAGAAATTTGTACAACAGGCTTTTATGATTGAAATACACTGCCGTACCATTAATATCACAACATCTCTCTATTGATAGTGAATTAGGTCCTACGCAAGCACCACGTCGCATACCCAACAATAAATATGCTCGTAGGGCAAATAGCACGACTGTAGCACGACTGTTAATTCAAGATGCTCCCCTCTATTGATAGTGAATTAGGTCCTACGCAAGCAGCACGTCACAAACCCAACTATAAATATGCTTCTAGGGCTATGGTGGGACAATAGCACGATTGCGAATTGAAGATGCTTCGCTCTATCGATAGTAAATGAGGTCCTACGCAAGCACAACGTCACAGACCCAACCATAATTGTGCTCGTAGGGCTATCACTAGACAATAGCACGACTGTGAATTCAAGGTGCTTCCCTCTATTGATAGTCCTACGCAAGCAGCACGTTACAGACCCAACTGTAAATATGCTTCTAGGGCTATGAAGAGAAAACAGCACGACTGTGAATGTAAGATGTCTCGTCGACAGAGTTTAATGATTTGCAGCTCAGTGTGACTGCAGTGTGTTCAACAGGTTCAACACAGGGAGTAATCATAGAATGGTGAGATGTAAGATGCACCTCAACACTAAACTCGAACGTGGCAAGCTCATAAAACAAACAAAATGTATTGACATGACCAACTTTAAAAAGCATCATAATACTTTCAAATTTGAACCGAGAAACAGATTCTCCGCTCTAGATTATCTAACATCAGAAGAAGTAGGCATTTCTGAAGTCAACAGAAAACTAGCCAAGACTATTATGGAAACAGCAATAAAAATAGATGGTCCTAAGAACAAGTTGCATATCAAGAAAATATCAGGAAAAACAATAATGCTGATTTAAAAGAGAAGACAGATGACGATAAATAAAGAAGATGTCACTTCCAGAGTGGAATATATAGATCTATGCAAGACATCGCGAAAAAACATCACTGAAGACGTAAGGAAATTCAACTGTGAACTAGTGAGAAAAGCAATTGAAAACAACAAAAGCCTGAAGAGAGCAAAGGGACATCTCAGTAAGGGAAGGAAACAGATTATGGCACTGAGAAAAAAGATGGTTCTGTAACAAGAAATAGATGCTACATTTTGACAAGAGTGAAAGATTTCTACTCAAAACTATATGAAAGAGATAATACATTTGCTCTAGATATTAGATGGGTAACAGTACCAAAGTCCCTCCAGTCCCCGCGGCAGAAATTACACACGCAATTAAGAACATGAAACGGGGAAAAAGCTCCAGGAAAAGATGGAATTACCGTGTACATTCTACAAGAAGCAAGTGGAGAAATTGAAACTAGACTGGCCCAAGTTTTCACAAGATAGCTCATTGAAGGGAAGGTTCCTGAGTATTGAAACAATGCTACAATGATCCTATTTAATAAAAAAAGGTGACATTAAGTAACTCAGGAATTACAGGCCCATAAGCCTCCTATCAGTGGTTTATAAAATCTTCACTAAAGTTCTTTCACATCGCTTGAAAATAACACTGGACATGGCTCAACCGAGACAACAAGCTATATTCAGGAGTGGCTACAGCACTGTAGATCATATCCATGTGCTTAGAGAACGTATTGAAAGAACGAGGAAATATGAATTCCTATTATATTTGGCTTTTATTGATTATGAAAGGCCTTTGATTCCGTGAAACTATCAGCAGTTACAATGACTTTGATAACCCGCGGTATTGAAGATGCATACGTTAGTATTATTAATAACTTCTATGAAAATGCAAACGCAAAGGTTTGGCTATTTGATGATGCAGATACAGCACCAATAAAAAATGGAAAGAGAGTGAGAAAAGGTGGCACCATACCTCCCAAATTATTCAGTACCACATTGCAGAATGTTTTTCAATCATTGAACTGGGAAAACAAGGGGATAAAGACTAATGGATATTTCGGTATTCAACTCATCTTCGTTCTGCTGACAACACAGTAAATTTTTCAACTACCATTTCGAAGATGCAAAGTACGATCCAAGAACTTATTGACAAGACAGTGGAAAAAAATGAACTTTCAGAAAACAAAAATGATGTACAATGCTTTTACTAGAAATAAAGATTTTTTTTTTTAATTTTTTTTGTAGAGGATTTTAGGAAGGGAGTGTCTGACCCCAGGTCTTAAACAACCCTTAGAAATAGATAGCTAGGAGATTTGGGCTAGAGTGCCCGATAGGAAAGTGACACGGAAGCGAAGTAGAAAGGGGGAGGAAGACGTCCTTATTTATTACCGGGGGCCAGTACCCGGGGTCCGACGGCTTAACGTGCCCATCCGACGCACGGCGGATATTTAGTGGATCGAGCGTTCGTACCTAACTGGGATCGAACCTGAGGTCCTTTCCGCGGTAGTCACGAACGTTGCCCACTGGGCCACCCGCGGCCACCCGATGAAAAAATCTATAGGTACCCGATACTTTGGGCAAAAGATATCAAGCAGAGGTTACATTGATGAAGAACTTAATCAGCACATACAACTTTGTTGGAGAACATTTAGAAGAAACACCACAATTTTAAACAGAATTATCCCGTTATGTCTTACTGTACATAAAAGAAATGTGCTTAATCAATGCATCCTTCCAGTTCTTTGGTATGAAGAAGAGACATGCATACACCTTAATTAAAAACAAACATACAGATCCTACCAACAATTCAAAGAAGCATGGAGAGACGCATTCTTAGTATAACCAGTATAACGTAATTGTTTTTCCGCTGTAACTGTAGAACTTAATCCTTAACGTCAGTGATTACGTTATGTGTACTAAAATCAATGTAATATGAGAAGGTACCCATAGGCATTCAAGAAAGAGGTCAATATTTGTACTTACTAATAAGTTTATTCTGCTTGCATGTTGTTTTCTCCACACTCATATATAGTTCATTAGGGTACTCAACACAACCCAGAAAAAACACAAGTGTTGGGAAGCTGCTGGCCACCAGCTGGCAGCGATAAGTCACTGCTGTCTGAAATCTGCCGCTCTCGTCCCGGTAGCGGTCCGTTGGTGGCAGCGCCATCAGCTGGCAGCTATTGATGGCCCTGCAGCATCGCCGTGAACTGTGGGCCACCAAGCAAGTGCCACTAGTATCCCTTAGCTGGCATCCGATGAAACCCCAACACCAGGTGGAAGCAACGGAACTGCGCATGCGCAGAAGCAACACGTGCTATGTCTCTTGTGGTACCGGTTAGTTGAAGACGGCGCTATCGCCATCGTGTTATTTTAGTGGGTGTTAAGAAAAAAAGAAGCATATGTACAGAGGCTAATTAATTTCCTAATGAAATGCGACGTCGACGAAGATATCAGATTAAGCCATGAAATACTAGATTGCAGCCATAAAATACACCCAGGGGGCGTAAAGGTAGCCCCTGCAAACCCGCGATGCTGGGGCCCGTGACTTTTAAGGGCCCAGATATACGTACATATTTTTTTTTATTTAGCTATTTAATTTTAGACAAGAGGTTTTCTACTTGCTGTAAAAAATTTTGTTTTAAATTTTCTGTCTTGTGGATACGAACGTTTTTGAACTAAAGGACCCCATTGACACAGACTTATCTACGCGCCGATTAGAGATCAGATCAGATCATATGTAGAGGATTTTAGGAAGGGAGTGTCTGACCCTGGTCTCAAACAACCCTTAGAAATAGGAAACTAGGAGATTTGGACTAGAGTGCCCGATAGGAAAGTGGCAGGGAAGCGAAGTAGAAAAGAGGAGGAAGACGCCCTTATTTATTACCGGGGGGCCAGTACCCGGGGTCCGACGGCTTAACGTACCCAGCCGACGCACGGCGGATATTTTGTGGATCGAGCGTTCGAACCTGACTGGGATCGAACCTGAGGTTCCTACCTTAGGTCATCGCACACTCAAAGTAGGCTTGATGGACTTGCGATGATAAGCATTGAAAATGACCGAGCCAGAAAACTAGACGTGAAGAAACTGATTGAAATATTCACAAAGAAGAACGTTAGAAGGGAATCCAGATTTTAGTAACGTTAAGTTTTCTTTATTTTGTAAATTATGCTTGCTTCTTGAATTTAAAAGACAAGACACTAAAAAGCACAATATCGCTGAAATATTTAAAACTAGAAAAATGTAAACACACCTGTTTTTCTTCTTTCTCAAAAATTATTGTATTAAGGAATTAAAGAGCTTTAAAGGAAGTTCGAAACCAGACACTCGAAGATCAGTATTTGTTTTTACTTGATTTGATATCGACAACATTTGTCATTTGAAGATTTTGGACTTTTTTCCCTAAGTACTAAATTTATCGAGGATACTTACTGGAATAAGTGCTTACATAATTTAAAGCAATACATAAGTGATCATGGAATCAATATCTGGAAAATATATTTTTACTACGGCGAAGTTAAATATTAACCTTCAATTTTTGCATTAATTTGTACTATGTTGGGGGCCTGTTAGGAAAATTACGCGGGGGGGGGCAGAGATTTTGCGTTACGCCACTGAATAACTGAATACACCCACTCACTTTCCATGAATAACAAGAAATAATTTCTGTGTAATCTTTCGTTTTAACATATATAATAGCTGCGATTTAACATCCAGTCATAGTGTAACAACAATCAACAGCACGTCTATTATCTCTGTCATCAATAACATCAATCCCCCAAAGCAACCGCTGCATCGCATTTTTATCTAACGTTCTTATCAGGACACATATACGTCACTCTCGTTCCGACCTCAGATTGTTGCCAACGTCATTCTCGTTTGAGGGAAAAGACATAACGTTAAGGTTTCAAATTTACATAGAAAAGAAACTCAAAAGGAAAGTTAAAATAGAATGTACGTTATACCAGGAGAGGTAAGAAGAAGAACTCGTGGATAAGCAAAATGACAAGAGTGGAAGACATCATGATTAAAGTAAAATCCCTGAAATGGCAATGTTGCCAGAAGAACGGACCACTGATGGACAACTGAAATTTTAGACTGGATACCAAGGGACAGAAAGAGACCCAGACCAAGACCATGTGGGAAAATGGGTGGATGAAATTCTAAAGCATGGTGTAGTGAGATGGAGGAGACTGGCCCAAGACAGTTGTGGAAGAAGCTTGGGGGAGACGTTCTTCCGGCAGTAGGTTGACAATGATATGCACGCTCTGGGGGGGGGGGAATACGAAGCTCCCTGAAGCAATCATCCAGTCGAAATAAAAATTTGTATGTGAAATGCACATGTATCGGAAAGGAAATGTTTGCAATTCCAAAGCAGTTGGGCCATTTATTCGGATGAACAACTGCACGAGTGGAATAAGTCAGTACGTTGTAGCGATACTTCTTGCTCGGATATAAACGGTTACCCAGCGTAGCATAGACGCATAGAATTCATAGATACTGTCCTGAGGTATAACATGCCAGATGGTGTCCAAATTGAGGGTCACTTCGCCGCCATTCAGGAATGGGCGTAGGTGGCGTTCCATCACGTCCCAAACATGTACAACGAAGTAAATTTCTCCGTCATTTTTGTCCACGCCGGGGATCGAACCCGAGTCCGCTTATTCCGGAACAAGTCGCTCTACCAACTGAGCTACGCAGACGTTCGCTCTCGCTGCTATCTGCCTTTATGTCGTGTGCGTCCTGCGGGGCAGGCACGTCACACCTTCCCCCCCCCAACCGAAATAGAGGGCCGGGGTATAGTCCACGGGTCAGCCGGGACCATGTATCGCCGTAGGCAGTCATCCGCTGAAGAATGTACACTTGAGAACTTCTAGTCAACCTGGTGTGTGGAATGCAACATCACACACATTTTATTTTTCCAAGCGCTGAAGAAGGGATTCTCTTATTTTTCCTGTCTCGCGGTGTGGAAAGAACATTACACCATTGCGAGAACTTTAACGGCCGGGTCATCCGGGAAGTTCGGGCGCTTTTATAAAGAAGTAAATTTCTCCGTCATTTTTGTCCACGCCGGGAATCGAACCCGAGTCCGCTTATTCCGGAGCAAGTCGCTCTAACAACTGAGCTACACAGACGTTCGCACTCGCTGCTATCTGCCTTTATGTCGTGTGCGTCCTGCGGGGCAGGCACGTCACACATGTTCCATCGGTGAGAGGTCTAACGATCGGACTTGCCATGGAAGGGTGTCGATATTACGGTGGCAGGCCTGGGAAGGCCGCGCGATGTATGCGACCGGGCATTATGATGTTGAAAAATTGCTCGGTGGTGCTGCGACAGGAATGGCAACACAACAGGTCGTAGAATTTCGTCGACGTAGCGCTGCGCCGTGAGGGTGTTACGGAGGACTACCGAAGGTGTCTGGCTATCGTAGGATGTGGCTCTCCAGACAGTCACTCGCGGTATGCGAGCCGTGTGCTGTTCCACGGTAAAAGCAGGATCCGTGCGCTGGCTGTCTCGCCTCCAGACGCGTATGCGCTGGTCATCGGCGCCAAGTACAAACCGTGACTCATCACTGAAGACAAGACGACGCTTCTGGTCACTACCCCACGCTGATCGGGACCGAGACCACTGTAACCGCTGCGAGTGATTCTCGCTTGTCAGTGGTAGGCGACGGAGTAGGCTCCATGAATGTAGTCCCCGTGCTAAAAGTTGTCTGGCGCTGTCCTTATGTCCACTTCCGTACCTGTAGACGACGCAACATGGACACGGATGGTTGAGAACAACGAATTCAAATCTGTTCTTGTGGCTCTCATAGTCGTTCGATCCTCGCGTTCTGTCGTCCCCCCCCCGGAGGGCGACTGCCAGCTTGCCGCAAGATTTTGCCCTTCTCAATCCATCGGGGCCAACATCAACCGATTGGCGCATCACCCCGGTCCCAATACCCGGCGACACGGTGACTTGACCAACCGGCCTCTCTCAGCCTAATTATGCGTCGTCTCTCAAACACACTCAACTGCTCATATTGTGAACGGATCCGACGTCGAGGCATCCTCACAGTTCATGGTGGTTATTCCGCTGTCACAATTATCTCTGGATTCGAGCTTTGCTCTTGATATACCCTCCTCGATGCGCTGTTCCTATGCGCTGTGGTGGGCCACTATTCAGTCATTGGTCGTTATTTTTTAATCATTTGCATATTCTGCCCTGAGGTACTTACATGCGGAGTTTCAGCAGGATCAAACGACTTTCCCGGGGTGCTTTTTTTTTACTTTCTTTTTCAAACAGTGTGTATATATACACTCATTGTCATAAAAATCCACGCACCAAGAAGGAGGCGTTGGATTGAAATTAGTTTTAGTAGTGAGATGTTACATGTCAAGGACAGAAGTGATTACAATATCACAGCAGCAGGACAATTTCGCGCGGACATATGGTACACATTCCGGTCAGAGTTGGTACCTCGTCGGACCGCCTCGTGCTTGGATACATGCGCTGATACGGTCCGGTATGGAGTCAAAGAGACGCCGTATGTTATTCTGGGACAGATTGGCCCACACTTCTTGCAACTGCCGCTCTAAATCACGAGCACTGGGACATGGAGAAAGCTGGAGTCCCATCTGGTCCCACACGTGCTCGATGGGCGAGAGACCAGGCGATCTCGCAGGCCACGGATGCGTCGAAGCATGACGTAGACAGTCCTGAGAAACCCAAGCCGTGTGCGGACGGGAGTTATCTTGTTGGAAAATGGCTCCTGGCAGACCCGCCAAGAAAGGCAGCACATGGGACCGCAGCATCTCTTGTACATAGTGCTGGGTTGTCAACGTCCCTCGAATCACTGCGAGGGAAGTCCGGCTGTCATACGCGATGGCTCCCCAGACCATCACGCCTGCAGTTTGGAACGTGTGCCGCTTTACAGTGAGGTTCGGATTATAGCGTTCACCTGCGGTCCTCTACACTCTGTCACAGTGATTGTCAGTTCCCACACCGAAGAAAGATTCGTCGCTGAATACTATACGTTGCCAGTCCGTAGCATTCCGCGTTGCTCGCTGCTGACACCACTACAATCGGCGCAGAGATTGATCAGATGTCAATGGCAGGAAACGTTAGGGCTGTCGAGATTGCAGATTTGCCTTTTCTAGGCGTCTTGAAATGATTCTGGCGGACACAGGAGTCCCTTGTACAGCCGCCATATGTCTCTGGCTATTAGACAAGGACGTCGTTGCATCTGTGCGTATCTCTCTCACGATCCCACGGTCCTCTCTGTTGGTGGTGTGTCTGGGTCGTACGGAGCCAGTCCACCGTGTCCGAGTGCATTTCCGTGTCCATTGCTCCCAACACGATCTCCCCGTACTGTCCGACCGGCCCAAATGGCGACCGATTCTGCCCCACCCTGCCTCTCCCATCCCGACGATACGGCCTCGATCAAACTCTGTCAGTTGCCCGTACGCACATCTACGGCTGCTCCTCGGCATGTCTATCGCTCAGGGACCTCACCTGACTCTTACAGTGCACTTCGGCACGAACGTGGAGTCCCCCTGCGTGGCACTTTATAAGTCCCAAGGATTGCGATTTCAGCGCCGGTCTTGGATCCGCGGGCATGCGAAATCGCACGAAACTTTAATCATTTGCATGTCTACCCTCCCCGTAGCTATTCGCCGAGTTTCGCGTTAATCGCACGGTTTTTTTCTTGGTGCGCAGATTTTTATTCTAATGAATGTATACTATATAGAAGGTATGAGCATAAATAAAGACACATTGGTAGATGCGACTTTGTGACGCAAGTGATGGAGAGAGAGCGGCATCTTTATGTCCTATGCTGACTGCTGAGAATGTCTATGTAGAAAGGTTGTTTCGATAGCACCAGGAGAATTTCTAAAGCATGTTGATGTTCCATTTGGTGAGATCAGAAGAAATAGAAAGAAAATGAAAAAACAAAACAAAAAACAGGTAGGTTCAGTTCTGATTGAGCCGTCAGTTTGGAACGTAGGAATACGACTTGAAGATCGTAGAGTTGAAATGAGCTAGTCGAATACGGTTTCAAAGCGTTTATTTAATTTGTTCTAGCCAACACAGGTCTATGATATGAAAAGTAGCTTACGTAATTTTTACAAATAATGCTGGATGCATTGCGAACACAAAGTAGGTTGATACACGAATTACCCAACGTGGTGCTCTGTCTTCTTGGGCTTCTTACATTCCTCTTCACTTGCTCTTGCCTCTCTTTTTGATTTTCTCCACTTTTGCTTGCGTTCATTCTACGAATTCGGCGGTATTGTCAAAAAGGTTAACCCGTTCACACGAAAACAATTTTTTAAAATTTTAGTTTAAACCGCTGCGTTATGTTCTTTATATATTTGAATAGATCTCGTCGAGAGCTTTAAAACGATATCTCGCACAGTCGTTTTGCACTCACGGTTGTTCAGGTCAACTACGATATTGTCAAAAGTGTTCACCGGTTCACAAGAAAAAATTTTTAAAATATCCAGTTCAAACCACTGCGAAATGATCTTCCAATAATTGAATAGATCTCATCGAGTGCTTTAAAACGATACCGCGCACGGTCATTTTGCACTCACGGTTGTCCAGATGAAACGCGATATTGTCAAAAGTGTTCACCGGTTCACACGAAAATAATTTTTTAAAATTTTAGTTTATACCACTACGATATGTTCTTTACATATTTGAATAGATCTCGTCGAGAGCTTTAAAACGATACCACGCACAGTCATATTTCGCTCACGGTTGCCGAGTTAGACTGAGTCAAACGGGCGGCACACCAAGAAATATTGCGTCATCTTCCCCGCGCACAGGAAGCGTCGCGCGATTGCGCAGTGAGCGAATAGAACTATGCTGTTTACGAATATGCTAACACGATTAGTGTGCGCCATTTTTAACTCTATAATGATTTCAATAGGGGACCCATTTTTGTCACAGGTGGTCACCCGCAAATCACCCAATACTCTCCACAGAGATAGACGTAGTCCTACGTCAAAAGAAACTTAAAAATATGACGCTTACTAAGATCATGTGGCTGACGGAACTCGTGGGGCATGTGCTGTTACTGCTCCCAAGGGTTAGACGCTGCTGGTAACGCACTAATTACTTAACCTACTCCACCAATTGGCTGGTTCTGCAGGGATAAATGCAACTCTTTTAAAATATTAGATCGTTGCGGTCGCAAACCTACAGGAGAGGTGCAGGATCGCAACCCTTTTCTCAACTTTTCTCATGTTCGCTTTTTCTCCCAACAGGTACAAACAAAGCTCCCAGACTGGAAGCAGCCATGTCACCCACAGCTGGTACGGACGAGCGCGTGGACTACATATCAGCACTAAGTAAAACTTCCCTCAAGGCCTCTGAGGAGAAGTGGAACAAAATGATGTCCACCGAGGATCAGAAGAAAACAATGATGGAGTTTTTTGACAATCCTAATCACCAGCTTTTAGTGATTTTAGAAAACGCAGCCGGAAGTCTTACAATGCACCTCAACTTAGACGTAGCCATCAAACAAAAAGCCATTTTCTTCCTCAAGTATTCGAACAGCGTCATCACTGCCGAGAATTACAGAGACAACGTAATTTGTGGTGACCTTTCTCCAGACACTTTAGAACAACTTCAATCCTTCGTAGATGAGGTAAATTAATACACATTGTTTTTACCAATCGTTAATATAATATTGATGTAACATACAGGAGTTAGACAGAATAGTGTGAACAAAAAGCTCAGAGACGTGACTTTTAATGCAGCTGCGTACGTCGCAAACGTATGTACCACTTTTTGGTTGTAATAGCTTTGTTCAGAACCTCAAGGTCCTGCTTAGGTGCATTTAAAATGTCTTGTTGCAAAATTTTTTTCAGGGTGACGACGAAATGAGCGACCTAACGGACTTCGAAAGAGGGCTAATTGTTGGTGGCCGGTTAGTTGGTGCCTCATTGACAACAGTCGCCAGGGTAGTGGGGGTATCGAGAGCTACTCTGTCTAACGTCATGACAACATACCGTGCTCTTGGCAAAACTTCGTTTGCGAAACACAAGAGCGGCCGGAAAACGACCCTGGCTGATAGAGACAGGAGCGCATTAAAGCGGACTGTTACCCGTAAAAAGAACACCACGGTGCCGAAAATTAATGCCCAGCTCAATCTGCACCTGCCGACCCCAGTATCAATAAAAACAGTGCTCAGGGAACTGCATAAACAAGATGTTCATGGTAGAGCTGCTATTGCAGAACTTCTGGTGACCCAGGTGAATGCACGACGGCGGGGATGTCAGGGGCATACAACATGCACTGATGATGCATGGGAGCGTGTAACGTGGTAGGATGAATCCACATTCACACTATTCCCCACCGCAGGACGTGTTTACATGTTGAGAACACCATCAGAAGCGTAAGTCCCAGTCTGTCTGCTCCCAAGAGTGCAGCATGGTGGTGGTTCTGCCATGCTGTGTGGAGTCATATCCTGGTTTTCAGCAGGTCCGCAGATCAGCTTGAAAGGAAGGATGACTGACAGGGCGTGTGAAACCATTGGTTCAAGGCATGGTTTCCTGCAGGGGATGTCATTCCCTCCAATAGCTCAGGCATTGTTTCCTGCAGGGGATGTCATTCCCTCCAATGGTTCAGGCATTTTTTCCTGCAGGGGATGTCATTCCCTCCAATGGGTGAGGCATTGTTTCCTGCAGGGGATGTCATTCCCTCCAATGGGTGAGGCATTGTTTCCTGCAGGGGATGTCATTCCCTCCAATGGGTGAGGCATTATATCCTGCAGGGGATGTCATTCCCTCCAATGGGTCAGGCATTGTTTCCTGCAGGGGATGTCATTCCCTCCAATGGGTCAGGCATTGTTTTCTGTAGGGGTTGTCATTCCCTCCAATGGGTCAGGCATTGTTTCCTGCAGGGGATGTCATTCCCTCCAATGAGCCAGGCACTGTTTCCTGCAGGGGATGTCATTTCCTCTAATGGGTCAGGCATTGTTTCCTGCAGGGGCTGTTATTCCCTCCAATGGGTCAGGCACTGTTTCCTGCAGGGGATGTCATTCCCTCCAATGGGTCAGTCATTGTTTCCTGCAGGTGATGTCATCTATCAATGTGATAACGTCCCAATTCACAGAGCTCGGAATGTCCAATCATGGTTTGAGGAACATGAGGACAAACTTCCACACCTTTTGGGTTTATGAGCAACAAAACTGTGTAGAGTGACACACATAGATAATTAGTACAACAAAGTCACTGATGACAAGTAATTTAATTACGCATAAAGTATCTTTGTGTACGTTTTTACATTAACTATATTTGGGTCAATCTCATAAATAACATGTTGTCGCTTCATCACTATATTTGTCATAAAATTGTGCGGTCCATTTGCCCAGCATGTGACAACGAGTATATCTATTATCCGAGATGTGCCATCGAATAAATATTCATATTTATATAATAAAAAAGAGTATGTATGGAGTACACGTATTCCAAGTTTAAGATCGTGCCACGGGTGGCTTAGTGGTTAGAGATGCTGATGGCGGGGCCCCAGGTTCAAACCTATCCTAGTAATGTGGATTTCTAAGAATCGCTGAATATCCGCCGTTCATCTGACGAGCACGGTAAGTGAGAGCCCCCAGGTAAAAATCTGCCTGTTAAAGTTCCTTCGTTACGTAATTTCTGTCTGCCTTCTATGTGCAAAATCTTACGCTTGTACGGTGGCGCCATCTGGTGTTTTTTCCTTCAGTTTCTGCGCGAAAGAGCGCAGAAACCGAATGAAATTAGAGCACATACATTTGAAATATATGTACTCAAAAATGAGTACATGTATTTCAAATTAGAAATACCAGATATACTCACAATTGATTCCTAGTATATACTCAAAAATGTGTACGTGTCTTTTCCAAAAAATGAGACACAAGTACTCGGAGCTATTATAAGCCCAGAATGTACTCAAAAACGAGTACATTTTGCTTATTTCTAAGTACCAATTCTTAACAGTGTACGGAACCCCGTTTTCTGCAGTCTGATGTACTGCATGTGTTGACACATAACTCCCGTCACCAGCATTCAGATTACCGGTGAATTGTGCTACAGCATCCTTTCTGTTGGCTCGTACCATACGGGATAGCCTTCGCTCACCTCTAGCATCGTTGAGCCTTGATTGGCCCATGCATTGCCGCCGATTCGTGGCCTTTCCCTCCTCGAACCACTTTTAGAAGGTACTAACCACGTCTGACCGTCAGCAACCCACAACCCTTGCCGTCTAGGAAATGCTTTAACCCAGTCGTATGACCATTATGACTTGGCCTTTGTCAAACTCGCTTTAGTCCGCTGCCTTTCCCACCTGAAAAACAAGACTAACACTGATTAACAGAGCTTAATATCGGGTGTTATTTACATCGGTTCATGACTTTTACATGTACTGTTAGTTAGGTGCAGTTGCTACAATTTGCATACAGAAGTCATAATATTTTGGCTCGTCGTAGTGCTTCTAATGCACGGGAAACGTTACCTGAGCGATTCAGAAGTCAGTGCATTGTGTGTTGTATATAAATCCTATCTCACGATAGGATCTTTAAAATATACACCGATGACTCATTACATTATGACCACCTACCTAATAAGCCGTAGGACCCTCTTTATCCGGAAAAATATTGGCCACTAGGCAAGGTATCAATTTGATGAGGTGGCGATAAATATCCTGGGGTATCTGGTACCACAATGCCAACAGCAGGTTCTCCAGTTCCCGTACATTTCGCGGTGGTGGTGATTTAGCGCGAACCCGCTTTTCCAAGTCGAACCACAAATGTTCGCTTGGGTTCATGTCAGGTGAATTAGGAAGCCAGGGCATTAACAGAAAGTCACCAGCATGTTCCTCGAACCACTCCTTGATGATTCTGGCAGTGTGGCAAGACGCATTATCCAGCTAGTAATGACCATCACCAGCAGGGAACACAATTGCCATGAATGGGTGAACTTGTTCGGCAATAATGTTCAGATACCTGACAGTTATCAGGGATTGTGCTATTGGAATAATGGGTGTCTCAAGAAAACATCGCCTACAGCATGACACAGCTGCCGCACTGTTTCCGCCCAACAGTCCATCCAGGTGCCATAGCCTCTGTTGGTAATCCGCGTATCCGCGCTCGGCCATCTACGTGATGCACCAAGAATCTTTATTCGTCAGACCAGGCCACTTTCTTCTAATCACCTACAGTCCAATCTCGATTACATCTATATCACACAAGATCAAAAGTATCTTTACAAATATCTACACCAAGAACACAAATGGCACAGCAAAATATTACATATAGTGCTCCAATGTACTGGAATGCACTCCCAAACGAATTAACCAATATTAACAATTTCAGTTTATTTAAGAAAAAACTAAAATCATATATACTTCAACAATAAGAAAATTGATTCTCAGTTTAAAATGTTATATGAGCATGCAGAGAATTTAACACTGTATAATTATATAATTAACTTGACTGTTATCAAATGATTACTGGGAAGCCTGAGCTATGTCAGGACTCTTGAAAGAGGCCTTTTCTTAGGCTTCCCATACTGTTACAAATTTTAAGTTAGTCTGTAAACTAATTTACTCAATGATTCTATTGTAACAGTTAAACAAATAAATAAATAAAAAAAAAAAAGATCTTGGGCCCATTTCATGCGTTGTTGGCGATGATGTGCAGTGAGCATGGGGACTCAGCTGGGTCTTCGGCTACGCAGGCCCATGCGCAGAAGGCTGCGATGAACTGTGTGCTGTGACACATTGTCCTGATCACCACTGTTGTAGCTGCGGGTGATTTGTCGCACTGTGGCCCTGCGGTTGCTGTGAACAACGTGCGACAGTGTCCTCTACCCTGTGACGTCAACGAGCTGCGGACGACATACGGCTGGACGACCGTTCGTCATTTGGCTATCTGTGCACCACTTTTGATACGTACTCACTACAGCGGCACGTGAACAACCCACAAGCAGCGCCGTTTCCGAGATCGTAGTTCTAAGGCGCCGTGCCATCACAATTTGTCCTTTATCAAACTCTAATAAATCGGCAGCTTTTCCTATTCTGACTCCGAACACTCTACTAACCGAAAGCCGGTCCTTGGGTTGTATATATACTGCTCTGTGAATCTCACCTGCGCCACCGTTCGGTCTCCAGGCGCGCTCATTTCTCTAGGATGGGGGTGGTTATAATGTAATGGCTCATCGATGTAAATAGAGAATTTCAGTCAGCAAAATGCAAACCTTCATTAAACTTTCATTTCAATAGTTTGTAGCCATGTGCCGGCAAGTTGATCGATTCCTCTTTGATATCTCTCTTGTTCCTACTGGAAGGCAGAATGGAGTCTTGTATTCTTCAGCGAAAAATCTCGATTTTCTATGGTTGTCCGATGATCCCAGTATTCACGGTGAATACGACGGAGGAAAGGATGAATTCAGGAGTAATTGAGCAGCGCGAGTGGCAGCAATCAGTTATGGCAGCCAACATTTGTAGTATTCCTCACACACAGATCAGCGGTAAGCGGAGAACATTGTGGATGCTGTTGCTATACCTTTAGTGAGGGAAGCACCTCAGAGCAGGTTTTAGCAGGACAATACGCGTCCGCACACTGCAAACATATCCAGGAATTGTCTAAGTCAACGTTGTTTAATGGCGAGCAATGTCCTCAGATCTGTCTCCAATAGAATATGTGTGGAACATGGTTGAACGGCATCTCAACATTTACTCTCAACCAGCTCAGACAACGGCCACCGTGTTTAATCAAGCTCATCTTGGAAGGGGGACGAGTACTCCCGTCTACAATAAAAGAAAGAGACTTTGTGGAGAGTTCTCACACACATATAAGCGTAGCGTGGCCAAAAATTTGGAGCGGGTGGGGGGTGTGCTCAAATACGTGTAAAGTTATATTTTTCGTGGGGGAAGGAGGATCCTCGGAAGCAGCTTCTCCGAAAATGCTCCTGTTCAGTTGCCATTTGTGCCATAACTTAGTGTTCTTGCATGCCTAATATATCGAAAACTGCGAGGTGTGCCAGGCTTGCGTTGATTCACCCTAATGAGGATGAAAAAACAACACCATACCTTTCAAAGCACCTTATGCAGTCATCTGATGATGAAAACCATCATCCATCATCAGATGACTGGATGCTATTGCGCATGGAATGACTGCTTAAAAGCAGTCATAACAGTGCTCGCAATTTCGTAGCGTTGTTCCCTTGGCTATAGGTACGTTACACTTTATAACATTTAAAAGGCGAACGACTAGTTATTATTACTTTTTCCAGTTTTTAAGTTGGGTGGACGCTTTCCCTCCGTGCCACCCCACCCCTTCCCCAGGCTAAGCCTATGCACACACTACTTGCAGCGCTGCCCCTTCCTGGCATCGCAAGACTTTTTATAATTTCCTATTAAAAAAAATTGTTCCAAATTTTTCAGTCACAAACTGCGAACGGAAACTGAAAAATCAGCACTATTTTCATAGCGTTCCATTGCCAGCTTTTCGGGGAAAACCAACTTGATATCTTGGTATCTCACGTCAGGAATAAATCTTCCAAAATAAAGTTTGATCCCTTCTATTCAGATGGGTTAAATTAATGGAAAATTTTCCAGTTGGAAATACGTTACTGGTTCTTGTTTATGCCCCAATCGAGATACGTACTTCGCTCCGTCATTCACACTATCTTACACACACTTCAAAGTTACCCCACACAGTGACTTTCCCTGCTGCTAATTACTGATTATTACTAATGATGCCAGATAACACTAAAAAAGCAGAACAAAGCACACCCATACTAGTTTTTGTTTATGGCCCAATCGAGGTCCGTACTTCGCTTTGTCATCCACACTATCTCACACACACACTTCAGTCTACCCCACACGGTGAATTTCCCTGTTGCCAATTACTAATGATTACTAATGATGCCAGATAACACTAAAAAAGCAGAACAAAGCACACCCATACTAGTTTTTGTTTATGGCCCAATCGAGGTCCGTACTTCGCTTTGTCATCCACACTATCTCACACACACACTTCAGAGTCTACCCCACACGGTGAATTTCCCTGTTGCCAATTACTAATGATTACTAATGATGCCAGATAACACTAAAAAGCAGAACAAAGCACACCCATACTAGTTTTTGTTTATGGCCTAATCGAGGTTCGTACTTCGTTTTATCATCTACACTATCTCACACACACACACTTCAGAATCTACCCCACACGGTAACTTTTCCTGCATCCAATTACTAATGATGCCAGATGATACTAAAGAAACAGAACAAAGCTCATGCATACTAGTTTTTGTGTATGACCCAATCGTGATTCGTACTTCATTTTGTCATCCACACTATCTTACACACACACACACACACACACACACACACACACACACACACACACACACACTTCAGAGTCTACCCCACACGGTGAATTTCCCTGTTGCCAATTACTAATGATTACTAATGATGCAAGATGACACTAAAAAAGCAGAACAAAGCTCATCCATACTAGTTTTTGTTTATGGCCCAATCGAGGTTCGTACTTCGTTTTGTCATCTACACTACCTCACAAACACACACTTCAAAGTCTACCCCACACGGTGACTTTCCCTGCTGCCATAATGATGCCAGACAACACCAAAAAAAACAGAACAAAGCTCACCGGTTGCATTTCACGGTAAGTCAAAATCTCTTTCCATTTCCACTCTCATCTTTCTCTGTTTCTAAATCTCGTTTTTTGTTGTTTTTTTCCGCTGAAGAGAACATTTTTCTCCAAATTTACAGCAAATTTTAATTGTTATGAAAACTTTTACGAAAACCTGTGGATTTATTACTATACTTTTGCAAAAATAAATGCATTAATTATCAGGTCATCCCATAAGTAATGTCATTTTTTGCACGTGTGAAGAAATCAAACAAATATGTACCTGAAACAGATCTTTTAATAGTATATGTAAACACCCAGATCTATCTGTCTGTCTCTCTGGAATGCTTGACATCACAGCAACGTCGGTATTGTTGCGCAATCACTTATCGAACAATTCGTGTATACTCTCGCGATATCAAAATGATTGCCTGCTATAGAATAGCACGCGATCGTTTTACATGTGAAGGTGATCGCGTGCTAATTTAAAAACATTGGATTATTAATGACTCGAGTTTTATTTTTCCGATCTACAAAATTCGAATTGAATTCTTAATATCACAGCAAGTTGAGTTTGTACGCGATCACATTGAGATATCAAAGTGATCGCGTGCTAATTTAAAAACATTGGATTATCAATGACGAGTTCTATTTACCCGATCTACAAAATTCGAATTAAAATCTTAATATCACGGCAAGTTGCGTTTGTATATTAATTTAATTTAGCACCATTCGAATATTAATTTGTACGCTTTAATTATTATTTTACTTTTTTTATTTAACTAATTTTCCGAGTTAAGTGCTAATTATATTACACATTTTGCAAAATATCGATCTATCTAAACGCTCTAACCAACAATTGTTAAGCAACAAATATTTTACACAGAATGTTATTTATCGCGAGATCTTTTGAAAAACGGAAATAAATAACATATAATTTTTTGTTTTAACATGAATGAGTTCTTACTATATAAGTTTTTACTATGCTTCCTTACAGAAATCCGGTGTCTATTTGATTTGTTTTCAATCTGCTTCAATTTAAAATTTGGCTCCGTCATTGGACGGGCAACATTCTCTATATATTAATATTTATTTAAGGCACGAATGGAATACGGGATTACACCATACAATACAAATTTTGAAGATGACAGTCCGTTTTTTGGTGTAAAAATGACAAGGATGGTAAGTCAGATAATATCCGAAAACTTGAAAATTTCCTCGTCCTGGAGAGGGAATAGAATCCGGGTCTCCCAGATAGAGCCCGGGTATGCTAATTTTTCGGATATTATCTGACTTGCCATCCTTGTCATATTTACACCAAAAAACGGATTGTTACTTTCAAAATTTGTATTTATTTAAAGCTTAAAAACAACCGTCCTAGAACGGGCTGTATGCTAGTCATTATAATAAGTGCCCCCGGTACTTACAACCTTCTCCCATCGTTCAGCAAGTTTTTGAATCCCAGACTTGTAGAATTCCATGGGTTTCGATCCAAAAAAAAAAATCAGACAGGTTCGGCGCACCTCCTCGACATTTCGAAGTGTTTTCCCAACAAGATGGGGTTGGAAGCTGCGAAACAGATGGCAATCGGATGGCGCAATGTCAGTGGAATATGGTGGATGAGGATGTTTTCCCCATCCGAACTGCTGCAACTTGCATGACACTAGTCATTTTGGCCGGATGTGGTTTGGCGTTGTCCTGGTGGATAACCACGCCTGTGCAATGAAGGAGTGCTAGACGGTTGTCCTGCAAGGCATAGCGTATAGACGCTGTAGCTGCTGACAGTAGAGCTCCCCTGTAATGGTTTTCTTGCGCTTTTCAACCATAGGTTGAAAAAGGAGCGGGAATGGAATCAACCATAGGTTGAAAAAGCGTATAATGCTCCAGCTTCATCCCTCTGTCTGTCAGCACGATAACTCGCGTAAAAATGGTTCGATTTCGATGAAATTTTAGTATGTGGTAAGGGACAACCTGGGAAGGAATCCTATTGAAAATGGAAGAAATGGGGTCAAATCTCAGGACATAGGGGCGGGATCCATTACATCGCCCTTATGCGTCATAACTTACGTAAAAATGCTTCGATTGCGACAAAACTTTAGTATGTTGTTCTGGAGATGTGAACAGTTGAATGGGTTGAATTGGCGATTATGGCCAATTCTTCGACTGTTTGCCTGTGGATTCCCCTCAACAGCAGCTCTCAGCGTATCATTATCCAGCTCAACAGGTCGTTCATGGCGTTGCATATCCGTGAGGGTGCCATTCGGAATTTCCGGATCCATCGTTGACACTTTCTGACATCCAGGATAACCTGACTATGTACAGTATTGATGTTTCGAGTCGCTGCATGTCCCTGGTTAAAGTCATACAGCATAATTTGCCTGATGCGTTCTTCAGACACCTCCTTTTCCTATGCAGTTTAATGGCTCAACGGATGAACGTACTACTCTTATTCCCTGTCTCAAGTGACACGAAGGGCTTGCTGCGCAGTACGTCTTATCATGACAGTGGTATACGTCATAGTCTGGTCGCCAGAGGGAGCAGTTCTCTTCGGCACGCGGAAAACGACATTACTTATGGGGTGACCTGATATTTAGATATTGGCCATTTAAAAAGGAAAAATCTGCGGGGGAGAGGGGGTGACATCCCCGGCTGCCTCCGCTACTGTTCAGCATTGCTGAATGAATTGCCAGCATAAGCACTGCTTTTAATGTGCTATCTTTTTCAGGAAATGAAATTGTTTCCATTAGTTTATAAAATTAATGAACAATTTCATTTTTTTAAATCATGCCTTGCTTATCTCCCACTCTATTGCATTCGTTGAATTTTTCCATAGCTCGAAATACCTACAGCTTCTGCTGTTGTAATTTCAACGTTATAGTGTATGTTTGCTGTTCACATGTAATGAAACTTTGCTGCGCGAAGAAAAAACATAAAAAATTATATTTTATAATAGAGCTGTAACGTTAAGAATAATGCCTGATGAAAATTTACATAAACCATCACGTCGTGTTACATCAATTTAATTCATTTTTTTTTTACAAAAGAATGTTTCTTTCTTTTGTTTTTTCAAGGGTTTGCTACCTGTCTTTTGTAACCCGGAGTTCCACAGTGGATGGTCTCAGGAAATCGTTCATGACTTAGTTCCTCAGATTCAAAATTTTAGGAGCTACTTAGCAAGAGCTGAAGCTCTAAGGAGTGGAAAAGTAATACTGGCCCTACCAACAATACCTGATGCTTTCTTCAAACACGAAACAGAGAATGCCAGCAATAGGTATGAAAAAAATATTATACTTTTTCAGCGATGCAATTGTTTAATGCACAAAAAGTGCCCAGCTTGCTTTATTTACCGGGCCGTTTTGCTGCTTGTTTATGTGAACACTATATTTCTTTTGATGAAATTGCACTGCATAAAACCGTTTTTTTGTTTTTTTGCCGTGCGGATATAAATTAATAATGTCTTCCACTTATTCTATAGCTAAGTGGGGTAGATGTACATCTGTGTTGCAACTATAACCTCAAAACCGACTAAAACATTCTCGAATAGAATGAAAGAAGCATGCCCGGGATCTTACCCATATAAGTCCTGTTTTTTTTTTTTATTGGAAGTTTAACGACCACCGTGAGCAACTCAATGGGCCATAAGCAGTCGGCCGTCCCTGATTTAGGGTCACTGGTTCCAGGGAAGGGAGAGAGCCAGTGCCGTAAGACAAACACAACATCCCTGCCTCACCGGGATTCGAACCCGGACCCCTTTCGGACGAATGATCAGAGGCCATCGTTTAGACCACTGCACCACCGGGGCTGCTAAGTCCTCTTCAGGCGTTATATTTCCGTTTAACGACGCTGTACATTGCAAATATTAGCATCTATAAACACACAGGATGATTGCAAATAATCTTTTCGATAACAGAAAATAATTCTGAAGAGGTGGTTAAGTGCTGATCCAAGTTTCCATTATTATGTGAAAGAACAACTCAAACAGTTTTTTTTTTCAGCGCTGTTGCAATTAAGTAGATCCGGCAGGTGGCGCTAGTTTGCAGCACAGAAGGAAAATGGCGTGTCAGCGGGGAAAAAGTGTTCTGCGCTCCGGATTCCCACTCGTGCCAGTCAGTAATAACTCACTGTGCAAAGACAATTCTTGCTGTGTGGCTCATTGAAGATAAATTTTATGCACTATCATTGACTGCAAACATTGACTACTTGAGAGTTTGCATAGCAGAAATTAATTGCAGTAATTCGTTTGGACCTGCTGAAGAATATTTGGGACGAGATGAAATACCATTTGAAATTCTGCCGCGCTTCAAAAGGTGAACACGTTGAACTCATTTAGGAATCCCTCCCTAAAAGAAAACTTTTTGAGTTGCCGCTTCTATTAATTTGTTTCTTACAGCAGAAACAGTTTGTAATGAGCCATAGATCCCTGTTTTTTAACGAGAAAAACAGGAACTTTTGTTTGGTATAATGTTAATTGAAAGATAATTGCTCGTTTTTAACGAACAAAATTTAATGAAATCCCCGGATTTCGCGAGGGAAGAAAAGCTAAGATGGTCACTTTTAACAAGCAGAGTAACAAAATTTAACGAAATTCCTTATTTAATGAGCGAGAAAAATCTGCTGTGCCCTGTCCTCTAAGAGGAATAGGGTAGTGGCATACAGGAAGAATTGCAATAGTGCATGGAAATCATGGTGTGCTAGTGGAAGAATATTGATAGAAAAGTCTGCTGAGGCGAGTGAAGAAAGCAAAGTGAAGAACACTGGGCCACCTTCGTGCGCAACTGTCACTGATTGTGATGAAAATCTCCAGCAAAGCAACGGACTACGGCGATAACGAGGTATTTATTTAATGCACTGTGTGATTCGGCGAAAATAAAGGGAGCTCAAATATAAAACAAAACAAGCAACATTGGATTCTTTTTTTTAATGTTTCAGTAAGATGTCTTCGTCATGATTTGCTGCTACTATGTATCCACGTAAGTGTTTACTTTATTTTAATTTCTGCTACTGCAGTTAATTAGTTAAATCTTTTATGCATATCCAACTGTTACGGATATATGTAATCAATATAACACACTCAAGGGACAAAATATTAGAGATACTTACTTAACATCGTGTTGATACTCCTCTAGCCCGAATAACAGCCTGTACACGCAGATTCATCGACTCCACCAGATGCTGGAGAGTTTCCGGAGGTAATGCCAGCTATGCCTGTAGCAGCATTGTCTCAATTCCGCTCGAGACGTGGGTTCAGGATCCATTGATCTGTTGTTCCACTCCATGGCACCCCAAAGAGCTTCCACGGGGTTAAAATCTTGGAACCTTGGGACCCACTGGATGGTTACAAACTCAGATGAGTGTTTTTCGAGTCATGCCTAAGTGGTTGCGGTTCCGGTGGAGGGCCTATTGTCCTGCTGGGACAGACCATCGGCCACAGGATGCCCGAAGGCCGTGAAAGCGAAGCGTGTGATCAACACGCACATGTTGGTAGCACGAAGCGGTTAAGGACCTCTCCAAACACACGCAGCAGTTAAGGACCCCTCCGAACACATGCAGCAGTTAAGGATCTCTCCAAACACACGCAGCGGTTAAGGACCTCTCCAAATACACGCAGCGGTTAAGGACCTCTCCAAATACACGCAGCGGTTAAGGACCTCTACAAACACACGCAGTGGTTAAAACCTCTCCAAACACACGCAGCGGTTAAGGACCTCTCCAAACACACGCAGCTGTTAAGGACCTCTCCAAACACACGCAGCGGTTAAGGAACCTCTACAAACACACTTAGCAGTTAAAGAACTCTCCAAACACACAAATGCACCCATTACAGAGTCACCACCGCCTTGAAAAGTTCCGACGTGGCACGACGGAACGGTAGCCTCATGTTCTCGACTCCACACCCGCACCCTTCCGCTAGTTCGGTACACCTGAAAACGGGTTTCATCTGACCACACGACGCTGCGCCACTCTGCATAGGTCCAGTTTTGATGTTCCCAGCACCAGGCGAGGCGTAATATCCGATGACCAGCAGTTAAAAGTGGCACACAAGAAGGGTGTCGGCTCCCGTAGCCCAGGGTATGGAGCTCGCGCCATACCGTTCGCTCGCTCATTTCTCTAAGCTGGGGGTGGTCATAATGTAATGGCTCATCGGTATATACATTTAGGCAGCCTTTTTTTTTAAATCTGTAGGTATAGAGTGGCCTTTGTAATCAGGTTGAGACCTGAATAATGAAATAAACGAATCCTTCTTTTATTATTCATCGCTGTTTCCGGTTCATGTTTTAAACACCACCCGGAGCAATTCCAAAAACTAAGCTGTCGGTCATCCATAATTTAGGGCCACAAGTTCTAGGGAAAAGAATGGAAAACATCCGGGACTTGAACCCAAGCCCAACTCAGACGACGAGTCAGAAACCTGCGCCTCTGAACTCTATAAGCACAGCAGTGATTCATACCTATGTTATTTAGTGGTTGAGAATTATTCGTCACCAACGATATACACTGTGTTGTAAAAAGCATTCGGACACCACAATGTTTTGGGACAAGTGACTTTATTATCGCGATTAGTAGCTAGTCTATCCACTTTTCCCTTGTACGACAGCGGCAACACACCCAGGCACACAATCAACCAATTTCAGGTAGGTCTCGACAAGAATGGCTCGCCATTCGTCCTGCAAAGCAGCTTCCAGAATGGAGAGCGAAGACGGTAGGTTTCGAAACCGTCGCCCCAGTTCATCCCAGAGGTGTTCTATGGGATTAATATCAGGACTCTGAGTAGGACATTCTAACAATTTCACCTCATTTTCAAGTAACCAGTCCTGCACATGCCTTGCAGTTTGGCAGCGAGCTCCATCGTGCTGGAAGAGACAACGGTATTTTCCCGAATACTTCCACATTGTTGGTAAGTAAGCATTACCCAGAACACCGTAGTACACTTCAGAGTTTATGGTCTGTGGCATTATAACCAAAGGACTGAGTCCCATCCACGAAAAACAACTTCACACCATGATGGTTCAGGTCCAGATCTCCGGACCTGAACCCGATAGAGTATGTCTGGGATGCTGTGGGACGATACATAACAGCTCGTTAGACCCTCCCAGAACAGTTCCCGGGCTTCGCACCGCCTTCATGGAGAAATGTGAATCTTTTTCTCCAGAGTTAATCAACAGCCTGGTTATGAGTATGTACCGTCGTTGTGAGAGTTGTCTGGCTGTGTGAGGTGATCACATTCCTTATTAAGACATTTTTAGAGTACATTCTCACATCTCACCTTCGTGACATGTGACTCTGTATACGCAAAATGTTTACATCTTTGTCTATTGTTATAAAATGTGTATTATGATTGTGTCTCTTTACGTGAAACGTCTCTACTGCTGTTACATATTTTCCTTTCTATCCCTGCAAATGCCTTCCAGATTTTAATTTTGACTAGTATAATTAACAAAAAGCAGATCGCAGGTTTAGATATATCGCATGGCCTATACTTGGGGCAAAGCTAACGTGATTACACTGTTAATGCTGTGAAACCGATTCACCGACAAGATATCTCTTGCGTATCACTATTTCTCCTCGCACTAGTTGAGTGCTACGTGGCGCTGAACCTTCTCCCTAAGGGTTACTTAAGGCAAGACAAAAGGAAACTTCCCGCGTTCCATCAAGATGTCACCCCTCAACTCCCACACCTTCTCAACCTTACTGACCACCAGAAAAACGATTCTGAATGAGTATTTTAATACAGTAACCACGAAGAAATGAGCAACCTTAATCGTTAAAACTACACTGCCGTGCAAAAATTAAGGACGAGACGGTTTTTCGAATTTAACGTCGTGCAGAAGTGCTCCACATCGACTCAAATCATATCATAAGATCCCCAAGATGTAAGAATATGGGACAATGAGCAAAACCGTCCAAACAAGGAATCCAAAGGATACAAAGGCACTTTATTGAAAAGGTAGCTTCGAGCACAACTGGACAGAAGACAGAAACGTCCATGTGACAGGCGGCTGCCAAGAAAAATCCAGTCTTTAGTAGGGGGTATAATCACCCCTGACTGCGTTGCAGGATTTACAACGTCTGTCCATGCTGAGGAAGAGGTTGTCAAGGAGCTATTGAGGCATCGCGGCCCATTTCTCTTGTAGCACCAATCGCAGCTGCGGAATCGTTGCTGGCGGCTGGTGATGTGCTGCCAAGCTTCTCCCGAGAAGATCCCACACGTGTTCGATTGGATTTAGGTCCGGGGACCTTTGCGAGCCAATCCATGCGTTTAATATCTTCACTCTCCAACAGCTCTGTGACAGCCACTGTACGATGACGTGTAGCGTTGTCGTCCATGAAGAGGAACTCAGGACCCACAGCACCTCTAAACAGACGCACGTGAGGCAGGAGAACCTCGGTACAATATCTGACACGAATGACTGAACCTCCTTGAAAGATGCGGAGGTCAGTACGGCTACCAAGCATGATACAGCCCCAAAGGAGAACTCTGCCACCTCCAAACCGGTCCCTTTCGATGATGTTGGAGGTGTGATTGCGTGTTCCTTGCTCTCTCCAGATGTGTATACGTCCAGAATTGCTCGTCAGACTAAATCGGCTCTCATCCGTAAAGAGAACTCGACCCCATTGCCGATGTGTCCAGTTCTTGTGTTCCTGGCACCACAGAAACCGCCGTCTCCGATGGGCAAAAGTTAATGGCACACACCATTTTGGTCGTCGTGCAAATAGGCCACCTTTGTGCAGCCTCCTGGCCACGGTAAAACGCGATAACGGACGTCCTGTTGTATGTTGCATGTGCCTTGCAATTTCTCCCGCTGTGTGCCATCTGTCTCTTCTCGCCTGTAGGACCGGTCGTCCACCGCCGTGGTTGCTCGTGGACGACCACTGCTAAACTCTCGGACAGCTGTTTCTGTCCTTTGAAATGCTCTCCAAGCTCGTGAAACGATGCTGTGAGAGATCCGGAACTCCTCGGCCATACTAGTCACACTTCGAACTTCTTCCAACTTCCCAATGACGCAACCTCGGGTAAAGTCATCCAGATGTCGTCTACTGGATTGCCTGTTGGCCATATCACACGGTGGCAGCAACTCGACGTCGTTCAAACCGATGTACACCGTGCAATAGCTTTCACCGAATTGCTGAGAGTACACCGCCCGTGTGCTTTATACCCTTCCGACACTCCCCCTCCCTACGTCATGCTGCATATATGCGCATGCCCTACCGTACCGGACCCTTGTCTATCTCCTGAGTGGTCTTTCGGTCCGTTCTGCCTGCTCGTTCCGCTGTTATGCTAATTTCTCCTCTTCGTCCTTAATTTTTGCACACCAGTGTATTATCTCCTCAATTACTCTCAGGTTAACACAGTTTTTCCCTCCCGCTCGCAGTAAATATCCTCCATGTATACTGTATAGCCTCTCTGAAGTAAAACACAACTGACCTTGATGTCGCCAAAATGAGAATATTTGTATTTTTTAGAAACGCGACCGAAACTCGGATCTTTATTTTAATAACGTACGCACGAACCACGTTTAGAACATCTACATACCATGTCCTTTTTAGGTCTCAGTTCAAACTCGAGCACGGGCTTTTCAACTGGAACTATATTATGCAGTGGAAGTGCACACTCCGTAACTTTAACTTCATAGTCAGGTTAGCCTTACCACGAGTATAATTTTTATCCACACCCAAAGAATATTAAGTTGGAGCCGATCACAGCTCAGCAGGCCCGGTGGCGCAGAGGTCTAAGCGATGGCCTCCTATCATTCAT
This sequence comes from Macrothele yani, assembly GCA_039090855.1. Taxonomy (NCBI): domain Eukaryota; kingdom Metazoa; phylum Arthropoda; class Arachnida; order Araneae; family Macrothelidae; genus Macrothele; species Macrothele yani. The sequence goes on from CM077006.1 coordinate 44,940,494, forward strand.
CCGAAAGGGGTACGGGTTCAAATCCCAGTGAGGCATGGATGTTGTGTTTGTCTTACGGCACTGGCTTCCCTTCCCTGGAACCAGTGACCCTATTTTTTTTGGAGGTTTAACGACCACCGTAAGCAACTCAATGGGCTATAAGCAATCGCCCCTCCCTAATTTAGGGTCACTGGTTCCAGGGAACGGAGATAGCCAGTGCCGCAAGACAAACACAACATCTATGCCATAACGGAATTCGAACCTGTACCCATTTCGGACGAATGATCAGAGGCCATCGCTCAGACCACTGCGCCACCGGGCCGGCACCCTAAATTAGGGACGGCAGACTGCTAATAGCCTATTGAGTTGCTCATGGTGGCTGTTAAACCTCCAATAATAAAAAAAAATCACAGTTCTAACGTGGCGTTGCCAGCTTATTTTTGTAGTCACTAAGCATACAGATATTCTCCCTTCCCTGGAACCAGTGACCCTAAATTAGGGACGGGCGACTGCTTATAGCCCATTGAGTTGCTCACGGTGGTCGTTAAACCTCCAATAAAAAAAAAAAAAAGCATACAGATATTACTGATGATGACTTCACTAATTGAAAAGTGTTGCGGCTGATGTCGCGATGTTGTTGTCCGTTATTTAGCAACGCAGGAGAACACTTCCAGGAAAAATAATAATGTTGATGTTGTTCGTTGCTTAGCAACGCAGGAAAACACTTCCAGGAAAAATAATAATGAACACGCTTTGACATTCTTCAGGAAAACTCTTCGCTAAATTTGGCCACATGTCTTCCGAAAAGCTCGGGACTGGAAAACGCCAGGCCTTGCAGTGAAATCAATTAATGGAAGATATACGTATCCATATACACTGAAGAGCAATTGAATTAGAGATACCTGTCTACTAACGTGTAGCACCACCTTTCGCCCTGATGACGGCGGCGATTCGTCTCGGCATGAACTCGACAAGACACCGGAAGCGTTGGGAAGCCATACGGATCCACGACCCCTGAACAAGCTCCCACAGTTCACGAAGATTTGATGGAGGGGGGGGTCAGAGCCTCGAACATCTCTCTCTCTCTCAATTGCATCCCAGATGTGCTCGATGGGATTGATGTGAAGGGATCTAGCTGGCCAAGGAAGCGAGGTCACGTCGGTGGAGTGTTCATCCAACAATTCGGATACAATTCGGGAGCTGCATTGTCTTGTTGCAGGATGAGGTCCCCAGTGGGATGTTGAAGACGCACAAACGGGAGCAAATGGTCGTCCAGGATATCCCGGTAACTTTGACCTGTGAGGGACGATGTCAGACGTACTAGGGGTCCCATTTCAGTCCACGTAAACAGTCCCCAGACGAGAATGCCACCCCCACCAGCTTGAAGAGTACCCTGCTGGCAAGAAGGATCCATCGCTTTATGTGGTTTGCACCGTACTCGTATCCTGCCATCCGCATGTACCAACGTGAATCTCGACTCATCAGTCCAAGCAACATTTTTCCACATGTCTAGGATTCAGTGGCGATGTTCCCGCGCCCATGCTAATCTTTGCACCCTGTGATGTGCGGTCAGAAGCGGTACCCTCGTGGGACGATGGCTTCTGTACCCCATAGTGGGGAGATGGTTATGGATGGTGTGGCTGCTTACACGTTTTTGTGCACCAGCGTTAAATTGCCGAGTGATTTCTTGCACTGTGGCCCGTCTATCCGCTGTTTCAATGCGAGCTAGCCGACGATGACCCCGCTCATCCACACGCTGTTGTCCACGGCCGTTGTCCCTTGCAGGGATGGTTTTATCGGATTCGATGTACTCACGGTGCACCCGTGACACAGTGGCTCGTGAAAATCCCAGTGCCTTCACGGCTTCCGAGATGGAGTGACCCATTCGTCGGGCCCCGACAATTCGCCCACGATGAAATGCGCTTAGATCCTTCGTCTTACCCATACTGCGTCCGACTGTTACTGATTCCCGTCGCATCACTCCTTATATTGTCGGATCTCTGCATACGTCATGCCGTTTCCGTTTACAGGGCCGCCCACAGCGCCACATTTGCATAACGCCAGCTGTCTCTAATTCAATTGCTCTTCAGTGTATATCCATAATTTGTGCGGGCGTGAAAGCAATATTTCTATTATTGTTCTACTTGTGCTTTAAATTCATTTTCATAAATGTAAACGCGTATGAAAAGCTGTGGCACAGAAAAACTACAAATAATATTAGTAAGTCTTATAATAATAAGAGTAAGCCTTCTCTCTCTCTCTGAAAAAGAAACTCTGTAATAAAAAACTATTGTAAACAAATGGTATGTGCAATTAATAAACACGCGCCACTACTCAAAACAGTATAACTACACTAGTAATCCGAATTTCTTGAAGCAGAATAGAAAATCAAAGTTTTCAAGTTCTTCTTCTTCCTCCTCCTAATAATCACCCCCTCGGGGAAGAAGGAAACTTTGATTTTCTATTGTATTTTACGCCAAGAAATTCGGATTATTAGCATAGTTATACTGCTTTGAGAAATGTTATGTGTGTTAATAAGCCTACTGTAAGTGGGAGTACTTCAGCGGCGAAACTACCGATTCGTGATGTCAAGCAGATCACTATCACTGTTAAAAATTTTGTGTTAGGTTGCACGAAAAAGTGGTGCTACACCAGCTGCACTGCACCATTTTCTTAGGAAAGATACACCATTCTGTGGGGCAAAAAAACCCAACAACAGGGTGCAACCCTGTCCCATAACGTGGTGAAAAGTTGAACCACGTAGTTGGGTTTTGTTTGCAGAACACGATGGTGTATCTTTTCTCAGAAAGTGATGCAGCTGGTGCAGCACCAGTTTTTGGTGCACCTATACCTATCACAAAATTTTTAATAGTTTATAGGTCTTTGGGGGCCTCCTTTCATATGCCCGCTGTCACTGCTTTCTCTGTCATTGTACGTCTGCTTTCTTCACTATGAGTTGCACTTTTTCTCAACAAGAAAAAGTCTGGAATTTTCCCAGGAACGCGAGATCACAAGTGATTGTTTAGGGTAAGAATCGTTGTAATTAGCGTGTTTTCAACAAAGATCTTGGAGGAGTTTTAAGTTCTTCTTCACCGCCTTGGTGGCGTAGTGGTCTAAGCGACGGCTTATGACCATTCGTCCGAGATGGGTCCGGGTTCGAATCCCGGTGAGGCATGGATGTTGTGTTTGCCTTACGGCACTGGCTCTAACCCATTAAGTTGCTCACGGTGGTCGTTAAACCTTCAATAAAAAAAAAGTCATTCTTTTTCTTCCTAATAATCACAGACTCGGATAAGAAGGAATCAATGAAACTCAGTCTTACTCTTTATCTTGCAGTTTGTGTCCTTTAAATCCATTTTATGAATATAAGTTTCGTTGTAAGTTCCAGTAATCACGACTTTCAATGCTCATCTAGCGGCAGAAACAACTTTGGTCCTCTTCTTCGGATACTCAGAATTACTGTTGTCCAGTGGACGAAACAGATTCAGGAAGTCTTGGATCAGGAATCTACATTGAAATCGGGAAGCAACAATGCCGAGCCGATAAAGGAGATTGGATTCTGGACGGAAAGGCACAGGAGCCTTCGGCTGATAGAACATCAGGTAAGATATATATTATAAAATACGTCGCAAGAAAATGCCACTCCGTGTGTTTTAGAAACGCAGTAAATCCTGGATATGAGAAAATGACCTTGACAATATATCATTTGTGATGTCTAAAACTACAGGGTGGTTAAATAGTCTAATCCTCTTTTAAGAAAATTTAAAAACAATTACTACACCACTGACAGACATAAGATTTACTGCGTTTGAAAGGTAAACATGCGAAGATTTTTTATGATACAAACTAATATGCGCCGATCAGTCAAAACATTAAAACCATCTCTGCGTTATGCAGAAGCGTACGTGCAGCCAATCAGCGTCACGTGCCAAGGTTGCGAATGATATACACAGGGTGATTCAGCTAAGCGTGTACAAACTTCTGGGCGGGGTAGGTTGTACAAAGACAAATCGGAATCATATAGCAATACAGTGTCGGAAACGTCATCTTCATGTGCTAGTGTACAGAGAGGACGAGAAATAAAAGAGCAGCATGTAAGAGAACAAAATGCTTTTTTATTACTCACAAGATATTTGCGAAATGCATTGAGGTTACAGAAGGTGTTAAAAGTTGCGACCATGAGCTATAACACACGCTTGACATCGTCGACGCATGGAATCACGTACATTTTGGAAAATCCTGGCGTGTCTCGGACTTCCAAAGTAGCTACAGAGATGCGTGCTACATGGTCCTCATCACTTTCAACGGGGTTGTCGTACACCAGTCCTTTGATGTAACCCAAAAGAAGCAATCAAGGCATGTTAAGTCCGGCGATCTTGCAGGCCAATGAACAGGACCACCACGCCCGATCGACTGATGTCCAGATGTCATGTTTAAGTGATGACGAACGTCATTGCTGAAATGGGTGGGGACCCCATCGTGCTGGAATCACTTTGCACGGCGCAACGACTGATGGGCCAATAATTCCTCCAGAAATATCCGGTAGCTCCTTCCGTCTAGACGAGGAGGCATGAGGTATGGGCCACTTAAGTGGTCCCCGACAATGCCGGCCCAAACATTAACAGGAAAACGGTTTTGTGCTGCACTTGGTCGTACAGCGTTGGGGTTCTCCACTGTCCACACATGCGCGTTATGTGCATTGAAGCAACCTTTCCGTGTAAAGCACGCTTCGTTTGTGAACAGCACAGATGCAGGAAATTGGGGTTCTGCCGCACTCTTCTACAGGTACCATTGCGCAAATGCAAAGCGCTGAGGGTAATCCTCGGGGCTTAGTGTCTGAACGCGCTGCACATAATATGGATACAATTTGTCTTCGTGCAGAACCCTCCCTACAGTGGATTGGGACAGACCAAGCCGATGGGCAATCGCTCGTGTGCTGGCACTTGGAGTGTCTGCTGCATGACTTAACACATTCTGTTCTATGGCAGGAGTGCGTACCCATCATTCCCGACACCTGACAGGCCCCTGGAAAGAACCAGTGTCGCATAACCTCTGATGTAGCCATGCAACCACTTGGTGGTTTGGCACTCGTCTCATAGGGTACCGTTCCTGGTGCAGTCGCACGGCGGCTCGTCCGTTGCAGTCCGTTGCTCCGTATGCAAGGTGAATATCAGCCATTTCCGCGTTCGTGAACTCAGCCATCTTACTACCTCTGCGGGCGGTTTACAAATGACGGTATCCTGAAAGAACGTATGAGCAGTCTCGAGGTCGAACAACGGCACCTATCGCATGAAGATGGCTTTTCCGATCCAGCATTTCTATGTGTTTCCGATTTGTCTTTGTTCAACTTAACCCTCCCAGAAGTTTGTACACGCTTAGTTGAATCACCCTGTATAATACCTGGGTCGTAGCTCTCTCAGTCAGTATTTCGTTTCGTCTAATTACTTCGGGAAAAGTCATCTTAGTTCACTCAGTCAATATTTCGGAAAATTCATTTGATTTCGACAAAGGCCACATCCTTATGGCAAGACGCCTTGGTAAAAGCATCACCGAGACAGCGGCGCCGATAAGCTGCTCACGATATGCAGTAGTTAGTACCAATCAAAAATGGTCCGAAACAGGAAACACTTCGAGCCGTCGAAAAGGCGTGAGCAGGCCGCGTCTCATTGGTGCCAGAGATCAGCGCAGTCTATTTCGTTTTGTCCATAGCAACAGGAGTGCTGCTGTGGCTGATATTACCAATAATTTCAATTGTGGTGAAGGGCCCAATGTGTCTGAACATACAGTTCATCGTACGGCCTTGGATATGGGTTTCCGCAGCCGCAGACCCATTCGTGTGCTTATGCTCACAGCAGTTGATCTTCGTCAACGATTGCAGTGGGCACGTAACCATCGACTTTACATCACAGAAGACTGGAAGAGGGTCTCATGGTCAGGCGAATCCCGTTTTCTGTTACACCATGTCGACGAACGAGCTCGAGTGTGGCGTTCGACCAAGCATGCCTTCTCACCTGGATGCACTGTAGGGACGGATCCGGGCAGTTGGAGGTAGTGTGATGGTCTGGGCAATATTTCCTTGGGAAACACTTGGAACCATTATCCCAGTAGAGCGGACTCTGACAGCTTTTACGTACTTCTGACCAAATACACCTCTTTATGACGACTATATTCCCTAGCAGAGATGGCGTCTTTCAACAAGACAATGCTCCATGCCAAACTGCGAAGTAGGCTTCGGAATGGTTCCAAGAACATGAAGAGGAATTCCATTTATTACCATGGTCCCCCAATTCGCCGGGGGATCATTGCCGGCTAACGATAATTAACGGACAGGGCGGACCAATGAAAGTCAATCGTAATATTATTCTGCATTATTGCGCGTACTGAACACTCTCCGATCGTCAGGCTGAATCAGTTATTTTTATTATTACGAAAATAACTCTGAGAATGTTTGTTTTTATTCCTGCCTTCTCCTTCCTAGTTTTGGCCGTAATGTACGATAAGGTTCCTTATGCGCGGGGGGCAACGTTTTTAATCTTGCCGACTGTGGGAGACGATGCCTCGTCCTCACGTTCTGCCCTGGCGACCATTCACTTACAGCCATACGTTGCAAGTGGCTACATAGTCAATGGGCTTTTGACTGCCGTATTGATAACAAATACAGGTTGAGCCAAAAGTCACTGAGAACCTGGCAAGACAATGCGCGTACAGCAACTACAAGCGTACCTGGTACAATAAATGCTGGAAATCGCCCTCCTGTGTCTGTGTGTAGACATGCATCCACGCTTCTAAACCTGTTCTCAAAGACACGTGACAGGTCCAACGGAGTGGTTGCTGATTACTGTGGTGATGGCTTCCTATACTTCCAGCACAGAACGGAGATTGTTCTTGTAAACAGAGTTTTTCAGTAAACTCCACAGATAAATAATAGTCTGGAGGCGTGAGATCGGACGAATGTGGCTGTCATATACCTTTGGAGATTGTCCTCTTTCCAAACACATCTGTCAACAACGCCATGGAGACATGAGCTGTACGAGACGTAGCGGAATCCTGCTGGAAGTAGCCATTGCAATTTCCTCCTCGGTTAAGCGCGCGATGAATGGGGTACAGGATATTGTCACAATACCTTGCCGCGTTTATGGTCCCCTCGAAGAATATGGGCGCAATTATGCGTCTTCGAGATATCGCACACTACACAGTACGTCAGGTGCACAAGACTTTTGGCTCACCCTGTATCCGTGTAACCGTGGATCGTTCAGTGTTTAGAAAACAAGGAGATCCTTCCTTTAGTGTTGATCCGAATACTGGTGTGAGTCCGAGCCCATTTAAAGGGGGGGAAGCTAGGGGGCTGCAGCCCGGGCCCGCATTTTCAAGGGCCCCCGAATTATACAAGATGCATAAAGAATTGACAGAGTTCTACAGTTGTTGTTTTTTCTGCAGATGGTGCAGCGAAAACTATATGGAACTGCTTTGTGAATTTTTTTATTTGTTTCTTCGTTTTTTAGAAGAGGTCAGCAAAAAGTATAGTTGCCCGAAGTCCATTCTGAAATCTTTTAAAAAACATTGCAGATGTTTTGTACACATCTGTAATTGGTGTAAATTTTCATACATTAAGAATTTGTTTGAATCATAATATTTGGATCATATTATTTTGTCCATTATTTTTAATTAATTTAACCAGCTGAGCCTGGAGGGGGGCGTTAAAGAAGAACTGAACGGTGTCCATTCTTCTGCCATGCATTTTTACAATTTTCTTGCTAACACCGATTGGTCCATGAATCATGGGATACACACCTCAATATGGTAGAGATGTTTTTATGGTATCCTCCTCATACTTTGAGAATGTTTTCTCCTGGGTATTTTTATTTGGCCACCCATAGTGAATCCTAAATGTGCCACTAATACTGGGACCTCAAAATACTGCCCCGCCCCAGGGCCCCTTATCGCATTAAATGGGCTCTGGTGTGAGTGGGCAACCTTATGTTTCACGCTCTGTACGGCCGATTTCATTATGAGCTACCGATATTGTACATACCTGTCATAACTATACGGTATTTCAAGAGAACAGAGGTTCTCATTGCATGATTTTGCACTAGTGCCCAGACGTTACCAGCTACACTACTGGTAACCCAATAGACAATAGTGCCTCAGCATTTTCTAATCGGTAAATACACTTACGGACAATGAAATTTGCGCACCAAGAAGGAAGCATCGGATTGAACTGAAATTTTATAGACGTAATGATACAAATGAAGGATACACATGGTAGCAAGTACAGAGCTACAAAACAATTGCAGAGGGATATGTGGCACGCAGTCCGTTTATCTGCAAAAACTCGTCGAACCGCCTCGTGTGGTGATACATGCTGCAATACGGTCCAGCATGGAGGCTAACAGACGCCCGATGTTGTCCTGCGGCAGACTGGCCCACACGTGTTGGACGGTCTACACCAAATCCCGGATACTGCGGCACCGCGGCAGATGGCGTTTCAACTGGTCCCACACATTCTCGATAGGGACATGTCCGCAGAGCGTATAGGCCATGAAAGTGTCTGAACATGACGTAGGCCTTCCTGAGCAACCCGAGCCGTGTGCGAGCGGGCATTATCCTGCTGTTATAGCGCACCTGGAATCCCGGCCAAGAATGGGAGCACATGGGGCCGTAGGATCTCATCCACATACCGCTGGCCCATCAATGATCGACGTACCACCACTAGAGCTGATCGGCTATCGTACGCTATGGCTTCCCAAACCATAATGCCTGTAGTGGGGGAGGTGTGTCGCTCGATAGCGAGGTTGGAATTGCGCCGTTGACCCAGAGACCTGCACACCCGGACACGATGGTCATCTGTCCCCAAAACGAAGTGGCACTCATCTCTAGACACCACACTTCGTCAGTCTGTGGCGTTCCACGTCGATCTGGCCTGGCACCACTGCACACGCGGCCGGCGATGTTCCGTATTAATGGAAGCACACGTAAGGGGCGCTGGAATCGCATATTCTTTTCCACGAGGCGTCGGGAAATGGTTCGTTGGCACACAGAAGCCGCTGCATCTGCCTGTGTAGTGGACCGCGTCCCCGTGGGATCCCTTCGTGCCTGGGGCACAACCCGGCGATCTTCTCTACAGGTGGTCCTACTGGTACGTCTGGAGCCGCTCCGCCGTGTGGCAGTGCCGTCATGTGTCCACTGCTCCCAACAGAGTCGGACGGTATGGTCAGGACGATCCACGTGGCGGACTATGCTGCGTGCAGACCACCCTGCGGTTTTCAGCCTGAAGTCCATAAGTTGCGTAAATCGACGTTTCTGGCGTTTCTTGCCACTCTGAACTCTTGCTTGCGTCGGCCGGTGGTTTTCGCTTTCATGGGGCATCGACTACACGCCGGTTTATAAGGCTGCCGGTTAGTGCTTGCATAGCCACCAGAGGGCGGTCATGCGCAATCGCACCAAACGTGAACATTTGCGTACATGCCTGCACTTTGGCTATTTGCAAAGTTTCGAGGTTGTAGCATGTTTTCTTCTAGGTGCGCAAATTTCATTGTCCGTGAGTGTAATGACGTATGTCAAAAGCTTATTTGATTATTACTTCTGCTTAAAACGACTGCTGTTATTATTAAATTGTGTTATATACAATCGCGCGCAAAAGTTACATTACAAAAGAAAGTATATTTCATCGCAGTGAAGAAGGAAATGGAACACATGGTCTGAGACTTTCGCGGGGGGTACAGACTGTGATGAGTACATAAAGTAACGCGTGACCGCAATACGATACACGTATGAGGTTCCAGTGGGCGTTGCACATAGACTGGAGAAGCCAATTGTCGAGACGAGCGAACAAGGGTATAAAAGATTTTTTTCGTTTTTTTTTTTGTTTGGAAGTTTAATGACACCGAAGGCAACTCAATGGGCTATAAGTAGTCGGCCGTCCCTAATTTAGGGTCACTGGTTCCAGGGAAGGGAGAGATCCAGTGCCGTAAGACAAACACAACATCCATGCCCCACTGGATTCGAACCTGGACCCCTTTCGGACGAATGATCAGTGGCCGTCGCTTATACCACTGCGCCACCTGGGCGGCATAAAGATATTCGCTTTTGTCAAACTGCAAGTAGGGCAGCGGATGGCGTAGTGGTCAGCGTTCGTGACTGTCATGGAGGAATCTCAGGTTCAATCTCAAGCTGGTAAGAAAGCTCGAACCGCTAAATGTCCGCCGTGCGTTGGATGGGCACGTTAAGCTGTCAGACCCCGGGTACCCCCCCCCTCGGTAATAAGTAATGGCGTCTTCCTCCCTCTTTCTACCTAGCTTCCGTGTCGCTTTCCTATCGGGCACTCTAGCCCGAATCTCCTAGCTTCCTATTTCTAAGGGTTGTTTAAGACCTGGGGTCAGACACTCCCTTCCTAAAATCCTCTACATATGATTTAATCTGATCTGTAACTGCAAGTAAAGGACATGTCTTGAAAATGCCACCACACAGACACAGTTTAATGCGTTGGCGGGTGATTGGGAGATTGGAGGCCGGGCAATCCCAAACAGAAGTGGCAAGTTGGTTTCGCGTGTCTCGAATGCTTGTTAACAAGCTCTGGAGACAGTTCCAAAATGGAGGAAGTATTCGTTGACGACCTGTACCAGGTCGTCCAAGGTCAACTTCCGTCCCCGATTATTGCGTTCTCGCCTTAATTGCAATACGCGACAGAAGCATGGCATATCGTCAGCTGGCTTCAAAGCTGACAGCAGCAGCTGGACGAACAGTATCCCGCTGGATAGTGACCTGTGGGCTTCAGAAAAGTGGCCTTTATTCCAGAAGACCTGTGATTTGCTTGGCGCTAACATCTTTCATGGGAGAGAAGGATTGCGTTGGGCTCGGGAACATCTGCACTGGACACGTGGACAGCAGTCTAACGTTCTCTTCACGGATGAGTCGTGTTTCTCTCTGCAAAGGGATTCCTGACGTGTATGTGTTCATCTGGAGAGAACGTGGCTTGCGTTGCATTCCACCAAACACCCGAGAGAGGGATTCATACGGAGGAGGTTGTTGTATGGTGTTAACGCGTAAAGGACGAACCGACCTGCATCTGTTATCCAGGGGTTCCGTCAATGCTATTCGCTATCAAGATGAGATCGTAGCACCTTATGTTTCCTTGTTCAGAGCTGCTGTCTCCCCAGAATTAGTTTTAATGCAGGACAATGCCCGAATCCATACCGCTCGACTGGTGCTGGAATACCTTGAAAGTGAATGTGTTGCGGTCATGTACACTGTCAAAAATTTTGTAGTAGATATAGGTGCACCAAAAAGTGGTGATACACCAGCTGCACCCCTTTCTGGGAAAAGATACACCATCGTGTTTATCAAACGAAACCCAACAACGTGGTTCAATTTTTCACCACATTATGGCACAAGGTTGCACCCTGCTGTTGGGTTTTTTTCACACCACAGAATGGTGTATCTTTCCTAAGAAAATGGTGCAGCTGGTGTAGCACCACTTTTTCTTGCAACCTATCACAAAATTTATAACAGTGTAGTGACCACAAGGTCTCCTGACATTAATCCTATAGAACACCTGTGGGCAATATTCCATCTAAGTGGCCATGGGCAATACGAACCTAACCCAATGAGCTGAGCAGGCATCAAAACCACTTGGGCAAAAAATTTTATTTTCTCAGCTTCTCTTACGAATGCAGTAGAAACTGGAACCCTTATTTTTTTCTAACCCCCCTATTTTTATCATCGTTCTTTCCGGAATTGATTTTAAATAAAAAAATTATTAAAAACATTTCATTAATTAAAATGTTTATTTTATAAAAAGTGAAGAGCTCAAACTTACTTCTGGAATAAAAACACTGGAAATTAGGAAAAGCATGTTAATGCGTAATACAGTTTCTTTACAAATCAAAATACCAAGGAGAATAAGAAACAAAATAACAACTAAATGCAAAATAATCAAATAGAACAAGTGCAAAATCGTTCTGATATGACAATGAACTTGGTTACGGTTTACTGTGATTGGCTGGCGCTGATGTGTTATTTTAAGAAAAGACTCAATATCTGCTTCTTTCTCGCCGTGGGAAAATCACTAATCCGCATTCTCGCGTTCACTATCTGCTCGCAGCAGACTACTTTGCAAGAAGCCTTTGAGGATGAAGAGGACAATGAGACGAACTTAGAAGGAGGCGGAGGGCATTTAAGAAAAGTGTTGCTTTGACTTTTGAGAGCCTTAATCCTATTTATTTATTATTATTTTTGCAGGTATAGTAATTGATTTTCGTTTTATGAAAATTAATTAGGGATTTGGGAGTTTTAATCTAAAATACTTACTGCGCGGCCATGCGCGCGCGCCACTTAGAGGGAACATTGCCTGTGGGACGCTTTAGGGAGAATGGTGGCTGCTCTGAGACTCCTCCAAGAAACGTACAGAAGCTGCGAAGTGCTCTTGTATAGCTGTACGCCAGACTTCCCTCAAAACTTACTGACTTTCTTTTGGACAGCATGCCGCGAAGCTGTCAGTCACGTGTCACCATGAGAGGTGATTGCACACCATATTAAGCCAAGTATGTCCCTCTGGTATGTTTATTAATTTGTATATCTGGTTTTTGTTTTGTTTTTTTAATAACACGGTTTATTTGAAATGCATTCAGTGCTTTGTGTCCTCATTTTGGAGCATATTATGTGTTGTTGTCCATGTTATTACCCTGCCACGTTTCGGTGTAATGTCTCTCACTATTTTCTCACAATGTTGATAGTTGTGTTTGTTACTTAAATTTTGTACATGAGTGTATGTGTGGTAATAAATTTCCACCAGAATTTAAGTGCAAAGACTTATTATTATCATGAAAGAAATACGGGATTACGCCATATAATACAAATTTTGAAGATGACAATCCGTTTTTTGGCGTAAATGTGAATTTGGACTTACCATCCTTGTCACATTTACGCCAAAAAACGGATTGTCATCTTCAAAATTTGTACTTATTATTATTATTTTTTTTTTTGCATTATATTTCAGTTAGATATGACAAACGTGAAATTAGTAGTTGCCATATTGGAGAAGACAAGATGTAGCTATGTGTCTCCTTTTAAAGAAGTTATGCAAGAAGTTCGAACAGGTAAGTTTGTTAAATCATGCACAAAATTATAAAGGACATTGCGTGTTACCCAAGATAAGATATGATGTGGGCGATTTCATCGGATTTCACGGCAGGTCTGTTTGTAGTGGTACCATAGGCGCCAACTTGGAAAATTATTGGGGGTTCTGGAAATTTTAAATCGAATTATCTATGCAGTTTTCAAAGGATTTAAGTCTAATTTAAATTTCATTGTCAGGTTATCTGGACCAATAAGACGCCTGAAATGCTAAAATGAATAAAATTATAGTTAATTAGAGAAAAATATTTTTTCTCTAGATAATTATTTATTTTATTTGTTTTGCTTTTGTAGGCGCAACATTATTATATACCGATGAGCCGTTACATTATGACCACCTACTAAATAAGCTGTATGACCCACTTTAGCCCACAAGACAGCGGCCACTCGGCCAGACATCGATTCGATGAGGGGGCGATCGATAGGCATCCTGGGATGTCTGGTACCATAATGTCAACAGCAGATCCTCCAGTTCCCGTATACATTTCGCGGTGGTAGTGATTTAGCGCGAACCCGCTTTTCCAAGTCGAACCACAAATGTTCGATTGGGTTCATGTCAGGGGAATTTGGAGGCCAGGGCATTAACAGGAAGTCACCAACATGTTCCACGAACCACTCCTTGACGATTCTGGCAGTGTGGCATGGCGCATTATCCTGTTGGTAATGGTCATCACCAGCAGGGAACACAGTTGCCATGAATGGGTGAACTTGGTCAGCAACGATGTTCAGATACCTGACAGCTATCAGGAATTGTGCTATTGAGATATAATGGAGCCTCAAGTGTCCCAAGAAAACAATGCCCACAGCACATCATAACCGCCGCCGGCCTGTTTCCGCCCAACATTGCCTCCGTTGTTAACAGGAGTATCCGCGCTCGGCCGTCTACGTGATGCACCAGGAATATTGTTTCGTCAGACCAGGCCACTTTCTTCCAATCATCCACGGCCCAATCTCGATTATCTTGGACCCAAACGATGCATTGTTGGCAATGACGTCCAGTGAGCATGGGGACCCGGCTGGGTCTTCGGCTACGCATGCCCATGCGCAGAAGGCTGCGATGAACTGTGTGCTGTGACACATTGTCCTGATCACCACTCTTGTAGCTGCGGGTGATTTGTCTCACTGTGGCTTTGCAGTCGCTGTGAACAAAGCGCGATAGTCTCCGCTCTCCTCTGGCATCAATGAGCTGCGCACGTCACACGGCTGGACGATGGTTCGTCCTTTGGCCATCGGTACACCATATTTGATTCGTACTAAGTACAGCGGCACGCGAACAACCCAAAAGCCACGCCGTTTCCGAGCTTGTAATTCCGAAGCACCATGCCATCATAATTTGTCTGTTATTAAACTCCTATAAATCGACAGCTTTTCCCATTCTGACCCCGAACACTCTACTAACCGAAAGCCGGTCCTCGTGCTGTATGTATACTGCTCTGTGAACTTCCCCTGCGCCACCGTTCGGTCTCCAGGCGCGCTCATTTCTCTAGGCTGTGGTAGTCATAGTGTAATGGCTCATCGGTGTGTGCGTACGCGTATCTTTCCCACGAAATGCGCGCAAAAATATTAGGGGTTCATAACAAAATCATTGGGGGTTCAAAAAAGTGTCTGGAACCCACGAAGTCGGCGCCTATGAGTAGTATTGTACTTAAAGATCAAATTTGGATACTAAATCACGATTTTTTCTCCTGTCTGTCCAATTTATGGACGCTTAATTACAACTCCTGCAACTGAATATAGAAAGCTGATTTTTTAAAGTGCTTAGTCTGGGATTCAGAAACATAATTGACGATTTATGGCACGTATTACAACTTATTATTTACAGTCACTCAGTAGTGGCCCCCTTAGTTTGAGCAGTGGCAGTGCTGTTTCTAGAAGCAAAACTCAAAATGGTTTACAACACAAAATATTATGTATAAATAAATGCAGTCAATTTACAACAAGAGAAAAACGATAGCCGCTGTCTATTTAGAAGAGAAGTCCACTCTCCTATCTTTGCGACGAACAAATACACTCTTTGCCAAAAAACAAACAAAAAAAAAACGTAGCACCTAGAACGTATAATCCAATCGAGATGAAAATTGCTATTCCCACTGTACGTGTATAGGAAAGGAAATTGTTGCAATTCCAAAGCAGTTGGGCCATTTATTCGGATAAAACAGCTGCAAGAGTGGAACAAGTCTGTACGTTGTAGTGCCACCTCTCGCTCTGATGCAAGCAGTTACCCGGAGTGACATAGACGCATGCAATTCACGGATACTGTCCTGAAGTATAGCATGCAACATGGCGTCCAAATTGCGGGACAGTTCACAGACATTCCCGGATGGGCGTAGGTGGCTTCCCATAAGGTTCCAAACATGTTCGATCGGTGAGAGGTCTAGCGATCGGAGTGGCCATGGAAGGGTGTCGACATTACGGGGGAAGGCTTGGGAGAGCCGTGCAGTGTGTGGCCGCTATTGAAAAATTTCTCGGTGGTGCTGCGACAGGAATGGCAACACAACAGGTCGTAGAATGTCGTCGACGTAGCGTTGAGCCGTGAGGGTGGAACGGAGGATTATCAAGGGTGTCCGGCTATGGAAGGAAATGGCTCCCCAGACAGTCACTCGCGGTTTACGAGCCGTGTGCTGTTCCACGGTAAAGTCAGGATCCGTGCGCAGGCTGTCTCGTCTCCAGACACACATGCGCCTGCGCCAAGTGTAAACCATGACTCATAACTAAACACAATACGACGCCACTGGACACTATCCCATGTTGATCGTTCCCGACACCACTGAAACCGGTGCCGGCGATGCTCATTGGTCAATGGTAAGCAGCTGAGTGGCCCTCCTCGAAAGAAGCCCCAAGCGGCAAGTCGTCTGGCAACTTGCCGGAAGGTCACTACTGTACCTGTAGACGACGCAACAAGGCCACGAATAGTTGAGAGCGACGGATTTGGTTCTGTCCGTGTGGCTCTCATAATCGCTCGGTCCTTGTGTTCTGTCGTCGTTGTCCTTGGCATTCGACTGTCAGTGTTGAAAGCTCGCACGCAGGGACAATTGTGACAGAGAATTGCGGTTGCATTCACCACCATGGACTGTGAGGCTGCCTCGACGTCGGATCTGTGCATACTACGAGAAGTTGAGAGAGGACGTATAATTGGGATGAGAGAGGCCTGTTGAGTTGTGCCCTCCCCGACCCATTGGCGCCAACACTGTCCGACTGCCGCGTCGCTCCGACCCAAATGCCTGGCGATACGGCGACTTGACCCTTCAACTGGCCTCTCTCAGTCCAATTATACGTCGTCTCTCAAACTCGCTCAACTGCTCGTAATGTGTACAGATCCGACGTCGAGGCATCCTGATAGTGAGTAGAGGTTAATGCAACCGCAATCCACTGTCACAATTGCCCGTGCGTGCGAGCTTTGCTCTTGATATACCCTCCGCAAACGACATTCTCGGGGTTCGTCGTTTTACTTTTTTTACTTTTTTTCTTTGTTGTTGTTTTTTTGGAAAGAGTGTATGTCAGTCACCTTGTTACTGTAGTTACAAATAGTACTTTACAACTCGATCAAGTTTTTCCTGCACTCAACATAGATAATGCTGAAAAGTGCTCTTCTGTCTTTATTCTCTTCGTTCTGGAAAAGCATCTCTCAGGCTGTGATATTATAGATGTTGTAAATATGAAACATATTTAGTAGACAATGCACTTCGATGAAATAATTTTGGAGCCCACTGTTTATTAATAATTGAAGGAGGTTGAAACCCCCGGATATTTAATGGAATTCTTTTTCTCATAAAGGACAGAGCATTCAACAACTCCCCTATTCTTCTTACTAGCTTAGGAATTACCAGAATAGCTTTAATAGGATTCCCTTTCCTGTTCCAGTGAACTTGAATCTTTCCTTTGATAAAAAATAAATTGTGTCACAGACCTCTTTCACAAGGATGATTAGATCTTCATTTCGTTTTCGTTTCTTGATATTTTTTTCGATCCCGATTTCATGATATTGCTTTTTCCATTATTAATTTGAATTGATGAGCATAAAAGTGAATAAAATGAGAACCCACGCATATTTCCTTAACAATGGTTTGCACTCCACGTTTCCCCTGTTATCACCACCGCACATAAGTTTGAGCTATTAGCTTTCGAAACAAGGACAAGTTGTTCTAAAATATATTTTGACAAACCTTCTGCATCTTGTGAATTGGGGTTGCAAAATCCCAAAAACCTTTCTTGCACTGTGCCTTCATTTTCATAGCAAATCACCACTACTCCCTGTATTCTCGCACAAACATTTGTAGTGTCACTTGACATAAAAGCTAGAAACTTAGCACCACTGCGATTTCAACAGCAGTTTTAGCTCTGCAAACTTCTAAAATGCAATCTAGTAACCAGGGATGCAGTAAGGATTGCCGCTCCACAGCCCAGAATGTTTTTAAGAATTTGCATTAACAGTGCTATTTTGCTTATCACCGATGTCTCTGTTTCAGTTTGATTGAATTTTCACCACCACAGACCGCTCCTGAGACCAAACTCTAAACGATTTACTTTTCTACACTGTCAGGCTTTCTGCCAATAACCTGACCCTAGTGCATTAACGACTTTCGACTTTTTCCACTGCCCATATATCTCATTGTGTCAAGAAATGAAATAAACCTGTCTTTATGAAGTCGTGTAACCAGAGTCGGGCTACTTTAACACCTAACGTACCACACCCTAACCCTAGCTGTTCTAACCCAATAGAGTCTAACCAAGACCGTCTAGTAAGTACAAGGACATTACAGAGAGATTAGTTCCCTCTGTTTATGATCTAACTCTCATATTACACGGCCTGATATGTCGCTGTCGTGTTTGACATCATATACGACAGCGTTCGAAAGCAATCGGAAGCCTTAGTTTCCGCGTGACGTCACTAAAAGAGATAACTCGTCTTTCTAATGTCATGGCTTTTCATTTTCTAGACGGCCTTGGTTTAATCCCATAGATTAGGGGCGAGAGAAGGGGATTGTAAGATTTTCTGTTACCGACCACCCTGCACCAAAATTCGTTGGGCAAAATAGATGTCCGTGGCCAAGCTTCCAGGTTTGTGACCAGAATTTCTCCTTCTCTGAAAATAATTGAGCATTCAATGAAACATACGAAACGCAGTCATCATTAGTCATTCTGAGACGAGATACCCCAGACAGGAGAGATATTTCTTCTGTTAATACATCGACTACGGTTTGTAAAGACCCACAACAAAATCTACAGCCAAGGATTCTGCTTCCTCTAAAGTTTATTTACTACAAGCAGTTCTGCCCTAGTACGTAATGTTTTCCACTTCAATATTCGTACTAGATAGAAAGGTTCTCAATGAGGAGGAAACACTTCTTTTCCGTCGTTATAAATATTTAACAACACCTGAACTACTCACATTTCATAAAGGCCCTTAAGCCATATTAATACCAAATAAACCCATTCCTTTAAAAAATAACCGACGCCGCATATTTCGCGTCCTTAACACTCTTCCCGCACAAGCCACTCACCAATTACGTAATGCACGCAGCGAAGGAGAAAACAAACGCAGCGGCAGCGCCATCTGTCGCGAAACGTTTCTCCCGTGATTCCATCCGCGCGATGGTTGAAGCAGATGACAGGGGCCGAAGTCTAAAGTGCATCTCTGTACTTTAATTTGTTTAGTAATGATACTTTTATTGATGATACCAATTCGAAATCTGGTGATTCTAAGTCTCTCAAAAATTTCTTTCCCCCGAAGATAACGATAATATTTCGATATTTCATGCAAATTGAACTCTGTACGTATCGCTTTCATCGATATCATAACTTCCTCCAGTAAATTTTGAAGTTCAACTCCTGCTACCAACTACTCATTTTGGATTATCTTACAGTTTCTTTTGAAGACACAGCAGTTTCACAATGAGATTTCAAATTTTCCGTTTGCCAGCAAATTCTAGCAACCCTTGGAAAACCACAGGGTTAACAGAGTCCGAACTTTTGTCATAACCACGCAATGGAAGTTTCCCACATCTTATCCTCCTTAACGTAAAAATTGTATCCACTTAACTTATAAACTGAAGAGCAATTGAATTAGAGACAGCTGGCGTTATGCAAATGTGCCGCTGTGGCCGACCCTGTAAACGGAAACGACATGACGTATGCAGCGATCCGACAATATAAGGAGTGATGCGACGGGAATCAGTAAGAGTCGGACGCGGTATGGGTAAGACGTAGGATCTAAGCGGATTTGATCGTGGGCGAATTGTCGGGGCCCGACGAATGGGTCACTCCATCTCGGAAGCCGTGCAGGCACTGGGATTTTCACGAGCCACTGTGTCACGGGTGCACCGTGAATACATCGAATCCCGTAAAACTATACCTGCAAGGGCTAACTGCCGTGGACAACAGCGTGTGGATGAGCGGGGTCATCGTCAGCTAGCTCGCTTGTAACAGCGGATAGACAGGCCATAGTGCAAGAAATCACTCGGCAATTTAACGCTGGTGCACATAAAACGTGTAAGCAGCCACACCATCCAGGACCATCTCCTCGCTATGGGGTACAGAAGCCATCGTCCCACGAGGGTACCGCTGCTGACCGCACATCACAAGGTGAAAAGTTTAGCATGGGCGCGGGAACATAGCCAATGGATCCTAGACATGTGGAAAAATGTTGCCTGGACTGATGAGTCGAGATTCACGTTGGTACATGCGGATGGCAGGATACGAGTACGGCGCAACAACATGAAGCGATGGATCCTTGTTGCCAGCAGGGTACTCTTCAACATGGTGGGGGTGGCATTCTCGTCTAGGGACTGTTTACATGGACTGAAATGGGACCCCTGATATGTGTGACATCGTCCCTCACAGGTCACCGTTACCGGGATATCCTAGACGACCATTTGCACCCGTTCGTTCGTCTTTAACATCCCACTGGGGACCTCATCCTGCAACAAGACAATGCACCGTGCCATCGCTCCCGAATTGTATCCGAATGGTTGGATGAACACTCCAGCGACGTGACCTCGCTTCCTTGGCCAGCTAGGTCCCCTGACCTTAATCCCATCGAGCACATCTGGGATGCCAATGAGAGAGATGTTCAAGGCTCTAACCCCCTCCATCAAATCTTCGTGAACTGTGGGAGCTTGTTCAGGGGTCGTGGATCCGTATGGCTTCCCAACGCTTCCGGTGTCTTGTAGAGTCCATGCCGAGACGAATCGCCGCCGTCATCAGGGCGAAAGGTGGTGCTACACTTTACTAGACAGGTATCTCTAATTCAATTACTTTTCAGTGTATTTCTCCACATTCTCTTGTAAATATACGTGTATAGGAATTATTGCAATGGATGTGGAAAGGGACCTGAAGTTCTGTGGAATAGCTGCTTTTGGGTTACCCAGTTTTTATAAGCTAAACCTGTGAAAATGATTTACAAAAAGTTTACTTGTTTACTGAAAGAAAAATTGCTTTTCTGTCTAGTACTTTATTCAAAGCTGTCCTACAAAGTTCCTGGCCATTTCTTTTCCTATTATAGTTCAATACGAAGTTTCAGCAAAAAAAAAAAATTGTAAAACCTTTTTGCCGAAGCTAGGGTTCCTCTTTTTTTTTCGATTGATTTAACGACCACCGTGAGCAACTTAATGGGCTATAAGCAGTCGCCCGTCCCTAATTTAGGGTCACTGATTCCAGGGGAGGGAGAGAGTCAGTGCCGTAACACAAACACAACAACTATGCCGCACCGGGATCCGAACCCGGACCCTTCACGGACGAATGATCATAAGCTAGCGCTTAGACCACTGCGCCACCGGGGCGACAGGGTCATTCATAGCGTGTTAGCCGCGAGATCTCCTCCTCCGCATAGTGCGAGAGGTCGGGGAGCTATCAGTCAGCACCGGCCAGGAAACTAAAAAAAATGTGGGCCGCGGATGGCCTAGTGGTCAACGTTTATGACTGCTACGGAGAGGTCTCAGAGTCGATCCGAGGCAGGTACGAACGCTCTAACCACTAAATTTCCGCCGTGCGTCGGATGGGCACGTTAAGCTGTCGGACTCCGGGTACTGGCCCTAGGTTATAAATAAGGGCATCTTCCTACGCCTTTCTACCTCCCTTCCGTGTGACTTTCCTGTCGGGCACTCTAGCCCAAATCTCCTAGCTTCCTACTTCTAAGTGTTGTTTAAGATCTGAGACCAGACACACCTTTCCTAAAGTCCACTACATATGATCTGTATCTAAAAAAAATTCTCTTTTCTGTCATTTTTGTACTTCCTGATTGCAGCACAATTTGTTTGGATAAAAGAGAACCAAAATTATACGTTTCCCTCTTTCTTTTTTATTTATTTAGTTTTTGTCTTTCTAGCAGAAAATTTGCATCTCTATTTGTGTTTGAAGGGTAAAATACAGTGTTATTGAGTCTTGCTGGCGAGATCGGTAGAACAACAGTCATTTAAAAATACAGCCGGGTTAGCATTTTAGTTCTCCAAAATGTGCTGCCAGGATTTTTTGGATCACACAGCTTGGCCCTGTATTCTGTAGGTATGACACGGCAGTATTGGCATTTTCCCATAGTAATTGTTCCTTAAAGAATATAGACCATGAATTTAAAGAGAGATGAAAGACAGATTGTAGCAGTAAAGGTAAAAATGATTCCTGAAGTGTCGTATTCTTTGGGGTATAAGTCGAGACGTTTTTCTTCAGACGTTCGACTCAGATGCCACATCGACTTATGTATTGAAATCTCTCAGTGAGGAAAAATATTGTGCTTTAAATTAGGTCGTGATCCAAGCACCCTAAGAGGCAATATTACGTTCTTAAGAAACCGTTACGAAAGCTTTCAAAATGTATTATTCCGTCCACGAAGAACACGTCTGAAAGCCACTGAAACGGATATTTCCGTTCGACAGAAGCATTAAAATCGGCATGACTGATTTAGAGTGGTAGGTGTCGTATGTTCATTGCACTCTCATCGCAATTCCTCCAAGACCCCATGGATAGCACTCACCTCTGGTTTTGCAAATCCGCTAGAACTACGATGGGGGCATCTCACTTATGTGTCAATGATTCAACCTCTGAAACACGTCGTTGCAACACAGTTAATTGGCTGGTGACAACTGTGTCGACAGCCGGCGGCGCATGAGCTTTAAGAATAGCATTGACCAGCTGCTAGCTAAGGCTGTCTTTTTCCACTCTGCCAATCTCTCAATTGTATCTCTCAACTGAATTAAAATCAACTATTGCTTTCATTTATTATACTTATCTTTAAAATGTTTCCAGCTAAAACCAAAAGCTTTTATGAGTTTTGATTTCATTCGGACTCTGAGAGAAGCTACATAACTCACCGTATAAGCATTTCTCTTATTTGGCACACTTGTGTGACCTTGTTTTCTTTAACCTTTGCGCGGAAGCTTTTCCGACTGTTCGAGTGGAGGGAAGAGATACGGTAGTGTCAGTTAGTAAGAATAAAATAAACTTACTAAATTCAATTTTTTTCCGAAAAAATGCGGAACTTTCTTTACTTTCTCTTCCTTTTAATATTTACTAAAACATCAGAATTATATTACATAATTACGGAAGACTAATTGTATTTGTTCTAGCTTTGTCTAATACTCAGGATTGACTTTTTTTTTATTTAAGTTTTTTTTTTTTTTTTTTTTTTTTTTTATTGGAGGTTTAACGACCACCGTGAGCAACTCAATGGGCTATAAGCAGTCGCCCGTCCCCAATTTAGGGTCACTGGTTCCAGGGAAGGGAAAGAGCCAGTGCCGTAAGACAAACACAACATCCATGCCTCACCGGGATCCGAACCCGGACCCCTTACGGACGAATGATCAGAGGCCATTGCTTAGACCACTGCGCCACCGGGGCGGCATATTTAAGGTTTAACGACCACCGTGCAACTCAATGGACTGTAAGCAGTCGCCCATCCCTAATTTAGGGCAACTGGTTCCAGGAAAGGGAGAGAGCCAGTGCCGAAGACAAACACAAACATCCATGCTTCACCGGGATTCAAACCCAGACCTTTTACGGACGAATGGTCGTAAGCTAGTGATTAGATCCACTGTGTCACCAGGGCGGCCAAGATTGACTTATCTATGAATGAAGATAACGAAATTGAGAAATTTAACCCATTCCACTATACTTCTTGTCGATTTATAAGCCAAAACGTACGGTAATTATTTTTTAAATTTTGGGTTTAGAAAAGAGTAAGCGTCCTTTTGTTTATCAGATGGCACTGGCTCTCTCCCTTCCCTAGAATAATCGTCCCTAAATTAGGAACGGCAATGCTCATATTTGCTGCTCCGGTGGCGCAGTGGTCTAAGGGCCTGGCTTACGACCATTAGCCTTAGTTGGGTCCGGGTTCGAATCCCGGTGAGGCATGGATGCTTGTGTTTGTCTTTCGGCACTGGCTCTGAATGTGTTACTTGTCCAACACTGGTTATCTGTGTACATTGGTCATTTAGCATGCTGTAAAACCCATGTTTTATGTAAACTTGTTCACAATATGTTAGTTGATCAACACTGTCTATATCTGTGTACATTGATCATTTGGTATGCTGTAAAATCATGTATGATTTGTACTTCTTGCTGTGAAATATCGGTATCCTGTTTCTGTCTGCCTGTTTGTCATGTCTGTGTACCACCAGATCCAATAAATCATTTGAAAAAGAAGCAAACCTCCAAGTAAAAAAAAAACCCCGATTTTTTTTATTTTTTTTGTAAAATTACATTGCTCTCATTCCGTAGCTCGGCTGAGTAAGAGCAAAGTAACTTTACTACTGGCAACGGTATCGTACTTATACAAGCAGACGACAGCAAATTGATTCATGTGTTTTGCTCGAATTGTGTAATTGTGTTACTGTTAGTTGAGACGAAATTGGCTTTGTTCTTGCGTCTTCGTTATTCCGTGTGATCAAGTTATGAACTTTTTTTCGGAACTAATATAATATATTGAAGTAAAAACGAACTGTGAAAAGAAAGAGGTGCATGTAGTTATTTAAAATCCGTGTAGGGAATCATTCCCGGTTTAGTTAACTTAGATTTCAGGAAGCTTCCAAGAGGGCCATTTGAATAATACGTGTAGTGAAACTGCAGGAACAATTCAAGTTGTATAATGAGAAATAAATTCACAAACATGGTGTGAACGCGCTACAACTATATAAAGATCCTCAAGCGAAGAGAGATTTAGAAGATTTAAGTTTAAAATTCAATAAACTTAGGGGATGATGATTACGAAAACTGTAATTTAATAACTCAGGGAGAAATTTATGAGTGTCAGTAATATCGAAAGTAGATAGGGGGCAAGAAATGTTGCTGCGC
Organism: Macrothele yani; assembly: GCA_039090855.1. Classification (NCBI taxonomy): domain Eukaryota; kingdom Metazoa; phylum Arthropoda; class Arachnida; order Araneae; family Macrothelidae; genus Macrothele; species Macrothele yani. Next base: position 44,964,884 of record CM077006.1, read on the forward strand.
TCATACCTTTCAAAAGTATGAACTGTAAAGCGTGTGCTTATACTTTTCAATAAATGTAGGAATTTAGAAAGGGTGTGAGAAAGTAGTTAAAACCAAAGTACTCGTTTTCAGTTACACGTGTAGCTACTACTACATACTGTGTTGTTTCAGGCTCATAACGCCAAAAAAAAAAAAATGTGGTTTAGAATAGCACAAGACATAGCTATGCTTTCGTTTATAAGCAAAATGCTAACTTTAGGTGTTTTGAGCTACATGGAGTTGGTTGGTTTTTCCGTTGTTTACAAGTTGGTACTAGCCCATAACAAAGCCCTGGTGGTGGTGAGGTTTTTCTAACAATTTTGTTGGGCCCCCCATAAATTTTACCAATTCAACAAAAAAATTATGAACCAGTCATTAAATTTATTAGTATTCATGACTTATTTTTTCTATTTTCATGCTTCACATTTTTGAAAATTTTTCAGGAAGGCTGCAAAACCTGGTTTTTTCTATTTGTGAATTTCTTTTCTGTCTCTCAAGTGTGAAAACTTAAAAGAAATGAATATAAAGTTTTGAGTAGTGAGCCTTTTTTCTGATGCACATATGTATTTGTCATACCATGGTGCTTCAGTAGGTGCAAACTTTCTTTAAAAAAGTGTTTTCAGACCAGACTGAGAAAGTGTCTTGCTTATTTTTTTTGGTGGTCCCTCCTACAATTTTGGTGTGACCACATCCACTCAGGTAATCGAGCCTGAGTTGATATCCCCTCAATCAGAGTTGATTTCAGCATGATGTAGATATAATGTGCTCCTTGTTTGCCAAATTTGGTCCTTGCACGATAAATATTTAAACCAGTAAGTACTTCATGTGTTGAACTTAGCAGCAATGAAAAACTGATTGAGAACAAACCTGTGTTAAGGTTGAAGAGATTTGAACACCACGTGACACTTGGTTTTGTTGATTTAAAAGTCTTTTATTAAAATCCCAGAGTTTATTTTTTACTAATTGTTTTTAAAGGAAAAGAGAAATGTACTAGTAAACCATTTTTTTATACATAAAATGTTAACATAAATCTCAGTTCTTGATTTAAAAACTTTTGATCTAGACAAAACTTGTGTAGAAAAGTGTAAGTATTGCCTGAGTATATTGAAATAATGTATAGGTTGTAAAGTTCAGTAGGTTAATGATTAAAATTTGTCATTCTTTTTTCTTAAAATTTGTCATTCCTTTTTCTTAAAATTTGTCATTCCTTTTTCTGTGATGGTTATGAAGATAACCTAGCCTCACAGATGGTATCTGTGCCATTTTCACATTGTTTCTAAATTGGTAAAACTATTGCATCACATTAACACCTCACTGTGAATGGAAATGTATATATTTAGGTTGTAATAAATTAAATTTTTACATGTTCAAAGAAATATATAATATTATATATCAGTAGGAGTGAGAAAAATCACGTGACTAATACAAGAAAGATTACTTGCACCCTAGTGAGCAAATGACTTAAGGCTTTGGTTTCTGACCATTTTTCTGAGATGGTCCAAGTTCGAATCTCATGTAAGGCATAGGTGGTGTGTTTGTCTAATGGTTGTGGCTGTACTCCTTCCCTTCAACTAGGGACAAGGGATTGCTCGTAGCCCATTTTTGCTTTTAAGGTGTTTTTTTGCACAAAAACAACTTAAAAGCAAAAAAAAAAAAAAAAAAAAAAAAAGTTTGTCCTCCAACAGCAAATTAAAAAAAAAAAATGTTTTCCTGTTATATAGTGTATGTAATATTTATTCAGTTACAAAGTTTAGTCTGTAGTGTGCCCTTGAGCTGTCTAGGAAGTTCTACACATGCAAACTTGCACAATATTGTAAACAATTGTTTCATAAGCAATTCTAGGCTTCTGCTTTTATGTTTAACAACATTTTGCCACCCTGGTGGCACAGTGGTCTAAGCACTGGCTTATGTCCAATTGTCCGATATGGGTCTGGATTCAAATTCCTAGGAAGCATGGATGTTGTGTTTGTCTTATGGCACTGGCTCTCTTCCTTCCTTGCAACCAGTGGCCGTAAATTAGGGATGGGTGACTGCTTATAAGCCCATCGAGTTGCCTCACGGCGGTTGTTAAACCTTCAATAAAAAAAAAAAGGAATTGGTTTATGTGCATAATAGAATACGAACAGAAAGTATAAAGAGGCACACACACACACACAGATCAAAAAATTTATTTTTTCCATCTCACTCCCTTTTTAATCGAATCATTATTATCACATGAATAAAAGTACATCTAATTCTTTAAATTTTGATTGAAGTGAAACAAAACATTACAAACATCTTACAGTTGTTAAGTGAGCCATGGAGTTTGTAAGGAATCCTCTTTATTCATGCTCTAGTTTTTGAAAATGCTACATTCCCCCTGTTTTTGTTTCTATGATTGATGAGATACCTTACAAGATTTGTTTTCATTTTTTATTTTTCTTTCACTGTTATGAAGTGGAAGTCATTGGAAGAATAAAGCTGACCTTGCTTAACTTGTAAGAACTTTTCCAGGGTGTCAGTTGTATCTGTACATATTAGAAGAGGCGTAACTAGGGAGGAGCAGGTAGGGCGAGTGATTCAGGAGCAGCTCAAAAGAGGGCTCAAAGCTCACTGCTTACTATCTGGTTAAAATTGGAATTCAAAATTTTGCACCAGTTTCTGATGCAGTTTTTTTGCGCAGTGCCTTTTCTTTTGTCCGTTTACTGATTCTGCTTATATGTCCTGCCAATTTCAGTATACTTGGTAGCTTAAAATGCTCAGCGATGTTAGTTGCTCACATTCATAAATGAAGGAGTGGTTGTATAGTTCATGCGATTGAAGAAGAACCATGGTCTTTGTTGACAACAATGAGGTCTGCAGTTTTTCTTTAGTTGGATGGTCTATACATATGTTTCAAGATAAGAATGTTGTTCACATTGTTGAAGATTCTCTGGGAGCTATTCGAGTGCGACTGCTAGCCATGACTGCCAGCTGCATTCAGTCCGTTTTCTGAAGCTGTTGGGAAAAGCCGTGCAAACAGTAACAATTTGATTTTGCCTTCTCCATAGAGATAACATTAGGGTGTCACATTCATTGCTGTTTATATGTGCACTATTTTAAATTAGTAATAGGGGTGTAACATTTTGTGGTTTGCCCCTGTCACAGAAATACCTAGTTATGCCTCTGCATATCAGTACAACCTTTGAGATAGTGGAGAGGGCACACTACAGACAAAACTTTGTAACTGAATACATATTGCATGCAATGAAAGTTATTCGACTTTTCTTCTAAATTTTATGTTGGTGGTGACATTTTTTCTTTGCTTATAGAACAGCAACTCAGTGGGCTATAAGCAGTAGCTCGTCCCTAATTTAGGGTCACTGGTTCCAGGGAAGGGAGAGAGCTAGTGCCATAAAACAAACACAATACCCATGTCTCACTGGGATTTGAACCCAGACCCATCTCAGATGAATGGTCATAAGCCAACCTCATAGACCACTGTGCCACTTTAGCAGTAGAATCAATTGTTTTGGCACAAAATAAGAATAACAAGAGGTCAGGCCTCCCCTTTTGTGCCTGACATGCACCATGATTATATATTTTCTTCTGGAAAGAAAATTCTGTTATGAAACAGGATAGCAATCAGTGACATATATTCAAGGCTGGCTCGGTTAGCTGCAAAGCCCAGAGAATGCACAAATAAAAGTCAATTAGAAATACACAAATAAAAAAATTTTAATTATCAAGGGTATTAAGATATGTTGATGCTTTTTCAGTGAAAAAAAAAATCGAAAACTTGCGGGTTCGCTTCTTTTGACTAAGAGAATCAGTCTGGCGAGCAATGACCAACAGGCTCCTTGTAGAGGGATGGTGTCATTGTGACACAACCAGCTCTACAAATCTTTGCTGTGCGATTTGAAGACTTTCGATACGATCGCTAGCCAACGTTTCCACGACAACGTAAAGGAGCGGGGGAATGGACCATTGCTTTGGGCAATGTTTCGCTTGCAAATGAGAAGACTTAGGACTACCATTAGTAACTCACAGCTCCCGCCCGAAACAGCGCATGTTTTGCGAGAGTTGTTTCAGTTGTGTGAAGTATCAATGAATTAAAATCAGTAGTATTGTATCTTAAATTTGTGGCTTTGTCGGATTCGAACTGTTTTGATAAATTCTGTGAAAGCTTTCCTAAACATCTACTGTCAGAACTTAAAGAACCTTATGCTTCAAATTTTGATGCAGTTTGACACAAAAATGAACTGAATGCGTTTTATTCCCTTGATGAATACAAAAAGAAATCAGTAAGATACATTACTTGCTACATAAAGTTGAATAAATTGGACATTGTGCTTAATGAGGTGTACAAATTAGCAGACATAATATTAAAGTTTCCATCAACAACTGCAACTGCCGAAGGAAGTTTTTCTGCATTAAAAAGAGGCTGTTTCATCAATAGAGAAAAACATTCTTTTTAAATAAGAAAAAGTACTCAGAAGAAATTTTTATAAAGACGTAACACTCAAGTTCACACAAAAGGAACGAAACATGGAGTTCATGTAAAAATAAACTATTCAAAAGGTTAAGTGTTAAGATCCTAATTCTCATAATTATTTGGTATTATATTAGCAATAGCATGTACCTAAAATTTAGAAAAGTTACTTCTCTTATTTAATAACTAAAAAATAAGCTTCACAATTAAAAAAAAACCCAGTAAGGAGAAGGGGGGGGGGGGGGCAGGTGAGATAGCCCAGGTCCCGAACCCAAGATATGCCACTGATAGCCTTTGATGCTCTCAGCCAACTAAATTTAACTCATAGGATGATTTGAAATGAAGTAATAATCGTGCAAGTTCCCAGTGTCTTGAATTCCAGCAATTTCATGTGGATTTGATGCTAGCAAGCTGAGAAATGCAGTATGATGTTTTGCATAGCTGCCAGCAGTATTTAGTGATATCTCCTGCACTTGCTAGTTGGAACATCTAACATTTATTTGACATGTAAGTATCATATGTAATTGCTATGCTATTGTATCTCTTATTTGTATTTAAGCACATTTTGGTAATTTGCTGTCCTGATCCTTCAGATCTTCCTAAAGTTGTGATCAGTAAGGGATTCAGAAGCTTACCTTAGTGGAGAGCGGTTGCTCTGGTCTAAAAAACTTTGAGAGGCAGCTGCTCTGGTCTAAAGAAAACTTAGGGAGGGGGAAGGTTTCTGTGATAAATATACAATATACATATACACATTTAGAAATGCGGTCTAAAATGTTCTGTTTTCAGGAGGCATACTTATTATTCAGAATAGAAATTTTCCATTTGGCCCTTCCTCAAAGAACGCATGAAGTGATGAAAGGAAACCAATGAAGCTGCTATTCATATATTGAAATATATGATTTACACATGGTAAAATGGGAAGGGGTGAAAAATCCCAAGAATCCCATTGAAACAGAATGGAAAGCAATGTAGTTGGGAACATCTTTACCATTACTAATCAAACTTCTATTATGGGAACTTTTATTAGGAATTTTTTTTATTTTATATATAAATAAAAAATTTCCTAGTAAAAATTCCCGTAATAGAAGTTTTGATTAGTAATTGAATTAAGAAACTACAAAACCAATTTTTGACATGAGCTTTATTCAAAAAATCTTTACCATTTTTTGTTTGTTGCCTAAACGAGATATGCACTTCGGCTTTGCCACTCACACTATCTCACACACATTCCAAAGTACAAGCAATACTAAAGAATTGAACAAAGCATATGCATTGCTTTCTATGATCATACAAAATCTCTTTTCACTTCTGTTTTAAGATTTCTTCCCTGTTCCTGAATCTCTAGTTTTCCTTTTTTCCTAGCTGATAATACTAGAACTGAGTATTTTATCTCCAAATTCACAGCAAATTTCAATTGTTATAATATCTTTTTCAAAAATTTGTGTATTTTTTACTATATTATTTAAAAATAAGTACATTAATTACTTATGAAAGTGGTCATTTAACAAGGAAAAATTTATCTGATAAAATGTCTAAGTTATTACCACATATTTGTTCTGATATGGTAAACTACCCGAGCTCCCACTGCTGGATCCTCTACTGGTTGTGATCCTCTTGCATCCAACAGGAGAAAGTCATCACCCTCCCCCAAATTTTCTTCCCACTTTCCTGAAAAGTCTCCAAATGAAGTATCTGTTCAAGTTTTATTCTAAATCTGAAAGTACACCTTTTAACTGCTACATACTTGAAATGTGAAGTTTTTGTTACTGGCATTATATATTTGTAATAAAAATTCCCAATGTATTGCAATTCATTTCATAATTGCTTGTAAATATATGAACAGTGTGTATGTTTACATGAAAAATTATTAAAGTATAAATATAGAGGATCTCTTACAAAGAATATCTGGACTTAAAAATCTCAGTGTTTTGCGTAGTTCCATGTATCAATCCTCTTTGTTTTCATAAGCCTGTGCACATCTATGATGGCTGATCTCAGTGTTTTGCGTAGTTCCATGTATCAATCCTCTTTGTTTTCATAAGCCTGTGCACATCTATGATGGCTGGGTAAAGAAATTAGTACCACATGAATTTTTAGTTGGGAGTTGTTTAATAGGAATATAATAATTTTAAAACTAGTAACAGATATTTTAATAAGCAAAAATGTGGATCCTTTTATATAAACAAAATACAAAATAAAATAACAAGACAGGTTTTTTGAGGGGGAGGGGGTAAATTTTAACTATCAGCCCACTTGCTTCTGTTTTCTGCCATAAGAAAACAAACAGATTTAAAAAAGAATTATAATTGAACTACTCAGCTTACTCACAATTTTATTTTGAGTAATAACCATAACTGTGCCCTTCCTCCCTATTGGAACACAGCAGAGAAAATAATTTACAGGAGATCACAAAACTATATCAGTCAGCATCTTAGAGCAAAGAAACTAGGGGTACATTTTTGATTATGGTCACTTTTACCTAGTTTCAAAGTTAGCGTGTGTTGTTTCACCATATTTATATACAGCCGGATTACACCTACCATGAAGGGGCAGATGCACTAACTCTTCCCCTAAAGAAAGAAAATTGAAAATGCAAGACAAGAAATCATGATTCTCCATGTTTTATTTACCATAAGGACCATTTGCTTGCCATAAAGGTCTGTTTGAAAAACTTCAGAGGATCAGTGAGAAGTTTATACTTAGACTAGCTTCGGAATTACAAAATAAAATCGCAACATAAAATGTGGTTTACAACATAAAATGTGTGTATGGTCTCATATGTGGAAGAATCAGGCAGCCAGCTTAAAACCAGATTGTCAGAGAAAGAGAGAGAGAGAGAGAGAGAGAGAGAGAGAGAGATCATAAAGCTGTAATTAAAAATATGACAAACAAAACAGGTTTGGACAGATTTATCAATGAAGGGAGAAATATTCTTCATAATGCATGGAAAATTCACAGAATATTCAAGAAAGCAAACAGAATTTGCTTGTACCACTTACTGGTCATCCACTTCGACATGCTTCGAATAGCAAAAAGCTGAGGACTTTCAGATTCCTGTGTCTCAGTTGCTTGGAACTTCACTGTCCTGGGTGGTGTAAAGGTTAGCATACTCGACCGGCAGTGCCGGGTTTAAGGCTTTTGAAGCCCTAGGCCAAATTTTCTATGTGCTCCCCCCATCCGGCCACCCATATTTCAATTTGCTCCTATAAGATTTTCTAATAAACTTATCTTTAAGTTAAGAATATAATAATTGGTAGTGTAATTTTATTTGTCTTGTTTTGATTCTTTAAAATTGCATTACAACAACAAAAATTAATAAAGTATATAAAAATTAATTGTAAGATTTTTCGGGAAATGATACAAACTGTCACATTTTTTTACAAGTTTGATTTATTTGAACATAAATAAAATGGAATTGTGAGCTTATTATAATAAGTAATCTACTACAAGTATGACTACTCAAGTCTTGCTATATTTTATAAAATGAAACCCTTATTTCTAACATTTACAAATACAACTAAACCTAATAGACAAAAGTAGTTATGAGTGAGTTAGTACAATAATTAAACAAAAAATGAACTGCATGAACTCGGAGCTGGGTATAGATTTAACAATGATCACATATCAACTTTAAGGCTTTAATAGACAGACTTTGCATGCGCTCTCTATCGCACTAGTACGAACACGAGCGTGCTCGCAATAGAGCTATTATTATGTTCTTATTTCTTTAGTTATCATTCAAGATAAAATAAAAAATTACCACTACTTTATTTTATTCAAGTAAATTAAAATAATGGTACCTCCCTTTTCAAAATTTTTCTGTTCTCTCCGTTTTTCTTGATTCTACACCTGTGGCCCTCTAGAGCCTGTGGCTCCTAGGCCGCAGCCTAGTTGGCCTAATGGTAAATCCGCCGCTGTCGACTGGTAATTGGGAGATGCGGGGTTCGATTCCTATTCCAGGACGACTGAAATGTTCAAGTCTTCGGAGAAGTGTTACATGGATAACCAGTGGTACAAGCAAATTCTGTTTGCTTTGCTTGAATATTCTTGGACAGATATGTTCAAAATACAGAACATAAAGTCATGGTTCGTACGCACCTTGAAAAAAAAAAGAGTTAATTTTCAAGTCCTTGAAAGAATATGAAAAAGTTTGAGACTCCGTAAAGAGTGCTTGATAAAAAATTCTTTTGTTTTTTAAGTAATGGCATGAAAGAGTATGTAAAATACTTGTTTGTGTTAAAAGGTTGTATAGGAGATTTCTGTGTAGTTCCAATTAAAACACCAAACTGATCAAATAGTGCAGAACTTGTGTTCAACTCAGGGAGCATATAGGCAGCTGCAGAATGCAGACGTACGTGAGCATGCTGTATGCGGATAGTTTCCAAATTATTAACAGATTTTGTGGATAGTTTTTACTTGTAGATAAAAAAAATTAAATATATTATTTACAGCAGTTAAAACCCTTACTCAAGTCTTTACTCAGATTACTTAATTGTATTTTAACTTGAAGAACGTTCAATTATTTTCTACCTCTTCTGAGTTCTTTTGTTTTTACAGACATTTCTGGCCTATAATTTGTATCAAGGTCTGTTCTCAATGTGTAGGAATTGTGCCAAAAGTTTTATTTACACAAAAACAATTTAAATTTTATTGCCAGGTACCTCTTGCAGAAGCAAGTTATTAAATTAAAATTTATTTCAAATGTATTTTGTAAGTCTACTATTTTTTAATTAAATTGTTGAAAATGCTATTAATAATTTTTGAAGCTTCATTAATGGAACGTTTTTTCTGGATATAAAACATTTTCTTTAATTAGTCTCTTGTTTTTATGAAGTTCATGGTCCAATATTTTACCATAAATGTCCATTTCATAATCTTTGCTGCACATTTGATTGTAATGTATTATATTTATTTGGTTCTCACTGGAATCTGTAATGTTATAATAATTATTTTTTTCTTTTATTAATTTTTCTTTAAATGATCTTATTCTACTGTTATCACGGATCACTCTTTGCGGGTTTGCAGAAAGTTTTCTGTTCAATGGTTGTGTACGCAGATACATTTTAATTTTGTACAACTCTGGGCAGCTGGTACCTTGGCTATGCCATCAGGACACAGTAAAATAAGTAGAATGATGTATTCGCGAGCTTGTGTTGACTGGGGTTAGGGATGCTTTCTTGCCGGAGGGTGAATACAAAAATAAAATGTACCCTTTCAAAATATTCCCAAAATAAAATTATTTTGAAAAACACTAAAACATAGAGGCAATTCAAAGTTTATAAAACAAACCAACAGGGGGTAACAGGCAGGCCATTGAAGATGTGCTCATCTCAGCTAAGTTTAATGGTTTGAACTTGCTAAAATACCTACCCCTGACTGACCGACAGTGCACACATATGATAATTTGGTTTTAAACAGTCCTTGGAAAGTGCTTGAATTTGTTTTGTTTGGAAGAGTACGAACCTTGAAAGTGTTTTGGGATACTGTAGAAGTTCTGACACATCACCAGCACTTTTTTAAAAGAAAATTGTCAGAAGGACTGGAAATAGATAAAAAAAAAAAAGAAGAGGTACAACATTAAATGATTTGAAAGGTTGGAATTTACCTCATGAATGGCAACACCTACTATAGCTGTAGTCCTCAGGAAGGGTAGTGGCACTACCCAAAAATTTGATTTAAAAATATCCTTTATTCCGTAGTAAAAACCTGTAAGTTTGAAATAGTTGTAATGCATTAAGTCTAGGAATAACCATGCCATCAATTAATACCATGCTGCCCCCCTCCCTTTTTTGCCATTTACTTTTTTCTCTGATAAAAATATTCCAGAACTCTAAAAACTGTTTTTGTTTACTTGCTGCATGTGACACTGATATAGTTTTGTGACCATCTGCCAGTTATATTCTCAGCTGTGTCAGAGGGGGCGGGGGGGCAACTATGAATAATAACTAGTGCATGTAATTAGTGCTTGAAGTAAAATTATGGGTAAACTGCATGGTTCAATTATAAATATTTTTAATGTCTTCATTTTGTTAGGGCAGAAGTTCTGCCCTTTGCAAATTCAGTCGTGTACATACACGAGTTTGTAGTCATGGACCACTGAAGGCGAGTGGGCTGATGGAAAAAGCATTCATATGATTATTCTGCATTTCCTTTGTATAAAAGAATTTGAATTTTTGCATATAAAAAGTACATGTTCTTAGAACAATATTATCAAGTCATGTAGCAAAGATATCGTAGAGTAAAAATATAAACTCACGTATCTTACTAGCTTCAGCGACTTTTTCACGTTATCTTGAGCTGTTGCCTATGCCAAAAGGTCATTCAAGCAAATGTGGCATTGCTGTTTTTTTAACAATAAATATCTATTGTAACCTAATATTTTAATATACTGTTAATAATAATTTAACTCTAAAATAAAAAAAAACCTAAACATTTACATTTATAAAACAGACATTTCATTGTTAATTAAAATTCAGTCAAAATACCTAACTAATTAACTAAAATACTTACATATTAAAACCTTTAGTTATCTATACTATATACAAATACATTCTTAACATACTGAATGCTCCCTTGAACACAAAAACATAAATAGCCATCACAAGTCGAGAAATAGCCATGACATCAATTATTACCAAGTTTGATGGTATTGTTAAACAATATGGTATGTTTAATAGATATGAGTTTGAATAACTCAGTATCCAATTAATCTAGTTCCTTTTCACCATCATGATGGGTGTGAGTAGGCTGTATGTAAACATGGTGGAATGACACATGTTGAACTTCAAAACTATGTGAAAGTAACCATAATCAAAAGTCCATCCTAAACTAGATCTGCCACTAAAGATCATTATTCTACATTTTCTTTGTAAGAAAAAAAGACATTTCTTTTTCATATTAAAAAATACAGAATGTTATTATTGAAATTATTATTATTGTAACAAACACTCATGAAATGTGGCAGCAGGGATTATTTCTTTGCTTGTGATGATAGGTATGCAGTCTTTTGTAAACAAAGTGGATTAATACATGAAACTACATGATGAACTGAGATTTGGTAACCAACCTCCAAAAAATCTTCACATTATGCAGAAATTTTAATTTATTATTTTAAATTGGTGTTAAATTACAGGGATTACTAGTAATATTTTACTTTACGCTGTTTGTCAAATTTTCAGGTATAACGCATCATGAGCATTGACTCAAGGCATCATCTCCAACGCATCATGAGCATTGACTCAAGCATGGATGTAGAAATTGAGAGGAGACATTCCTAATTCTTCCATGCGAACCACATGAAGTGGGATTTGTTGGGATTTTGCTCTTTCATGCTAATAGTAGTATCTATTAAAGGTAGCACCTTTTGTGAAGAAGGAATGTTAAAAATGTTAAACAGCTGTTAGAAATTCCCCAACAGCTCATTGATTTTTTAACTTGATAAATATAAAACAAAATTTACATGAAAAGTATGAATTCCAAATATTAATAAAAAATAAATCTACATGGAAGCTAAACATGAAAATGCTGAAATATATTCTGAAACATGAAACCAAGTTCTACTCTGGCAAATCAGTTCAAGAAAAAGTACTGGCTTCTAAAAATAAAAAAAAAATTGTTGGAAGTACATGCAAGCAGGTAGTCAGTGCTCTAAAGGTTGTCAAGCACATGGAAGGATATGGCACAGGCTTCAAAAACTCTCCCTCGGGTATCTCCTCTAGATTCCTACCTCCATAGACTCGATGGAGTGGGTATTGCCACTCGGCCATTTTGGCCATCAATTGTGGCTCCTCTTTTTAATTTATACACCTTTTTCCAAATTTCTGTTCACAAAGTGCTGCTGATGACATAAAATTTAATGACCAAAAACACTAGACATTACCACTTGAGTGGCACCACCTATTTCTTTGTGTCAGTCCTGAGAGATTAAAGTACAACCTGAAAATTAGATATTTAGTGCGAAGTAAGACATCCATGGGGATGTAAGGTCAGGTGATGCGTAACATCACAGCCTCTCCTTGACAAATGTCAACCCCGCCTTCTCGTGGTGCATCCTGTTCCCACTAAAGGGGCTCTGACGACCGCAAATAGCGGTATAACTATACCATCGGGATCAGAGGAAATGCTATCCCACACTCACCAACCCGCTTGGCCAGCGTGGTGAGTTATGGCCAAACACCTCCAAAATGACTCTACAACTTAAATCTTGGCCCTCAGTCTCCGGCAGCTGGAATGTACCTGGCCAAGGCAGCGGCCAGTGCGACATGAAGGCAGAGGGTGCTAAGAATCCCCGGAGGACCGGACTAGGCTGCCATTTGATGCTGACCTTGGCTACCTACAACGGACGCTCCCTATCTTCTGATTCAAGGCTTCTTGAATTGGAAGAGGAATTACAAAGGATCAAGTGGGACATCGTCGGGCTAAGTGAGGTAAGGAGAAAAGGAGATCTCATTGAACTGAAAAGTGGACATCTCTTCTATTATCGTGGGACAGATACTGGCAGAACTAGTGGTGTTGGATTTATAATAAACAAGAAACTGAAGGATAAAGTGGTAGAAGTTGAAAGTTCCTCTGACAGAGCTGCACGACTCGTTATCCAACTATCGAGAAGATACCAGGCTCAGATTATTCAAACTTATGCACCCACCACAAGTCATCCTGAAGAAGAAATTGAAGAATTTTATGAGGAAATTCGTCATCTAAATAATAAAGGTAAGCAGCACTTGAAGATAATTATGGGAGATTTCAATGCAAAAATAGGGCACCGGCAACAGAATGAAACTTCAGTAGGTAAATTCGGTCACGGCAACAGAAACCAGCGTGGAAATACTCTCGTTGAGTTTGCAGAGGCAGAAGGATTTTTCATCTTGAATTCCTTTTTCAAGAAAAAGCCACACAGGAAATGGACATGGAGACATCCAATTGGGACGACAAGTGAAATTGATTTTATTATGTGTAACAAAAAATTCGTCATCGAAGACTGCAGTGTGCTGAACAAGTTCAACACAGGTAGTGACCATAGATTGGTGAGATGTAAGATGCACCTCAACACTAAACTGGAACGTGGCAAGCTCATAAGACAAACAGAATGTATTGACATAACCAACCTTAAAAAACACCATAATACTTTCAAGTTGGAACTGAAGAACAGATTCTCTGCTTTAGAAGGCCTAACATCTGAAGAAGTGGATATTTCGGAAGTTAACAGAAAAGTAACCAAAGCTCTTATGGAAACAGCAACAAAATTAGCTGGGTCTAAGAACAAGTTGCATGTAAACAAATTATCAGGAAAAACCAAAATGTTGATGCAAAAAAGAAGAGAGATGAGGACAACTAAAGAAGATGTGACTTCCAAAGTGGAATATATAGAGCTATGCAAGACAGCATGAAAAAGTATCACTGAAGACGTAAGGAAATTCAACTGTGAGCTAGTGAGGAAAGCAATTGAAGACAACCAAAGCCTAAAGATAGCAAAGGGACATCTCAGTAAGGGAAGAAAACAGATTATGGCTCTGAGAAAAGAAGATGGTTCTATAACAAGAAATAGAGGCGAAATTTTGACAAGAGTGAAAGATTTCTACTCCAAATTATATGAAAGGGATGATACATGTACTCCAGACATCATGAAAGGTACCAGAGTTCTTCCAGTCCTCCCAGCAGAAGTTGCTCATGCAATCAAGAACATGAAGCGGGGGAAAGCTCCAGGAGAAGATGGAATTACTATAGACATCATACAAGAAGCAAGTGGAGAAATTGAAACAGTACTCGCCCAAATTTTCACTCGATGCCTTAATGAAGGGAAGATTCCTGAGGATTGGAACAATGCTACAATGATCCTGCTACATAAAAAAGGTGACATTGAGGATCTCAGGAACTACAGACCTATCAGCCTCCTATCAGTGGTTTATAAAATCTTCACTAAAGTTCTTTCACACCGCTTGAAGGTAACACTGGACATGGCTCAACCGAGAGAACAAGCTGGATTCAGGAGTGGCTACAGCACAATAGATCATATCCACGTACTGAGAGAACTAATTGAAAGAGCGAGGGAATATGAACTTCCATTGTGCATGGCTTTTATCGATTATGAAAAAGCCTTTGATTCGGTGAAACCATCAGCAGTTACCACGGCTCTGAAATCCTGCGGTATTGAAGATGCATACATTAATATTATTAATAACATCTATGAAAATGCAAGTGCAAAGATTCGGCTGTTTGAAAATACAACACACATAAAAATTGGAAAGGGAGTGAGACAAGGTGACACCATATCTTCCAAGCTCTTTAATGCCACATTGGAAAATGTCTTTCAATCACTGAACTGGGAAAACAAAGGGATAAAGATTAATGGAGATTATCTAACCCACCTTCGTTTTGCTGATGACGTAGTCATTTTTGCAACTACCCCATCAGAGCTGCAGAGTATGATCCAGGAACTTGCTGACAAGAGTAAAGAAGTGGGATTAAAAATGAACTTTCAGAAGACAAAAGTGATGTTCAATGTTTTTACAAGAAATGAAGATTTATCGATTGATGGAGAACAACTGGAGATAACAGATACGTATGTTTATCTTGGACAGCAGATATCAAGTGAGGGTCACATTGATGAAGAAATTAATCGGCGTACAAAACTTGCCTGGAGAGCTTTTGGAAGAAACAGCATAATTTTCAAGAGCAATATGCCATTATGTCTTAAAAGAAAAGTGTTTGATCAATGCATCCTTCCAGTGCTTACGTATGGTGCAGAGACGTGGACCTTAACTAAAAGAGACATACAAAGGCTGCAGACAACTCAAAGAAGCATGGAGAGGTGCATGCTTGGTATAACCAGGAGAGATAAGAAGAGGAACTCGTGGATCCGAAAAATGACGAGAGTGGAAGACATCATGATCAGAGTTAAATCCCTGAAATGGCAATGGGCTGGACATACTGCCAGAAGGACAGACCATAGATGGACAGCCGAAATTTTAGATTGGATTCCAAGGGACAGGAAAAGACCCAGAAAAAGACCACATGGGAGATGGGTGGATGAAATTCGTAAATATGCGGGAGTGACATGGAGGAGACTGGCACAAGACAGACCGTTGTGGAGGAAACTTGGGGAGACCTTCGTCCAACAGTGGATTGATAATGGTTGACAATGATGATGATGATGAAGACATCCATAAATTAACTTCAATTGAGTAATAGTCATTGGGGTTGCCATGACTTCATTAATTCAGATTATTATTTCAGCAGGAAACTCAAGTTCACTTTTATTCTTTTTGGCAGAGTAAGTCAAGTTTTGGTGTCACTGATTTTTTATATACTCACTAGCAAACAGACCTGCTTGTTTATATATTAAGATAATGCAACGCAGTTTGTCGCAAATATTTATTTTTTCAAGTCGATTGTGGTTTCGCTGGGTATTGACCTAGCTTCATCAGGATGGATTCATCTTGATGAAGCTAAGTCAATACCCAGCAAAACCATGATCAACTTAAAAAAATAAATATTTGTGACAAACTACGTTGTATTTTCTTAATATATATAATCGTCACAAGTCTGTAGTCTTTGCGATCAAAAAGACCTGGTTGTTGCCTGGGTCTAACCAAAAATACATGAGCCAGCTTCTGGGCAAGTGTTTTCCTGAAATTATGAATAGGATATATGGCACAGAAACATTTAATTTAAATATCTTCCAGTAATAAACAGAAAGGAATTAAAAACAGAAAATTAATAAATCTGTATTTTTGCCAGCAGAATTGGCTAAAACCATTAGTCTTTATTGACTGTGAATGTAGGAAATTTGAAATATTTGAAACATGAACATTTTTATGTTACGTTGTAATCCAATATACAATTCTTCCAAAGCACAAGTAAGTTTATCAATGAAGAGCCTTTGGGTCAGTGGTGTTGAAGGTTCTTCCATTTGGATCCAAGATAAAGAGGATTTCATTCTTGCCAACTCTGCAACTACCAACTTACAGTTGGTAATAGGAAAAGCATGGAGTTTGCAAGTTCAGTCCAACAACTTTTAATGATTGACCATGTGTGTTGTGAATTATCTTTGCAAAACTGTGACAAACAGGAAACTCTAGATGTTTAAACTGTAATGGAAGGTAAGGTGGGATGATTGAAATGTGTGGGATAAAAACGTGGTCTCTTGCAACATGGCCGGTTATGGTGGTAGCTTTGATGATATTTAACATGAGTTTTTGACAGGTAATCATATTCTATTGTAGGATGTTGGTGGATCCAGGTTATTTCAAGATGAAATAAATAGTTGAGATGAGAGGTGGGAGAATTCGTAAACAAAGGAGTGGCAATGTTAAGCTTTAAAGAAATGAAATGTGAAAAAAACATGAGTTTGCTTGCATTTCATTTCTAGTATTCTATTTGCATTTCATTGAAATATACTTTCTCTCTAAAAGATTGATGGAACTATTTTTGTAAAAATAGTTGAACTATTTATAGCATCTGTAGCACATACAGAGCTGCAGTCTCTCACTTAAACCCACAAATGCTGCAAGGGAAGGTTACGTGTAACACTTCAGAAGTCAAACACCACAAACGGCAAGATCAAATTTCAAACTGTAAATTGTGCACGCTTTGTCAAATTCAAATCAATGGTTAAACAAACTTAGTCAAAATCTTTTTATAATCTTTTTATATCTTTTTATAGAAATACTTGGAACTGTTTGTAGTGCATGGCAACAGAGAGAGAGAGAGAGAGCTGCAGTCTAAAATGTAAATAGACTTGCCAACAGAAGAAGGATATACATAACACTTCAAAGTGCAGCCCAAATATTTCGGCCCAACCTATTAATATTGCTGCTTCTATCGTGTTTGGCATGAGATTCTCATGATGTACGGTACAGTGCAATGAAGAATTGTTGCGTTTATGCAAAGTGTAACGAAATTTGCTGTGTGAGATATAATGTCACAGCAAAACTACAAGATCAAATTTCAGCAATTATTGTAAACCTTATAAATTAATCAAAATTTTGCAAATTTGAATTTCTAAAAAGGGCTCTGAGGTGCATACATTTGTGTACCTCTTCAGGTTTTTGCCAAATTTCAGACCTCTGTGTTCTGTGATTTCTTCTGTAGGCAACTGACAGATAGGATGACAGACAAAGGGACACACACAGTAAATTTATTATTATAGGTAAGTTGGATTCAATGTTCTTTTTGAGATCAGTATTCTATCTGTCATGAAAGGAATCAAAATACTGGTAGTTTTACTTTCCTGTTTGGCAGTCATTGTGCTTTTGGATAATAATATACATAGTGCGATAAAGTTCAGAGACTAGATACATAGCATGCCAACAGATGGCAGTACACAGATGTGCGATCAGCGGTCGAGGACAGTGACCTTCACGAGTCATTGCACTGAATGGCGTCATTCTGTGAACATCAGGTGCTGTGCTACATGATATTTGGTGACTACATGCACAACACAGCTGCGATTTGAGTATGGACTGCAAACTAAAGCAGCGAGCGACATCAAATTCCACGTGAAACTCGGCAAATCGGGAATGAAGACGCATGAAATGTTGCGACATGCTTATGGCGATGAAGCAATGAGTCATGCGAGGTGTTTTGAGTGGCACTGGAAGACGACGAGAGGTCAGGGTGACCCTCCACGAGCAAAACCCCCGAATATGTGGACAAAATTAGGGAACTGGTGCATGAGGATCTTCAGAGAACCATTCAAGATATTGCTACCATCGTCAGTGTGTCATACAGTACAGTGCAAACAATTCTGACGTCGGTTTTGAACATGCACCGCATTGCTGCAAAGTTTGTGCCAAAGATTTTGAATCGTGAACAAATATGCAGCAACTCGCAGAGCATAGCAACACGCCAGTTTTTCAGCCATAGAAGAAATAATCCCTTCGTCACCCGCCTTACTCACCGGATTTGGCCCTCTGCGACTTCTTTCCGTTCCTGAAGATGAAACTTAAGCTCAAGGGTTGCCGTTTTGAAACCGTGGACAAGATCCAGCGCGAATCGCAGACAGTGCTTGACACGATTCGCGAACAAGACTCCCAGGGAGCGTTCCAACAGCGGCAAAAACGCTGGCAGCGGTGTATCGCCGTCCAAGGAGACTACTTTGAGGGAGATCATAGCCAGACTTAAGTAACGTAAGTACTTTGTTGTATATCGGCCTAGTCTCAAAACTTTCTGATCGGACCTCATATTATGAAAATTTGATATAATGAAATAATCGTTTGCTGTGGTTTAATACATTAGAACTTGGTAAACTGTTTTAAAATTAATGAATCACTATGTACAGTAGAACTCCAATTATCCAGACTCCAGATATACAAAACTCCAATTATCCGGATCGCTTGTTCTTTCAAGGACAAGTAAAATTAAGATTTTTGTTAATTTATTTACGTGGTTTTAGTTTTTTCGTTCATTTAAATAATACAAAATGATAATGCAGTACAGCAGATATTTATTTTTGAAACTGTATAACATTTGTTATTATAAAATACAATAAATTAAAAAAATTAAATCCCCTCTCTTCGATTAATAAATACGTATTCCGCCTACAGAAAGAAGACAACCCAATTATCTGGATTTTCCGAATATCAGATGGGCTGTGGTCCAAGTTAATCCAGATAATTGGAGTTCTGCTGTACTTTCATGTCACAAAGTCAAATTCTCCCTATCTTCATTTTAAACAACCAAATCCTTACAAATGCGTTATTTTGCACCTTGTAATCATAAAAATGTTATCAAATTTTTATTATAAAATTTTGTACTTTAAATGTATATATATATTTATCTTTGTATATATTTTCATTAATTTTCACAAGCCTTTAATTGAAGAATTTGATTCTAATGTGAGTGATCAGGGAAAAGGCACTGCATTTATGGTATTTTATCTGCCAGAAAACTAATAATTGAAAAAGTGTTTTGTAGTGTACTGTCTTGCATCAACAGATTTTGTCACCACAGCCTTTTAAAAATGTAGTTGGCTTCATTTATCTTAAAATTTTTAATTAATATATCAAAGATGTCATGCATTTTTAGTTAAATTTATTTTGTTATTCTTTTTGTTTTGGTTTTCCAACACACAGCTGTTGTCGAAGCCCAAGACATTCGCAAGAATCTTGCACCCCTTACAAAACTGGTGCAAGACTTTGAATCAAAAGATCTTGCTGGTATAAAAAGTCTCCTTCATCCTTTAATACATTCTGTTGCATTCTCCTGGAAAAACTGTGATCATTTAAGGATAAGGCCATCGAGAATTGGTTCTTTGATACGATGCATAACCAATCTCCTTATCAGACTGGTGAGTAAACATTTTTTTATATTTGATAATGCCTGAATAGGTGTCAAAAAGTGAGACATTCACTTAGTTCTAATACATTTAAAAGTTTCATATCCCCATTGTAAAAATTGATGAAAGACATGGAATTAAAAAAAAGTCTTCCTAATATAGAGAAAACAAAATCTTTATCTTTTGATGCAGTAATTTAAGGATCAGGCTAATGAGAATTTGCTCCTCCATTTGATATTTAGTTAATCTTTTGCTCAGAGTGGTGAATAACTTAATTTTATATTTGTTCATTCCAGTCAGGCACAGGGTGACCAGACGTCCAGCTTTTGGAGGACTTTCCTCCTTTTCTTACCATGTCCTGTCCTCCAGGTATTAAGGGAAACAGCCAAATGTTTGGCTTTTTTCAATAAAGAATAATTCAAATACATTTTGATCAAAATTTTCTATTGTAATCATATGTCCTCTAAAGCTACTACTAAAATGTATTCATTCATTTCTGGATTGTCACTTTTGCCCTCCCTCCTTCCCAGGTTCAGTTTATCCTGCAATCCTGCAGCTGCCTGCTGCAGTGCGTCACTTGTGAGTCCAGAGTATGTGCATTCATATTTATTTTTGTATAAATTTATTGTCCTCCTTTTCTCGAAATGGTCTTTTTTAATGAAAAGTCCTCCAATTCCAAAAAGTCATCTGGTCAGGCATGAATTTTTTTTTAAATTCTTACCTATCCTCAGAGACATCTTGCAAACGTCCATAATTATTTTCTTTAATGTTAATGAAATATTTGTTTGAAAAACTGTGAACGGATATTTAACAAACCAATCAAGCATTAGTGCAATAGAATTATTTCATAAAAAGGTTTACAGAGGAAGAATGTACTAAAGGCAAATACCTTTAAATATGAGGCAGATTTGTGGAGAAAACATAAATTACCTGTGTATGGATTGTTTAAATTTATATTATTATATGTTGTGTGAGGAAAACAAAAACTTGTTAATTTCAACATAACAATGCATTTTTCTTTTATATATATATATATATATATATATCATCATCATCATTGTCAACCATTATCAATCCACTGCTGGACGAAGGTCTCCCCAAGTTTCCTCCACAACGGTCTGTCTTGTGCCAGTCTCCTCCATGTCACCCCTGCATACTTTCGAATTTCATCCACCCATCTCCCATGTGGTCTTCTTCTGGGTCTTTTCCTGTCCCTTGGAATCCAATCTAAAATTTCAGCTGTCCATCGATGATCTGTCCTTCTGGCAGTATGTCCAGCCCATTGCCATTTCAGGGATTTAACTCTGATCATGATATCTTCCACTCTTGTCATTTTTCGGATCCACGAGTTCCTCTTCTTATCTCTCCTGGTTACACCAAGAATGCACCTCTCCATGCTAAATTGAGTTGTTTGCAGCCTTTGTATGTCTCTTTTAGTTAAGGTCCACGTCTCTGCACCATACGTAAGCACTGGAAGGATGCATTGATCAAACACTTTTCTTTTAAGACATAATGGCATATTGCTCTTGAAGATTATGCTGTTTCTTCCAAAAGCTCTCCAGGCAAGTTTTGTACGCCGATTAATTTCTTCATCAATGTGACCCTCACTTGATATCTGCTGTCCAAGATAAACGTACGTGTCTGTTATCTCCAGCTTTTCTCCATCAATCGATAAATCTTCATTTCTTGTAAAAGCATTGAACATCACTTTTGTCTTCTGAAAGTTCATTTTTAATCCCACTTCTTTACTCTTGTCAGCAAGTTCCTGGATCATACTCTGCAGCTCTGATGGGGTAGTTGCAAAATGACTACGTCATCAGCAAAACGAAGGTGGGTTAGATAATCTCCATTAATCTTTATCCCTTTGTTTTCCCAGCTCAGCGACTGAAAAACACCCTCCAATGTGGCAGTAAAGAGCTTCGGAGATATGGTGTCACCTTGTCTCACTCCCTTCCCAATTTTTATGTGTGTTGTATTTTCAAACAGCCGAATCTTTGCACTTGCATTTTCATAGATGTTATTAATAATATTAATGTATGCATCTTCAATACCGCAGGTTTTCAGAGCCATTGTAACTGCTGATGGTTTCACCGAATCAAAGGCTTTTTCATAATCGATAAAAGCCATGCACAATGGAAGTTCATATTCCCTCGCTCTTTCAATTAGCTCTCTCAGTACGTGGATATGATCTATTGTGCTGTAGCCACTCCTGAATCCAGCTTGTTCTCTCGGTTGAGCCATGTCCAGTGTTACCTTCAAGCGGTGTGAAAGAACTTTAGTGAAGATTTTATAAACTACTGATAGGAGGCTGATAGGTCTGTAGTTTCCGAGATCCTCAATGTCACCTTTCTTATGTAGCAGGATCATTGTAGCGGTGTTCCAATCCTCAGGAATCTTTCCTTCATTAAGGCATCGAGTGAAAATTTGGGCGAGTACTGTTTCGATTTCTCCACTTGCTTCTTGTATGATGTCTACAGTAATTCCATCTTCTCCTGGAGCTTTTCCCCGCTTCATGTTCTTGATTGCATGTGCAACTTCTGCTGGAAGGACTGGAGGAACTCTGGTACTGGTATCTTTCATGATGTTTGGAGTGCATGTATCATCCCTTTCATATAATTTGGAGTAGAAATCTTTCACTCTTGTCAACATTTTGCCTCTATTTCTTGTTACAGAACCATCTTCTTTTCTCAGTGCCATAATCTGTTTCCTTCCCTTACTGAGATGTCCCTTTGCTATCTTTAGGCTTTGGTTGTTTTCAATTGCTTTCCTCACTAGTTCACAGTTGAATTTTCTTACGTCTTCAGTGATACTTTTTCTTACTGTCTTGCATAGCTCTATATATTCCACTTTGGAAGTTACATCTTCTTTAGTTGTCCTCATCTCACTTCTTTTTTGCATCAACATTTTCGTTTTTCCTGATAATTTGTTTACATGCAACTTGTTCTTAGACCCAGCTAATTTTGTTGCTGTTTCCATAAGAGCTTTGGTTAGTTTTCTGTTAACTTCAGAGATGTCCACTTCTTCCGATGTTAGGCCTTCCAAAGCAGAGAACCTGTTCTTCAGTTCCAACTTGAAGGTATTATGGTGTTTTTTAAGGTTGGTTATGTCAATAGGTTTTGTTTGTCTTATGAGCTTGCCACGTTCAAGTTTAGTGTTGAGGTGCATCTTACATCTCACCAATCTATGGTCACTACCTGTGTTGAACTTGTTTAGCACACTGCAGTCTTCTATGACGAATTTTTTGTTACACATAATAAAATCAATTTCACTTGTCGTTCCATTTGGATGTCTCCATGTCCATTTCCTGTGTGGCTTTTTCTTGAAGAAGGAGTTCAAGATGAAAAACCCTTCTGCCTCTGCAAACTCAACGAGAGTATTTCCACGCTGGTTTCTGTTGCCATGACCGAATTTACCTACTGAAGTTTCATTCTGTTGCCGTTGCCCTATTTTTGCATTGAAATCTCCCTTAATTATTTTCAAGTGCTGCTTACCTTTATTATTTAGATGACAAATTTCTTCATAAAATTCTTCAATTTCTTCTTCAGGATGACTTGTGGTGGGTGCATAAGTTTGAATAATCTGAGCCTGGTATCTTTTCGAGAGTTGGATAGCAAGTCGTGCAGCTCTGTCAGAGGAACTTTCAACTTCTACAACTTTATCCTTCAGTTTCTTGTTTATTATAAATCCAACACCACTAGTTCTGCCAGTATCTGTCCCACGATAGTAGAAGAGATGTCCACTTTTCAGTTCGATGAGATCTTCTCCTTTTCTCCTTACCTCACTTAGCCCCACGATGTCCCACTTGATCCTTTGTAATTCCTCTTCCAATTCAAGAAGCCTTGAATCAGAAGATAGGGAGCGTCCATTGTAAGTAGCCAAGGTCAGCATCAGATGGCAGCCTAGTCCGGTCCTCCGGGGATTCTTAGCACCCTCTGCCTTCATGTCGCACTGGCCGCTGCCTTGGCCAGGTACATTCCAGCTGCCGGAGACTGAGGGCCAAGATTTAAGTTGTGGAGTCATTTTGGAGGGGTTTGGCCATAACTCACCACGCTGGCCAAGCGGGTTGGTGAGTGTGGGATAGCATTTTCTCTAATCCCGACGGTATAGTTATACCGCTATTGGCGGTCGTCAGAGCCCCTTTAGTGGGAACAGGATGTACCACGAGAAGGCGGGGTTGACATTTGTCAAGGAGAGGCTGTGATGTTACGCATCACCTGACCTTACATCCCATATATATATATATATATATATATATATATCTGTTGATCAATAAAAGAATGAATGTAATTGGTAAACAACTTTTTATAAATCTTTTATACTGAAATTTGCATAAATTTCAAGGTGTGACCAAAGTCTTAGTCATGTTAACAGTGTTGGGTATATTAAATTTGAGTAGTGCATAAGGTAACAATGGCTGATGTAAATAAAATTAGATGCCCCAATGCAGTGGTCTAAGCATTAGCTTCTAGCCATTTGTCTGAGTGGGCCCAGGTTCAACTCCTGGGTGAGGAATAGGTGGTGTGATTGCCTTATGGCACTGGCTTTCTCCTTTCCCTGGAACCAGCTGCCTTAAATTAGGGATACGTGACTGCTTATAGCCCTTTGAGTTGCTCTTGATTGCCATTACTCCCTCCCTCAAGAACAAATTGTTATGCAGTGATAGTTACATTAGACAAATTATGGGAATTACTTAGGAATAAGGATGTTAATTCTTAGCGTCAAATTTTCGGGTAGTAATCCCACCCTTCATCAGGACGAACACTACAGTAAGTGATATATTATTAAAATAACCAATCACTTACCCGAAAGATCATGGTCACTTTTCTCCTTTAACGTGCTTGAAGTGTTAAAGGAGAAAAGTGACCATGATCTTTTGGGTAAGTGATTGGTTATTTTAATAATATATCATTAATGAATTGCACGTAAATATGCGCACTTTACTGGTGTTTTAATTCCTTAAAATGTGCAAATATTATACTACAGTAAGTGTTGCCAACATTGGGTAAAACTCCAACCTTTAAAATCATTTAATGTAGTTCCTCTTCTTCTCTCAATCTCAAGACCTTCCAACAGTTTTCTCTTGAAGAAATGCTTTTGGTGGGTCGCTAAGAATTAACATCCTTATTCCTAAGTAATTCCCATAATCTGTCTAATGTAACTGTCATATGATCATTTAGGAAAGCCATGAATTCATTTATTACTTTGTTATGCAATTTGATTAGTGCATTTTTATTTTACTTTGTTAGTTAATTAATTTGCCCTGCATGCCATCCTATTGCAGCTCAGGCAATGCTGTTTAATATTGGGTTGATGCATAAGCTCATGCCATTTTATTTCACGAGTGTTTCCCAGGTCGGTAGTGATGGTGCAGATGGCCAGTTGTATATCAGAATGTAGCCAGTAATACAGTGTATCTAAATTATATTGCGTTGTGTGATTGTGGCCAATGGTTTTTTGGGTTTCAGGTCTGTAAGTATGGAGTGTCAAGTAGAGAGGAATGAACATTTCCGACATCTGCTCCTCTACTAATTTAACAAGGGATTCACAGCTGCCGAGACTACTCGAAAAATTTGTGCTGTGTATTAGGAGGATGCTATTGCTCCGAGGACAGCCCGCAAATGGTTTGAGCGGTTCTGAGGTGGCAATTTTGACCTCAACGACTCTCCACGCTCAGGTCGTCCATCCCATTTTGATGAGGATCATTTGAACCATCTCATCCACTTGGATCCGCATCAAACCACACTCAAATTAGCCATTGAGATGGACTGATCAGGCCACAGAAGTGCGACACCTGGAACGTATGGGAAAGGTCCAGAAATTGGTGTCTTGGATGCCTCACACTCTCACAGAGGACAACGAGAATCAGCGTGTTGCCATATGTGGTTCCTTGCTTGCCCATTATTACAAATGTTCTCAGCAACACAAACCCTTTCTGTCACTTATTGTTACTGGAGATGAAAAGTGGCGCCTGTATGTGAATTTCAGGCATCGGAGGGAATGGTTAAACCCAAACAAGACTCCCACACCCTGTCCAAAACATGACCTTCATCCTGCAAAGATCATGTTGTGTGTCTGGTGGGAAATGCTGCCGAGGAATCGGACCATCAACGCTGCGCTCTATTGTGAGCAACTCCGCCGTGTGGAGGGAGCAATTCAGCAGAAACGGCCACATCGGCACCATGGTGTCCTTCTCTAACACAATCATGCATGCCCTCACAGTGCAAACATGACTAAAATGGCCATTCAGGACACAAAATGGGAGATCCTTCCACACCCGGCCTATTCTCCAGATGTCGTCTCTTCAGACTGTCACCTGTTCTGATCTCTGTTGAATGCACTCCGTGGCAGAACATTCAACAATGCTGTTGATCTGCAGAATTTCCTTGATGATTTCTTTGCAGCAAAACCTGCATGTTTTTTCAAGAATGGCATTGCAGACCTATCCAGATGTTGGGACACCATTGTAAAGAAGGTGGGGGGATAGGCCTACATAGTTGATTGATTCCGTTTTCCCTTCTAATGTAATACATTCCTGTACCCAATAGTTGTTAGCACATAGCTTTGCTAACAACTATTAAATAAGTTTAGTTTCTGTGAAATTCAGACCATATAATAAATGCACCTTAATGGAAACAAGAAGTGGCTAAGGCCAAAGTTGTGGTTTTTTCTCAGTATAGATATTTTTCATAGGACTTGTCAGAAATCAGAAATTATTTTGAAATTCATGTGCCAAAGCAACACTGTTCTTCAGAAATTTGGTTAGGATATTTCTTTTAGTTTTGTATTTCTTGCTGTTTTACTTCTTTTTTCTTTGTGTTTCTTGTAATTTTACTTTTATAAGCTTCATATCTGCTTTCTCTCTCTCTCTGTTTCTGTCAATCGATTTTTTTTCACCTTCTCTCACCATTTTTTTCTTTTTCCCTTTCTTCTAGTTCTTTTTCTTGCTGGTTTTCCCTTTCCTTTTTTTCAAGTGTTTTTTTCTGTCTCATTCCCCTCCCCCCATTCTGTCTGCCTCTCTGTTATTTCCCTCCTTTTTCATGTATCTTTCTACATCATCTTTACTACACCCTTCTTTCTGTGTCACTTCCTATCTTCTTCTTCCAGTCTGCTTGATATGTTTTCTCTTTGTCATTTTGTTTGTTTTTGCTCTCTCTCCTCCCCCTTTTCTCTCTTGGACTTTTGTAAATGTTTTCTCTTCATCATTTCTCTCTCTCTCTCTCTCTCTCTCTCTCTCTCTCTCTCTCTCTCTCTCTCTCTCTCTCTCTCTCTCTCTCTCTCTCTCTCTCTCTCTCTCTCTCTCTCTCTCTCTCTCTCTCTCTCTCTCTCTCTCTCTCTCTCTCTCTCTCTCTCTCTCTCTCTCTCTCTCTCTCTCTCTCTCTCTCTCTCTCTCTCTCTCTCTCTCTCTCTCTCTCTCTCTCTCTCTCTCTCTCTCTCTCTCTCTCTCTCTCTCTCTCTCTCTCTCTCTCTCTTATCAGTTTCTTCATGTGATTCTCTGTTCCTCCCAGTCTCTTTCTTTTTTCACATTCTCTTAGTTTCAGCCTACCAGATTATCTCCTCTTATTATTTCTCTCTCTATTACATACTGCCTTTTTGCCTCTCTCTCTGTCTCTGTCACTTTTGCTCTCCTTCCCACCCCTCATATATATCTCTCTGTCAGTATCCAGTTTCATTCCGATTTCCACTATTTTCCTCTCTGTGCATAATTTTACCCCTCTTCTTCCCATACATCCATCTCGATCTGTTACTTTTTCTGTTCATGCTACCCTGTCCCTTGTTTCCCTTTCCACCCTAAATTTACTTTCATCAACTTCTCTCCTTCCCTTCCCATTGCTTTGTCAGCATGCTGTTGAATAGTTCACATATCAAAAATTTCAGTACACATCTTAAAACTTTATCTCATTGAATATTTTCAACATAAGCTTTTTATTTTATCTCTGTTATATGTTGTAGAAATTATAATTCTTAAATTTGTAAAATTGCTTTGCCTTCTATACCTATCAAATAATTTCTGTTCTGAATGATTCTGATAGAATGGAATCTGTGTCCAAAGTAAATGTAAAATGGCAATTTCTTTAAATGAAAGTGTGATTTATTGCAGCACTTTTGATTTTTAGTAAACACTGAAAAATAATTAATCTGTTATGGCCCAATATCCTTGTGCATGCTTGTGATTCTGAAATTGCATTAAGATTCTCAGTCAGCCGTTTTGTAAATTTTTCTCAAAAACTAAGTTTACTTAGCCTATACTAAAATTAGGTATATTTTCCAGTGATAAATAATTACTATATATATAAATATCACTTTACTGCAGATTTGAATTTTGGTCATTTAATTAGTGCAAATGTGACAAGAAATGTCCAGTATCAGAAAACTGTTGCTGTATATATTTTCCCCCTTTCTAGAGCCAGCAGTTCCTTGACAGTTCAACACTGTTTCGTGGTGAGTTGGAAGATAGTGACCAAAAAGTCCAAACAGTGCTAGAAATGATTGCATTTTTCTTTTCATTTATGGAAAATACAGGGACGACATTACTGAATTTATTAAAGGTGAAGAAATTCCCCTTGGAATTTTGAAGACCACGAAGTATTTAAAAGACTAAACATTTTCATTGAGCGTCTGCAGATGATTAAGGTGAGTAAGTAATTTTAATGCTGTACCTCCTATTTAAAACTTAAATAATTTTAATGTTGTGCCTTCTATTTAAAACTTAAACACATGTGTTTTTAACTGTCAACAGCATAGCAATTGGCCTATCATGTGTGTATATTATTTGCTTGATGCTTCTTATACAATTAGGCTTCCATTTAGAAAAAGTATTCATTTAAGAATTTGTTAATCATGAGTAGCAGCAGCAATTGTTCTCAATCTGCTGCTGGTTGAAGGTCTCCTCAAGTCTTTTCATCAGCCCTCTGTTTTGAGCAGTTGTTTTCCAAGTCACCCCAGCATGTTTTTGAATTATCTTTTCCTTCTATGTGTGGTCTTCTGGGTCTTTCCCTGACCTTTGGTATCCAGTCTAGTATTGCAATTGTCCAACAGTGGCAAGTTTTTCTAGCAATACTTTGATCCAAAAGAATCAAATCTTGCAATCAGTGGTCTTTAATAAATTTGCTCTCATTTGCAGGCTAACTGAGATTTCCCAGTTAGCAGTTTGGCTAGCTTCCACAATGTAAGTCAAGTCAGATATGTTTTTTTTAGGTTCCTTGTTTCAGCCAATTATGCTTTAGGAAATCTGGAAAACTCACTTAATTTGAAGAATATGTTTTTTTACCACTGTTTTAAAGTAACATAATTTTCCACTACAATCTACTTTGTTTTGTAACATGCTACTGATACAACTGCATTTTTCTACTTGTAGTGATGTTACATGTTGTGATATTCTAAAAGTGGCATGCTACTGTCTCATTGCTACTTCTGATTACTGGTAAATAGCATGTTAATATTTACAAATGTGGGCATATTGTTCAATTTTTGGAAGTAATATATCACTATACCATAATCTTGCTGAAAAATTTGCTCTGATACTATATGATACACTTTTCATGTATTATATGGAAAAATGTAGTATCTATAGTATAGAGAAAGAAAAATAAGAGATCCAAAAGAAAGTAAAGGAAAAATAATATATATTTCTTCCATCTGTTAAAGAATTGATTAAACATAAGGAAGGTATGTAATAGATACTGAACAAATAAGTAACATATTATAATACTTAAATAGTATAACTATACTAGTGATCCAAAATTTCTTGGCATAGAATAGAAATAAAAGTTTCCAAGCTTTTGCACATCAACCAGATGGCTTTCTCAAGGAAGGTAGACAGCTAACTGCAAGCTGGATAATAGAATGGTTGAACAATTTGAATGTGGTGACATCACAATAACGAATATATGTGAACGTAATCAGGTATTCAAAGACATGAGGCGTTATGCTCGTTTTGGCAACACGGAATTCTGGAAGAAAAATCAAGAGGCAGTCAATATTTGAAGAACTGGTTCCAAACTCGTGGGAACTCCAGTGAGATGCTATCATTGCACAACTAGCTGTTGGTTATGATCTCCAAAGTTTTGCAAATGGCAGTAGATTTTGGGGTGGAGTAGGAAGCTAATTTCTTTATGTCATCCCACATAGGAGCAGCGGACTTGAACTTGACTTCTCTGGATAGGGCCGTGGTTACTTTGCCGTTCTTTTTGTCCCTTTTATGTTCGTTAACTCTAAATCTAAATGAACGCTTAGTCATTCCAATGTAGTATCTCACCGATCCGTCCGGCTATAGTAGAGGAATGGCATAAATACCTGCTGCATTGGAAGGTGGGGACTTCTCAGCATTTCCTTTAAGCATGGTACATAAAGGTGTCGGAGATCTGATGCCAACACTGAGGTTCATCTTTTTAAGCCCATTCTTGAGCTGATAGGAAACATTAGGTGTATAAGGATTTAATCCCAGGTAGCGTATCTGCGTCATAAAAAAACTAGAACATACAATTGGTGTATTGTTTCTTGTTATTAATTAATTTATATTATAATACATTAAGAAAAATAAAGATTGCATGAGGACTGAAGAACAGAAATGAAGAGTATTCCAGTTAAAACTTGCATCTATAAAAAAGAAATGTTCTTATCTCAAAATACAGTTTAAAATTGTTATGGAATGTAGATAATTAAAGTAAACAAACAAGTAAAACTGCTGTAATGCATTTTGTGAACAAAACTTCCATGAATCTGGTTTTAAGAATACCGACATAGCATGGAAACCAAAATGAGGGTAGTAGAAATAGTTATTACAGAGAAAACAAGGAGTAATGGCTGCAGTGTTAGTAAGTCATTGACCAAATATAGTCATTGGAAATGGTTAATTAACAATTAAAATTTAAAAAAGAAACAAGTGCTAATTAATTTAATTATTTTTAATGTAATAAATTCAGTTGTGCATTAATAGATGATTGCACAAACCATAGCAGTGATTCAAAATATGATGATAGTGGAGACTCACCGATGAAATGTTCCAGGTTGACTACTGGCAACTCAGTTTATAACTTGTACTCATGGAGTAAATATGAACAGATACTCTTTAAACATGGACAGATGATATACTTGTGTCTGTAGTTTCAAGAAATTGACTGGTGATACCTTGATAATGAAACCCTGTGGAATTTATAATTATTTTCAACATTTTTGAGGTGTTCTCTGCAAAGATAACAGTTGATAATCATATCTCTGAGTTAAAAACTAATGCTCACTAGAATGAATGACTAAAAAAGGACTTGATATTATAATTCTGGCAGTCTTATATTTTTAATGCTTTTAATCTTTTATTGAAATTTATTTACCCTTTTTAATGTGTTATAGATTTCAAGAGATATACTACTACAGAACATGTAAACAAGATGGCATAATGGACTTGTACGAGTAAATTAGTATTTGTGAGAATTAAAAGAAATGACTAACAACATAGTGACATTAATGTGAACATGAAAATTAAAAAGCACAAAATAAAGGGAACTTCTGTAATGTATGTAAATGTGCAATGTCATGACATAATATTTTCCAAGCAAGACTTATGCATCCACTAGAACAGATTCAGCATCTTGCAAACAGTATACAGAACTAATTAATTGTTTATCATATATGCAAGGTTTATAACCTTTGCAAGTTTATATGTGAAAGTATGAAATCTTGATTGTTTGAGAGCTGCTTTTGTATTTTGCCATGTTTTTGTGGGTGATCTATAAATTTACCAATGTTTGGTAACCCTTATCCTTAGGAATGCTTTTTATTTTAGGTAGAATAGTACCTTGGGTGAGAAATTTTTAAAGGCCAAAAATTCTGTTTGCACAAAGTGCATTTTCCATGTGTTTTCCTTGTTATGAACCGAGATATTTCCTGACTTTTGAAATGTTCTTCCTTTTTAAAATCTGGCATTATAGTTTCTTTTGGGCTGCAATATATCATTATTCAAATTGTATTCTTAGATAAAATATGTGTAGCAGTATGAATTTTTGCCATGATAGAATTTTCTAAATGAAAAATACAAGACTTTTCTTTTTTGACTGAACTTTAGCAAAACACAAGTGTTGTTCAGTAAATAAGGTAAAAAATGTCCAACATCAAAATTCCTAACACACTAATAAAGTGTTGCAGATATTCAGAGAGTACAAATGTCTCTTTTTCCACCAGGAGGCTCTAGGCCCATTCAATTGCATCCAATGCATTTCAGCACAAAAACCTGTAGTGCAATCTCCAGGGACAAGTCATTTCAATCTGTATTCCATGCAGTCACAAATGCTTCTGAATGAGGTCTACTACTTTATTGTTTGAAGAACCCTTGTATCATATTTACATAACCAGTTTTTGTTTTCCTCATGAATTTAAATTCAGGCTTGTTTGTGAGTTTTTCTTACAGTATATCAAATGATTCTACCAAAATCATGAAGTATTGTGTGATCTTCAGATTGTGATAGCATCAGTACAACAGATTAAATTTCATACCTGATGGTGGTATACAGTGTGATGGATATGACAAAATTTGTTTCACATAACATTTTGGTGTGTAAATTTCACTTTTGGTAGATGGCCACAGCAATCATATATTGTAAATAGAACTCAATGTATGTATCTTTTCATGTTTTTTTTTTTGAATTTTACCATTAATATACTGAAAACCCAAATCTAAACAACAATGACATTTTAAGTTTATATTAAACTGAACTTTATCTGATATAGTGCACAGAGCAGTGGTTTCAGTTTATTTCAAAAGATTTGAAAATTCCAGTATCATAAAATCAGAAAATGACTGATTTTTTTTTGTGACAATTAAGATTGTTTTTTCTTTTTGTCCATGATTAACTTTTAGTTTTCTTGGAAATTTATGTCCAAGCCCTTGTCTTGAGAACAAATCAATATCTGTCAAGGTTTAAAAATTTAAATCAATTTTTTTCTTCTAAGTTTCTTTATCAACTGAATTTATAAATATGTGAGTATTTACATGTCTAAATATGGTTGTTAATCACTTTGAAATTGAGGTCTTGGATGTTACTGATATGTAAAGCATGCATATTCAAATTCCTTATTGCTGCATTGATACCTTAAGTTTTTGTGACACATGGTGACTAGTTTTCTGGGGGGAAATGGTGTTTTTAATCAGTGTGTTGTTTCAAATTGTTTTAGGTGAAACAGTGTTTACCAGTTGTATATAAGAGTAGTTTTAGTGCAGTTCATTTTAATTCTTTGGAAAAATGAAACTCTGTTGAGAGTACAACCATATGTACTCTCAAACTGAAATAGTAATTTTTTGTCCTAATACATAAAAAGAATCGCTTTTCTCTTCCACTTTTTTTTTGTCTATTCAAAATTAATGTAAGCTGTGTGTTTTTTCAGGAAATCTTTGGAACAGCTGCAGAGTATCTTAAGCTAGAAAAAGTGGAGGTGGGGGGAATTCATGGCTTTGAAACTTGCTGCCTGGTAAAAGAAGTATATCAAGAATTTCTGGAGGAGCTTGTAGTTTTTGATAAGTGCTTGTATGATATTCTTGATCCAGATGTTCAGGTATTGTGATGTTTAATCATTCTGTTATCCTATTTTTACTTATATTGTTGTTGCTTGTAAATGTTATTCAAATATGAGTCATTCCATGTCAAATCACCCATCATTTTCACGAGATGTCACCCACCCATCTCAGATTTTCGTGAAAATTGGTACAAAGTATTGTATTGGTGAGATATGAAACCTGTTAAAATTTTAAGTCAGTCGGTTTAGTAGATCTTGAGTAATGCCACTTTAAAAATTGGGTAGCTGTGCCTTTAAAGTTTTCGTACTACGAGTTTTCACAACTACACTGAAGGACAAAAAATTCATAACTTCACAACTAATCTAACTCTTGCAGCCACATAATTTTTTTTCTGATCCATACATTTGGGAACAACTTGTTTCTTCACATTTTTAGAATTAAAAGTACCCTTTTTTTTAATTTAATGACAAAAGACATGGAAAACTGAGGCCACATTTTATTAAACAAAACAATTTTTTTCAAAATGAGCCCCCATTCAAATTTGCTAAAAATATTTTTATGTCTATTATAAAGTAACCTTTCAACAGGAGAAAAAATACTTTGGGCAATTATCAATTTTGGCGAGGAAAAAAAATCCAAAACGGAATGTTTTATATATGGAACATTCTGACATGATATTACCCAACTGTTTAATTAAGTGGCTGCGTGACCATTTTATACACCTTCCTCCCCGCCCCCTAGTTTAACCTTATTGGTGAGTGATTTTTATTTTACTTTTTTATATTTGTGAGTGATTTTTATTTTATTTTTATGTGCCACCATCTTGGATATAGGTTCATTTTTCTTTTCTGCGGCAAGCCAAAGTAGGGCCTCACAATAGTTTTGAAAATAGTCAATTGCTTTGAAAAAAGGCAATCACCGGGAAGTTGGGAATACCCGGGCGTTTTCTGGGAGACGTGGGTTTGAGTCCCGCTCCAAGACGATGAAAAAAAAAATTTTTTTTCAAGTTTTCGGATATTATCTGACTTACCATCCTTGTCACATTTACGCCAAAAATTGGATTGTCATCTTCAAAATTTATTTTCCTCTTATTGTAGATCGAAAGTTTTGGTTTTCACTGCCTCAAAGAGGACATTTTACACTTACAGAAAATATATAGAAATGATAGAAAATATTTTTTTAAACCTTGCTTAAAATGGTGTTGAAATTGGCAACACTCACAAGCATAAATCACCGGGAAGTTGGGAATGTTTGTGTAATAACCATGGCTAGTAGTTTTCAGCTATGGAGAACTTAAATCTGGGAGCAAACACACACAGACACACACGCACGCAGAATTCTGACCTAAGAAACTGACCCGGCGGGTTGGTATCAGGCAGACTGGTACCCGGTGGGTTGGCACCAGCCATACTGGTACTCTGCGGGTTGGCACCAGGCAGGCTGGTGCCTGGCGGGTTGGTACCAGGCAGACTCCTACCACTGAACCTCATTGAACTCAGGAGGTTCAATGACCACACCTGTCATGATGCAACAAAATAAAGTGCCACATGCACAAAATAAAAACCAACATTAAATTCCTGTGTTTTCGATTCAGGCAAAATAATATAGAATACATCTATTAAAAAAGATTGAAAAAAATTTACAAACAGCCTTTCACTCTGAGAAGAGAAAAAAATTAACATGTTGCAAAAAGAAAAAGAAATCAGAAATCGAAGGTAAGGGAAAGGAAATGTGAGAATAGGTGAGTAAGAAAATTGCATTACTTTTTCTGTAACTTTTAGTTCCGTTTTCATTGATTTAATCCTGCTTGCTGACAGGATTGGATAGTATACGTACATACATACATACATAGATACATACATACATACATACATACATACCGGGTGATCCAAAAGTTTTGCACATTTTAAAAACGTAATAACTTGCAGAGTTTTGAGAGTAGGGCAACGCGGTTTGCATAGAAATGATCAGAATGACATCGGTTTTTTTATGAAATCACATAAATTTTTACACATTTTACTTACATTTTTCATCGCCAGATGGCGCAGCAACCACAGGTTGGAAGTGTCGAGAAAAATAGACACCTGATTGTACCAGGTGTTCAATATAATGGCCATCCTGTTCCAGTACTGCCTGCAGACGAGAGAAAACACCATGGACGGCATTGAAGAGCATGTCCGGGAGTATAGCTGCCACATGGTGTCGAATGGCATCCTTCAGCATGGCCAATGAAGTGGGGCGACATCTGTACACTTGTGATTTTAGTTAACTCCAGAGTCAGAAATCGCAGGGTGTCAGGTCTGGTGACCGAGGAGACCAGGCCTTTGGAAAGTGTCGGCTCAACACACGATTTGCACCAAACGTCTCTTGCAGCAGTTGCTTAATGAAACGTGCAATGTGGGGTGGTGCTCCATCCTGCATAAATGTGCGCAGATTCACTGCATCCCGCTCTTGCAAGCTAGGGATAACGTACGTTCGCAACATGTTCGCATAACTTGCACCTGTCACTGAAACAGTTTCAAAGGAAGTGCCGCGGACCTCTTAAAAAAAGGACCGATAATGAAGGAAGCCGTGAATTCACATCACACTGACACTTTCAGCTGATGAAGTGGTGCTTCAACGACTGCTTGGGAATGTTCTGTGGCCTAGATGCGGCAGTTGTGCATGTTTACTGCTCCGTTTAGGGAAAAGTGTGCCTTGTCAGTCCATAAAACGTTCATCAGCCAGTTCTCGTCGACATCCATTTGTCAAAAAAAACATGCTGCGAACTCCTGACGCTGCAGGTAATCACCAGCTTGCAGTTCATGATGCCGTTGCAGTTTGTATGGGTATCTGTGCAGAATCCGTCATAGTGTTTGCCATACAGTCCCGTATGGAATGCCTGTTTGCCGAGAAACATGGCAAGCACTGAAGTCACCATGTGTGGATAACATTGCAATCACATCCATTTCCTGCGTAATTGTCTCTGCTGCAGCAGCACGTGTTCATGGTCTACCGCTTCGTGGGCATGCTGCCAAAGATTCAGTTTCCTCGAATTTTTTTACCATTCACTGCAGCACAGCACTTTCCATTGGTTCTTTTCTACTGTGATCACCTTTCTGAGACTGGTAGGCTCTCAACGCAGCACTCACACATTCAGCGTTGCAATAGAACAATTTCACCAAGAGCACTTTGTCCGGTAATTACAGCATACTGACACGGACCTCTGTGACTTGTGGTTGCTTCCCAGCTGCTTCTTTTATATCCACTATCCCAGACCTGTTCGCCTATGGCGCCATCTGTCGATGAAAAATGTAAGTAAAATGAGTAAAACTTTATGTGATTTCATAAAAAACCTGATGTCATTCTGATCATTTCCATGCAAACCGCATTGCCCTACTCTCAAAACTCCGCGAGTTATTACGTTTTCAAAATGTGCAAGACTTTTGAATCACCCGGTACATACATACATACATACATATCACTAAGCTGTTCTCTGGAATTCAGAGGTTAGCTCCACAAAGAAAAAAACAAACTACCAGATAATTTTTAACTGATTATTTACTTACTGTTGCCATATCAAACTCCTCCGTTTACAGGATTGGATAGTGCTTAGAAAAAAAAAGTGCATCGATATACCCCCCAATCTCAAAAAGAGAATGCGTGAATCTGTTGCAATCTCAAGCGATTTCAGACAAAAATTGCCAGTTTTGTTAAAGTCTGACTTTTTTCTTTTAAGTAAAAAGTTCAGAGAAACTGTAGTGTTTATTGGACTTATGAATTTATTTCAATTGAGTTGCTACCAGTTGTAAAATATACATGCTAAAAAAAAAGAGGGTGCATAATTTGCTGTGTATTTATTTATTTATTTTTTTCAGTTCAAAGTGTAATTGATATTTTTTCTTTAATTATGATACTGAGATCTTGTTTTTAGTGTCTGAGCAAATTCTTTCTTTCATGTGCAGTTATGGGGTAGCAAAAAAATATTTTAAATTTTTTGTTTGTGGCTAAACATAAAAACAATGCATGGCATCAGTAAGCAACAACTCAATCCTGACGAAAATTCATTGGTGTTAAAGTGTCACTATAGCAACCTATTGTTTTCCTTTACCTTATTTTGAAACTTTGTTTTGGGTCATCCACATATTCTTACTTGTGATGGCTGTGTTCAGAAGTTCTTCAGTGGAAATGAGTGATAAGAATCCCAAGTCCCTCCTCCCCCCCCTCAGTCATTCCTCTTACAGGACTTCAAAATAAAGTTCTATTCTTACTTGCTTCTCTGTTTTTGCCTCCTACTAAAATTTCTGGTCATTGTGGATGTTTCTACTTCTTTCAGTTTAGAAAAAGGTTGTGCATTACCACAGACTGTGAGAAATATTGAGTATTTCACTGATGGTTGTTATGCACAATATAAAAAATGTAAGAATTTTCTGAACTTACGCTATCATTAACAGGATTTTTCTTAGATTGGTAGGGAAGTGGTCATTTTTTGCAACAAGCCATGGCAAGTCACAACTATGTGATGGTATTGGTGCAGATTGTAAAAAGGCTAACAACAAAAGCCAGTTTGCAGTGACCTTTAGCTCAACAAATAACATCTGCTGCAACAATGTATAACGTCTGCAAAGATAATATAAAAGAAATTGCATTTTTCTTTGTGTGTGCAGAAGAGATAAAGTGTGTAATCAGCTTAGTCCCCGTTTTGAGATTTCAAGTGAAAGCCCCTCCTGGTACACGCCAAATGCATCACTTTACACCACTTCCCAATTTTGGAATTGGTGCTAAGAGATTAAGTTCTGATAAATATTACAGTATTATTTCTGAAATCAGTGTAACTAATTTTCAAGATGAGTTACAGTTTCTAGATTAACTATGATGAAGGAGATGTGACTGACTTATGCATCCACATGGGCCTTCTCCATCTTTTTATTGGCCTAATAATGATTGTGAAGTACCTCTGACACAAATATTATGCTTGATTGAGGTAAACACTGCAACAGGAAAAACATACAGCCTATCTTAACAGGCTGAAGACCTGGTTCAGTCAAAGTTTTTTTTTCATATGAAAATTAGTAATTGTGTTTAGTTTTAATTCAAACTGACAGAGAAAATAATTTGTTTATCTCTTACGTAACCAAGGAAAAGTTCATTTATAAATCATACATAAACGAGTCATTTAATGTCAAAATAATTCGCAAAATGGTTTGTTCCATTAGTTTATATTTTTATTAAAATTGGTAAGAAATTTAGAGATACCTAATCTTTGCAGTTGCTTGTATTCTTAAAAACAAGAAATAAAAAAATAAATAAAAGGAAAAAGAAAAGAAACAGCTTGGGATAGCATAGGGAGCCCTGTCGGTCACACTTTTCACAACTGACGATTATTTTTAAGCACAGCAACTTTTAAAAAAACTTTGGCGATTTGACTGCTGATTGTGAGCACGGCTTTGCAGGCTAGCGTTTTGATCAGTAACAAATATAGTCAGTTGCAAGCGCACTCACAAAAGTCAGGATATACATCTAGACAAATGTTGCTGCTAAAGTTTGTAAATTGCAAACTGTACAATATGCTCTAGTAAGGTTTTTTTAGTTCTTTTATTTACCTTATGTATAAATTGTACATAAAGTATTTGGTAGTTAAAGGCCTTTAAAATATAATTCCATGAGACTTAAAAATATTTTGAAAACAGAAATAAGCATAAATATTCATCAGCTTCTGTGCATTTCCGAGTGCTGAAATGTTAGCATTTTTTCACAAATATTTCAGAGCCTGTAGCTTCTAAACTAGTTTGAACCACAAAATGAAACTCACACGTTTTGTTGAGTACCAGTAAGGGGTATCCTTGTTGCAAAAAAAAAAAAAAAATTATCTGGTCCCTCTTTTGAGATATGTATGTAACCTTGAAATCTGCAAAAGTTGAAAATATTGCAACTTTGAGGGGAAAAATAGTGGGAAGGGGACCAAACCCAGACTTAAGTTCTCCATAGCTGAAAACTCTACTAGCCATAGTTATTACACAAAAATTCCCAGCTTGGGGTTACAACACCCAGTCACCTTAACAGTCCATCAAAAATGATGATTTATACTTGTGACTATTGCAGATTTCAATGCCATTTTAAGCAAGGTTAAAAAAAATATTTTCTATCATTTCTATACATTTTCTGTAAGCCTAAAATGCCCTCTTTAAGGTAGTAAAAACCAAAAACTTTCAATCTACAATAAGAGGAAAGTGATTGCCTTTTTTCAAAACCATTGTGAAACCCTATTTTGGCCTGCTGCAGAAAATAAAAATGAACCTATATTCACGATAATGGCACATAAACATAAAATAAAAATTATTTTGAGCTACTCACCAATAGGGCTAAACTATGAGGGGGAAATGTGTATAAAATGGTCAAGCAACCACTTAATTAAAAAATTGGGTAATATCATGTTGGAATGTTCCATATATAAAACATGCCATTTTGGATTTTTTTCCTTGCCAAAATTGTGAATTACCCAAAGTATTTTTTTCTTCTGCTGAAAGGTTATGTTACAGTACACACATGAAAATATTTTAAGCAAATTTGAAGAGGGGGCTCATTTTGAAAAAAATCGTTTTGTTTAATAAAAATGTGGCTTTATTTTTTTAAGTGTTCTTTTAATCCTAAAAATGTGCAGAAACCAGTTACTCCCAAATGTATCAATCATGCAGATCATTTTAGAAAAAAATGATGTGGCTGCCACAGTTAGTTGTGAAGTTATGAATTTTTTTGTCCTACAGTGTAGTTGTGAAAACTTATAGTGCTAAAACTTTAAAGGCACAGCTACCCAATTTTTAAAGTGGCATTACTCAAGATCTACTGGACCGACTGACCTAAAATTGTAACAGCTTTCATATCTTACCAGTACAATATTTTGCACCAATTTTCACAAAAATCTGAGATGGGTGGGTGACATGTCCTGGGTGATCTGACATGGAACATGGAATGACCCATATATTTATTTCAGGATTAAAGAATTAACAATTTCATTTAGTTTTCATCTTTGGATTTAATTCTGATTTCAGATGGAGTCATGATGAGAACTTTATAATTCCACTAATTTATAAGCATTACAGCAAACATTTGATGAAGTGAAAAAGAATCGAAATACAGTCAAACCTCGATTTAACAAACTTCAGGGGCCAACAGTCTTGTACCTGAAACTGGAAAAAGATGTAAAATCGAGGAATTTGCTAAATCGAGGAAGCCTTCTAAATGAAGCATTAACATTAAGTTAGTGTTCATAATAGAATACGTAAAAAGCTAAGTTCTCTTTCTTTCAGTGAAATTTCAGTTATGTACAGTACTTTTAATTACAAAATTTATTATCACAAAGGTTATAATACGTACACATTTACTTTGCATATTAGATACCTAATTTCTAGATATTAGACCAGTATTTAGCATCAAAATTTAAGCGTTCTTTAAAATTGCGAGAAAAATATGATAGTTGATTTTTTCTGAGCATTTAGCTTCTTAAATAATGGCTTCAGTATTATAAACTGCATAAAACAGAACATCAAGTAGTACAAT
This sequence comes from Macrothele yani, assembly GCA_039090855.1. NCBI lineage: Eukaryota > Metazoa > Arthropoda > Arachnida > Araneae > Macrothelidae > Macrothele > Macrothele yani. The sequence goes on from CM077006.1 coordinate 45,005,666, forward strand.
TAACTTGCAAAAACAAAGTATGTGTCAATTACCTTTTTACACTGTAGAAAAGAAATGCTTTAGAGAAGATTGCTTATTTTTTTTTGAATGTTTAGCTTCATAAATTGCAGCTTCAATTTTATGAAGCACATGGAAAACATCAACATTAATATTGAAGCACATCAAGTAGTTTTTAGCACATTCTATACCATTAGCAGCATCACTAAAGCTGCTAACTTTCAGTTCTGCTTTATCTTCTTATGTCAAAATCTGATGCATTTAGTCCTATCTGTTCATCCAGAAAATCATCAAGGGATCTCATTTGGCAGGTATGCACATTTGCGTCACAATCAGCATAACAGCGGCGGCTTTTCAGGTGAAGTAGGTGAAGTGCCTCTTCACCTATTTTACTCAAAATAAAGTTTTATTCAGTATTTTTTTACAATATATTATTTTTTGCTTTTATTCAGTTCCAAAATACCAAACATTTTGAATAGATATTAATTCACATGGCGCGCTCAATACGAAAAACAAATCCTTATACGCAAAACACTGCAAGTGAAGAACCGAAATGAGAATGCTTAGAAGTCTGCAGTTTTCCGCCGAGTTGCCATGGTAACCGTGACGTCACCCGCCCCAAACTGCTCGCTCAAGTGAAGTGTTTCAGCTTCACACGCCTTACCTCTGCATCTTTCAGTTTTTGAGCGTAAAGTCGTGAGAGATCATGGTGGAGTGGGTGGACTACCATTCAGTCTGCTAGGGCTTTTTTTCCTTGTAATGCTGTGGTACATTATTTTCCGAAAGGAATTTGTTCTTTTGTGCTTTGTGATTATTTGTTGAAAGCTTTAACTGATATTTTAGGTTTGTGTACAATTTAACTAATAGTGATAGTTTTTAGTATGCATCCTGTGGACGACATTGTTTGTAATTTATTGCAAACTCCATTAACTCTGTGGAAAGATGAAGATGAAAGAGACATTTTGCTTCAAGGACGACCAACGGATTCACTGACAATTGACCAAGAACGAAATCAAGAAGAACGGTAAATCTAACAATATTAATTTTAAAAATTGTTGGTTTACTGAATATAAATGTATTTGCAGCACTTCTGTGTTAATTTTTTGGGGGCCCTGCTTACTTTTTAGTAATAAACATTTGGCGTGGAATAAAGACGGATTCTCAGATTTATTAAGCGTAACACGGTCACTTCATAAACATCGTGATTCTAGCGAACACCTGAAATGCAGATTAATGTTAAGGAATTTCGAAAAAGTTCAAAACACCATTGCAAATGCCCTGAGGAAGAATGCTAGGCTTTTGAAAACGCATTTTAACGAAAACGTTCGTTTAAATAGACTTTTCCTGCAGACAGTGATTGATGCAGTATTAGTCTATACTGTATTTGAGCAAACAAGAACTAGCATTCCATGGCCATGACGAAAGCATGGGCTCGATAAATCGTGGAAATTTCATTGAATTACTTTCATTGTTGATATGAAGAAGTGCTTTAGAAATTGAAAATCAATACGAAAGGATAAAAAACTATTCAAAATGAATTAATTGAATGTATTTCTGAATATATAAACAATCACGTCAAAAATTAAATAATTTTTTATTGTTGATTCGGAAGGTGTATTGGTTGAGAATGTTTTTGGGTTTCCATGATGTGAATGAAGATAGAACGTCATGAACTTTATACAAAGTGCTAGACAAAATTTTGGAACAGTTTGATTACCAACACAAATAAATAGGACAATGCTACGATGGGGGAAGTATAATGTCTGGACACTTATATGGGCTACAAAAAAAAAAAGTCAAGGATAAAGCTTCTCAAGCTGTTTTTGTTCAATGCATAGTTCATCGTTTGAATCTTGTGTTACACCAGAGTTTTTCTAAAATTTCTAAGTGTCGAATACTTTTTGACACTTAGAAATTTTAGAAAAACTCAGTGGAATTGCTTCGTTTGTTCACCATTCTGCAAAGCGGTCTTATACACTTATATCAACAACCACAAGATGCAGACCAACCATAACAGAAACTCGATGGTCCTCCACTTCGAAATTAGTAAGTGTAGTTGTTGAAGATTGGGATAAATTGAAGGAAGTGTTCGGATTTCTGACGAATAGCGAATAATCAGACAAAAAATCAATTCATCTTGCATAAACTACTGTGTAATTCAAATTAACAAAAAAAAAAAAAAAAAAAACCTCGTGAAATTTTGAGCCATAAAAGGAACAATGAGTTATTTGAAACACAGTTTGGAAAAGCTAGCAAAATCACAGAAATAAGCATGGGAATATGCTGCTCTTACACAGGAAACAATTTTTCAAAATTATAAGCAATTGTATTTTGAAATTTTGGACCACATTCTTATGGAAATGGATATAAGATTTCAAGACTGTAAGAAATTTCAATTTGTCTGACTTGCTGACACAACCAAATTCGAATAATTTAATGCATGCTTTCCCACTCGCGCTCTTGAAAATCTACATTTTTACGGAAACATATTTACTAAACACCAGTGCCTTAAAAATGAACTGAGTCTTGTATATGCCGATGAAAAATTAAGGAATATGTTGTTGACTCAAGAACTCCTTCGAGTGTTTCACGGAGACAAAGACATTTTACAGAAGATTATAAATTGGGTTTCCTCAGTTTAACAATTACATCTACAAGTGTGCCAGTGGAAAGAAGTTTTCTTAAAAGAATACAAACTTGCTCAAGAAACACTAGTTCCCAAGATAGACTTGCTTCTCTGGCAAATATTTCTATTCAGGAAGGCATTTTATTGATGATCACGAAGAAGCAATCATCTAACCATCTTATGATGACATAATCGACAAATTTGCAGCTTTAAAAGGAAGAAAAATTGATTTAATATACAAAAAATAAGTAAGTCCTCATTAAGGGATTTTCATTGTAGACAGTATATATCTTTTCATACTGCTCTTGTACTTCTTTACCTATTTTTCCAACCACGAGCCACCACTGCAGCATAATTGGAAAACACAAAACCTGATGAGGCAATTTCATTCCATTCTGCAAGATCATTATCTGCAAAATTATCAGCAGGATTTATTATTTATTATTATCAGCAGAGCGTTATTATGGACAAATTTCAGTGCCTTTGTCACATTTTTGATGATGTCTTCAATACTCATGAATCATTGTCCTTTTAACCTTTTAAGGCAGACTTCAACTGCAGAAAAAGTAAAAATTCAGTGAGGCTAAGTCAGGAGAAAATGGAGGATGCTCCGGTGATTCACATTGTGCCTTGCAAGGTACTGTTTGACCATTAGTGGTCCATGCGAAGTTGTCATGAAGAAGAAACCAACTGATTGTTGTCCATTTTTCTGGATGTTTCCTTTGGATTGCATCCCTAAGGCAATGGAGGATATCGAGTTGCATTTCTCATTCACAGTCCTCTTCTGGAATAAAGTCATAGTAGATAAGGCTCTGAAAGTCAAAGAAAACTTTCAACATTGCTTTTCCTCTTATCTTGTCCAAATGGGGTTTCTGTTTTCAAGGTAATAACATTGATTCCTATTTACAGAAGTTATGTTTTGTCTGTGTATCATACAAAAAATACAATGTCTCATCTCCTGTAATTGTGTTGCTTAGATAATAATTGTTGTCTTGATCAGCCATAGTGTTTTGGTCTCTGGCAAGGGTTATTCATGTTTATTGGTGTTTGGAAGTCAGCATTTTTGGAAACAAGTGTGGACAGACTTAATGCACGTTCAAATCATTAATTAGAATGCTTTGAACATTTCCAACTGATGATATTACTACCTCTGACACTATTTCCTTTACAGTTTCTCTTGTCATGCTAGACAACGTTGTTGTGTTCATGCTCAATATTTTCCATAGTTAAAGAGGTACATAGGTGCCTGCTACGTGGCATTCATCATCATCAACAGTCACACGATTATCACTGAAATGTTTATGCTTGCGATTTCTTCATTGCTATTGCACTATATTCTTGCTGAAGTATGGATAATGTCTCTGACGGCAGTTTTTGAAGCAAAACACAAAACTCTGATCATCCATGAATACAGGATTACACCAGTGTACAATACAAATTTGGAGTTGTGATTCTGTCTGTTGGTGTAAATTAAGACAAGAGTGGTAAGTCATATAATATCTGAAAACTTGAAAATTTCATCGTTCTGGAGCGGGAATCAAACCCTTGTCTCCCGGTTTGCTCCCGAGTATGTAAACCATTACACCACCCAGAACGACCAAGTTTCAAGTTTCCAAGTAATTTGAATTTATCACAGGAATTGTCAATCAAAGCAACGTCATTCGTATTTAGCGAATCTGGATGAATAGAATTCATTGTATCCCGTGATTGCCAGGAGATTGCCTCTTGTCATAATTTACACCAATAGACGGAATCACAACTTCAAAATCTATTTTTTACACATTTTTCAGTTGCCGACATTTTCAACTGGGACTTTTCTAAACATGTGGTAAACAAGGAAACTGTTAGTGCTGCACACAAATAGGAAATGGGATGGTTCCACTTGCTGTTAGATGATGCCATGGGTGTTGTGCCAACCTCCGAAACAGAAAAATTTCCAGTGTAATTCTTCATTCCAACAGTTGTTGATGATTCCAGGAACTTTTTGAACCTACCTTGTAGATCTTCCTGTATTCACAAGCTATTGGTTTGATATCAAGACCATCAGCTTGCAAATTCATAGAGCTTCTTTATCTCCCAGCAAATGTGAAAAAGCATCACTTTCCATATTATGTGCTTAATTTCACAAAGTTTTTTTTTTTATAAAAATGAGTAGTTTTACATTTACAGTATATGTAAAATTGATAATAATTGTCAATAAAGGATAAGGTACGAGGTCTTACATCAGAGAAAAAAACTGTGGGATGTACAGAGTAGTTTTATGCTTGGTAAGGGCTGCACTAACCAAATTTTTGCATTATGCATGATTGAAAAGTATCTGTCTGTTGGTAAGAAAGTGCTTTGCTACCTTCATAGATTTAGAGAAAGCTTATGACAGAGTAAATAGGATATGTTTGTGGAAGGTACTGAATAAATATATTATTATTGGGAATCTACTTAATAATATGAAAGCCATGTATGCTTGTAGTAGAGCTTGTGTATGAGTGAATGGTGTTTTATTGAAATGGTTTTCTATTGGTGCAGGAGTCAAGCAAAGGTTGTGTAATGTCACTTTGGCTGTTTAATATACACTGGCGGAAAGTGAAAAAAGAACACCAAGAAGGAATTGGCGTACAATCATGAAATTTACATATGTTAATGGGGTCGAGGTTAGGTAGGTGTGATGTTAATTTCGGGACCAACCGGTGAGCGCTTACTCCACAGCACGGCATAATATGCAAATTATCGTCTGTGGTATTTAAGGAGTATGGCGAAGTGAATGTAATCAGTCGTTTGCGTACGGACACGTGCGAAGACCCTGAAGAAGCTGCAATGCCTGGACACGGAAGACGTGTACGATTTCAGCAGCTATCAGACTTTTAGCGAGGTCGTCTAGTCGGACTCCGCGAGGCCGGGTGGTCGTATCGTCGTATTGCGGAGCGTATTGGATGGGAAGTATCGGTGGTGGTACGATGGTGGCGTAGAGGGTCCGAGGAACATTCCCACACGAGAAGACGTGGAACCGGGAGTCACAGACGGACTGATGAGCCGACCGATTGACGCATAAGAAGAGCGCCGTTGTCAAGCAGAACATCCACTGCGACGCAAATCCGAGCTGCCGTTGCACCTGAGGTGACTGTGCGAACAATCCGCAACCGTCTACTGAATGCAGGACTACGTGCACGTGTGCCTCTGGCATGTGTACCTCTGACTCCAACCCACCGTCAGGAACGGCTGCAGTGGTGTCACCAACATCTGCACTGGAGAACGCAATGGCGATCTGTCGTGTTCAGCGATGAAAGCAGATTCTGCTTGGGAGCCTCCGATGGCCGTATGCGTGTTTGCAGACGCACAGGGGAGCGTCTCCACCCTTCTTGCATCTGCCAGCGACACCAAGGGCCTACACCTGGTCTCCTGGTGTGGGAGCGATCAGCTATCACTCCCGTACACAACTAGTGTTTGTACCGGGTACGTTAAACAGCACCTCCTACATGAACAACATCATTCAGCCCGTTGTTGTGCCATTTGTAAGGTCGGTTCATTGTGGTGTTTTCCAGCAAGATAATGCACGCCCACACATGGCACGTGCAATGCAACATGCACTTCAGGGTGTGAGACAACTTCTGTGGCTTGCACGTTCACCGGATTTGTCCCCCATTGAGCACGTGTGGGATTCTATGGGACAACAACTTATCCGGTCTCCACCGCCAGCCACGACCATCCTGGATTTATGCGTCCAGGTTGAGGATGCTTGGAACTCAATACCCCAAACTTACATCCAACATCTGTATGACAGACTCCATGCCAGAATTGCACAGTGTGACGCAGTTCATGGCAGTTCAACCTCGTACTAACCATGTTACATGGAAATGTTATTTTTCAGTTTACCAGCAAATACAGCTGTATTTTGCCATAATGTTTTGATCACGTTATCCTCTGTATTTCGTTATTATGCTGTATAAATTTCGTTGGTATCAGACGTCTCCTTCTTGGTGTTCTTTTTCACTTTCCACCAGTGTATTTATGGATGCATGCATGTGTGATGCCAAAATGGATGATACTGGTTTATGTCTTGGCACTATGCATGTGTACAGAATGCTGTATGTTGATGCTACAATCCTGTTAGCAGAGAGCAAAAGTGAGTTGCAGAGTATGTTGTCCTAGATGTACAAAGTTTGTATGAAATTCAAATTGAGTATAAATAAGGGAAAAACCGAAGTATAGTTTTTGAGTGAGGAACTGTTAGAACTGAATGCAAGATAAATCTTAATGGCACAGAGATTGACCAGGTGAATCAGTTTGTGTATTTAGGAAGTATGTTTGACCGAGAGAACAAATTAGATGGCAAAATTAGTAGACGAGTGAATTCTTCTTTGAAAGTCATAGCTGCTTTAGGAGGATTTCACAGGAATGATGGGTTCTCAAGAAAGTCCTGAATGACTGTATGTGGAAGTGTAATTGTTCCTACTCTGATGTATGGCAGTGAAACCTGGATACTGCAGAAGAGATGTAGGAGTCATTTGTGTGCTGGGGGATGCATTACTTATGGGGGGTTTGTGGCAAAACATGCTCTGATCGTGTGAGGAATGAAGATGTGTAATATGAAGCAAAATGTTGTTAGTAAGGTGAAGACTAATAATCTTCGGTGGTTTGACCATGTTGAAAGAATGAAGGATGAAGTGTTGAGTAAGATAATTTTTTCAGCCCAGGTGGCAAGAAAGAAAGGCAGAGGAAGGCCAAGGAAATCATGGGAGGCCCAGATTCAGCAATGCCTGCTTGAGAAAAAGATTATGAGTATGAAGTACAAAAGGTCTTGTGTGTGACATGTGATGGATGTCAATGAAGCTTGAGCTGTGTGCCAAAATAGTTGTAAATGGAGAAATTTGATACCCAACAGTAAGTAAATTCTAGTTCCATCAGTTAAATGTTTCCTTGGCAGCAGTGGTGTAACTACCACTCTGGAGTTCCCACAGCTGCTGGGGGGGGGGAGGTAACGAAGGGGCATACTGTAGCTACCAGTTATAGTTTTATGAAACAATTTGAACATGCACAATAATTAGTCCAAAGATTCATATTTTGCTTTAAGATATATTCAGCTTTGCCAAAATAAATGCCTAGTTTGACTTCTAAAACACTGAATGTCCTACAGATTGAAAGTGTTCGGCTTTTTGACTTTGGATTGTTATACAGGTGGTCTGCAATGCGTTGTAAATAATACCATTGCTCTTCAATCGCCCTCTCTCTGTGCTGCTGAGCAAAAGCGGGATGCCACAGTGGTATTCCCCATGGAGGATGTGGGAAAACAGTCAGTCACCTAGGATTACGTACATGACAGGTGCCAACGTTTATTCACAGCAGCCGCAGGTCTGCTGTGTGTGAGTGGGTGATTTCTTCAAGTGATTTAGTTTAGCTTTGGACAAAGCAATTACACGTGTTGCCAAATCTATTACTTAAAAAGTTAAAACTACAGGGATCTAGGTACCACCATTACTTTTGCAGACACTCTTCCTGACCTTCTACTCCCCCCCTTCCAACCACCACACAGACACACCGCGGAAAATGCATCCTCGCTTGTTTTCGAAATCCTGGGAAAATTACTGTGCTTAGGGGTGCTAAAGTAAATCTTGGGGGGGGGGCGTTGTCCTAGTTACGCCACTGCTTGGCAGCTGGATTTTTTTTTTGAGGTGCTAACCTCTGAATCTCAGAGAACAGTTTAATGGTTTGTATGTATGTATGTATGTATGTATGTTGATAAAAGTACATTTGAAGCAGTTTATGGGTTGCCAATCCATTTGTGACTGTGCTCCAGATTTTTGACAATTGATTTTTAACAATTTTTTGGTTGCCAATCCATTTGTGACTGGGCCCCAGATTTTTTACTGTTGATTTTTAACAATTTATGGGTTGCTAATCCATTTGTGACTGGGCCTCAGATTTTTGACAATTGATTTTTAGCAATTTTTTGGTTGCCAATCCATTTGTGACTGGGCCTCAGATTTTTGACTGTTGATTTTTAACAATTTATGGGTTGTGGAATGACTTTTTTACGTTTCTTATAGAGGTTATTTTTCATGAAAGTTGGTTGTCAAATTTTCGAACTAAAGCCTAGTTCATCATCAGGACTATGTCACAATTACCCCTCCCCATATGTTGAGAAAATATTTAAACAAGTGCCAAAAAAGAAGCAGGAAAAAACCAACTTCAAATTCACCAGCAAAATTACGTACCACAAGGGACTTTTCGAGAAACTGAAAAGGATCGGAGCAAAATATAATATCAGGCTAGCTCCAGATCTTAATAACAAAATAAAGAAATTCCTGCCAGCTTTAAAGCAGAAAGAATTGGACATCCAATTGCAGGAAGGAGTAATTTACTGCATCGACTGTAACTGCGGACTCGGCTATATAGGAGAAACAGGGAGAAGTATTAAGGTCCGAATGAAAGAACACCAAGCAGCTATTAGGAACATTAGGAACAAAACAGGGCTAGACAGACATATACAAGCAAGTGGACACTCCATAAATTGGGACTCAGTGAAAATAATCGCCCACCAGTCAAACTTAGTAAAGAGGAAACTAGAAGAAGGGATCGAAATAGCAAGAAGAAGTACCACAATTAACGATAATTGCGGATGGACTCTTCCAATTGAGTGGCAGCAACTACTCCAGTGACATAGTCCTGATGATGAACTAGGCTTTAGTTCGAAAATTTGACAACCAACTTTCATGAAAAATAGCCTCTATAAGACCCGTAAAAAAGTCATTCCACAATCACTATGAATAGAGGTGCCATAAATGCATTTACAACTAAATTTATGGGTTGCCAATCCATTTTTGACAATTGATTTTTAACAATTTATAGGTTGCCAATTCTTTTGTGACTGGGCCCCAGATTTTTGACAATTATCATATAATTTTGATCACCATGGTCTAAACCAAGGGAAATGTAAAAAATCAATCATTAGTTATTTAATACTTCCGTGGGTTCTCCTTGGCTGAGTTAAATCAGGCTGCATTTTGCAAATTGACAAATGTAGCAGAACAAATATACTGTTTAGAGGAGTGATGTGTAAGCTGTTCTTAATGATGTTATTCCTTTTGGAACAAAAGGGCTACTAAAAGGTAGTTTCAAACTTAGTGGTCTTTTAAAAAGTTTCATTGCTTCTAGAAAAGGCGTTTAAGGAGTCTGATTGATACATCTTATCTGATAATGAAACAAGTACTTCTACAGAAATTGATGAATAATTTTAATGTAGGTAGAGGGTACTGATAAATAATTGTTTGTGTACCTACATGTACTCACTTTCTATTGTAATCTTTGTGGCCAAATTCAATTTAGTGTGCATTGTTTATAAAGTTATAGCATTCCATCAGCACTTGATTTCCCCAAAATATTGTTTTTACTGATACTATTCATTTCAGGAATTTTTAAACGACATGGAGAAGTTTCGAAAGAAGTCTAGTGAATTTGACAGCCGCTTAGGCACAATTGTTCGCACAGCAATTTGCCACTGTTATAATGTAGAAGGAGTGTGTAAGGTATATAAATTCACCTGAGTTCTTTTATATCATGCTACATACTATTTTTTATGAGTGCATGTTCCTAAAACTGCTTTTGCTTTTTGCCAAGATAGAGAAATACCGTATTTATTTATGTATAACACGCACCCTAATTTTAAGAAGGAAGTTTGAGTAAAAAGAAAACTTAAATTTAAAATAATTGACTTGGGAGCTCTGAACTTTTTTTATATAACTCAATGCACATGTTTATTGATATTTATGCCACTTATAAGGCAAATAATACAAAAGAAAAAGCATCTGTTTGAACGAAAAAACTTAGATATTAGACCTGTTACAAAAATTTTAGTCAGAATCACTGCTATCTTGGAAACCATGAAACGCTTAGTCTTCACAGCTATCTTCAAAATCAAACTCAAAACTGCTGCCTTTCACTGCTATTATCTTCATAAATCAGCCCGTCTTCTTTACCATCCAAAGCATTGCTTATGCCATATTTCTTAAAAGATTTGATAACAATATCTTGTTTAACTTCAGCCCATGAAGTTTTTACCCACTGACACACTTTTTAAATGCTAGGTTTTTTTCATTAGCCCATAATTTGTAACTTCATGTTGAGTTTCATCACACATGTATTTATTCCATTCTTCATGCATAAAGGCTTTGAAGGGCTTGTTAAGGAAAACATCTAATGGCTGTAATTGTTATGTAAGTTCTCGTGGAATAACTGCTATTTTTGTTTTGCACTTTTGCAATTCTGTCTTTGTTGTTTCTGTGAGATGAGATATAAATGTGTCCAGTACTAATAAGGATGGCTTCTTTAACAAACCACCTGGGCACTTTCCCCACACATTTTTAATCCAAAGCTTCATGCCTTCTTCGTCCATCCAACCTTTAGGATGAACATGCAGATGTATGCCACTTGGCATTTTCTCCTTTGGAAAAGTTTTTCTTTTAAAAATTACCAATGGCATCAGCTAATTTCCATCTGCAGTGCAGGCAAGAAGAATAGTGTAATAAATTTTTTCATGGCCTGAAGTTTTGATCATTACTGTCTTAGCTCCTTTCGAGTCCACAATTTTATTTGAAGGAACATTGAAAGTGAGGGGTACTTTGTCCATGTTGCCAATTTGACCCATTTAAAAATTTTGTCTTTTCCTTTCTTTAATAATAAACCTATGAAAATTTATTATCTTCTCTTCATAATTGTCTGGCATGCGCTGAGCAATCCTGGTTCTTTTTCGCATCCGAAGCTTATGTCTCTTCATAAATCTTTGGCACCATGATGCTATCCCTTTGAAGTAATGTATTTGTAACTCTTTGCTGATTTTTACTGCTTGAATAATTATCATTTTTGTTGATAAAGCAATGCGAGATTTTTCTTTGATTAAGTATGAATTCTTTTACCTGTCCTTCCAATTTTGGCCATTTAGTAATACTGCTGCGAAAATTGCACTTTGTTCTTGATAATGTCTTGATTTTTCTTCATTTCTTTGCCACTCTTGTGTTGTACATTCTGTTGGTGGCTCTCCAAAAATGCCTTGCTGCAGCCCTATTTCCATGTTGCTTGGCATATTCCACAACCTTTAACTTGAAATCAGCTGTATACACTAAACACTTTGTCTTTATGTCATTAGGGATAATTTAAGAAACTGAAACAAGTAGTATAAAGATTAAGAAAGCACCAGTTGTTTAACTGAGGGCACTCTGCACGTATGAAAGTGATGAGACAGACTAAAAAAACAGACATGCCAAGTTTCCGCTTTGAGCGGAGTTGCTCCATTTTCGACAGCTAAACCTGCTTACTCCGCTCAAGGCTTTAAAACTCCGGTCGTTATAATTACCGTAATTTTTTTTATTCTTATTCTTATTATTTCAGTGCTTTTCAAAAGATTAAATTGAAAATTCTTCCAAGCGTATTAAAATTATGCTTTTCCCCTTTGGTTCTCTTTTTCTTTAAATGCTATCTTTCAGTATGTGTGTTTGTAACTACGGAAGAATGGGATGTTTTTCTCTTCTTGGCACTTGCCGTCTTATCAAGGATAATCTGTTTCACTGCATTTGCAAGTGCATTCGAGCTTGTTGTTTATGGTATTCCAGGGCAACAGAGAGCTGAACAAGTCTTGGCTGATGGGAGTGTTGACTGTGGGAGAAACGTGGTGCAGGGTGGGAAGTTTTGGCAATGGAGTGTTGGAGTGGACGTAAGTAGTTGTTTGCAGTTTTCACTTTAATGCATTACCTGAACAAGATAACGACCATATAGCCAATGTTTTGCAGATGCTTACGAGAAGAATGGCCTGTTTCGAAGCTTTCCAAGAAATCCGAAATGCACACTTACTGTTCTGTTTGTGACATTAATTTCACTATTGCACATGGTGGTTTAAGCGACTGCAAATGCCATGTTGCATGCTGCCTACATTAGATAGTGCTAAAGTAAAGACATCTAATCAAACTCTTACATCTTCATTTATTTCCATGATGGAAGGTGTCCGTGTAATATGTGCAGAAACGTTGTTCCCACAGCTTTTATTATAGAGTGTAATTTGCCCATCTTTGAGGCAGACCATGACTAGCCTTTGTTTATTAAGATGTTTCCGGGTTTTGACATTGCTAAAAAATATGGTTGTAATAAAAGAAGTAGAACTGCTTGTAAACTAGAAAACAACATGTTTATGCTGTAAGTATAAAGATTAAAAAAATTATTTTGTGCTTTTTGATATGATGTGCATTGCTTTTTTTTAAATACATAGGCATTTGTCCACACGAATAAATACCCCCCCCCCCGTAGTCTGTGCTATTGCTCTGGACAGCCCCTTCTGAAAGTTGCCAGCTCTGAAAAAACCACTAACATCTGGCAACATCGGGATGCGTTGCACCCTTCAGCTGTATTCATTTTACCTGAGTTTAAATTAAAAAAAATTGTAAATGTGCTTACACGCATGTAGAATTTCAGCCCTAAATTTTAGGAAAAAAGTGCATGTTATATGCCGATAAATGCAGTTTGTATTCACAAGACACAAAATGCACACAATCAAGGAAAAATCTTTTACACACATACTCAATGTAGATATCTATAATCATTTGGACTGCTGTGATGCTAGATTCAATTGTGTATTTGGATGAAAACTGTACCCCAGTTAAAATGCACATATGGTGGCTAACTCACTGGATAACATAAAAACATCATCATCATCATTGTCAACCATTATCAATCCACTGCTGGACGAAGGTCTCCCCAAGTTTCCTCCACAACGGTCTGTCTTGTGCCAGTCTCCTCCATGCCACCCCTGCATACTTTCGAATTTCATCGACCCATCTCCCATGTGGTCTTCTTCTGGGTCTTTTCCTGTCCCTTGGAATCCAATCTAAAATTTCGGCTGTCCATCGATGATCTGTCCTTCTGGCAGTATGTCCAGCCCATTGCCATTTCAGGGATTTAACTCTGATCATGATGTCTTCCACTCCTGTCATTTTTCGGATCCACGAGTTCCTCTTCTTATCTCTCCTGGTTACACCAAGTATGTACCTCTCCATGCTTCTTTGAGTTGTCTGCAGCCTTTGTATGTCTCTTTTAGTTAAGGTCCACGTCTCTGCACCATACGTAAGCACTGGAAGGATGCATTGATCAAACACTTTTCTTTTAAGACATAATGGCATATTGCTCTTGAAAATTATGCTGTTTCTTCCAAAAGCTCTCCAGGCAAGTTTTGAACGCCGATTAATTTCTTCATCAATGTGACCCTCACTTGATATCTGCTGTCCAAGATAAACGTACGTGTCTGTTATCTCCAGCTTTTCTCCATCAATCGATAAATCTTCATTTCTTGTAAAAGCATTGAACATCACTTTTGTCTTCTGAAAGTTCATTTTAAATCCCACTTCTTTACTCTTGTCAGCAAGTTCCTGGATCATACTCTGCAACTCTGGTGGGGTAGTTGCAAAAATGACTACGTCATCAGCAAAACGAAGGTGGGTTAGATAATCTCCATTAATCTTTATCCCCTTGTTTTCCCAGCTCTGCGACTGAAAAACACCCTTCAATGTGGCATTAAAGAGCTTTGGAGATATGGTGTCACCTTGTCTCACTCCCTTTCCAATTTTTACGTGTGTTGTATTTTCAAACAGCCGAATCTTTGCACTTGCATTTTCATAGATGTTATTAATAATATTAATGTATGTATCTTCAATACCGCAGGTTTTCAGAGCCATTGTAACTGCTGATGGTTTCACCAAATCAAAGGCTTTTTCATAATCGATAAAAGCCATGCACAATGGAAGTTCATATTCCCTCGCTCTTTCAATTAGTTCTCTCAGTATGTGGATATGATCTATTGTGCTGTAGCCACTCTTGAATCCAGCTTGTTCTCTCGGTTGAGCCATGTCCAGTGTTACCTTCAAGCGGTGTGAAAGAACTTTAGTGAAGATTTTGTAAACCACTAATAGATCTGTAGTTCCTAAGATCCTCAATGTCACCTTTTTTATGTAGCAGGATCATTGTAGCGTTGTTCCAATCCTCAGGAATCTTCCCTTCATTAAGGCATCGAGTGAAAATTTGGGCGAGTACTGTTTAGATTTCTCTACTTGCTTCTTGTATGATGTCTACAGTAATTCCATCTTCTCCTGGAGCTTTTCCCCGCTTCATGTTCTTGATTGCATGTGCAACTTCTGCTGGAAGGACTGGAAGAACTCTGGTACTGGTATCTTTCATGATGTCTGGAGTGCATGTATCATCCCTTTCATATAATTTGGAGTAGAAATCTTTCACTCTTGTCAAAATTTCTGCCTCTATTTCTTGTTACAGAACCATCTTCTTTTCTCAGTGCCATAATCTGTTTTCTTCCCTTACTGAGATGTCCCTTTGCTATCTTTAGGCTTTGGTTGTTTTCAATTGCTTTCCTCACTAGTTCACAGTTGAATTTTCTTACGTCTTCAGTGATACTTTTTCTTACTGTCTTGCATAGCTCTATATATTCCACTTTGGAAGTCACATCTTCTTTAGTTGTCCTCATCTCACTTCTTTTTTGCATCAACATTTTGGTTTTTCCTGATAATTTGTTTACCTGCAACTTGCTCTTAGACCCAGCTAATTTTGTTGCTGTTTCCATAAGAGCTTTGGTTACTTTTCTGTTAACTTCAGAGATGTCCACTTCTTCCGATGTTAGGCCTTCTAAAGCAGAGAACCTGTTCTTCAGTTCCAACTTGAAGGTATTATGGTGTTTTTTAAGGTTGGTTATGTCAATAGATTTTGTTTGTCTTATGAGCTTGCCACGTTCCAGTTTAGTGTTGAGGTGCATCTTACATCTCACCAATCTATGGTCACTACCTGTGTTGAACTTGTTTAGCACACTGCAGTCTTCTATGACGAATTTTTTGTTACACATAATAAAATCAATTTCACTTGTCGTCCCATTTGGATGTCTCCATGTCCATTTCCTGTGTGGCTTTTTCTTGAAGAAGGAGTTCAAGATGAAAAACCCTTCTGCCTCTGCAAACTCAACGAGAGTATTTCCACGCTGGTTTCTGTTGCCGTGACCGAATTTACCTACTGAAGTTTCATTCTGTTGCCGTTGCCCTATTTTTGCATTGAAATCTCCCATAATTATTTTCAAGTGCTGCTTACCTTTATTATTTAGATGACAAATTTCCTCATAAAATTCTTCAATTTCTTCTTCAGGATGACTTGTCATGGGTGCATAAGCTTAGATAATCTGAGCCTGGTATCTTTTCGAGAGTTGGATAACAAGTCGTGCAGCTCTGTCAGAGGAACTTTCAACTTCTACAACTTTATCCTTCAGTTTCTTGTTTATTATAAATCCAACACCACTAGTTCTGCCAGTATCTGTCCCATGATAGTAGAAGAGATTTCCACTTTTCAGTTCGATGAGATCTTCTCCTTTTCTCCTTACCTCACTTAGCCCCACGATGTCCCACTTGATCCTTTGTAGTTCCTCTTCCAATTCAAGAAGCCTTGAATCAGAAGATAGGGAGCGTCCATTATACATAGCCAAGGTCAGCATCAGATGGCAGCCTAGTCCGGTCCTCCGGGGATTCTTAGCACCCTCTGCCTTCATGTCGCACTGGCGGCTGCCTTGGCCAGGTACATTCCAGCTGCCGGAGACTGAGGGCCAAGATTTAAGTTGTGGAATCATTTTGGAGGGGTTTGGCCATAACTCACCACGCTGGCCAAGTGGGTTGGTGAGTGTGGGATAGAATTTCCTCTAATCCCGATGGTATAGTTATACCGCTATTGGCAGTCGTCAGAGCCCCTTTAGTGGGAACAGGATGCACCACGAGAAGGCGGGGTTGACATTTGTCAAGGAGAGGCTGTGATGTTACGCATCACCTGACCTTACATCCCACATAAAAAAAAACAACAAAAAAAAAAACATAAAAACATATATATATATATATATTAGGTGGATATCAAGATATCATAATGTAATAAATCTGTGATGTGTTAAAATGAAATTATGATGAAGTGTTTGTTTGCTGTAACACATTAAAAATAATAACACATTTTTATGTGAAATCAACAATATATTTCAATAATTGCCTATGAAAGTAAATTTGACGCAAATTATAGGCAGTCAACCCATTTCTGACAAAGGAACACAGATTTCTGTCAAATATGGAATAATTTTTATCACCCCTAGTTCAACCAGCACTCAAATAAAAAAAAATGATATCATTAGGAGGATATGAAGATATCATAATGTAATCATAATGAACTGTTTATTCACTTCACACATTAAAGTTGTAACACAAAAAATATTTTAGTAGGATAAAAATATGTCATAGTGTAATGAATCTGTAACGTCAAAAAAAATTGTGATGAACTATTTGTTTGCTGCAATACAATAACATAAAGTTTTGAAGTCAACTTATACAGCGTAATGGTAAAGTCAGGAATACATATACATCATTTTAAAGGAAATTTTATGCTGAATTCACATATTTTAATAGAATGTTATTACCAATAATAGAAGTGAAGTTACAAGCAAAATGTGCAAGTGAGGAAAACACAAATCCAGTTCTGCAAAAGTGTTGGCGCCCCCTAATCTACTATAGCTTTCCCTGACATCTGCTAGTGAGATATAAAAGGATGTAGAATTATATGCCAACTTAGAATGCAGCTGCTTGTAGTCAGTTGAAGGAAGTTTATGCAGAATTCCTGGTGATATTTGAATTTCGGAATGTCAAAGACCCGAAAATTGGTCCTGCCTCTTCAAACCGGGGAAAACATTATTACTTTGCATGAACTTGTATTCAGTAGTCGTAAAATTGCTGTTAAATGTGGCTGTGATAATTCCACTGTCTTGCGCACCATTAAAAGAGTTGCAGAAACTGGATGTGTGGGAAAGAAAAAGAACAGGTCGACCAAGGTTGTGTACTGAATGTGATGATCGCATGTTGATTTGTCCTTCCTTAAGATAAAGGTTTAAAACAGCCACTGATTTAAGAAATGAGTGGGAGAATGAAGTAGGCATTATTGCATCTGCATGTACAGTTTGTCGTAGGCTACAAGAAAATGGTCTGACTACACGAAAACCTTTGCTTACTGAACAACAACAGCTCAAAAGAATTGCTTGCACCAAGGCACATAACAATTGGACTGTTGATGAATGGAAAAATGTTATTTTCAGTGATGAAACAACTGTTGCTATTTCTGCTAATAATGGAAATAATTATGTGCATGGTCCTGCTGGTGAAAGATATAAGGCATGCTGCACCCAGCCAACAATCAAGCACCCACATTCGGGGATATTATGGTCCTGTATTTTGGCCAGTGGTGTTGGCAGTCTGCACATTGTTGATGGCACATTGAATGGATCAAAATATGTGGATATTTTGGAGTCCAAACTGTTACCATCTTCACGAGACATGGGTTTGCAGAATTTTATCTTTCAGGACGATAACGTGCCATGTCATCGGTCAAAGTTGGTTGACGAGTGGTTTAATCGAAAAGTTATTAGAAAACTTCAGTGGCCGGCTTGGTCACCGGATGTCAATCCCATAGAAAATCTGTGGGTGAGATTGAAGCAAAAGATCCGTCAACAAGGACCCACATCTAAAACAGCATTAATTGAGTCTGTAAAGGCAGTATGCACCGTGTTATCACCAATGGACAACTAGAGAAGCTCATTAGTTCCATGCCAAGAAGGTGCACTTTGTTACTAAGAAACCGTGGTTATCCAATTAAATATTAAAGCATATTTTGCTTGTTGATAAGTTATTTCTAGTGTCCTGCAAGTTTCAAAAATGTACTGCACAGTAATTTTACGTTGAATGCATTTCACACTAATTTCACAAATTTCACTATTTTTGCTTTTTATGACTAGAAGCTGTACTTTTGCTTATAACTTCACTTCTATTGCTGGTAATAACATTCTGTAAAGAAATTTGAATTCAGCATAAAATTTCCTTTAAAATTGTGTATAATGTGTATTTCCTGGCTTTATCATTATGCTGTATAAGTTGATTTTCAAACATTAAAAATTTACTTTTATAATTTTCAAACATTAAAAATTTACTTTTGGTCTATTGGTGCAGGACTTTTTGGCCACAATTGGGAAGGTATTAAAACTTAGCTCCTTACACTAACCCCAAAGCAACAGCATCAGAGTCTCTGGAAATTATCACCAGCCATGAAGCTGCAAAGACAGTGTCTCACTGGTGTAGCCAAAAATCTGGATACAATGCCTTAATGATTTCTCCCATCAAAACCGCCATGTCCCAAATTAACACATCACGTGACTTCATATTCAGAACATGCTGCACTGTGTATTTAATCATTCCTTGGATGTCTCGTGTTACCATTCTGATATTTAAATTGTAATCATTTCGATATTAAAATTGTAATCATTCTGATATTTAAATCGTAATCATTTTAATATTTCAGTTTGTTTAAGCTATTAGCCTTGAAAAAGCTATCCGTATATTAGCTAAAGCTCGGCAAATTGTATTTTGCTTTCTTACACTGAGTAAATGGATTGCCACTTCAGTCTTAAATGTGTGATGTCAAAATGAAATTGTAATGAACTGCAATACATTAAAATTATAATAGAATAAAGGGAATAACTAGACGTAATGGTAATAAATGGTCCATTCCTGGAATATGGGTCACAGTTTTTAACAAAATGGCACAGCTGCCACAAAACACATTATACATTTGCAGTAGCCCTACTGACATTCTGTTATAGAAATTAAGGCGGACAGAATATCTTGATTCTTATTGTAGAATTACTTGTTCCAGGGATGAGCAAGAACCAGAAGTGAACAAACATGGTTGAAAACTTAGACTTCATGCAACAATATCACAGTAAACATAGAAATTGAGTGAAAAGCACGGTCATGTATAGAAATGAAGTTTCTTTAGCAGTAGCTTTTGGCCGTTCTGCGATCAACTGAAACTAAGGACTGGTTGCCAGAACTATAATGTGAATTTGAGGTGCAGGAACTGTTGTTAAATCTATTTTAAACTATCCACTATGTTATCCTAATGGTGTTAAAAATCATGTTCCCTCTTCTGGTAACACATATAGGTTTATGTTCTAGATTCTATGTTCTTGAATGTTTTAGCCAGCATGACAGTAGAAATTGTGGGAGTTACATATATATATATTTTTATGTTAATGCAATAGAATGTACAATACACTGAGGTGCCGAAAAAATAAAAAAAACAACTGGAAAGGGCACTACCATTTCCATTATGTGCTGCCCCAACCATGCAGTAAGTGGTATCGTCTACAAACGACATATATATAGAAGCAAATATCTCCGCAAGCCCAAGTAGTTCAGATGGCAGCTTATCAGGATTTAAGTGATTTCGAATGTGGTATGATAGTCAGTGCCCAGGCGATGGATCACTCCATCTCAGAAATTACCACGGAATTTGGATTTACATGGTCAACAATTCCAATTGTTGACCATGTAAATCCAAACAATTTCAAAGGTGTACCTGGACTACACAAACTCTGGGAAAACATTCAGAGTGGGAGACCGGTGAGGCCGTAGAAAAGCTCTGGGTGATTGTGGACAGCGGTGTCTTTCACGCATTGTAACATCCACTGGGTGTACAACATTGCTGTAAATCACAGTGCAATTCAATACGGAGGCCAGTAGTAGCATCAATGTTTAAACAGTGCAACATTCCCTGTGTTCTGTGGGGTTGTGGAGCCAACAACCTACCTAGGTGCCATTGCTGACCCGACAACACAAGGCTCTGTGCTCTTTGCCTGGGCTCAGGAACATTGCCATTGGACACAAGATGACTGGAAATGTGTAGCCTGGTCCGACAAATCGCAGTACCAACTGTTTCGGGCTGATGGCTGACTCCGTGTGTGGCAACAACCCCAGGAAGCAATGATCCCACATGTCTACAAAGGACAGTGTAGGCAGGTGGTGGCTCTGTTATAGTATGGGTGTTTTCAGCTGGCACGCATTAGGACCTCTCATATGTCTGCTGACCATGCTCTGACTGGTGAAGGCTATGTAACCATCCTTAGGGATCATTTACACCTGTTCATGTCATGCAACCCCTCTGATGGGTACAACCTCTTTCAACACAACAATGCACCACCACAAACATCCACAGTCTCCTGATTATGGCTGCCGGAACATTCCATGGAGTTTGGCATCCTGACTTGGCCCCATCATTTGCTGGATTTAAACGTCATCAAACACATTTGGGATGCTGTTCAATGTGCTGTCAATGCCAGGAATCCTCCACTGGCAAATACTATGGAATTGTGGGCGCTCTTCAGGAAGCATGGTGATCACTGTCTCTACAGTACTATAGACGATTTAAACGCCATCGAACACATTTGGGATGCTGTTCAACGTGCCATCAATGCCAGAAATCCTCCACTGGCAAATACTATGGAATTGTGATACGCTCTTCAGGAAGCATGGTGAGCACTGTCTCCACAGTACTATAGAGGATTTAAACACCATAAAACACGTTTATGATGCTGTTCAACGTGCCGTCAATGCCAGGAATCCTCCACTGGCAAATACTATGGAATTGTGGGGCGCTCATCAGGAAGCATGCTGAGCACTGTCTCCTCAGTACTATAGAGGATTTAAATGCCATCTAACACATTTGGTATGCTGTTCAACGTGCTGTCAATGCCAGGAATTCTCCACTGGAAAATACTATGGAATTGTGGGGCGCTCTTCAGGAAGCATAGTGTGCGCTGTCTCCACAGTACTACAGAGAGCTCATGGAGTCCATGCCTTGTCATGTTGCTGCCGTTACCCGATTGCGAGGAGGACCAACTCGGTATTAGAGAGGCATGCTTGCTTTTTTGGCGCTTCAGGGCAGAAGATCTGTAGGATGGGCTAGAATGCTGAATCCTATATTAACTGATAAGTCCTTACTGTGTGGAACCTCTGGAAGGAGCTTTGCAGGAGGAATTGAGGAAAATTTCAGTGCAGACTTATCGGCATCTCATGGAAAACATTCTTTGAAAGGTTGCTGCAGCCACAACTGCCAAAGGTGGACTGAGCATGTACTGATTTGGGGTAATAAATGTTCTTGTTTCCATTTGACCTAGGTATGCATATATTTTTGTGTACATAGTGTATCATGTGATGTGAAGTAATTAATATGGGATGTAAAATTTATGGAGTACTAGGATTTCATAGAATGCAGTATAATCACATAGTGTTATAAATTATTGTGTATAGGTGTTAAAATATTTTTGCAAGTTATTTAGTTGTTTTATAATAGTAATGGTAGATAACTGCCAAGAGTGCTGTTTAGCTTAAATGTGTATCTTTATCCAGGTTGTTCAAGTATTTAGCTTCCTAATGAGCAGGAAAGAAATTCTGGAATCCCTTAACAAATGTTTGCCTGAAATTCTGGTGATGGCTCACGAGGAACTAAATCGTGCAATGCGTAGGTACCAAACTGATGGTGAAGCTTTGAAGAATAATGAGGCATTGGTTTATTGGTGTCTTCCTCCTACTTCCCGCCTTTTACAGTGGGTCCTACAGTTGAAGAATGTGATCAGTGTTCCAATCAAAGCCCTACAAAATATAAAACACTTGTAGGTTTTTTAAAATTTTCCTTTCATCTTATTTTAAATGTGCTTACTCTTGTGTAAAATAAAAAGTTTTGTCATGATTTGCAAAGGCACTAGGCCAGGGATGGTGAACCTTTTCGGACTAGTGTGCCACTTAAAGTTTGCTTTATTGCTTTCAAGTGTCTAGTGTGCCACCTCTTGTTATTTTGTTTTTTTTCAATTAACACTAGGAGGCCTCTAGGCTTGCTACGCTCATTTCCAAAGTAGCGCTCGGGCCCTGCAGCCAGATTTTCAAGTATATCACAACGAAATGAACATGTTCTCCCAATTGTTCAATATGTTTTGCTCTGCATTGATTCCAAGATGGCAGCTTGTTTACAGTTTTTGTTTTGCTCCTGGTGAACTCCCTGTTGGATTTTTGTGGAACCTTTTTCAATTTCCTTCTTTTTTATTGGACTTCACTCTGCCGCCATATCGAAGTTTCCGAGTTTTTTTACTGTCGTTATTTTTTGGAAGAGCAGACTTTTGTCATTTAAACTAATATTACTTACTAAATTTACCACTAAGAAAAACAAAAGCGGTCCAAAAAGCACAACTGAGATATCTTTACCAACAAAACATATGCATAACAAATTCTCTGCGTCACCATGGCAGCAGGTCACAGGACCAGAATGTTCCTCTGTGGTTAACGTGAAGACAGACAAGCCATTCGTTTCTTTCCTTTGCATATTTAAAAAATGCTTAAAAATCAGAAAATGACTTTTTCTTAATTTTTTTTTGTGAAAAAGGGATGATAATTGTAATTTTATGCTGTAAAAATTGCAATGCTTTATGATTCATAGTTTGCCATATATCCGTTTCTTTAAATGGGTTGCATCGTGAAGTAGAGAATTTTGTGAAATTTAAAAATTTTATTTCTTGTAATCTAAATCGAAATGAAAAAAAGAGCGATGAGGTGCAAAAATTTGGTCATGGTACTACATGCCTATAAAGTTTTGTGGCTCTGTTGCTCTTAGTGTGTCCGGAACGCGACCTGATAGCACTTTTTTTGCTTGCCTTAACTTTGAAATACAATAACTCTTAAAGTATCGCCAGAATCGAGAAACGGTTTATTTCAGCGTGTTCTCCAAACAATTCTCTACAAACGATGTAAATTTCATATTTTTGTGTTCAATACGTTTTGCGCTGCAAGCTAGGAAAGCAAGAGTGTCACGAAATTTCTAAAACAGCGGCAGTAACTTTTTTTTAGAATAGGTTTTGTCATGAAACTTTTTTTTTTTCGCGAATACTATAAAATTGACAGTAACAGAATAGGTAAGTAAATTAGTTTTAAGACTAAAACAATTTCAATTTAAAGCTGAATTAATCCATAAGAAGATAATTGAAAAATCATACTTAACATAATTACATTAGTGAGAAACTTGTTGCTGAATGCTGCTAGCCAAGGCATTTCTGTTGGGTTCATTAGTAGCCCATTCATAACCTGTTGTCTTCAACATCACGCAAGATGCACTTAAGTGTGAACCAAGATGGTCAGATTTAAGTGCATCTTGCTTTTGGGAATTAATGCATAAAGTGATTAAATAAAGTGAGGTTGATTTATTATTACTTTGGAGAACACTTCTTGGCTAGATTAATTTTTCTTGTCAGAACTTGGTTATTTGCATGAACACACTACAGACATGCTGTTGAAAAATTACTGTTTGCAAAAACCTAAATTTTTTTTTAATGGTAATGCTTTCATATCAGTGTGCCACCCAAATCGTGTTTATGTGCCACCGAGTGACACATGTGTCATAGGTTCACCATCCCTGCACTAGGCGAATGATGTTATGCCCCAAGAAACAGCCTATTCTTTTCTTTTGTATGAAGAAAGTTTATTCACTTATAATAGTGCCTAAAACTAGCAATCCTTATCAGTACTTTTCTGAATAATAATACTTTATTTTTTATTACGATTACAAGTCGTAAATATTTTCTTTTGATATCACGTGTCAAATACTTTTATTTTGTGTAGTCTGAGTTTATTATATGAACATATTAGTGATTGACATTGACCAGCAGATTTCATCTTCTTGTGAACACTGTTTACAGAAGAAAGTGTTATTACATTGTTTTGGAAGATAACTCACTTTTAAATTGCCTTTAATTGAAAAAATACATATGCTGTATATGTATGTGTACATGTACATATTATCATCATCAACAATTATCAGTCCACTGCTGGATGAAGATCTGCCCAAGATTCTTCCACCACTGTCTATCTTGAGCCAGTCTCCTTCATGTCACTCCTGCATACTTTCAAATTTCATCCACCCATCTCCAATGTGTGCTTCTGGGTCTTTTCTTGTACCTTGGTATCCGGTCTAATATTTCAGTGGTCAGTTCTAGCAATATGTCTAGCCCATTGTTATTTCAGGGATTTTACTTTGATCATGACAGCATACGCTCTTGTTATTTCGTTGATCAGTGCATTCCTCTTCCTGTTCCTCTTCCCATCTTTCATGGCTACACCACTTCTTTCAGTTGTTTGCAGCCTCTGTATGTCTTTTTTCGTTAAGGTTCAGGTCTCCAATCTTTATATATAAAAGGCTAAGCCGTTTCTTTCTGGCCTTAGTTATGGACTTCTACTGGACTGATTTTGATGATTTTTTTTTAATGAAAAGTGTGGCTATGTAGATGTGCACAAAAATCTAAAAAGCTGTGATTTTAGATTCTGTGTATTTTTATTTGCCCTCAAAAGTTTTAATGTTTTTCCCTTCCCACACTCTTTTTGGGGCATATGCTTCGAGTTCTTGTACCACATATGTCGTCGAGTTTGTGACGTCACAACATGGTGACTGGGCATAAACTCACACTGTTAACATGTTAGCTAATGTTAGCTTTAGTTCCATGTTGTGATGTCACACTTCGACAACATGTTGCATATCATTGGAAAGATGAACCAGCATTATGTTGTGGCATCACACTTCAATCTGTCACGGACCACAATGAGGCACGAACACGAGTCACTTAAACTCAGACAACAGTCTTAGTTTTGAATTCGAAAACATCAGGTGTGCATTATCATTTTGTGAAAAATGTCAGTACACAACAGTAATTTTAGAAGGATTCCAATTTCTCCTGATGGTAACTGTTTATTTTGTTCAATTTCTTTTTATGTTATGAACACTCAAAGAATCATCATCAAATCCATTTGCAAGTTGTTGACAGAATTATAAATAATTGAGATTTATTTTCCCATTTTATTATTGGAGATCCATTTTATAGACTGCCAATTCATGTGGCTGACGATTATAACATTTAATGTTACTTGATGGAGAATATGCGGGGCATGTTGAATTAACTTGTACATAAGTAAAAATTAGACAGATGCATTGCTGAAATACTTTTCTTTTAAGAAATAATAGAAAATTGCTCTTGAAAATTGTGCTGTTTCTTCTAACCCTCATTTTGGGTGTAATGTGATGACATCACATGTGCTGGCAGTGGCCACTATTTGCGTCCAGACAGCATTGAATCCGGCGCTTACTGCTAGCCAGCTGGAGTGCTCCTTAGTGGCAGACACATTCCTATGTGATGCCACTGAGGAGCAGTCCACCAGCCAGCCAAACCCACCTCTCTGCTGCTTTGTCATGCCATTTCACTGAGGGTGTCTACACAATATGATTGCTGATAGTGAGTGCACCTGCTCCTGGCTGTTCTCATACATGTGAAAATGTATCAGTATATTCTGGAGGAGCAAGTGTTTATTGTTTGCACTTATAGGAAAACAGAATTGATAAAGTCTTGTCAGCTGCAATTCCGGAGAGGTTTGCAGGCAGACATCTGCCAAGCAAGCCCACCATTTGGGCATTGTCGAAAAAATTGTGAACCAAGGGGACTTTGTTAGACGACAGTGCAGGAGGCCATCCACAAATGCCTGAGGAAATGATAAAGAATGTAAAGGGCCGACTACTTGCGTCTTCCAGGAAGTCACTTTGTTGACTGTCACAGGAAACAGGGTTGTCCAAAAGCACTTGTCAACGTGCTGTGAAAAAAGGAAACTTCGTGTGTACCATATCTGCGTGGTCCATGAATTGAAAGAGAATGATCAAGTGAAACGAGTGACATACTGTCGATGGTTTCAGACATTTCCTCAGAAAAATCCAGGGCATTCTGGACTACATGTGGTTCTTGGATTTCACGTGGTTTCACCTGTATGGATATGTCAATTCTCAAAATTCCTGTATTTGAGCCAGTGAAAATTCCAACGTGATACATGAAGAACCCCTTCATTCACAGAAAATTGGTGTTTGGTGTGGGATGATTCAATGCCACATAATCGGTCCCATCTTCTTCGATACAACCATCACAACAGCTACATATAGGGAAATCTTCAATACCTTTGTAAATCAATTGGACGACGAAGAACTCTCCATTGGATACTACCAGCATGATGGAGCGACATCCCACACCAGCATGGTCAAAATTCTGCCCTTTTTCGGCGACCGCGTCATTTTAAGAGGTCTATAGACACCGCACTCGCCCGATCTGATACCTCCTGATCACTTTTTAAGGGGATATCTAAAAGGAAGAGTTTACCAAAAGAAACCGCGAACCATAGATGCCTTGAAAGCAAACATCACCGAAGAAATTCAGACAATGACAGCGGACATACTGGCAAGGACTTTCCACAATATGGTGCGTCAGGCTCAATGCTGTCTAGACGCAAATGGTGGCCACTTCCAGCACATGTTGTGATGTTATCACATTTCACATGAAATGAGATAAGTCCACTTCAAATTCCGTTGCAATATCTTTATTAGTGTTAATATTATTAAAGAAATGCCAGATTCGGTAGCAAGTGGGACACCCTGTGTAGCATTAGCCATGTATCATCAAAAAGAGTTGTGATATTTAAAATCATTTGTAGTATAAGATAAAACTTTATTTTCAGAAAACGTAGCATCTTGTAAAAGAAACACTGGATCGTTTATCATTATTTGCAGTAGTTGAAGAGTGATGCATAGAAAACAAAAAGCTTGTTATGCACTTAAAAGATCAAATGTTGTGATGTTTATAAAGAAACTGTTTCCAAGAATCACACTCCCCCCCCCAACCCCCATCAGTTTATATTTTTCCTTGCTCTCCCCCTCTCCCCCGGAAAATATCGCTTTACACTTATTCAGCCTCCTCCCCTGAAGAAAAACATTAGTTTACACTTATTTGTGCCTCCCCCAATTTTTTGGTCATGCTAAACCTATGCTCTCAACCAAGTTTTATACGTCTATTAATTTCTTCTTTGATGTAGCTCTTACTTGACATCTGTTGTCCAAGGCAGATAGATGTACGAATTGGTTACTTCTAGATATGGTTTTTGAGCAAGGAACTTTCAGCACTGAATGCAGAAGCAGACATTAAGATCAGGTGAATGGGTTTGTGTATTTAGGTGATACACAAACCCATTCACCTGATATACTAGTGAGTGCATTAGATAGTGAAATTAGTTAATAACATTCTCTGGAAAGGCAAAACTGTGAAGCAGCATTAGCGCTAAGGAAAGAATATAATTCTTGCCTCTCAAATTTCAAGGTCATTAAGCGGAATGCCGATAAAAATCTTTTGAAGGAAGAATTAATAGCCCTGGAAAAATTCAAAAAGAACTCAGAAACAGTTGCAGTGAGAGCAGATAAAAGCAAGAAAATAACCCTAATTAAAAAGCAGATTATTTGTTAAAAATGGAAGAAGAACTAAGCAAACCAATATATGAAAAATTGGATAGCGATCCGCTAGAAACGACGATCGCAAATTATAGAAAATTGCTCTTTTCACTTAAGAAGAAAAATATGATTAGTGACAACTTCAAAAATTATTCTAAGATTACCCATCGTACTCCGCAGATGTATGGTTTGTTAAAACTGCATAAAGAAGGACAACCTATCAGGCCTATCATTGACTCAAAATATTCTCCTCTGTCCAATTTGAATTATTATTTGCTGTTTCATCTATCAAAGTTGCTTCCTTAAACCTAAGGCACTGATAAAGAACACTGAAGAGCTATTGAAGAAAATAGAAGAACTTCCAGAATTAGAAAACCCTTCCATGGCAAGTTTAGATGTTGTGTCCATGTATACGAATATAAACCTGGACAAACTCATAGAATACATAGCAGATGACCTATCTGACCTAGTAGTGTTTCATGAATACAATAAAGAAGAAGCAATAGGTCTTCATGAACTTACAGTGTTTGCTCTAAACAACAATTTTTTTAAATTCCAAGGCTGCTTCTATAAGCAAAGAAGTGGGCTAGCAATGGGTTCGTCATTAGCACCTCTCCTAGCAAATTATTACGTAAGTAAAATAGAAGAGCCCTTCCTATTGAAACCTTCAATTTTCTGCATGTATATTAGATACATGGATGATATCCTTTTCATCATAGATCAAGATTCGAGTGGATACCCATCAAAAATCCTAGAAGGTTTTAATGCCCAAGATGAATCCCTAAAATTCACTTTAGAAGAGCAAAACGAAAATAAGCTAAATTACCTAGATATTACTTTGAAGTGGGAAGAAAAATATATTACCACAGAATTATACAAGAAGCCTACAAATACAGGAAAAATTTTAAATTATAAATCAGATCACCCTAATTATATGAAGAAAAATGTAGCTTTACAATTTAAAGAGAAAGTTGAAAAGCTGAATTCAACTTCAGAAGCAAAGAAAAAACAAAAGAATAAGTTAAAATCAATCTTATTAGAAAATGATTACCCTTCAAAAGAAATTCGTGAACTACTGGACGAAAATCCTACTAGGAACAGAACAGGCACTACTGACAAAAATAAGGAGAAAATTGAATATTTATTCACAAGAAAAGTCACTTACCACAAGGGACTGTTTGAAAAACTGAAAAAAATCAGCACTAAATATAAAATTAGGTTAGCTCCAGGTTTGAATAACAAAATTAAAAAATAATTACCATCCCTAAAACAAAAGAAGAAAATACTTTACTCCAGGAAGGAGTCATTTATAAAATAGTTTGTTCTTGTGGATTACCATATATAGGAGAAACAGGAAGAAGGTTAACCACCAGAATTAAAGAACACAAAGCAGCAATAAGGAACAGCTCAAATAAAACAGGATTAGACAGGCACATACAAGAAACTGGCCACAAAATCGACTGAGACTCCTTAAAAGTGATCAAACATCAATCCCATGCAGTTATCCAGAAATTAGAGGAATCCCTGGAAATTTACAAGACACAAGGTGGCAACATCAATGACCATGCTGGATGGAAAATCCATCAGGCTTGGTCACCAGACCTGTGGAAGTAGAAGGAAGCAAGAACTCCTGACAAAGATCTAGTGTTTAGATCGAAAATTTGAGAGGTAATGTACCTAATAAATTTATCCTCGATAATTCCCGTTAAATATTTATAATACTGAAAGTAATAAGAGGAAGCCATGAAGTCATTAATTATTAGTTAATAAGTGAATTCTGCTTTAAAATAGTTATAGCTGTTTGAGGAAGCTTTTCCAGGACTGATAAGTTGTCAGAAAAGTCCCAAATGGCTGTATGTAAAAGTGTAATTGCTCCTACTTTGATGTGCAATTATGAAATATGGGTGCTGCAGAAGACACAGGAGTCAAATACTAAGTGAGTGCATATTACCAACAATGATGTCTGGAGGGAAAAGTGCAATGTTTGAAAGTGGAAGTGGAATGTTTGGAGATCGTTTTTGCAAATTGGTGTGCAACTGTCAGTTATAATGCTAAGAATCTTAAATTCCACATCCAACATCATTATTTTGTATAAATTTCAAGAAATATGATAATTCATAAGAATATATGATTTATTTTTAATTGTCAAATTTTTGGGTAGAATAAATCTACCTATCATCAAGACTAAGTAGATGCTATTCATGAGATAAAATCCAATCCTTCTAGTCATTTAATATAATTTATCTTCTCTCTATTTATAGACTTTCTGCTATTTTTCTTTTAAAAATGTGTCATTGGCATGCTTCTAAGTTGCCTGCTTGTCTCCCCTACATAGCTGAGACCAAGTCCACATTTTATGTTGTAGATGATACCTTCTTTCAATAGGATGTTTTCTTCTTTTTGGTTTATATTTGGGAGATAATTATTTAGTTTATTGTGTAATCCTGGAGCCAACATTGTGTAATACTGAATAGCAATACTTACTTAATAATAATGATGGGCAGATTTACTTCCCCAAAATTTGACAAACAATTGAAAAATCAGAAATCACTATGAAACCCCATGTTTGCTTAAATTTATAGAGTAGTAACTTCTGTTATTTTAGATTGTCATTTTATGTATTGTTACTTTAGATGATGTTCTACAAACTACACTTAGGCAGATCTTGGGGCCTGTGCTTTGAATGCATCAGTATAGTAATTAATGCCTTGGGTCATATTGTAGAGGATTGCAAATGTATGGTTTGAGGAAAACAGTATTTCTAGATTGGCATAGTCTGCTCATTCCTTCATCCGAACCTTGTTGAACACTAATAATAGGTAGCTTACCTTTTGTTGTAAGGCCGGCTCCTTTGGTATACATTTCACTGCACGTTTGGTTCTTTTTGTAGTCCATAGTTCGTACCAGCCCTTGGCGTGGCGGTCCCATTCCATCTTCATTTCATTCAATGCCAGATGAGTGATTAAGCCCTTGAAGTGTTTTGCAGTAATGAAATTTGATTTTAAGAACTATCTATTTCTCCTAAAACCACTTTTACTGCCTGTAAACTCAAAACCAAGGTGGCAAAATGACTTTTCAACATCAAAATTCATCAACCCAACACAAACATACATTGACCAACTTACATTAAAAACCAACAACTTATTTACATACACATAAATATTCCAAACAAAAAACACTAAAAACATATGTACAACTATTTACACATTAACCTGTCATATTGCCTTCCATGTCATTCTTGTTCCCTACACTTCACCACAATATTTATAGCATGCGGCCACCACACCTCTGCCTTTCCAACGTAAACTGCCTCAAGTACTTTCTATCCCCTGCTGGGGTCATCATCAGGAGGTGTTCCAGATGTTATCTCTTCTGCTACTGCAAAGTGAGCGAGCAAAACGATCGTCCTCCTCGTCCCAGTCCCAACGTCACCTATGAACCACCCTCCACCGTGGCTTCATCTATTAACAACTTTAGTAAAAACTTCATTTTCCTCTTTGGTGCTTTTGGATCTTTTGTCCAATTTTAATTAATTCTTTCCAAAATGAAAAATGAAACAAATTAATTAAAATTGGACAAAAGGGCCAAAAGCACCAAAGAGAAAAATGAAGTTTTTACTAAAGTTGTTAATAGATGAAGACGTTGGGACTGGGATGAGGATAACGATCATTTCACTCGCTCACTCTGCGGTAGCAGATGAGATAACATCTGGAACGCCTCCTGATGATGACCCCGGCAGGGGATAGAAAGTACTTGAGGCAGTTTACGTTGGAAAGGCAGAGGTGTGATGGCCGCATGCTGTAAATATTGTGGTGAAGTGTAGGGAACAAGAATGACATAATGACATAGAAGGCAATAAGACAGATTAATGTGCAAATAGTTGTACATATGTTTTTAGTGTTTTTTGGTTGGAATATTTGTGTGTATGTAAATAGGTCGTTGGTTTTTAATGTAAGTTGGTCAATGTATGTTTGTGTTGGGCTTGATGAATTTTGATGTTGAAAAGTCATTTTGTCACCTTGGTTTTGAG
Source organism: Macrothele yani (assembly GCA_039090855.1). NCBI lineage: Eukaryota > Metazoa > Arthropoda > Arachnida > Araneae > Macrothelidae > Macrothele > Macrothele yani. The sequence goes on from CM077006.1 coordinate 45,037,543, forward strand.
TTTACAGGCAGTTAAAGTGGTTTTAGGGGAAATAGATAGTTCTTAAGGTCAAATGACATTACTGCAAAACACTTCAAGGGCTTAATCACTTGTCTGGCATTGAATGAAATGAAGATGGAATGGGACCCCCCATGTCGAGGGCTGGAACCAACTATGGACTACAAAAGAACCAAACATGTAGTGTAATGTATACCAAAGGAGCTGGCCTTACAACAAAAGGTAAGCTACCCATTATCATTGTAATGTATGCACGTAAATTATGAATAATTGTGGCATAAACTATAATTGTTCTAACACTGAATTACTTGTTGAACACGTTTGAGATGAGCAAATGAGCTAGATTGTTGCATCAAGTAATGGTTAATGTGTTCCACTTTTGCTACTGTAGCTAATCTTTCCCAGTTTTGTTAATTGGTGTATGAAGTAATGCCTAATATTTCCCCACTTTATTTGCCTTGATGATAACCGCTTTGAAAGATAATTCTTGCCTTTTCATCAATATCCAGTTGAAAGTGTTCTTAAAATAATACTATTGTCTGAATGCTTTTGTGTAGGAATGCAACCAACCAATACATCAATGCTTGTGACCTAGTAATAATTATTTTGTGTACATTTATTGCTCTGTTATGGGAGAAGAATGTGGTGCCTCACATACAAGAAGCTGGACATCGCATTTTCTTGAGTGCATAATTGCATAAATGTATCTCCAACCAACCCCAAGTTTCAGCTTCTTTGCTTCAACTGTCACTTTGATTTAATGTTCCATGTAAGTTATTATTCTGTATCTACACATACATGAAAGGACCTGTTTTAAATCATTAATGTGGCTAGGTTCTGTGTTGAATCATCAGTTCTGATCCCCCCCTCCCCCAAGCCTGGAGCCAGTAGCTCTTAAATTTGGATAAGTAACTTCAGCCTTTAAAATCCCCAGGGCACTTAAAAAAAAAAAAAAAATAAGAAACTGTGGATGAATTCATGTTTACTCCTAAAATAATTTTCTTACATATATTTTTAAGATTGGCTTTCTGATATCAGTTATGCTGTTCCCTTTTTTGTTTGAAGATTTTCTTATTTTAAATTTAATTTCAGATTTGATAAGAAAGAAGGTATAGAAATTTTAACACACAAATATAATGGAATGATGATCTTGTTTTCCAAGTAAGTTATAAGTATTGGGAACATTGATTCATTTGAAGTTGCTGTAATTATTTTCTTTAAAATTAGTTAAACATTTATGGAAATGATTTCTATCTCAAAAGAAATATCAAGAAATAAAATTAAATCTATGCCTGAAGAAGTTATCTTTTGAATATGAAGGGAAATAGAAATGCTATGAATTTGCTTTATCATGCCATAAAATGGTTTCTGGTCTAACAACAATATGCATTCATCCAGTTTTCTACCTGTTGATGTATGTATATACATGTTTGTGTGCATGTGCTTCTGCCTTTGTATAATACATGCGATTTATTTAGTTTTTTAGAACGAACATAAAATTTCATTCATGAAAATATTGCTGATGCCTTTAAAGATAATGTTTAATTTAGCATTTGTAGAAACACACATCAAAAAATGTACAGTGGGTCTTACTTATTTGATCACAGATGAAGTTATTGTTGGGATAATACATTGTATTACCAGAATAGTCGGTGACTTGAGAAATATTCGTGCACTGTATACTTTGAAAATATATGAGGAGCAAGCCATCGTTGCACGATATATAAAGACGAGTGGTCAGCGATGGATAAAATTAAGACCATTTATTTACAATTTAAATAAATGAGTAAAATGACCACATAAGATCTTTCGACCACCACTTTGGTGTTATCATCAGATGTCTGACAAAAGAGTGGAACAGAGACCGGCATTAAATACCGTAAGTATGTAACATGTGACCAATACAATTGCATAGAATAATTTACATAAAGAGTCAAACATTCATAACATCAATATCTGAGTTTTGTCCATGAGGGATCAGTGATCACCAAGTTTGTGATACATAATTAGGCAGATTATCATTACAGCAAAAGGGAATATTAGCTATAATACAGTATATAAACTTTTGCATAAAAGTAAGGAATTATTATTAGATGCTCTTTGCTGAATAGCTGCTTCCTTCCATTGTGGGTAATACTGTCCTTCCTGAACACAATGGGCTAAAGCCGTAGTTAACTTACCATTTTTGAGATCATACTTGTGTTCATTTATTCTAGTCTTTAAACTCCTCCTAGTAGAACCTATGTATAATTTCTTGGTTTGCAATTGGTCATGGGGAAGTAGATGAATGGGATAAATTCCTTGCATGTTTTCCCCATGCACCTTGTCACGACCACTCCTAATCAGATGTAAGAGATTAAAAATCTTTGAAACAAAATCAATGTCATAACGTCTGCACAGGTTCTTTAACACCGGAGTTAAACTTGGGTGGTAGTCGAGTGAACCAACAAACCTCCTTTGTGGTGTGTCACAAATTAAGGAACATTCCCATGAGAACAGGAATTTATTGTAGAGTTTGTTTTCAGTAGTATTATGAAAACCAAACAAGGTGGGCAGTTATGAATCATAAACTTGGAGATCACTGATAAAGTTATGTATCGCAAACTTGGAGATCACTGCCCGATTATGTACCACAAACTTGGAGATCTCTGATCCCTCATGGACAAAACTCAGCTATTGATGTTATGAATGTTTGACTCTTTATGTAAATTATTCTATGCAATTGTATTGATCACACGTTACATACTTACTGTATTTAATGCCGGTATCCATTCCACTCTTTTGTCAGACATCTAATGATGACACCAAAGTGGTGATTGAAAGATCTTATGTGGTCATTTTATTCATTTATTTAAATTGTAAATAAATGGTCTTAATTTCATCCATTGCCGACCGCTCATCTTTACATATCGTGCAACAATGGCTTACTCCTCGTATATTTTCAAATTACCAGAATATTTAGGTAATTCCTGAGCTAGTGTATGAAATATGTATGCAAAAATTTAGCTTTTTGTAATCCAAGCATCTGTTATTTGTTCTCAGTTGCTTGATGCTCTCCTTTTGCTGTCCACTTCAAATGCATAAAGTAGGCTGGAGTTTAATGCCCCAACATCATTTGTATATATAAACTCACCAATTAGTCCGTTTCCTTGGAACAGATTTCTAGAAATCATGTTAGCTCAGTGGGTGGACACAAGACACCTAGATATTGAGCCTTGGTTTCAACCACTGTGAGACTGTCATCATGTCCCTATTTTTTTTTATCATACTTTGGTTTAATTATTCATTAGTGATTGATGACTTAGAGAATTAAAATGTTGATCACAAAATACACTGGTTTACATAGCACTAATTGTTTCTTTCTTTTCTGAAGAAACATATCCCACTCTTCAAAGAGCTGAAGAATTATAAACACAGGCATGTGTGTGCAGAGTTGAACTTAATGTCTGTTCTGTTCAGTGTGCACACTCACTTTCTGTGTGAGAAGGAAAAATCCATTGTAAAAATTCATTGGAAAAATCCGTAAAAATTCATGAATTTTTAAAAATTCATGAATTTTTAAAAATTCATGAAGTAAATTCATGAATTTTTACGGATCAAAAGACTACGTCCAAGACATAAATTCCTGGGGAATTTATCAGATACCTTGTGAATGTGGACTTTCATATATAGGACAGACCCGCAGGGCTTTAAGTTTCCGTGTGAAGGAACACAAGACTTACATACAGAACTGTGAACTGAAAAAGTCATCAATAGCCCAACATTGTCACAAAAATAACCATAAATTTTTGTTTGGAAACGCTATTCTTATTGATAAACCTGATTCGACTAACAAGCTTAATGTATTAGAAGCTTTCCACATATACCAGAATTCTTCACGACTTGTCAATGACATGACGTCTACGCCATTTCTTTCAAGCGCGTGGAAACAACTCACCAAAAACCATGACCATCAGAACTCTGATGATGTCACAATGATTTGAATGTTTACGCTCCATTCATCCTGATGATGCCGAGCCAGACGCTCTGCAAAACTATAGTCGATGTTAATAAAACATTTAATTGTGAAAAAACGTTGATAATTTATTCTAAATGAACATCACAAGTGTGTAGTCTTGAATTATATATAAGAGAATGACATCTGTTCAAAAATTGGATGACTGCCCTGATCTTGATTGAATTTGATGTCTTAAATGGCAACATTCAACTATAGTGGTTGGTTAGTGAAATGAGATACCATGTGTAAGTATAATAGTGTTCTGCTTATTAACAACTTCATGGGACATATATTTAGCGTGTAATTTAAGCATACAAAATACATCAAGATCATTTAACATTAGCAAGTAAATTAATGTGTGAAATACACATATACTCACACTACAATCATTGTAGGATTAACGCTATTTTAATAGCACATTTTTTGTTTTGCCAATTCGCAATATGAACCACATGTACTTTGTCTTTGTTTGATATTAAAAAATAAATATTTAGAAGGATCAAATGGTAATACTTTTAATCAAAATAATATTTGGTTACATGGTTAGTTGTGTTACTCTTGCTCAAATACGTTGTTTTTATGCAGACATACTTTTTTTATATATACTCGTTTTTTTAATAAATTTTAATCTAAAATGCAGGTAGATGAGGTACACAGTAAGTTCAATCGCTAATGTAGCTTATAATATCATAACCTGGGTTTTTGGTGCGTCTCTTGGCAACATTTTCAGCATTGTTCTTACGTGCTCACACACACGTCAAGGAAATGTGAATGGCAAGTATTTGTTCTCATCTCAATTTTACCAGCAATATCGATGTGCAGGTGCACACGTGCTGTTGTTGGTTGGTCTATATTATGAGAGATTCTTGCATCAAGCATCTTCTATTGGGTTCAATAATGATTGGAAAATTGATTTAATTTAACTTTAATGGATTATTATTGTACGATACTGGTCAGAAATTGATTTAACTTTAATTTTAAAGGATAATCACTACTTGATAATGAATGGAAATTAATTTACTTTTAAATTTAATAGATGATTATAAGTTCCTGATTTATTTTTATTTATTTAGCTTCGGTATATTTTATTGGGATTTTTTCAATGCTATACTTGTTATTGCATTTTTCTTCATGCTTTTTTATGCTTTAGGTTGAAAAAGTGTATATGCTGCAGCTTTGTCTATCTGTCCGACCGTCTGCACGATAACTCGTGTATAAATGGTTGGATTTCGATGAAATTTTAGTATGTGGTAGGGGACCACCTCGGGACAAACCCTATTGAAAATGGGCGAAATGAGGTCAAAGGTCAGGACATAGGAGTGGGATCCATTCCACTGCCCTTATGCGTCATAACTTGCGTAAAAATGCTTTGATTGTGACAAAGCTTTATCATGTTGTTCCGGAGGTATACTGAACCGGTTCTGTTGAATATCATTGAAATAGGGTCAAAGGTCAGGACACAGGAGCAAGATTTATTCCACAGCCATTGTCCTCATATCTTGACAAAAATGCTTCTATTGCAACAAAACTTTAGCATGTTGTTCCAAAGGTACACTGAACCAATTCTATTGAATGTAATCGAAATGGGGTCAAAGGTTAGAGCACAGGAGCAATATTTATTCCACAGCCATTATCCTCATAACTTGAGTAATGATTTCTGGTATGTTGGAATGCATATCATAATCAATGCATTGCATAATTTTACAAACTTGTTGTTGTTCATTGTTGGTAAAGAAATTTCTTTTTGTTTTTTGTTTTGAAATACTTTTCTCTCTCTCTCTCTCTCTCTCTCTCTCTCTCTCTCTCTCTCTCTCTCTCTCTCTCTTTTTCCACACTTTGGGTAGGGTTGTTGGGTTATGAATATTGCAAACCTTATCTTTTAGTTTTTCAATAGATATAGATTCAGAAAAGCGTATTTCTTTTTCAGATTTATGAGGCGAAATCAATTTTTTTATATCAAATTTTGAAATTTTTTTATTTTTAATACAATACTGATTCAAGGCTGTTTTCTCCTCTTTTTGTTTCCAATTTTTAATGTATTGATTCAATCTGCCTCAAGCTGTTTTTAGTGCTGCCTATATACAAGGTCAAATGGAACTATCAAACCCTTCCATAAACAAAAAAATCCTATCTAACCATTACAAACAAACAATACATACATGTTTTGTTTGTTTGTAAATAGTGAACTTGCTGACATTACCCAGTGATTCCCAAGTTTCAGACTAAAGTTAGAAATCAGGAACGTTTTTTCAGTGTTGTAAAACCCTTCATTTACATGCTGCAGGTCCAAACAACATAATGAACCATCTTAGTAGTATAAGCAGGTGAATCTCAGTCAGTGATTACAGAATAAAATGGCTGTGTGTTGTATTGTATATGTGTTTTCTCTCTCTGGTTTTTCTTTTTGTTGGAGTTGCCACTAGAAGTCCTGTTACCATTTATGTGGGAAAACATGTACATTCAACTCTGGACATAGTGAACTCTGTTATAGTGAATATTCAGCAACAGTGAACCTAAATCAATGGTCCCAACTCGCAACATCGGAAATGTACATTAAAATTTTAAATGTACATTAAAATTTTCGTTTATAGTGAACCCTCAACTTCGGTTATAGTGAACCTATAAAATAGAACTTCAAAGAAAAGAAATATACTTGTAACATGAAATTGTAACTTATTTCAAAACAAACCTTCTTGTAAAAACTTGAAAGAATGTGTTGAGATCAATATCGTAGGCCTACTACTCCTTAAGTGCACTGAATGACAAAGGTAGGATTAAAAACTTCAGCAACATCAAGCTGGTGTTTTTGCCTGCCAACACTACGTCAGTCCTCTAACTCGTGGATCAAGGTGTGATTCACAGCTTTGAAACCTATTACAGAAGGAAAGTAATGCTTCATTTAATCCAGACCTTGGAATCAAAGCAGAAATCATCAATAAATGTTCTGAATGCTGTACATTTTGGAAAGAAAGCGTGGAGGAGTGTGTCAACTGTCACTATACAGAACTGTTTCCGGTGGTCTGGTTTGGCTACTGGACGTAGTGGCATTCGAAGAAGATGATCCAAACCCTGCTTAGCATATTGGTGCGAATTCCACTGAAGCTGAAGATTTTATTGATGCTGACTGTGAAGTTATAACGAATGAAATTCTGGATGAAACTATTGTCGAGGCTGTGAAAAGCGGTTCTAACACGGAAGAAAACGACTGAAGATGACGAGGACGATAATGAAGAGCGTTTTCCAACAGTGAAAGACATGTTGGTGGTTGTCAGGACTGTGCTAAAGTTCCTAGAATGTATGAAAAATGCAGAATCGAGTGAACCAAAGGCACAGACTCTAGAAGAGGACATAGAGAAAATACAGTATTTATTAAAACTGTTTGTAGCAAGCAGTGGCACATAATGGACTATTTTCATGTTAATTAAGGTAACATAAAATTAATTTTGTTTACTTCATTTAATGAATATACTCTACATACAGAAAAATATTATTTTTTAAATACATATGTACATATTTTATTTTCTTGCTCACCAATCCACTCAATTCGGGTTAAGGGAAGACACTTCAGTTTCAGTAAACCTCGAACATAATGAACGAAATATGTGAGTCCGCAGAGGTTCACTATAAGTGCAGTTGACTGTATATTGTAAAAACCTTTTCAGGTTATTACTTGATGGAGGTTATATTAATTTACAGTGCACCTCAAACTGGGTAAAACACTTATAGCATAGTATAAATCCATTTATTTAGTGGTGTAATATGGAATATACAAATTGCCAGGCTTTCTCAAGGCTGAGGTGTTAGATATAAAAGTATTAAAGGTTAGACATTTTATGTTCTAACTGGCTTTGAGAAAGCCTTCCAGTGGTGGAGAGCAAAAGCTTGGCAATTTGTATATTACATATTACACCACTAAATAAAGGGCTTTATAGTATGCTACAAGCATTTTGAACTTTTTGAAGGTTGTTCTCCAAACTAGCTGTCTATAAACTGGTTGCATTATTGCTGCTTTGGCTTAAGCAGTGTGATTTCAGCCATCAAGTTATTCTGATTGTCAAAAACTCCTGTTCAGAAGAGTAGAGTATTACTTCTTATTTGGATGAAATATTTTGCATTATTAAAACTGATTTTTCACAAAAGCTCTGTTTCAAATTTTCCTATTTTGAGGATTTCTTCCTTGTGTGGTTTAACTGGAAAATCTTTTTTAATATTTAGCAAATTTTCACAGATTAAATTCATCTCCTTCATCAGGCATATTGAGAGGAATTCATTTCCCTTTTGGTTGTTTGCTCACAGCTGAGTCCTAGTAAATTACACTAGATACCTAGTAGAAAAATCACTTCCCTTTTGGTTGTTTCTGCACAGTTGAGTCCTAGTAAATTACACTAGATACCTAGTAGAGAATTCACTTCCCATTTGGTTGTTTGCTGAATTTGAGTCCTAGTAAATTACACTAGATAAAGATGCTTGGTAGGGAATTTCCTGTGATATCATTCATGATGGGTTTTTTTTTTTTTTTTTTTTTTTGGTTAGAGGTGTTAACAACCACCGTTCCCTAATTTTGGGCCACTGGTTCCAGGAAAGGGAGAGAGACAATGGTGTGCAAGACAAATGCAACATCCATGTCTCACTGGATTTGAACCCAGACCCATCTTGGATGAATGTTCACAAGCCAGCTCTTAGACCACTGCCATCAGGGTGGCCATTGATGACGGGTTCTTTGTTATTTTTTATTTCAAGTTCTCCTGTAACTCTTCTTTTTAAAAATTTATTGTGAAAACTGATGATTTTTAGGGTACCACAGTTCATGTCATGACCAGTTTCCCAAACATATCTTCCTAGTTCAGTTTTATCTTAACAGTTTTGTATTGCACCTTTTTGTTCTGCTATGCAAGTTTCCAGCCTCCAACATGTCTGTTCTATGGAGAAGAGTTATTTCCAAAAATATATCCTTGGTATTAAACTTTTTCTAATTAAACCCCATAAAAAAGTTTTGAAAATAAAACGGAATCTTAAAAATTAAAATCAAAACTAGAAATAGCCAAATAAAATGAGTTTCTGTTTCAGATTAAAAATTTCCAGTGCTGATGCATAATGAAAAAGAGTTGATGTTTTTCATGCAGTAAAGTGTTAAAAACCCCAAGGTGAAAATAATTACCAATATTAGGCACCCCTGTAAATATTTTTTACCAATTATTATTCTTTGTAGGTATTAGCTGTATTAATGTTTAATTTTTGATATCCCTGTTTTTAACATCTTAATTGTGGTAGTTATATGAGATGAAAGAAAGATATTTATGTTCTTATGTTGCTACAAAACAATGCAAATATTCACTCTTTTTTTTTTTTTTTTATCATTACCTTTGTAGATTTCATGGTTATTATATTAAGTGCAAACTTATGATTTGACCTTAAATCTTATAGTGAAAAAAATGACGATATGAGTTTTATAGAAGCATTTTTTTAATATTTGATAGTCAAATTTCTAGACTAGAATCTAGTTCATCATCAGTTCTATGTCACTAGAATAGTTGTTGCCAGTCAGTCATCAGTGACCAACCACAATTATCATTTAGCATGGTACTTCTTGCTATTTCCATCCCTTCAAGTTTCCTCTTCATTAAGTGTGATTAGTGGGGGATGCAATCCTGATGATGAATTAGGTTCTAGTGTGAAAATTTGACCATCAAATATAAATTAATTATCTCTTTAAAACCCGTAAATTCAACTCTTTCACTGCAAGATAGATAATCAGAGGTGCCATGATGTCATTAATTACGTGCTAAAATCTTATGGAAAAACTGATGATTTCTTTTCTTTCTAACTAGATTTAACAAAGATAAATCTTCATTGTCTATTATTTATTACATGATGGTCTGATTGTACTTTTTAAAGACCTTTTGGTAAGTTTTGGCTTTATCTGGTTGCATTTTTTCATAGGTTAGGTGATGATGCATATCTGAAATGGTCAAAATCTGTGCCAGACTCTGTCGCTGCTGGACTGAATCAACCTCTGCTTAAAAGAAGCATTGATGGTTCAGAAATCCATGTTAATTTTGATGATCAGGTAGGGCAGTGATTTGTTAATGAACTGGTTTGAAGAAATTCTCTTCAGTTAAGTATTGCTTGTTACCTATGATAAAGAAATAAATTACTTGAAAATGGTAGCAAACAATTGTTTTAAGTATATTGATGTAATGTTTTTTAATGCTAACTGTTAAATTTAAGTGGGAGTACTTTGAAACAAACATGCTGGTATTTCCAGTTAATGTGGTCATTTATTAGTTCCATTTGTTATTGTTTTGCCTTATGTTGTTTCCATTGATAGGTGGAATATTGCCACATGCATCATGGCTGTGGAGGCAAATGAAATTTTATAATGAGTTCATAGTATGATTTATGCTACTTGCAAAGAAATACACAAGAGTAAATCAAAAAGTAAAGGCAATTTTGTTGTATTTGCCAAAAACAAAATGAAACTTACTTAAATGTAGCATTATTATTCAGTCTCCCTGAAGTTTCACACCCACTTTTCATAACATTCTGAAAGCTTCTCGATTCTAGCAGAAAATGTTTTTGGCTGTCCCAAAGCCATGTACGCAGCACTGCACCTTTTTTTTTTATCAGTACCAAACTTCCCACCATGTAATATTTCTATAAGCAGACCGAATATATGGAAATTGCTTGATGAGGGATCCAAATCACAAGCTATTGGGTTGTCCGAAAAGTCATGACGTATTTTAGCCATGTTTTGCAAAGCTTATTTATTGATACAAAGAACAAAGATCAATCAATGATATAATGCCCATTTTGTTCGATAACCTTTTGCCATCTTTCAGTGAGCTTCAGAATGCCTCGTTCATAGAAGGACCTGTCTTTCGTGGTGAAAAACTGTACAGGGTGCTGATTTACAGCCTCATCTGAATTGAACGTCATACCATGCAAGGACTGTTAAAGAGAGCGAAACAAGTGGAAGTCTGATGGCGCAAGGCCAGGCGAGTATGCTGGGCGTGGCAACACATCCCACCCAAGCTCCAATAATTTTTGGCGGGTGATCAAACTTGTGTGTGGTCTCGCATTGTCGTGATGGAACACAACACCTTTACGATGAATGAGCTCTGGACGTTTCTGGATGATGCATTCGTTCAAACTGTCCAATTGCCAACAGTACACATTTGAATTGATTGTTTGGTTCTGTGGTAGGAGCTCAAAAAACACAACACCTTTAAAATCCCACCACACTGAGACCAGAACCTTCCGCTGATGAATGTCTGCTTTGGATGTCATTTGAGGTGAAGCAGCACATCGGGACGAAGACCGTTTGCACAGCACATTGTTGTACACAATCCACTTTTCGTCACCAGTTATCAGTCGCTTCAAAAAAGGATCGTTTTCCTCACGTTTAATGAGCATATCACAGATGTTTATACGCGCCGTCAATTGAGCTTCTTTGAGTTCACGAGAAACCTACACATCGAGCTTGCTTACTATCCCAGCTTCTTCAGGTGGTCGTGAATGCTTGAATGATGGATGTGCAATGTGTCTGCAATCTCTAGTGTTGTGTAACGTGGGTTTGACTTGATCAATGCCTTGATTTGGTCGCCATCAACCTTGGTGGGCCTTCCGGACCGAGGAGCATCATTGAGGTCAAAATCATCAGCGCAGAATTTTGCGAACCACCGCTGGCACTGACGTTCTTGTAGAGCATTATCACCGTACACTTTATGCAACTTTTCACAAGCTTGACGCGGGTTCTTCCCTTTACGGAAGTAAAACAGCAAAAAAAAAAAATATGTCGAAAATGCACAGTTTGGTCTTCCATATTCAACTTGATGTCAAATCTCTGCAAATCAACCAAATTGCTCACTATTTCTTTTAGACTGCAGCTAGAACTGGCACCTGTCAAATGCCATTGCTATAACAGAGCTGCGCATGCCTCTAGTACTTCCAAAACCGCCCAACTGCCATCGGGTGCCAAAATATGTCATGACCTTTCCGACAACCCAATAGGTATGAAAGAATCTCAAACTTGAGATTCTCAATTGTTGCCATGGTTGCAGCTGCTGTATGGGGTTGAGTGAGCATTGTCATGATGCAGAAAAACAGTTTTTGGCAACAATATTCTTCTTTTGTTATGAATTGTAGTTTTTAGCTTGTCTTTAAGCATCACTAAATATGCTGCATTGCTAATAGTTTGTCCATGTTCTTCATAATGGTCAAAATAGGTCCATGTATATTCTTTCAGAGAGGGGACACTTGAACTTTTCTGCGTAATTTCCACCCTGTATTTTGTCTTTTGCTTTAAGGGTCAAATTTGTGCATTCAAGTCACCTTAGCAGTGACAGTTAGAGGCCTGGTTGGGTATGGCCTTGGGCCAGACTTTTCTTTTTTTATCAGTTAAGTGGAAATTTCTGGTTCAGGCCAGGTCAAGCCTGTTCTGGAAGGTTTAGCATTTTGCTCCTGGATTAAAAGTAATCTTCTGCAAAACAAAGACTGACTTGTTAAATTGTCAAATGACGAAGTTCACTGAATTTTTCCACAAAATGCGTTCTTTAATTACTGCTGTAATCGACAAATCTAACTGCAAGATGAGAGTTTAAAATGGGACTGTTTATTTCTTTAAGGGCTGAAATCGAATTCTGTTTTCACTTTTTTGGCTTTAGTGACAAAAACAGAGAAATGTTTACATATGCAGAGTTTTCAACTTCACAAAACCAAAACGAACTTCTGGCATCATTCGTTGCAACAACAAAGATGAGAAAGTTTGAAGTATCTGTTTACATATTTGGGGAATGAGGGCTACTATGTTTGTAGCAAGAGTATGTAGTCTGGTCTAAATCTCATCTGTGTAAGGAATTCCTAAAAGAAATGGCACATCTCTTTCTGGTATATTCCTTTTACTGCTAATGTAAATCAGTTCAGTACAGCAACTTTGTTTTCCTAGAGCAAGAGGTCTTCAGCTGTTTCTGAATCACAGACAACATGGCAAAATGGAATAAGTCTCACTGACCATATGAAAAAGAAGAGTAAAAATGCATATGTTTATTATGAATGTCAATTGTTTCAGAGAAGTTTTGAATTCTGAAAATTAACTTTCAGGAAAAGAAACAATGCAATTAACATGATATCTATTGTGGAATTAACTTTTTTACGAGTCTTATAGAGGTTATTATTCAAAAAAGTTGGTGGTCAAATTTTCGAACTAAAGCCTAGTTCGTCATCAGGACTACGAACTATGCTTTAGTTCGAAAATTTGACCACCAACTTTTTGAATAATAACCTCTATAAGACCCATAAAAAAGTTAATTCCACAGTGCAATATGAATAGAGGTGCCATAAATTAATTTACAACTAGGATTAAAACCACATACGGGCTGGATATATGGCGAGATGTAATCCTGATGACGAACTAGGCTTTAGTTCGAAAAATTTGACCACCAACTTTTTTGAATAATAGCCTCTATAAGACCCATAAAAAAGTTAATTCCAAAGTACAATATGAATAGAGGTGCCATAAATTCATTTACAACTATGATATCTATGTTTACAAAGAAGTCCGAAGTACTTACCTGATATGCCTACAGTCTTTAGTACTCTTTAAAAATTTCAATTATTAATTTATTGTAGCATACATAGCCCATAGCAAATTTGGAAAATTCGTAGCTCGTGTAAAAGGTACTTACATACATGCATATCCCTAAGCTGTTCTCTGAGATTCAGAGGTTAGCTCCAAAAAGAAATACAAACTACCAGATATTTTTACTTATTGTTGTCGTATCAAACTTCTCCATTTACAGCGATCTTGACATACAACTCATGCTTCACTGATATCCATTACACGCCGTACACAAGATCTTTTATACTTCATACTCATAATCTTTTCCTCATGCAGACACTCCTGAATCTGATCCACCCATGTCTTCCTTGGCCTTCCTCTGCCTTTCCTTCCTGCCACTTGGGCTGAAAATATTTTCTTAGTAAGCATTTCATCACTCATTCTTTCAACATGGCCAAACCACCGAAGCATATTGGTCTCCACCTTGCAAACAACATTTTGCTTCACATCACACATCTACAATACGTCTTCATTTCTCACACAATCATATCGTGTCTTGCCACAAATCCCACGTAAGTAACGCATTTCTCCAGCACACAAACGACTTTGTTTCTTCTGCAGTACCCAGGTTTCACTACCATACATCAGAGTAGGAACAATTACACTTTCAAACACAGCCATGTGGGACTCTCTAGAGAACCCATCATTCCTGTGAAAACCTCCCAGAGCAGCTATGACTTTCAAAGAAGAATTCACTCGCCTACTGATTTCACCATCCAACTTGTTCTCTCTGTCAAACATGCTTCCTAAATACACAAACTCACTCACCTGTTCAATCACAGTGCCATTTATACTTACATTACATTCAGTGCTACCCATTCCTCTCTCAAACACCATAACTTTGGTTTTTCCCTTATTTATACTAAGTTTGAATTTCATGCAAACTTCGTGCATCCGAGTCAACATACTCTGTAACTCACTTTTGCTCTCTGCCAACAGGACAGTGTCATCAGCATACAGCAATCTGCACGCACGGATATCACCAAGACCTAAACCACTATTATCTATTTTGGCATCACGCATGCATGCATCCATAAATATAATAAACAGCCATGGTGATATTACACAATCTTGTCTAACTCCTGCACCAATGGAAAACCATTTTGATGAAACACCATTCACTCGTACACAAGCTCTACTACCAGCATACATGGCTTTTACACTATTAAGTAGTTTCCCAGTAACACCATATTCATTCAATACCTTCCACAAAAGTGTCCTATTCACTTGGTCGTAAGCTTTCTCTAAATCTATGAAGGCAGTAAAAACTTTCTTCCCAACAGCCAGATACTTTTCAATCATCATGCGTAATGCAAAAATCTGGTTAGTGCAGCCTTTACTAGGCATAAAACCACTCTGAACATAACACACTTTCAATGATGTAAGACCCCGTACTTTTTCAATAACAACCTTACCATACACTTTCCCTGGCACACTCAGTAGGCTAATACCATGATAGTTCTTGCATTCAGTCTGATCACCTTTTCCCTTATACAAGGGAACAATGATAACATCCTTCCAATCCCGAGGGACCATTCCTAACTCCCAGAACAACTGGCAAATTTCAGTTAACCAGTCAATTATAGAGTCACCACCATACTTCAACATCTCTGCAGTTATGCCATCAACTCCCGGAGCCTTACCATTCTGAAGAGATTTTAGAGCTTTACACACTTCTTCTCTTGAGATCCTTCCTGTGCTTGCATCCCTCATTATGACATCATCTGCATCTGTCTCAGAATCATTTTTGCTCTCCTGATTTAATAACTCACAGAAGTATTCACCCCATCTGTCACTTAACTCATTGGGCTCCCATATTATTTCCCCAATCTCATTCTTCACACAACTTACAACTTTGTTTCCCCTATTTTTCCTGTCTCATGTACTTCCAGAAGGACTTCCTATCTTTCCAAAAAGCCATTTCATGCCTTTCCACTTTCTCCTTCCTATCTTTTGCCTTACTGTGGCGAACCAGCTTAGCAGCTTCGTGCTTCTTACAGCGATATTCATCCACAGAGACTCTACCTTGCAACATCCCCAAATAGGCTTCCTTCTTTCTCTTTACTGCCTCTTCAATCTCACTATTCCACCAAGCATCACCTCTATTGTTACCCACTATTGTGGTGCCACAGACCTCTTTAGCAGCAGTAACAACACAGTTCTTAAAACATTCCCACTTCTTTTCTACATCCCTCTCACCAGACTTCAGATCCTTCAGTCGTTCTCTGAGTAAGTCAGAATACCGCTGATGATCTTAAAGGAGCCTATCAACCTTTATTCTTTCTATCCTGGGTCTCTGCCTATTCCTTTTCCTCCAACCAACATTAAGTTTCACTCGTGACCCTACCAAGTAATGATCAGAACCAACATCCGCACCTCTCATCACATGGGTGTCAACAACTAAGTGTTTCAAACGCTGATCGTAGACAACAAAATCTATCACACTCTTTTGACGAAGAGTACGATTTTCCCAAGTATATGTGTGGATATACTTGTGGTTGAAAAATGTATTAGATACACACAAACCATTCTCAATGCAGAGTTCAATTAATATTTCACCATTGTCATTCACACAAGGATCATTAAACTTACCCAGAACATTGTCAGAAATCGCATTCTGCACACCTACTCTAGCATTGAAATCCCCTGCTATTATAACTTTTTCTTTAGCACCAAACTGGCTCAAAACAGCTTTTAGCTCATTCCAGAAATCTTCTTTCTTATCAGAAGGTTCCGAGTCTAAGGAGCATACACTACAATATTACAATTCTCTGAAGTTTCACTTTCAAATGAATCCAGAGAATTCTCTCAATTACGCAACTATAGTGAATCAAGTTTTTTATCTTATCACTTAAAATCACACCTACACCAGCCTGTCCTCTCATATTATCCAATACTCCAGACCATACACTCACCGTGCCATTCACTTCTTCTACTCCAATTTCCTCCTTTTTGGTTTCACTTACACACAGCACATCCAGTCTATACTTATTCATCTCCTCAATCACCTCACTCATCTTGCCATTTATACCTCTAGTATTCCATACACCAATCTTACATTCACTCAGCCGAGATCTCTTTCTCATACGCTGTTTAGAAAGTCCAGGTCGATTCCGTGGTGGACCGTCCTTCTCAAGTGTGGTAGGTCCACCATATCCCACACTTGAGTCATTCTTAATATTTCTTTTTGTCTTTTTAATCAGGTAAGTACACCAGTGTGGGGGATTAGCCCACAGCTGAGGGTTCCAGTTGGTCATTCAACCTAACTACTTGGACATTCATTTTCCATTTCAAAACTGTATTTTTTTTTCGGTTTAGAATTTCCTTTGCAGTTGTCTCTCAGGCCATTAAAAAGTGCTCCTGGGCCATGGGTTGAACACTTCTGCTCTAGACAAAGCCTTGCATTAGTTACAATAAGGGGCAGAGAATGCTTGATGAAAATCTGAAACAGGTCGGGTTTGGCCAGGCCATAAACAAACTGGACATTCTAAGCCAGGCCGGGCTTTCCAAATTAAGACCAGTGGTGTAAGAGAATGATTTTTGTGTATCTAATACATTTTTCAACCACAAATGTATACACACATATACTTGGGAAAATCTTTCTCTTGGTCAAAAGAGTGTGATAGATTTTGTTGTTTACGATCAGCGTTTGAAACACTTAGTTGTTGACACCCATGTGATGAGAAGTGCGGATGTTGGTTCTGATCATTACTTGGTAGTGTCACGAGTGAAACTTAATGTTGGTTGGAGGAAAAGGAATAGGAAGAGACCCAGGATAGAAAGAATAAAGGTTGATAGGCTCCTTGAAGATCATCAGCGGTACTCTGACTACTCAGAGAACGACTGAAGGATCTGAAATCTTGTGAGAGGGATGTAGAAAAGAAGTGGGAATGTTTTAAGAACTGTGTTGTTACTGCTGATAAAGAGGTCTGTGGCACCACAATAGTGGGTAACAATAGAGGTGATGCTTGGTGGAATAGTGAGATTAATGAGGCAGTAAAGAAAAAGAAGGAAGCCTATTTGGGGATGTTGCAAGGTAGAGTCTCTGTGGATGAATATTGCTGTAAGAAGCGTGAAGCTGCTAAGCTGGTTCGCCACAGTAAGGCAAAAGATAGGAAGGAGAAAGTGGAAAGGCATGAACTGGCATTTTGGAAAGATAGAAAGTCCTTCTGGAAGTACACGAGACTCTGGAAAAATAGGGGAAACAAAGTTGTAAGTTGTGTGAAGAATAAGATTGGGGAAATGATATGGGAGCCCAATGAGTTAAGTTACAGATGGGGCAAATACTTCTGTGAGTTATTAAATCAGGAGAGCAAAAATGATTCTGAGACAGATGCAGATGATGTCATAATGAGGGATGCAAGCACAGGAAGGATCTCAAGAGAAGAAGTGTGTAAAGCACTAAAATCTCTTCAGAATGGTAAGGCTCTAGGAGTTGATGGCATAACTGCAGAGATGTTGAAGTATGGTGGTGACTCTATAATTGACTGGTTAACTGAAATTTGCCATTTGTTCTGGGAGTTAGGAATGGTCCCTCGGGATTGGAAGGATGCTATCATTGTTCCCTTGTATAAGGAAAAAGGTGATCAGACTGAATGCAAAAACTATCGTGGTATTAGCCTACTGAGTGTGCCAGGGAAAGTGTTTGGTAAGGTTGTTATTGAAAAAGTATGGGGTCTTACATCAGAGAAAGTGTGGGATGTTTCGAGTGGTTTTATGCCTGGTAAAGGCTGCTCTAACCAGATTTTTGCATTACGCATGATGATTGAAAAGTATCTGGCTGTTGGGAAGAAAGTTTTTACTGCCTTCATAGATTTAGAGAAAGCTTACGACCGAGTCAATAGGACACTTTTGTGGAAGGTATTGAATGAATATGGTGTTACTGGGAATCTACTTAATAGTGTAAAAGCTATGTTTTCTGATAGTAGAGCTTGTGTATGAGTGAATGGTGTTTTATCAAAATGGTTTTCCATTGGTGCAGGAGTTAGACAAGGTTGTGTAATGTCACCATGGATGTTTAATATATTTATGGACGCATGCATGCATGCGTGAGGCCAAAATAGATAATAGTGGTTTATGTCTTGGTGATATCCGTGTGTGCAGATTGCTGTATGCTGATGACACTGTCCTGTTGGCAGAGAGCAAAAGTGAGTTGCAGAGTATGTTGACTCGGATGCACGAAGGTTGCATGAAATTCAAACTGAGTATAAATAAGGAAAAAACTGAAGTTATGGTGTTTGAGAGAGGAATGGGTAGCACTGAATGTAATGTAAGTATAAATGGCACTGTAATTGAACAGGTGAGTGAGTTTGTGTATTTAGGAAGCATGTTTGACAGAAAGAACAAGTTGGATGGTGAAATCAGTAGGCGAGTGAATTCTTCTTTGAAAGTCATAGCTGCTCTGGGAGGTTTTCACAGGAATGATGGGTTCTCTAGAGAGTCCCGCATGGCTGTGTATGAAACTGTAATTGTTCCTACTCTGATGTATGGCAGTGAAACCTGGGTACTGCAGAAAAAACATAGGAGTCGTTTGTGTGCTGGAGAAATGCATTACTTACGTGGGGTTTGTGGCAAGACACGATCTGATTGTGTGAGGAATGAAGATGTATTGCAGTTGTGTGATGTAAAGCAGAATGTTGTTAGCAAGGTGGAGACCAATATGCTTCGGTGGTTTGGCCATGTTGAAAGAATGAGTGATGAAATGCTTACTAAGAAAATCTTTTCAGCCCAATTGGCAGGAAGGAAAGGCAGAGGAAGGCCAAGGAAGACATGGGTGGATCAGATTCAGGAGTGTCTGCATGAGAAAAAGATTATGAGTATGAAGTATAAAAGATCTTGTGTACGGCGTGTAATGGATATCAGTGAAGCACGAGTTGTATGTCAAGATCGCTGTAAATGGCGAAGTTTGATACAACAACAATAAGTAAAAATATCTGGTAGCTTGTATTTCTTTTTGGAGCTAACCTCTGAATCTCAGAAAACAGCTTATTGATATGTATGTATGTATGCAGATCTCTAATAGTTTTTTTTTTCAGTAAACCTAGATCTTCTTCATAATGCTTCAAAAACTGAGTGGGGATTTCCTTATGTTGTTGTTTATGTTGATTAGTCAGCTGTTTCAGGACCCAACAAATATTCAGCAAATTTACAGTACTTACTCTCCTTCATAGGTATAGGAGGTTTAATAATACTTTTTATGTAGTAAAATATTGGGACCAGTGCAGATTTATGCATAAAAGTGAAAAACATATAACCCAAAAATGTATAACTAAGGTTCCAGTGCGCTTTTCTTTTAGCTTTTTTTCTCAGATTTATGGTTTAATGTATGTTCAACGTAGAAGAGACCTGTACAGGTGTATTGTTATCACATTTTTAAGGGATGGTTTTTCTATGGTTATGGGACTTTTACATAATATATAATGTGTTCCTAAAAATTTTAACCAAGATTTATTTCCTCAGTGGATAGTTGTAGACATAAACTTCCAATTACAAAAAGTATCAGAATGATATATTTCATGTGATTCTATCATAGAGTTCACATACCATTACGTGACTACAAGGTTCTTCATAAAGATGCTTTAACGTCTGTAAGTTTTCTGTTTCACACGTTATAATTGGGTACAGTCTGCGGTGGTGCATTAAGTTATTCAGTTCAGTTATAACTCAGTTAAAAGTCCCAAAAATGTTACTTACCGAAGTGTGTCTTCGGTCCCACATTGGTAGTTTATTGACAGCCTTTTGGATAGAGCCGTAGGATACAACTTTTGACCAAAAGGCTCTCAATTAACTATCAATATTGGACCAAAGACACACTTTGATAAGTAACATTTTTAGGACTTTAACTAAATTATATCTGAATTGAATAACTTAATGCACTGCCGCAGACTGTACCCACTTAAAATGTGTAAAATAGAAAACTTACAGACGTTAAAGCATCTTTGTGAAGTATCAGAATGAAGCGCAGCTTTCTGTTGTGCCAGTTTCCCTACCATAAGTGTTATTTGCATAAAAATAGAAAATCTTTTGCAGTGAACACTATTATAGAAATAATCTACAGTGGTGCTATATGTGGACACTGCAGTGAGTAATATTCATTTAGAAAAAGTTGTGTGCCATGCTAGTTAACCTAAAGAAAGCAACCTCATCTTTCTAGCTTCAAAAATCAATGAGGTATTGAAGATATGAATTATGAACAGGTGTCAGGTCAAGCACTTTATCTGCTGGAGTTACAACATGTTTACCATTATATAAATACTGTTTGATAATCTCTGTAGCATTGTGTGTGGTTGTGTTGACTATAAATGACCTCCATTTCAAAGTACTATGCAAGTTTTATTCCTCTTATTTGCACCATCTGCCATTGGCAAGTAGTAATAACTGAGTTTTGTTTCACTTACTACAACTTACCAATGGCCAATGGTGCTGAAGGAGTACAAGATATTTTTTCATAATGATTTATTTAAAGTCGAACTGGTGGCAAAAAAAAAAAAAAAAAAAAAATGCATCTTTAGGCTTCATCTGTAATTGGGGCAGCCATTTTGAATTACCCTGTGTTATGTAAATACTAGTACAATAACATAGTAATAAAGTTAACAAATATTCACAAAAAATTAATTAAGACAGGAGTTTGCTATAAAAGAAAGGTTATTTAAAAAAGACTAACAGTTAGTCTTTTGTTAAAAATTGATTATAAAATTAATAAAAACATAAAAATATCATAATTCTAATTTATCAAGTATATATTTGCTAATTAATGTGTGAAAGCCAGTTTCTCCCTGATAACATAAAAACGAATGGACAACGATGAAATAACGTGCTATAAATGCGGGAAAATGAATAGATCAAGAAAAAGGTGAGTTATGCTCATATTCTTACAAGATTATTTGTGTAATTAATTTTGATTTGATACGTTTTTACTTAAAAACCTATTAAGACTGTTTTTGTCATCTTTATAAATAATTGTGAACTGTTGTTGAGTGTTGTACATCTCAGAAGAAATTTTGATATAGATGTAAACATTCAAGAGATTAACTTGATTTCATGGTGCCTTTTAAGGGCACCATGAAATCAAAAAGAGTGAACTTCTTGCAACAATATTGCAAGAAGAATAAAATGGAAGAGAGAGAGAGAGAGAGAGAGAGAGAGAGAGAGAGAGAGAGAGAGAGAGAGAGAGAGAGAGCCTCTTCATAATAATTAATCATGTCAACAAGTGCACAGTAAACCTTGAAATTAATTTGTATGTGATGAACAAAAAAGGGGATGTATTTTTGTTTTATTAGATGGAAATTGTGTGTATGTGTACCACAATATATGTGAGAGGATAAACACATTCAACCCACATTGCTTTTCTTATATCTTGGCTCTGTTGTTTGTTGTTTATTTCAGCTTAAAACAATCATTTTGGAAGTAAAACATCTGATTCAAATAATGGATGTGAAGGTTCCTGATGCAGCTGCAGGTCTGTATGACCAAAGAGAAGCCCTTGAAGAATATAGAACCTGTCTAAGGCAAATTGTTGACTGGTATAATGATATGAAGAGAAATCTTTTAAGTGTTGAAGTTCCACTTGTGATTGAGAAAATGACTGCCATTGATGCCCTTTTAGCTAATGGGGAGAATAACATTTTCTGGAGCACAGAAGGTAAGTTATCTCATGCTCACATTGGATATTTGGTTTCTGCCTTTCTTGTACATTCATTGCATATGAAAACTGCTACTTTTCTTTTTAAAAATGTTTGTGCATGGTGTAGGATTTTTAAAAAGAAGGTATAAGTTCAAATTCTTTAGGACTGTAGCAGGAATTTTTTATCCCACATCTCCATTTATATTACAATTGTATATCAAAAGGTTTTCATGGTAATGGCTGCACTAACTAATTTTTGCATTACTTATGTTGATTCAAAATCATCTGCCTTAATTATAATTTGGTAATAATTGATATAATGGCTATTCCTAGACTTAAAGCACTATAAATATCTCTAAATTGTGTTTTTTTCTTCTGAAGAATAAAAGGAATTAATATGTCAAATTTTTGGGTACACCCCTACCCTTTCTCAGGATACAACTATAGTAGGTGTTGCCATTCATAAGATGAATTCCAACCTTTTAAATCATTTATTGTACCTCTTCTCTCTATTTCCAGTCCTTCTGGAAAATTTCTCTTGAAAAAATTCAGACATAAAATTAACAAATTGGCTAAGTAAGGCAGTAATAGATAAAAAAATACTCAGAAAAATTAAAATTTAAAGAAGAAAGGTGGCTAATTCCTGGAGAAAATATTACTACACTGCCCAAACAGACCACTCTGAATACACATGTTGTTGATCTCACAGAAGAAGGAGTAAAAAAAGACTTAAAGGAAATCCTAAATAAAGGTAGCAATTACAATTTAACTGCCAATAAGTTAAATAAAAAGAATTTAATAGATTTGGAGAGTGTTTTCAATGAAGTAGAAAAGGAAGATCCAGGCACTGCATTAAAATTGAGAAAACAATATGTAGATTGTGTTACTAAGTTTATTGAAAAAAAGAAATAGTTAAGAAACAACATCTGAATTATAAACCAGTTCACCTTACAGCTCTTGAGGAATTCAAAAATAATACTAAAGTAATTGCTTTGAAAGCAGACAAGAGTAAATCCCTAGTACTTTCGAAAAAGAAAACTATATTTAAAAAATGGAAGAACTTAGCAAATCTATGTATAAAGAAATTGAAGGCAACCCACTGGAACTGACAATAAAAAAAACACAATAAGCTGATAAAGTCTTTAAAAAGAAATAACCAGCTAAGTTCAGATTTCAACAAGAATTCAAAATTACATTACAGAATAGGTCAAATGTATGGGACAATTAAGCTTCATAAACCAGATAAACCATTAAGGCCTATTGTGGACTCAAAAAACTCTCCGTTGTTAAATCTTCAATATTATCTCCTGAACTCATTGAGAAAATGTTTTACAGATCCCTCTGCCTTACTAAAAAACTCAAAAAGATCTCATACTTAAGTTAGTAGAGGGCCTTTCAGAACTTGAACGTCCTATTATTGCTAGTCTTGACATTAAATCTATGTATACTAACATAGACACAGATTGTCTTTTGGAGTTCCTCGCAAAAGATGTGGCTCACAAAATAGTCTTTCATAACCACAACAAAAAAGAACTGACAGAATTTTATGAAATACTGATTTTTTCTTAAAAAACAGCTATTTTCAGTTTGGCAGCAAATTCTACAAGCAAACTTCTGAACTAGTAATGGGCTCACCAGGAGCACTTTTTCTTGCAAATTACTATGTAGGAAAACTAGAAGAAAAGGTTCTTATTACACCTTTAATTTTCAGTCTTTATGCAAGATGTATGGGTGATGTTATTTTCATTATAGACAACAAAAATGTCTCTCTTCCATATGACATCCTAGACTGGTTCAATTCCCTGGATGAAAACTAGCAATTCACCCTTGAATTGCAAAAAGATGATCAGCTCATTTTTTTGGACTTGTCATTAGTAGTAAAAGAAGGAAAAATTGTAACAAGGTTATACAAGAAATCCAGCAACAATAATAAAATGTTAGATGATCAGTCAAATAATCCGAATTACATAAAAACAAACATGGCCTCTCAACTTTTAGAAAAAAATAATGTTCTAAATTTTTCAGAATTGTTAAAGAATGCTCAGAAGGAGGAATTGAAAAAGTTTTGGAAGAAAATAATTACCCTTTTGTACTAGTCAACACAATTCTTAGTAAAAGGAAAAGAATCAGAAGTCAAAACACTACGTTTCAGTTAACTAGAAAAATTACTTACCATAAAAAACTGTTTGAAAAACTTCAGAGGATTAGTGAGAAGTTTCTAGTCAGACTGGCTCCAGGATTACAAAATAAAATTAGTAACTACCTTCCGAAATTAAAGCAAAAAAGAAAACATCCTTTTACAGAAAGGTGTGGTCTACAACATGCTATGTGGGAGAAACAGGCAGACAGCTTAAAACCAGATTGGCAGAGAGAGAGAGAGAGAGAGAGAGAGAGAGAGAGAGAGAGAGAGAGAGAGAGAACATAAAACTGCAATTAAAAATATGACAAACAAAACAGGTTTGGACAGACATGTTCAGAGTACAGGACATAAAGTGTTGTAGGACACTGTAGAAGTTCTGATGCACCAATAGCACTTTTTTTCAAGAGAAAATTGTCAGAAGGACTGAAAATAGAGAGAAGAAGAGGTACATCATTAAATGACTTGAAAGGTTGGAATTTATCTCACGAATGGCAACACCTACTATGGTTGTAGTTCTGAGGAAGGGTAGAGGTGTTATTAGTTAATTTGACATATTAATTCCTTTTATTCCTTAGAAAAACCCCATAATTTGGAGATATTTATCGTGCTTTAATTATAATGATTTGGTAAGAAAATTTTTACTGCCTTTGTAGATTTGTAGAAAGCATATGACCAATTAAACAGGGTGCTCCTGTAGAAGGTCTTGAATAATTATGGTATAACTTGGAATTCGCTTGAACATGTGAAAGCTATGTATGCTCGCAGTAAAATATGTGTATGTGAGTGGTGTTTTAAAAAAACAGTTTTCCATTAGTGCAGGGGTGAGACAAAGTTGTGTTATGTTACCATGGCTGTTTAACATATTTACGAATGCATGCAAATATGATGCCTAAATAGGCAGCACTGATTCATGTTTTGGTAATTCCCTTGTGTACATGTTGTTGTATGCTGACAACATAATCCTGTTGGCAAAGAACAAAAGTGAGTTGTGGAGTATGTTGTGTCGTGTGTATGAAGTTTGAATGAAATTCAAAGTGAGTGTAAGGGAAAAGAGAGTTATGGTTTTTGAGTGAGATGCAAGATCAGTTTACGTGCCACCAGAGATAGACAAGGTGAATGAATTTGTATATTTAGGAAACATGTTTGGCAGAGAAAACATATTAGATGGTGAAATTAATAGAGAAGAGTAAATTCAGCTTTGTAAGTTGTAGCTGCCTTAGGAGGATTTCACAGGAATGATGAGTTCTCAGAAAGGTCCCAAATGGCTGTGTATGAAAGCGTAATTGTTCCTACTGTGATGTATGGCAGTGAAACCTGGGTCTTGCAAAAGAGACAGAGGAGTCATTTGTATGCTGGAGAGGGGAATTACTTACAGGGGTGTTGTGGCAAAACATGTTCTGATCATGTGAGGAATGAGGATGTGTTGCAGATGTGTAATGTGAAACAAAATGTTGTTAGTATGGTGGAGGCTAATATTCTTAGATGGTTTGGCCATGTTGGAAGAATTAGTGATGAGATGCTTACTAAGAGAATTTATTCAAACCAAGTGGCTGGAAAGAAAAGGTATAGGAAGGCCAAGGAAATCATGGGAGGACCAGACTCAGGAATGTCTTCATGAGAAAAAGGTAATGAGTATGAAGTACAAAAAGTTTTGTGTGAGAAATGTGATGGATGCCAGTGTAGTTTGTGTTGTGTGTAAAGACAGCCATAAATGGAGATGTTTGATACATCAACAGTAAGTAAAATCTAATGCTATCAATGACTTTGATTTGGCAGATGTTCTTGATTTCAGAAACAAACCTGTTATGCACATAGAACAGCTTATCAAGTCATAAATTATATGCAGAGTGGATCATAAAGTTCCCAAACCCTGAATTTAAAGAATTATTGCATATGCTGTAAGCAAATGCTCAACCAATTGATGTGGCAACGGGAGTCAGCAACTCGTCGAGATCAAATACTGTGCTTGTTGAATGCCAGAAGAAAACTGGCAGTGCCAGAAATGAATAACCGGTTCCATGTGTGCTACGCAGTTTGCCAACTTTAGCGTTGCCATTTGCACAGAGGCATGGGTTTGATGAGGGAGCAGAGAATTTGTTTACCGGAAGCTTATTTGTGAACGCAGTCTTACAAACAGTGTGTAGAAGACACAAATATTTATTTTTTCAAGCCGACCAACGGTTTCGCTGGGTATTGACCTAGCTTCATCAGAACGTATGGCATGTAAATATTCAAATTGTGTATGACATCATAAATGGTGTTTACAGGCACGTGTTTTGGTTAGATGCTTCCATGCGCTTGATAGAAATGGCATGGATTCCATGTCATTAACAAGTTGAAAAGAATTCTGATATATATGGAAAGCTTCCAAAATATCAAGTTTGGTGGTTGAATCTGGCTTGTCAGTTAGTTTTGCTTCTTCAAAGAGAAATTTATGGTCCTTTACATAACAGTGTTTAGCCATCAATGACTTCTTTAGATCAGAATTCTGAATGTAGATCTTGTGCTTCTTCAATCGAAACTGCAAGGCTCTACAGGTCTGTCTTATATACGAATATATATATATAATCGTCACAAGACTGTAGTCTTTGAGATCAAGAAGTGTGTAGAAGAGTTCAGGAAAATAATTCCAGAGCATGCTGTAGTAAGTAAATCAATGATACATAGTTTACTCATATGATTTTGGAAAACTGGAAGTGTTGATGATATGCCTAGAAATGGCTGACCAAGTGTGTTAATGTTGGAAATGATAAACAATGTTAAAAAGCGTTTGCAACAGTCACCTACAAAATTGCTTCGTCGCTTATCTAGGCAAGTGAAACTTTCTTACGGTTCAGTACAGAAAGCAACTAAAAGATTGCAGCTTCATGCATACAAAGTGAAAGTTGTCCAAGAACTGAAGGCACCTGATACGCATAAGTGCCTGCTGTATTGCCGCTGGTTTCGTGAATTTACTTGATACAACAAGGGCTTATTAAACAATGTTTTTTTTTTTTTTTGGAATAATATTTTGTTTTGTCTTTTTTCTTCTGGGGATATTTAAAGAGCTGTGTTTATGCAAACAACCCGCATGACCTGCAGTCCTTGAAAACAAATATAATTCAAGCTATAGCAGAAATCACGCCATCTGTGCTGAAACGCATTACTAAAAACATGTGTCACCGCGTGGATATTTGCAGCAACACAGAGGTCATTTCCAGCACCTTCTTTAGGTCAACATCAGTTGCTCAAAAGTCGGTGGAAGATGTATCACAGCAGTAAGTAAACTTTATATATCTGTATAATGCAAATAAAAATTGTCCAAATTAGGGTTCGGGAACTTTTCGATCACCCTGTATAATGTATAAGTGCATTGCAGTACAGTAGTGGCCAAAATTGTGCAAACCTTTTGGAAATAATGTATTTTTGAGGTTTGATGGATCATAACACCACTTTGTTTTGGAGTAATACCATAAAATTATATATCAATGAAAAGATAATTTCATCAAGAATGTAATGCAATAACTTTTATGCAGGATTTTGTATTAGAACAGCAGTTATAAAGAAGAAAAGTGAAACATATAGAAAAAATGAGATATATAAAAATTCTCACCATGTTAGTTAATACTTAGTTAGGTAACCTTTAGCGTTAATTACGGCCTTACAATGCCTTCCCATGGAGTCAACCAAGTTTTTTAGTTCTGCAGCTGTTCTAATGTGAAACCAAGATTGAATTATTTCTTCTATTAATTGGGTTTTATTGCTGGGTTGCTTCTGACTAACAAGTTTCTTTAGTCAGCTCCATAGATTTTTGATGGGGTTAAGGTCTGGGCTATTCCCAGGCCATTCCAGCTGTGGTATATGATTATCTTGAAACCACGTTTTGCACACAGCAGCAACATGACATGGAGCTGAATCCTGTTGAAATATAAATGCTTTATTAATTTGGAAAAGATCACGTGTGTAAGGCTTCAGTTTGGGCTCAAGTATTTCATTAATGTATTTTTGGCCATTTATATTTCCATTAATCACGCAGATTCTGCCCACACCTTTTGATGTCATACAACCCCAGATCATAACACTCACCGAGTGTTACACGGTACATGTAATGCAATCAGGATGCAAATCTTCTCAAATTCTTCTCCTTACATATTTTATGCCATCACTACCAAACAGGGAGATTTTGGTCTCATCACTTCAAATAACACTGTCCCATTGTTCCTCTGTCCAGTTAACATGGGTTTTAGCCCAGTTTAATCTTTTCAACCTTTGTTTGAGAGATAAAAATGACTTTTTTCATGGAATTCTAGCTTTTAGACCAAATTCCCGCAGTCTGCGCCAAACAGTACTTGCATTGTACCATTTCATCATGTATACACCCAGATGATTTTCTTCTGTCACCTAGGCACAGTCTCTTAATTCTTCTATCATCACTTGCTGTTGTGCACCTTTTTCTGTCTTTACCAGTCTGGTTTTGTAGTGACTGAGTCTCCTTATACCTCTTCAAAAATTTAAAACTGCCACCTTTGGTTAAGTTTCCACCAATTTTTCTTCTAATTTCTTCATAACTGAAGCATTGTTCACTTGATAGTACTATTTTACATTGCTTTCTGTGTGACCAGTCAACTCTTTGTGGCATTTCTATAATTTTATTACGTTTTACAAGCTCACTAAATGAAAGAACACACACACACACACAAAACAACTTGATAGCAATCTTATAACACACTCACAAATGTTCTTTCAGCTCCAATACATGACATCAATAGCTGAATCCTACTGTGACCTGATTGGCTCATTGCCAAAACAAGATGACACCTGATTGGCTCTCTAAACACTCATGCCCATTGGCTATACATTCAAATGAAGGAAAGCTACTTCATATCAACCAAAGCAAGTTGTGCTTCCTTTTTCTGGTTATTTGGCTGTAACTTTTCATAGAATACAGATAATTGAACAGACTTTATTGCATTACATTTGTGATGAAATTATTTTTCCATTGATACATAATTTTATGGTATTGCTAAAAAAAAATTGGTGTTATGAGCCATCAAACCTCAAAAATACACTTTTTCCAAAAGGTTTCTACAATTTTGGCCACTACTGTATATATCAACCTAATCATGTCTAAAATGCTGTCCAGTCGGTGCATGTACACTTCGCATCACATATATTGTGTTGTATTTGTCAATAGCACAGTTTTTTGAAATGTATGAGTTATGAACGTAAAGAAAAAAACAAGGAAGAAAGAAAAATTCTTCATAATACACGGGAAATCGATGGAATATTCAAAACAAACAGATTATAAATTGTGAAATTGCTTGTAACACTTATTGGCCATCCATGTAATTGCACCTCTCAGAAAACTTAGCGGGAATCGAACTCGCATCTCCCAATTTCCGTTTGAGTATGGTAACCATTGCACCACCCAGGACAGTGAAGTTCCAAGCAACTTAGACTAAGCAACATTTATCTTAGGAATCTGAACATCCTTCAGATTTGTGCTAGCCGAATCATCATTGCTTTCTCATAGTGTTATTTCGGCCCAACTCCCATCTGAAAACGGATGTAGGTCGGAAATTCCCAGTACCACAGATAAATCAAAAATAAATAAATCTTCCTTAATTTATCTGTGGTACTGGTGATTTAAAACCTACATCCGTTTTCAGATGGGAGTTGGGCCAAAATAACACTATGAGGAAGCAACGATGCTTCGACTAGTGCAAATCTGAAGGATGTTCAGATTCCTGAGCTAAGCTTGCTTAGTCTCAGTTGCTTGGAACTTCACTGTCCTAGGTGGCATAACGGTTAGCATACTGAAACGGAAGTTGGGAGATGTGGGTTTGATTCCACTCCAGGACAATAAAATTTTCAAGTTTTCTAAGAGGTGTTACATGGATGACCAAGTAGGTGTTACAAGCAAATTCAGAATTTATAATCTGTTTGCTTTGAATATTCGAGTGAAGAAAAAAGGTGTGGTAGCCAAGCCAAAATGGAGTGTAATTTACATTACAGTATTTCTAGAACAATATGAAAACACTTTTGTAGTTCTTTCTTTTCCAAATAAAATACTTTTTTTTCTCTTTTTTGCTACACTTTTAATGCTTATTCTTTCTTTGGGCTATAGAAATCATAAAAGTACATCAAATAGGGTTCTTCTGTGGAATGTACTGAATAAAAATGGTATTACTGGGAATCTGCTCAATAGTGTGAAAGCCATGCATGCTGGCAGCAGAGCATGTGTATTTGGCCAGAGCGTAAAAATTGTTTTTTCGAATTTCGATATGCCCTAGTGCGGAAAAGTTGTGTATTGCTACGTAAACCATGTGCACAAAATTTAGCGAAATTTAAATAATATCTTACGGTTCCACTTTACCCCCAAAATTTTGATATTTGGGTAAAATCATCACATTTTCATGTCTTGTTGGGAGAAAAAAACAGTGTTCGTTACAGACTGCGCAAAAACTATCTGTTGGTACCTAAAAGATGTGCGCAATTTTTCAGGCAAAGCAACTAATACCTTACGGTTCCAATTTAATGCAACAATACTCCATGTTTAAGGAAAGTTGCAATACTTTGACACCTAGTGTTCACCATGTGATTTGTTTCCTAGTTGTGTTAGTGTGTGCACTACTGCACTGAAAGCACAAC
Organism: Macrothele yani; assembly: GCA_039090855.1. Classification (NCBI taxonomy): domain Eukaryota; kingdom Metazoa; phylum Arthropoda; class Arachnida; order Araneae; family Macrothelidae; genus Macrothele; species Macrothele yani. The sequence goes on from CM077006.1 coordinate 45,068,546, forward strand.
ATATTGTGCAAATGTGCAGTAGTGCACACTGCACACGGTGCAGCTCTTCACATTTTTCATGTTTCAGAAAAATCCCAGAACTCATCATGAGGAGTTGGCTGCACAGCGAGTTCCACCCGTGCCCAACCCAAACACCCATCCCTTAGGGCAGTGGTTCTCAAACTTTTTATCCTATGGAACCCTTTTTCCAACAATGTCGAGCAACAGAACCCCTCTATAAATAACATTAAAAATTAATGCACCTATATGCCCTACTATTTATCACTGATTTGAAATAAATGGTAAACGAAAAAAATAGGCATTTAGTCAATAGAAAGATAATACTTACAAAAAGGTAATGTAGAACCACTAAAATTTATTATGCCAATGATTCAAGTATTCACTAATGAAAATTATTAATGTAATGAATCGCTTTCCTTTTTATTGCCACATAGTTCTTTAAAATTCAGTATTATCGAAGAAAGTTGTAATCTCATATCGGGCTCTGCATTCAGCTTTTCCAGTGCTTAGTTTTTGTTGAGGCATACACAGAAAAGCCAGTTTTACAAAGAAAGGTTATCGCAAACGGTAAGAGTACTGACAGCTTTTTGCGAGAATAATGAATATCTTCCTTTCATACTGCACCAAAAGTCTGCCACTGGCACTGTTTTATAAATAGAGGTCATTGAGGAATCCGACGTCATTACAATAAATTTTTGGTATCCATCAGGTGAAAAGCATGGAGGCTTTTCATTAATAACAAATGGATTTTTAATCCATAATTGACTTTTTTAATTTTTCGTGCTGCTCATCAGGAAAATAGTGCCTCATTGAATTATCGAGAGCATCCAGATGCTGGATGATTTCACCACATTGTTTGTTCTGAGTCCAGCTCTGACAAAGTTTCTCGCGGTTGGAAAGCAATCAAATTCGTGGCTGTGCACACACCTGGCCAAAAATTGTAGCTTTTTTTTTTTAAACGCCACTATTTTGTCATTGGTGGTGAATGCATCAATTTGCTTTCCTTGAAGTGTAAGATTGAGTTCATTTGGTTTTGAGAAAATATCAGATAGGTAAGCCATGCACTCGAAATAACTACTCTTTATGATTTAATCGATCTTTAAAATAAAAGTGGTTATCTGTGAAGAAAGCATGCACTTCAGCTCGAAGTTCAAAAAAGTGTTCCAATATTTTACCTCGAAATAACCATCATACTTCTGTACATAGAAGCAATGACGTGTGCACACTTCCTATATCATCGCACAAGATTTTAAACGATCTGTTATTCAGAGGATGAACTTTTATGAAGTTAATCATTTAAACTGCTTCACCCAGGGCGTTTTTTAGATGGAGAGCCAAAATTTTCGTCCAAGAGCTTGCCTACGAAGTATACAGTGACTACTGGTACAGTTCTTTGCAATCATTTTGATGCATGCGACAACACCAGATGTTTTTCCCACTATAGCTTTGGCACCATATGTAAAAATCTCAATGCAATGTTTTCTGCAGAATTTCATTTTCTTCAAAGAAGGAATTTAAGATATTGAAGATCTATGTGCAGTTGCATGTGCTGCCAATGGCTTGCGTAAAAGATCTTCTGCCAGAGGTGCTTCTTCGTACGGATATTTTACAAAGGCGAACAATATCATGAGACCTGACACGTCTCTAGTCTTATCCATTTGCAAAGCAAAATTGCAAGACTTGATGCTAATAAAAAGTTTCTCTTTTACACTGCTTGCAATTTCCTTCACTCAGCGAGACACTGTATTGCTTGATAGCCAAATTTTCGCAATTTCTTTGGCCGATTTTTCACCAAGCATGCACTTAACTTCGTCAATAACACATGGCTTGATAAGATTCACAGCTATTGTATGAGGTTCACCTGTTCATGCTATTTGATAGCTTACTAAAAAGGAAGCCTCAGTAGCTTTTTAATTCACGGTATGTGCTGCATGAAAAGTAGTTTTTTCACATTTAAAAGTTCATCACGCTCGTGTACGAAAAAATCAACATTCTTATTTTTGAGCTCTCAATCTGTAGTAGTCTCCAAATAGCACCGCAGTTCAGCAGATGCTGTTGGACTATTATGACAAACTTTGCTGCATACAACACACTGTGGATTATCTTCAGCTTTTATAAATGCCAAACTAATATAGCTCTTATTGTACTTTCTTCTTTCCGCAAATTTGACAGTTTTGTCTTGATCACACCTTCCGGAATGTGTACCATTTTCTTGAACTTTTTCCCATTTTTTATTGGCCATGGAGAATTGGTTGGTTAAGGTTTTCTTGAAAATTTCGGCAATGTTTCACGAATTGCTTGCGGAACCCCTGGAGAACCGTCGCGGAACCCAGGGGTACAATGGAACACACATTGAGAAACACTGCCTTAGGGCAAATTAATTTTCTGTTCTTCTTTTTTAATCTTCAATTTCCTGTTCTTGATTAATTTTTACCCGGAAATCTGATTTACTTTCAAAGGCTGGTATTATTTGCCGTGCTTCCAACCATACTCTAATAAATCAATCCCTTTGTTTTTCTTCGCAAACAGCAGTAGTTGCTTCTGTTGTCAACTTAACTCATCGCTTCATTCCCTAATTCTGACAAGGGAAGTTTTGTGCATGCCCAATCGCTTAACAATGTCCTTACAGTCACTGTTGCATAGGTTCATTATTTCATCGTCGGTTAAATGAGCAGTCAATGGCGGTTCACTTAAGACGCATGATTGCCAGTCAATTAGGTCAAAATAATCCTCCCCTGGAAGTTGAACTGAGGAATTTCAAATACACGGATTGCATTGCAATTTTATGCCCTTGCTGTAAGGATCCTGCGGAAGCCAAGTTCTCTGATGTTTCCTCTCGTCCATGATCGTAGCCAGAAGTATTGATTCTGGATGGCCAAAACAGTCATTCCTTTTGATTACGCGGTCCAGAACGCTCTTCAAATCCTGGGTGAGATATCTGGATGTATGGAGCCATCATTGCAAGTGCACTTTTGGAAGATGTGGGAATGATAACTCAAGCTGATACTTCAAGGAGGTCTTGGGTCTCTGTCATTACGGAGTATACTCCGTAATGACAGTGACCCAAGACCTCCGCTTTCTTCGCCTGGAGTGTATAAAATTCCGATCAAGACTAACGTTGGATTAACCGCGTTTATAGGAAATTCATTCCGGAAAATTCTCTCAAGACTTCAGGAACACAAATCTGATGTGAAATTTGGAAAACCTTCATCTGCCTTATCTCTTCTTACCATGGCTGACACTTCGGCTATTCCACTTTGGTCCGATACTAAAAAGTTGGCTCACTTCCAAAATCGATATGCTCTGAGGTTTAGAGAAAGTTTGGAAATTTTATTTTCCAAAAATTGCAACTCTGAGCTCCCCATTTTTGTTCCTTACATCTGGAAACCCCTCATTGCATTACGGCACCCAGAGTTACCATTACAAAACTTACCTTTCCAATCTGGCAACGTAAACCAATCGTAGTCGCACTGATGAAGGCCATAGTAATGGCTGAAATATATTTGCATTAAACTTTTATACGTAACTTAGCGTGTTCTACACTATCTTCTTAATTAGTTTGTTAGTTACGTGCATTGCCAACCACTCATTTATAATCCGACTGCACCTAAAGTTGTTAAAGGGCTATATTTCGACCGGCGTAAGGACCAAACCATAATGTATGAAAAAAGGAAAGGAAAGTGGTTCAAGAAAGCTATTACTGAAGATCACGTGACTATGCTGGAAGAACCTGGAAGTAAATATCTTGGGCATACCAATCCTACATCTTCCACCACAAAGAACATTGCCAAATGTCTGCTGGATTTCTTACATGCCAAGAATGTCGACCTAAGCAAACTGTTGGGGATAGGCTGTGATGGAACCATCGTTAATATTGGGTGTAAAGGAGGTGCAATTCGCATTCTAGAGCTAGCCTGCCCAAAACCTCTTCAGTGGAGCATATGCCAGTTGCATGGGAACAAGCTGACACTCCGTCACTTAATTCAACATTTGGATGGCCAAATGAGTGGCACAAAAACATTTTCAGGAGAAAATTGGCAAACAGCTGGAGAGCTGCGAAAATCTACCGGTTTTGAAATTTGAAGCAATTGAAGCGGGTTTTCCTGGATGTGATGAAAAAATTGCAAGGGATCTTAACACGTCTCAGAAATACCTGTGGGACATTAGCCACACTGTGACAACGCATATATGGTCATCAAGCCTGACACATTAGCACCAGAAAAATGAGCCATGCACGGTGGCAAACGATGGCTATTCATATTTTGTGCCTTTATATTAGTACTTCGCATTCTTTGGATTCACTTTAAATTCTGGCAGAATTTGTTGTGACTTTTACGCGCTCATGTGGTTCACTTATGAGATCACACCCTCATTGCCATTATGGAGCACAGAATCCGTGGAAGGCCATCCATATATCCAGATATCTCACCCAGGATTTGAAGAGCGTTCTGGACCACGTAATCCAAAGGAATGGCTATTTTGCCCATCCAGAATCAATACTTCTGGCTACGATCACAGACGAGAAAAAACATCAGAGAACTTGGCTTCTGCAGGATCCTTAGAGCAAGGGGACAAAACTATGATGCAATCCATGTATTTGAAGTTCCTCAGTTCAACTTCCAGGGGAGGATTATTTTAACCTAATTGACTGGCAATCATGCGTCTTAAGCGAACCGCCATTGACTGCTCATTTAACCGACGGTGAAATAATGAACCTACGTAACAGTGACTGTAAGGACATTGTTAAGCGATTGGGCACACAAAACTTCCTTTGTCAGAATCAGGGAGTGGAGCGAGATGTTAAGTTGGCAACAGGAGCATCTACTGCTGTTTGCGAAGAAGAACAAAGGGATTGATTTATTAGAGACAGTTGGAAGCATTTCAAATAATGCCAGCCTTTGAAAGTAAATCAGACTTCCGGGTAAAGTTTAATCAAGCACAGGAAATTGAGGATTAAAAAAGAACAAAAAATTGATTTGCCCTAATGGATGGGTGTTTGGGTTGGGCACGGGTGGAACTCGCTGTGCAGCCACCTCCTCATGATGAGTTCTGAGATTTTTCTGAAACATGAAAAATGTGAAGAGTAGCATCGTGTGCAGTGTACACTACTGCGCATTTGCACAATGTGTTGTGCTTTCAGTGCAGTAGTGCACACACTAACGCAACTAAGAAACAAATCATATGGTGAACACTAGGTGTCAAAGTATTGCAATTTTCCTTAAACATGGAGTATTGTTGCATTAAATTGGAACCATAAGATATTAGTTGCTTTGCCTAAAAAATTGTGCTCATCTTTTATATACCAACAGATAGTTTTTATGCACTAGGGAACGTCTGTAATGAACACTGTTTTTCTCACAACGGACATGAAAATGTGATGATTTTACCTAAATATCGAAATTTTGGGGGTAAAGTGGAACCGTAAGATATTATTTGAATTTTGCTAAATTTTGTGCACATGGTTTACGTAGCAATACACAACTTTTCAGCACTGGGGCATATCGAAATTCGAAATATTTTTTTTACACTCCAGCCTAATGTGTACGAGTGAATGGTGTTTTATCAAAATGGTTTCCTATTGGTGTAGGAATCAGACAAGGTTGTATAATGTAACCCTGGCTGTTTAATATATTTATGGATGCATGCATGTGTGATGCCAAAATGGATAATATGGTTTATGTTTTGGTAATATCCATGTGTGCAGATTGCTGTATGCTGATGACACAGTCCTGTTGGCAGAGGGCAAAAGTGACTTGCAGAGTATGTTGTCTTGTATATATGAAGTTTGTACGAAATTTAAACTGAGTATAAATAAGGGAAACCCCAGAGTTATGGCTTTTGAGTGAGAAATTGTTAGTACTGAATGCAAGATAAGTATTAATGGCACAGAGACTGACCAGGTAAATGGGTTTGTGTATTTAGGAAGCATGTTTGACAGAGAGAACGAATTAGATGGTGAAATTAGTAGGCGAGTGAATACTTCATTGAAAGTCATAGCTTACTTTAGAAGAATTTCACAGGAATGATGGGTTCTCAAGAGAGTCTCGAATGGCTGTGTATGAAAACTATAATTGTTCCTACTCGGCTGTACGGCAGTGAAACCTGGGTACTGCAGAAAAGACATAGGAGTTGTTTGTGTGCTGGGGAGATGCGTTACTTATGGGGTAATAAGTATCAAGACACACTGTAATCATGTGAGGAACAAAGATGTGTTGCAGATGTGTAATGTGAGGCAAAATGTTTTTAATAGGGTTGAGACTAATATTCCTAGGTTGTTTGCCATGTTGAAAGAATGAGTGATAAGGTGCTGACTAAGAGAATTTTTTTCAGCCCAAGTGGTGAGAAAGAAAGGTATAGGAAGGCCAAGGAAATCTTGGGAGGACCAGATTCAGGAATGTCTGCTTAAGAAAAAGATTGAGTATGAAGTACAAAAGGTCTTGTGTGTGACATGTGATGGATGCTAATGAAGCTTGAGTTGTATGGTATGGCAAGATTGTTGTGAATGGTGAAATTTGATACACCAACAGTAAATAAATTCTAGTTCCACCAGTTAAATGTTTACTTGGCAGATGGTCTTTCTTTGAAGAGCTAACCTCTGAATCCCACAGAACAGCTTAATGATATGTATGTACAATATGCAGAAAAATAAGAAAAAAAAACCCCTTGATAATTAAAGGTGTGATTTTAAAAATTATATTTTCCTGCAGGTGTATCAGAATACTTAGCAATGCTGAATGAAGCCACTGAGCAACTTTATGAAAGGATGAATGAAACAAAAACTAACATTCGAGGAATCCAAGATGTGACCACCGGATGGAGTAAGAAAATTTTACTTGAGCGAAAGGAAGGTAAGCCTGGAAGTCATGTTTCTATTGAAGAGAGAACAGAATCAGTGACCCAGTTTTATCCTGAAGTTGAAGCTGATGGAATCAAGATCCACTCATTTTTAAAAGTTCGTTCTTTTTTTTTTTGTTTGTTTTTGTAGTTACAGTAAAACTTGGTTAATTCGAATTAGAAGGGGAAAAATAAAATTTGACTGATCAAAAAGCATTTATTTGTAATTACAACTGCAGGAAAATTTTTGAACTTCGAATTATCCATGAATTTGATTTAACCAAGTTTGAATTACATAAGTTACACTATATAAAAAATATGGAGTATGAGTGTTTGATACTTTTCAGTGGTATTGTTCTGTTTTGTTGACTTTGCATGGCAAGTCCAAAATGCTTGAAAGTAGAGTGTTGACTTTTACATGAGCATATACGGTATCTCCTTTTTAAATGTTTTTGAAAGTATTTTCAAGAGTCTGACACTTGCTATGCTAAGTTAGCAAAAGGAAAAATTGTATCCAAGGTATGTCCTTAAAAGTGCTAAATAGTCTACATAATATCAATGCTGTAATATGGTTCTAACAGGAAGAGAATGATTGAATAAAAATGTCAGTCCTCATTTGGATAATCTTTACTTATAAATACATTATTATTCATTGTGACTTGTTGCTTTTTCATGTCTGATTGCTATGCCACATTAGAAAAATTGAAGGAAAGTACTACATCATAAATATTTTACAAAACTGTGATTCTCTTATTTCAGAAGAAAGATCCATATAAATAAGTGAAATGAATGATTGGAATTAACAACATCATGGTTTCCTCTGATCAAAAACGAGTTTTATGAATATATTAAATAGAATGGTAGTAGAATATTTTACTACATCAGATTTTTGAGCAAAATCCTGAATAAGTTTGCAATCCAGATTTGTTTTGAAATGGAGAGTGGAGAGGATAATGAAATTTGCTCAAAAATGTTTTCGTAGCAGTTTTGCTGTGCAATCAGTTTTTTGTATATCAATTTCTTACATTTGTATAGCATGTTTTTTCCTTTCCTTTTACACTGCTCGACATAGAAAATGCCACACCATGATATATATATATATATATATATATATATATATATATATGTATCATGCAAATAGGTAAATATTTGTCTACAGGTTGGCTGTAAGTGATTGCAGTGTTGTGAACCAATCACATGATAGGTGAGAGAGATAAAACTGACAAAACGTCTCGGCATATAAGTTTGCTTTTCCTCACCTGGGTGCATGGAACACTGCATCAGGGTGATCTTGGTGGCAAAAGCATGTGTGAGGAGTAAGAATGCCTAGGTGACATAATTGAGAATCCCATCATTGGAAGGACATTTTTACCAGAGGATTCTTCATGGGGCTGCATACAACTGGTTGGTCCCTGCATTACATCACTGCAGAAACTCACCAGTTTTGCAACACCAGAGGATTCTTCATAGGATTCTTTACCAGAGGATTCTTCATAGGGCTGTGTACAACTGGTTGGTACCTGCATTACATCACTGCAGAAACTCACCAGTTTTGCAACACCAGAGGATTCTTCATAGGATTCTTTACCAGAGGATTCTTCATAGGGCTGCACACAACTGGTTAGTCCATGCATTACATCACTGCAGAAACTCACCAGTTTTGCAACAGCAAAGGATTCTTCATAGGATTCTTTACCAGAGGATTCTTCATAGGGCTGCACACAACTGGTTAGTCCCTGCATTACATCACTGCAGAAACTCACCAGTTTTGCAACACCAGAGGATTCTTTATAGGATTCTTTACCAGAGGATTCTTTATAGGATTCTTTACCAGAGGATTCTGTATAGAATTCTTTACCAGATGATTCTTCATAAGGCTGCACACAACTGGTTAGTCCCTGCATTACATCACTGCAGAAACTCACCAGTTTTGCAACACCAGATGGTTCTTCATAGGATTCTTTACCAGAGGATTCTTCATAGAGCTGCACACAACTGGTTAGTCCATGCATTACATCACTGCAGAAACTCACCAGTTTTGCAACACTAGAGGATTCTTCATAGGATTCTTTACCAGAGGATTCTTCATAGGGCTGCACACAACTGGTTAGTCCTTGCATAACATCACTGCAGAAACTCACCAGTTTTGCAACACCAGAGGGTTCTTCATAGGATTCTTTACCAGAGGATTCTTCATAGAGCTGCACACAACTGGTTAGTCCATGCATTACATCACTGCAGAAACTCACCAGTTTTGCAACACCAGAGGATTCTTCATAGGATTCTTTACCAGAGGATTCTTCATAGGGCTGCACACAACTGGTTAGTCCCTGCATTACATCACTGCAGAAACTCACCAGTTTTGCAACACCAGAGGATTCTTTATAGGATTCTTTACCAGAGGATTCTTTATAGGATTCTTTACCAGAGGATTCTGTATAGGATTCTTTACCAGAGGATTCTTCATAAGGCTGCACACAACTAGTTAGTCCCTGCATTACATCACTGCAGAAACTCACCAGTTTTGTAACACCAGAGGATTCTTCATAGGATTCTTTACCAGACGATTCTTCATAGGATTCTTTACCAGAGGATTCTTCATAGGATTCTTTACCAGAGGATTCTTCATAGGGCTACACACAACTGGTTAGTCCCTGCATTACATCACTGCAGAAACTCACCAGTTTGGCAACAACTGTGAGCTGAATGTGATTGAAGGAAGGTAATGTGCATCACCACAGTGGAACTGGTGAACATAGGCAGACATCTGGACGCCTTGATTGCTGTATTCGTCAGCAAGCCATAGCAGCCCCACAGTGGAAGACATTCAACAAGGTGTACAGGCAGATGTGGTCATCCTTGTGCCAACAGCAACTGTGTATTGCAGACTGTCTGGGACAAGTTAGGTCTGTGCTCTCACCAGCCATTACAGTGACTACCACTCTGTGGTGCTGTAGAGACATGCATGGCAGAATGAATGGAAACCATGTTGCATTCAGCAACAAGCCTTGCTTATGTCTCATTGCTGATGATCGCTGCTTAAGAGTCTAGAGATGGCAGGTCTCAATGGGCTGATCTTGCTGCCATTTGTGAGCTGCATACTGCTCCTCAGCCTAGTGTTACAGTTTGGGGCACTATCAGCTTCAACAGCCATTCACTGCTGATATGCGTAGTGGGTTCAATGAAATCGTGATGAGGTGCTGCAGCCCATTTTGTTGTTATATCTCAGTGGTATCCCTGATGTTCAGTTTCAACAAGATAACACTCACCTGCACACTGCTAACATCAGCAGACAGTGCTTATGAGGTGCCCAGGTCAGCATAATTTCCAGACTTCTGTCCAATCGAGAATGTGTGGGATGCTGTTGGCAGATGACTTCACAGTGTCAAAGAATTATTGACACAGGTCAATGACATATGGTCAGTTACCTCAGTTCACCATTTTGGGACTTTTCCATTTGATGCCATACTGTGTTTCTGAATGTATAGTCCAACACATGTCAACACGGTTGTATGACCTACTGACTCAGGTCACATTATACTGTGTCCGCACCCATTGTATTTATGTGATTCCTCAGAAATCAAAGCATTTCTTTCTCACCTGTCTATGTGTGTGGTAAGTTTCATCTCTTTTCATGCATTCCTTCATGATGTGGCATTTTCTTTTTCAATCAGTGGATTAAATTAAACATTTGAATTATTTCTGGTCATAACAGAAAAAAAAAAAATATTTAGAAGCACTGCCATTAAGCAGTGGCGGCGGAACCGCCCGGGCCGCCAGGGCCCGGGCAATAATTTCAGCCAAGACTTTTTATTTTTTTTTATTTGGCATATGTGCGATTGTTGTGATGTGCCTTAGAAAGTTCCTCTAGATAAGTGGTCGGGTGGTCCTAATCCCCAACAAAGCTCCTTAGGCATTGTCTTTCTTCTGTTTGCTCTGGGAAGCGGGAAGGGAGGGGGGTACACCCAAGGTGGTTAGAATAATATTTCTGGAGATGCCCTGAGCCTCTTAACCGTGAAGCCGCAAAGTGTGGGAATTTGATGTTTGTTTACATGATACCTATGTAATTTCAACTGTGTGTATTTTGGAAGTGCAAGGGTTTTGGTTGTAGGAATAGTGTCAATATCAAACTGGAATGAATTATATTTCTTATAAGAATGAAGTTTTCAATTGAAACGTTATGTTTTGTTTAGAATTTTGCACTTATGTTCGTGTATTTCAATTTAAAATAAAAATGGGAAGAAGCCTGAAAATAATTAAGAATTTTGTAAATTCAGCATTTTCTCACACATCGGCAGCAAGTTACGATGCGAAATTGAAAACATTTGCGACAAAAGTAGGCTATTCGGCCAACGCAAAATGCATTGCAACAACCTTGAGAACCATCAGGTTTCCCACACTTTTAAGACAGTCGCTCGTGGTTATAGGTTTCAAGCAAAGTAGTACTGCTCCATTAACAAGGGCATTTCCAGATATCTTATTCTAACCTCCTTGGGTACAACATGATTTGAAATTTCGGGCCCAGTCAACGAACTTCCCTTTCCGCCACCCCTGCCATTAAGATATCATGAGGTACAGTATATTAATGGCCTTGGTATTGAAAAAAGCATTAGAAGCAGTACCAACAGATGTTAGTCCATGGGTATATTTTCTGCTGTGACACCCAGATTTTCACATTGATTTTCTTCGATGCTTGTTGGCCTTCATGTTTCTCTTTAAAAGCACTTAAAATGTTTAAAGGCATCACAAAAATTCAAACTGAAAAAAATGAAGATGTTATTTTCCTGAGACTTATAGGTAAATAAATCAGGTACTTACAAAGAATGCTAGAAGGTATAGACAGTTGTGATGTGGTGTTAGATGACATCATTCAGAGCGACTCTCTGATTTAAGTGGACATTTACCACCATGTGGCTTTACATCAGACCGTCTTTTGTATTTTGCCTGACTGGGCTAAAGTTTTTGATTTCAGGGCTATCCAACATAACCTGTGAAGAACATCTAAATTTTTGAATTGTAATCTGTTTCTGAAATAATTTTTTATTGCTGCAAAAAGTTGTTTCCACTTTTTCATTTGAAATTGAAAATAACCTAAGGATGTGACAATTATACACAAATATAGTTTTTCATAACATTTCATCAATTCATACATACTTGTAACTCAAATACTTGTATTGAAAAATTACTACACACAACCTTATAATCCATTGCAGCTCAGTATTAAATGTATTACAAAATGCAGTGCAGCACTGATTAAGTTGCAAACTGATGAGGCTTTTTTGTTTATTAACTCTGAATACTTCATTCAACTTGTCAATTATCCTTCAGAGAATGTTTTTAAAATTCTCAGTGAGTTGCACTCCCTCATATCCATAGCAATGTTCTTTGCTTTGGCCAACTCAACTTATATTAAATGCTGAACTGATTAACCAAGGTCTCCAGCTCTTTGAATAAGATCAAAATGATCTCTGAACTTGAACATTCCCATGAAAAAGTAAAGCATCAAAAATGTAAATGCTGAAGACATTGTATAATAAAATTAATGTATTAAGTTTTCCTATATTTTAAATTATTAAATGCATGTAGATGAATGAATACGAAAGTACATGAAGACTTACCTGTGCCATTTTATGGAAAATGTAGTTTCATTGTAGTTGCAAACCAGTTTTGTTGAGTTGATACAAAAGTAATGGGAAAATACAAGATATATCACAATAATTATTCCAACAATTAATCAATGTTTTACTTAATCAAGAATATAATTACAATAATTTTTAGGCTAAGAGCTATGGCTCTTATGTTTAAAAAAGTGTGATTTGCCAGCCTTGCAGCTCTTTTGCCAATGTGGCTCCTATCCTGAATTATTTTTTTTAAACAACTGTTCAGCAAAGAGCAAGTAGAAGTTTGTGTGTGATATCACTCTCTTGGTAAATAGCCATGAATTTCATTGTTTTTGAACCTTACTTTTATCCCTGCAAGGTCATTGAGAATGAGAAGATCTATTACTGCTATTTTTCCCAGTGACTTGTCTTTTCCACTTTTCATCTAAACATGCACTGAACAAAAGTTTTAGAACACAGCAAATTCTATCAAAAATGCATAAATTCAGCATTGTTATGCCACCGAATTTAATATTAATGAGAAATGGATGAATTATCAGACCTTGAATACATTAACACTTTTTCTTTAATGCGACTTGCAATGTACCTTAATTGTATGCAAAAGTATTTAATTTAAAATGATATAAGTATTTCTGTTTAGTGATAGTAGCTCACAGAAAGTTAAACCTTCTAGGTGTGTGAGCTTTGTAACAGCATGTGACTTCCATTCTCTCTCTCTCTCTCTCTCTCTCTCTCTCTCTCTCTCTCTCTCTCTCTCTCTCTCTCTCTCTCTCTCTCTCTCTCTCTCTCTCTCTCTCTCTCTCTCTCTCTCTCTCTCTCTCTCTCTCTCTCTCTCTCTCTCTCTCTCTCTCTCTCTCTCTCTCTCTCTCTCTCTCTCTCTCTCTCTCTCTCTCTCTCTCTCTCTCTCTCTCTCTCTCTCTCTCTCTCTCTCTCTCTCTCTCTCTCTCTCTCTCTCTCTCTCTCTCTCTCTCTCTCTCACACACACACACACACACACACACACACACACACACACACACACTTTATTAAATTAAACCTATAATATATTGGATTGTTGGAAAAGTCATGACATGTTTTGCAAAGGTCATTTATTGTTAGAAGGAAAGATCAATCAATTATATAATGCCCGATTTGTTAGATAACCTTTTGCCATCTTTCATAGAGCTGCAGAATGCCTCGTTCATAGAAGGACCTGTCTTTCGTGGCAAAAAACTGTACAAGGTGCTGATTTACAGCCTCATATGAATTGAACGTTATACCATGCAAGGACTGCTAAAGAGAGCGAAACAAGTGGAAGTCTGACTGCGCAAGGTCAGACGAGTATGCTGGGTGGGGCAACACTTCCCACCCAAGCTCCAATAATTTTTGGTGAGTGATCAAACTTGTGTGTGGTCTCGCGTTTTCGTGATGGAACACAACACCTTTGCGATGAACGAGCTCTGGACGTTTCTGGATGATGTATTCGTTCAAACTGTCCAATTGCCGACAGTACACATTCGAATTGATTGTTTGGTTCTGTGGTAGGAGCTCGAAAAACACGACACCTTTAAAATCCCACCACACTGAGACCATCAGCTGATGAATGTCTGCTTTGGATGTTGTTTGAGGTGAAGCAGCAGGTTGGGAACAAGACCGTTTGCACAGCACATTGTTGTACACAATTCACTTTTTATCACCAGTTATCAGTAGCTTCAAAAAAGGATCGTTTTCCTCACGTTTAATGAGCATATCGCAGATGTTTATACACCCTCAATTGAGCTTCTTTGAGTTCATAAGGAATCCACACATCGAGAGTGCTTACGTATCCCAGTTTCTTCAGGTGGTTGTGAATGCTTGAATGATGGATGTGCAATGTGTCTGCAATCTCTAGTGTCGTGTAACGTGGGTTTGACTCGATCAATGCCCTGATTTGGTCATCATCAACCTCGGTGGGCCTCCCGGACCGAGGAGCATCGTTGAAGTCAAAATCACCAGCACAAAATTTTGCGAACCACCGCTGTCACTGACATTCTTGTAGAGCATTATCACCGTACACTTTACGCAACTTTTCACAAGCTTGACGCGCGTTCTTCCCTTTATGGAAGTAAAACATTAAAATATGGTGAAAATGCAGAGTTTGGTCTTCCATCTTCAACTTGATGTCAAATCTTCGCAAATCAACCAAATCGCTCACTATTCCTTTTAGACTGCAGCTAGAACTGGCACCTATCGAATGCCATAGTGATAACAGAGCTGCGCATGCCTCTAGTACTTCCAAAACTGCCCAACCGCCATCGGGTGCCAAAATAAGTCATGACTTTTCCGACAACCCAATATGTTTTTTGTAGGAATTTTTTATTTTAATTTGCTAATTTTAGAAGAAATATCTTCTCCTTCATCAGGCAGTCTTTTGTTATCTCTCTTTTTTATCTTTCACTTTCGCAGTTGTGGTTAACTTTGACGGTTATAGTTATTTTCGCCAAATCTTGGCAGATGTTGGTTAGTGACAAACCTCTGCAGTTATTGATGATGGAATTCTGATTGTTCTCAATATCTATTCCTTCTTTTAATTTTCTTTGTAGAAAGTTGCTTTGAAAACTGATTACTTTTAAGGGAATTCCAGTCCTTGTTGGGACCAGTTTCCCTAACATGCCTATCTAAACCTGTCTTGTTGGAGCAATTCTTTATAGCTGCTTTACGTTCTGCTATTCGAGTTTCTAGTCTGTGACTTGTCTCTGCTATGTAAGATAGTCCAAATCCACATTTTACATCATAGATTACTCTTTGCATTTTTAAAATATCTTCTTCTCTCTGAACTATTTTGGGGAAAATTTCTTAACTTTGTTCTTTAAACTTGGAGCTAATCTTATGTTTTATTTCTTGCTACATCTCTTTGAATAATTTATTTGCTAATTTCTTTGAACCATTAAAAAGAATTAGCAAGAAATATAATATAAGATTAGCTCCAAGTTTTTAAAAAAGGTTAATAATCCTGCTCTTTGTTGTGGATGTAAGAGCTTTGAAAAAAGGAAAAATATTTAGAGCTTTTCAGAAGATTTTCTTGATAATTTATGTTGGGAAGATTTAGGGCATGGAAATATGAAGATTGCCTGTGTCCATATGTCTAATCTGGAATCTTGCAAGATGGATGAGTATGGATACATTGTTTCTGACTTGCCAGTAAATTTCAATTTTATATCATTTAATTATCAGTTATTATAGCCTACCAAAAGCTGAATAATTTCAAGAAAAGATATTCTACTTCCAAGAAAGTGATTTAATATGAAATGCCACATCGCATGTTCATTATACCTTTATTGAACAATGCAAAATTAATCTTGATGATCAGCTTTTATATAATATTAGAAATATTCATATTGTGGATACAGTTTCTAATAATTGAGAGCAGGACTTGATAAAGATCTGGAGCCAGAAACATATGAAAACTGCAAAGGAAACACCAAAGATATGAAGAATACTTGAAAATTCTACAAGTCAAAAGAGATTTTATCAGTCTGTATCTTGGGACTGGTGGATGACTTAGCATGACTTCTAAACCATGATAGATGCTTGACAGCAGTGCTACACAAACCTGGAAACGTCTTTATCCAAGGCGCAAGTGCTAATTGGAAACAAAGATTTTCAGTTAGTATGTGTAACTGTAGGGCAACAGCTTAATATGACTTCCTAACTATGGTAGTTGATGAGTGGCACCAGGATAAGTTCATGGAAACACTTTCCCCAAGTCACACGTACTAACTGGAAACAGAGGTTTCTAATTAGCACACATGACCTTAGAGTAAGAGCTTAACATGACTTTCTAACCATGGCAGCTGGTGAGGAACATCAGAATAAAATTGTGAAAACCTGTGGTGCAATGTTATATGGGCTGACCACTAGGCACCTGGAGCCCATGCACTTAACCTTAACTTTAGCACTTAGTGAAATCTATTTATAAACTTTTTTTATTAAAAAATATAGTAGTTAATAACATCATGGTACTTCTCATTATTATCTATAATAAACAAATTGATATTATGGTTTTATAGAGGTAATTTGTATATATTTGTCATTCAGATTTTCAAACTAGAACCAAGTTCATTGTCAGGACTATTCACTGTCCATGAACTAGGTTCAAGACAGTGACATAGTCCTGACAATGAAAAATGTCACTGCCCCAAAGCTGATGAAGAACTAGGTTCGGGACAGGGATGTAATACTGATGATGAACTAGGTTCGGGACAGGGATGTAATACTGATGATGGACTAGGTTCTACTTCGAAAATTTTAACCATTAAATATATACAAGTTACCTGTATAAAACCCATAATTATCAATTTGTGCACTGTAGATGAAAAATATGATAAATGAGCATACAGCCAGAGTCATATGTTCTGGAATTGTACTCTTGATGACTTTCAGAGCTAGTTTTGCTATCTCTTAATTAAGTGTATTTGATCTGTTTTTTTCTGCTTTAAATTTCTCACTGTTATGCAACTTTTTCTTTAAAAACTATATAGAAAAATTTAGAACTCTTTGAAGCTGATGTGAAATCAGAAACCTGGTTGTCTTATGTGAATTTCGCTGACGAACTTATTACCTTGGGGCTGTTTAAAGTTGTTCGTAAGAATTTGTGCTTCTTCTTAGAAAACACAATGACAAATGTTGATTATCAGGTAAGAAAAGTGTTTTATCATTTATTTCTTATGCAACTATTTCGTAAAAAGATATTTTTTATGTATAAAAACAGTGTATATGTACAGAGAATTTCACTGTGATTGTAGGTGTGTTTTTTTTTTTGTTTTTGTTTTTGGCATGTACTCTTGAAAACCATTCAATTACTCCACTGTGTGGACATAATTTAGGTTTAGCTGGAAAAAATAAAATTAATGCTGTTGATGACTGGTTTCTTTTAAGAACATTTTCTTGTAAAAATTCATTATAAACCCTATAATGATCAAAATATCTTGTTTCCTTTCAAGACATTTTCTATTAAAATTTCCTGAAAAACCCTACAATCAAATTATCATTTTTGTTTCCTTTCAAGACATTTTCTAGTAAAATTTCATTAAAAACCCTACTATAAAAATATCATTATTGTTTCCTTTAAAAAGACCGTCTAGCAAAATTTTATTAAAAACCCTATAATATACAAAATTCACCAAAGAAAGACCAAAAAAAAAAAAAAAGCCATGAATCAGATGTCACTTCCCTGAGGTTCCTCCACTGTTTGTCACATTTCATTGTGGCTTTACATCAAGGGTGGTGTTATATCTCATTTGCCAGTTATTTTAAGTGACCCAAATTATGTTGATCATGGTTCATCAAAAATCATAATTTGCATTAAATGAAAAACATGTTATTAAAAAAGAAAAGGTACAATTATATGCTGTGTAGTTGGTGCACATTATAGTTTCCAGTGTTCATTTCCCTCTCGGAAACTTCTGGTGTGCATTAAATGCGGAAATTTACTTTGCATTGTAGAAAAAAAAAAATTAAAATTTCAATTGTAAGGAAATGAATGAAAAATCATGTTATATTACTAAAACTTTATCAAGTGAAAATTATTAGCATTGCACAAAATCATTTTACATATCTTAGTTTCTTTTAAAAACCTAGTCTATTTTCATTTGTGTTTTTGA
Source organism: Macrothele yani (assembly GCA_039090855.1). Lineage (NCBI taxonomy): Eukaryota > Metazoa > Arthropoda > Arachnida > Araneae > Macrothelidae > Macrothele > Macrothele yani. Next base: position 45,086,622 of record CM077006.1, read on the forward strand.
TTTCAATCCAGTTATTTCCAGAGCACAATCTAATTTAACAGGTGCATTTGAAATGTTGCAATCCTGCAATGTGGGTTCAAAGAATATTCTTAATGTTAAAAGACACGGATTTTTATCTTTGATTGAATCAGTGTCTTTAATATTAAGGTTTGCCACAGTTGATTCTTTATCTGAATAAAGCAAGAAGGAATTCTCACAGAGCTTGCAAGTGGCAGTACATCAAGTACATTTTGTGGTCGGAAAGGCAGGTTGGTATAGTAATACAGGGTGTATGTCAATGAAGTATACACCTTCAGTATGCTATTAAAAAAAATACGATAGAAAGAAACTTACTTTAAACATCAAGAGACATGGCAAGTGTTAAAGTTTGTTAAGTCAGATGATAGATGGTTCCAGGTGTCTCATATAATGTAAAATCTCATCAAACAGAGAATACAACAGACATGACTTCCCCAATGGAGAAAGGAACATGTGTGTTTTGTTTTGCGGAGTCAAAATCTCTAACAACAGTTCAGCATAAGTTCAGAACGGAGTGCAAGAGACAGCCGCCGACACGGAGGAGCATTGAACAATGGGTAAATAAATTCAAAGCAGCAGGAAGTGTCTTGAAAGGCAAAAGCACTAGGAGACCTTCCATTTTCGATGAAAAGGTGGAAGACGTGTCCAAGACTTATCTAAGGAGTCTGAAGAAGTCCATCCACATCCCCAGTCGTGAACTCAAAATACCATGAGCAGTGGGTTACAAGGTTCTGCATCAACGTCTATTCCTATATGCATATGGACTGCAGTTAGTGAAAAAGAGTTCGACCAAATGATCAACCACATCAAAAAGCATTTGCAGTAGACATGCTTAATCACATTGATGAAGACCCCTACACACCTTTCACAGATCTGTTTCATTGATGAGTTGACATTCAATGTTTCTGGCAGAGTGAATAAACATAACTGCCAAATCTGGGGCATGGAAAATCCCCATGTGGTCGTAGCACATGAGAGAGCCAGCCTGCAAGTTAATGTTTGGGCTGGCCTAATGGAAGACAGAGTGATAGGGCCTTTTTTCTTTGCGGAACCAACCGTTACTGCCATAACATACCTAGACATGTTAGAGCAATTCCACAACTCCAGAATATTCAAGACATCATTTACCAGCAAGATGGAGAGCCTCTGCACTGGTCTTTGGATGTATGCAGATCTTTAGACCACCATTTTCCAGGGCTTTGGATTGGATGTGGAGGTCTAATGGCATGGCCACCCTGTTCTCCTGATATTACCTCATGCAATTTTTTTCTTTGGAGCTTTATTAAGGTCATTGTGTACAAGAAAAAGGTTACATCTATCACTGAGCTCAATGAATGCATTACTGCAACCTTCCTTCTCTTGTTACACCTGACATTCTGCAGCGTATGTGGGTGGAACTGGACTATCATTTAGACATCCTGCAAGCAACCAGTTGGGCACATATGGAGACCTACTGACATTAAAAAAAAAAAAAAAAAAAAACTTTCACAGTTACATGTGTTTTGACATTAAAAGTAATTGTGGAATAACTTTTTACGGGTCTTTTAGAGGTTATTTTTAATGAAAGTTGGTTGTCAAATTTTCGAACTAAAGCCTAGTTCGTCATCAGGACTATGTCACTGGAGTAGTTGCTGCCACTCAATTGGAAGAGACCATCCGCAATTATCGTTAATTGTGGTACTTCTTCTTCTTGCTATTTCGATCCCTTCTTCTAGTTTTCTCTTTACTAAGTTTGACTGGTGGGCGATTATTTTCACTGAGTCCCAATTTATGGAGTGTCCACTTGCTTGTACATGTCTGTCTAGCCCTGTTTTGTTCCCAATGTTCCTAATAGCTGCTTGGTGTTCTTTCATTCGGACCTTAATACTTCTCCCTGTTTCTCCTATATAGCTGAGTCCGCAGTTACAGTCGATGCAGTAAATTACTCCTTCCTGCAATTGGATGTCCAATTCTTTCTGCTTTAAAGCTGGCAGGAATTTCTTTATTTTGTTATTAAGATCTGGAGCTAGCCTGATATTATATTTTGCTCCGATCCTTTTCAGTTTCTCGAAAAGTCCCTTGTGGTACGTAATTTTGCTGGTGAATTTGAAGTTGGTTTTTTCCTGCTTCTTTTTTGGCACTTGTTTAAATATTTTCTCAACATATGGGGAGGGGTAATTGTTTTCTGCCAACATTTCCTTTAATTCTTCTTTGTGAAGATCTTTTTGAGAAGCTGAAGAGACCAGGATTTCAATTTTTTCCAAAAATTGTCTCGCTGTATTCGATTTAATATAATCAGGGTGGAATGAGCAGAAGTCTAACATCTTCCCTGTGTTGGTGGGTTTTCTAAAAAGCTGAGTGAATATTTTCCCTTCTCTTGAGGTCAAGGTTAAATCCAGGTAATTGATGCTATGGTCTTTTTCCTGTTCCAGGGTGTACTTCAAGGTATTCTCTAGTAAGTTAAATTCTTCCAGAATCTGAGAGGGTAGAGATTGGTCCACAGTATCTACTATAATTAGGACATCATCCATGTACCTTACATAGAGAGCAAACAAGGAGGGTTGTATAAGGATTTTTGCCTCTAGTTTACTTATATAATAATTTGCTAGCAGAGGTGCTAGTGGAGAACCCATTGCAAGTCCTGAAGTTTGCCTGTAATATTTCTTTCCAAACTGGAAGAAATTATTCTTGAAGGAAAATAGGAGCAGTTCATATATGCCAAGTAGTATTTCTCTATTGTGATTATGGAATACTATTTTTTCCGCAAGGTCATCTGCAATGAATTCCAGTAGGAGGTCCAGGTTAATGTTGGTATACATAGAGACTATATCCAGGCTTGCCATTACTGGATGAATTAATTCTGGCAAGTTGTCCAGTTTTCTTTTTAGCTGCATGGAATTTTTTAGTAGGTAGGGAGGAGAAGGGAAAATATCTCTGAGGTGACCAAGCAAATAATAATTAATGTTGGAGAGTGGCGAATTTCTAGTGTCTATTATAGGTCTTATTGGATGGCCTTCTTTGTGAACTTTTATCGTACCATAGATCTGTGGAATTCTTGACTGGATTTTGGAGAAGTTTTTGAAGAGCTCATTAAGCTGTTTTTTATTTCTTAAAGAGCTGATTAATTTCTTAAGATTTTTTACAGTTTGATCTATAGGATTACCATTGAGTTCTTCATAATAAGGCTTGCTCAATTCAGCTTCCATTTTATTGTAATACTTCTCTTTTTCTACCAATACCAAAACTTTGCTCTTATCTGCTCTCAGTGCTACTACTTTATCATTGGCTTTGAATTTTTTAAGGTCAGTAATGGCACTTCTATTAAAATTGTAATCAACTTTTACTGGCTTTTTTACAAATTTTGAGACGCAGTCTGAGAATTCTTTCCTTAAAGTAACTGCTGTATTTTCATCTTCTCTTTCTACCTTACTACAGATGCTTTCTAAATCAATCAGTATACGTTTTTTATCAAGTGTTGCGGAGGAAAGGTTGTAATTATATCCCTTATTGAGGAGATTAATCAGGTTTCCATCTACTCCTTCTTCCGTCAGATCCATGACATGTTTGTTAGTGGTGGATGGTATTAACTGTGGGCCAGGTGCTGTAGACATTAACTTTGGACTTAACCATTTATTTTCTTTAATTTTCAATTTTTCCTTAAACTTTTTGTTTTTATCTCTCACTGCTTTAGCTAACCAATTATCAATATTTTTCTTTTCTGTTTCCGGAATTTCACCTAATGAAGAGGTCCAAATACGAGCTTCTATTCGTTCGCATTGCTCAATAGTTTTGAATTTATTACGAATCGCGCCATTCACCGTTTTTAGTTCTATTTTTCTAATAAAATTTCTTGACAGATTTTCCGCGATGTTTTTCGTGAGTCTCAAAGAAGGTGGAACAAAATTAGCTCTTTTACATTTCTTAAGAAAATACAGTTGTGACTTACATTTGTCGCTTTTGCACTTACTCCTTTCTATCTTTCTGATGTTTCGCCATATATCCAGCCCGTATGTGGTTTTAATCCTAGTTGTAAATGCATTTATGGCACCTCTATTCATAGTGATTGTGGAATAACTTTTTTTACGGGTCTTTTAGAGGTTATTTTTAATGAAAGTTGGTTGTCAAATTTTCGAACTAAAGCCTAGTTCGTCATCAGGACTATGTCACTGGAGTAGTTGCTGCCACTCAATTGGAAGAGACCATCCGCAATTATCGTTAATTGTGGTACTTCTTCTTCTTGCTATTTCGATCCCTTCTTCTAGTTTTCTCTTTACTAAGTTTGACTGGTGGGCGATTATTTTCACTGAGTCCCAATTTATGGAGTGTCCACTTGCTTGTACATGTCTGTCTAGCCCTGTTTTGTTCCCAATGTTCCTAATAGCTGCTTGGTGTTCTTTCATTCGGACCTTAATACTTCTCCCTGTTTCTCCTATATAGCTGAGTCCGCAGTTACAGTCGATGCAGTAAATTACTCCTTCCTGCAATTGGATGTCCAATTCTTTCTGCTTTAAAGCTGGCAGGAATTTCTTTATTTTGTTATTAAGATCTGGAGCTAGCCTGATATTATATTTTGCTCCGATCCTTTTCAGTTTCTCGAAAAGTCCCTTGTGGTACGTAATTTTGCTGGTGAATTTGAAGTTGGTTTTTTCCTTCTTCTTTTTTGGCACTTGTTTAAATATTTTCTCAACATATGGGGAGGGGTAATTGTTTTCTGCCAACATTTCCTTTAATTCTTCTTTGTGAAGATCTTTTTGAGAAGCTGAAGAGACCAGGATTTCAATTTTTTCCAAAAATTGTCTCGCTGTATTCGATTTAATATAATCAGGGTGGAATGAGCAGAAGTCTAACATCTTCCCTGTGTTGGTGGGTTTTCTAAAAAGCTGAGTGAATATTTTCCCTTCTCTTGAGGTCAAGGTTAAATCCAGGTAATTGATGCTATGGTCTTTTTCCTGTTCCAGGGTGTACTTCAAGGTATTCTCTAGTAAGTTAAATTCTTCCAGAATCTGAGAGGGTAGAGATTGGTCCACAGTATCTACTATAATTAGGACATCATCCATGTACCTTACATAGAGAGCAAACAAGGAGGGTTGTATAAGGATTTTTGCCTCTAGTTTACTTATATAATAATTTGCTAGCAGAGGTGCTAGTGGAGAACCCATTGCAAGTCCTGAAGTTTGCCTGTAATATTTCTTTCCAAACTGGAAGAAATTATTCTTGAAGGAAAATAGGAGCAGTTCATATATGCCAAGTAGTATTTCTCTATTGTGATTATGGAATACTATTTTTCCGCAAGGTCATCTGCAATGAATTCCAGTAGGAGGTCCAGGTTAATGTTGGTATACATAGAGACTATATCCAGGCTTGCCATTACTGGATGAATTAATTCTGGCAAGTTGTCCAGTTTTCTTTTTAGCTGCATGGAATTTTTTAGTAGGTAGGGAGGAGAAGGAAAATATCTCTGAGGTGACCAAGCAAATAATAATTAATGTTGGAGAGTGGCGAATTTCTAGTGTCTATTATAGGTCTTATTGGATGGCCTTCTTTGTGAACTTTTATCGTACCATAGATCTGTGGAATTCTTGACTGGATTTTGGAGAAGTTTTTGAAGAGCTCATTAAGCTGTTTTTTATTTCTTAAAGAGCTGATTAATTTCTTAAGATTTTTTACAGTTTGATCTATAGGATTACCATTGAGTTCTTCATAATAAGGCTTGCTCAATTCAGCTTCCATTTTATTGTAATACTTCTCTACAGGCAAACTTCAGGACTTGCAATGGGTTCTCCACTAGCACCTCTGCTAGCAAATTATTATATAAGTAAACTAGAGGCAAAAATCCTTATACAACCCTCCTTGTTTGCTCTCTATGTAAGGTACATGGATGATGTCCTAATTATAGTAGATACTGTGGACCAATCTCTACCCTCTCAGATTCTGGAAGAATTTAACTTACTAGAGAATACCTTGAAGTACACCCTGGAACAGGAAAAAGACCATAGCATCAATTACCTGGATTTAACCTTGACCTCAAGAGAAGGGAAAATATTCACTCAGCTTTTTAGAAAACCCACCAACACAGGGAAGATGTTAGACTTCTGCTCATTCCACCCTGATTATATTAAATCGAATACAGCGAGACAATTTTTGGAAAAAATTGAAATCCTGGTCTCTTCAGCTTCTCAAAAAGATCTTCACAAAGAAGAATTAAAGGAAATGTTGGCAGAAAACAATTACCCCTCCCCATATGTTGAGAAAATATTTAAACAAGTGCCAAAAAAGAAGCAGGAAAAAACCAACTTCAAATTCACCAGCAAAATTACGTACCACAAGGGACTTTTCGAGAAACTGAAAAGGATCGGAGCAAAATATAATATCAGGCTAGCTCCAGATCTTAATAACAAAATAAAGAAATTCCTGCCAGCTTTAAAGCAGAAAGAATTGGACATCCAATTGCAGGAAGGAGTAATTTACTGCATCGACTGTAACTGCGGACTCAGCTATATAGGAGAAACAGGGAGAAGTATTAAGGTCCGAATGAAAGAACACCAAGCAGCTATTAGGAACATTGGGAACAAAACAGGGCTAGACAGACATGTACAAGCAAGTGGACACTCCATAAATTGGGACTCAGTGAAAATAATCGCCCACCAGTCAAACTTAGTAAAGAGAAAACTAGAAGAAGGGATCGAAATAGCAAGAAGAAGAAGTACCACAATTAACGATAATTGCGGATGGTCTCTTCCAATTGAGTGGCAGCAACTACTCCAGTGACATAGTCCTGATGACGAACTAGGCTTTAGTTCGAAAATTTGACAACCAACTTTCATTAAAAATAACCTCTAAAAGACCCGTAAAAAAAGTTATTCCACAATCACTATGAATAGAGGTGCCATAAATGCATTTACAACTAGGATTAAAACCACATACGGGCTGGATATATGGCGAAACATCAGAAAGATAGAAAGGAGTAAGTGCAAAAGCGACAAATGTAAGTCACAACTGTATTTTCTTAAGAAATGTAAAAGAGCTAATTTTGTTCCACCTTCTTTGAGACTCACGAAAAACATCGCGGAAAATCTGTCAAGAAATTTTATTAGAAAAATAGAACTAAAAACGGTGAATGGCGCGATTCGTAATAAATTCAAAACTATTGAGCAATGCGAACGAATAGAAGCTCGTATTTGGACCTCTTCATTAGGTGAAATTCCGGAAGCAGAAAAGAAAAATATTGATAATTGGTTAGCTAAAGCAGTGAGAGATAAAAACAAAAAGTTTAAGGAAAAATTGAAAATTAAAGAAAATAAATGGTTAAGTCCAAAGTTAATGTCTACAGCACCTGGCCCACAGTTAATACCATCCACCACTAACAAACATGTCATGGATCTGACGGAAGAAGGAGTAGATGGAAACCTGATTAATCTCCTCAATAAGGGATATAATTACAACCTTTCCTCCGCAACACTTGATAAAAAACGTATACTGATTGATTTAGAAAGCATCTGTAGTAAGGTAGAAAGAGAAGATGAAAATACAGCAGTTACTTTAAGGAAAGAATTCTCAGACTGCGTCTCAAAATTTGTAAAAAAGCCAGTAAAAGTTGATTACAATTTTAATAGAAGTGCCATTACTGACCTTAAAAAATTCAAAGCCAATGATAAAGTAGTAGCACTGAGAGCAGATAAGAGCAAAGTTTTGGTATTGGTAGAAAAAGAGAAGTATTACAATAAAATGGAAGCTGAATTGAGCAAGCCTTATTATGAAGAACTCAATGGTAATCCTATAGATCAAACTGTAAAAAATCTTAAGAAATTAATCAGCTCTTTAAGAAATAAAAAACAGCTTAATGAGCTCTTCAAAAACTTCTCCAAAATCCAGTCAAGAATTCCACAGATCTATGGTACGATAAAAGTTCACAAAGAAGGCCATCCAATAAGACCTATAATAGACACTAGAAATTCGCCACTCTCCAACATTAATTATTATTTGCTTGGTCACCTCAGAGATATTTTCCCTTCTCCTCCCTACCTACTAAAAAATTCCATGCAGCTAAAAAGAAAACTGGACAACTTGCCAGAATTAATTCATCCAGTAATGGCAAGCCTGGATATAGTCTCTATGTATACCAACATTAACCTGGACCTCCTACTGGAATTCATTGCAGATGACCTTGCGGAAAAAATAGTATTCCATAATCACAATAGAGAAATACTACTTGGCATATATGAACTGCTCCTATTTTCCTTCAAGAATAATTTCTTCCAGTTTGGAAAGAAATATTACAAGCAAACTTCAGGACTTGCAATGGGTTCTCCACTAGCACCTCTGCTAGCAAATTATTATATAAGTAAACTAGAGGCAAAAATCCTTATACAACCCTCCTTGTTTGCTCTCTATGTAAGGTACATGGATGATGTCCTAATTATAGTAGATACTGTGGACCAATCTCTACCCTCTCAGATTCTGGAAGAATTTAACTTACTAGAGAATACCTTGAAGTACACCCTGGAACAGGAAAAAGACCATAGCATCAATTACCTGGATTTAACCTTGACCTCAAGAGAAGGGAAAATATTCACTCAGCTTTTTAGAAAACCCACCAACACAGGGAAGATGTTAGACTTCTGCTCATTCCACCCTGATTATATTAAATCGAATACAGCGAGACAATTTTTGGAAAAAATTGAAATCCTGGTCTCTTCAGCTTCTCAAAAAGATCTTCACAAAGAAGAATTAAAGGAAATGTTGGCAGAAAACAATTACCCCTCCCCATATGTTGAGAAAATATTTAAACAAGTGCCAAAAAAGAAGCAGGAAAAAACCAACTTCAAATTCACCAGCAAAATTACGTACCACAAGGGACTTTTCGAGAAACTGAAAAGGATCGGAGCAAAATATAATATCAGGCTAGCTCCAGATCTTAATAACAAAATAAAGAAATTCCTGCCAGCTTTAAAGCAGAAAGAATTGGACATCCAATTGCAGGAAGGAGTAATTTACTGCATCGACTGTAACTGCGGACTCAGCTATATAGGAGAAACAGGGAGAAGTATTAAGGTCCGAATGAAAGAACACCAAGCAGCTATTAGGAACATTGGGAACAAAACAGGGCTAGACAGACATGTACAAGCAAGTGGACACTCCATAAATTGGGACTCAGTGAAAATAATCGCCCACCAGTCAAACTTAGTAAAGAGAAAACTAGAAGAAGGGATCGAAATAGCAAGAAGAAGAAGTACCACAATTAACGATAATTGCGGATGGTCTCTTCCAATTGAGTGGCAGCAACTACTCCAGTGACATAGTCCTGATGACGAACTAGGCTTTAGTTCGAAAATTTGACAACCAACTTTCATTAAAAATAACCTCTAAAAGACCCGTAAAAAAAGTTATTCCACAATCACTATGAATAGAGGTGCCATAAATGCATTTACAACTAGGATTAAAACCACATACGGGCTGGATATATGGCGAAACATCAGAAAGATAGAAAGGAGTAAGTGCAAAAGCGACAAATGTAAGTCACAACTGTATTTTCTTAAGAAATGTAAAAGAGCTAATTTTGTTCCACCTTCTTTGAGACTCACGAAAAACATCATGGAAAATCTGTCAAGAAATTTTATTAGAAAAATAGAACTAAAAACGGTGAATGGCGCGATTCGTAATAAATTCAAAACTATTGAGCAATGCGAACGAATAGAAGCTCGTATTTGGACCTCTTCATTAGGTGAAATTCCGGAAGCAGAAAAGAAAAATATTGATAATTGGTTAGCTAAAGCAGTGAGAGATAAAAACAAAAAGTTTAAGGAAAAATTGAAAATTAAAGAAAATAAATGGTTAAGTCCAAAGTTAATGTCTACAGCACCTGGCCCACAGTTAATACCATCCACCACTAACAAACATGTCATGGATCTGACGGAAGAAGGAGTAGATGGAAACCTGATTAATCTCCTCAATAAGGGATATAATTACAACCTTTCCTCCGCAACACTTGATAAAAACGTATACTGATTGATTTAGAAAGCATCTGTAGTAAGGTAGAAAGAGAAGATGAAAATACAGCAGTTACTTTAAGGAAAGAATTCTCAGACTGCGTCTCAAAATTTGTAAAAAAGCCAGTAAAAGTTGATTACAATTTTAATAGAAGTGCCATTACTGACCTTAAAAAATTCAAAGCCAATGATAAAGTAGTAGCACTGAGAGCAGATAAGAGCAAAGTTTTGGTATTGGTAGAAAAAGAGAAGTATTACAATAAAATGGAAGCTGAATTGAGCAAGCCTTATTATGAAGAACTCAATGGTAATCCTATAGATCAAACTGTAAAAAATCTTAAGAAATTAATCAGCTCTTTAAGAAATAAAAAACAGCTTAATGAGCTCTTCAAAAACTTCTCCAAAATCCAGTCAAGAATTCCACAGATCTATGGTACGATAAAAGTTCACAAAGAAGGCCATCCAATAAGACCTATAATAGACACTAGAAATTCGCCACTCTCCAACATTAATTATTATTTGCTTGGTCACCTCAGAGATATTTTCCCTTCTCCTCCCTACCTACTAAAAAATTCCATGCAGCTAAAAAGAAAACTGGACAACTTGCCAGAATTAATTCATCCAGTAATGGCAAGCCTGGATATAGTCTCTATGTATACCAACATTAACCTGGACCTCCTACTGGAATTCATTGCAGATGACCTTGCGGAAAAAATAGTATTCCATAATCACAATAGAGAAATACTACTTGGCATATATGAACTGCTCCTATTTTCCTTCAAGAATAATTTCTTCCAGTTTGGAAAGAAATATTACAAGCAAACTTCAGGACTTGCAATGGGTTCTCCACTAGCACCTCTGCTAGCAAATTATTATATAAGTAAACTAGAGGCAAAAATCCTTATACAACCCTCCTTGTTTGCTCTCTATGTAAGGTACATGGATGATGTCCTAATTATAGTAGATACTGTGGACCAATCTCTACCCTCTCAGATTCTGGAAGAATTTAACTTACTAGAGAATACCTTGAAGTACACCCTGGAACAGGAAAAAGACCATAGCATCAATTACCTGGATTTAACCTTGACCTCAAGAGAAGGGAAAATATTCACTCAGCTTTTTAGAAAACCCACCAACACAGGGAAGATGTTAGACTTCTGCTCATTCCACCCTGATTATATTAAATCGAATACAGCGAGACAATTTTTGGAAAAAATTGAAATCCTGGTCTCTTCAGCTTCTCAAAAGATCTTCACAAAGAAGAATTAAAGGAAATGTTGGCAGAAAACAATTACCCTCCCCATATGTTGAGAAAATATTTAAACAAGTGCCAAAAAAGAAGCAGGAAAAAACCAACTTCAAATTCACCAGCAAAATTACGTACCACAAGGGACTTTTCGAGAAACTGAAAAGGATCGGAGCAAAATATAATATCAGGCTAGCTCCAGATCTTAATAACAAAATAAAGAAATTCCTGCCAGCTTTAAAGCAGAAAGAATTGGACATCCAATTGCAGGAAGGAGTAATTTACTGCATCGACTGTAACTGCGGACTCAGCTATATAGGAGAAACAGGGAGAAGTATTAAGGTCCGAATGAAAGAACACCAAGCAGCTATTAGGAACATTGGGAACAAAACAGGGCTAGACAGACATGTACAAGCAAGTGGACACTCCATAAATTGGGACTCAGTGAAAATAATCGCCCACCAGTCAAACTTAGTAAAGAGAAAACTAGAAGAAGGGATCGAAATAGCAAGAAGAAGAAGTACCACAATTAACGATAATTGCGGATGGTCTCTTCCAATTGAGTGGCAGCAACTACTCCAGTGACATAGTCCTGATGACGAACTAGGCTTTAGTTCGAAAATTTGACAACCAACTTTCATTAAAAATAACCTCTAAAAGACCCGTAAAAAAAAGTTATTCCACAATCACTATGAATAGAGGTGCCATAAATGCATTTACAACTAGGATTAAAAGTAAATTTTTATTTATTGTAGGTTTTTTTTTCAATAGCATACTGAAGTTGTATACTTCTGTTTAGGGACACCCTGTATATATTAGCAGTTGGTAGATGCCAAGGGTGTGGTAGTATATTAGTATATCAAGGGATGTTTTATTATGTACAGCATGTCTATTCAGACCCAAAGAATGGCATTATGCAAGGGTGGCAGAAAATCAAGAGGTGATTCACTAAGGGTTGACCATATAATACTAAGTTGTTGGGAAAGATAGAGAAAAGTCACTATCATAAGTAAATTTTAAGATTTTAGGGCTCTTTAGAGTTTTTTTTTCTTTTTTCCAGAAAATGTTTTCAAATTTTCAGAAAAAATTTATCTCCTACATCAAGCTTTCTTCACTGCACTGCCCTAAAGTTATGGCTATAGTTATTCTTTTCTTTACAAACATTTTCTAACAAAATCTCACTACAGAAATTTTCAAAATTCACTTAAGAAAAACTAGAAAAAGTTATGAGTCTGATGTCATTATCATCCTTTCTTAAATTATCAGTGGGGAATGAAAATGTAATGGTAAGATACTGAGTGGTCGGGAAAGTTTGAGAAAAGTAACTGTCATTAGTTAGTTGTGAAGATGGTAGGTATTTTTATGGACTTTTTTCCCAAAAAGATGTATTTAGATTTTCAGAAATAACTCATCTCCTCCATCGGGTTTTCTTTACTGCACTCCACTTTAGTGATTTTCATCAGTCTTTCCTTTGAAAACATTTTCTAGTAAAATCTCATTAAAAACTCCATAAGCCGCCCCAGTGGCGCAGTGGTCTAAGCGATGGCTTCTGATCATTCATCCGAACGGGGTCCGGGTTCGAATCCCGGTGAGGCATGGATGTTGTGTGTGTCTTACGGCACTGGCTCTCTCCCTTCCCTGGAACCAGTGACCCTAAATTAGGGACGGGCGACTGCTTATAGCCCATTGAGTTGCTCACAATGGTCGTTAAACCTCCAATAAAAAAAAAAAAAAACTCCATAATATTCAAAATTCACTTAAGACCAAAAAAAGCCATGAGTTTGATATCACTGTCATGTTTCTGAAACAAGTAGTAGAGCATGAAGGTTTAATGGTATAATACTGAGTTCCCAGAAAAACTTGAAAGAAGTCACTATCATATACATATGGGTTTTACTATGCATATTCATTTGTGGTAGGGATTTTTATATATGTAGTCACATATCATATGTGTTTTTACTAAAAAAAATATTGAATTTTTGCAGATTTGTTGAAATAACTCATCTCCTTCATCAAACTTTGTTTACTGTCCTCCACTATGGTTTGGTTTTCATTACTCTTTCCTTTAAAACATTTTCTAGTAAAATCTCATTAAAAATCCTATAATATTCAAAATTCACTTAAAAAAAACTAAAAAAAGCCATGAGTCTGATGTCACTATCATGTTTCTGAAACAATTTAGTGGGGAATGAAGTTTTAATGGTATGATGCTCTCTTCTAATCGAAGCAACCATCATGAGAGACATAGATAATGGACTTTCAGGGTAATTGAACTAAATATACTCCACATTATAATTGTAAACATATAAAATGAGTGAAACACACAGTCATGTACGGTAGAAGGTTCATTTAGCAGTAGCTTTCGGTCATCCTATGACCTTGATCACCCGCGATCGACTGGATGGGCTGGTTGCAAGAACTACAATTTGAAGTTGGGGTGTTGGAAATGTTGCCAGATTTTAGAAGAGAGATCCAAATAAATTTGATTTGGTGAGGGGTCTCTGAATTGCAGTTTTTGGTGAACAAAATTCACTCCTGAAACTAATCTAAATCTAAAAGCCACGATCTCTATGCTAGAAGCAGCAGTTCACCGTACTAAACCCGCAGCTCAACCAATCCTCCATGTCAAAGCAGCACTCTATCTTGCAAAAGTGGAAAAGAAACCCCTGCAGTATTCTTCCTCATTCCTCAAAGAAATCAGCAATCTAATGAATGAAAAGAATCTTGCAATCTGTAAAGCTGATAAAACTGGCTGCCCTGTCATTATCTCCAAAACTGTTCTCAATGAAAAAGCTGAATCATTGCTCTCAACTTCAAACTGCAACTTTTTAAAATCTGATACCACCCCCAAACTTAAAACTGCAGTTGAAAGACTCAAGAAGAAACCCACTCTAAAGACCTTTCTTGGAGATTTTACACCACCACCATATTTCCGAACTCCACACTTGTTCTTCCAGATTAAACTTCATAAAACTGGTTTTTGGTCAATTTCCTCCACTAAAGAGTTCATTAGAAAACTCCCTCCTAGCATTGAACCCTCTGACAAAATGTTCACTCTGGACGTAGTCTCTCTCTTCCCTTCAGTCCCTCTTTTCCACTCTCATATGCTGCTAGTACAATTGCTAAAAGAAAACCAATCACTCTCTGGCCCACTAACGAAAGACCTGTATGACTGCCTTCAAACTCTGAGAGATCTTAATTGTTTCAAGTTCAACAACAAATGCTACTGTCAGCAAGAAGGACTTCCGATGGGTTCACCTCTCTCTCCACTTCTGGCTGAAGTTTTCATGCAACATATTGAAAAAAACATAGTCATGGAACACAATCTACAACCTTCCATTTGGCTTTGATATGCTGATGATATTTTTGTAATTTGGCTACACAATAGAACTGACCTTGAATCTCTTCTTGAAAAGATTTCCCTAAAGTTCCCATCAATAAAATTCACCATCAATGAAGAATCACAGCAAAGCATTGACTTTTTGGATGTCCACCTGGCAAAGCAAGGGAATTATCTCAACAGAACTGTCTACAGAAAACCCTCTGCAATAGCAAACATAATCCCATTTTCATCCCACTCCCCGACTGCTCACAAATTTGCAGCCTTTAAAACTTATGTCAATTGTGCCAGGATTGTCTGCAACACTGAATCTTCCTTCAATGAAGAAATTGACACCATAAAGAAAATTGCTGAAGCCCATCAGTTCCCACCTTCTACAATTCAAAAATTCCTCCAAATTTCCCACTTGAAAAGTCTGTCTGCTCTCTCACCAATAATAATGGAAAAACCACCATTCATTGGTTCCATCCCTTTCCATGGATCCTTCTCTTATAAGTTGTGTAAACTTTTCAAAACTATGGGCTACACTCTCACAGTGAAACCAAACCCTTCTGCAATAATGTGCCTATTTAAAGACAGGGATCCTGTCTCACCTTTGGACACTCCTGGAGTTTATGCTATTCCTATTTCAACTTTCTCTGGTCTCTCAGTGTATATTGGAAGCACATACCAAAGCATCAAAACAAGACTTGGTGAGCACAAAAAAAAAAATGTTTCCAATGGTCTTCCAAAGACAGCTTTATCTGCACTAACCCTTGAAGACACCTCTGCAGTTCCCATTTGGAAAGAAACCAAAAAAGTTGCCCCTTTCATCAACAAGGCATCTCTGCGTTTCCAAGAGAGCATTGAAATTTTTTTCACCAAAAACTGCAATTGAGAGACCCCTCACCAAATCCCATTTATTTGGATCTCTTTTCTAAAATCTGGCAACATTTCCAACACCCGAACTTCAAATTGTAGTTCTGGCAACCAGCCCATTAGGTCGATCGCGGGTGATCAAGGTCATAGGATGACCGAAAGCTACCGCTAAACGAACCTTCTACCGTACGTGACTCTGTGTGTTTTGCTCGTTTTATATGTTTATGTGTTATTGTCACGTGAAGCCTGAGTTTTAAACCACATTATAATTGTTCCACAGTATTTACACAAACGTCAAAGTATGTTGTCCATTCTTTCTTTCCACTGTACAGTGATCACCTTGGTTACAATATGAGAAAAAAATTTTACTTCAAATAATTTTTCCAGTCTTTTAATACCTTTGCATATAAAAAGACAACAGATTGTTTTTCATTCTGTTACCTCAAATAGTAGTGGTTTGGGGAGAGATTACTGGCATCTGTAATAGGCCAGTTTTTTCCACACATTTTTAATGACAGCATGTTTTTTTCTTATATTACTTTTTTTCCACTTTTGTTTAATATACTTGAGGCAAATTTTTTAGTAGAATTATATGAATCATATGAAAACAAAATGTAAAAAAAAGCATGGATATATTGTACTAAGTAAATTTCAATTTGTGCATTAGAAATTTTTTCTTCGTTGTCAAGAAATCTAGAAAAAATCCAGCTAGCTGTAAATTTACCTGCTAGAATAATAAAATTAATACACCAGGGCAAAACTTTAAAAAATACATTTCGCATATCAGTTTTATGTTAACATATCCTCAGAAATTAAGTTACTAAATACCACAGGCATAAGCACTCATAAATTAGTGAAGTAAAAATATTGCTTCTTTATTTTGCTTCATTTCCCGTACCTTATAATGGACATGTACTGTCTCTGAACTTCCTCTCAGCCTCACATTATAAGACAATTCAAATTGATATTTTTATGTTATGTTTTTACTTATTTATTTTAATATGTATGTGCAGTATCCTAATTTTATCGCTACCACATGGACATAGTTTGAATGTTATGATAGTTATCGATAAAAATAGAACTAATGCAAAATTTAAACTTAAATTAATATTATTATGATTAAATTGACATAACACATATTAAAATAAATGTATAGTATAAGAAGATTCAATTTGAATTGTCTTGTAACATAAGCCTGAGATGAAGTTCATAGTAAAATCTATTCTTCAGTATTCCAGCATTGTTGTTAGCAAAAAATTATAGTTTCTTATTTGCCATGTGTTCAGATAGTACAATTATTTGGATGTAGGTGAGTTATTATTTCATGTGCTCTCAATGCTCAGTCATTTGTTTTCTACTCTTAAAGAGAAATCCATTTCATTCTTCTGTAGTGCTATATATCAAATGCATCAACATATGTGTTAGATTCTATTTGGCTTCATCCTTTACTGTGTAAGTCACTACATGGAAAAATTATTGAATGTTCAGTACTCAGTTTGATCTTGATGGGAGGAGGTTTAGCTAAATCACTGGCCAGGCTTATTTCCAACTTTTCAAAACTTTTTTTGATTCCTCAAATATATTATTTCTGTTTCTTTTACTTTTATATTTAATATTGTGAAAATCTATATTCTCATCAATAACTACAGCAATACGTTTATTTACCTTTTGGGACAGTCCCTTTCTTAGTATATTTCACTTACTTCTTTTAAGAAATGTTGCTTGAAAAAAAAATATTCGTTTTCTTAACATTATGTAAATAAACTTCAATGCCATTAAAACAGCAAAATAAACTTGTGGCATCTGTCTATCTGAAGGAGAGTAAGATAACTGTATTCATTTTCCAGAGTTAAAAAACCATAAGCAAAACATATGACATAAATTATATCCATGTTTCAAGGTAAAGATTTTGTATAATGCTAGAGTCTAGGTCTTACTACCCAAAATTATTGAAAAACAACCAAATGAAAAATTTTATAAAGTGAGATAGAAATTTCAAAACAGAACCACTAAAAAAGCAGTCGCAGAAGTACTTAAGGCATGGATAGATAGTTATGTTTCCTCAAAGGAGTAGTTGTAAATCTATTTTTAAAAAAAGAAGACAAATGTGAGGGAATAACTACAAGCACATATTGAAAAGAAACCAATAAAGCATATATCTGCAGAATGAAAAACTTAGTGATAGTATGAACAGGTATGTAAGAAAGTCAGAAATTAAATTCCACCTATATGTAGAAAAGATTCAGCAAAATCAACAAGTTGAGAATCATCCAGTAAACTACACATCACAAATGGAAGAAAAGGAACAGTTCATTAAATTTTGGTAGACTTAAAAGACTGCTAGACTAGGCAAACTGTGTGTAAATGAATGTAGAAAGTTAAAAAACACACCTCATAAGGTATAAAAAAAACTTACTATAACAGTGCAGTAGTCGAAACATATGTGGAAATAAGTTCAAATGCTAGATTTTGATCCTCTTACTGATACGATGATGATAATGGGCAAAAATACATAATGAAAGATAACTAAATTAAAGGTAAAAGTAGATCACACTTTGTTATGCTAAAAGATTATAACTTTGAAAAAGCTTATAACTTGGGAGCTTTTGACCTTAGCTTATGTCTTCTTCACACCAAATGGAGGACTAGGATTACTTTCCGGATTTTAAGTTTAAATATGTATTGTAGTTTTTGCTGCTAGAATCTGGAATAAATACCCAGATCATTGTGATGTAAAGTGGAGACTCTGAATTGCAAGTCTTTGGTGGAAAAAACATTTCCAAGCTTTCATGGTAACGGAGGTCAAAACGATTCTCAAAAGAGTTTTGTTTCAGTGGGGAATTGCATAGTTAAAATAGACAAGGCCATATTTGGATTACCTTTCAAAACATCTTTTTGATGTTCTAAAATTCTGTTGTTAATGCTTCTGTACATAGTATCTATGTAAAAGCTGTCGCATGTAGAAGAAGAAGTAGGAATGAGGTAAACACTTGGGAGATCAAGATTTCCAATTTTATCCTTATCACTTTGTAATAGCTTCATGATACTTGGGGAAGATTTAATGGCAAGACAGTAATCAAAACTTGTGAATAAATTTTGTAGCTTATAAGCAAAGGAAAGATTGTATGAAACAGATCTGGAAAATTTTAGATTATCTTTCTTTTAAGGATGGAGGCATGCAATTTTCAATATATTTTCATATAGAAATATATATTTACTGACCATAAGAGGGGGAAACCTCTCTTACCAATAGAATACTTATTAAAGAAATTTATGATTTAGGTCAAAAGAAATCTTCTTACTAATAGAAGATGTGTTAAAGATATTTATGATCAAGATAAAAATAATTCTCATCTGATTAAAGACTTTTTAAAGAAATTTATGATTCAAGGTCAAAAGGAATCCTCATGCTGACTTAAGACTTATGAAAGAAACCTATGATCAAGTTCAAGAGGAATAGTTCATGAACTCACCATCTAATCTCAGTCTTCAGTGGCATGTTTGATAATACATAAAGAAATTATTCCTATGAACAGTTAAGAATATCACAACTGTATTCAAATGCATTCTTCCTCCACAAATTTTACCACAGCATGCCAAGGTACTGGAAACAGGAATTGAAAGTCATTAAAATGAAAAAATAAATAAATAAACAAATAACTAAATGAGGAGGATGTACTGAATGTTTTAACTAATAATTGTATTAATTCAGTAACTGTCATTAAGAAAAGCTAAACAAGATGCTTATAACACACATTTTTGAAATATTTACTAAAACACACATACACACAATATTCACAGTGATCAGAAGTAGCACTGTTATTGTAGCTAGCCACATTTAGAGTAGTCTGGCATGTATCATCTCTACAAACATAAAAATGAACAAACATAAAAATGAAGTTTACAGCATGCTACTACTACATTGTAGCAATAGTAAAAAATAAATAGCTATAAAATTAATGGTTGAAAACTCAGGCTTCACACAATAATATCACATAAAACATGAGTTGCTTCCAGGTGATCAAGGCCATAGAATGGCTGAAAGCTACCGCTTAACAAACTTCATTACCATACATGACTGTGTGTTTTCACTCAATTTGTACGTTTACCTATAAAATAAAGTAGCTTGTAGCAGCAAATTGTGCTACTTTTTTTAAAAACTGAAAAGAAATTAAATTCTTCAAAGCACATGATATTTTCAAATTTCCAGAAATGTTTGCTGGAACAAGAGTATTGAATGTGCCCTGCCTAAAATTACATACCAGATTTGATTTTCATTGTGAAAGTTAACCAAACTGTTAACCATAAAGTTATTATCTTCCTTACTTTATGTTTTTTATGGGAAAGTCTTCTCAGTCGGTCTGAGAAAACAGTTCATATGAGATGATCAAGCTAGTGGTTTTGTTGATGACAGTTGTGTGTGTGAGAGAGAGAGAGATAGAGATAGATAGATAGATAGATAGATAGATAGATAGATAGATAGATAGATAGATAGATAGATAGATAGATAGATAGATAGATATTTTCTTAGTAAGGGAAATGAATTCTCAGATATTTGTTTGCAGTGTTTTTATTTGAAATCCCTGGGCACATCAGCTAGCATTTAGGATCCACTGAAGTGATAAAATGTGTTACATATGATAATCAGGGCTGAGGAAAATACAAAAACAAATTACTTGTATAATTTACTTTGGTATTTAGCTCTGAATGCCATATGTAAGAATCTAAATCCATAAAATTTACTTTGTCTAAACATCTGAATGTTTATCCCAGCGCACGTGTACCACTTTATTTTGTTGTCATAGCAACCAAGACTGATTTTTGACTGCTGCTGGTGTGATGTCATTTCATCCAAATCATTATGGCATGACGTCAGAGATGCGTTATGTCACATGATTTATGGCACACGATCAACTCTTTGGAAACAGGAAAAACATTACATCAGGAATTTTGCTTCTACTTTGTCATTCAGAAACAACATACAGAATTTCCCCATTTAGAATTCTCTTGTATGAAATTTAATTTTAAAACTTCCCTTGTGAACCTAAAATGATAATTTTAGATTGTCAAACCAGTTTCTTTTCTTATCTGTCTAAAAATTGACAGTTCCAATACAGTAGGTAGCAATGTGTTGTTATTTCATGTGTATGCTGAAGAAATATGATTCGGGAACTTCCTTTTTCCTTAAAACATGAAATTCTTAGAATAGAACAAAATTTTTTTGCAAAATATAACCAGGTATTCTTTTATTTATATTGTAGAAAAAAATGAAAGAAAGAAAAGAAAAGAAAAAAAGTGCTGTTTGTCCTTCTCTGCACATGAACTACCATAATATTTTAACATTTGCAACTATGCAATTCTAAATCTCCAAAAATGCTCCTAATTTTTAACACTTTTCTGCTATCTGACAACAACAGAAACAAATGAACATAGTTGCTTGCCAACTGTATGATTTTTTAAAATGATATAGTATTTTACAGATAATTATTTTTTATGTATTTTTATAGTATTTTTTTTATACGGCATGCAACTACCATACTATTTTAACATTTGCAACTATGCAGTTCTAAGTCTCTAAAAATGCTTCTTATTTTTAGCACTTTTCTGCCATCTGGCAACAACAGAAACAAATGAACATAGTTGCTTGCCAACTGCATGAATATTTTTTTATAGTAAATGAAACAAGTGCACTTTAGAGCTACTATGCATTTTTTGAGGGGTTTTGAAGGACAGGAACCACTGACAAGGCTTGTTTTCTAATGATTTCATTAGAAAAAAAACAATGTCATAAATATTGCAACTGGTTGCTGTTATTTGCTTTTGATATTTCATCAGCTGCCTATAGAAGCATCTGATGTGCGGTGAACGAACACTGGGAAAAGTGTGAGTGCTTGTCTATTTTAATTGTGAAGTCCCTGTCTCAACCAATATAGTTTATTTTTATTGCTGTAATTTTCATAAAATATACTTCCACACTTAGACATTGCAGACAAAAAGAATACCTGGTTATTAAAAATTACTCATCTTGTTTTCCCCTTTATTTTTGATCGGTTTTCATGTAGTGTATGTAAAGATCTTCAGAATTTTTACTTATAACTAAAAACTAAATGCAGAAAAGTAGCTTAAAAGTAGCTACTTTTTGGAATAAAGTAGTTGTAGATGCAGCAAGCAACTTTTTCAAGAACGTAGTTGTAGCAGTGTCAGCTACTTTTAAAAGTAGCTTTCCAATCATTTCCAAGCATGCATGTATGTATGTATGCATGTTAGTACATACATGCATACATACATACATGCATGCATGTGCTAACTGAAATTCAATCAGTATTTATTTGTTTACAGGCTGCAGCTGCATCTATGGACTCAGTGTTGTTCATAATATGGCATTTATGCATTATCCAGTTCAACTGAAGCTATTTTTTTAATTAGTTAATTTTCTAGTTATTTTTTTAACATGTATTCAGTTTTTAAGTTCTAGAGTAAGATTAAACAAAAAGATCTGATGCATGATTTCTATAAATACTTTCGTGCAACTAAAAACATTAAAGTAAAACACAAGGCAGCTCACCGTGATGCACGATACGTCAATAAAATCAATCCATGGTTCAAAACCTGAATTGATGAACCATAACTTTAATTATGCTCAAGATACAAGTTAAAACCTGATGATAATTAAAAACACTTCCTAAGAACTTTCGGGTCCACCCTGGATCCCAGCTTCAGATGAGAAATACAAATGCAAACATAAGACAGAGTAGCACATTCATTTATAGGTCTCGACAATGACGTATGTGTAGTGGTCCTCTAGCGGCCACCAGGATATCTACATCATTAACTGATATCAAAGTGAGACAAATAGGTTGACGGGGAAGGGGGTATATGTAGAAAAGTTATAATAAGTATCGAAAGCAGTTAAAAGGTACCTGGGGGTTAAAAGGGGTTGAATGGGGGGGGGAGAAAGGGTGGTAGAGGTGGAATAGGTTATCGGAAAAGAGGCTGCAAAAAGGTTGGGAACGTAACAACATACGGAAAGAGTTGTACATTTCCATGAGTAGTACATTTTCCATATGTTGTTACGTTCCCAACCTTTTTGGAGCCTCTTTTCTGATAACCTATTCCACCTCTACCACCCCCTCCACTCTTCAGCCCCCTCCCAACCCCTTTTTTCCCCATGTACCTTTTAACTGCTTTCGGTACTTATTATAACTTTCCTACATATACCCCCTTCCCCGTCAACCTGTTTGTCTCACTTTGATATCAGTTAACGATGTAGATATCCTGGTGGCCGCTAGGAGACCATTGCACATACGTCATTGTTGAGACCTATAAATGAATATGTTACTCTGTCTTATGTTTGCATTTGTATTTCTCATCTGGAGACAGGATCCAGGGTGGACCCGAAAGTTCTTGTGAAGTGTTTTTAATTATCATCAAGTTTTAACCTGTATCTTGAGCATAATTAAAGTTATGGTTCATCAACTCAGGTTTTAAAAGGTGAGCTGCCTTGTGTTTTACTTTAATGATATATGATTTTTTTTTTTTTTTTTTGGCTTTACTGTTGAAATATCAGCATATTTCCATTTTTGTATTTGGCTTTAATAGCTGTTCTAAACAAGAGTGAAATGCAGTTTTTATTATATAAATTTCATATTGCTTTTTATGAAAGTTTTATTATCTACTTTTATTCAACTTGATTGAGTAGTATGTTTTTATTGTTCTTTATTACATTGCAGCATCCAATATTTGAGATCCAGTTGGATGTTTTAGATAATGAGCTTGTTTTTATTCCATCATTGGATGTTAAGAAGGACAATAATTTCAAGTACATTTTGGAGAATTTTATTACTGGGATATTTCGTGTGTCCACCTTAGTGAAGAGAGTTTCTCACCATCGCCTCCATAATGATTATTTGGTAAGAAATAACAGTCTAAAAATATTATAAGGCATTTTAATTTTGTTATTATTTATTTTCATTGCATATATGATTCTTTTCTCTATAATTTTTTAAATTTTAATTCTTTTAATATCTCATTATAAGGTGAGCATAAAATATTTAGAAGTAAATATGTAGAACATACATATTATTTTTTGTTGTGTTTAATTGTGCATTTCCCCCAAATTCTAGGTATTTTAGTAAATCTGTGTGCTGAAACTAAATGATTGGTTAATTTCAATGAGCATATGTTATGCCAATCTTGCATAGAATGTTGTGGCTGCATTAGTTTATTCTGTACTATTGGTCTTATTGATAATGCATGTAATATAAGTATATCATGTTGCTCATAATGCAAACCTTAAAATAAAATTCTGACACATTTTCTTATGTCCAAGGGAAAAATGAATTATATGAGGAAAATATAAGCACCATGCCTATAACATAACATTACCCAGATGTAAGAAAGCAAATTACTTCTAATTAATTATTATGAAAATATGGAATGTGATTACAAAAAGCATGTGTAACAAATAATATAATGTTAACTGGTAGTTCAAAATCAAAGAACATTTCTACTATCCTTCTTCCAAATATTTTCATTACAACTTCTAATAGTATCTGCATTTTAATGTATTCTAGAGATGGTGTGTTAATAGTTTGCTTCTTTACTGCTCTCAGGAATGCAACTGTCTCTTTTCATTGTATGTGCTAAATTAAATCATAAACACTGAGATCTCATTAGTGATCAGCCAAATATTTTGTGCTACAATTTGTGATTTTAGATCTTGAAGTTTCTTGCTGTTGTTGTCAGTGTCCTATAAAAGTTTAATGGGATCTAAATGGATCTGGGTTTGTGCTTCTGGCTCATTTCACTGCTTTTTCTGGGTTTGAATTCCTGATAAAATATGAGTGTTATGTACATTTTTACTACATTTCTTCTATCTCTTCCTTGAAGCTTGTAACCCAGAATCAGGAGGGATTTCCACCTAAGTGAATCATTAAATTTAAAAAAAATTAATAAAATCAAATGAACAACAAAGTATTTAAGTAATTAATTGTTTAGCAAAGCACTATGATTTCTTGGAAATACAGTTTTTGAAAATTAATTATGCGCTATATGTTGAGGTTGAATAATTTTTGGAAAGAGATTTCAGAATTTAAAATATGCATGCAAATCTTTTACAGATAAGAGCATTAAATCTCTCTCTCAGCATTTCTTGTATTTTCTCCATTATTTATTTATAACATGACAGTATTTCCAAAAATTCTACTCTTCGTTGGAAATCGAAACAAAGTTGCCAGTTAAATAAAATTTGTGGGCAATAATAATTTGTATCAAGGCCTTTCTTCTAAGTTGACTGTTTGCTCCAAAAGAGGTGTGTTAAACACTTAAACAATAGAAAAATAATCACTCCACTTTTAAACTTCTATGGAAGATATTTCTGTGTAAAATAAAATAATATTAAGTGTTATGCATTTAATATCAGGCATCCCTATTCATTGTATTCTTTTGGCTTTCCTATTTGCATTTATTTAATCAGTTGGAGAAACTTATTACATTTTACTAAGGGATCTCATTCTATCTGTCTGTCTATCTACCCACCTCCCACATGCATGCATGAAAAAGAGAGAAAAGTAGTTATTTATGTAACAAAATCATTTTTGTTTTATGTGCTAAAGTAAAAAGAATATTTTCAGTACCAGTAGTTACTTAGTAAAACATGTACTGTTGCGATAAAATTGAAGATAATTATGTGAGTGTCAAACTATATTGAAGTGATATCATGCGCTTGAAGCTGTGGTTATTGGTACTTGATTTTGCATGTTTTCAGAGTGAATTAGAACAAGTTGAAGAACTAATGGAAATGCGCAAAGAACTGATGAAGAGAGTTGATCATGCAGTCCAAGCCGCAAGGGAGAAAATCTTCGCTCTTCAGTGCTATTCCTACTTGTGGCGTGGAAACAGGAATGAGGTTATACAATCCTTGGGTGCAGTTAATAATGATGGACAACAGCTACCTTTGGGGAAACTTAGCTCAAGTAAAAGAACAAGTAAGATAATGCCTTCATTGTTCAAAGATAGTAAATTCTCAAGATTTTTGAATAACTTTAACAAAAGAAATTTTATTACCCTTCCTTTATATAGGATGAGTGAAAAATCTTTGTAAACCTATATACAAAAAGCCTTCACTATGAACATCTTTATTTTTCCTGACACGCTTTTCATCACTCTGTTATCAGCTACTTGTAACTTGCTAATTAGACCTGTACTTTGCATTGGACTATCATAAAAGGTTGTTGGTCTAAATTCTTTTCCATATTAGCTAGCTTTGTTCTTAGGTAAAATAATCTGAAATATACCTGGTAAGAAATTTTCCTCATAAAATCCTTCAATTTTGCTATTAGAATAATTTGTATTTTTATGAATTTAATTATTCATAATAAATCATCATCACCAACAAATGTCAATCCTCTGCTGGATGAAGGTCTCCAGCATGTTTTTGAATTTCTTCCACCCATCTTCCATGTGGGCTTCTTCTGGGTCTTTTTTCTGTCACTCAGAATCCAATCTAATATTTAAATTGTCCAACAGTGGTCAGTTCTAGTAATATGTTTAGTTCATTACCACTTGAAGCTCCTGATGTTACCAACTCTTGTCATTTCCCTAATCCATGTGTTCCTCTCCTTATCTTCCCTGGTTACACAAGCATGCATCTCTCCATGTCTCTCTCAGTTGTTTGCAGCCACTGAACACCTATTTTAGTTAAGGTCCATATCTCTTATCCATAAGTAAGAACTGGAGGTATGCATTGATTAAACACTTTTCTTTTAAGATATAATGGTAATTGCTTCTAAAAGCTTTCCAACCAAGTTTTATGCACTTATTTATTTCTTCTTCAATGTGGTCCTTGCTTGATATCTGTTGTCCAAGGTAAATGTAGGCATTGGTTACTTCTAGATTTGCCTTATCAATTTATAAATCTTTAGTTTTTGTAATACCAGAGACAGAAGGCCAAGGTTTGAGTTGTGAATTCATTTGGGAATGGGAGGGGAAGTTGGCAGTAATTCACTACAGCTCAGTGGTTGGTAAATGTGGATAGCGTTTCCTCTAATCACAGTGTTATAGTTATACCCTCTATTTGACAGTTGTCTTAGCTCCTTTAGCAAAACAGGGCATACCACAAAAAGGTGAGGTTGACAAAAGAGGATACTCATAGTTTTATATGCATTGAATGAAAAGCTGTATCAACTTTAACTGAAGACATTTCAATTGCTGGTAAATCTGATGAAACTCTAACACACAGACACAGGTCTCGTCAGCATTAAAGGTCAGGGAAGAGAGACATGCCTTCTTTTTATTTTCAGTGAAACGTAAAGTTTGAAATAGCATTACAAAGAGAGAGAGAGAGAGAGAGAGAGAGAGAGAGAGAGAGAGAGAGAGAGAGAGATAGAGAGAGTGTGTGTGTGTGTAATGGAAGTGGAGGCATAGTTGTGTTTGAAGACTGTCTGTCATTGGTGAGTGACCATGATTTACTAGAGGTTAAAAGACTTAATTATAGTTAAATGAATACAAAGAAATGTTGTCGTGGAAATGTTTTAACTAAATGTTACCCTCCAGGGCTTGGGAAATAATTTAGAGGAAAATTAATGTAAGAGAGAGAGAGAGAGAGAGAGAGAGCATTCACACAACTTCTTCATGCTTGTTTCTTTGCTGTCAGTACATGTGGTTTTATGATGCTTTTTGCATTGGCAGAAAAAAGTTTGTTGATAGGGATCTGAGGGCTGTTGGTTTTTGAGTGTAGAGGGGAGGGAATTTGGCTGTTGACCACAGCAAGAAGAAGCTACCTATAAGTAGCAGTGAAGGATAATCTATATATTAATTCTATAAGGTTTTTTTACTGTAAGACCAGTTGTGAGAGAATGGCTGAACATAAACATATGGTTGAGGTATCAAAATAAAGGTCTTACCATGTAGATGTGCCAGTTGAAAAGAAAAATGAGATTGAGGCAATGGTTCGGGCGTTGCGGGGCGGCAAGGTTCCCATGTAAAGTCAATGGGAGAAGCGTGCGGTTGACATCTGATCGCCTGCGGTTGACTCATGCACTGTTGAAGGCGAAAGTATGGAGGGACTTAGATAGTCCAAAGTGCGAAGTCTCTCTTCTCAGCGAACCGTTGTGCAAAACCTTGCTAGCAGGAATTTGTTTGAAAGTCCTTACCAGAACAGCGAACATTCGAAAACCTGATTGCGTTGTGCCATTGGACTGTGTGATGTATATATACAATTTAACATTATTTCGATCCAGTTTATTCACGTAGGTAAGATGTTTCCCATTATGTAAAGATGTAAATAAACGTTTCATATGAGTTTATTGTTTAAAAACAAAACAAACCTTATTGTCGATTCAGACGACTTTCGCCTACCGGGAAAAAACAACAACTATTCGTCGATTCCAACGGATTTCGTCTACCGGGTTCGAATCCCGGTGAGGCATGGATGTTGTGTTTGTCTTATGCCACTGGCTCTCTCCCTTCCCTGGAACCACTGACCCTAAATTAGGGATGGCCGACTGCTTATAGCCCATTGAGTTGCTCACGGTGGTTGTTAAATCTCCAGTCACAAAAAAAAAAAAAAAAATCACGAACCTGGACTATTGTATTTACTGAAGTGGTTGAATGAATTTGTCAATCAAATAAAGTTTACATTTGTTGTTTCATATCAGTTTATTATTTAAAAAAAAACAAAAAAAAAAACTTACCGTCGATTCTGACGAGTTTTGTCTAGTGCACAATTAGAACTGGAGGAAAAAGTAGAACTGTAGAAGAGGAGTAGAAATAATCAAAACGCAATATAAGTACTGTAAGTCCTAGATACCATTGAGTGGATTCATGGAAGGTGACCAGAATATTAAACATAAAAATTGTTTTTTTTTTTTGTTTTTTTTGTTTGTTTCATTTGGGAGCTACTTTGATTCCAGTGATATGTAAACTGCAACTCAACCACCTTTAAGCAAATTCAGAGAAAGCAGTTTATTTTTTAAATTTCATAATAGTTCAGTTTTATTTTGTATTTGTTTGATTGTTTTAACTTTTTGATATGGAGAAATTATTAGCTAGTGAAGCAAACTAACAAAAGAAGCAAAAAAAAAAACAAAAAAAGCCCCCAAGAACACTAGCATCTGTATTCAATGAAAAATATAGTCTGTAGTTGAATAAAGGGCCCCCATTATTCTTCAGACCCCTAAATTAATCGTCATTTCCCCCAGTTCAGGGACCTGATTATGGCTCTGAGGTGATGTTATCTAAGCGGTGTAGTTAGTTATATTTTTATAGTTTGGCATCAAAGCTGTTTAGTGTCAGCAATGTAACTACCTGGAAAGCTGGTATCAATCAGAGAGACAATGCGTTACAAATCATTATATGCAAAAGTGCACATTCGTCTGACATTTACTATGCATCATCTAAATTTTTTGTGCTGTTTTTCAATTCAAAAAGAAAACCACATTTTTTATAAGTGCGTACAAAAATAACCAAGTGCCTTTTATGTTGGCGTATTTAGTGGTGCAGAAAAATAATTACTAAGCAGTATGTGTTACATTAATATTATTAATAACATACATTAATATTATTAATAACATCTATGAAAATGCAAGTGCAAAGATTAGGCTGTTTGAAAATACAACACACACAAAAATTGGAAAGGGAGTGAGACAAGGTGACACCATATCTCCGAAGTTCTTTAATGCCACATTGGAGGGTGTTTTTCAGTCACTGAGCTGGGAAAACAAGGGGATAAAGATTAATGGAGATTATCTAACCCACCTTCGTTTTGCTGATGACGTAGTCATTTTTGCAACTACCCCATCAGAGCTGCAGAGTATGATCCAGGAACTTGCTGACAAGAGTAAAGAAGTGGGATTAAAAATGAACTTTCAGAAGACAAAAGTGATGTTCAATGCTTTTACAAGAAATGAAGATTTATCGATTGATGGAGAAAAGCTGGAGATAACAGACACGTACGTTTATCTTGGACAGCAGATATCAAGTGAGGGTCACATTGATGAAGAAATTAATCGGCGTACAAAACTTGCCTGGAGAGCTTTTGGAAGAAACAGCATAATCTTCAAGAGCAATATGCCATTATGTCTTAAAAGAAAAGTGTTTGATCAATGCATCCTTCCAGTGCTTACGTATGGTGCAGAGACGTGGACCTTAACTAAAAGAGACATACAAAGGCTGCAGACAACTCAAAGTAGCATGGAGAGGTGCATACTTGGTGTAACCAGGAGAGATAAGAAGAGGAACTCGTGGATCCGAAAAATGACAAGAGTGGAAGACATCATGATCAGAGTTAAATCCCTGAAATGGCAATGGGCTGGACATACTGCCAGAAGGACAGATCATCGATGGACAGCCGAAATTTTAGATTGGATTCCAAGGGACAGGAAAAGACCCAGAAGAAGACCACATGGGAGATGGGTGGATGAAATTCGAAAGTATGCAGGGGTGACATGGAGGAGACTGGCACAAGACAGACCGTTGTGGAGGAAACTTGGGGAGACCTTCGTCCAGCAGTGGATTGATAATGGTTGACAATGATGATGATGTGTTACAAAAGCATGTTCAAGTTTTTTTGTTTGAAAATTTCGAAAATAATAAATCATTTTTTTATTTTGCAGATGTTTTTATACATGTCATTCACTTTTTTCATAATTTTATGACAAAAGTAAAACAGTGCCCTGTATTTTACAGCATTTGAAGCCTTGTGTTAAATACCGTGTATGTTCTGATTTCTAGATTGACAACTGTGAGAAGGTTCGTCTTGAGATTGAGAATATTCCTAATTACATTATTGTAGACAAATGGCTCTACATTCATCAATCTCCATTCAAGCGTTCTCTGTTAGCATGTGTGGACCAGTGGAGTTTGTGCTTCAAGGGTTACATAATGGACTGTGTTGTGGAAAGTCTCAAGGAACTAGATACCTTTATCCAGAAGACAGAAGAGGGCCTTCAAATGGAGATAGAGTCTGGAGACTCAGAATCCCTCGTTACGCACATCTCCCACATCCAATCTGTCAGAGATCGGAAATCAGTGACTGATTCCATGTTCACCCCAATCAAAGAAGCTATACATCTCCTCCAGGGTTATGGAGAACATCTTCCAGATATTGTTCATTATCTTTTGCAGGTAAAAAATCCTTCCTGTTATATTCTTTTGCATAGTAATTTCTCTAAAAATTGTCTTTATTACTTGATAACCTTAGTGTAGTTGTAGGAAACATATTTTTGTAAACATGTGGCATACCAATCCTGTTATCTTAATAAAAAACTGGAATCTTTTTGTTTCATATAAGTTCGAATGTATGATTAAATTATATTATTATTCAATCTATATATTGAATTAGTATTACTGTTTCACACATTATACGAGATTCTAACGTTATGTAAGTGTGATTGGAACTTACACATAATGTATGATTAAATTTCATATTTCATTTACTTTTAAGTTAAAGTAAATTTTTTTAAAGTTTAAATTCCTTATAATGTCAGTATTACCTTTTGATGTCATTAGCTGCAAAGATGTTTCAAAATAACACCATGTTGCAAGAATCAATATAAACAAGAAAGATGACAATGAATTTTTGGTTGTAATGAGCACATCTTTTGAATCCTTTCCGACAGAAATAAAATATTTCAAAGCTATTCATAGTCAACGAAACCGATTAAAAAAAAAAAAAATCAACCACATTTTTGCAATTAATGGAACATCTAAAAATAGAAATAGTTAGTTTCTCCCACTAGCGGCTGAAAAGCCTGTTAAGAAAATTAACAAATTGTTCACAAAAAAATTCTCATAGCTGAAGGAAGTTTTTCCGTAGCTTTTCCACAAGGGGGTGTAAAGGTAAAATACCAATTTCTCCGATATCTCTTCTAAAATACTGATTTGAAAAATTCTTTCTGCATTATATTATAAAGTTCCTGGTGGGAAATGTTTGGCATATAAGTTTTAATTTTTCCACTTGGGGGCATAAGTGTATATTTCCATTTTTAATGTTTTTGCAGCAATATTTGCACTTCTGAAAAACAAGATTGAAAATATTTTGTTGTGGTCAGATACTGCTCCCTATGAAAAATCTTTTAAAAATAACTTTTGTATAAAGTAATGCTTAGTTTTCCCACCAAAAGGCTTTGATGTATATCTTATTTTTCTTGATATCTCTGCTTCTAACAGTCTGATATGGGAAAAAAAAATTGTTAAACAGTATTTCTGGTGTGAAATGTTTTGCATGTAATTTCAAATTTTTTCTTAATATACAAGCTTGCCACCGCAAGCATTAGATCATGCTTGTGTTTACAGCATATTTACAGCAATATTTGTGCATCTTAAAACACGACTGAAAAAATCATTTTTCAGTCAGATACTACTAACTACAAAAAATATTTGTCGGCATTTCCTTTCCAAAATAATGCAGAATTTCCAGCTAAGGGGTGCAAATATTTAATCTGTTTTTTAATATGTCTGCTTCTAAAAGTCTGATTAAAAAAATTCTTTTAATGCAAAATATCATTTACCTTCTGGAGCACTTTACCTGTACTCATGGGTTTTTGTAGTTTGCAATTCTGCCATTAGGTGGTGTTAGTGTGCATTTCTGTTTGCAGCTGTATCTCCATTTCTAAAAATCCTATCAAAAATATCTTTTTTTCCTGTATGCCATTCATTAGAGTAAAGATGGGGAACATTATCCTCTTTAAATAATGCACAGTTTTCCTGCTAGGTGGCATAAATGTCAAAACTTTTTTTCTCATTATCTCTGCTTTGAGGACACATATTTGAAAAAAATATTTTTCCTTAACATAGCTTTGCTATAAAGAACCCTTTTTGCATATTTTCAACTTTTTCATTATTCAAAATTCTTCTGCTAAGGGGCATAAAGTTATATCATGGTTTCCTCTATATCTCTTCTTCTAACGTTTCAATTTGAAAATCCCTTTGTCTCTGAAAAACTATGCATCACTAAAAAAAAGAAACTGCAGCCAAAATAATTTTTGTTATAAGTGGTATTAAAGGTAAGGAAGAATTTTTCAATTTGATATTTAGAAGCAATGATATGGGATAAAATTTATTTTGAATTCAATAGCATCTGCGTTTATGCCCTCTGGCGGTAAAGTTCGAATCATCAGAAAGAAACTGGAATCTTTGTTCTCACATTTTGGGCTTTCCAACGTAGAAAGAATTTTTCAAATAGGACTTATAGTTGCAGAGATACAGTGTCCACAGACCAACAGATAGATGAAAAAAATGATTCTATTCGTATAAACACATATTTCTTTTTACAAATTATGTGATAAAAATAGTTTACAGCTTTGAGGTTTGCGAACTCTGTGTGTCTATGTTTGACGTAAGTGTGGTATGGTAGCATGGTCTACCATACTGCACTTACATGGAACATTATGCTTTTGTGTCACTTGCATAATTGCATGTTTTGATTGAACTACATACATTAGATTTACTATTGTCATGTACAAACAGCTAAATGCATTCCATATGTATATTTTGATGTAACATACTTTTTGAAGCAATATGCAGCCCATGTAAGAGAAATAATATTTAGTGAAGTAAAGGAGGTAGTTGGAAAGCACGCTAGTTACATTGGAAAAAAAATTAGAAGCACAGAAGACTTTCAACCAGGATGGGTCTTGATCACCTGTAAACAGTAACAAGTTAGTAAAATCATGCAATGCATTGATTATAATATGCTTTCCAACATGCCAGAAATCATTACTCAAGTTATGAGAATAATGGCTGTGAAATAAATCTCAGTCCTGTGCCCTGACCTTTGATCCCATTTTGATGATATTCAACAGAACCAGTTCAGTATACCTCCGAAATAACATGATAAAGTTTTGTCGCAATCGAAGCATTTTTACGTAAGTTATGATGCATAAGGGCTATGGAATAGATCCCGCTCCTGTGTCCTAACCTTTGACCCCATTTCGCCCATTTTCAAAAGAATTTGTCCCCAGGCAGGCCCCTACAACATACTAACATTTCATCCAAATCGAAGCATTTTTACGTAAGTTATGACGCATAATGGTGATGGAAGTGATTCCGCTCCTATGTCCTGACCTTTGACGCCATTTCGCCCATTTTTAATAGGGTTTGTCCCCAAATGGTCCCCTACCACATACTAAAATTTCATCGAAATCGAACCTGTTTTACGTTAGCTATGATGCATAAGAGCAGTGGAATGGATCCCGCTCTTATGTCCTGACCTTTGACCACATTTCATTCACTTTTAATAGGGTTCCATCCCAGGTGGTCACCTACCACATACTAAAATTTCATCGAAATCGAACGATTTTTACGCAAGTTATCATGCGGACGGACATACGCACACAACGCGTGACGTAATGAGGCAAATGGGAATCACGACCATCTGCTTGAAAGAGTGTGATGTCATAAAACTTTAATAGGATCCACACACAATGCGTGACGTAATGAGACAGATGGCGTGACCGCACGCCAACATCTCAGTCGCGAGCTTGTGACATCATAAGATTTCTAAGCATGGGTAACATTAATGGGACGACGCCATGATACTAAAAACGTGGTAATTCAGGGTGGTTATTTAACCCACTAAACGAATTTTCCTAAAGTCGAAATCAAGCTAAATCGATTTCTAGTACCAGAAAATGGTAGGTTAACGAGTTTCATCAAAATCCTTAGAGCCGTTTTCAAAATAAAATTTACATACATAAAAGAATTGCTCCTTTAAGGTGGAAGTCAAGTAATTTTGCTTCTTATACTTCCAACGGAAAAAACTTCTGTACATATTTTCTTCACAATTAATGCGTTCCCAAGGATGAAAATTTGAACATCGATTAAAATAGCTTCATTTTATAACTTGGAATACTTAATATTTTCTAAAACATAACCATAATTATGCAATCCAACATTTATTTGTCTACTGACATCATCAAAGTACAGGTTGCGCCATCTTTTTTCTGGTTTCAACACCACCAAAGGAAACATTATTGTTTTTTAATATAATTATGGCTATGTTTTAGGAAATGTTAAGCATTCCAAGTTATAATCTGAAGTTATTTTAATCGATGTTTAAATTTACATCCTTGGGAACACACTAATTGTGAAGAAAATGTGTACAAAAAATTTTCCATTGGAAATATATGAAGCAAAATTACTTGACGTCCACCTTAATAGTATGGGATAAGGGCAATAGAATGGATCCCAATCCTATGTCCTGACCTTTGACCCCATTTGTCCCATTTTCAATAGGGTTCCTCTCCAGGTGTTCCTCTACCACATACTAAAATTTCATTGAAATCGAACCATATTTACGCAAGTTATGAGGCATAAGGGCAATGGAATGGATCCCGATCCTATGTCCTGACCTTTAACCCCATTTGTCCCATTTTCAATAGGGTTAGTCCCAGGTGGTCCCCTACCACATACTAAAATTTAATCGAAATTGAACCATTTTTACATGAGTTATCATGCCGACAGACAGACGGACGGAAAAAGCTGGAGCATATACGCTTCTTCAACCTACGGTTGGAAAGCGCAAAAAATGAGACTGGTTGCATACAAGATTCTTATTTCCACTTCTGTTGGTACTACACTTTTTATAAGTAACATATTTCGGTGTGTTTCTCAAGGAATACTTAATTCCTCTTTGGCATTATTGACTCTCTTGGATACTTCAGCAGTTCCTCTTTAGAAGAATACTTCAAAAATCAAGCCCTTCATCAACAAAAGGGCACCCTGTTTTTGAACTTCATACCTCTTCAAACTGCAATACTAGTAGTCCTAAATGCCATATTTTTCGGAATATAGGACACTCTCTCTTTTTTTTTTAAATTAAGAAAAAAAGTAAAATGGCATTTTAAAGGTTTTTTGTAAGAAAAATATCGAGAGAGAGCTTTTTGTGTAAAAATAGCAGCTCATGAATCATCAAATCTTTTCAGTTTGCAAAATTAGTAATGTGTGATGCCATTGATAAAATGAATTTAGAGAAATGCCATCCAGTCCATCAGTGAATGGCATATATATGCTGCAGGTTTTGACCATGATGTCACATTTTCATACAGCCAAATAGCCTTGGTTATTGTCAGGTGTGGTGGCACCTGACAGTGTCAAATAAAGGTACATTCCACCCCCACCCCAGTTAAAGTACAAGCAAAAATGACACAATACGAATTTGGAAGATGTGAATCCATTTATTGGTGTAAATATGACATGGATGTTAAGTCAGATAATATCTGAAAACTTGAAAATTTCATCGTCCTGGAGCAGGAATAAAACCCACGTCTCCCGGATAGCACCCAAGTATGCTAACCACTGCTCCACCCAGAACAACCAAGTTTCAAGTTTCTGATAAATTTGAACATAACCATCAAATTTTCAAATTTTCAGATATTATTTGACTTAACATCCATGTCATATTTACACCAATAAATGGATTCACATCTTCCAAATTTGTATTGTACAATGGTGTAATCCTGTATTTCAATCAAAATTGCACATTTGGAGAATGGATTTCTCCAAAAATTACTTCAAAATTGCAACTCCTCAGTATTTATTGTTATTGTGAATGAATAAGATTTTTGTGTGTTGTGTACGAAAGTTCTGCATAAACCAAAGAATTTGAAGAAGCAGTAATGCTTTTGCATTCCCAGTTTATTGGTGGATGTCTGACCCCGTGTTTCTCAAGGAAGAAAAGTGTCTTGTGGTTCTTTTCCTTTCTTTTTGTATCCCTTTGCTTTTTTAAAGGAATTGAGATAGTCCTTTTATGTACGTTTCAGATCGCTATGTACAATATATATATGAGGTTCATGCTTAAACTGTTTTTTCATCATTAACTTGCAAACGCTTAGGTATGCACACTGGCACAAATACACATATCTAGCATGATAGCAGGCCCAACTCATAAAACATATGCATAGCTGACAATGGATAAACATAAATGTTTAGTATATACAAGCATTCACAATAAAATGACATTATAGAAAAAGTGCAGAAGAATATCAGTTACTGTGCATATAAAGGGATGACATTTTAACCTCATTTAGCAGTCTTTATAGCAGCCTACATGCATATGCATTCGTGACGATAATAATGACCTTCAGTACATAAGACACATGGGGCTTTTTGTCACCAAATTTTTTTTGGAAAAAGTGTGTCTTATGTTTCAAAAAATGCAGTATATCCCCATCATCTGGAAATCCCTCTTATCATTTAGTGGCAACCTAATAAAGTACTTGAAAATCCAAGTCTGGTAACCTGTTTCACTCCGATTGTTTATAGTTGATCAAGACACAAGCCGAGTTCGAAGTCCTCAATGTTTCCAATTTTTTTAAAACAAAATTTTGAAGATGACAATCCGTTTTTTGGTGTAAATATGACAAGGATGGTAAGTCAGATAATATCCGAAAACTTGAAAATTTTGTCGTTCTGGAGCGGAAATCGAACCTGCGTCTCCCAGATAGCACCCAAGTATGTTAACCACTACACCACCCAGAACGACCAAGTCTCAAGTTTCCAATTAATTTGAATATAACCATCACAGGATTCGCTAATCCAAGCAACTGGCATTCATGTTTAGCATACAAGGTGTAGTGGTTGGCATACCCGGGCACTATCTGGGAGACGTGGGTTTGATTTCCGCTCCAGGATGATGCAATTTTT
Source organism: Macrothele yani (assembly GCA_039090855.1). Lineage (NCBI taxonomy): Eukaryota > Metazoa > Arthropoda > Arachnida > Araneae > Macrothelidae > Macrothele > Macrothele yani. Next base: position 45,123,691 of record CM077006.1, read on the forward strand.
AAGTCTTCGGATATTATCTGACTTACCATCCTTGTCATATTTGCATCAAAAAATGGATTGTCATTTTTGAAATTTGTATTGTATGGTGTAATCCCGTATTCCATTCATGATTTATTTGCTCATCCGGATAATCACGGGATAGTTCAGATTTGCTAAACATGAATGCCGGTTGCTTTGACTAGCGAATCCTGTGATGGTTATATTCAAATTAATCGGAAACTTGTGATTTGGTCGTTCTGGGTGGTGTAGTGGTTAGCATACCCGGGCACTATCTGGGAGATGTGGGTTCGATTCAAGCTCCAGGACGACGAAATCTTCAAGTTTTTGGATATTATCTGACTTACCATCCTTGTCATATTTACACCCAAAAACGGATTGTCATCTTCAAAATTTGTATAAGTAGTGCATATTCTAAGTACCTTCATTTATTTGTTATGTGTGTATTGCATACTTCTCATTTCAATGGATTAAATAGATCACAGAATATGATGAAATCAATTGCATTCCGTTGCCATAAAATACAGATATAACTATAAGGGAAACAACAGAAATTGTGGCAAAATTTTGTCTGCAATGAAAATGCATTAACTGAGTTGGTTCTTCCTCCCAAATTAGTGTATTGGAAATTTCTGGTACAAGGACCATATTTGTCTAAAGAAGACAAATATTCAAAGCTGATTGAGACTCTGGCATAACCATGAACTCAGATCATGGTTACACCAAAGCCCTAGTCAGTTGAAAAAATCAACTGAATCTGTGCAGTCACCTTACCTTTGGTGTAAATTGGATTTGTAAAAAAAGCAAGAAAAAAGCTTGCTTCCCTGTGTTTCATGGATCATCAGATATACATGGGTTAGACAAAATCCTGTGAACACCATAATTATAAGGGTTAATGTTATTTGTGTATACTACGCTGAAAAAAATGTGATTATCTTTTGTGTATCTTTTCTTCGTATGTATTCTCTTGGTTGTATGCCAGTATTGCACAAGTTATACATGTATTCAGCAGCAGTTCATGCATGTGATTGGTGAAATGTGACCTGTCAGACTTCCAAAGAGGACAGATTGCTGAACCCCATCTAGTAGGAGCATCTGTAACCATTACAGCTAAATTGTTTGGTGTTTCAAGAGCAACAGTCTCCACAGTTATGACCGCATACACAAAGCATGGCAAGACTTCATCGGCAAAGAAGAATAGTTGGGGAAACCGAGATTGAATGAGAAGGACTATCAAACACGAATACAGATTGTGTCTAAACAGCACAGAACTATTGCAGTAGAAGTGGCAACATAACTCAATATCCACCTGGAAGACCCTGTTTCCACAAAAACAGTCTATAGAGAATTTCACCAAATCTCCATGAAAGAGCTGCAGTTGCTAAACCTTTAATCACAGAAACCAATGCTGCAGTGTGGAAAAGATGGTGTCATGAGCATAAAACCTGGACAGCTGATGACTGGGAACATGTGATATGGTCCGATGAGTCCTCATTTACATTATTCCCAGCAGTATGCCAGGTTTATGTGTGGAGAACCCCCAAGGAAGTGTACAATTTGGAATGTCTGGTCCCAACTGTCAAATATGGGGTAGATCTGTGATGATTTGTTTGACTATATCTTCTTAGTTGTAAATGAATTTATGGCACCTCTATTCATAGTGTACTGTGGAATTAACTTTTTTACGAGTCTTACAGAGGTTATTATTAAAAAAGTTGGTGGTCAAATTTTCAAACTAAGGCCTAGTTCGTCATCAGGACTACTGATGACGAACTAGGCTTTAGTTCGAAAATTTGACCACCAACTTTTTAATAATAACCTCTATAAGACCCTTAAAAAAGTTAATTCCACAGTATATCTTCTTATTCGGCTGGCCCCATCATTACTCTTCATGGCCAAGTTTCTGCCAGTGATTACTTGGACATTCTAGGTGGTCTGATGCATCCTATGACCCAAATGTTGTTTCCCAACAGCGATGACATTTTGCAAGATGATAATGCACCCATACACATAGCCAGAAAGTCAGTCTTGGTTTGAGGAGCACCAATATGAACTTTGACATCTGCTTGAAGTTCATATTGGTGCTCCTCAAACCAAGATTGACTTATTGGCTGATGTTCTGATCGATGAATGGTACAACATTCCACTGGAGACCATTCAAAAGATGTATGAATCTATTCCAAGAAGGTTGGAAACTGTAGTAAGGGCAAATGGTGGTCCAAAATCTTATTAATAAATACATATTCCCTGTTTCCCAAGTGTTCACATTATTTTATCCAACCCGTGTATATTTGTACTTCGTCTAACAATATCATAACACAGGTTTCTTTTGTTTGCACTGAAAGGACAATTTATTATTACAGCCATCTAATAATGTGTGGGTCCACCTTTCCAGTGGCATAACTATCAGCCCGCAGCCCTCGCGGCTGCGTGGGGGCGCAGGTAACGAAGGGGCGTACTGCAGCTGCCAATAATGGTTTTAGGAAAATTCAGAATGCATACGAAAACAAACAAACAAATAATTAATCCAAAAATTCATAGTTTCCTTTAATACATACATAGCTTTGCCTAATAAAAGCCAAGTTTCACTTTTAAAACACTGGATGCCCTATGGATTGAAGCTATTTGGCGCTTGGGCTCCAGTTGTAATATGATCGCTGTCTAATCGCCCTCTCAAGAAAAGTACGAGACTGTGTGGGGATTCCCCAAGAAAGATGTGAGAAAACAGTCAGTCACCTAGGATTACGTACACGACAGGAGCAGCCGGCAGATCTGCATGTAAAAGAGTGTGATTTCTTCAAGTGATTTACAGTATTTTAGTTTTGGACAAAACAATTACACATTGCTTTGCTCTTAGCTCTTCTTTTTTATAGTAAGTAATATGTCTATCTCATTTACTGTGTGGAAACTTTAACATACAAGCGAACGGCATCTGTTTGCAAAATGTCACAAAAGAGTCCAAGTGGAGCATAGTATCGGCGAAAGAAAAAGAGAGCGCGAAGAAACTTTCAAAGCTCGACCAGCTCTTTTTGCAGCAGAATCAATTAAGTCCAATTGCCATTTCTGATTAAAAGAATGAGGATTTGTTTAGCATGTGAACTGTTCAAACTTTAGAGACAGACATTTCACATTTACTAAGCACTTCAGAAACAAATGAAAGTAAAATGGATGATTATGAAGTCTTATAGTTATTAACCTTAACCATTAAAGTAAATTTTACCGAATTTGTTTCTTACGATAAAATGTATATTCATGCTCATACATCGGTCCACGCATGGTGATAATCCTGATGGGCTGATTGACAACCTTACATTATGTACTTCTGTTCCAAAAATCATTTAAAAGTTGAAACTACAGGGCTCTAGGCATCTCACTTACTTCACCAGACATTCTCCTCAACCTCCTGGATCCCCCCCCCCCACCTCCTCACACACGCAGTGAAAAACTAATCCTCCCTCGTGTTCGAAATCCTGGTAAAATAAGTGTACTTTGAGGGGCTGAAGTAAATCTTCCGGGGTATGTACATTGTGCTAGTTACGCCACTGCACCTTTCACCCTCACAACAGCAGCTACATGTCGCGGCATGGATTCTACAAGGTATTGGAAACAATCAGGTAGTATTGCTGCTCATGATTCTAGGTCAACCATCTGAAAAAGTGTCAAGATTTGCTGTTGGTAGGTTTCAAGTTTTAATATATCACCTCTCTTTGCCAAGGAAAATGTGGCCATAAATAAGTGGTTTACTGATGGTGCTCGTTTGAATTAAAATCCAGAATGAGAGGGCGATTTGAGGGTTGTGAACTCACTGGAATGATCCTCCAACTAGATGATGTTTGCCAAACAGGAGCAATGAGGCATGGCATTGCCTTGTTGAAAGGAGGCATTCAGCTGTGGGAAATGGGTAGCCATCAATGGGTGTATGTGGTTGGTGAGTACATCAATATAGCATTGTGTTGTGGTGGTGGTCTCAAAAGACACAAAGTGACCAAAGGAAACACATTCCATAACATTACATTTGATTTGTAACACACTGACTTCACAGTGGGGTCCATGGTCTCATGTGCACCCTCTTCTCAAAGCGTTGTAGTTCAGACCAACCTTGATTTATTGGACCAAGCTACCGATTTCTGGTCTTCCATGGCCCAGTGATGTTGTCCCTTTGCCTACTGCAGCGACATAACCCAGTGATATTCTGCCTACTGCATCCACATAGCCCAGTGATATTCTTTTGCCTACTGCAGCAACATTGCCCAGTGTTATTCTTTTGCCTACTGCAGTGACATAGCGTAGTGATGATGTTGCTTTGCTTATTACAGCCACATACATAGTGCGTTGAAGAATTTTTAAGACTGGCGCTAGATTTCAGCCTACGGTGGCACCACCAGTGTAATCGCGAATGCGTTATAAACCGTGACCATCTGCTTGCTTTCTGCCAAAAGTACTGCGCAGTTGTTAAAGTAACTCAAACGAAACGGCCGTTCATTAGAGAAGTAAAAATGTTTTCATGTTGAATTATTAAGATGGAACAAAGGGCTGTTATTAAATTTAACGCAAAACTTGGTAAAAATGTCTCGGAAACGTACCAAATGATGAAACAAGTTTATGGTGAGTTTTGTTTAAGTAGATCAAATGTTTTTCTGTGGCACAAACGTTTTTTGGACGGAAGAGATACGCTAGAAGATGATAAGCATACTGGAAGACCAAGTTCATCTAGGACACCTGAGATTATTAGAAAAGTGCGTGATTTCATGGCAAACAATCAATGTGTGTCACTAAGAATGATGGAAGAGTCTTTAAACATCAACAAAGAAATTATTCAAACCATCCTGCATGAAGATTTGGGCAAAACAAAAGTCTGTGCTAAATTTGTTCCACACACGTTAACCAATGAACAAAAATCAAGGAGAAGTGCACATTGCAGAGACATCATTTCAGCTGCTGAAAATGATCCAAACTTCTTAAAATCGATTGTTACAGGTGATGAAACATGGTGTTTTCAATATGATCCTAAAACAAAGCGACAAAGTGCAGAATGGAAGTAAAAAACTCACCACAAGCCAAAAAAACAAGAAAAGTTCCATCGAAAATCAAAACAATGCTCATTACATTATTTGATAGTAAGGGTATTATCCACAAAGAATTTGATCCAAGTGGACAAACAATTACTGGTGAGTTTTATTTAAATGTTTTGAGGCATTTGATGGGCAGAATTTGTCGCATTCGTCCAGAATATTGGGATGAAAACAGTTGGTGTCTGTTGCACGATAATGCACCCAGTCACACCTCACTTCTTGTTCGTAGATTTTTGGCGAAAAATAACGTGTGTGTGTTTTGAATCATCCACCGTATTCGCCTGATTTAGCACCCTATGACTTTTCTTTATTCCCAAAACTTAAAATGACGTTAAAAGGGTGTTATTTTGATGAAATTTCGACCATACAAACAGCTTCGACGCGTGCTTTGGAGGCAATTCCACAAAGTGAACTGGAACAGGCATTCGAATCATTATTAAATCGCTGTAACAAGCGATTTAATAATGATTCTTATTTTAAATAACAAACCAAAACAAATTATAGGTTCTTGTTTCTATTTCATTTTACAGACCCAGTCTTAAAAATTCTTTGCCACACTGTGTACATATCCCAGCGATATTCTTTTGCCTACCACAGTGATATAGCCCAGTGGTGTTCCTTAGCCTACTGCAGCCACATACATAACCCAGTGATGATGTTCCTTTGCCTACTGCAGTGACATAGCCCAGTGGTGCTCCTTAGTCTACTGCAGCCACATACATAACCCAGTGATGATGTTCCTCTGCCTACTGCAGCCAAATAGCTCAGTGAGGATGTTCCTTTTCTTACTGAAGCCACATAATCCAGTGATGTGCTGTTAACAAGGGTACTTGATGTGTACTTTGGCTGCCATAGCACAGTAATGGCATCATATATCAATTGGTCTTTGTACAAACCTTCGTAATTGCCCTGCCATTGAATGCCAATGGTATCCTCTCCATTGTAGCCCTCCATTCTGAAGTTATGATATGAGGAAGATGGCATTCACCTCAGACATCAACAGCCTTTTTATGGCCACCTTTTCCTTGGCATCTACTAGTTTTGATGTAGTCTTGGTACACATGTGCTATGATCACACACAGAAATTCCAGATGTTTTGCAGTTATGGAGATGAAGCACCCCATTTTCCTCACACTGACTACCTGCCTAGGCTCAGGCTCATTCAGGTCTTCTAGTTTAGCCATCGTCGTAGTCTCTGGTACACTGTACAGCCGGTTGGTATCTGACCTATTTACAGCCCTTGGGGGATTTTTGACTGGGCTCATTATTGTGGTGGGGTAGGAAGATTTGTTGATTGGCACAGTGTGTGTAATCAATTCTGCATTCAATACATATGCACTATATTGACAAAAGTCACCGAACACCCCTTCAAAAGCCAATGAATGGATCCGCTGCATTGTTAAGATGTGTGGTACAGCTGCAAATGGCTTAAAAACAAGCCTGCAGCTGACCGCGATCATATCGCACTGTGAGGTTGAGTGCAAATGTTGTGGCGGGAGAGAACTGACTTTGAGAAAGGAAAGATTGGTGGGTATTATATTAGTGGGTTGTCCATAAGAGAAACCAAGAGGCGTTTAAATATACCCAAGTCAACTGTATTGGATGTACTGAATAAGTGGAAGACACATGGCGTGCCTGAAGCAGCAAAACGTACTGGCAGACCAAAGAATATCAGCGATAGAGGACGTTGAAGCCTCAGGAGAATTGTTACAGCTAATCGATGGAGTACTGCACAAGACCTCAGTGTACAGGTGAGTAAAAATTGCTGGAGCCTTTGTATGTACACGCACCATTCGCAGAGAACTTCATTCCATGAGTTATCATGGTCGTGCGGCTGCTCATAAGCCTTTCATCTCCACTCGTAATGCTACTCGTCGTTTAGCATGGTGTAAAGAACATTTATCGTTGATCGTAGATCAATGGAAACAGGTCCTATGGGCAGATGAATCCAGATACATGGTCCATCAGTCTGATGGCCGTGTGTCGGTATGGCGCAAGCCGGGGGAACACTATTTACTACATTGTACTGTTCCTACGGTCAAGTTTGGAGCTGGCAGTGTACTCATGTGGGGGTGTTTTTCATGGTATGGTCCCGCCCCATTGGTTGTTGTGGACAAACCTGTTAACCAGAACTTCTACCTTGATATTCTGGACAATTATGCCCTACCAACTCTGTGGCAATACTATAGAACCGGGCCTTGTTGGTACCAGCAGGATAAAATCACCAAGCCATAAAGCAAGGACTGTTAGGGCGTGGTTTGACGATAATTCCGTATCGTGTGTGGACTGGCCAGCACAGAGCCTGATCTTAATCCCATAGAGCACCTATGGGATGAATTAGAGTGTCGCATAAGAAGTTTGGAACCAAGGCCTACTACTAAGCAACAGTTAGCAGCAGCATTATGTACTGAATGGAAATGCATACCTATCGCTGTGTTCCAAAACCTTGTCGAAAGCATGTCTCGAAGGGTCAGTGCATTCATTAAGGCCAAAGGTGAACTGATACTGTACTAATGTATGTCAATAAATGCTATGTTGTGTTTCACTTCTAGGTGTCTGGTGATTTTTGTCAATATAGTGTATATGTACACATTCTAGCATTTACTGTTATGTTCTGCATTGATCAAAGCCTTCACAGAATCATCCATTGATGTGTGAAAACTTTTTGTATGAGTACAAATACATGAAATTTTCCTAAACATTTTGAGTGTAAAAGTTGTTGCTAATTAACATTTTTAAGCTTCTATTGGTTTGCTGTCAAGAAGACCTTGCTTAGTAGTAGGCCTTGCTTACAGTAAGCACTTACAGGTATTTCGTGTGTGAAGTCATGAAAAAAAGAGAAACCCAGAAAACTTTGTTTTTATAATCAAGTTGACCCCCGAAAACAAAGTTTCTGACTTATAAAAACATTCAAGATTTACCCCTTTTCACTGTTAAGCAGTTCCTTTAATGCCACTTTTTGGTAATATTGCATTATATTAGACTTCGCATTTCATGTACTTTCTTAGTGAATCTGTTTATCTGTTTTTTTTTTGTTTTTTTGTGTGGCATAGTTTGTTTCTCATAAAAAAGTTCTGATCATTTATTTTTTACTTGATGTAATAGTTTTTGAATGCAATGATCAAGAGGGTTTTTCAAATTTAGAAATAAAGCCATTTAACTAGTGACATTGAAATTCCTTCAGTGTCATCTCAAAATAAAAAGGATTTGTGAAAGTGTTTAGTCCAATTACCAAAAAAGTAATGCACAAATAAAGAAAACATTTAATGTTTTTTTTTTTTTTTTTTTTTTTACAGGATCTTGTATTCAATAACTGAGTATATGTTCATTCCCACCAAGGTCAGACACAAACTCTAGGTGAAGATTCTCATTTACACTCCTCTTCGGTATCTTTACTGGGAAAGGGAAAAACACTCATATAACTGTTTTTTCTGTTTTTCTTTTTGTATTTCTCCTTCACAGTTGTTCCAATGATGTGTAAGGTTTTTTAAGCCAACTTTTCTGATCACTGCACAGTTAAAAAATACATCAACTGATCTGTAAACTGTTCATTTAATATTCTGACCATACATATATTAAGAAATTCTTTCATCAGAGAAAACAAACAGCAGAGTTTGTTTGTTGTACTGTCATTTTACTATTTCTTTTATTAGGAATATGATTGATGACTAAGATGTCACAATTTTTTTTTTTTTGAAAGATTTAAAAACACAGTCAAAACTCGTTTTAATGAAATATAATATAAATATAACAAAAAGCATGTTACAATGAAAAACCTCTTTAATTTGTTTGGTTTATTGCATTTATATAAGAAATATAAAAGTTATAACGAAATACATTACAATGAAAAACACCTTATTGCAAAGTAAAATTCTTGGGGAAAATGCTCAAGCAAAACTTTATGAGTAGCGATTTTCTCCCTCTCTTTAAAATTACAAACAATTTAGCTGCCATGGAATGTCAACAAAAGGACAAAAGTGACTACACGTTTTGCCAAAAAGCTGTGTCTGAAGAAAATGAGGATTCGCCCAATGAAGATGAGATAGAAAAATTTAAACTGTTATTCTGATGTTTCTCCAGTAAATGCAGTTAAATGTTTAGAGAAAGTTGGATACTATTTACAAAACCGAGGATTTTATACTGAAGAAATTAACAGCTATCTAAATGTTGTGAATACAGTTATAGGTAAAGATGCCATGGAAAAACGAAAACAGACTGTAAATACATTGTACTTCAAAACCCAATAGGTATGTTTGAACCCTGTTTTACAGTTTGCCATGTGTAAAAATACTTTGCATCAAAATGGCACTAAATAAATTGCTTTAATTGCACTACTTTAAAATTAAAGATATGCAATGCCAATATGTACACAAATTATTTCATGAAGCATATGACAGTATTTTATTAAGATGTATAAAAGAGATAAATTGTTACTATGGGGGTGATTAAAAATAAATACAGTATACACGTACATGCATATAAGTAAAAATATATGTGGTACATAATTTCATTCATATAAATTAATTAAAGCTTATATATTTCATTATTACTTTAGCAAAACCTTCCCATTACCAGACCTTCCAACTGTAATGATTTTATCATACTTAGTACGATAAATCATGTTGCAGTACGATAATATGATTTTGCTGCCAAAAATACGATTAAAAGAAAAAAGAAAAAGTCATGTTTCCTCCCCTTTTAAGGCAGACGTAGGGAAAATTTTGCATGCAATCTGTTTTTTCCCTCATCAAAAGATTTTTTTTTCTTGGAGAGGTTTCCAATTTCTCTTAACAAATTCCCCTGCCTCTAGTTTCCCAACAGAAATAATTACTTTATTTTCGTTGTGAAACTAGAGTCAAGTCAAGTCAAGTGCAGTCGTCAACCGATGAACAAATCACTACTTGTTTTATATAACGTTCGAGACTGATTTGTATTTTCAACTCTTCATCATACTTTTAAAGCTGTTGATTGGTCAGTGCTGGAATGTGGACGAATGTCTGTTTATTCGAAGCAACCTCCCCTTACACCTGCAACTAACAAGAATTTATATAGCTACACCATCCAGAATTAATATAGCTGAAATAGGCTTAAAAATTATCAGCACACGTCATGTAATGATTTTTATATTTGAATGTTACATTTCTTGGTTCTGAGAGGTTGACAGGTCTGCATTATAAATTAATTTCTTTGCTTGTTTCTATGGGCGCTATTTCACAATTACTGTGTTGCAATCTAATGCGTAATGACAATTTCTGTAGTACGTACTAACTTTTTAGCGAAAATTTAGAAATAACATTTTATTGAAAATATGTTGCGAAATTTTTTCTGTCCACTTCTTTATAGCGAGTTTCGACTGTATTGTCATCATTCTGCAAAACTTATTTCACTAATTGTCACTTTACTTCTTTATTTCACTTATTCTGCCTACTTCTAAAGTCTTATTACAAAACCTTATTGGTGTGCTTCTGATTTCCAAGTTGCATTATTTTCCTAGTAGGGAGCATAACAGCATATTTGAATTTGTTGCTGTATCTGCTCCTTTAAGAGTCATATCTAAAAATCTCTTGTTTGTATTTGATTTCTGTGACTAAGGCCAAGATTTTCCAGGTTTTGTAACATAAAATTTTTTCTGCTAGATGGCATAAATTCTAATTTTCCATAGGACTTTGACACTGGTCAAAAGACATGCTCAGTTACACCCTAGAATTTGGATGTCACCTTTCATGGTTTTTCATTACAATGTGATATTAACTTCCAATAATTGTTGCTGGTTGTGATGTTATGTATGTACATAATTTCCTATGCATTTTTACTGTCTTGCATGAACAAATTTTTCTAAACTTTAAATTTCTTCATACTGTATGTTTAATTAAAAATAATGATACTTTTCAGACTCTACCAGAGCGATGGGCTACCACAAAGAAGATGGCGGAAACAGCAAAGCAACAGATATCATCCCTTATATCACACGAAGCTGCAGCTATTCGTCAGAGAGTGGTTGCATTTAGCACCAAGCAGATACAGTTCCGTGAATGGTTCCGCCAATCTCCAGCATTCCAGTACAGCTGTGACAGTGTTGAGGAAATTCTTGATGCACTTGGGGCTGAAATTCAAAAGCTGGAATTAGAAATCACAGATCTCTCTAAATTTGCCAAACTGTTTGAAGTTCACATTCCTTCATTCACTCAGTTAAAGCAATGTGACGCTGAGCTCATACTTTTGAGACAACTATGGGTATATATTTTTTCTGTACGCAGTCAGATATCTGAGTGGGAAAAAACAGCTTGGATTGAAGTTGATCTTGATGCATTAGAAATTCAATGCAAGAGTTATATGAGAGATATAAAGTCCATGGATAAGGAAATGAGAAATTGGGATGCCTTTTGCTGTCTTGAGAACACCGTGAAGAATTTGCTTGTGGCACTAAAAGCAGTTCATCAGCTTAGAAATCCTGCTGTCAGGGGACGTCATTGGCAGCAGCTAACTGATGCCACTAAGGTAAATCCAAAATTTTCAAAGTGAGTTTTATGTATCTTCTTAGGAAATTCTATTTATTGGCTTTACTCAGCGATATTTTATAGTTTTCTTTAATTGAAGAGTTTATTACTTCTTCACTTTCTCCTTTGGGTGTTTCATTTTTGTGTACACATTTCTGGCTTTTATGTGACTATCAAAGCTTGTTTGTCAATGCTTCACTTTACCCCACCTTTGTTACTGACACAGAATGCAATTTAATTGTTGCCAGGCTTTTAATTTTTTTGTTAAATAAATATTTGGTTTTAAGACAGAAGTACAGTTTGCAGAACTTTTGAAACCTCCCTCATACTTGTATTAATTATTAATTTAGTATGTTGGTTTGAAATGCCGTAATTAAATATTTCAATTACGTAATTTTTACATGTTAATGTTTTGTTATGCATTTTTCTGCTGAAAATTTTATTCAAGCATTTAATGTTGATTTTGAATTCAGCAACATTTTATCTCTTTTGTACTGCTTCTGTAGGCCCTCTTGCATGTGGTACATTATCTACCCACAATTTATGAAGTAACTGGTGTTTTGTGTAACATGAGGCCCTGACTCAGGTTCAAGTTCCAAATAAGGCATGGGTGGTGTGTTTTTTGGTGCCACTGGCTAGGGGTTTATCCAGAAATTTTATATGGGGGGGGGGGGGGGGGCTGGATGAAAGAAAAATTTTCAAAGGCTGAATTTTTTTTTTTATTTTATAGTGAAATATTTTAACTTTTAAACGTAGGAATAAAAACAGGGAAAACTTTAAAAATGGAAGACGGCTGGATTTTCTATAGTTCAGAATGGTTATATAACCGGAGATCTTTTTCCAAAGACTACATACGGTTATATTGTTTTTGCGCTGTTATTTTTTTTATTTCTCATGTCAAAATGTTTTCCTAAACAATGCTAAAGCAAAAAAATATTAACATGTGCTGCTGAAACCGTAGATATTGATATTTCCAGAAATCTTGTGCATGCCGACATGATTCAAAAGCATAGATACAAAATCTATGATAGACTAAAATGAAGAGATACATGCATGTATGTTTTATGGTTGCAATGTCTGACTTTAAACATATGAATTAAACAAGAAAAATCAGAAAAAAAGTATGAACGACGTATGGATAGGTTTTAAATAAAAAAAAAAAGGAATTGTTGCACTTTGGTAGAAGATACTTCAAGTTAAAGCTGGGGAATTCATGTAAATGCTAATTGCAGTTGACGACTGAGCTATATGATAATAAAAAGGACTAATACAAAAATTAAAAAGTGTATAAATGTGCGTGTGTGTGTGTGCACGTGCAGGGCTCGACAAATCCCGGGCCCCCAATATTTTCTACTTCAGATTTCGTAATTTGCAATAAATACCGCAATTTTTGTTGTATACTCCACAGATTATTGGTTAAAAGTTAGAAATTTAGGTACTGAAGAAAATACACCAGTAAAAAAAAAAAAAAACGTTGGTGCGTCGTTTTTTAAAAAATCCATGAGGTAATTGTCAGGAGAGGTGGTGTTATTCAAAAAGTACTGAAAATGTGGTAACAGAAAAATGTAACACAACACGGACTCGCGGAAGCAGAGCTGTTCCATAGCACATAACCATTCTACAAATTGCATTAGTTAGTTTTGCTGTGCTAATCACATTATGGTTTGTTTGTTGTTTTGCTATTAAGTTGAAACATATTCAGAAAAGAGACAAATACTATGGATTGTCCATAATTTCTACGGATTTTTTAGCTCTAACTAACTACAGTAATGCTGTAAAAGATAGAGATTTTAGTTCTTTATTTATTTAAAAGCAATACAAAAGTACTTAAAAATGACAGTTACTTTTCAATAAGATGATCATTTCTATTTTACATCTTTGGACTTCTATGTTGGCCATCCTGTGAATTGCAGCTTTACTGTAGGAAATTATTATATGATGATATTTTTTTCCCGAATTTCATGGTCTGTGACACACCGCCACATATTATGCTAAGGAAAACATTGTTTTTCTCAGAATTTCACGATCTATGGAGTATATGCAGTAGTGGATTACACGTTAGATTTTTTTAATCATGGCCTCTGGAATATACACCACCGTGGATCTTAGGGGGAAAAAAATTCTGAATTTTATGATCTGCAGATTGTATAAAAGAAAATATGGTACTTTGAATTAATATGTGCAAAATATGGCTTCTGCAGACTGTGTCTTAATAAAATAATAATCTAAAATTTAATTTTTTGGGAGCAGCAAGTGGAAGAATGGTAAAACAAAATTATGAAGCAAATTGGAACTTTATTTTGCAATATGTGGTTGGGTAAAAAGAAAAAAATGACAACAAATATAGTTTATCACTTTTCATTCCAGCATCATCACCACACATGTTTTTGTTCCTGCATGATTCTTTGAAATTTGACTTCATTTCACCTGGCTGCTCCAAATGGAGGGGTATTCGTATTGAGGTTTTTTATGGGGTGGTGTTTAGGAAATTTGGGGTTGTTGGAAGGGGTATATAAATCCGTGACACTGGCTCTGTCCCTTACCTAAAACTAGTGGCCCTAAATTAGAAACAGGCAACTGCCTATAGCCCTCAGAGTTGCTCATGATGGTTGTTAATCAAGCCTCTAAGCAAATAACAAGAAAAAAAAAGTCCCTGATATGATACTATGTGATAAGTTGGTGGTTATGGTGTTCTGGGGGGGGGGGGGGATCTTGTCAGATGCTTGAAAATATGAAGTTGGAGATGCATTATTCATGTAATGTGTGTAGTTTTAAAATTAAGAAAATTTTATTATTATTTTTTGAAACTGGGAAAAAAAGTAGTTGTTTTCTAAGTAGTTTCGGGCAGTAGTTAAGTTCCTAATTCTGCTAAATTTGTTTTATCTTATTTAAACCTGAAATCTGTGTATTAATAGTTTGCTTTCCTTTCATGGTTGAACCACATTATAAGAAAGTTCATGTGTATCCTGTATCTGGGATTTAATTTTTTTAATTTTTCTCTCTTTGTGTCTATTAAAATATTTGCATGAAAAAACTTTTAAAAAGTAAGAACTTATAGGACTTAATATCCTTTGCACAGAATCATATTTATTTGTTGAGATCAGTTCTTTGGAATGAACGAGATGTTTTACAAATTTTTAGGTTCCTTTGACCATGGACGATACCACAACCCTTGCTCAATTACTGTCTCTGAATCTTCATAAATATGAAGATGTAGTCCATGTGATTGTCGAAAAGGCTGTGAAAGAAATGGCCATGGAAAGAGTGCTGAAGGAGCTTGAGTGCACTTGGTCGGGACTGCATTTTGAAAAATCTGTTCATCCTAGAACAGGACATCTTTTACTCAAGATTTCAGAAAACTTAATTGAAATTTTAGAAGACAACCAGGTGAGAATGTTTCATTGGTATCTGTTTGTTTACAAATCAGTTTTTAGTTATTTTCAACTGTAAAGTAGCTTTTGTCTTAAAAAAATTTTGCGCCAGCAAATAAAAAAATGCTGTGATTAAAAAACAATTATGAATACAGTACTTTACCCAGTAAAAACTCAAATGTTGGGAAACTGCTGGCTGCCGGCTGGCTGTGATGGGTTACTGCTGGCTGAAATCTGCCTCTCACAGTAAGGTAGCAATCCATTGGTCACAGCCTCTAGTATACCACTGATGGTCCTGATGCATCGCTGTGAATTACGGGCCTTCAAGCTAGCACCACAGCTGGACCAAAGCTGGCACCTGAAGCAATCCCAACACAAGATGCAAGCAGTAGGACTGCACATGTGCAAAAGCAACACATCCACAGAGTCTCATGCCAGTTAGGTGTCAATGACACCTAACTGGCATAGGTGTCAATGACATCGTGTAATTGTAGTAATTACTTCTGTGATGAAGATTATTACTAAAGGGGGATCCTGAAAGTAATGCATTTTCCTTAATAACTTTTGAATTTTAGAAGTAATTTTAATGAAACTGCACTATCGCAGACTATATGTTACCAATGTGGGAACAAATTTTTTTCAGACTCTGAAATAAAGATCATGAATGACAGAGAAAAGCAGCGAGACGTAATTGAATTCTAGGAAAAGAGGGATGTGAGGCTCCAGAAATCCACAGAAGACTCCTGGCGGTGTTGGAGCTGCCATGATTGATATCAGTAATGTCCGAAGATGGATGAAGAGGTTTCGAGAGGGAGAAAGTTCTGTGTTGGACAGACAACGAAGTGGAAGACCTGCAACTGCAGTGAGAAGATGCCAACTGGCAATGAGTGAAAGACCTCATCATAGCTGATCGACGTGTCACCATCCAGGAATTGCAAAAATAAACAGGGCTCACTATGTGCAGACATTGAAGAAGCTAAAGGAAGCTATCAGAAAGAAAAGACGTGACATTCCACTTCATAGTGTTGTTTTGCACCATGATAATGCACGTCCCCACACCAAAATGGAGTGGACGGTGATGCTCCAACCCCTACAATCCTGATTTGGCTTTCTTAGACTTTTTCCTGTTTACCCCTTTGAAAAACACCCTTCATGGGGAACGTTTCAATGATGTGACAGACGTTAAACTGGCTGTGAACTCATTGGTGAAACGACAGTCTCAGGAATTTTCCCAAAATGGATTTCACCAATGGGTTCAAAGATGGCGGAAATGTATAGAAATTGATGGACAATACTTTGAATAGCCTAGCATTATTAACAATATGTCCAAGTATTTTGCCACCAAGTTTCACATTTTTGCTGCTACTAATAAAAATCTTATGAGGGACAAGCATTACTTTCAGGATGCTCTTTGTATAATGGCTCAAACAAATAAAAGATGTTTTTTTTTAATCCCTACAGTCTTAACAACGATGTTAGTTTCCATCTAAGAATATTTAAATAGCATACTTAAAGCTGGGTCATACTTCTTGCCAAAATTCATTTTATCTTGTGAGCTGATTATCAATTTATTTTAATTACTGTAAATGTGAACACTTTTTCTTTGACATTTCATTAAGACAATGACCTTTTCAAAAAGTGAGGGAGGCACGTGTAAGCTGAGGCAGTTGGAACTGTCACAACATTGAAGCAGAGTATGACATGAACACATGAAGGAATCAAACAGTCATGTTTTAAGACCACAAAGGCACAGCACTAAACTTCGAAAAAATGTAAAACAAAACGTTTTCAATTTTTTTCTTTCGAACAACATTATGTTATTGCTCAAAAATTACTGTTATACACGTTGTAAGTGATAATGTTATTTGGTACTAGATGCTTTCAAATAATTATTGCATAATAGAAAAATATAGTATGATTATCTAAATAATTAACTCATAAGATAATGTTTTAGGATGTCATTTTTATTCATGCTCTTGGTTTATGCATTCAGAATTTTTTTTTTTTTTTTTCAAAAACTATATCCAACTACCTGACTTATCCGATCCAGTGCATAAACGGCATCCTTTGTTGATTTAGACAAGCTACGTTTAGAAATTATTGATTTATCTTTCATTTCTTTTTGATCCAAAGTTCAAATATTTTGTTGAACGTTCATGTCGAAACATTTGGTTTCTTCTATTATAATTATTTTTCTTCTTATTTTTAATAAAGTCCAATTGTCTTTGTCATTCAATGATGACTCCGATGTTCCATATTCTGCAAATGTTTTACCAAAATCGATGATTAGCATTTATGAAAGGGAGCCCATCTCGCCAAATCATGTAATTGCAATTTGAAGCTAAGGGCTCGTAACAGTCCTATTAAAGTATTTAAAATTACTTGCAATGTCGGTTATCTTCAAGGAATTCGTGAAGATAACTGACATTGCAAAGTAGTATAGCAGGCCGCAAAGTCGGCATATACAACCACTGAAGATGACAGCGGAAATATGCTGTTGAAACTAGTCTGGTAACGTACGGAAGTTAGATATAAAAAATGTGCTTTTTTCAACTATTTTTAATAATTTTAAATACTTTAATAGGACTGTTACGAGCCCTTAGCTTCAAATTGCAATTACATGATTTGGCGAGATGGACTCCCTTTTATAAATGCTAATCATCGATTTTGGTAAAACATTTGCAGAATATGGAACATCGGAGTCATCAAGGAATGACGTTTAAGCACTGGATCGAATGACAAGGACAATCGGACTTTATTAAAAATAAGAAGAAAAAAAATTATTATAGAAGAAACCAAATGTTTCAACATGAACGTTCAACAAAATATTTGAACTTTGGATAAAAAAGAAGTGAAAGATAAATCAATGATTTCCGAACGTAGCTTGTCTAAATCAACAAAGGATGCCGTTTACGCACTGGATCGGATAAGTCAGATTCTGAATGCATAAACCAAGAGCATGGATAAAAATGACAACCTAAAACATTATCTTATGAGTTAATTATTTAGATAATCGTACTATATTATTCTATTATGCAATAATTATATGAAAGCATCCAGTACCAAATAACATTATCACTTACAACGTGTATAACAGTAATTTTTGGACAATAACATAATGTTGTTCGAAAGAAAAGAAAATACAATATCACGTAATAAATATGGTTAAAGATATTACAGCAACCATTATATGATTGTTAAACGTTTTCAAGTTGTACATCTGCTGAAAATGAGTGAAGTCCCCCTCAATGTAAAAAACTCTTTACATTGAAATAGTAAATTAAAAAATTATATAAAATGGACATTTACAAAAAATAACTCACAATATTGTAAAATTAGGAGATACGTGTGATAGTTACATTAGACAGATTATGGGAATCACTTAGGCATAAGGATGTTAATTCTTAGCGTCAAATTTTCGGGTAGTATCCCTACCCTTCATCAGAACGAACAATACAGTAAGTGTTGCCAACATTGGGTAAAACTCCAACCTTTAAAATCATTTAATGTAGTTCCTCTTCTTCTCTCAATCTCAAGACCTTCCAACAGTTTTCTCTTGAAGAAATGCTTTTGGTGAGTCAGAATTTCTACTGAGTCCCACAGGATTTTATGTCCAGTAGATTGAATATGTCTGTCAAGGCCAGTTTTATTTGTCATGTTTTTTATGGCTGCTTTATGTTCTTTCAGCCTGGTCTTAAGCTGTCTGCCTGTTTCTCCTACATAGCTAAGACCACATTCACACTTGATATTGTAGACTACTCCTTCTTTTAACAAGATTTTAGTTTCTTGTCGCTTTAATTTAGGAAGGTAGTTATTGATCTTATTTCCTAAACCTGGAGCTAGTCTGATTTGAAATTTTTGCTAATCCTTCGAAGATATGTCTGAGTTTCACACATCACGCAGAAAAGAGGCTTACCTTCAAGCAAACTCTTCAACAGGAAACATGGTGTCGTGTTATGGCATCTGCTCTGCAGCCAAGCTGTTGTAGGTTCGATGCTAGCCTGACCGAAAAATAACTCACAATATTGTAAAATTAGAAGATACGCCTTAGTTTCACACATCACGCACAAAAGAGACTCGCCTTCAAGCAAACTCCCCAACAGGAAACACCGTGTTGTGGTTATGGCACCTTCTTTGCAACCAAGCTATTGTGGGTTCGATGCTAGCCTGACCACAGTAAATTTTTTAAGATTGGTAGAAAAAATTTCCCCAGCGACGTGGCATCACACAGTAAAATTTTCTGATGGGGAAAAATAGCACTAACTGAGTCGTGACATCAACCACATGGAGGGAGGAAGGGGATTGCACTGACCAGGGACATTGAAGAGTTGTTACGTGGCAAAGCACCCAACATGTGGTGCACAAAAAAATGACACTGTCTGAGAAATGTTGAGGAGTTGTGAAACATCAAGCATCAGTCATCCTGATATTTTACTTCCGATATTATCCTGTGATGGATAACTGATGGCTCTGTTGCGGCATATGGCAACTGATGGGATGCTAGCTGTTGGCCCCAACTGCTGGCCCATGTGTTCGCCACCAGGACATTTTATTTTTGGGCATTGGCACCATAGTGCTAGGCCACTACTGGCACTGCTGGCTGTCAGTGCTGGATTGATGGCCTAAAAAGATAATTTTTGCTGGTTATGTACTCTCATATAAGCTGGAAGTTTTTGGAAGTAATTCTGCTTTCAATGTCTGCTTATTTGTGGATCAAGTAAAAAATAGGTCTGGACTTTCAAAGTGTTAAGTGAATTCTCTCACAGCATTTGCCTGCGGTCTGTTTACATTTTAGATTACAGTTCTCTGTGTATCACTATGTCATAATTCTCTGGCTTTTTGTCTGCTATATCCTTAGCTTTACATCGACTTTGCAGCATACACAAAGTGGTAGAGCTGTCCTTCCCTGGCATTCCATGACTTTTTAAGAAATTTTTTCATCAAAAAAATGGTGCTGAATTTTTAAAACATAAAGTGGAAAAAACAACTGAAAAATCAGCACTATTTTCCTGGCATCTAGCTGCCTGCTTTTCAAGGAAACGAGTTCTGTGCTTTTTAAATATCAAGTCTGGATATAATCTTTCAAAATAAATTTGAGTCTTTCTATTTGGGTAGCTTTATTTAATAGAAAAAAAGTCCACGTTTAATCATTGAATCATTCCTAAGTAATATGACTGGTAATTCCTCTTTAAAATATTCATTTATTTTTTCCAATGCATAATTCCCACTTCTTTCAAAAGGAACATCCATTTACTTCACTTCGTCAAGTCATTCCTGTACCATTCATTGTGTTACTGGCGATTTTCTCACTTAAGTTTGTGGAAATATTACACCAAACAAAGCACACCCATTGGTTTTCATGATCAATTAAAATATCTTTCTTTTCCCTTCCACTGTCAGCTTTCTCTGTTTATAAAAACACTAGTTTATTTCCTGTGCTCTCTCCTCTCCTCTTAAACTAAACAGAACATTTGATCTCAAATTCTAATAGTTATAAAAACCTTTATGGGAAACTGCACATTTATAATATTTTTTCAAAAATGTATTCATTAATTATGATCTTTGCCACTTTAAAAGGAAAAGTCTGTTTTAGTGTGGGGTGTGTGTGGGGGGATTGCCCCAGTCACCCCCTGCTGGATCTGCTATTGCACTAAGGCTTAGGTAAATAACATTCACTGAGCATTCTTCACTTTTCCATTCATCCTTCTGACTTGAACAGTGTGATTTGTGGTGGGAAGATGCATAATTTTTTTTTATTTTTGCCAGGAGGCAGTACTTGAAGTTCGCTGCATCACACCTGTTGTTCTTCAGAAGACACTCAGCCCCAGTAATCGTCTGACTGTAACACAGTGCAAGCATGATTCTCCTCGTAGCTCTCCATGGGATAGCACAGAGTTCCTGTCAGCATTTAATGAATAACATTTAGTTTGTGTTTTGATAAACATTCTTGATGTAACTTTTAGCAGAAGAGACTGAGCATATGATCAGAGCTGCAGTGTATGATCCCAGAACTTGCTTGCAATAGTAAAACATGGCATTAAAAATGAGCTTTCAGAAAACAAAATTGATGTACAACACTTTTACAAGAAATAAAAATGTATTAACTGATCGGCAAAATTCTGGAATTAACCAACATCTAAATTTACCTTGGGCAACAGATATCAAGCAAGAGCCACATTGATGAAGAAATTAATCACTGTGTAAAACTTGGTTGAAGTGCTTTTGGAAGAGACAATAACTTTTAGAGCAATGTACCATTATGTCTTAAAAGAAAAGTGTTTAATTAGTGCATCCTTCCAGTTCTTACATATGAAGGAGAGACATGGATCTTAATTAAAGAAGACATACAGAGGCTACAGGCAACTGAAAGAACATGGGAAGATGCATGCTTGGTGTAACTAGGAAAGATACGAAGAGGAAATCGTGGATCAGAAAAATGACAAGAGTGGGAGACATCATGATCAGAGTGAAATGGCAATGGGCTGGACATACTGCCAGAAGAACAGATCACTGACGAACAACCAAAATTTTAGACTGGATTCCAAGGGACAGGAAAAGACCAGGAAGAAGACCAGATGGGAGATAGGTTGATAAAATCTGAAAGAATGCTGGAGTGACATGGAGGAGACTGGCTCAAGACAGATTGTTGTGGAAGAAACTGGGGGATACCTTCATCCAGCAGTGGATTGATAATGGTTAACAATGATGATACAGTATGTATATGTACCATGTAACCATTTCAACACACTATGTAGAACCCTGATTACATTGCACATTTAAATTACACACAGATCTTCTCTAGGAGGTGTAACTGCCTTCTCTTTTTCACTGATTTTTGTCTTTTAAATGTCTGCTTTGAAATATTTTTTCTTGTCAGAAAGGATTCAGAAGATGTGCTCATTACACCTGAGAATTTGGTATCACCTTTCTTGCTTAAACAGTGTTAATTTTATGTGCCTTGTCATCTTGCTGCTTAGTGTTCAAAGTGCCAGTTGTCAGCCATTGCTTTCCACAATGGTCAAAAATCTGTTAATAGAACTTGCATAGAAATTGGATTTAACAATAGAAGTTCATTATTAATTGTGTGTTTGTTGTCTGGTGCTATCATGCTGAAACCAATCATTTTTAATATTACTGCTTGATAATTTTAAAAGCTGAACAAAAATTAGGTTGATGGGGTAAAAGTTAAGAAAAATATATTTGGGATATTCTATTTTTCAGTGATGTATAATGCACTGCACATGCATATAGTGGGTTAGCAAATATTATTTGGCCAATTACCTATCTCCATAACTCTTTATTCCCCCTCCCCTCCACTGGCTGGAACTTTAATGGGTTCCATCCTTTGTCTTTTTTTGTCTTTAGGAAATGTAATCATTTCAATAAACAGTATTCTGGTGTTTTTTGTTTTGTTTTTTTAATTAGGTTCAACTTCAAAATCTTATGTCATCAAAACACATTTCTCATTTCCTCGAAGAAATCTCCAGTTGGCAGCGGAGTTTATCTCAAGTGGAATCCTTTATTGGTCTATGGCTGGATGTCCAACGAACATGGCTACAGATGGAAAGTATTTTTACAGGCTCACAAGATATCAGAACTCGACTACCAGATGATTGCAACAGGTATATGTTTTATATTTGTTTGTGCTTATGTCCCTGTTTTTGCTTGTACCATCTTCTTCTGTGTGTAGTATAAGTCCCAAAGCTAAGTTAAGTTACTTTTGTAGATCTTTCTTCTCTAGTAAGTTCTGTCATGTTTTACCTCATTCTTTAAATTCTTCTTCATGTCACTTACACTATTCTTCCATCACATCTGGAGTCTACCTCAGCCATGTTTCTGGTAGTTTTGTATTCATACCTTGTTTTCTACTGGTGCAGGAATCAGACAAGGTTGTGTAATGTCACCATGGCTGTTTATTGCACAGGTATATTTATGGATGCATGCATGCAGATGTCAAAGTCGACAACACTGGTTTATGTCTTGGTAATATCCTTGTGTGCAGATTGCTGTACGCCAATGACATAGTTCTTTTGATGGAGAGCTGAAGTGAGTTGCAGAGTATGTTGCCCCAGATGTACGAAGTAGGTGTGAAATTCAAAATGAGTATAAAGGAAAAACCAAAGTTATGGTTTTTGAGCAAGGCACTGTTAGTACTGAATGCAAGATATGTCAGAATGGTACAGAGATTGACCAGATGAATGAATTTATACTGTATATTTAAGGAACATGTTTGACAGAGAAAACAGATTAGATGGTGAAATTTGTAGGCTAGTGAATTCATCTTTGAAAGCCATATCTGTTTTTGGAGGATTTCACAGGGCTGATGGATTCCTCAAAAGTTTCAGAATGGTTGTGCCTTCTTCTTGGTTACTCAGTCCAACGACTGGTTGTTCAGAGATGTACTCTGTCTCTCTATTCTCCGACGTTCTCTTCAAGTCATAGTATGTCCTAGTATTAGTGTCTTGGAGTAACTGGGCCACAAAACTATTCCTTGGCCGTCCTCATCCTCTCTTGCCTTGAATTTTTCCTTCCAAAACTTTCAGTATTGGGCCTCCATGGTGCAATGTGTGTCCTATTCATAACATTCTTCTCTTTAACATGTTGATCATATTCCTGTGTTCTTCCATTCTCTCCAGGACCTCCTCATTAGTCTTTATATTGAGCCAACTTATTCTCACCATTCTTCTATAGCTCCACATCTCAAATGCCCCCAGCCTTTTCACTTCCTTCTTGGTCAATGTCCATGTCTCAGAACCATAGAGAGCTACTGGCCAAACATATGCCTTTAAAATTCTCTTCCTCAGTTTTAGATCTATATTTTTGGCTGTCAGTAGTCTTTGATTCTCTCTAAAAGCCATTTTTGCCATCCCCAGTCTCATTCTAATTTCCTTTTCACATCTAGCATCTTCAGTAATAAATTGACCCAAAAAGTGAAATGATTTAACTTGTTCGATGTTTTTTCCTTCAATTTTAAGGAAAGCCTGTTTTGGAACCTTCCCTATTATCATTAGTTTTGTCTTATTTTTATCTGCCTTCATTCCATAGATATCTGCATTTTTGTGTATTTTTGACATCATATGCTGTAATGATTTGGCTGATCCTGAAACTATTGCCTGGTCATCAGCAAACTTAATGGCCTTAATTCTCTCTCCGTTAACCCAAACTGCTTCACTGGCGCTCCCCAAGGCCTGATCTATCATAACTTCGGCATAAATACCAAAAAGGGCAGGTGACAACAAGCATCCCTGCCATACACCTTTATTTATTGGGACTGGATCAGTCATTCCCTCTTGAATTGAAATCAATGCTTCCTGATTTACATAGAGATTTTTGATAAGCTGGATACTGTTATCATCCATGCCGAGTCACTCTAGGATTGGAAAAAGTTTTGTCCAAGGCACTCTGCCGAAGTCCTTCTCATAATCAATGAAACATACGAAGAGGGAGTGGCCCCGGTCAATCATTCTTTCAGCCAAGAATCTCAGGGTGCCAATTGCATCCCTGGTACCCTTTCCTCTCCTAAATCCAAATCAGTACTCTCCCAACGCCTCTTCCACCTTAAAATCCAATCTCTTTTTAATAATCTTCAGCAGAATCTTGGATGCATGCGAAATTAAACTTATGGTTCTATACCATTCACACTCTGTTGCCTTAGGTATCTTAGGTACAGGAATAATTATGGAGGTCGAATGGTCAGCAGGCCAAATTCCTTTTTGATAACAACAATTTACAAAGACAAATAATTTATTAATTAAAGCCTCTCCAGATGCTTTTAGTAGTTCAATGGGTATCTCATCTACCCCTGGAGCTTTGTTGTTTAGCATTGATCTAAGTGCCTCCTCAAATTCTTGTCTTGTAATTTCCAGACCCCTCTTCATTCCATCATTGACTAAGTCTGAATTTGATCGATGTGGTTCTTGTTCCTTCTCATTATATAGTTCTGACACATATTCTTTCCACTTCTCTTTTTTCTCTTTTGGGTCAGTCAGGTGCTTTCCCTGTTTGTTTTGGATGGTACAGGATTGCCCTCCTCTTTTCCTCTGTGCCGTGCTTTTGATAGCCTTGTGAACAAGGTTTAACAAGACCAGCCCTGGTTTTCCATTTCCTCTATTTCTTCACAACGATCCATTCACCACTTTTCTCTCGCTTTTTTACAATCTCTATCCACTTCATTTTTAGTTTCTCATACATGAATACTCCTTGCTCTGTGTTAATATTTTTCCATTTACGTCTTCCTTCCATTTTGACTATGGTTGTGCATGAAAGTATAATTGTTTCCATTGTGATGTATGGAAGTGAAACCTGGATACAGAGGAAGAGACATAAGAGTTGATCGTGTGCTGGAGAAATGTGTTACTTATGAGAGGTTTGTGGCAAAATGTATTCTGATCATGTTAGGAACAAAGATGTGTTGCAGATGTGTAATGTGAAGCAAAATGTTGTTAGTAGGGTGTAGACTAATATTCTTAAGTTGTTTTTCCATGTTAAAAGAATGAGTGATGAGATGCTTACTAAGAAAATTTATTCATCCCAAGTGGCAGGGAAGAAAGGTAGAGGAAGGCCAAGGAAATCATGGGAGGTCCAGATTCAGGAATGTCTTCATGAGAAAAACATAATAAGAAGGAAGTGCAAAAAGGTCTTGTGATAGACGTGTGATAGATGTCAGCGAAGCTAGAGTTAAAAGCATTGTAAATGGAGACGTTTGATACATCAACAGAAAGTAAAATCTAGCACTATCAGTTTTAATTAAAGTTTAGTCTGGCTCATGAGCTTTCTTTGAGGAGTTAACTTGTGAATCTCTGAGAACAGCTTAGTGATATGTATGTATGTAAGCTACAGAATGAAGCAGAAATACTGGTAAAGATTTAGAACATTTTACAAGAGCAATCATTCTTTGTCAATTTAGCACATTTATGGAAAAAGCAAAACAAAAATTAGCAACAGCGCAGGAAAAAAAGCTTTTAAAAGAAAAATGTGCAACAAAGTAAGAAAAAACTTTTAAAAAATGGAAAGCCAAATGTTCATTCACATCAACATTTTTAAATTCTTACCTTTTTAAATAGATAATTTAAGGTTGTAGTCTTGCTTTGTTGATTTCTCTTTAATGTATCTAATGTTCTCATTTATTATGTGTAAACTATTAAAAATATGGTCATAAATGTTACTATTTTGAAAGGTTAATTAAAATTTTTGTGTCTCCTCATGAGCTTGTGAACAACATCATAGAATTTCATAAGCATTTTTCATTCAGTAAATTCATGATTTTTTTTTCTGTCAAACTTCTGGAAGCTCTCAGTTATCATTCAGTGTAAATGAAACTGTTGGTATCCTTTAAATATAGAAATGCAGATTTCTAGTCCAGACACTGTTAAATGTACATTATCTTCATTTACCGCTTAGTTACTAGCCGAAAAAGTCTCTCAATGACAAAGCAGTTTTCTGCAAATACATCAAAGCTATTGGAGGTATGACAGTATTCCTTTAATCTTTGATTTAACAAATGGAGTACAGAGCCACTTGCCTCAATGATACCTACATCCTCACCCAGGTTAACAAGTAGCTACTGTTTTGGGAGTATGTGAGTTTTAGGGAAATGGTAGAAGTGAAATTGTTAATGTAAAGAGGCAATCTCTACTGATTTGTGCTTAACACTATGTGGTATAACTTTATGGGCTTCTAGTGAAACATATTCAAAGAATTACAAGACTATGCTAAGACGTACCAATAAGTTTTCTGGTGTTTTCATTTTACTTTATTTTTGGACAAAGTACATTTTTAACTTGATTATCATTGATGTGTGGTGAAGTTATATATGAAATTGGAAATTCTTTGCACACAAATGGTTGTAAACAACATTTGGAACTGGGGTTTTTTCTCTATGGGTGTGACTTGATTTATACATAATCATAAGCAACTTTAACCATGTATGATTGTTTACTTCTTTTTCATCTTCATTTAATATTAAAAGATAATGGGAGTTTAGATCATGAGTCCTAGACTGTTCCTCATCTAGAGTAATTTGATCATCTGAAGACTATTTTTTGTCTCACAAAATGAATTATATTTCAACAAAGGTATGTTTATCTTGAAGCGATGGACAACACCTATCATGGAAATATAAGTTTTGTACCAGTAAAAGCATTCACACTTTTATATATTTAGTGGTACAATATTAATTGTTTTAAGTATTGCTGTGTGTGCCATATTGTAGTATCAAGCTTTAGTTTGTTTTGAATGTGCATATTCATTGTGGAACTGTATACATGTATAAATATCTTGTTGACATACTATGTGAAATGATGTTATTCACTTAATTTTTTAACATCAGAGTGTCTCAAAAGTTCCCATACTCAAAGTTTAGAAATTTATTATAGTGTAAGGGCAAAAATGGTAGCCATCCATGGTGCATGTGGGCAACATTGCAGAAGATTGCTGAGTAATGTTTCAGTCATGTGGCTGCACGAGTAGAGGGACGTAAGTATGAGTCAGTCAGGAATGAGTCTTTCATAGGAACACAAGGGATCACTCTCTTAGAGGTGTACTTTGAGTTCAGATTGAATTAACAGTATGTTGAAATCTTTAGGAGTCAAATGAATGGAAAGCATATCCCAGGAAGAATGAAGTCTTCATAAACACACACATGAAAGACACATGCTGACCATTTTAGTGTTCCCATGCAACCATCTTTCAGAAAACTTGAAAATTACAATGCCCGAAAATGGGAATCAAACCAGCATTGCTATTGCACTGTACAGGACAATGAAGTTCCAAGCAACTGAAACTAAGTACATGTAGCTTAGAAATCCAAATAACTTTCCACATGGGCACTACTTGGAGCAATTTCCTCTTCACTGTAGCGTTGACGACCATTTCACATCCATATACTTATTATCAATGTCAATCATTATCAATCCAGTGCTGGATGAAAGTCTCCCCAAGTTTATTCTACAATTATTTGTCTTGAGCCTGTCTCCTCCATATTACTCCAGTATGCTTTCGAATTACATCCATCCATCTCCCACATGGTCTTCTTATGGGTCTTTTTCTGTCCCTTGGCATCCAGTCTAAAATTTTGGTTGTCCATCAGTTGCCCGTTCCTTTGGCCATATGTCCAGCCCATTGTTATTTCAAGGATTTTTCTCTGATCATGATGTCTTCTACTCCTGTCATTTTCCTGAACCATGAGTTCCTCTTCTTATCTTTCCTTGTTGCACAAAGCATGCATCTCTCCATGTTTCTTTCAGTTCTCTGCAGTCTTTGTATGCCTTTTTTAGTTAAGGTCCACGTCTCTCCTCCATATAGTATAAGAACTGGAAGGATGCATTGATTAAACACCTTTTTTTAAAGACATAATGGCATGTTGCTCTTGAAAATTGTACTGTTTCTTTCAGAAGCTCTCCAGCCAAGTTTTATATGCTGATTATATTTCTTCATCAATGTGACCCTTGCTTGATTTTTGTTGTCCAAGATAAATGTAGGTATCAGTTGCCTCAAGCTTTCCCCTATCAATCACAGAATCTTCATTTTTTTTTTGGAAAAGACCATGTATGCTTAAATGTCAATATATCACCAGTGTTTTATTGCATGAGAAACAGCAAAATGTATGCCATTTATAAATCGATAATGATGTGTCTTTCATTTTTTGTGAAAAATTAATTCTTCCTAGGGTTCACTTTCCATTTGTTTGATCTGAAACACTGGTGATATATTGACCTTTATCCATATATGAATCAGAAATGGTCATTGACCTTATCATGAAACAAATTGCTCTGACTAGCATAAATCCAGAAAGTTGTTCAGATTCTTAAGCTACATTTGCTTAGCTTTAGTTGTTGGAATCATGTTGTCCTTGGTGGTGTAACAGTAGCATGCTTGAACTGATATGAAGAGATGTGTGTTTGATTCCCATTCCAGTCAATGTAATTTTTAAGTTTTCTGAAAGATGGCTTCATGGGATACAATAAAATGTATGACGTTTATATACCAACAATAATGCTTTAGGAGGAGATTTTCTGTTAGCCTGACACTGTGTAAGGCTACTGTTTGTGAGCTAGTGAAAGGTTTTCATGATACAGAAATTGTGCAAGATAGACCAGAAAGTGGTGGTTGTCTGCAGTGACACAAGAGTTTGTAGAGGAAGTTAACTATCGTTTGTTGCAATCTCCCCATAAATCATTGCAGTGTTTGCTACAACAAGTGGGAGCATCTTATTCAGCCATTAAGAGGGCTGCCAAACATTTAAATTTATGACCATGCAGAGTCAGAGTAGTGCAAGAGCTGTACCCATTGGACACAGTCACGTGTTCACTACTGCTATTGATTCAAGAGGTTCACATGCAACAATGTCAAAGTGTTAGGCACAGCATTTTTCATGGGTGAGGCCTGCTTTCATTTAAATGGGAACATAAATTTCTAAAATTATGTATCTATCAGCACAAGGTTCTTCTCCACTCGTAGAAAGTTGATGCATGGTGTGCTGTTTCCAAAAGTTGAATTGTGGGCCTACTTTTTTTTCAAGCCTGCTGTGACCTCAAATATATTTGCAGATATTTTTCAGCACTTTGTGGCTCTGCTGCATGAGGATGAATATTATTGTTTGCACTGGGTAGCCAAGAAAAGGTGTTAAAAAGTAAAATGACGCACAACTTCGTTATTACTGGATCAAATTTACTGAAATTTTCAGAGAAACTCAAGCAATAAGTGAAATTAATAGAACACATTTTCAAAATGGTCACCGCCCCCACAAACCATCGTATAGAGACGGGACTGCAAATTGCCGATAACATGCTGCAACACGTCTTTTTTGATGGCCTGGATTTCGTCTGCAATGGCGTTTTTGAGGTCCTCCAGTGTCTTATGGTCAGTCCTGAAGACTTGGTCCTTCAAATAACCCCACAAGAAAAAAATCACTGGATTCAGGTCAGGGCTATAGGGTGGCGATAAAATGCCCTGACCAATGAACCTCTCAGTGTCCAAAGCGCTGATACGATCCTGAAAGGTGTCCTGTAGCCAGGAAAACACATCAGCAACTCTATGTGGACGTGCACCATCCTGCATGAACCAGTAGGCGTTGACCATCTGATGAAGTCTGGCTTGGGGTCTGAACTCCTCGACCAGTAGCTGCCTGTAACTTGCACCAGTAACAATTCCATTGATGAAGATGGGTCCAATTATGCGTTATGCATTGATTCCACACCACACCGTCACACGTTGTGAATGCAGAGGTGCATTTGCAACGTGTGACGGTGTGGTGTGGAATGGTATCTCTTCATTCACAACGTGTGACGGTGTGGTGTGGAAATATATCTCTTCATTCTCAATGTGTGACGGTGTGGTGTGAATGATATTTCTTCATTCGCAACGTGTGACGGTGTGGTGTGGAATGATATCTCTTAACCATTCTGATTGGTGGAGAGTATTCGGATGCCACCAGGTGGACATGTGTGTCTCCAAAACCGTAATATTTTTGCATTATAAATAGTTGCTGCTCCATGCTGAGCGACTCCATTTTGAAAAGGAGTTTTCCGGAAATGGTGAGGCGTTTTCAAATTTCAATCTCTATACTGTCCTGTGAAAAAGAAAAAAATACCGCAATTATAGAGTTCAGTGACCTGATGAGAGCACTTTACTTTTTAACACCTTTTTTTCGCCACCTTATTAGCAAGACAGAGTAACGTGCCACATATCAAGTGAAACAATGCAGATCAATTCATCTTGAAACATATATTCCAAGATCAATTCATCTTGAAATATATATTCCAAGATCAATTCATCTTGAAATATATATTCCAAGATCAATTCATCTTGAAACATATATTCCAAGATCAATTCATCTTGAAACATATTCCGAGATCAATTCATCTTGAAACATATTCCGAGATCAATTCAATTTGAAACATATTCCGAGATCAATTCATCTTGAAACATATTCCGAGATCAATTCATCTTGAAACATATTTCGAGATCAATTCATTTTGAAACATATTCCGAGATCAATTCATCTTGAAACATATTCCCAGATCAATTCATCTTGAAACATATTCCGAGATCAATTCATCTTGAAACATATTCCCAGATCAATTCATCATGAAGCATATTCCAAGATCAATTCATCATGAAACATATTCCAAGATCAATTCGTCTGGAAACATCTGTGACCACTACATTTGCTTGACTTATCTTCACCAGATTTCTTCTCTCGTAAGGATATCTAAAGCAGATAGCATACCAAGACAACTCTCATGCACTTTACCATCTATGGAATAATATGACACATGCAGTGCAGAGGATCACTGCCAATATATTGAGGCACATGCCCCAGAATGTGTGTCGCCAGATGCATTGTGTCTCCAGCAAATGTGATAGCACTTCCAGTACCTCCTGTAACTTGCATCTGTGTTCCTGTACATATATAGAAGGTAATCAAACAATTTGTTTTCTAAAGATTATACACCAATGAGCCATTACATTATGACCACCTACCTAATAAGCTATAGGACCCTCTTTTGCCTGCAATACAGCAGCCACTCGGCGAGGCATCGAGTCCGTGAGGTGGCGATGGGTATCCTGGGGTACCTGGTACCACAATGTCAGCAGC
Organism: Macrothele yani; assembly: GCA_039090855.1. Taxonomy (NCBI): domain Eukaryota; kingdom Metazoa; phylum Arthropoda; class Arachnida; order Araneae; family Macrothelidae; genus Macrothele; species Macrothele yani. The sequence goes on from CM077006.1 coordinate 45,155,225, forward strand.
ACGTCCTCCAGTTCCCGTACATTTTGCGGGGGTGGTGATTTAGTGCGAACTTGCTTTTCCAAGTTGAACTACAAATGTTCGATTGGATTCATGTCAGGGGAATTTGAAGGCCAGGGCATTAACAGAAAGTAACCAGCACGTTCCTCGAACCACTCCTTGATGATTCTGGCAGTGTGGCATGGCACATTATCCTGTTGGTAATGGCCATCACCAGCATAGAACATAGTTGCCATGAATGAGTGAACTTGGTCAGCAACACTGTTCAAATACCTGACAGCTGTCAGGGATTGTGTTATTGGAATAATGGGGCCTAAGGTGTTTTGCAAGAAAACATTGCCCACAGCATAACACCCCTGTTGCCAGCCTGCTTCCACCCAACAGTGCATCCAGGTGCTATAGCCTGCGTTGTTAATTGGTGTATCAATGCTCAGCCCTCCACGTGATGCACCAGGAATCTTGATTCGTCAGGCCAGGTCATTTTCTTCCAATCTCGATTATCTTGGGCCCATTTCATGTGTTGTTGGTGATGACGTGCAGTTAGCATGGGGACCCAGCTGGGGTCTTCGGCTACACAGGCTCATGCACAGAAGGCTGCGATGAAGTGTGTGCTGCAACACATTGCCCTGATCACCACTGTTGTAGCGGCGGGGGATTTGTCGCACTGTGGCCCTGTGGTCGATGCGCGACAGTCTCCTCTCCCCTCTGGCATCAGTGAACTACAGATTACACACAGTCGGACAACGGTTCGTCATTTGGCCATCTGTGCACCACTTTTGATACATATTCACTACAGTGGCACATGAACAACCCACGAGCCGCACCGTTTCCGAGATCGTAGTTCCGAGGCACCATGCTATCACAATTTGTCCTTTATCAAACTCTGATAAATCGGCAGCTTTTCCCATTCCAACTCCGAACACTCTACTAACCGAAAGTTAGTCCTCGCTTTGTGTATATACTGCTCTGTGAAACTACACTTGTGCCACCGTTCGGCCTCCAGGCGCGCTCATTTCTCGAGGCTGGCGGTGGTCATAATGTAATGGCTCATCGGTGTGTCTTATATACCATGAAATAAATTTCTAAATTTTGAGTATGAGAACTTTTGAGACACCCTGTACTATTAACTACGTTAGGTGAATTATTTATTTTTAGATTTGATTCTCTGAACAAGGATTTTAAGGAGTTGGTAGCAGATGTCACAGTCAACAGCAATGTGCTTGAGGTTGCCAACCGTACTGATGTCCACCAGAGACTTGAACAACTCCATAATGAACTGAACATTTGTGAAAAAGCCCTCACTGAATATTTGGAAACAAAAAGAAGAGTCTTCCCAAGATTTTATTTTGTATCATCTGCTGATCTTCTTGATATCTTGTCCAATGGCAGTCAACCTAGACTTGTAAGCAAACAGCTTTAATCTTTTTAAGATCTTTAAAGTACACAGTGTGGCAATTAAGTAGTGAGACTGAGTTTTAAAAAATGGAAAAGCAAGAAAACTTACGGAATATATTTTATTCAAATTGTATTCCTCCTGCATTGAAACAAGAAGTGGCATGATTGGCTAATGAAAGGAAGGACTTCTAGAGGTTATTTCCAGGTATGGAGTGAAGAGCTGATATCACAGTTCTTTGTAAAACTTCATTGTCTTGAAAAACTTTTCCTTTTAAAGTCAGCTTTAATGTAGGGAAGAGGAAATAGTCACACAGCAAATCTGGAAAATAAGGGGATGGGGGTGAGTACATGCACTTGTTTTCATGCCACAGAATTTTGTACACTGACTGCTCTGTGTGGAGGTGTGTTAGCGTGAAGAAAGAACCGTTGCCCATTTTTGTACTCAGGCCTGACGTGAACAATCCTTTTCCATAGTCATTCCAAAGTGGATGTGTAAGCATTGCCATTGACAGTCGTACCTTCAGAAATGTACTCATGATGCAGAATTCCCTTGCTATTGTAAAAGCACACAGCATTGTCTTGATTTTGGACTTCTGTAACCTGATCTTCTTTCCCTTGGGTGACTGTGGTGATTTCCCCTGAACACTCTGATGCTTCGTTTCAGGATAATAACGAAAATGCCCTGTCTCGTTACCTGCCAAAAAGCTTTGGAGAAAATTTTGTATTGTTTCTGCAGTCTCCAGGATGTCTTTGCATACTCCCCTTGTGTATGTTTCTGGTCATCTGGCAAAGCATGAAGAACAAAACGAACGCCCCCTTCCCCAAATCTTGTACAAAATTTTTATCAATCATCTCCCTATTAACACCGAGCTCACATTCCAGCATCCTCAAGGTCACACAATGGTCACTTTTTTACGCTTTCCAATCGTAGTCATATTAGATATTTCAGCTAGATAATGCTTACTGTTGCATTTCTATCTTGCTTGACTTTACATTTCCTGCACGTGGTCCGGTTGTCGCTGATGTTATCGTTCCAATCGTCCGTTTCAGGTATAGCTGTTCTTGGCGCTATTCTCGTTTAATGCTGGTTTGCTTCACTAAACTTCGATTAAGTTCTGTTAATACCAACTTTTACCGTTTTCTTTGCTCGAAATACTGGGGTTTGCTAATCCCCGTTGCCATTCTTCGTTCGTCTCGGATACGCGGTTTCATCGTTTCTACCCTGTCGCCATCTATGTTTCCTTTTTGAACATTTTTTTAATACGCTATCTTGTTTGTTTTCCTTTACTTTCTTCTATCTTTGTCTTTCCTCCTTTTCTGTTGTGTTTTTTTTTTTTTTTTGCTCTTTTGCTTGTCTAACAAGTTCTTTCCATAGGTTAGACAACGTGCTCGGGTTGTTCTGGTTACATACTCTATTTTTATTTTTATATATTAAAATTGCTTCTTCCATCCTCAATCGTTTTTCCGATTTTTTATTTCTTTTTAGCAATTTTAGTTCGTCGAATTTCGGGAACGTTTTGTTTTCCAAACAGAACTGTACTAGCGCCGTTTTTGCCTCTTTTTTTTGCCAGTTGGTGATATGTTGCTTCAGCCTTTTTTTTAATCTGTTTTTTGTGCTCCCTATGTATGATATTGGGGGGAGTGTGCTATTGGGATTTCGTACGTTCCCGATTCTTCAAGCATTTTTCCCCCTGTTTTTTTGTTCACCATCATATTCTTTAATGTGTTCACAGACATCCCTAGTTTTAGATCGTATTTCGCACATTGCTTGTTAATTTCTTGGCTGACACCTTCTATGTATGGTAAGGCGCCTATGTATTTCATTTCCTTATCCATATTGCTTCCTCTTCGGCTTTCCTTCCTCTGATTCTTTATTTTATTTTTTGTTTCATTTATCCACCTTTTTATTAATTTATTTGGGTACTCATAATCATGCGCGATCTTTAATATGAATTCCAGTTCTTGGTTCTTAAGCCTATTATTAGAGGTGTGCGTGTATGCCCTCCTTATGAGGTTAATAACGCTATTTTTTTTATGCACATTTGGATGGTGCGATGTGTATGGTATCATTACTGGTATATAGGTATGCTTCCTGAATACTGAGTATTCAAGCTTATTATTATTTTTTTTTACCATCACATCTAGGAATGGCAGACCGTTGTCTACTTCATATTCTAGCGTTAGTTCAATTGATTTACATATTTCCGTGATCTTACGGGCCAGCTCTTGTAGCTCCGCTTTTTTAGCTTAGAGATGATTATGATATCGTCTACAGTTGGTATTAACGGAACCTAATCGAATTTTAGTGAGGCAAATCTGCATTAAACAAGAATAGCGCCAAGAACAGCTATACCTGAAACGGACGATTGGAACGATAACATCAGCGACAACCGGACCATGTGCAGGAAATGTAAAGTCAAGCAAGATAGAAATGCAAAGGTAAGCATTATCTAGCTGAAATATCTAATATGATGAACATATGCACGTTTAAAGGACAGTAGTTTTCTGATGATATCAGAATTAGAACTACGAAGATTTCATTTTTCCAATCGTAGGTTGAAGAAGCGTATATGCGCCAGCTTTGTCCGTCTGTCCGCTAGATAACTCGCGTAAAAATGGTTCGATTTCGATGAAATTTTAGTATGTGGTAGGGGACCACCCGGCGACGAACCCTATTGAAAATGGAAGGAATGGGGTCAAAGGTCAGGACATAAGAGCGGGATCTATTCCATTGCCCTTTTAGTTCATAACTTGTGTAAAAATGGTTCGATTTCGATGAAATTTTAGTATGTGGTAAAGGATCACACAGGGACAAACCCTATTGAATAGGGGCAAAATGGGGTCAAAGGTCAGGACGTAGGAGCGGGATCCATTCCTTTGCCCTTATAGTTCATAATTTGTGTAAAAATGCTTCGATTTCGATGAAGTTTTAGTTTGTGGTAGGGAACCACCTTGGAATGAATTCTATTAAAAATGGGCAAAATGGGGTAGGTCAGGACATAAAAGTGGGACCCATTCCATTGCCCTTATGCGTCATAACTTATGTAAAAAATGCTTTGATTGTGACAGAACTTTATCCTGTTGTTCCAGAGGTACACTGAACCGGCTCTGTTGAATATCATTTAAATGGGGTCAAAGGTCAGGACACAGGAGCAAGATTTATTCCACAGCAATTATCCTAATAACTTGACTAAAAATGCTTCTATTGTGACAAAACTTTAGTATGTTGTTCCAAAGGTATACTGAACTGGTTCTATTGAATATAATTAATCGAAATGAGGTGAAAGGTCAGGACACAGGAGCGAGATTTGTTCCACTGCCGTTATTAAATAACTTGACTAAAAATGCTTCGATTGCAACAAAACTGTATCATGTTGTTCCGGAGGTACACTGAACCGGTTCTGTTGAATATAATCAAAAAGGGGTTAAAGGTCAGGGCACAGGAGCGAGATTTATTCCACAGCTATTATCCTCATAACTCGACTAAAAATGCTTCTATTGCGACAAAACTTTGTAGGTTGTTCTGGAGGTATACTGAACCAATTCTGTTTAATATCATCGAAATGGGGACAAAGGTCAGATCACAGGAGTGATTTATTCCACAGCCATTATCCTCATGACTTGAGTAATAATTTGAGTAATGATTTCTGGTATGTTGGAAAGCGTATCATAATCAATGCATTGCATGATTTTACTAACTTGTTATTTTTTCTGGAACTTCCTCAATCAGTTCAGACGTGCGCACTGAAATCGGGCACCCTGGCCTTTCATCATTTTCCAAATCTTCCCACCCATCCTTGAAACGTGCATACCATAGCAATATTTATGCACAAGATAGGCAGTTAGTTCAGTGTACATCATGCAACAATTCAACTGTCTCAGATGTTGTTTTACCAATTTTCAAACAGAACCGGATATATGCTCTCTGCTGCATGACAAAGCAATAACAAGTGTCCTTTCACCGAATGATGTCATGAGCGTAAATAATCATTGCACAATTCTTACACAAATGCTGTAGCCACCGCATAGCTGATAAATGACTTATAAAAAAGAAACGGCCTTCCTGACCTGTGTGTTTTACAGGGATTCTTTTTTTAAATGTCTCATTACTGAATTGCTGCACTGTGAAGCATGCTTTCTAATGCAACTTTTGACTTTAACTGAACTTATTGTAAGGATCACAACAGGTACCTAATTCAACTATTTGTTACTTTTTTGAACGGAGTTACTAAAAGTTACTTTTTTAAAAAGTCACTAAAAGTCACTTTTAGTTACTTTTTTTGTCATCATCAGTTACAGTATGCAATCCTCATAGTAAGTAAGGCACTTTTCTGGCTTTAAATTTGTAATTTCAGTTTTCTCTTAAAGCACCCATTAATTCCTCTCATTTAATCTCTTACATCTCAATTCTTCAGTTTGACGAGCCTAGAATGTACAGTATTGCAATAACACAACAGCTTAGGTATGAATGTAAATTTATTATTCAAATTGTTTTATATCAATGTCCTCTTACCTAATGTTACTATGAACTGATCCAATGATGAAACATTTAAGTCACCTGTTTAAAATTTGTTATATGGTGTTTTATATAATCTGAGGATCTCTCTTTTCTAGCTCCTTTTTTTCCTTTCCACATTTTCCTACATTTTTTTATATATTATATTGGGTATATAAATAAATTTTGAAGGATTTGATGTGAACAAAACACGTTGTTGGAGAACAGAAACAATATTTTAATATTAATCAAAGTATGCTCCCTCTGAAGCTACAACTTTACCCCATCTTTCGAGCAGTGAACGTATGCCCCAAAGGAAGAATTCCGGTTCCTTGGAAGAGATCCAGTTGTCCAGCCAATTTTTGATGTCTTCATAAGAACTAAACCGTTCTCCAGAAAGTGCTTACTGCACGACCGGAACAAATGGTAATCTGATGGCACAATATCTGGCGAATATGGCGGGTGGGGTAGAACTTCCCAGTCGGATCCTTCTAAGTACTTTTTCACAATTTGAGAAACCTGTGGTTTTGCGTTGTCATGCTGTAAGATGACTTTGTTGTGTCTATTCTACCATTCCGGCCGTTTTTGCGTGAGAGCGCGTTTTAAACGCATTAATTGGGTTCGATACCAATCACCAGTAATAGTTTCTGACGGTTTCAGCAGTTCATAGTGGATCAGACCCTTCTGATCCCACCAGATACACAGCATTATCTTTGACTTTGAACCATGGATATTGCATTTTGGTGTTGAAGGACCTGGTTCACTTGACTTCACCCATGCTTTCTGCCGCTTAGGGTTATCATACCATATCCATTTCTCATCAGCAGTAATAATACGATGCAAAAAAAACTATCTTTTTTTGCCTTTGAAGCAGCAATTTGCAAATGGTTTTTCGACGTTCAAGGTCTCTTTCCCGCAAAGCATGTGGAACCCAATTCCCTTCTTTTTGCACCATTTCCATGGCAGCTAAACATTGTGAAATGCATGGTTGACTAACATTTAATGCTGCTGCAAGTTCTTTTTGGGTCTGGCACCGATCCTCGTCAAGTAAAGCTTCCAATTCGGCATCAGCAATTTTTTTGGGTGGTCCAGAACGTTCTTTATCACTGACATCGAAATCGTTCCTTTTGAATCGTCTAAACCAATACTCACATGTTTTTATGGATGGGGAATGTTCACCATAAATTTCTGACATTAAGCGATAGCTGTCAGCAGCACTTTTCTTGACAATAAAGTAATGCACTAACACTTTCTGCAAATGCTGTTTTGTCAGGACGAAAGTTGCCATTTTCCATCGAGTAAAACAAATATTTCTTCCCACCTCAATTGAACGTCGTATACTGACTCTGACAGCTGGTGTCTCGTACTGCGATATCACAGTATTTCGGGTCTGGTTCATTTGCCCGACGTTTACTTCACCGAAGGGTCACTTGACCGAAAATCACTTCACCGAAAAAATTGTTTCACCGAAAGATCACTTGATCGAAGCGTTCATTTCACCGAAGGGTCACTTGATCGAAAGGTACATTTCACCGAAGGGTCACTTGATCGAAAAGTTCATTTCACCGAAAGGTCTCTTTACCTAAAAGTTCATTTCATCGAAAGGTCATTTCACCGAAGGGTCAGTTTATCGAAAACGCTAGATTTCATTACAGGATCTGTTGAAGCATGGTGCAAGTTTGACAGACAGACCACCGAAACGTTAGGGGATCATACTCAAATTGCACTTTTGATTTCTCCGTGTCACAGAGAACGCAAAGATTTAGTTTTAAGGCAAAAATAATTAATTTTAAGTCCCTATGCCTCGGCCTAGGCCTTTTTAGCAAGTTTTATCATGTTCATACGTTTTTCATAAAAATCATGTTCAGTCCTCATGTTCATAAATAGTTTACATGAAAAGTCAAGTTAATAACGTTGCACATTTATTCAGGCAAAAAATAATCAATTTTTGGGCCGTAGGCCTCGCTTAGGCCTTTTTAGCAAATTTTAACCGTGCGTGCTCATGTTCATAAGGTTTACATAACAACTCAAGTTAATGATGTTGTACACTTATTTAGGCCAAAAGAATCAGTCATAAAGCCCACGGCCTCGGCTTAGGCCCTTTTAGAAAATTTTAATCCTGCATGCTCATATTTATAAGGTTTACATAAAATGTCAAGTTAATAATGTCGCACATTTATTCAGGCAAAAAGAATCAATATTAGTGCCGTAGGCCTCGCTTAGGCCTTTTTAGCAAATTTTAACGGTGCGTGCTCATGTTCATAAGGTTTACATAAAAAATCAAGTTAATGATGTTACACATTTTTTCAGGCAAAAAGACGTAGGGCTCGCTTAGGCCTTTTTAGCAAATTTTAACCGTGCGTGCTCATGTTCATAAGGTTTACATAAAAAATCAAGTTAATGATGTTACACATTTTTTCAGGCAAAAATAATCAATTTTAGGGCCCTAGGCCTCCGCTTAGGCCTTTTTAGCAAATTTTAATCGTGCGTGCTCATATTTATAAGGTTTACGCAAAAAGTCAAGTTAATAATGTTGCACATTTATTCAGGCAAAAAAGAATCAATATTAGGGCCGTAGGCCTCGCTTAGGCCTTTTTAGCAAATTTTAACCGTGCGTGCTCATGTTCATAACGTTTACATAACAACTCAAGTTAATGATGTTGTACACTTATTCAGGCCAAAAGAATCAGTCTTTAAAGCCCTAGGCCTCGGCTTAGGCCTTTTTAGAAAATTTTAATCCTGCTTGCTCATATTTATAAGGTTTACATAAAATGTCAACTTAATAATGTCGCACATTTATTCAGGCAAAAAGAATAAATTTTAGGGCCCTAGGCCTCCGCCTAGGCCTTTTTAGCAAATTTTAATCGTGCATGCTCATATTTATAAGGTTTACGCAAAAAGTCAAGTTAATAATGTTGCACATTTATTGAGACAAAAAAGATTCAATTTTAGGGCCCTAAACCTTGGGTTAGGCCTTTTTAGGAACTCTAAACGAATTTCGCGAAAACGTTCCATGTAAGCCAAGCGAGAATTGGGCTTTAATTTGAAGAAATTAATTGCCGATGATCCGAGGTACACTTGGTTTGAGGGAACTGTACCCCGAACTTCCGTAGTATTATATTCTGTGCCGCTGGAGTCTGTCAGTGTATCCAGGATGTTCCCCTTGAAGTGTCTGCGAAGTCCGTGAGCTTTGGGAGGGGGCTTTTCCCCAAAATGTTAAAATGGACGTAGAGCTGTAAACATTAGAACCTTGCTTTATATAATGATTCTGTACACGATCACGAATTTTCAGGAGGGTGGGACGAATTCACCCTCCCCCAAGTTTCTAAGAGCGCAGACAGGTGTTCAAGGTAAGGGATTTGCTCGCAATTTCTATGCTTCATGTTGTGTTTAGTGCCAAACTATGTATGCCCTTCCCCCTCCCCCAGAAATTTGGTGAAGTCTGTAAAAGGGATACGAGGTGCTTGGTTTTGAGGGCTCTACCCCCAACTTCCGTAATTTTATATTCTGGACCTCTGGAGTCGGTCATCAGTGTATCCTCGGTGTTACCCCTGAAGAGCTCTTGGAAACGGGGGGGGGTTCAGTTTCACTCCACATTCCTGAAAATTCGTGGTCGTGTACAGAAGCATTATATAAAGCATGGGTCTAATGTTTACAGCTCTACGTTCATTTTAACATTTTGGGGGAAAGCCAAACCCCCCCCCCCCAAGATGACGGACCTCGCGGACGCTTCAAGGGGAACATCCTGGATACACTGACAGACTCCAGCGGCCCCGAACATAATATTACGGAAGTTGGGGGTACACCCTCCCAAAACTAGGTGTACCTCGGATCCTCTGCAATTTTTTTCTTCAAATTAAAGTGCAATTCTCGCCTCGCTTGGCTTACATGGACCGTTTTCGCGAAATGCGTTTGGAGTTCCCAATTCAGTTCTCAATATATGCCCAGAAACGGCAATCTTTAACCCCCCCCTCTTGATTTTTTTAACTTGACATTTTATGTGAACTTATGAACAAGCAAGATTAGAATTTTCTAAAAACGCCTAAGCTAAAAAAAAAAAAAAAAAGCCCTAAGGGCAATAAAATTTATTCTTTTTTGCCTTAATAAATGTGCAACATTATTAACTTATTAACTTGACATTTTATGTAAACTTATAAACCAGCAAGATTAGAATTTTCTAAAAACGCCTAAGCTAAAAAAAAAAAAAAAGGCCTAAGGGCAATAAAATTGATTCTTTTTTGCCTGAATACATGTGCAACATTATTAACTTGACTTTTTACGTAAACCTTATGAATATGAACACGCACGATTAAAATTTGCGATAAAGGCCTAAGCCGAGGTCTAGGGCCCTAAAATTGATTATTTTTGCCAGAAAAATGTGTAACATTATTAACTTTACTTTTTATGTAAAGCTTATGAACATGAGCAAGCACGATTAAAATTTGCTAAAAAGGCCTAAGCTTAGCCTACGGCCCTAATATTGATTCTTTTTTGCCTGAATAAATGGGCGACATTATTAACTTGACATTTTATGTAAACCTTATAAATATGAGCACGCACGATTACAATTTTCTAAAAAGGCCTAAGCCGAGACCTAGGGCTTTAAGACTGCTTCTTTTGTCCTGAATAAGTGTACAACATCATTAACTTGAGTTGTTATGTAAACCTTATGAATATGAGCATGCACGATTAAAATCTGCTAAAAAGGCCTAAGCCGAGGCCTAGAGCCCTAAACTTGATTCTTTTAGCCTGAAAAGTGTGCAACATCATTAACTTGAGTTTTTAGGTGAACCTATGAACATGAGCACGTACCGTTATTATTTTCTAAAAAGGCCTAAGCTGAGGCCTAGGACCTTAAAATTGATTCTTTTTGCCTGAAAAAAATTGCAACATTATTAACTTGACTTTTTATGTAAAGCTTATGAACATGAGCAAGCACAATTAAAATGTTCTAAAAAGGCCTAAGCTGAGACCTAGGGCCCTAAAATTGATTCTTTTTTGCCTGAAAAATTGTGTAACATTATTAACTTTACTATTTATGTAAAGCTTATGAACATGAGCAAGCACAATTAAAATTTTCTAAAAAGGCCTAAGCTGAGACCTAGGGCCCTAAAATTGATTCTTTTTGCCTGAAAAATTGTGTAACATTATTAACTTTACTATTTATGTAAAGCTTATGAACATGAGCAAGCACAATTAAAATTTTCTAAAAAGGCCTAAGCTGAGACCTAGGGCCCTAAAATTGATTCTTTTTTGCCTGAAAAAATGTGTAACATTATTAACTTTACTATTTATGTAAAGCTTATGAACATGAGCAAGCACGATTAAAATTTGCTAAAAAGGCCTAAGCAAGGCCTATGGCCCTAATATTGATTCTTTTTTGCCTCAATAAATGTGCGACATTATTAACTTGACATTTTATGTAAACCTTATAAATATGAGCACGCAGGATTAAAATTTTCTAAAAAGGCCTAAAACGAGGCCAAGGGCTTTAAGACTGATTCTTTTGGCCTGAATAAGAGTACAACATCATTAACTTTAGTTTTTATGTAAACCTTATAAACATGAGCACGCACGGTTAATATTTTCTAAAAAGGCCTAAGCTGAGACCTAGGGCCCAAAAATTGATTCTTTTTTGCCTGAAAAATTGTGTAACATTATTAACTTTACTATTTATGTAAAGCTTATGAACATGAGCAAGCACAATTAAAATTTTCTAAAAAGGCCTAAGCTGAGACCTAGGGCCCTAAAATTGATTCTTTTTTGCCTGAAAAAATGTGTAACATTATTAACTTTACTATTTATGTAAAGCTTATGAACATGAGCAAGCACGATTAAAATTTGCTAAAAAGGCCTAAGCAAGGCCTATGGCCCTAATATTGATTCTTTTTTGCCTCAATAAATGTGCGACATTATTAACTTGACATTTTATGTAAACCTTATAAATATGAGCACGCAGGATTAAAATTTTCTAAAAAGGCCTAAAACGAGGCCAAGGGCTTTAAGACTGATTCTTTTGGACTGAATAAGAGTACAACATCATTAACTTTAGTTTTTATGTAAACCTTATAAACATGAGCACGCACGGTTAATATTTTCTAAAAAGGCCTAAGCCGAGGCCTAGGGCCCAAAAATTGATTCTTTTTTGCCTGAATAAATGTGTAACATTATTAGCTGGACATTTTACGTAAACCTTATGAATATGAGCACGCACGATTAAAATGTTCTAAAAAGGCCTAAACCGAGGCCAAGGGCCCTAAAACTGATTTTTTTTTTTTTTTTGTCTGAATAAGTGTGTTTACATAACAACTCATTAAATTGAGTTGTTATGTAAACTTCATGAATATGAGCTCGGGGATTAAAATTTGGCAAAAAGGCACAGGTCTATCTATGACTTATAATTAATGTTATATTTCGAAAAACCTACTTATGGGGAGGTGTTTAAAAGAAATTAAAAGTGTATTTTTTATACAATCCAATAATGTTTAGGTGACCAGTTTTTTAAAAACCAGCACCATACTCCAACAGATCTATAACAACAAAATTCTAAGTTTTCGATAAACTGACCATTCGGTGAAATGATCTTTCGATATAATGAACTTTTAGGTAAAGTAATCTTTCGGTGAAATGATCTTTCGATATAATGAACTTTTAGGTAAAGTAATCTTTCGGTGAAATGAACTTTTCGATCAAGTGTCCTTTCGATGAAATGAACTTTTAGGTGAAGTGATCTTTCGGTGAAATGAACTTTTCGGTCAAGTGACCCTTCGGTGAAATGTACCTTTCGATCAAGTGATTTTCGGCGAAGTGATTTTCGGTCAAGTGAACGATACCCCAGTATTTCCACCTTAAAATACATTCGAGCAGTAATAAGTATGACACCGAACGGAAATCCCTCAAAACTTATTTATATACCCAATATAATTAATATTATACACAGTGTGGCAAAGAATTTTTAAGACTGGGTCTGTAAAATGAAATAGGAACAAGAAATTATAATTTGTTTTGATTTGTTATTCAAAATAAGTCCCTCCGGCTTCAATACACTTATTGCAGTGATTTAATAATGATTCGAATGCATGTTCCAGTTCACTTTGCGGAATTGCCTCCAAAGCACGCATCGAAGCTGTTTGTATGGTCGAAATATCATCAAAATAACGCCCTTTTAACGTCATTTTAAGTTTTGGGAATAAAGAAAAGTCACAGGGTGCTAAATCAGGCGAATACGGTGAATGATTCAACACACAGACGTTATTTTTTGCCAAAAATCTACGAGCAAGAAGTGAGGTGTGATGGGGTGCATTATCGTGCAACAAACACCAACTGCTTTCATCCCGATATTCTGGACGAATGCAACGAATTCTGCCCATCAAACACCTCAAAACATTTAAATAAAACTCACCAGTAATTGTTTGCCCACTTGGAACAAATTCTTTGTGGATATATAAATACCCTTACTATCAAATAATGTAATGAGCATTGTTTTGATTTTCGATGGAACTTTTCTTTTTTTTTTTTTTGGCTTGTGGTGAATTTTTTTACTTCCATTCCGCACTTCGTCGCTTTGTTTTAAGGATCATATTGAAAACACCATGTTTCATCACCTGTAATAACCGATTTTAAGAAGTTTGGATCATTTTCAGCGGCTGAAACGATCTCTCTGCAATGTGCACTTCTCCTTGATTTTTGTTCATTGGTTAACGTGTGTGGAACAAATTTAGCACAGACTTTTGTTTTGCCCAAATCTTCGTGCAGGATGGTTCAAATCGTTTCTTTGTTGATGTTTAAAGACTCTTCCATTATTCTTAGTGACGCACATCGATTGTTTGCCATGAAATCATGCACTTTTCAATAATCTCAGGTGTCCTAGATGAACTTGGTCTTCCGATAGGCTTATCATCTTCTAGCGTATCTCTTCCGTCCAAAAAACGTTTGTGTCACACAGAAACATTTGACCTACTTAAACAAAACTCACCGTAAACTTGTTTCATCATTTGGTATGTTTCCGAGGCACTTTTACCAAGTTTTGCATTAAATTTAATAACAGCCCTTTGTTCCATCTTAATAATTCAACATGAAAAAAATTTTACTTCTCTAATGAACGGCCATTTTGTTTGAATTGCTTTAACAACTGTGCAGTACTTTTGGCAGAAAGCAAGCAGATGGTCACGGTTTATAACGCATTCGCGATTACACTGGTGGTGCCACCGTAGGCTGAAATCTAGCGCCAGTCTTAAAAATTCTTTGACGCACTGTGTAATAGTCATCAAATATTTTTTCAACATTAATTTTCTTTTTCAGGTAGAGCATTGTACATCCCATTTTTAGCTGACATTATGGGGAAGTGTCATTTTAAGAGCGAGTGGTTGCAGAAAACTGATAAAAATGGATGTTTGATTTCAAAATGGGCTAGGAAAGAAAGTGAATCCCAACTACGGTGCCTAGTGTGCGAGGTTACTGTGAGTGTTGCAAAAGGATTTCAGTCAGTTGTTCAACATTATAAAGGGAAGAAACATTGTGAAAACATAAAAATTAAACTTGACCATTTACAGCTGAAGTTAAGTGTTAAGCAAGACAATATTAATAACCTTCCAGCTTCTGGACCATCAAATCCAGATCCATCAACATCAAAAGTTTCAAGCTCAACATCATCAGCAACTTCTGGAGGCTCATCAAAGTTAACACAATTAAACTTGACCATTTACTTCAGTTGTCCAATTGTACAGTGTCACAGATGAAGCCTCTAAAGCAGAGCTCATCTGGACCATGACAGTGGTTGCAAACAATTACCCTCCTATTTCAAACAAAAATATTGTTTCTACTTTTCAAGCCATGTTTTCTGGGGGTGTGCCAGAAGGATTTTCCCTGTCTCCAACTAAGATGTCGTACTTAATTAGTGATGCGTTGGGACCATACTTTAGAGATCTGATGCTCTCTGAAGCACAAAAACAATTTTATTCAGTCCAGTTCGACGAAACAACAGACAGTAAGGGCAAGAAAGAGCTACAGATCACCATAAAATATTGGTCGGCTACTAGGGGTGAAATAGTTACTCAACACCTTCAGACCTTTTTTATAGGAAGTGCAAAAGCTGCTGTTTTGAAATCTTTTATTTGTAAAGCTCTTGATCAGGGTTCCCTCAGTACTAAACAACTTGTTATGATAGGTAGTGTTGGACCAGTAGTGAACCAAAAGGTTTTTCGTCTGATCAATGAAGAACTGATTGCTGATAGTGGAAAAGGTTTACTGTCAGTGGGAACGTGCAACTTACATAACATAAACAATGCTTTTTGAAGGGTTTGGAGGTCTTTGGGTGTGATGTTTCTGATTTGGTAATTGCTGTCTATTACTACTTTCATGGTTGTCCTTCTCGTCGAGAAGAGTTTCTTAAGTCAAGATTTGAAAGCAGTCCCGAAACACAACTTCATTAAGCATGTGCCGTCACATTGGCTGACACTTGAACCTGTTGTGAACAGAATCCTTGAACAGTGGCCAGCTGTAGTGAACTGTTTCTTGGAGCACATTCCACGACAAAAGTCAGTGGTATATAGTGCCTCTTACAAGAAGATAGTTTGCTATCTAAAGAAACCTACAATGAAAGCAGAAATGTTCTTTATTGTTTCAAGTACTCAGCTGTTTCAGAAATTCACTTCACTTTTCGAAAGACAAGAGCCATTGATACATATTTTGTACAGTGAGATGGACTCCTTACTTTTTATCGTAATGGGACTTGTATGTAAGATGGAGAGCATCAATTCTGTTGTTGAGGGCCATACTCTGGTAGAAAATGCATTTCGATAAGTGCAATCTGCTCCCATCAAATGACATTAATTGTGGAAGTTCTGCTCAAACCGAACTTGACAAAGTAAGTGCAAGGGATCAGATAGAATTTAAGTTATATGTTTTGAAACATTATGTAGCACGTGGTAGCTATATTGTAAAAAATTAGACCGAATTTTGAAACACTTCAAATTCCTACAGCCCTCGGAAAGTAAGCAGGGAACAAGTTTAGATGATATTACTAAACTTGTAAATCATTTTCCTGGAAATACCAATGTCGATATTTTGACAGATGAGTGGAAGCTACTGCATATTGAATCTCTTCCACCTTCCCCTCCTGATCTGCGAATAGACCATTACTGGCTTACTATCTTCCAGCTCAAAAACTCAAGTGGGACGGACAAGTATCCCACATTGCAGCATTTTGTTAAAATATGTCTCTGTGTGTCTCACGGAAGTGCGGATGTGAAAAGAGGGTTTTTGCTTTCTTCTCGAATTTTAACTGAAGAGAGGGCAAACATGAGCGAGAGAATGCTCAATGCCAGACTAAATGTTGTAGATGGTTTGAAAGCTATTGAAAACAAGCCAGCTAATGTTCCTATTTTGAAACACCTTCTTGGTCTTGCTCACACTGCATACAAGCACTATAACGAATACTGCGAGGAAAACAAGAGAAAACTTTACAAAGAACAGAAAAAGAATGAGGAAGAGCGTAAGCGGCATGCTGCCAAAAGAGAGAAACAGGAAGATATGAAAAAACAGAAAGCAGGCATAAAGGAACTTGAAAAGAGATTGAAGAGTGCTCGCAAAGACGCTCGTAGAAAAAAGAAGTGGGAGACCAACTATTTGAAGAAGCAAATAAACGACTAAAAGAAGCAGTACAGAAAAAAGACTATAAGGAAGTTCATCTGGCACAAGCCATGATTGAAGATGTTCAGTAGGTCAGAGAAGATGAAGATCAGCACCAAAACAGAGCTGATACTTTGGAAAAGAGGCTTCAAAAGAGACGTTCAAGCCTTATTACTTCTTTTTTTTTTATAAGAAACCAAAATTAAGTTAGGTTGGCGTTTTAGGTTCCTAACTGATCAGATTGTCAAACTTTGTATGTAATTATTACGTTTTTTTGTGAACCATTGTTTGTACTGATATCTGCAAAATTATAATCATTAATGTTTGTAACCATTAAACAGTCATAAAGAAGGCCATACCCCATTCATAATCCAAGTTGAAATTAATGAAATGAACCTAAAAGCCAGTATGTTTGTACTGCATATTTGTGATTCGTCTTCTGTTACCACTCAGATTGTTAAGTTCTTCAATCAGTTTCAAAAAATGTGCTATTGACTTTTGCAAAATCATTAATTTTAACGATGGTAATTTCCGGCCAAATTTGGCAGGGGTTATTTTATTAAAAAAATAAAAACTTGTATAATTTGTTGTTTAATGTTTTTGTGTTGCCTGTGTTTTGTTATATTCCAAATAATTGTTTGTTTGTGGTCACTATTTTTCCCAAGTTAGTCACTTTTTTTGGTTGAGCTGGTCACTATTTCAACTATTTTTAAAGCTATATAGTGTTGTGATCCCTATTATTGTCAGTATTTTGTTTTTCAAATCAGTCTCATTACTGAATTACCACACTGTGTAGCATGCTTTCTAATGCACCTTTTTAACGTAATCTGAACATATTGTCAGGATTTTTTTAAAATCAGCCTCATTACTTAATTTTTGCACTGTGCAGCATTCATTCGAATGTGTATTTTTAATTAATCTGAATATATTGTCAGGATTTTTTAAAAATCAGTCTCATTACTGACTTGCCACACTGCAAAGCATGCTTTCTAATGTGCCTTTTGACTTAATCTGAGTATATTGTCACTTTGTCTTCAGTCTCTCTGCAGCCATATCTCCACCTTGAAGTTTCCTAATACTTTGTGTAGTATTTCAGCACTGAAGCACTGTCATTTTAGCTGTTCTTCATGTAGCATCTAATCAAAAAACATAACTATTGCATCACGCAGGAGCAGGAATTGAACTCACATCTCCCAATTTCTGTTCTGAAGAGATGCTACATGGAGAGCTGTTAAAATAAAGATGCTGTTCTAAAATAATATGCTTTGCCATGTACTCTGATATGGTTAATTATTCATTGATATCTGTGATAGTTCCTGAAATTTTTAACATCTGAGGTGAATAATGAAGGTGTCTGAGGAACTAGAGATTCTTGACCTGGATTCAACCATGAATTGGAATGTTCATTGGTGTTATGAGGAAGCATTGGATGCTTTGAACAGCACAAAGCTGTAGTTAGTTAATATCCCTACGCTGAGCAATAATTGCTTAGTCCCAGTTACTTGGGAATTCATTGTCCTAAGTGTGGGGTATAGTGAACAGTTAAAATGAAGGCACTGAAATTTTATGCTTATACTCGTATTCTTCACCATTTGCTTGAGATGAGTTATTTTTCATTGATTTCTGTAATGGGGTCTGAAATTGATTATCAATGGCGGTGGGTCATTATGGGCTTTCAGTGCTAAGCCCCGCATGAAAATGAGAGAAAAAAAGTTTTCTCTTTTAATTGGAAAAATTTCGAAATAAAATCCGTATTAGTAACCAGTGCCCAGATTTTTGAATGTAAATGTGAGCAACTACAATAGTTAAGTAACTAGATAACACATTACAGCCTTCCATTTCCACATACTAGAGCGCTCTGAATATTGCATGGGTCAGAGAGGTGACTCTCATCAACTCGTCGCCTTGGCGCCCTTCTCGAAGCTTTGGAGAACAGTAAAGAATGAGCAGATGTGCGCTGAACTGTGCATGCATAAAACTGTCTTTTGGGGCTGGTCACTTTTCTGTTTAACAGTAGCAATTGCTCTCCCATTGTCTGATAGTGAGCAGCTGATTTCGTTGATTAGGTAGGTAGTTTTAATGTTTTGGTTGATTGGCGTATTAGTCCCAGTACCACATTTTCAAAGAATAAAGGAAGCAAAAGAAACTTCTACATAATTCTGAGACATATCCATGCATTGGCTAATAATGTATTAGTCCCAATAGACCAACCACCTTACGTAAATTGGCTGATATATCATGCACTGTCATCATGACATTGTGACTATGTTCTCAAGGGAATAAGATTATTCCCAGTAGTATTCCAGAATACTAATACGTGCAAAAAGTTCTGAAACTTTTTGAATATTTGCCAAATGTCAGTGAATTACGTCATTCCCCGCTGAGGCGAAGAGCATGATGTGACCGACCAGCCATAACCGGTTTGATCCAGATCCAACATGTACAGTGTATGTGCATAGTTTGTGATTACAGGCATTCGAGGCTCTCCATCACGAGGACAACGATGTTGAATTTTGAACAGCGTTCAAGTGTAAAATTTTGTGTTCTGCTTGAAAAATCTTTCGCTGAGACTTTTCAGATGATTAATTCAGCGTACGGTGAGAGTGCCATGAGTTATGAACTAGAGTTTATGAGTGGCATCGGCGATTCAAAAATGGGCATCAAAGATGATGAGAGGTCTGGACGACCTTCAACATCCACAACGAATGAACAAATCGCCATTGTCAAAGAAATTGTGAAAAATGACCGTAGAAAAACTGTTGCAGCGATTGCAGAACTTGCCAGCATCTCAGTTGGAAGTTGCCATGCCATTTTAACAGAGAAACTGGGCATGCATCACGTGTGCTAGCAAATTGTTCCCAAAAACCTGACACAAGAAAAAAATGGATGAGCGCATGCAAGTTTGCGGGGAAAACATCGATGCAGTGGATTCAGATCCCAATCTCTTGAATCGATTGATCACTGGCGATGAGTACTTTCTGTATGACCCCCAATCCAACCAACTGTAAAAAGTGTGGAAATCACTGTCGTCACCATGACCAAAAAAGTTCAAGGCTGATCGCTCCGAAGGAAAGGTCTTGTTAACAGTTTTCTTTGATTGCAAGGGTGTTGTACACAAATAATTCCTTCAGCATGGTCATACAGTCTTTAAAGAAGAGTACACGAACATCCTGAAGCGTCTCTGAGAATCAGTGAGACTCAAACGACCCAATCTTTGGAAGACTAACTTGTGGGTACTCCATCCACGATAATGCACCGGCTCACAAATCCCATCTAGTGTCCGATTACCTGTCCAAACATCACATTCCCGTTCTTCCACAACCAGCTTATTCCTCTGATCCCTCCCCATGTGACTTTTTCCTTTTTCCCCAGATAAAGAATTTGTTTAAGGGGTGACGCTTCTCAAGTTCTGAAGAAGTGCAACAAGCTGCGACGGAGGCACTGGAGGATGTGGCAAAAGAAGGCTTGCAATCTGCATTTAAATCTTTGTATGAATGTTGGCAAAAATTCATAGTTGCACAGGGTAACTACTTCAAAGAAGACACTACATAAACAGGTATTATCTGTACTCATTCTTTTTTAACATAAAAAGTTCCGGAACTTTTTGAACGTAGTAATATATTACTGAAATTGCCAAAAATGCACTGCAGGTATGTTATTGCATTATTGCTTGATAAAAGCATTCGCAGTAGGGAATACTTTTTTTTTTTATTTTCTGTTCATGACTTCTCTGTTTTTTCTTTCAGTGTGTCCCCACTGATTGTTTCTTCATTACTCAGAATAAGCTCACTTACATCTGCCTTGTCTTATGCACTTTGATTTCCATCAGTATTACAGTACCTATGTAGTTTCTCAATCCAAGAAGATAAGTGTAGAGGTGCCTTAGTAATTAAAAGCAGTAATGGTAGTTTAAAGGATGGTAGATTTCATGCTACAATGTTGTGGTCGAAATATTATAAAATCTTTAAAAAGGATTGACACATCCCACTTCTGAAAGCACTTTGAGGCTGCCAGGTGCATTTCGCTCTGTCACTTGGTGCATTTTAAATCCATCAGAGATGATATCTTTAGTATTCTTTTTTTGTATTTTCTTTGATTATGTTATTTGTTTTCATGTGTTTCATAAAGTGATTGGTGTGCTGGTATCACAGTTATTAATTTTGTTTTTCTCTATAACACCAGCCAACTAAAAATAAGACATTGCAGTAAGATCATAATAGTAAAAGCCTATATGATCTTACTGCATTTTTTATGCTGTGCTGCAGTTTCTATATTTTTCCTATCTGGTTCAAGTTGATTTTTGATACAAAAATAACAAAAGTTGTTTTATTTTGTTTTTAACTCCAGTTGTTAATATGTTCAGTCAGCCTCTTGCAAATTTATTTTGTGCTGGCAACATAATGTTGTGTTGTGTGAATGTCTTGTTTTTAGTTGGCTGGTTCAAACACTGGCATTTTGTAAATTGCTAACAATACTTTGTCTTCTAAAACAGTTTTATTTGATGTCTTGGACATTTTTACCTGTACATATTAGCTATGACAGTTTTGCCTGTACATATAATATTAGCTATTTTTACAGACATTTTTTGCAAAGTCTGTAACTTCTTCAAACAACTTTTTCAAGAATCACTTTGCTGTATTGTGTTTATAAAACACTTTTCCAAGTTCTCTAGCCAGTGGTGCTTATTTTATAGAATTTCCTGCAGTCCGGGAATTTTCGCCATTTTTTAAGAAATTTTCTACATTTTTCTCTTGAAAAAAATTAAAACCTAAGTCAAAAATTTATTTTTATTTTTGTATTTGAAGGTAAGCAGCACTTGAAGATAATTATGGGAGATTTCAATGCAAAAATAGGGCAACGGCAACAGAATGAAACTTCAGTAGGTAAATTCGGTCACGGCAACAGAAACCAGCGTGGAAATACTCTCGTAGAGTTTGCAGAGGCAGAAGGGTTTTTCATCTTGAACTCCTTTTTCAAGAAAAAGCCACACAGGAAATGGACATGGAGACATCCAAATGGGACAACAAGTGAAATTGATTTTATTATGTGTAACAAAAAATTCGTCATAGAAGACTGCAGTGTGCTAAACAAGTTCAACACAGGCAGTGACCATAGATTGGTGAGATGTAAGATGCACCTCAACACTAAACTCGAACGTAGCAAGCTCATAAGACAAACAAAATGTATTGACATAACCAACCTTAAAAAACACCATAATACCTTCAAATTGGAACTGAAGAACAGATTCTCTGCTTTAGAAGGCCTAACATCGGAAGAAGTGGATATTTCTGAAGTTAACAGAAAAGTAACCAAAGCTCTTATGGAAACAGCAACAAAATTAGCTGGGCCTAAGAACAAATTGCATGTGAACAAATTATCAGGAAAAACCAAAATGTTGATGCAAAAAGAAGAGTGATGAGGACAACTAAAGAAGATGTGACTTCCAAAGTGGAATATATAGAGCTATGCAAGACAGTACGAAAAAGTATCACTGAAGACGTAAGGAAATTCAACTGTGAACTAGTAAGGAAAGCAATTGAAAACAACCAAAGCCTAAAGATAGCAAAGGGACATCTCAGTAAGGGGAAAAAACAGATTATGGCACTGAGAAAAGAAGATGGTCCTGTAACAAGAAATAGAGGCGAAATTTTGACAAGAGTGAAAGATTTCTACTCCAAATTATATGAAAGGGATGATACATGTACTCCAGACATCATGAAAGGTACCAGTACCAGAGTTCTTCCAGTCCTTCCAGCAGAAGTTGCACATGCAATCAAGAACATGAAGCGGGGAAAAGCTCCAGGAGAAGATGGAATTACTGTAGACATCATACAAGAAGCAAGTGGAGAAATCGAAACAGTACTCGCCCAAATTTTCACTCGATGCCTTAATGAAGGGAAAATTCCTGAGGATTGGAACAACGCTACAATGATCTTGCTACATAAAAAAGGTGACATTGAGGATCTCAGGAACTACAGACCTATCAGCCTCCTATCAGTGGTTTATAAAATCTTCACTAAAGTTCTTTCACACCGCTTGAAGGTGACACTGGACATGGCTCAACCGAGAGAACAAGCTGGATTCAGGAGTGGCTACAGCACAATAGATCATATCCACGTACTGAGAGAACTAATTGAAAGAGCGAGGGAATATGAACTTCCATTGTGCATGGCTTTTATCGATTATGAAAAAGCCTTTGATTCGGTGAAACCATCAGCAGTTGCAATGGCTCTGAAATCCTGCGGTATTGAAGATGCATACATTAATATTATTAATAACATCTATGAAAATGCAAGTGCAAAGATTCGGCTGTTTGAAAATACAACACACATAAAAATTGGAAAAGGAGTGAGACAAGGTGACACCATATCTCTGAAGCTCTTTAATGCCACATTGGAAAATGTCTTTCAATCACTGAACTGGGAAAACAAAGGGATAAAGATTAATGGAGATTATCTAACCCACTTTCGTTTTGCTGATGACGTAGTCATTTTTGCAACTACTCCATCAGAGCTACAGAGTATGATCCAGGAACTTGCTGACAAGAGTAAAGAAGTGGGATTAAAAATGAACTTTCAGAAGACAAAAGTGATGTACAATGCTTTTACAAGAAATGAAGATTTATCGATTGATGGAGAAAAGCTGGAGATAACAGACACGTACGTTTATCTTGGACAGCAGATATCAAGTGAGGGTCACATTGGTGAAGAAATTAATCGGCGTACAAAACTTGCCTGGAGAGCTTTTGGAATAAACAGCATAATTTTCAAGAGCAATATGCCATTATGTCTTAAAAGAAAAGTGTTTGATGAATGCATCCTTCCAGTGCTTACGTATGGTGCAGAGACGTGGACCTTAGCTAAAAGAGACATACAAAGGCTGCAGACAACTCAAAGAATCATGGAGAGGTGCATGCTTGGTGTAACCAGGAGAGATAAGAAGAGGAACACGTGGATCCGAAAAATGACAAGAGTGGAAGACATCATGATCAGAGTTAAATCCCTGAAATGGCAATGGGCTGGACATACTGCCAGAAGGACAGATCATCGATGGACAGCCGAAATTTTAGATTGGATTCCAAGGGACAGGAAAAGACCCAGAAGAAGACCACATGGAAGATGGGTGGATGAAATTCGAAAGTATGCGGGAGTGACATGGAGGAGACTGGCACAAGACAGACCGTTGTGGAGGAAACTCGGGGAGACCTTCGTCCAGCAGTGGATTGATAATGGTTGACAATGATGATGATGATGATGATGATTTGATTTTTAAGAGTGTGGGGCTTTTGCAAGTACAAAGATTGTGGCAAGTCCTAAAATTCCAACATAAAATCTGTCTACACCAAAGCAGGAATCTGGATGCAGTAAACGTAAATCACAGGATCTGCAGTAAAATAAAAACAAAATAACTAATTTTTTTTTCTTAAACATTAGGAACTAAGAAGTTTTGCCTTATCAGCAGCATTAATATGTTCAACAGACATAAATACAGCTCTGCATTCATTGAAACATTTTATTCAACTGCAACTACTAGTTTATTCCATAGTTTTACTCACACCAAAAACTTCACTGTGAATTTATAGAGGCTATGGCTTATTATGGGAATATACAAGTCATTCAAAGTACAAACTGAACAAACTTTATCATATACATTTCATAGTATTTTCTGCACAAGAAAATACACCATTGACACAGAGCAGTCATCGGTTATGTAAGTTGCTTTTTTATTTTTTTCTCAGTGTTTTACTTTTTATATGTATTGTAACTTTGATGGGTCAACACTAGAATTTTTCAGTCAATAAAATTTCATAAAGGCCACTGTTCTTTAAAAAACTATCAGAACTTGGGAAATAAATTATGAATGTAGCACATAAATATTCTGACTTTTTTCCCTCCAATTTGGGTTTGGTTTCAGAAAATTTGATTTCACAAAATAATCACCCCATTTTAGCAGTTTATGCTGTCTTTGGGAGTTGGGTCCTTGCATTGGCAAGAAATTGAAATTCTTAGTGCTGAAAACGAATTGATATCACAAATGTATGTATTTATACAGGCCACTTGCTACCGAACCCAGCATTTCTTTAATAATATTAACACTAATGGAAGATATTGCAACGAAATTTGAAGTGGACTTACCTCATTTCGTGCGAAATGTGATGACATCACAACATGTGCTGGAAGTGGCCACCATTTGTGTCTAGACTGCATTGAACCTAGTGCGCCATATTGTGGAAAGTCCTTGCCAGTACGTCTGCCGTCACTGCCTGAATTTCTTCAGTGATGTTTGCTTTCAAGGCATCTATGGTTCACGTTTTTTTTTTTTTTTTTTTTTGCTAAACTCTTCCTTTTAGATATCCCCATAAAAAGTAATCAGGAGGCGTCAGATCGAGCAAGCATGGTGGCCCTAGACCCTTCAAAATGATGCAGTTGCCAAAAAAGGACTGAATTTCAGCCATACTGGTGTGTGATGTCGCTCCATCATGCTTGTTATATCCAATGG
The DNA here is from genome assembly GCA_039090855.1 of Macrothele yani. Taxonomy (NCBI): domain Eukaryota; kingdom Metazoa; phylum Arthropoda; class Arachnida; order Araneae; family Macrothelidae; genus Macrothele; species Macrothele yani. The sequence continues at coordinate 45,180,240 of CM077006.1, forward strand.
AGAGTTCTTTGTCGTCCAATTGATTGACAAAGGTGTTGAAGATTTCCATATATGCAGCTGTTGTGATGGTTGTATCGAAGAAGGTGGGACCAATTATGTGGTGCTGGGTCATCCCACACCAAACACCAATTTTCTGTGAATGAAGGGGTTCTTCATGTATCGCGTCGGGACTTTCACTGGCCCAAATACGGGAATTTTGAAAATTGACGTATCCAGACAGGTGAAACCACACCTCGTCTGGGAACCACGTGTAGTCCAGAATGCTCGGATTTTCCTGAAGAAATGTCTATCAGTATGTCACCTGTGTTCACGGGGTCAGGCTCTTTCAGTTCGTGGACCACGGAGGTACGGTACGCATGAAGCTTTGCTTTTTTCACAGCACGTTGGCAAGTGCTTTTGAACAACCCTGTTTCCTGTGAAAGTCGGCAAAGTGACTTCCTGGGAGACGCAAGTATTCAGCCCTTTCCATTATGGGTTGTTTCCTCGGACATTTGTGGACTACCTCCTGCCTGGTTTTCTTATAAAGTCTCCTTGGTTTCCAGTTTCTTCGACAATGCCCAAATGGTGGACTTGCTTGGCAGATGTCTGCCTGCAAACCTCACCAGGAATTGCTGTTGACAAGACTTTATCGATTCTGTTTTCCAATAAGTGCGAACAATAAACACTCGCTCCTCCAGAGTATACCGATACATTTTCACACGTACGCAAACAAGCACAAGCACTCACTATCAACAACCATATTGTGTAGACATGCTCAGCGAAATGGCATAACAAAGCAGTAGAGAGGCGCGTACGGCTGGCTGGTGGACAGCTCCTCAGTGGCGCCACACTTAGGAATGTGTCTGCCACTAAGGAGCACTCTTGTGGCTGGCGGACAGTGCCAGGTTCAATGCTGTCTGGGGGCAAATGGTGGCCACTTTCAGCACATGTTGTGATGTCATCACATTTTGCATGAAATGAGGGAAGTCCACTTCAAATTTTGTTGCAATATCTTCATTGGTGTTAATATTATTAAAGAAATACCGGGTTTGGTAGCGAGTGGGACACCCTGCAGTTATGTAGAAGTAACTGAAGCATTAAATTGAATCTTTTACATGGTTTGAAGTTTTTGTTCTTTATGTGTTTCGTGGTGCATGAATTTTTTTATCACAAACTGTTCTTTCTATTATTACTGACTGTGAGGTTGTATTTTAAAAGTGCTGCTTCATTTTTTAAGCTTTTATCATTTATATTTCCATTCTAATATTTCTTTACAGATCATGCGCCATCTGCCAAAATTATTTGACTCTGTCTGTCAGTTGATTTTCAATACACCTGATGATGAGGATAAGACTGTAGTTGGCATGGTGAGCAAAGACGGTGAAGAAGTAATGTTCAACAGCCCCTGTCAGTGCATTGGGCCAGTAGAAATATGGCTGGACCGTTTACTTCAGGAGATTACCAGTTCTATACATGTTTTATTAGGTGATGCAGTGGTTACATATGAAGATCGACTTCGTGAACACTGGATGTTTGATTACCCAGCACAAGTTGCTCTTACAGCAGCACAAATTTGGTGGGCATCTGAAGTTGGCTCAGCACTTTCTCGACTCGAAGAAGGATATGAAAATTCCCTGAAGGAGTATAACAAGAAACAGGTTTGTAGATTTTGTATATATATACACACCGACAAGCCAAGAGCCAGAGTATTATGACCACCTGCCTAATATTATGTTGGTGTTCCACGTGCCACCAAAACAGCTCTTACTTGGTGAAGCATGGACAATACAAGATTTCTAGAGGTTTCTTGTGGTATCTGGTACCAACATGTTACTGGCAGATCCTTTAACTCTTGTAGGTTACCTGGTTGAGCCGCTGCAGATCAGATTTACTGTTCCAACATAAATCACAGATGTGCGATTAGATTGATGTCTGGGGAATTTGGGGACTAGGGCAATTCCTGAAATTCAACTTCATGTTCTGCGAGCCATTCTTGAATAATCAGGGCAATGTGGCAGGGCACATTATTCTTCTGAAGGAAGGCACTACTAGATGGGAATATCGTTTCCATGAAAAAATGGGACGACATATATATATCATCATCATCATCATCATTGTCAATCATTATCAATCCACTGCTGGACGAAGGTCTCCCCAAGTGTCCTCCACAACGGTCTGTCTTGTGCCAGTCTCCTGCATGTCACTCCCGCATACTTTCGAATTTCATCCACCCATCTTCCATGTGGTCTTCTTCTGTGTCTTTTCCTGTCCCTTGGAATCCAATCTAAAATTTCGGCTGTCCATCGATGGTCTGTCCTTCTGGCAGTATGCCCAGCCCATTGTCATTTCAGGGATTTAACTCTGATCATGATGTCTTCCACTCTTGTCATTTTTCGGATCCACGAGTTCCTCTTCTTATCTCTCCTGGTTACACCAAGCATGCACCTCTCCATGCTTTTTTGAGTTGTCTGCAGCCTTTGTATGTCTCTTTTAGTTAAGGTCCACGTCTCTGCACCATACGTAAGCACTGGAAGGATGCATTGTTCAAACACTTTTCTTTTAAGACATAATGGCATATTGCTCTTGAAAATTATGCTGTTTCTTCCAAAAGCTCTCCAGGCAAGTTTTGTACGCCGATTAATTTCTTCATCAATGTGACCCTCACTTGATATCTGCTGTCCAAGATAAACGTACGTGTCTGTTATCTCCAGTTTTTCTCCATCAATTGATAAATCTTCATTTCTTGTAAAAGCATGAACATCACTTTTGTCTTCTGAAAGTTCATTTTTAATCCCACTTCTTTACTCTTGTCAGCAAGTTCCTGAATCATACTCTGCAGCTCTGATGAGGTAGTTGCAAAAATGACTACGTCATCAGCAAAACGAAGGTGGGTTAGATAATCTCCATTAATCTTTATCCCTTTGTTTTCCCAGTTCAGTGATTGAAAGACATTTTCCAATGTGGCATTAAAGAGCTTCGGAGATATGTTGTCACCTTGTCTCACTTCCTTTCCAATTTTTATGTGTGTTGTATTTTCAAACAGCCGAATCTTTGCACTTGCATTTTCATAGATGTTATTAGTAATATTAATGTATGCATCTTCAATACCGCAGGATTTCAAAGCAGTTGTAACTGCTGATGGTTTCACCGAATCAAAGGCTTTTTCATAATCAATAAAAGCCATGCACAATGGAAGTTCATATTCCCTCGCTCTTTCAATTAGTTCTCTAAGTACGTGGATATGATCTATTGTGCTGTAGCCACTCCTGAATCCAGCTTGTTCTCTCGGTTGAGCCATGTCCAGTGTTACCTTCAAGCGGTGTGAAAGAACTTTAGTGAAGATTTTATAAACTACTGATAGGAGGCTGATAGGTCTGTAGTTCCCGAGATCCTCAATGTCACCTTTTTTATGTAGCAGGATCATTGTAGCGTTGTTCCAATCCTCAGGAATCTTCCCTTCATTAAGGCATCGAGTGAAATTTTGGGCGAGTACTGTTTTGATTTCTCTACTTGCTCCTTTTATGATGTCTATAGTAATTCCATCTTCTCCTGGAGTTTTTTCCCGCTTCATGTTCTTGATTGCATGTGCAACTTCTGCTGGGAGGACTGGAAGAACTCTGGTACTGGTAACTTTCATGATGTCTGGAGTACATGTATCATCCCTTTCAGATATATATATATAAGGTCAGGTGATGCGTAACATCACAGCCTCTCCTTGACAAATGTCAACCCCGCCTTCTCGTGGTGCATCCTGTTCCTACTAAAGGGGCTCTGACGACCGCCAATAGCGGTATAACTATACCATCGGGATTAGAGGAAATTCTATCCCACACTCACCAACCCGCTTGACCAGCGTGGTGAGTTATGGCCAAACCCCTCCAAAATGACTCCACAACTTAAATCTTGGCCCTCAGTCTCCGGCAGCTGGAATGTACCTGGCCAAGGCAGCGGCCAGTGCGACATGAAGGCAGAGGGTGCTAAGAATCCCCGGAGGACCGGACTAGGCTGCCATCTGATGCTGACCTTGGCAACGTACAATGGACGCTCCCTATCTTCTGATTCAAGGCTTCTTGAATTGGAAGAGGAACTACAGAGGATCAAGTGGGACATCGTGGGGCTAAGTGAGGTAAGGAGAAAAGGAGAAGATCTCATCGAACTGAAAAGTGGACATCTCTTCTACTATCGTGGGACAGATACTGGCAGAACTAGTGGTGTTGGATTTATAATAAACAAGAAACTGAAGGATAAAGTTGTGGAAGTTGAAAGTTCCTCTGACAGAGCTGCACGGCTTGTTATCCAACTCTCGAAAAGATACCAGGCTCAGATTATTCAAACTTATGCACCCACCACAAGTCATCCTGAAGAAGAAATTGAAGAATTTTATGAGGAAATTTGTCATCTAAATAATAAAGGTAAGCAGCACTTGAAAATAATTATGGGAGATTTCAATGCAAAAAATAGGGCAACGGCAACAGAATGAAACTTCAGTAGGTAAATTTGGTCACGGCAACAGAAACCAGCGTGGAAATACTCTCGTTGAGTTTGCAGAGGCAGAAGGGTTTTTCATCTTGAACTCCTTCTTCAAGAAAAAGCCACACAGGAAATGGACATGGAGACATCCAAATGGGGCGACAAGTGAAATTGATTTTATTATGTGTAGCAAAAAATTCGTCATAGAAGACTGCAGTGTGCTAAACAAGTTCAACACAGGTAGTGACCATAGATTGGTGAGATGTAAGATGCACCTCAACACTAAACTTGAACGTGGCAAGCTCATAAGACAAACAAAATCTATTGACATAACCAACCTTAAAAAACACCATAATACCTTCAAGTTGGAACTGAAGAACAGGTTCTCTGCTTTAGAAGGCCTAACATCGGAAGAAGTGGACATCTCTGAAGTTAACAGAAAAGTAACCAAAGCTCTTATGGAAACAGCAAAAAATTAGCTGGGTCTAAGAACAAGTTGCATGTAAATAAATTATCAGGAAAAACGAAAATGTTGATGCAAAAAAGAAGAGAGATGAGGACAACTAAAGAAGATGTGACTTCCAAAGTGGAATATATAGAGCTATGCAAGACAGTACGAAAAAGTGTCACTGAAGACGTAAGAAAATTCAACTGTGAACTAGTGAGGAAAGCAATTGAAAACAACCAAAGCCTAAAGATAGCAAAGGGACATCTCAGTAAGGGAAGAAAACAGATTATGGCACTGAGAAAAGAAGATGGTTCTGTAACAAGAAATAGAGGCGAAATTTTGACAAGAGTGAAAGATTTCTACTCCAAATTATATGAAAGGGATGATACATGCACTCCAGACATCATGAAAGATACCAGTACCAGAGTTCCTCCAGTCCTTCCAGCAGAAGTTGCACATGCAATCAAGAACATGAAGCGGGGAAAAGCTCCAGGAGAAGATGGAATTACTGTAGACATCATACAAGAAGCAAGTGGAGAAATCGAAACAGTACTCGCCCAAATTTTCACTTGATGCCTTAATGAAGGAAAGATTCCTGAGGATTGGAACACCGCTACAATGATCCTGCTACATAAGAAAGGTGACATTGAGGATCTCGGAAACTACAGACCTATCAGCCTCCTATCAGTAGTTTATAAAATCTTCACTAAAGTTCTTTCACACCGCTTGAAGGTAACACTGGACATGGCTCAACCGAGAGAACAAGCTGGATTCAGGAGTGGCTACAGCACAATAGATCATATCCACGTACTTAGAGAACTAATTGAAAGAGCGAGGGAATATGAACTTCCATTGTGCATGGCTTTTATTGATTATGAAAAAGCCTTTGATTCGGTGAAACCATCAGCAGTTACAATGGCTCTGAAAACCTGCGGTATTGAAGATGCATACATTAATATTATTAATAACATCTATGAAAATGCAAGTGCAAAGATCAGGCTGTTTGAAAATACAACACACATAAAAATTGGAAAGGGAGTGAGACAAGGTGACACCATATCTCCGAAGCTCTTTAATGCCACATTGGAGGGTGTTTTTCAGTCACTGAGGTGGGAAAACAAGGGGATAAAGATTAATGGAGATTATCTAACCCACCTTCGTTTTGCTGATGATGTAGTCATTTTTGCAACTAGCCCATCAGAGCTGCAGAGTATGATCCAGGAACTTGCTGACAAGAGTAAAGAAGTGGGATTAAAAATGAACTTTCAGAAGACAAAAGTGATGTTCAATGCTCTTACAAGAAATGAAGATTTATCGATTGATGGAGAAAAGCTGGAGATAACAGACACGTACGTTTATCTTGGACAGCAGATATCAAGTGAGGGTCACATTGATGAAGAAATTAATCGACGTACAAAACTTGCCTGGAGAGCTTTTGGAAGAAACAGCATAATTTTCAAGAGCAATATGCCATTATGTCTTAAAAGAAAAGTGTTTGATCAATGCATCCTTCCAGTGCTTACGTATGGTGCAGAGACGTGGACCTTAACTAAAAGAGACATACAAAGGCTGCAGACAACTCAAAGTAGCATGGAGAGGTGCATACTTGGTGTAACCAGGAGAGATAAGAAGAGGAACTCGTGGATCCGAAAAATGACAAGAGTGGAAGACATCATGATCAGAGTTAAATCCCTGAAATGGCAATGGGCTGGACATACTGCCAGAAGGACAGATCATCGATGGACAGCCGAAATTTTAGATTGGATTCCAAGGGACAGGAAAAGACCCAGAAGAAGACCACATGGGAGATGGGTGGATGAAATTCGAAAGTATGCAGGGGTGACATGCAGGAGACTGGCACAAGACAGACCGTTGTGAAGGAAACTTGGGGAGACCTTCGTCCAGCAGTGGATTGATAATGGTTGACAATGATGATGATGATGATATATATATATATATATATATGTCGTCCCATTTTTTTTTCTTTCTACTTTCTACATTCAGTTTGCTACTTTTTATCCTTTTTTTACTGATACCTGTCAGTATATGAGTTTTACTATGTTGTTTTTGGAATATTAGTTGAAAAATTGTTATTGCATTTGTCTCTTCTTAATAGTATATATATAGAGAGAGAAGCGATGGATCCTTCTTGCCAGCAGGGTACTGTTCAAGCTGGTGGGGGTAGCATTCTAGTCTGGGTACTGTTTGCGTGTACTGAAATGGGGCGCCTGGTACGTGTGACATCGTCCCTCACAGGTCAACGTTACCGGGATATCTTGGACGACCATTTGCTCCCGTTTGTGCGTCTTCAACATCCCACTGGGGACCTCATCCTGCAACAAGACAATGCACCGTGCCATCGCTCCCGAATTGTATCTGAATGGTTCAATGAACACTCCACCAACGTGACGTCGCTTCCTTGGCCAGCTAGGTCACCTGACCTCAATCCCATTAAGCACATCTGGGATGCTATCGAGAGAGATGTTCGAGACTCTGACTCCCCCTCCATCAAATCTTCGTGAACTGTGGGAGCTTGTTCAGGGGTCGTGAATCCGTATGGCTTCCCAACGCTTCTGGTGTTTTGTTGAGTCCATGCTGAGACGAATCGCCGCGGTCATCAGGGCGAAAGGTGGTGTTACACATTACTAGACAGGTATCTCTAACTCAATTGCTCTTCAGTGTAAATATACATCTTCAGGACCTCAGGATTTCAAATATATTATGACTTCTGTGTCTTGACAGAATCAAAAGTTTTTTCAGAGTCACTAAAAGCCATACATAGTGAAATTTCTCAACAGCACAGCGATTTACGTGATTGCATACGGAAAGTAATGAGGTATTCTTTTCCATGTTTGGAAGCAAGAAATTTCATAGTTTCAATTTGTTCGCTTATCATATTAGTAGCATTTATTCCTGCAGGAATCCTGCTCTGGGTGCAAAAATATTTCATAATTTTTGTTTATTTAATTATTTATTTATTTTGGAAGTACTTTCGAAGAACACGCAGAAAGCCGTGGTCAAAAACGGATTTGTGTACCTTTCTGACCCATGGAAAGCCACGATCTAAAACGCTAACCAATCCATCGGTAAATTCCGTGGGAGAATTCAGGGAAGTCCAACCCTATTATTTACTGACCCGCATATAAGCCGACTCCCCAACTTTGAAAGTAGGATTTCTTCCAAAAACTTTTGGCTTATATGCAAGTATATAACGGTATATTTTCTGGAAAATAATTTATATACAGATTAGCAGAGGAGTAATTCTCTTACTGTCAGATTTGTGAACTGAACACTGGTGTGTCATCAGTATAAGTTATGAGAAAAGTATAATTATGTCCACATTTAAGGAAAAGACTAACTTGACTAGCAGCACCATCTTTGGTTACATGTCCCATCAACAGTATGCCTTTCAGTTAATTATGGTGAGGACAAAATATAATAAATGAGGAATACTATGATACATGTTGATGACAGAACTCAATAATAATGATGAAATACCATAATAAAATACAGGGCCTTTATAATTAAAGTTCCACTTTGAAATGGCCATAAAAGGAAAACTACTGGACGAAATGTTACCAAACTTCGTAATAGTTAACAGGAGGTCATGGGATTTTATTTTCCGCAAAACAAAAAAATTAGTTCCAAAACTCACCACCAGCATGGAAGGGCGCTGTATGCAATATTGGGAAACGAAAGAAGACATAACGACATCAGTTGTAAATGTGTGTAATCGTGTCGAACACGAAACAGTGTGCGGTGTTTTATACAAATACGCAAAGCCTCGTCAACGGCTGACGGCAGGAGGAATGCAAATTAGAAGTACGCAAATGCGCTGTACACATCATAGGATATTATTTACTACCCATAGTGCTTTGCAGAAGTATCGTACCGTCAGACGACTACGCCGAGGCCCAATGACACCGCAGGGTTTGAGGAAACTGATGGCAAAGTTTGAAGCCACAGGTTTGTTATCTGTTGCACCTGGGCGGGGACGAAAGACGGTTGCTGTGGAAACCGAGGAGGCTGTTGCATTAGCAGTAGAGGAAGCAACTATGGAAAGCACACACGGGACTTGCAGCGTAAGTGCTGTTGCACGTCGCATGGACTTACCATTGAGTACCGTATACAAAATCGTTCGTAAAGTGCTGCTGTACTACCCATACAAAATCAAACGTGTTCAACAACTGGAACAGAACGATCCTCCAGTAAGAGAATCTTTCGCGTTGGAATTCCTTGTACGGATGGCGGTGGATGAACAGTGGCCATGGAACATTTTGTGGACGGATGAGGCCCATTTTTACCTCAATGGGGATTCGAACACCCATAATTGCAGGATTTGGGCCAAACAAATCCCTCATGCTATCCACCCAGTTCCATTGCATTCTACGAAAGTCACCGTTTGGTGTCGTATGACACCTCGTGTCATAATTGGACCGTTCTTTGAAAAGCAATCGCCAGCTGGTCCCGTGACTACCACTGTGACTGCTGTTCGCTTAGAGTCGATGTTACGATGTTTCGTGATACCGGAACTTCAGGAATGTGGCATTTTAGACACCACAATTTTTATACAGGACGGGGCTCCACCGCACATTGGTACATGTGTGAAACAGTTACTTCAGCAACATTTCATGGATGACCGGATTATCAGCCGCCACTTCCCCATGGCTTGGCCACCCCGGTCACCAGATCTCAACCCCTGTGACTTCTGGCTCTGGGGTTACCTCAAAGCCACTGTTTATGGTGATAACATCCAGAATTTGGCGGAATTGAAAACTGCCATTCACCGACATGTCCGTAACATTCCTCCTGATATGCTACGAGCTACTGTTGAGAACGCAGCACTGCGATTTCACTTGCTTTCTGAAAATGGTGGCCGCCACATTGAACATAAGTTATAACACGTGTTCAACACGATTACACACATTTGCAACTGATGTCGTCATGTCTTCTTTCGTTTCCCAATATTGCATACAGCACCATTCCACGCTGGTGGTGAGTTTTGGAACTAATTTTTTTGTTTTGCGTAAAATAAAATCCCATGACCTCCTGTTAACTATTATCAAGTTTGGTAACATTTCATTCAGTAGTTTTCCTTTTATGGCCATTCCTAAGTGCAACTTTAATTATAAAGACCCTGTACTATAATGGCTGTTCCTTTACATCTGAAAGAGCACACCTACTTAGTTGAAAACTTGATGAGAGAATAGAGATTCAGCCAAATAAAAACAAAAAAACAAAAAAAAAAACAGTAAAATGAATTACTATAAAAATACTGAGTATATGATTTTAGCTACTGGAAATTCTTCTGTGTTAATTGTCACCAATAAACATGCACTTAATAACCAATATGCAAGTATTGAGTACATACCTAATTTGTAAGTTTACTTACCAATGATATCTCAGATGCTTTAACTATATTTCATGCATGTAGTATTGTGCAACCAAGAGGTTCACATATGTTAATAAGACTTAAAAATTTAAAGCAGCATTTACGTTTAAAAACTAATGATACAAGTTACTAAACTGATGATTAGAGAATTTGTATCATTAGTTTTTTAGCGTAAATGTTGCTTTAAATTTTTATTTCAAGTCTTATTAACATATGTGAACCTCTCGGTTGCACAATACTATGTGCATGAAATGTAGTTAAGGTGGACGTCAAGTAATTTTGCTTCCTATACTTCCAATGGAAAAACTTTTGTACACATTTCCTTCACAATTAGTGTGTTCCCAGGGAAGAAAATTTGAACATCGATAAAAATAACTTCATATTATAACTTGGAATACTTAATATTTTCTAAAACATAATCATAATTATATTACAATTCAATAACTTTTCCTTTGGTGGTGTTGAAACCAGAAAAAAGATGGTGCGACCTGTACTTTGATGACGTCAGTAGAAAAAAAAAATGTTGGATTGCATAATTATGGTTATGTTTTAGAAAATAGTAAGTATTCCAAGTTATAAAATGAAGCTATTTTAATCGATGTTTAAATTTTCATCCTTGGGAACGCATTAATTCAATTGTGAAGAAAATGTGTACAGAAGTTTCTCCATTGGAAGTATAGGAAGCAAAATTACTTGACGTCCATCTTAAAGCATCTGAGATACCATTTGTAAAGTAAACTTACAAATTAGGTATGTACTCGATACTTGCATATTACTATAAAATGTTTTGTAGAAGTTTTAAATTCAGGGTTGTTCTTTGGAAGGCAATAAATTTAGTTCTTTCAAAGGAAAGTGTAAAAGAGCAGTATTATTTCTAATAATAGCTAGGAAATTTTAGTTAATTATAGTTGTACAGTGTGATTAAAATATTCTATAGTGTTGAGTCCTGTTATTGTTACAGATGCAACAGCTCAATGTTCTCATTGGGATGCTTCTTGGGGAATTAACACCTGGAAATCGACAGAAAGTGATGACCGTATGTACTGTGGATGTCCACGCCAGGGATGTTGTTTCTAAGCTTATCAGCCATCGAGTCGACAATGTAACAGATTTTATTTGGCAATCACAACTGCGCCACAGATGGGACTCTCTTCTCTTGGAGTGCTACATCAATATTTGTGATGCTCAGTTTAGTTATTATTATGAATATTTGGGAAACACTGCCAGGCTTGTGATCACTCCCTTAACTGACAGGTAATGGATGAACATTTGCTTTGTTACAACATATAAATTACATGCTCTATGAATTATACGATGTACTTTTAAATTTCTTATCTAATTCAGCACAAATCTTTCAATCTTAGTAAAAGAAAATGAAATTAAAAATTATTTTCATGGTATTTTTTGAGTCAAAAATTGCATTTGGAATATGGGGAAAAAACAAAAAGGTATTGTTCATTTAACCAAAAGATCACTTCACTGAAAATCATTGGATTTCCCTAATTGGAGTTGTATTTCAGTTGTTTTCCAGTTGTTCCCACTTACATTTGACCAGAAAATCGTAAAAGTGTCCTAATTTCTTAATGATAAAGGGATATTAAAACATATTTTTGGGCACAATTACCGAAGTAGAGGAAAATATAGAAACACTATATTTATTTATGCACATCAACTTTATGGCTATCAAAGTAAATGTGTTCCATGTGACCAGCTTTCTTCATGCACGGTACAATTCAGATCATATAATAAAATACAGTTTCCAACAAACTAACCCTTTGGTGAAATGATCTCTCAATGAAATGAACTTTCAGTGAAACAACCCTGCAGTGAAACATACCTTTCGATCAAATGATCCTTTGGTGAAATGATCTTTTCAGCGAAGTGATTTTCAGTCAAGTTACCCTTTGGTGAAGTAACTGTGAGACAAATGAACTAGACCCAAAACAAATATGTGAACAAATGGAATGTATAATCCATTTACTTTTATTTTGTTTTATTTGATATATGTATTTTTAGAACACATTGTGTTCCACTATAAAGGTTTTCAACTGGCATCTCTGAAGTATGAAAGGCTGAAAAAAATATATTTTATAATTACTACTTTTTTTGGTGAGATTTTATTTTGATGCTGTTTAAGGTTGGGAAATAAATTGATTTGCCTTTGTATTTAAGAAGAGCGCAAGACTTTTCCTTCATCCTTTGAAAATCTCTCCAGTGGAAGATATAATTCCACATTTTTAAGCTGAAATCTCATAATTTGATACACAATTGAGGTTCATTGTGGATATCCTTCATAAATCTTGTTGCTTTCGACATTTTTCTCTGTTAAAATTTTTTAACGAAAATCTTAGGCATAGAGTATTTATATAGATCAACATCAGCAGTTTGCTAAGATTGGTACAATTCCAGATTTAAGTAATTGCATTGTAGCAATAATGTTATCATACAGAACATGGTAAGGTTCAGTTAGTTCTGTTCCTCATGTTTTGATGTGCATGAGCTTTGGATAGGGGTTAGGTAACCGTGTGTGTGTAAGCCAGTTTTAAAATACTCATACAAAAGGTTTAAAATATGGAATTCAACTTGTACAAAATCAGCTTTGAAGCACTGGATACCTAACAACATCACTGGAAGCAGCATAACATACCAAAACGCCTGACAATGTTATCACCTAGGGGCAAGGAGTGTCAGATTATTATTATTTTTTATCAAAAATACAAAGACCGATGAGCCAGCAACAAATTGAAAACTGTGAAAACTGAGGAAGTGAAACAAAAGTAAGATAAAATGTTGAAATCAAGGTAAAAGCACAGCAAGCCTTTGTCTAATGTATTTCAGAACAGCTCACTTCATCCATTGTCAGTGCTGGTGGTCATACTTGCATATTACAGTGCTAAAACTTGTGAAGAGAGTTGGTGGATTTGCCCACCAGGACACTGGGGCATATCTTTGGGGATGACTTGAGAAATGGCCCACTTTTTCATATTCTGTTTGTCTTGTTTTTTTGGAATGAACAAATAATAATATTTATTTATCAATAATAATTCTGGTCTTCATTTGAGCTTTATTTCTGTCTGAAAAGTTACTTCCTTAAAAAAGCAAAACAAAAAGTTCCTTCCGTCTATATGTTGGGCATTTGTTTGGAAATGACATAGCAAAATCTCTGTACTTGTATGAGAAACATGCCACCAGACCAAGCATGCTGTTGCAAATTAATTAAAGCAAACTTGTTCTTCTTAGCCTGTTAACACCCACTTCAGGGTATAGGTTTCCCCAGTCTTTTCCAACTTCTTCGATCCTTAGCCTCAGTCCACCATTTATCACCTCTAAATTTCTGAAGGCCATCTCTCCAATGTTCTCTGGTGCCCCCTTCATCTGTTTCCATCTCTTGGTTGCCAATCTGTTATTAATCATGTTCAGTTTTCAGTCTTCCGACATGTCCAGCCCATCTCCACTTTGATTCTTTTATTATTTTTATAATATCTATTATTTCTGTTCTTCCTCTTATAAGTTCATTTCTGACTCTGTTTCTTCTTGTTATTCCCAACATTCTTCTCTCTAACTTTCTTACTGATACTCTTATTTTTTCACATTGTCACTTTGTGATACTCTGTTTCACTTCCATAAGGAAATACGGGGTTAATACATGCATTGAAGATTTTCCTTTTTAAACACAATGGAAAAAGAAACTACAGTAAGACAGATGTAAGACATGGAGCCCAGGGTCATTGATATGCCCTACTGGCCTTTTGTAATCTTGAAGAAGACTGTAGTACCTGTTGTGATGCCTGTCATCCCCACCTTCTTATCCACAGACTGATACAAAGTACAAAGCAATTTTCCTGCATTAGACATGAAAGACTTTTTAGCACGTCTTTTGTAAAAAAAGATTGTGCTTATGTTATCGGTTTGTCTGTCCGTCTGTACCCACGATATCTCTGCAACTATTAGTCCGATTTGAAAAATTCTTTTTGCATTGGGAAGCTTGAAATATAAGAATGATGATCCTTTCTTTTTTTTTTTTACGATGTACAATTTCGCCATTAGAGGGCGTAAATATGCAGATGATGTTGAATTCAAAAATACGTTTTATTCCACATATTTGCTTCTAAACATCCGATTGAAAAAATTCTTTATCTTTCAATTCCATATATGTTGAAGAGTATTTTAGATATAGTTACTTTTCCAAATTACACATAGATTTTCCGCAAGGGGGCATAAAAGTAAATTACATTTTTCCCAATAACTCTGCTTCTAAAGCACTGATTTGAAAAAAAAATTCTTCAGCGGATACACCTTTTGATGGAAAATCTTTTGCATATAATTTCTAATTTTTGGTAAAGAATACTTTGGCCACCAGGGGGCGTAAGTGTTAATTTTTGCTTCTGATGTATTTGCCATGAAATCTGAGCTTCTAAAATATTGATTGAAAAAATTATTTCGTGGAATGATGCCACTCACATCAATAAACCTTTTCAAAATATTTTCTTCTTAAAATATTCCACAGTTTCTCCGCCAGGGGGCATAGATGTATATCTTATTTTTGCCAATATCTCTACTTCTAAAAGTCCGATTTGAAAAATTTCTTCTTTGTTGGATAGTGTTTTCAGTGTGATATGTTTTTCATATAATTAAAAAATTTTCAAGTAATTCATACACTTTCTGCTAGGGGGCGTAGAGGTAAATTGCGTTTCCCCCTATATCTCTGCTTCTAAATCTCCGATTTGAAAACTTCTTTCTGCACCAGATACAGCTCCTGATGGGAAATCGTTTGCACATAATTCCTAATCTTTGTAAAGAAATGGTTTGGCCACCAGGGGCGTAAACCTTAATTTCCGCTTCGGATGTATTTGCAGCAAAATATGAGCTTCTAAATTCCCGATTGAAAAAAAAGTTGTTTGTAGACCGATACTACTCATGTCAACAAACCTTTTAGAAACATTTTCTTTTTAAAATAATGCATGGTTTCTATGCCAGGGGGCATAGATGTATATTTTATTTTTGTAAATATCTCTACTTCTAAGAGTCCGATTTGAAAAATTCCTTCTTTGTTGGATAGTGTTTCCGATGCGAAATGTTTTCCCTATAAATTCAAAATTTTCAAGTAAATCATAGACTTTCTGCTAGGGGGCGTAAAGGTAAATTGCTTTCCCCCTATATCTGTTTCTAAATCTCAGATTTGAAAAATGTTTTCTGCACCGGATACAGCTCCTGATGGTAAATCGTTTGCACATAATTTCTAATTTTTGTATAAAGTGTTTGGCCACCAGATGGCGTAAGTCTTAATTTCCGCTTCTGATGTATTTTCAGCAAAATATGAGCTTCTAAAATCTAGATTGAAAAAAGTCCTTTGTTGACAGATACTACTCGTGTTGACAAACCTTTTAGGAACATTTTCTTCTTGAAATAATGCATGGTTTCTACGCCGGGGGCGTACATGTATATTTATTTTTTGTCAATATCTCTACATCTAAGAGTCCAATTTGAAAAATTCCTTCTTTGTTGGATAGTGTTTCCGATGCAAAATGTTTTTCCTATAAATTAAAAGTTTTCAAGTAAATCATAGACTTTCCGCTTGGGGGCACAAAGGTAAATTGCGTTTTCTGCGTTATTTCTGCTCCTAAAACTCCGATTTGAAAAATCCTTCCTGCATCGCATACAAGACCTGATGGAAAATATTTTTCACATAATGTCTAATGTTTGGTAAAGAATGGTTTGACCACCAGGGGGCATAAGTGTTAATATCTGCTTCTGATGTATTTGTAGCAAAATCTATGATCCTGAAAACTCAACTAATTTTTTTTTCTTGGACCGATACGGCTCATATGGATAAACCTTTTGAGAATACTTTCTTCCTAAAAAAAGAATGCATGGTTTTCCCACCAGGGGACGTAAAGTCACATCTTATTTTTGTCGATATCTCTGTTTCTAAGAATCTGATTTGAAAAATTGTTCCTGTGTTGGAGAGCTTTTCCGGGGTGAAATGTTTCTCATATAAATTCACGTTTTTCTTAATGCACAAGTCTGCAACCAGAGGGGGTAAGCTGACAATTCTGTTTACAGCAATATCTGAGGGATTAAAAACCCAATTGAAAAACTGCTTTCTTCCGTCAGATACTATTGTTTTCCATACCGGTTCCATTAACTTTGAATAGCTTTGAGAAATTTAATTTGCATCAGAACGGATTCAAAAGACGTGCTTATTACACCCAAAAACTCGGTGTCATCTTTCTGTTTATATATTTGATTACTTTAGATGATTAAAATTTGTCGTTGGATGATGGCAAATTTTAATCATCTAAAGTATTCAAGTACATAAAAAAAGTCTTTGGTGTCTCCTCCAGTTTATTACATTTTAAAATAATTATTTTATTGTACAAGCCACTAAATTTATGAACTTTCATTTGCGTACTGACAAGTGCTGGACCTGTTCAAAATTTTGAATCTCCAACAAAGTTTCCTACAAGAACTGAATATGTACGGTGGAACAAAGGAGTGAATTGGATTTGACCTAAAAATGTCTTAATGCTGGAACTCTTGAAAAGCTGCAAGTGGAATGCAACAAAAGACATATTCAGTATGTAAACATGGCAACAAATAAAATCTAATGAAGTTGAACCAACGAGTGGGACGAAGTGAACATAAGAACTCATGAATCAAGGAGGAAATCTCCAACAAAGTTTCTGACAACAACTGAATATGTACGGTGGAACAAAGGAGTGAATTGGATTTGACATATAAATGTCTTAATGCCAGAACTCTTGAAAGGCTGCAAGTGGGATGCAACAAAAGACATATTCAGTATGCAAACATGGCAAGAAATCAAATCTAATGATATTATTTGCATCTTCTTTGGCAATAACTACCAATTAAATGCACTATTTTACATGCAAGTCAGTAATGACTTCCCAATCAGAAAGATCAAACTTACCTCTAAGGTCTTGGCTTCTTTCCTTTAATACACTTCATGCACGTTATCAAGAAACATTTGTTACGCAGCTGGCCTTTTTGGGCTGAGACGTTTTTCATATCTGCTCACAGGTTATTGTTGTTATTATTCCTCAGGTCATGAATATTCTTATTTTTATTCATAGGACACTACAACATGTTGAATTCTGACTGCTCTTTGAGATGACATGTTGAATTCTGACCGCTGTTTGAGATGGCATGTTGAATTCTGACTGCTGTTTGACATGCCTGATATGGACGACATATCACGTATGTCAAGCAGCAGTCAGAATTCAACATGTTATAGTGTCCTATGAATGAAAATAAGAATGTTCATGACCCGAGGAATAATAACAACAACGACCTGCGAGCTGATATGAAAAAAGTCTCAGCTCAAAAAGGCCAACTGCATAACAAATGTTTCTTGATAATGTGCATATGAAGTGTGTTAAAGGAAAGAAGCCAAGACCTTAGAGGTAAGTTTGGTCTTTCTGATTGTGAAATCTAATGATGTTGAACCAATGAACGGGATGAGGTGAACATAAGAACTCAGGAATCAAGGAGTTCTTATTTTCAAATTATCTGGTAAACCTAGTCTTATGTTCATAAATCATCTGGTAAACCTAGTCTTATGTTCATAAATCATCTGGTAAACCTAGTCTTATGTTCGTATTTACTAAATGAAATTATGAAGCAATAATATTACAAAATCATTACTTATTTATCTGGTCATTTATTCCCTTTAAAAAGCATATGTACATGAAGAACAGAGTAACGAAACTGTGCAAATACCTCAAATAGTAAAACCATGTAATTACTGCATAACAGGTAAAAACCTAAATGCAAAATTTGCCTAATAAAATTAGCATTTTTCCTTCTGCCTTCTTGTTAGATTTCTATTATAGTTACCATATACGTTTTATGTATGTTTTTATTATGTCTTGAAAATCCAAAATTTACCTGATTCTCACTTATTTTTATGCCAATCTTCAGGTGTTTCATTACACTTACCCAGTCACTTCATTTGATGATGGGTGGGGCTCCCACTGGTCCTGCTGGGACTGGTAAAACAGAAACTGTAAAAGACTTGGGTAGAGCACTTGGCATGATGGTCTATGTATTCAACTGTTCTGAGCAACTTGATTATAAATCCTGTGCCAATATTTACAAAGGTCTAGCTCAGACTGGAGCTTGGGGATGTTTTGATGAGTTCAACCGAATTTCTGTTGAAGTTTTGTCTGTCATTGCAGTTCAGGTAAGAACTTCTACATGCATGTCTATGTGATAATAGATTTTCTTTCCCATTATTTTGTAACTGTTTATCTACATCTTTTTGCTAGGCATTTGAATTAAACTGCTTAAATTTCTCTTTCATTCCTTATCAATGGAAATGAAATTCATTCCCATTTATTTATCGCTAATATGTTACTAGAATTTAGGACTACCTGCTCCTGAGATTTAATACATATCTAATTATCAACATTATGTTCTCTACAAATATTATGTATTACTTCCCATTGAAAAAAAATCCGTTTTTAAACAAGTTGCAATGATAATAAGTTTAGACTTGTGGGAAGCAAGCTGTTTGTTGACTTAATATTTCTAATGATGTAGACCTACTGGTGCTTACATTACTTTTTCTTTCTTCTTCAATCTAGTGCATCTGCTCTAGATTAGACCTAATTAAGTGTAATTGTATTTATACTTTTCATCAGTTTTGATTTGTGTTCTTCCCAAGCTCTTAAAATTAGCAAAAGCACACATTGTCCCCTTTTTAATTACACCAGTAATGTTTACCTGCAGAAACAGCTGGGAAATTGGATGGAGTATGTTTACTCATTGCTTTAATTTATTACACTGATCCTTGCTGCTACATTTTATACTTTTGATTTAAAGTTTAGATTTCTATACTAATGTGTAGGATTTCTTTTGACTTACAATTATTCTTCAGGAGTCATAAAATTGCTTCATAATTTATATAAATATTAGCTTACAACAAATACAGAATTTGATACAGGACCTGGCTAAGATATCTGGAAGGGGCCTAGGCCCAGGAAAATGGTTAGGCCCCCATTCAAATAAAACCTATCACTACGTACAGTATTGGAGATGTCACTTGATTCACACCACATGATATACACTGAAGAGCAATTGAATTAGAGACAGCTGGTGTTATGCAACTGTGGTGCTGTGGGCGGCCCTGTAAATGGAAATGACATGACGTATGCAGCGATCCGACAATATAAGGAGTGATTCGACGGGAATCAGTAAGAGTAGGACGCAGTATGGGTAAGATGAAGGATCAAAGCGCATTTGATCGTGGGCAAATTGTCGGGGCCCGACAAATGGGTCACTCCATCTCGGAAGTCATGTAGGCACTGGTATTTTCATGAGCCACTGTGTCACGGGTGCACCGTGAGTACATCAAATCCGGTAAAACCATCCCTGCAAGGGCCAACTGCCGTGGACAACAGCGTGTGGATGAGCGGGGTCATCGTCGGCTACTCGCATTGTAACAGTGGATAGACAGGCCACAGTGCAAGAAATCACTCGGCAATTTAAAGCTGGGGCACAAAAATGTGTAAGCAGCCACACCATCCAGAACCATCTCCTTGCTATGGGGTACAGAAGCCATCATCCCACGAGGGTACCGCTGCTGATTGCACATCACAGGGTTCAAAGATTAGCATGGGCGCCAGAACATCGCCACTGAACCCTAGACATGTGGGAAAATGTTGCTTGGACTGATGAGTCGAGATTCACGTTGGTACATGCGGATAGCAGGATACGAGTACGGCGTAAATCACATGAAGCGATGGATTCTTCTTGCCAGCAGGGTACTCTTCAAGCTGGTAGGGGTGGCATTCTCGTCTGGGGACTGTTTACGTGGACTGAAATGGGACCCCTGGTACGTGTGACATCGTCCCTCACAGGTCAACTTTACCGGGATATCCTGGATGACCATTTGCTCCCGCTTGTTCGTCTTCAACATTCCACTGGGGACCTCATCCTGCAACAAGACAATGCACCATGCCATCGCTCTCGAATTGTATCCGAATGGTTGGATGAACACTTCCCTGACGTGACCTCGCATCCTTGGCCAGCTAGGTCACGTGACCTCAGTCCCATCGAGCACATCTGGGATGCCATCGAGAGAGATGTTCGAGGCTCTGACCCCCTCCATCAAATCTTTGTGAACTGTGGGAGCTTGTTCAGGGGTCGTGGATCCGTATGGCTTCGCAACGCTTCCGGTGTCTTGTCGAGTCCATGCCGAGATGAATCACTGCCATCATCAGGGCGAAAGGTGGTGCTATACGTTACTAGACAGGCATCTCTAATTCAATTGCTCTTCAGTATATATGCAGTATATATAAACAAAAGTAATTGGACACCTAGAAGAGAAACACAACATAGCATTTATTGACATACATTAGTATGGTGTCAGTCCACCTTTGGCCTTAATGCATGCACTGACACTTCAAAACATGCTTTCAACAAGGTTTTGGAACACAGCGATAGGTATACATTTCCATTCAGTACATAATGCTGCAGCTAACTGTTGCTTAGTACTAGGCCTTGGTTACAAACTTCTTATGTGGCACTTCTAATTCATCCCATAGGTGCTCTATGGGATTAAAATCAGGGCTCTGTTTTGGGCAGTCCACACATGATACGGAATTACCATCAAACCATGCTGTGACAGTCCTTGCTTTATGGCTCGGTGCATTATCCTGCTGGTACCAACAAGGCTTGGTTCCATAGTATTGCCACAGAGTTGGAAGGACATAATTGTCCAGAATATCTAGGTAAACGTACTGGTTAGCAGGTTTGCCTACAATGACCAATAGGCCGGGTCCATACCACGAAAAACACTCCCACACGAGTACACTGCCAGCTCCAAACTTGACCGTAGGAATAGTACACTGTGGTAAATAGCATTCCCCTGGCTGCCGCCATACCCACACATGGTCATCAGACTGATGGATCGTGTATCTGGATTCATCAGTCCATATGACCCCTTTCCATTGATCTACAGTCCACGATAAATGTTCTTTACACCATGCTAAACGATAAGTAGCATTCTGAGTGGAGATGAAAGGTTTATGAGCAGCCGCACGACCACAGTAACCCATGGAATGAAGTTCTCTGTGAACAGTACGTGTGCATACCAAGGTTCCAGCATGTTTAGTTACCTGTTCACTGAGGTCTTGTGCAGTGCTCTGTCGATTAGCTGTAACAACTCTCCTGAGGCTTTGACGTCCTCTATCACTGATTTGCTTTGGTCCGCTGGCATGTTTTGCTGCTCAGGCACGCCATGTGTCTTCCACTTATTCAGAACATTCAAAACAGTTGGCTTGGGTATGTTTAAATGCCTTTCAGTTTCTCTTATGGACAACCCACTAATATAACACCCAACAATCTTTCCTTTCTCAAAAGCAGTTCTCTACAGCCTCGACATTTTCACTCAACCTCACAGTGCGATATGATTGTGGTCAGCTGCAGGTTTGTTTTTATACCGTTTGCAGCTGTACCGCGCAACTTAACAATGCGGCGGATCTGTTTGTTTGCTTTTGAAGGGATGTCCGCTGACTTTTGTCAATATAGTGTATATACACTGCTGGCCACCCAAAATGCAACACCAAGAAGGACACGAGATAGCAAAGCCAGATTTATTGGACACATAACAACAGATGAAAAGATTAAATGATTGAGCTTACAGGACGGTGCGACTTGCGGAACTCGTAGACATCAGTAGTTTGTGTGGTCCCCATGGCTGGCAATAACGGCTGCTACACGCCGCGGCATCAAACGAAGGAGGCTTTGGATGTGGGCTTGGGGTATGTCGGTCCAGGCTGCTTCCACACGTTGCCACAGTTCATCAGACGTAGCCGTGGGTGGTGCTTGCCGGGCCACTCGGCTGCCGATCAGCGACCAGACGTGTTCGATGGGAGACATATCGGAAGAACAGGTGGGCCACAGCAGCACTGACACTTGGTGGGCTGTGAAGAATTGTTGCACAATGCGTGCCACGTGCGGGCGCGCGTTGTCCTGTTGAAATGTGACCGCTGGCAGGTCCTGCAAGTAAGAGAGGACTACAGGCTCCAAAACGTTGGAGGTGTAGCGGTGGCTGTTGAGTGTACTGGCGATGCATACCAGAAGGGTGCGGGTATCATAACCAATTGCGCCTCAAACGATAATGCCAGGCGACGGACCGGTATGGCGATGTATAATGCAGGCATCATACAGTCTCTTGCCGCGGTGCTGCCACATGCAGATCCGAACATAGTGGTGTTACAGGCAGAAGCAGGATTCGTCAGAGAAGACAATGTCATGTCATTCCATAGTCCAGGTGTGGCGTACAATGTCCCACTGCCTCCGCACTCGGAGGTGGTGTAACGTAAATGGTAATAGGAGCAAAGGGCGCCGGGCGGCAAGTCCCCACTCCTGCAGACGACGTCGAACAGTACATGCTGACACAGGTTGTTGCGCAGCACATCCTAATTCCTGCGCTAACGTTCATGATGTGGCTGTGTGAGCCATCAATGCCCACTGCACAACATGCTGGTCCTCTCGTTCGGTGGTGTGCCGCGGCTGCGGCAATCGCTCACGTCGGTCCATCCGTCCCTCCTGCACTCACCGAATCCATACTCGCCTCACTGTGGCTGGATGTCGTCCCACAACGAGCGCCGATGTCTCGGTACGATAAACCGCTGTTGCGATAAGCCACTATTCGTCCTCTGCCAAACTCCGAAATGTGCTGGAATGACTGCCGTATTTTGCGACGAGGCATCAGGAAGCTTCCCATGCACAGGTCCGGCGGCACAACACACTTCCACTACTTACACCCCATCTTCTGTGCATCCTTCTTATAGTGCTTCTCGGTGGCGTGCCGGGTGCACATGATTTGCATATGCCCTGCAATGCTAATCGTTTGCATGTCCTATCGCAGGTGACGCATGCTTCGAATTTCAGGCCAATCGGATGCCTCCTTCTTGGTGTTGCATTTTGGATGGCCAGCAGTGCATATTTATACAATATATGCCATATTTTTTGGCATACAAGATGACACTTTTTGCTTCAGAAGCACAGGCGTTGACTTATGTGCCACATCAACTTATCTATTGATTGGTAATTGAAATTTCTGAATGGGGAAAAAAAAATACTGGTTAAATTCGGTCATGATCTGAGCACCCAAAACAAAATACTGCGTTCATAAGAGATCATTCTGAAAGCATACAGAATGTAGTATTCTGTTCACTAAGAATTTGTTCAAAAGCAGCAGAAACAGATATTTTCGTTTGACAGAATCAACATTGAAATTGCCTTGACTGATTTGGAGTGTTAGCTATTGTACATAATGTTAATTGCATCCTTTTTGTGATCCCTCTAAGTCCCCCATAGGTGGCAGTCCCCTCTGTTTTTTCAAAGCCACTAGGACTACAATGGGTTCATCTCATTTATCTCGATATGATACTGGTGAAACACGTTGCTGCCACGCGGTTCATTGGCTGGGGACAATGGCATTGACAGCCTGGGTACATGCACTTTAAGAACAGCAGTGACTAGTGGCTAATGAGGTAGTCTTTTTCTTTTGCTCTGTTAATCTCTCAGTTGTATCTCTTAACTGAATTAAAATCAAATATTGCTTCCATTTATTACACTTATCATAATTTATTTCATGCTTCCCACTGAAATCAAACTCTCTCTCTTGGTTTCTTATTTCAGTCGGACTCCCAGAGAAGCATTGAATGATAACCCCCACTTCATGCATCGCTCTGATTTGGCACCCTTGTGTGTATCCCCCCCAACCTTTGTGCAGCAGCTACTGTGACTCATTGGTCAGAGAAAAGAAATAGGATAGCATCAGTTCCTAAGAAAGATTAAAAAACCTGTCTGGGGAGCCATTTCTTACAATAGCCAGACATCCTTGGTATTCTTCCATACAACCCTCATGGCTCAATGGTACGTCGCCAATATTCTACAACCTGTTGTGTTGCCATTCGTGTCACAGCATCACCAAGAAATTTTTCAACAGGATAATGTCTGGCCACACATGTCATAGCTCTCCCAGGCCTGCCTCCATAATTCCATAATTTCAACACCCTTCCACGGCCAGCTTGATCGCCAGAGCTCTCACCAATCGAACATGCTTGCAACATAATGAGACGCCACCTATGCTCATTCCGGAATGTCTGCAAACTGGCCCGTAATTTGGACACCATCTGGCATGATATACCTCAGGACAGTATCCATGAACTGTATGCATCTATACCATGCTGGGTAACTGCTGTATCTGAGCCAGAGGTGGCACTACAACATACTGACTTGTTCCACTCGCATAGCTGTTTTATTCGAATAAATGGCCCAACTACTCTGGAATAGCAATTTCTGTTCCTATACATGTACATTGTGAGTACCAATTTTCATCTCAATTGCACAATTGCATGATTTCTTATGGGTGTTTTTTTTTTTTTTTTTGGCAAAGAGTTTTTTTTTTTTTTTGGCAAGCAAATACTGATATTATAATCTTTATAATATCAGTATTTGCTTCAAACAGGCTCTGTCTTCCTTAAAAGGAGTATTGTTAATTTTGTGCCTTAAATTACTGTTCTTCTATTGTGTAGATTTTGTGAGGCACACACACTAACTAACTAACTTCAGCTGCAGAATGATTTACAAAATGACTCTAATTAACTAGATTAGCTGTCATTGAAGTTTCAGAAAGTAACCCAGACAAAGTTCAACAAAGCTGTTATGCCCCTGGTTGATGGTAACATTCATTTAACATGTTGCTCATTAGGCATTTTATCTGTTATGAGAGACCCACCCACCTACGTTGTCATTCAAGGCTCAGATCATATGTGAAATTAAAAACCAAAGAAGAAAATGCAAAAAATGGAGGACTGTGATCGTAACATTTTTCAAAACATGCTGTCTTATGAGCTCTTTTTCTATTAGTGACTTTGCATGTTTTGTTGTTTTGTGTGTGTGTGTGTGTGTGTGTGTGTGTGTGTGTGTGTGTGTGTGTGTTTCCATAAAATGTAAGCTTTGTTGTAACCATCCTGAAACCCACATATGGTACCACCCAAAAGGGGGCTGCAGCTCACAGTTTAAGAAAAACTGATATAGTAAATTGTGCACATTTTTTTTTCACATCCTTGAGCAAAAAGCATTCATAATGCTGTTGTTTTATTTTACTTTCAGGTAAAATGCATTCAAGATGCATTAAAGGCCAAGAGAGAAACTTTCCGTATCCTTGGAGATGAAGTTCTACTCAAAGATTCTGTTGGAATATTTATCACTATGAATCCAGGATATGCTGGCCGTACAGAGCTACCTGAAAATCTGAAAGCACTTTTTAGGTAATAAAATGTCTTTTTTTTTTATTCTGTAAATCAAATGCATTTTATTGGTAGTATAAACTATGACTTCAGATGATTTATATGTTGATTTAATGAACCAAATTCTAATTTAATTATTTTCCTGAAATTCTTATCTTAATAATCTTTTAGTGGATTGTAAGTCATATGATTCAAACACTTGTAGAAAAGGAAATGGAGTTAAAGAAAGACTGTATGTAGACCTTGCCAAAGCATATCTGTTGAGAATTAAGTAATCAATTCCCCATATAATTCAATTCATAGACAAACTATATATAAAATAGACAATTCATGTTGAGGTTGTTGTTAAAATATTGTGAACATTATTAACCAGTTACAAACTGAGAATCATGGTGCAGTAGCACACTGTATTGGAAAGGTTAATATAAAAATATTTGCATGATTTTCTGACTTGTTAGTAACAAATCATAAATAGCATTTCTTATATTTCAGACCCTGTGCTATGGTTGCTCCTGACAGTCAATTAATATGTGAGATAATGTTGGTAGCAGAAGGATTTGTTGAGGCACGTAATTTAGGTCATAAGTTTACCACTCTGTATTCCTTGTGTAAAGAACTCCTCAGTAAGCAGGATCACTATGATTGGGGTCTCAGAGCCATAAAGTCTGTCCTAGTGGTTGCTGGATCCCTCAAGAGGTCTAATCCTTCCAGCCCAGAGGAACATGTAAGTTGCATTGCAGACTTTTTCTATGATCCCTGTAAAATATGTAAATGAATAGTTTATGACAGCTAAATTTGATCATCATATGATAATATTATAGATTGCTTCTAATCATTCATAAAGTTCTTGTTGGTAGCACCCTTTTTTTTTATCTTATAAATGTTAAAAAAAATATTCTTTTTATGCAGGTGATATATATGAACATACTTAAAACAAAGACTAAGACAGCATAAAGCACATTGGAAAAATGAAATATAGAAAGCAGTTTTTATTCAGTTTGTACAGAAAATGAAGCATCTTCCAAGTCTGAAAAATCAAATTCCAGAGTTAAAGTGCAATTTGTTTGGCAGAATCTGTTTTAATCAAAAATAAATAAATAAGTAAATAAATAAATAAATAAATAAATAAATGACTTAATTAATTAATTAATACAGCAGTGGACTAAAATTGCCATCAGCATAGAGCTTTTATTACTTAAAGAAGAAAAAATTTATGTTTGGAGAAAGTTTCAGAAAATGCATGGTAGATAGCACAAACATACAGACATCCCACAGGCTCTTTTATACAGACAAGAGAACTGTTAAATTTTAAATGCAGTAAAGTTTTTTGGTTCTCTTGGGAAAACAAATGTAGGCTGCAATTGAGCCATGTGCGAGGTTACATTTTTTCTCATGTTTGGTGCTTTTTTTTTAACCCTTCCAGAAAAGACTACTGGCAATAAGGAAAAATATAACTGCCCTAAAAATTTCCAGGAAAAACAGTGTTTTCTGAGACAGACATTTGGGTGTTCATACACAGAAAATATTCTTGAGGAGAGCAGTAACTTCAAGAGCAAAGACCTAAACATCTTTTCTCTCACATTGTTTTGTTTTTTGAACATTATTTCAAACAAAGATGAATGAGGCTTTTAGGACACCAGTGAAGAATGCAAGTTATTTTCTGATTGTTACAATCGCTCTGAAAATTGTTCTTAAGTGCTAATACCAACACTGGAAACTGCTAATGTTGCAGGAAAAAAGGAGAGAGATCTCCAATTGTTTCATTCTTTTGAAAAATTATGAAAGCCTGTTAACACTTTGATCAACTGTAAAGCTCTAAACATATTTCTATATCAGTAAGATGCATTCCAAAAACTTTTTGTTTTCAATGTGTGGGACTATAAGAATGATTACCCTCTCATTTCTATTATGTCTTTTGAGGGAAAATATGTGCTTTACAGTGGCTGCTCTGTCTTTTTACAGTTTTTGCCAACCCATTCACCAAATGTAATCTGAAGTCGACATTTGTTTTCACTCTCCATGGGAAATACAAAAAACATAAAATGTTGTAATAGTACAAAAACAATAGGTTATATTTCATTTCATTTCATTTATTTTATTATGGGGTTACATTTGATTATGTTACATTTCAAAACTAATTTTATAACATACAGTGTTAAGAAAAACAACATATACAATGTGATTATACTTATGTACACCAATTTTCTTTATGATTCAGCAGCAAAACATTATTAAAAAGATAATAACCAATATTTTTGCCAAAACTTTTTATCCATTTTTTTTTTTTTGCAAATTGTGAAGAATGTGATTGGCAGCGCAACCCCTGCTTATAGCATCATCAGTTTGGCTTTCTGTCCGTTTCTAAACACATATCCACCTCTATAAGGAATATAATTTTTTTTAATAGCAGGGGATGTGTAAATGATGATACTGACATTTTAACAGAGCTTAACTAGCATAATGCAGAGGAGTCGTCTGCCTGCAGTTTTGTATTTCATTGAGGATGTGTGTGTAATTATGTATTAGCTTTATAATTTTCTTATTTTGTAACCTCAACTGGTGATTTCTAAACAATAGGTGCACTTCCATGTTTCAAGGCTGTCAATACTTCAAAAAAGCCTAAAACACCACCAGAAGCATCCCCCCACCCACCACCACTTCATTTTGGTATTCATAGACCAGTAGAAAAATAACAGAGAAACAAGGGCAATTTTCAAGAGTAATTTGCCATTATGCCATAAAAAAAATGTGTGTAATCAGTGCATCCTTCCAGTCCTTGCTTATGTATCAGAGACATGGCACATGGACCCTAACTGAAAAAAAAATTCAGAGGCTGCAGACAACTCCAAGATGCATGGAGAGATGCATGCACAGGTGTAGCCAAGAAATTTAGGAAAAGGAACTTGTGGATCAGGAAAATGACAACAGTTGATTATACCAGTACGTTCAAAAAGTTCCGGAACTTTTTATATTAAAAAAGAATGAGTACAGATAATACCTGTTTATGCAGTGTTTCCTTCGAAGTAGTTACACTGTGCAAATATGCTTTTTTGCCAGAGCTCATAAAAAGATTTAAATGCAGATTACAAGACTTTTTTTGCCACATCCTCCAGTGCATTCATTGCAGCTTGTTGCATTTCTTCAGAACTTGAGAAGCATCACCCCTTAAGCAAATTCTTCATCCGGGGAGAAAGGGAAAAGTCGCACGGGGAGGGATTAGGGGAATAAGCTGGTTGTGAAAGAATGAGAATGTGATGTTTGGACTGGTAATCTGACACCAGGAGGGATCTGTGAGCTGGTGCATTATCATGACGGAGCAACCATGAGTTGATCTACCAAAGATCGAGTCGCTTGTGTCTCACTAATTCTCAGAGACGTTTCAGTACATTGACGTACTCTTCTTTAGTGACTGTACACAATACCTTTCCTTTGGAGTGATCAGCCTTGAACTTTTTGGTCGTGGTGATGACCGTGATTTCCACACTTTTGACTGTCGGTTGGTTTCGGGGTCATACAGAAAGCATCAAGTCTCATCGCTAGTGATCAATCGATTCACGAGATCTGGATCTGAATCCACTGCATCGATGTTATCCCCGTAAACTTGCATGCGCTCATCCTTTTTTCTTGTGTCAGATTTTTGGGGACAATTTGTTGACATAAGTGATGCTTCCCAGTTTCTCTGTTAAAATGGCATGGAAACTTCTGAAATCACTGCAACAGTTTTTCGAGGGTCATTTTTCACAATTTCTTTGACAATGGCAATTTGTTCATCCCTTGTGAATGTTGAAGGTCGTCCTGACCTCTCATCATCCTCGATACCCTGTCACCCATTTTCAAATCATCGATGCCACTCATAAACTCTAGTTCGACTCCTTGCACTCTCACCGTACACTGACTTAATCATTTAAAAAGTCTCAGTGAAAGATTTTCCGAGTAGAACACAAAATTTTACACTTGATCGCTGTTCAAAATTTGACATCGTTGTCCTTGCAACGGAGCACCTCGAATGCCTGTAATCACAAACTATGCACATATGCTGTACCTGTTGGATCTGGATCAAACCGGTTCTTGCTGGTCGGTCGCATGATTCCCTTCGCTTGCTCAGCGGAGAATGACGTAATTCACTGACATTTGGCAAATATTCAAAAAGTTTTGGAACTTCTTTAACGTACTAGTATTATGGTCAGAGTAAAGACCCTCAAGTGGCAATGGGCTGGACATATTGTTAGAAAGGCATCTGATTGAAAATAATTAAATGTCATTACTGAGATATAAGTGCTGTGTTCTCACTGTTTCCAATGTAGCCATCTTTTCAATAAATTTAAAAACTGGATTGACCTGTGGGAATCTGACTTGCATCTCCCTATCTCCATTTGAGCATGCTAACCATTACACTACTGAGAACAACAAAGTTCCAACAACTGAAGCTAAGCAGAGGTACACTACTGTTTGTGGAAATTGTAACACCAAGAAAGAATTGTTGCATTCAAATGAAATTTGTCACAGATTCCTCACATTACAGGAGATAACTGATTACTTTTGTAGAGCTATACAGGACTTTTTCGCTTCTTAAAACTTGGTATCATGTGAAGCCACCTCGAGCACCAATAACAGCCTCTACATGGTGTGGCATTTAATTGGAAGAGGTTTTTGATATTGTTCTGGGAAATAGTCGGCCAGGTTGCTTCTATGCGAGACCAGAGTTTATTTGTGGTGACTGGGGGAGGCACTTGACGGGCCAGTTGCTTAACTACCTTGTCCCAGACATGTTCGATCAGGGACATATCTGGCGAGCATGCAGGCCAGGGAAGAAACAGAATCTGCTGTGCATGGAAGAGGTCTTGGACATTCCGGGCCTCATGTGGCCGAGCATTGTCCTGCTGGAATATAGTGCCAAGACAACTCTGAAGGAAGGATATCAGCCATGCCTCTAAAACATCCCTGATATATCACTGGCTGTTGAAGATTCCCTAATTTGTATCAAGTGAGATCGCAAATTGAAACCAATGCCCTAAACCATGATGCTGGGTGTTGTGCCAGTATGATGCTGCAAGGTGCCATTCACCACATATGCGACCATTGTGGTGCATGAAGTTGAATCATTACTCATCAGAAAACACAACCTGTTGCCATTAAACACGCCAATGTCTGTGTTTTTGACCCCATTGCAGCCTGAGGCATCTGTGGTTGAGGGTCAAGGAATGTGCAGCAATGGGCAGCTATCAACCAGTCCTCTGTTAAGTGGATGCCATGGAACTGTTTTGGAGAACAAAGCCTGACCTGCAACAGTGCTCAAATGCTGTGCTAACATTGTGGATATTGCTGTGCGATCGGTCACTGTCATGCTGTAGAGATATCTGTCATCCCATGCAGTCATGCGATTTTGCAGTCCATTTCCCACATTTCTGTGCGTCTGAGTCTCATCTGTCCACTGATGCCACATTCACATCACTGTACTGGCATTTCATCCCATATGAGTGACAATTTTGTGGTAGAAAAATCCAGCTTCTCTCATCCCAACAGTCTTTCCTCACACAAAGTCCATCAGGTGTTCATAATATGATCTTCTTCGGCGATGGGGCATAATGAGATACAAGAAACACCCTTTTGACTCAATGTCAGCTATTCACTGATTGCAACATCTCATTTGAGCCAACTCTATACCCAAGACCGGACAGTTCAGAATGCACTGTTCCGAAACTGCATGCACATTTTACCGACATTTTAATCATTTTTGTATGTCTCAATCTGTTGTAGGTAACCAGTAAGTTTCAAGCTAATACCAGCAGTCCTTCATGGTATTGCAATTTTCACAAACAGTAGTGTAGGTTACAATCTGAAATACGGAAATTTTGTGCCAATAATGGCATTTGTATATGATGTCCATGTATTTGTGAAGAATTATTCCTTTAGGGGATTCATTTCCTATCGATATCTAAGATGTTCTTTGAAGCACTGGAACTTTTGAGCTATATCTTTACCTGGATGAGAAGTGGTTATTGATGCTACAAAGAAGTTTTAGATTCCTTTGAGTAGTGCAAATCTCAAAGGTATTCAGATTTCTAAGCTATGTCTGCATAGCCTTTGTTGCTAGGAACTTCATTGACCTGGGTGGTGTATAGTAGCATGCTTGCTTGAAGGGAAATCAGGCAATATATATTTGATTCCCACTACAAAGCGATGCAATTTTCAAATTTTCTGAAGAGCAGCAAACATATGGCGTATTTGTGTCAATAATGACATTTATATATGACTTTCATGTATTTGAGGAGAATTATTTCTTCAGGGGGA
Source organism: Macrothele yani (assembly GCA_039090855.1). NCBI lineage: Eukaryota > Metazoa > Arthropoda > Arachnida > Araneae > Macrothelidae > Macrothele > Macrothele yani. Next base: position 45,212,110 of record CM077006.1, read on the forward strand.
TTTCTTTCTGGTTCATATCTAAGTTGAAAATAATCAGGGCTTAGAAATTTAATGGATGTCTTCTGTGTGGTAGAAAACTTGGTTTTAATTGTTTTCCAAGCATGCTCTTTATAGTCAAAATGTCAAAGTGTAAACCGTTGAAGTATGACATATAGAGGCTAATTAAATTACAGATAAATGGATAATGTGCCATAACTTCTTGTAATTTGGTGTTCTGTAGTATGATATGCTTTCTGTGAAATCAAAACTCCTGATTTGAAGAAAAAAAAATAAAGAGAATTTAAAATTTTCACTGATACTTATATGTCAGCAAATATGCTGTATAGCATTACAACAGGTACATCAAATTTAAGGGGCTTTGATGAGCAGAATGACTAATTCAAATATGCAGTTACTACAACCAGTTTTTTTGGTTTTTAAAGTTATGTTCTCAAAATGTTTTTTTTTTTTTTTTTTTTTTTGTAATTTTTATGTGCAATATTTTCATTCATTTTTAAACATGCTGTTGTGTATTAGAGTAACTTTTCCATATGGAAACGTTGTGCTTATGAAAATGTTTCGAAGTTTTGCATTATTTCAAGTGATTTCTGTTTATAACATTTTTCCCTCAGATACTGATGCAAGCTTTGCGTGATTTCAACATACCAAAAATAGTCTCTGAAGATGTTCCTGTGTTTTTGGGTCTTGTAGGAGACTTGTTTCCTGCACTTGATGTGCCAAGAAAGAAAAATGCTGAGCTGGAAAGTGTTGTTCGTGATGCTGTAGCTCAACTGAAACTTCAACCAGAGGAGAACTTCATTCTTAAAGTATTAACAATGCTACAACCAAATTTATTATAGATAACACTGTTTATTCATGTCATAAAAGGATTGTAGGAGTTTAAATTATTGATACGACGTGGTTTGGTGTTTAAACAAAAAAGAAGAAAAAGGCCGGTGATCTTATCTAGGGACCCCAATTAAGAATTTTTTTCGTTAACGACTAACACCCCAGGTACGATCCTTAAAAACTCCCAGTAAATGGAAGGTGATTCCACCACCACCGACAAGAGAAATTCACATACGACACAAAATAATTAGATTAAACATATGTTCCAGGTTAACTAAGAATTTATTTTGTGCTCCCAGGCACATGTTGGAAAAACACTTGATACAAGGAAAACTTTAGGTGGCTAGGCCGAATAAAAAAAAAGAAATTTAGCTATGAATTTTAGAGTCCAGAGTATGTTGACAGTCCTAAATAATCCTCTCAGAAACCCTGGTCTGCAAACCAAGTAGTTTTCACCTGTGTGGTTTAGAGGATGAAGGAGGTAAGTGGCACAATTTGGTTACCAGCCTGCCTTACAAAAAATCTTTAAAGAATGTGATCATTCACTCAAAGAGTGCTAAGAGCTTAATGCTCGATGTGCATATCTGATAACTGTTGAACTTTGAGCTAAATGTTCTTTACAATTTAGATTTAGATGGTTAAGAGTGACATTTTATTCTTTTTTTTTTCACAACACACTGATTTTGATCAGTTACCTGGAAAAATCTTTTTCTTACTTTACAGTACAGAAAACCAAACAAACAACAATGTCAAGTCACCTTCCTCTCATTTGAGCTAACAAAAAAACCCTGTTCTAACAGAAAACCAAAATTAATATACTTCAATCCATTTCTTTGGTCACTGGCATTAACTAGACATTTTTACAAAAAAAATTACACAATGACATATTACATTTGTTGGTCCTGGCCAGACCATTAATTCCAAACATACATTTGCATTTCTCTATTTTCCTCCCATTTTAATTTCACCTTCCCTAATTTTTTTCTCTCACCCCTGAATTTTAACCTTTTACATCATTCCATTTCTGATCAAGACACATTTTTTTTTTTTCAATTTTAAGTGGTACTCATTTTTTTCTCTTTGTTTCTCCTCCTCCTTAAATTTTCCTTTTGATGCCGAATTGGAATTGGTGTTTGTGCTGTCACTACGAGAGCCGGCACGCCGTGGAAACGGGGCCTGATGCACTTATGATGACATGGTAGGATTTTCCCTCTTCTCCTTCCTTTCTTTTATTCTTTTTCCTTACTTACTCCCGATGCCGGCCTTTGAGGAGACTTTCTCTCTCTCACACGGCGACAGGCGGCAGCGATGTTACCGAGCGAGTTACGAGGCGTAATGCCCGCTAGTGTCTCGGGACGATGTCAAGCACTTTTTCGCGCCATCTCGGCAGCAGAGTAAATTTTGAGCCATGGAAAAATTTGAAAAGAAAAGGATCGTTCCTACCGTTCTTGGGCCATCGCGGCCGCACGTTCCCGGTGCTGGAAGGTTATGGCAGGTTCGGCATCCGGACGTCCGTCGTTCGGACTCCCCTCCTTTACTCGATTTTTTTTATTTTTTTTATTGTGGGACTCTCCCTTACGAAGTCTGGTATCGAAGTGTCGAGCAGCACGCAAAAATTCTCCGCTCCTCGCCGAATCCCTTGCGCACGCGCCCGAAATGGCGGAAGGCAATTGGCCCGAAGTTAAGTCAGAAGGCGGAGAGAAAGACGCAATTCCCAGAAATCGCTGGCTCGCATCTTCTCGGAATCAGGCTTGAACTTAGACCCACGAAAACGGGCGCTGCGGTGAACCTCGCAGAATTCCGCCCAAATCCTGACGTGTTCCTGTGCCAAGCGAAAAATGCCGTTTCGAAGTAAACAAGAGCATAAATAAATCGGACTTTCTGCACTGGTAAAGCTGGGAAAACGTCCTCACAGATGCCATTCTACGAATTTATCGCTTTTAGAAAAACGACACCAGAAACTGTAGCCATTTTCGTTCTTTCTTTCTGAACAAAGACTTTTGGAGACCACCTTTACAAAAATTCATTAAACAAATTAACTAACATTAACGAACATCGTTACAATTAACTTCGTAACGCATAAAAATCGAATTCTCTCTAGCTACAGGTACGACGATCGGAATTACGAAAAAATAGCGTAACGCAACGATGTGTTATTTTGCCCTGATGCATTAAGCCACAATTTTATTCTTTTACTAAATGACTATTAAATATCCTTGACGATAGCGCACGCGCAATTAATTTACGAAAGTCGCTTCGTTACGGAGCGATCGCCGACCCGCTTTTCTAACAGTCGCTGCATTATACTATCACTAGTTAATACCCAGTGAGATTCATACTAAAACCAACTAAATATTAATACTAAGCAAGATTTTAATTACGAAAGGTTACTAAATTAAGCCCGATACACACAGCGACGATTTTAATACACGCTACTGACATGGCATAAACACGCGTTTTTTCTCATTAGATACAACTACAATACGATAAAATACCTCGTACACTATATGTTTACAAATTACTTTTCAATTATTAAAGCTTACAGAATAATACAATAACAGAAATCGCGATAACGACGGTAAATACGGAACTACAACCTTACGATTTTTCTTTTTATCGCTATGTTATCCCGACGATCACTAACGCCGAACGCCGCAGCGTTGCCGCTGATTTTAAACTGATACATCTAACACTATACACGTATAAACTACAAGATACACATAAGAAACTAAGGAAAGTTAATTCATATACACTACATCATATACTGCACTAAAATAAACTTCACTAATATCTCTTCCCTGAAAGTAAACAGTGCACTAAAAAATGCAATGGAAGGAAGAAAAAAAAACATTGCATGAAAGAAGAACAACAAAAAACCCAGCAATATAGCATGATGTCAAACTTCCTTAAATCTACTTCCCAGCTAGTTACACATCCCTTAACTAGAAACAGATATCACAAGGCTAACTTACCTAGACCTATTCACATAAATTTAACTACATACACAGAGATCAACACTTCACAGAGAAATAAGAAAGAAAAGAAAATAAATGAAAAGAATTTACTTGATTTTTCTTGACTCTTAAATCTATTTATTTTTTCTAACTCCCACCTTGCCAAAGGGATTTGAGATCATCTCATGACAAAAATTATCACTCTCATCGAGAGTGCATGGATCTGGTGACGTGTTTTCCGATCCAAAAATATTGGCCCATTAATTTAGAGATCGGAAAAACGTCAACAGAAGAAAGAAAAATGCTGAGCTGGAAAGTGTTGTTCGTGATGCTGTAGCTCAACTGAAACTTCAACCAGAGGAGAACTTCATTCTTAAAGTATTAACAATGCTACAACCAAATTTATTATAGATAACACTGTTTATTCATGTCATAAAAGGATTGTAGGAGTTTAAATTATAAGGGTCGTCCAAATGAAAGTGAGACTCGTGTAATAGCGTCATTGTATAATTACACAGAGCCGTGGGTTTGCGTTGGTAGGTGGCGTGTCATGTCAGGAAGTATGCTGTTATCGCTGACACATGTCAGTGTGCTATTTGCACATGCAGTGGCAAGTTGACTGGGTAGGGTCATGACATGAATTTGTCCAAACGGACCCAGCAGGCAGTTATGCAATTTTTGACGGCAGAAGGTGTTAGTGGAGCCAAAATTTATTGTTGTATGAAGGATGTATATGGGAATAAGTGTCAGTCACGGTGTACAGTGTTCCGCTAGTGTAGTGAATTTCGTAAAGCACATGTGAGCACGAAGGACATGCAGAGACTTGGGCAAGCACACTTAGCCATCACCATGGAATTGACTGCTGCCATGGACTACCTTGTGAAGGAGAATCATCTAATCACCACCTGCGAGCTTGCATTAACATTGTCTGTGAGTAAGGGAACTGTTAACACCATTCTCCATCGCCGATTGGGATACAGTAAGGTTTGCGCACAATGGGTCCCCAAGCATCTCCAGGAGGAGCAGAAGACTTGGTGAATGGGTGCTTGCCTGGAGACTCTGCATCATTACCATCCAGAGGTAGGATAGTTTCTTTCCAAGATTGTGGCCACAGATGAAACTTGGTGCCACCCCTTCAAGCTGGCCACAAAACAGATGAGTATGGAATGGGGGCATCCCAACTCTCCATGCCCAAGAAAAGCTCAGTCCTCCTTAAGAGCTGGAAAAGTGATGCTCACGGTTTTCTTCGATGAGAATGGCCCATTGCTGTTGGATTGGCTGGATGCAGGCAGTACAGTCAAGGCAACCACGTACTGTGTTATGTTGCACAACCTCTAAACAGCCATTAAGCATAAGCAACCCAGTATGTTGTCAAATAGGTTTATTCTACTGCACGACAACACATGCCCGCATGTGGCGATAGTGTGCCAAGATTTGCTGTGGAGCTTCCGCTGGGAGGTCCTTGACCATCACCTCTATAGCCCTGATCTGTCGCCCTGTGACTACCACATCTTCAGGCCACTGAAAAAGCTCTCAAGGGTCACCAGTTCATTAACGATGCTGAGGTCTGGGACACCATTGAAGACTGGCTCCGTAACCAACCACGGACATTCTTCACTCAGGGTATCCACAATCTCGTGCTACACCATAACACTTGCTTGAACTGACAAAGCGACTATGTGTAGCTGGTATGTAGCACATGTATCACTCTTACTTCCCATATGTTCACAAATTCCAACCTATAAACCCTTACGGCAAAAAACCGACAGTCTTCTCTTATGTTTGACCCTTATATTTTGTTCAATTCGAAATTTCATTAAAACTGGAAATCTATGTGCATATGTTTTTAACAAGGGAAACAACTGTTAGAGCAATTATGCTGTTAATGAAGGATTTTGTGCATACTCTACTACTTCAAACATTAGTAGTTACACAAAGCTTTCATATGGGTTTTTACTATAGTTTTTGAAAGTTTAATTCAGACAAATTTTGAGAGTATTTAAGCATGAGTCTTCTTCATCAGATCTTCTTTATGGTATACTTTTGTTGAAGTTAAGGTTAATAATAATCTGTAATAGCAATAGCTAACAATTTTTGCTCTCCGCTTCTTAGTGGTTATGGTTAAGGAAGCACATTTGGACTTACGATGTGTGTGTGGGGGTCCAGTCTGAATTGTCATTCATGTTTTATTTTTACACTGTATCAGTTGGAGTGTGTGCTAATACTTTCGCATCATCTTAAAAGACAAAAAAATAGATGATAAATAATTGCTTGTATCATAAATTTTGAAGTGATTATTGGAAAAAATTCCGCAAATTTTTTTTTTGGGTCGTGTTTTAGTTAATACAACTGAAGTAATGCACTATCAGCTCATTCTAGCCTTTAAATATGTGAGTATTATGACAATAAGTAGGTAATACTCAAGTTTTCGTATTGTATGCCTTTTTGATTGATATCTAGATTCAGCTTATTTTCTTCTAAAGAGCTTAGGCTCCCCAGAATCATCCATATTACAACACAGCAGTTACTAGTCCCTTCAATGGTTGCCACCATAACATTTCTTGTTCTTGAAACACTGTGAAGCTAGTAAGCAACTTGAAGAAAAGGTAAGAGTCATTGGCATTGAAGAGGCTATTTTCTTCATATTTTGTGGCATTTTTGACAGATTTTTTGCTATCTAGTTGGGTACAGGTTGTTTGAAAATTATGCTATTTTTTCCCTGTGGAACACTGAAACTCTGTCATTCTTCCATGAAATTCTTAACCCAATCTTTACTAGAAATGTTTATGGTAGCCATATTTTGTAGTAGAAGTTATTATTTTACTCTGAAGGATTTCATATTTCACATCAAATCCATGTCTTCATTCATCAATAAATCACTCTGCCAACATCCCCAAAAAGTGGCACTTCTTATATGTCTCATTTTCAGTCAAACCTCTTTCATTTGCACATACTGCAAAGTTTTTTCATCTTTCAAAATCATTGGCAGATCTGGAGTAGAAATGCTAAATTTAGTGGTAGTTTTGCTCTTCTTAGGAACACCCATTTCCTCTGTAGAATTGAAACTTTGTTTTTTTTACATAATTTGCTTTATCTTTTGTGACATTTTACACTACAGTCTTTATGCACTACAACCAAAGCAAGGATTTTAAAATTACAGAAAGTAGACTACACACATTCACTCACCATTTCTTCAATAAAAACATTTTGGGACATGACTTTTGCTTGTTTATGATTATTCTTTACCTGTGTGCTTTATACAACAAATACAAAAGGGAATTAAAAAGGACCTAACAAATTAAAAGGAATTGAATTTAAATTCTTCAAGTAAATACACTAAAACATACAAAATGTCAGAGCTATGGTTGGTTTATTTACATATTGCACTTGAAACACAGGCGATTCATGAATATCTCTAAAAGCATACAAATCTTTCTTCTTTCATTTTCAAATTAAAACAAAGAAAGAATATAAAAAGAGCAACAATTCTTTTTTTAAAACAAGGATAAAATACACTTGAAAAATACAAAACAAAAGATAATGGAATTGACTATCCAGTAATGCTTACTTAGTTTTCATAATGCTGAAGCCACTTAAACTACGGCTATGGATGTATGTTGTCACCAGAACTAATGGACTACCAGTCAGTGCTTAGTAATGGCTCTATAGCAATTCCTTGGGATTAATGAAATACTTTTTTTCACTAACTGTGAAGCTTTCTCCCTTAGCAAGTTGTCTGAAATTTCAAAGAGAATAGCCACAGGTGTTTGAATTCAGTGTCTTATTATTTCTAGATCTCTACAATAAAATAATTTAAGCCCAATTATGTGTTCAGTAAAAAGTTTTTTGTAATTTCCATTTCTTCAGTGATTAGACAATTAAATCATATTATTCACTGTTAAGTCTTTCTAGCTGAGATTGTTGTAGACTTTCAGATAACTATGCAGCTGGGGTGCCTTGCTATCTGTAGACAATATTTTATCAACTCTTCATGTGAAGTTCATTTCGCTACTGACTTTGTTAGAAGTTAAGATGTGTGTTCAGTTCATCCTCAATAAAGGAGTTTTCATGTTTTTTCTTTTAATTTACTTGGTAATTTGCTGAAAATATTTCAATAAATAAAATTGTGCTCTATAGTTTTGCATTTTGTGTTAATCTGTCTGTCTAAAACAATTTTGCAAAATGTGGCTAAATTAATTGCCAGTAATTTTTTTCCAAAATGCACAATGAATTTTTGCAGCAACTTACCATATTTATCGGCATATAACATGCACTTTTTTTTCTAAAATTTTTGGCTGAAATTCTACCTGTGTGTTATTTGCATATACTACTTTTTTAAATTTAGACTTAGGTAAAATGAATACTGCTGCAGAGTGTGACACATCCCAATGTTGCCAAATGTTACCGGTTTGGTATCACGTTAGTCTAACTGCAGACGATTTCTAATTCATATCTCTTCAATTTTCTGACAGATCTTGTTAAAAGTGGTATCAATGCAATCTTTAGTTCTTAGGAAAGAAGATTTGCACAAAAAAAATTTGAGATAGACTCCTCATTTACCTTTTTTAAGTGTCCGAAAGTAACCTCACTCGCCTCAGCAGTGAAAGCGAGCTGCCACGTTATGCCTAAGGGTCTGCTCTCATTAAGTTGCTTTCACGACGCAACCTGCTTAAGCAGCAGTTGCTCGGGGAAAATATGATAAAACTTTCGGTGATGTTTGAACTCCGTGGTTGACGGTTAGTGCTAAAAATCAATAGTGTATGTGTGGTCTCGTTGTGCTGGTTCGAGGGTATCAATCATTTCTTGTGACGATGACCATGCATTATCGGCAAACGGTGTTGGTTTAAGAAACTCAGACTTCTGGCTATTTTTTAATTTTTTAGTCTGTCTTATCATTTTCCAAGATAGCAGTGATTCTGATTAAAATTTTTGTTGCAGGTCTAATATCCAAGTTTTTTCGTTCAAACAGATGCTTTTTCTTTTTTGTATTATTTGCCTTATAAGTGGTATAAATATTAATAAACATGTGCGTTGAGTTATCTAAAAAAAGTTCAGAGCTCTCAAGTCATTTATTTTAAATTTAAGCTATTTTTACTCAAATTTCGTTCTTAAAATTGGGGTGCGTATTATATGCCGATAAATATGGTATATTGCTTCTTAGAGTTACTGGCATTTACAGTTTTATTTGCACATGACTATTCATTAATTAAAATTTATTCAGCTGTATGACTGTCTACCTGTGGGATTTATGTTCCCTAAAATTGTAAGACAAATCAATTGAGTGCAACAATGTGCTAAAGTTTTATGTACTTTAACACTGATTTTTATTTGTGTCTCAGGGATTTCTGTATAAGGATGTTATTTTCTGTTGTTGATATAATACCTTCACATGAAATTGAAGGTAAGTCATGGAATATACTATCCGGGAAAAATGGAATTGGTGTGAAATTCAAATTTAGGTCAGACGGATTGAAAATAAAAATCACAGTTTTTAGCAGTCTGTTAGTATAAAATACTTATTTAGTCTAAGTAGTATGATATTGCACAAGAGGATGAGTAATATTCAACATTTATTGATACTCGGTATTTTAAAAAGCTTACAGTATAAGAAATTTAAAGGAAATTAGTTTGTGTACTTGTGGAATGTAGATGACATACTAGTCAAGGGTGAATAAACTCAATTTTGAAAACAGTTTGCTGCTCTTTGAAATGGGTTTCACGAAAAGGGTTACTTTCAGAGTAAAGAAAACTATAAGTGTTAAAACTTTAAAACATGCTTCAGTTATATAAAAAGTTTAAGGTAAGGAATCTTGCAACATATAACTTCAGTCTTCATCAGTCTTGTGACAGATGTACGATGACAATGGTAAGTGGTTGCCAGATCTATAAAGTCATATTCATTATTTCTTTTTATGAATCTGGTAATCACTTGTCATTGTCCATCCATCACAAGGCTGATGAAGATTGAAGTTATCAGCTGAAAGTTTCCTTACATTTAGCTTTTGTGTAAGTTTAGTGTGTTTTAAAGTTTTAATACTTATTATTTATGGTTATGTGCTTATGTTTAAATTTTATCATGTTAAGGTAAAAGCAAATGCTCTTAAGAGCCTGCATGAAAGGAAATTAATTCTTCTTTGATATGTGGTAATGAAACTTGAGCACTGCAGGAAATACACAAGTAACAATTATGCTCTGAAGTGGTCTGTTACTTACGAGGAGTTGTGATTGAATTCTGTAGAGTTTTATAGGTGTTTTGTTGGTGTGTGAGGTGAAATATGTTTCTGTTACAGTGGAAAACTGATGGTTTTTGGTAATGGTCAAAGAATGAATGGCATGATCATTAACAACAAAATTTATTCAGCCAAAATCACAGAAAAGAAGTTTGAAGAAAGACAAGAAAATAATGGTTGACTGAGTTCCTTAATGTGAAAAAGAAAAACTGCAATGCGTATGTGAAAACAGGTCATGTAAAAAGTGTGATGGACATGTGGAAGGTACATGAAAAGTGGGATTAAAGGTGAACTTACCAAAAACAAAATTGATGTGCAATGCTTTTACAAGAACTGAAGATTTAAAGGTTGATGGAGCAAAATTAGAAGTGCCTTGGACAAGAGATATCAAGTGAGGTCCATATTGAAGAAAAATTAATAGACATGTAAAATTTGGCTGGAATGGACTTGTAAGAAACTGTACATTTTTCAAGAAATGTCTTCAAAGAAAAGTGTTTAGTCAATGCATCTTTCTAACTCTTACCTATGAATGAAGAACATGGACCTTAACTAAAAAAAGACATACCCAGATACTGTGGACAACTCAAATAAGAAGAATGGAGAGGTGCATTGTTGTTGTAACTATATGACAGGAAAAGGATCTCATGGATTGGAAAACGATCAAAGTAAAGACCCTCAAGTGGCAATGGGCTGGATATATTAATAAAACTTCCTACCATTAGACTACTGAAATTGTTTACTGAAACTGCTCTTCTTTTGGGTCTTTTAAAGAGGAGTCCAAGGAAGGTGGTTGGATGAAATTTGAAGGTGTACTAAAATGATATGGAAAAGAATTTCTCAAGACAGAGATTTGGCGAGATCTTCATCCAGTAGTAGATTTAGCATGGTTAATGATGATGATAATGAAGTTTGTGTGTGTGTGTGAACATGTGTGTAGTGAGGATACATTTAATGCATAATTCCCCAAGACTAAATAAAAATGTAATTATCGTGAAATTAACACATACATCTCTCTATATTCTTCCATCAAATACAATAATTAATTTGCTTACACACATAATGGTTTAAGTTTTTAATGCATACATGTATTAGAAACTTAAAAAAAACATTTAGCCTTTGACATTATTTAATGTACATGTAATTTCAGGTACTTCAGTTGGAGGACTTATTACAAGTTCGTCACTCAGTGTTCGTTGTTGGGGGACCAGGAACAGGAAAAACGAGTGTCTGCCAAACTCTGCTCACAGTTTATCAATTGCAGAAGCTTTCGACCTTTAGCCTTTGACTTAAACCCAAAGGCAGTGACAAATGATGAACTTTTTGGAACTATCAATCCTTCTACAAGGGAATGGAAAGATGGTAAATTTTATTTAGAATAATTCTTATGAAATACTTCATTGGTCCATGTCATTTTATATGTTTATTTATATATTTTGTTGTGTAATTTCTGAAAACATTAAAAAACTGCATTTTGCTTAAATATTATATGCTTTTTCCATTTAGAATTTAGTGCTCCATGATATCACATTATTATGAAAAATTCTGTTTTAATTAGAAGCCACATAACACAGATTCAGAAACATAGTTTTGTTCTTTAACAAATGCCAATTATGCTTTTACAGGCTTGTTATCGTCCCTTATGAGAGACCTTGTCAATGCCCAAACTGATGGTCCTAAGTGGATCATTTTGGATGGTGATATTGATCCTATGTGGATTGAGTCTTTGAACAGTGTCATGGATGATAACAGAGTAAGTATATTCAGTATATTAAGTAGAAATTTTTAGGTATGTATCATTTCTTAATACAGAATTAATTTAAGAAAGTGAAAGTTATTATTTTGTTATCATAACTTCCTAGTTTTTTTTACATGAAACCATTTAATTTGGAAGTATTTGTTATTTGTGTGCTGTTGTACCTAATTAAAAAAAATCCTATGTAGGTTCCTATGAGTTACATTTTTTCTAAAACTTTTTGTCCATAAATGGCTTTGTTATGCCACTTTGAAAAAAAAATGTTGTTACACAGTTTTGCATGATTTATGTAAATTGGTTTTAATTTTCTTATGTTTTAAGCCATGTAATTGAATTTGGTGTCAAATTAAACTAATTTTCTGTACTTTAAAATGTGATTATCAGATTCCCAAAATATTCATGACACGTTCCTATAACATTTTTTAAAACTTTTTCACATGTTAATTAAAAGATTGGCACTTGGTAACCACAACTATTTTGGAATGGGATGTGAACAATTACAGGATTTGTTCACATTACATTGTACATATTTTTCTTATGTTCATTGAAATATATATATTCTTTAAAAGATCTGACCCTGTTTTGCATTTTGCCTTTTATATTATGTAGTGGTGCATGAAGAGCTGTGATCTCAAACATCAACAACTCACTGGCAACTGCAGCAAAAGGATGCATGTAATACTTCGGAAGTACTTCCAGAGATAGAAAAAAAAATGTTAATTTTTTTTCACCCAGTGTAGAATTGAATCCTAAGAATAATCCTGTATGAATCCTAAGAAGAGGTACTGTTAATATGAAAAATACAAAACCTAATCCCATTTCTAATTGAGTCCAGGGAATTTCTTGCTTCCAAAACTCCTCATTATTTCTCCTGGATGACTGTGGCACCCCATCTTTGGAACTGAACATGCAGTGAGTCAGACACCAGATAAATCACTTAGCTTTTGGGGAGGAGTACAACTAATTAGCATATCTCTCACTCTCCTGAATTTTTGCAGCAAGCATGAGTGAATGCTGGCTGTGTTCCCACCAGTTGTGTCAGTGCTATGAAAAAGTAAAGTCAAGTTGTTTTAGGAAAGGTGGTAACTTGTAAAAGACCAAGATTAGCCTTTTTACTTCTTGGGTGAAAGAATTGTGGGACACGTTTCACCAGAAATGGTTATAAATTCTTTCAAAAAATGCTGCATAAATAATGGCATAGATGTTATAGGAGTTATTTGGAAACTCCAGTAGTGAATTATACTTTGAAGGTTTTTATCGAAGGTAATCCCAGAAATTTGCTTAATTTGTTTCAATAAATATGTTTTCTAAAATCTTGAAATTTAAGGTCGACTTATATGCGGGTCAAGGTTTTTCACCAGATTTTAGCGGTTGAAGCAGGGATAGGCTTATGAGTATATGTGGTACGTACTTTAAAAACGTTTGAAATGTAACTCACTTCTGGAATTTCCAAAAAGCCCCCATAAGTCATATCCATTGAAATTGTATGATCAATACAAGCATCATTGTAATCAGAGATGCCATATGCATTTTCTTCATCATTTGAATGATAAGCTAAATCATCTTCAGCACCATCAGTGACATCATTTATGTAGCGTTCTTTGAAAAAATTTGCAACCATTTATGGAGGAAAATTCAACCCCATACTTCTTTCTCCCAAGAAGAAACAGAGCAAATATCCACCTTTTTTTGAGTTATCACTCTTTGTTTGTTGCTCACCTAACAGTGAAGTCCATTTAGTCCATTTCTTTTGAGTGATTTATGAAATGACGAACTGAATCAATGTGTCCCAATAGAGTCGTATGATAAGTAATAACCTCACATGACTTTGATTCATGTGTAGTCAGATGACCAACTGACACTCGCCATCCCACTAGTTCCCTGCAAGAAAGCTTATGTGGCCCTGTGGGACAGTCTCATGGCATGTTTGGGTTACTGGTAAAATGTGCACTCATCTTAGCACCAAAAGCAGCCACCAGACAGACATCTCTTTCTCCATTTGGCTCCCTCTGCTTTACCTTTCATTTCTATAATATTTTAGTATTTAACAGACTCACATAAAAGCCAAAAAACTCTTTCTAAAATGATTTTTCTTCTAAAATCTTTCAGCTTATGTGGTAGTATACATATGGAAATTTGTTATGATAATTTTTATAAAAACAGAATCTGAAAATATGATACAGTAATTTGAACAATGGGGTTTCCTGTACTGAGGAGTAATCCATTTTTAATTTCACTTATCTCAGTTGTATGATGCTTCTATAAATTATTGAAATAGTCTTGTGATAGACTTTCATGTTGATCAAAAATATGCAAGAAATATCTATTATGTTTCCTAAAACTAATTGCAATAAAGTAATTATAACTAGATATAACTTCCAGAATGTAATTGCTACATCTTTTTGACATATCTGCCCAAATAGTGTAAACTGATAATAACACAGTATAAACTATTTGTGCAAAAACTTTAAAGAGTAAACTCAAGATATACATGCTTGTAACAGTGCCATTTTGTATCTGTTTCTCAAAGGGACCATCTGGAAAGTAATGTTCAATATGTTACAATCAGTGTTTTATGTATTCAAGACATATCAATTTTTACTTTCTTTTGCTGTTGATTTCTTTTTACAGAACTCATTAGTGTACATCTATCTCTGGAAAATATGTCGAAAATAAATTAAACCTGACACCATATGTTTTGGTCTGTGTGATGAGAAGTGTGTTTACCCCCACCATAGCATCACATACAAGTTTTATAATTGATTTTGGTTAGTAAAAACAACCAAAAATATAAAATATGTGGTATTATATAATAGAATAATAGCTACATACTATATGCACTACTGTTTCACACGTTATATACATTCCATGTGTTGTGTGCATACTTGCAGCAAAATCATCTTGGCATTCATATATCATATACAACTAGGAATATTATTACAAGTTTCAATTATTATATCATCAAGGACTCACCTTGTATCAGTATTTCAAATTAGTAAGCTTCATTCTGTATCTTGAAATAAAAATATGTATCTAGCATGTCATTAGCCATGTAGAATCTTCCTATTGCAAATTGAAATTTGTGACCAGATTTTAAACTCAAAATGAAACACGACTATGGATATCATACAAAGAGAGTGTGAAAGAATTATATACAATGCAATTAAAAACCATTTACCATCAACAGGTGTCGTCAATCTTTAAAAGAAGGAATGTACATAATCAAGGATAATCCAAACAGACATTAAATAAAATTTCATCAATTACTGAACAATGCCAGACAACCTCTGCAACAGGCACACGACTCCACATAAACCACCGCACATATTTCGGCACTATCGGTCAACAAACGACTTATTTTTAATTGAGATTTTGGAAGCTCATATTTTGCTGCAAATATATCAGAAGCGGAAATTAAGACTTACGCCACCTGGTGGCCAAACCACTTTTTACAAAAATTATGAATTATATGCAAAGGAGTTCCCATCAGGAGCTGTATCCAATGCAGAAAGAATTTTTCAAATAGGAGATTTAGAAGCAGAGATGTAGGAGGGAAAGAAGTTTACCTTTACGCCCCCTAGCGGAAAGTCTATGAATTACTTGAAAATTTTGAAATTACATGAAAAACATGTCACACTGGAAACACTATCCAACAAAGAAGTAATTTTTAAAATCGGACTTCTAGAAGTAGAGATATTGACAAAAATAAGATATACATCTACGCCCCCTGGGTGAGAAACGTTGCATTATTTTAAGAAGAAAATGTTTCTAAAAGGTTTGTCGACATGAGTACCATTGATCTACAAATGACGTTTTTTTTCAATCGAGAGTTTAAAAGCTCATATTTTGCTGCCAATACATCAGAAGGCGGAAATTAAGGTTTACGCCACCTGGCGGCCAAACCATTTTTTTTACAAAAATTAGAAATTATGTGCAAACGATTTTCCACCAGGAGCTGTATCTGGTGCAGAAAGAATTTTTCAAATCGGAGATTTAAGAGCAGAGATATAGGGGGATTGGGGAAATGCAATTTACCTCTACGCCCTGTAGTGAAAAGTCTATGAATTACTTGAAAATTTTGAAATTATATGAATAACGTGTCACACTAAAAACGCTATCCAACAAAGAAGGAATTTTTCAAATCGGACTCCTAGAAGTAGAAATATTGACAAAAATAAAATATACATCTACGCCCCTGGCGGAGAAACTGTGGAATATTTTAAGAAGAATATATTCCGAAAATCTATGAAAATGCAAGTGCAAAGATTAGGCTGTTTGAAAATACAACACACGTAAAAATTGGAAAGGGAGTGAGACAAGGTGACACCATATCTCCGAAGCTCTTTAATGCCACATTGGAGGGTGTTTTTCAGTCGCTGAGCTGGGAAAACAAGGGGATAAAGATTAATGGAGATTATCTAACCCACCTTCGTTTTGCTGATGACGTAGTCATTTTTGCAACTACCCCATCAGAGCTGCAGAGTATGATCCAGGAACTTTCTGACAAGAGTAAAGAAGTGGGATTAAAAAATGAACTTTCAGAAGACAAAAGTGATGTTCAATGCTCTTACAAGAAATGAAGATTTATCGATTGATGGAGAAAAGCTGGAGATAACAGACACGTACGTTTATCTTGGACAGCAGATATCAAGTGAGGGTCACATTGATGAAGAAATTAATCGGCGTACAAAACTTGCCTGGAGAGCTTTTGGAAGAAACAGCATAATTTTCAAGAGCAATATGCCATTATGTCTTAAAAGAAAAGTGTTTGATCAATGCATCCTTCCAGTGCTTACGTATGGTGCAGAGACGTGGACCTTAACTAAAAGAGACATACAAAGGCTGCAGACAACTCAAAGTAGCATGGAGAGGTGCATACTTGATGTAACCAGGAGAGATAAGAAGAGGAACTCATGGATCCGATAAATGACAAGAGTGGAAGACATCATGATCAGAGTTAAATCCCTGAAATGGCAATGGGCTGGACATACTGCCAGAAGGACAGATCATCGATGGACAGCCGAAATTTTAGATTGGATTCCAAGGGACAGGAAAAGACCCAGAAGAAGACCACATGGGAGATGGGTGGATGAAATTCGAAAATATGCAGGAGTGACATGGAGGAGACTGGCACAAGACAGACCGTTGTGGAGGAAACTTGGGGAGACCTTCGTCCAGCAGTGGATTGATAATGGTTGACAATGATGATGATGATGATATTCCGAAAAAGTTTATCGATGTGAGTGGCATCAGTCCACGAAAGAATTTTTTCAATCAATATTTTAGAAGCTCAGATTTTATGGTAAATACATCAGAAGCAAAAATTAACACTTACGCCCCTGGTGGCTAAAGTATTCTTTACCAAAAAATTTGAAATTATATGCAAAAGATTTTCCATCTCAAGGTGCATCCGCTGAAGCAAAAAGTTTTCAAATCGGAGCATAGCATCACATACAAGTTAGAAGAAGAGTTATCAGTAAAAATGTAATTTACTTTTACGCCCCCTAGCGGAAAATCTATGCGTGATTTGAAAAAGTAACTATATCTCAAATACTCTTCGACATAAATGGAATCAAAAGATAATTTTTTCATTCGGATGTTTAAAAGCAACTTTGTGTAATAAAACGTATTTTTGAATTCGACATCATTTGCATTTACGCCCTCTAGCGGCGAAATTGTATATCGTAAAAAGAAAAACGGAATAAAGGATCATCATTCGCATATTTCAAGCTTCCCACTGCAAAAAGATTTTTTCAAATCGGACTAATAGTTGCAGAGATATTTGGGTACAGACGGACAAACAAACCGGTAACATAAGCACTATCTTTTTTTACAAAAGACGTGCTAAAAAAGCCAAGTTGTGATTGTCAGGACAGGTCATATATTTAGAAAATTACCAAAATGCATCAACAACAGAAAAACAATGCAAACGAAGGTAGAGGTCCATGAACAGTTGAAAAGAAGGGTTTTTTCCCCTGACATACGAGAATTTTGGCAGAAAATATGAGTTAATGAAGGTGGTATTATTTCTCCTTGTGGGTGATCAAATGCTGTGGGAAGCTCAGTGTCACACACATCATGAAATCACAGGTCTAACTGTGATAATGCCGAAGAAACTTGTGATTTTTACTCATTATTCATTTGAAAGTAACACAAAGACACTTAAAAACGATGTGTTTTTTAATAAGATCGTTTGTTTTTTTTCTCTTTCTTTGGACTGCTGGTCATCCTGTGAATAGCAACTTTTCTGTAGGAAATTATGGTTTGGCATGAACATTGCAAGCTCAGATTATACAGAAAGTTTTTTTATTTTTTTTTTCTGAATTTCATGGTCTGAGGATTATGTGCCACTGCAAATTAAATAAAGAAACCCCTCCCTCTGAATTTTTTGGTCTGCATATTATGCAAAGAAAAATATGCCACATAATTGCAAATCACTGTTGAAGTGGCAACATCTGCATGAAAAGTAAAACTTGCAGTTGATGTAGTTGTGACATTTAAATGACCATGATCATATTTTTCACAAATGAAAGTACACTAAGATTTCATTGGCTTTCATAAGCATCTTATGAAATTACACATTTTCTGCTGAGTTGCATATCAAAATGAAAAATATCTTGTACTTGTCCTTTTTTTGACTATGTCTTTCATTTATGCTGTGTAAGTGAAGCATCCAGATCTAATTTTTTAGATCATGTAATAACCACACTTTTTCATTCCAGGTTTTGACCCTAGCCAGTCGAGAGCGTATTGCTCTAACCTCATCAGTGCGCCTCATCTTTGAGATCAGTTCACTTCAGTATGCAACTCCCGCTACAGTATCTCGTGCTGGTGTGTTGTTTCTGAACCCTAGTGACCTTAGCTGGAATCCTTATGTTGTTAGCTGGATTGACAAGAGGCAGGTCCAGTCAGAGAAAGCCAACCTTATAATCTTGTTCGACAAATATATTCCATCGTGTCTTGATGCTGTGAAACGGAGATTCAAAACAATTATCCCTCTTCCAGACATTAATTACATACAGGTTAGTTGATGTGAGATTGAATTAATTTGTATTCAGATTAAAATGACTCCCACAAATTTGTTATGAGTCCTGCTTAGTGATACTTTGTTGTTGTTTTTCATTACAACACTACAAATAGAACAACAACAATTTGCTATTGTTGTTTTTATTTGTAATGTTGTTTTTCATTTCTTGCATTTATTGAAGTGATGTTATATTTCTATCTATATTTGTATACAAAGGAGCTGCAATGTATTGTTTGAGTCATTTTGAGCATATAGAACAGTGGTTCCCAAACTTTTGAGTTGGCGGCACCCTTGTTACTTCTGAAAGATTTCTGCACCCCCCTTCCCCCTTCCCGAATTTTTTTAAGTATAAGAAGAAACAAAGAATGCTTACCTTCAATGGGAGACATGAGACTGATGACTGCGGCAAATTTTTTCAATATCTGGACACGTTTTTGGCAAACATACTCTCCTTCCATTCTTGACTGATTTCAGTTGAATCCTTTTTTTGGTTTTTATATTCATCAAAGTAGAAAAACCCATCTCACATAGATATGTCATTGAGAACTGAAGAAGTACTCAAAGTGATTTGTTGCCAGTAGTAGGATATTCTCTGCTGACGCTAATCCAGAATGAATCCAATGAAGACTCTGAATGCTTTAATTTGAGTGTGCGATCACAGCGAATATCAGTCAGTTCTTCCTGCTCTGCCAAGCTTAATTGTGTTTCTTCTGAAAAAGATGCAATGAATGGGTTTCTGATCCAGTCATAGATGGCAAGTGGTTGATCAGGGAAGTAATGTTGAAGTCTTTCTTCTAAGGCAGACAAATGGGTGTATATTAATTGGCGTAAATGTTTTTTTGTTTGTCAGCAATGCCTTGAAAAACATATCAATGTTGTCTTGATTAGCTTTTCTTTTACATACTTGTATTTTACTTTGCAAGGCAGCAATTTTATCTGAAGAAGTTAAGATATTTTCATTTTTTCCTTGCATGCTTGCATTAACTTTATTTAAGTGCTCGAAAATATTGGTTAAATATGCAAGTTTCGCGCACCAGAAGTCATCTTGCAATAGCGAACTAAATTTTGGTTTCTTTTCAAGTTCGAAAAAAGCTAACATCTCTTGCCTCAATTTGTAAACTCGAGTTAGTACATGTCCCTTTGACAACCATCTAACTTCATGTAATCAGATCCAGTGTCTTCGCAAAGTCTTGCAAATAAACATGATTTGAGCGGTCTGCTTTTAATATAATTCACATTTCGATGATGTTGAGCAAAACTGCTTTAAGTTCTTCCTCTATGGTTTTTGATACTAATGCTTCTCGACGTAGAAAACAGTGAGTTGACATGATGAGGTTATTTTCTTTTTTTGCAAGGGAGACAAAACCTTTCAAACTACCAAGCATTGAGGGCATGGCATCGGTGCATACACCTACACATGACTGCCAGGACAGACCAACGGACAGCAAATAGTTGTTTACAACGTCAAAAATGTCTTTACCTGTTGTGATCTGTTCAAGTTCTTTGCAACACAAAACTTCTTCCTCAGTGGCTTAAATTGCATATAACGGATGAAGGCAAGCAAATGCACTTTTTCTCCAATATCAGTCGACTCGTCGACCTGGAGTGAAAAAAGAGATTCATTTATTTTTTAGGGCAACGTTCTTCTCTATATTTTAAGACATATCTTTTATACGGCAACTTATGGTGTTATTTGACAATGGAACTTTTTTTATCTCTTCTTCTGTGTCTGCCCCTAACATTGTTTTAACAATTGCAACACAAGATGGAAGAATTAATTCTTCCCCAATTGTATGGGGTTTCGTATTTTTCGCAATAAGTTCGGCCACTAAGTAACTGGATAACTGAGCTCGAATAGAAACTGTAAATTTCCGCCAAAATTTCTTACCTATTTTTTCTGTCAAAGCAATCAATCTTTTGAAATACCCTGACGTTTTCTTCGAAAGATGGCCGTGCTTTGAAGTAAGATGTCGCTTCAATTTGCTTGGAACCATGACATCATTTGACAAAGTTTCTCCACACACAATGCCCTTCGGATTAGGAAAATCTTCTTCTCCACACCAGGTAAATCCAAATTGTAGGTAGCTCTCCTGATAGAGGCGAGTTTTCATACATTTCCTCAACTTCTTATAATCGTTTTCAGGATTGTTAGTGCTTAATTTTGAAGTACTACTGGCTAGGTTCGTGTCAGGAGAATTCACATTTTTTTCACTATCTGAACTTTTTTTTCTAATTAAAGGTTTCTCCATATTTAGACTACCCAAAACTAATATAAAACTATCAGCAACCTACACTTCAAAGAGAGAATTAAAAATACGTCTATTATCTCCGGTAGTGAAAAGAGAAATGTTGCCAGTACGGCACCTCGGAAGTGACAAAAGACCACCCAAAAAGCTGCCACACAGCTGGAATGCCAACAGCCCATTAACAAAAACGCAGCATCGGCGGCATCTGTTGAAAAGAGGGGGAGATGATGGGGTGGGAGGAAGGATGGGGAGGGTAGAGTTTGATTGCTCGTTAGTTAGTGCAACTGGCGGCATCCTGACGGCACCCTTGGGATATCCTCGCGGCACCCTTGGAATATCCTCGCGGCATCCTGGCAGCACCCTTGGGATATTATCGTGGCATCCGCTTTGGGAACCACTGATCTAGAACAACAATTGCATTTTATTTTGTTTTTATTTTTTCTACTTCATTTTATTTTTATTTTTCCATTTTATTTTATTTTGTTTTTACTTTTCTGTTTTATTTTATTTTTTTATTTCACTATTTTATATATTTATTTTTCTATCTATATCTTAATTCTATAAGGTTTTTTACTCTGAGTCTTATTTTGAGAGAATGGCTGAACATAAAGATATGGTTGAGGTATCAAAATAAAGGTCTTACCATGTAGATGTGCCAGTCAAAGAGAAAACTGAGATTGGGGCAATGGTTCAGGCATTGTGGGGTGGCAAATTTCCCATGTAAAGTCTATGGGAGAAGCATGCGGTTGACATTCGATCGCCTGCGGTTGACTCACACGCTGTTATAGGCGGAAGCATGAAGGGACCGAAATAGTCCAGAGTCCGAAGTCTTCTCTTTTCTGAGCGAATCATTGCACAAAGCAATGCCAGCAGGCATTCGTATCAAAGTTCTTCTCATCCGAACAGCGAACACTCTCGAAGACCTGATTGCGTTATGCTGTTTGACTGTGTGATGTTTATATACAATTTAATATTCATTCGATCCAGTTTATTCACGTAGGTAAGGCATTTCCCATTATGTAAAGATGTAAATAGTAATTCCATTGACCATTGTTAGTGAAAATATTTAGAATGTACATATTGAGTTGCGCCATCTATATCTTCATTCTATAAAGTTTTTTACCGTGAGACCTAATTTGAGAGAATGGCTGAACGCAAAAATATGATTCAGGTATCAAAATAAAGGTCTACCCTGTCGATGTGTTAGTCGAAGAGAAAACTGCGATTGGGGCAATGGTTTGGTCATGGCGTGATGGCAAAGTTCCCATGTAAAGTCTATGGGAGAAGCGTACGGTCCTGATCTATATCAGGCGCTCAGTTCAGTTTCAGACTTGGTGTGTGCATGGTGTTCTATGATCAGTCCTAGAGTAAGTAAATATTTTATCCCTTAACAGAATGTCTCTACCGCAGAAAAGAACAAACAAAAAACAAACGTAAGAGCTTTACTGGAATGCGTGAGCGATCAATGGGTCACAACTATATGTCTCAGACAATAGAGAATGAAGAGTATTCACAACACGAATCTCATTCCAACAACATTTACAAACACAATTGTGACTGAAGATGAGAGTGAAAGAGTGTGCTATCCAGTTGAATTTTTGCACACGATTGAGATGAGTAGAATTCTGCCTCACATTTTACGACTGAAAAAGGGTGCAGTCATAATACTAATCACGAACCTGGTGGCGCAGTGGTTTAAGTGCTGGCTTATGATGATTCGTTAGTGAAGGGTCTGGGTTCGAATCCTGATGAGACATGGATGTTGTGTTTGTCTTACAGCACTGGCTCTGCCTCTTCCCTGAAACCAGTGACTCTAAATTAGGGACGGACGACTGCTTAGAGCCCATTGAGTTGCTCACGGTGGTCGTTAAACCTTCAGTCAAAAAAAAAAAAAAAAAAAAAATCACTAACCTGGACTGTTGTCTTTAATGAAGTGGTTGAATGAATTTGTCAATCAAATAAAGTTTACATTTGTTGTTTCATATGAGTTTATTTTTCACATAATTGTCTTTCCTTATTCCAAATTTCTGCTTTGGAAATATATAGTACCAGGTGAAAGCCCATCAATAATGACAGGGGAAAATAAGATATATAGAGTAATGTTTTAGAAACCAGGCATTCTTTTTTTTTTGTGATGTAAGCAACAAGTAAAATTCACTAGAAAAATTTCTTATCACAAAGGTTTATTTGAGTCTTTAAAGAGAATCAGTAAGAAATACAATATTAGGCTAGCTCCAAGTTTAGAGAACAAAGTTAAAAAATTTTTCCCTAAAATAGTTCAAAGAGAAGAAGATATTTTAAAAATGCAAGGAGTAGTTTATGAAGTAAATTGTAGTTGTGGACTATCTTACATAGGTGAAACAGGTCGCAGACTAGAAACTCATATAGCTGAGCATAAAGCAGCTATAAAAAATTGCTCCAACAAGACTGGATTAGATAGGCATGTTAGAGAAACGGGGCACAGCATGGATTGGAATTCCCTTAAAGTAATTAGTTTCCAAAGCAATTTCCAAAAAGAAAACTGAAAGAAGGAATAGAGATTGAGAAAAATCAAAATTCCATCATCAATGACTGCAAAGGATTTTCCCTGCCTAACATCTGGCAGGATTTGTTGAAAAATAACCTAAACAGTCAAGGTTAACCGTAACCGTCAAGGTAAACCGTAACCGTGATAGTGACAAGTAAAAAGTGACAACAACAAGACAGCCTGAAGAAGGAGAAGAGTTTTCTCCGAAAATTTGCTATTAATGAAAAAATTTCCTAGTAAAATTCCCATAAAAGTTGCTTTAGATTATTAATTCAATTAAACTAGGAAGCCATTTCTCAACATGAGCTTTATTCAAAGTGATTATATTGCTTGTGATATTCAAATATTCAAATGCTGTGTGTATATTTCTGCATGTGTGCACGTGCGCATGTGTGTGTGTGTGTGTAAAATCATTGGAATAGGTTTCACTCACAGAATTTTAAAAATAAGTACAGTGGCCAGTGTATGTTTTTACTAATTAATTTGCTTTGGAATACAATATTTCTCATAATCATGTTCTATTTCTTTCAGACACTTTGCTGTTTATTGGACTGTCTTCTTACTCCCAGTAATGCTCCTCCAGACTCCCCAAAAGAGTTGTATGAACTGTACTTTGTCTTTGCCTGTGTCTGGGCATTTGGAGGGACATTAGCTCAAGACCAAGTAACAGATCAGCGGTCTGAATTCTCCAGATGGTTTGTAAATGAATACAAATCTATAAAATTTCCAAACACTGGAAATGTATTTGATTTTTATATCGAAAACAAGAAGCTTGTATCATGGTCCAGGAAAATACCTAACTTCCAGCCCCAACCTGATGAACCGCTGCATGTAAGGATACTTTTAATTATTCTTTTATCTATTGAAACTAAAATTGCAGACTAGTTATACATGATAAAGCAATAAAAAGTCATGCAAATCAAACTAAGGATTCTGCCAGCTCAGATTTATAAGTGATTGGAATTTCACCACTAATGGCCACTAAAAGGAAGGCTGAGAATTTGGATAGAGAAAACAATCGGTGAGCATATTGCCTCTTATATTAGAAGATATTCTTTTCATTCTGAGTACATGTGCATTCTCATTTCCTGATGGAAAGAGCTACTTGCAGCAGCATAATGTGCCATGGCACACGGCTCGGATTGTCACACAGTGGTTCAAAAGCATGACAGTCACTTCAGAGCACTAAAATGAACCACACAGTCCACAGATCTTACCCAATTTAACACCTGTGAAATGACATTGAGAAAACCATTTGTAATAAAGATCCTCCTTCAGCGAACATTGGGCCACTTATGGATGCCATCACATTGGTTTGGCTGAACATACCTGTAGAATGATATCAGAACCTTTTTGAACCCATGACACATCAAGTTGAGGCTGTTTTGAAAGTCAAAAGTGGCCCAACACATCATTAGGTAGGTGCTCCTAATAATTTACTACTCTAGTGTATAGTCAACAGCTTTTATCACCACTGATATCATTCTACAGGTATGTTCAGCCAAGCCAATGTGATGGCATCTATAAGTTGCTGAATGTTTGCTGGAGAAGGATCTTTGTTACGAATGACTCTCTCAGTGTCATTTCACAGGAGTTCAATTGGGTCAAGATCTGTGGACTATGGGGACCATTTTAGTGCTTTGAAGTCACTGCCATGCTCTTGGAACCACTGTAAGACAATCCGAGCCTTGTGGCATCGCACATTATCCTGCTGCAAGTAGCTCTTTCCATCAGGAAATGCCATGCACATGTACAAGTGTGCCAAGTCCACAATAATTTCAAGATACCTCATGGTATCCAAATATTGTTCCACAGGTATTAAGGAATCCCGAATGGCTGCTATGAAAACAGACCCCAGATCATTACACTACCTCCACTAGCTTGTACAGTGAATGCTAGGCAGCTGGGATCCATCGATTCATGCTGCTTGATGCAATATAATGGACAGTCAGTTCGCATATATTAACTGAAAACATTATTCATCAGATAGGCTAACCTTTCTCCAGTTTTCAAGGGTCTAGTTTTGGTGCTCTTGTTCCCACTGCAGATGAGTCTGTTGGTTTGTAGCAGAGATGTGTGGTCCGTAAAGGGAATGCATGCTGTTATAGTCCATTTGTGCCACAGTACAACTGCCTGTGTATGCTGAAATTACTCTCTTGATACCACTGTTGTATTGTGTGGTTTCTTGATGCAATGGAGCTTGTCTGTTACCTTGTACAATCCTCTCAAGCCACCATCTCCCTCAAACATTGACCAGTTATTTCCGCCCTTCTTATTTTGTTGTTTGTGCACTACTCATTGTACACTTTAGATACAGTTGTTCTTGTATAACACAGAAACTTTGCAACTTCTCCAATGCTTGCACCTGCTGCCTAGTGCCCACTACCAAACCTTTTTCAAAGTTGGTTAAATCGTGAGTCTTTCCCATGTTGCTGCTATCTGTGCTTTGTACACGTCTGAATCCTGTGTAGTGTGAGCTGTTTATGAAGCCATCTCAATGTCATAGTTATGTACATACTTGCATCTGCTGCCTAGTGCGCACTACCACACCTTTTTAAAAGTTGCTGAAATCACGAGGCCGCCCCGCCTGGTGGTGCAGTGATCTAAGTGATGGCTTCTGATCATTTGCCTGAAAGGGGTCTGGGTTCTAATCCCGGTGAGGCATGGATGTTGTGTTTGCCTTATGGCACTGGCTCTCTCCCTTCCCTGGAACCAGTGACCCTAAATTAGGGATGGGCAACTGCTTATAGCACTTTGAGTTGCTCATGGTGGTCGTTAAACCTCCAATCAAAAAAAATAAAATAAAATCGTGAGTCTTTCCCATGTTGCTGCTATCTACGCTTTGTACACGTCTGAATCCTGTGCAGTGTGAGCTGTTTATGAAGCCATCTCAATGTCATAGTTATGTACATACTTGCATCTGCTGCCTAATGCGCACTACCACACCTTTTTAAAAGTTGCTGAAATCGCGAGGCCGCCCCGCCTGGTGGACAGTGATCTAAGTGATGGCTTCTGATCATTTGCCCGAAAGGGGTCTGGGTTCAAATCCCGGTGAGGCATGGATGATGTGTTTGCCTTATGGCACTGGGTCTCTCCCTTCCCTGGAACCGGTGACCCTAAATTAGGGATGGGCAACTGCTTATAGCGCTTTGAGTTGCTCATGGTGGTCGTTAAACCTCCAATAAAAAATAAATAAAATAAAATCGTGAGTCTTTCCCATGTTGCTGCTATCTACGCTTTGTGCACGTCTGAATCCTGTGCAGTGTGAGCTGTTTATGAAGTCATCTCAATGCCATAGTTATGTACATAAGTTAAGATAGCACTGTCTGATTGCTGTTGGGCATTTCAAATAATTTGATACTTCAATGTATAATTACCAAGCAAAATTACTTAAAAATGTTATGTCCCTGGCCCATATCTTATATGAAGTTCTCAACATTTTCTTTTCTTGCTCAAAAAATTACCCTGTATAAATTAAAAAAAAAACCATATGATCTTAAAAATTCTGCTATCCATGTTCAGAAGCATTTCTAGACAAACTTTATGATAAAAAATGTGAAAGCAGTGAGACTAGATGTTGATAAACATTAGACGGTTGGGAATGTATGAAAATAACTAAATATATAAGAGTAAAGAGACAAAGGCATATTGTGTCAAACGAATACTAGATTTTTCCCAATCTCTCCTAAATTTACATGTTTTTAACCGACAGTAGGATTTCCGAAAAAGTAAGTTAATGCATTTTTTTCTAGATAATGGGGAAGAGTAATGAAATGAAATGTCACAGATGAATATAACTGCTAATAATGTATACAAACACCACCCATGCAGAGTGGTGCTACTGTTGATCCACAACTGATTCTAGTTACAAGATGGAGGCTACTGCGAGAGTGTGCTCAAAAACAGGAATCCAAGAAGTTACCTTTTTTTTTTTCAAACAAAAGAGACTTAATTAAGAGATATTCACCATGAAGTGGCATCTGTGTATGGAGAAGAGGTAATATCAAGGGAGCAGGGATATTTTTTGGTGCAATGAATTCAAAAATGGCTGTGTTGACACCGGAAATGAGCATTAGGCAAGAAGCCCATGAATGAGCAAAATAGAAGATAATATTTCATGCATTAAGGGCATCGTTCTTGGAAAAGGTGTGTGAAGCTCCATGAAATTGTGCAAGAGGTCAACTTGTCAAAGGCACTTCACAGCAGATGAAAAAATTTGTCAGGAGGTGCACTGTTGGTTTATGGGTTTGAGCCTGGACTTATTCTGCAGCACAGTTAATAAACTTATGAAACATTGGATCAAGTGTCTCAATAAATCTGTAGATTATGTAGAGAAGTAGCTGATGTTCACTTCTTTCTTCATGTGTAATTTCAGCTTCCTCTGATTAAACATTTTGGAGAAAAAAATGGTGTTACCTTACTCTTTGGAAATCCCCTCATATGTAAGATACTAGCTACTAAAAATGTTCTGGAAAGGTAGAACTTGTGGTCAGTGTAACAGACAAAGGAAAATATTAAGAAGTCCAGCAAATACAAAGGGGGTTTGAATTTCTGTGCCTAAAGTAATGCTGCTGTATGTCTGAAATATATTTCCAAAGATTTATTCTTCATAAATATCTATGACATTACCTGGAAAACTGGTGATTCCAGGTTTGGATCCATTACCAGAGTAGAATGGTGATTAGTGCTATGAGAAGGCATTTGATGTCTTGACCAATTCAGTCTGTTGTTTCGTATTCCTGCACTTCAGTTATTAAGAAATAGTTTTTGTTATTGATGCCGTGGTTTACATACTTGGGCAGAAGCTGTCAGACACTGGTTTGATTCCCCCTTCAGGATGATGTAAGTTTGAAATTTTCTGAGGAGTTGGTTATATATGGTATAAGTTGAATGTAGTATTTCTTAAATCAAAATTAATGTCATTCTTTTTAGGTATAGAAATGCCATATCTTAAAATGTCAGCATAGAAAACTTGAAAATCATATTGTTTGGAGAAAGAACTGAACCCTTTTTTCCCAATGTACATTTGAGTACCCACTGGAATGAATATTAGATCTTGCCTTGATTATCATTCCAGGATGTTAAAATTTGTTAAGTTCCCTTATGAGTTTGCCACATAAATGACTTTTAATAATAATATTTCTGTGAATGAAAAAGTGATCTTATGTAAATACCACTTGCATTGTAAAGTAAGCAGTAATTCAGTTCTATGTTTCTCCACATGATATGCTTTGCAGAAAAGTAGAAACTATATTCTCATGATTATAATGAAAGTACTGACTGCAATTTCTAACCTTAAATAATCAAGTCAGCAATTATATTGCTTAAGATTCATAACCAATATTGTCATGTTAAATGACTGAAATTGAATTGAATTACTGTATTAATGTACATGTAACTTGGTAAAATATAATTGTTCCTATATTCATGACTGTGCTAACCTTAACTGGCTGAGACACATGCCAAAACTTTTTTCTCTTCTCATTTTTTATTGCTATTCCATCTGTACTTAGTCTGGTGGAAAGGATTTCTTCACTAGAAGGGAGAATTTCTTGATCAAACGCTCAAGAACAGTAAAAGCTGTTATCTTTGTAGATGAATTTTGTATTAAATGCCTGTATTTTAAAGTGGATGCAGAGATGTTCTGTAGGGAACTAAGCAATTTTAAAATCTTCAATTGGAGATGAGTTCAGCTGCTACAATTGTATAGGTTATGCTTGTGCATATTAAGATAAAATCTATTTATTGTTGATTTTCATTTGCATAATGGTTTCTTGTTTGATTTGCATAATGAAATAAGAAAGATGACACCAAATTCTAGGGTGTAATTAGCATGTCTTTTGAGTCCTACCAGACACAAAGATAATTTTTCAAAGTAGATCTTTAGAGAAAAAAACGTCAGCAAAAAGAAAAATGTGTTTAAGCCCCCTAGTGAAAAACTGCATATTATTTAAAATTAATAATGTGCAGACATTCTTTATAGTAAATGGAAATAGTTAAACAAATTAATCATATTCTTAGAATTCGTAAAACATTTGCAGGAAGCTGCATATGTCCATTAGAAGTACAAATCTACATTATTAGGAATTACAACTCGTATGCAGAATGTTCCTCATAGTACAAACAAGCAAAAATCCTAAAGTAAAAGGTGTTCTTTAAAGTAAACATTTAGAAGCAGGGAGAAACTGAGTTATTTGAAGAACAATATATATATGGGGGGGGGCAACATGTTCTTTATGATGGTTATCTGACTGAGAAAGAACTTTTTCAATTCAGTAGCTTTTAGAAGTGAAGATATGACTTCAAGTACATTGCAAACAGAAATGAATCCTTGTGCCCCCACCCTTTCCAATGTCAAAATTTTGTTAAATGAATAATCAGAAATTATACACAAAATATTCCTCACCTTAAATGCTGTCCATCACAAAAAGAATTTTTCTAATCAGTTTTTCAGAAGCAGAGACTTTGGTAAAAATACAACTTACGTTGTTGTGCCTAGTGGTAAAATTGTGTAGTATTTGAAGAAAAAAACCATGCGTAAAATGGTCTTCATAATAAAAGGTATCAAAGGAAAAAATAATTCTTTCAATTGGATTTTTGGAATAAATGATATGGAGTGAAACATATTTTGAATTCAGTAGCATCAGCATTTATGCCCTGCCTCATAGCAGCAAAGTTGTACATTGAAAACATACCCAATAGCCAAGATCATCATTCTAACAGTTCAGGCTTTCCAACAAAATAAAAAAAAAAAAAAATTCGAACTAATAGGTGCAGAGGTATGATGTCCACATATGATGGATGCACTGACACAGTGATACTATAAAACATGTTCCTTTTTTTCCCCTTGAAAGTTGTGCTGAAAATGAAGATGTCAATAGTGAGAAATGATTTGTTATTCATTATTCTCATGGCATTACCTGTTTCACAATACTGTGGCAGCTTTTTATGGATTCCCACTGCATTTTACTAGCGACTGAAGTATTTAAATTGTAATTTGTTGACACTTGTGTCATACTTTCATCATGATTTTAAAACAAATACGATGTTAAGGACCTAATATGCATGTATGTTTACAACTATGTTTCATTAATGACCAATTTTCCTTCTGTGACTTGTTCACGCTTGTTCTATTTTTCTTTTTAGTAATCCAAAATGGGCCCTATGATTTTAAAATGAATATGGTCTTAAAAATATAAGGTACATATGTATTTGCAACTAAATTTCAGTAGTGATCAAAGTCTTGCATTCTGCAACTTGTTCGTGCTTTTATCATAGCTTCAGTAATTCCAAATGGGCTCTATGAGTGCATATGTGTTTACAAAGCTATGTAGTTGAAGTAAATAGTCAGACACATAACCTTACAGAAATTTCTTAGTAATCACCATGGTACATGGTTGCATTGATTCCTTATATTTCAATACTTATCGCAAAGAATGTATCAATAAAAAAATGAATAGAACAAATTATAAATAATGCTAAATTATGGGATTTAATCAGGAATTAAAGGATATTACCTAAAAGTAATATCAGATATACAGTAAAACCTCCTTAACGAACACTCCCGAATAGCGGACAGTGATTTCAGTTGAGAATGCGTCCACTGAAGGGAGGCAGGAGAAAAAGATATGCAAATTTTTTTTGCGATGCCAAGCCCTGAAAACATTCCTAGCTATTGTTAGCCATCTCTTTCACATTAATGCTCTCCCTGCCATCACTTGGGTAACCTTCACAGTCAAAAACGTTAAACAGCAGTGCATTAGTCGTTTTTTCCATAAGGCAGGGTTTGCTTCAGCAGGCATAGAAGATGGAGTATGCGCTTTCAACATAGAATAGGATCTGCGCTCAATTTCTGAACTGACAACATGTTTAAACTGTAAGAGAAATCCAAAAGATTTTATTGCAGTTGATGATGAACTGCGTGTTTTGAACAGAGAATGGATGATTTGCAAGATTACTTTTGTTCACACACACTGATCAAGAATGACATGGTCGAAGAGACAGCGGAAGGAACTGAAGAAGAGGCAGTGGACGGAGTTGCAGAAGAGGTGTCTGACTTTAAGAACTTCACAGCTGCGGCAAGATATAGTGAAAAGCATCATCATTTTTTTATTAGCGAAGATGATTCTGGGGGACTGGCACTTTTGATGAATTTGAAAAGTCATATTGAAAAACTGGCTGTAAATGTCAAAAAAAAAAAAAACGCCTCTGTCAGATTTTTTTTTCAGATTTTTTTGCAGGCAAGAATACTAACTGATAAATTGATGAATTAAGTGCAAGTACCTTTGAAAGTTTTAAAACATTCATTAATCAGAAACATGCATTGAATTGCGTACATACATATGTACGTAAATTGCATTTTTCCTCATGCTTGAAAAGCTCAAAAATATTTAAATTACAATAAATACGTACACATATTTAATTTCGTGTACAGTATTACTAATGCGGTTTCGGAATTTATTACTGCATAAATATGTACACATAAAGTACGTATACTTATACATGCAACTTTTATTGTTAACAGCCAAAAAAAGAAACAAAAAAGAAACAGCAACAAAGTTCGTATTTCTCGATAGCTTGTGCAGATAGATGTGTACCTCCCGATAGCGGACTCCTCCAAATAGCGGACAGATCATTGGTTCCGGAGGTGTCCACTATTCAGAGGTTTTACTGTGCTAATAAGGTATACTAAAAAGTAATATCCTTTTATTCCTGAGTAAATCCCATAATTTAGTGAAATTTATAATATATCAAGTCTAGGAATAGCCATGACATCAATTATTACCAAGTTTAAAACAAATTGATTGCCAACCATTTGCTAATAATTGGGATTCATTCCATGACCAATTATTTTTTGTACTCATTTAGCATTTTTTTTAATGAAAAGTAGGACTGGAGATAGAAAGGAAGGGGGAGAGCCAAAGTAAATTATCACAAAGGGTAGTTATCATAACATGTTTGGAACACCAGCTTCAACAACAGCCCAGATGAAGTTCAGGATTTTGCCCCAAAATTTGGTTATAAGTAGAAAAATTTGCATCTATGAAATCCATCTGAAATTTTTAGAGAAATTACCTTAGAGTGACCCCCCCCTCCCCCTCTCCACAAATTCTTCTGATATATTTCTCTTTCAGGCACTACTAGTCCCAACAAAGGAAACAAACAGTGTCCGTTTTCTTTTGGATGTATTGCTGGAACAACGCCACCCAGTTATGCTGGTAGGTGCCAATGGTTGTGGGAAAACTGTTCTGGTTAAAGACAAGCTTGCATCTCTGGATGACATGTATCAAGTGGTCAATGTTCCATTCAACTATTATACGACGTCGGAGATGTTGCAGCGGATACTTGAAAGAGCGTTGGAAAAGAAAGCAGGGCGAAATTATGGTCCCCAAGGACAGAAGAAACTTATTTATTTCATTGATGACTTCAACATTCCTGAGGTAAGGCAATTTCTGTTTTTTAGTTTGTAGTTTTTATGTAACAAAAGTAGCTGTTGTGAATTCAAACTTTTGATTTGTCATTTGTGCTTAAGTAATGAAGATGTATTCAACATTTGAATGAAAGAATAGGAAACCTGAGCAGTTGCTTAGCATTTTAGGATTTCATCTTATTCAGACATTGCTGCTCAACCTCAGTTGCGTGTTGCCCCCCCCCATTTGACTTTTATAACACATTTCCCCGTGATGGTTGTTTCCCAGCTATCATTGTCTTCCACGCTTTCTGAAAGAATAATGACTGATTCAGGTACCAACATGGATCATGTTCTTCTGACCCTAACTAAGCATCTGTATATGTTATATAGCACTGAAGTTTAGACCCTGTGCCAGATAATCTAACTTCCGCATATTCATTTTCATGAATGACCTTCACTGCGTCTGGTATGGCAGGGAGGGTTATCCTGTTGAAATGAACATAGATCAGAACCAAAGAACTCCCACACTGTAGGGAAATGGAATCATTTTTAAATGTTAGGTTGTAGAGAGCATAGAGTTATTGAAAATTTTGAGGTGGACTTTAGCATTCATTATTACTTGCACAGTTGTCAAATGTCCTTCAACCATATATAGTGATAGACTGCACACTGGTAGTGGCTGCCACTGAGCCACAGTGGTCCCAACATGAGAACCGTCAGATCACATGACATTAGGCTGAAGTCATTTCGTGCTATCCAGTTTCAATCCTTTCTTATGACCTGACAGGCTACTTTTAAATATCCCCATTTAGTAAATCATGTCGGTAACAAGTGCGCTTTTTAGTAATAATAAACTTAAGGGCATATTCATTAAGAAATTGTCACTTATAGAAATTTAATTGCAACCATTTCGGAGTTACAAGATGAGTCGTTAGGATGAAAGGAGTTCATTTGTTTAGTGTGTATTCTTGTATGAACCAGCTACGTTTGTATTTAATACTTTATGTAAAGTGGTGTTCTCATTAATAATTTTGATACAGAGCTACAACATTTCCAGTGTATTATAATGTGAAAAATCCAGAAATACAGAGTTTTAAATACTACTTAAAATATACAGAAATGATGTTGTTGTACTCAGAGTAAGTTTACTTAAAATATGCACCTATGTGCATAGGTAGACTTGATTATAGGCCATGATTAGAATATTACGATGACTATTTGTGAAAAATTTAAAACACGTAGATTGATTTATTAACGCAAATGACTATATTTTTCTTTTACAGGCACACATTTTCTAGATTGAGAATTAAACCTCAATATTGACTGGTTTTTTTTTTCCGTATATGGTAATCATTATTACAAATATGGAAAACTCAGATGGGATAGTGGCCCATACTAAACATAAACAAAATTTACTGGAGATTGGAATCATATTATTGCCATAAAGACATAAAATCTACTTGATAATTGAATTCCTTTCTCACCGTTTGCAATTTGAAGAATTTTCTTTTAACATTTTTTACCAAGATCACGTGACATTTTGCCTTTCTGATGTTGGAGCCAGAAATTTTGATGTCATTCCCAGTCTACCTATATGTAAGGTCGATGCAAATGTCTTAAATGTAATAAAAATACTTCACATCATCTACCATGAACGCCAGTCTGTAAATAAAGCTCATTTCAAACACCGACTTCTAGCTCATTAAATAAAAAATGAAATCGAAAAACTATGGGGGTTTTCGTAGGAATTATTTTAAAATGAAATGGCAATTTTTTGGAGAAAACCCTTCCTCTTCTGGAAGTCATATGCTGTCACTCTCTTTTTTTTCCGTTACTATCACGGTTATGGTTTTTTTCATGATATCTTGCCAGATGCTAAATACTGATAAACCCATGGAGTCATTGAAGAAGGAGAAAGAAGAAGAGTTTTCTCTGAAAATTTGTAAATTTAATTTAAAAATGATCCCTAGTAAAAAAAAAAATAAACTCAATAGTTTTCCAATTTAGTTTTTAATTTAATGAACTTCATTTGTAGCACAGGATGTTCAGGCTGCAGGTTTACTCTGGGCATCCACCACACTCACACCTGTCTATCTGAAGGGAATAGGGCGTAACATGGTTTGTCACTCCATAGAACTTATTTTAAACTTCCTCGGAACCAATTGCATCATTCTTTTGGACTGCATGATGAAACCAGTGATTGTGGTTGTTGTTAGGTTTATGCGTTACCACTCTCCCATAACTAATGCTGCTGAGCAAAGTACATTGCATGTTTTTCAGATCTCAACCCCTCTTACCACCTGAAACTCCTGGTTAGTATTTTTCTGGGATGGCTGATAATATTCATGTAACACCATTTGACATACTCTCCAGTACTGTGGAGTGAGCTTCCATGGTTTTCTGATATTTCGTTGGATGGTAGTGTTACTCCCACACTTACATTTCCTGATAACATCACTAATTGTCAAGTTTAAGTAGACTGTTTGCAGCTGAACAAATTTATGAGCTAGTGGTGTGACATCCAACAGCAACACTGTGTGCAAAATTCATCAGCTCAAATGTAATCATTGGCGCTGATGTGCCATATTTTCACTGTTGTCCATGTAGCCACTCTTTCTTGAAAATTACATTGTCCTGGAGCAGGAATCAAACCTGTACCTCCTGATTACCGGTCGAGCATGCTATCCATTACACCACCCAGGACAAGGAAGTTCCAAGCAGCTGAAGCTAAGCAGATGTAACTTAGAAATCTTAAAACATTTAAGATTTGCACTAGTCGAAGCAACCAGGAACTTCATTGTTGCGTCCCAACGATCTTTTTCTGGGTGGTGTAATGGATAGCATGCTCGCCCTGTAATCGGGAGATGCAGGTTCGATTCCTTCTGCAGAGCAATGTAATTTTCAAGCTCTCTAAAGGAGTGGCTACATGGACAACAGTGAAAATATGGCACATCAGTGCCAATGATTACATTTGTATCACCTTCCAGGTATTTGTGAAGAATTATTCCTTCAGGAAAATTCGTTTCCTAATTATGTGTGATGTTCATCAGCTCAGTTCTGTCTGCCGTAATGTGTACAACAAACTTCTGTAACTTGTATACAGTAAAACCTCGAAAATATGGCACCCAGAAAACCAGCAAATTCAAAAATCCGGCACTTTTCTGATTTCGTTTTTGTGACAACATCGGGAGAACATCCGATGTTTCCCCAATAACCATGGAAATCTCCCGATGTACTGTCTCAAAAACACATCGCGAGATCATCCGATTTTAGTCTGCGAATTGCCAATAGCCGCCTACACGTAACATCAGGAGGTTTCTCAAATTCGTCATTTCATTGGGCTACACTGAAGTGACACAGAACAATGAGGCAACGAATCGGCATGTACGTTTGAAATGCATGTGGAAACGTATGCAGATGATCCGTGCTTGGTGGTGGCAGTATGTGCATTCGATTGATTGTGTAAAGACATCTACATCGGCCTTCATGATGCATCGCGGTAATCGCCTTCATGATTTATGGTAATCGCCTTCATGATTTATGGTAATCGCCTTCATGATTTATGGTAATCGCCTTCATCATGGTGGTAATCACCTTCATCATGGTGGTAATCACCTTCATCATCGCAGTAATCCCCTTCATCATGATGTATCATAGTTTCGTCAGTTGAAAAACCATAACATCAATGTAAAATTCACATCGGGTTTTCACGATTTATCAATACATCTCCCAGCCCTAGCGGTTGCTATGGCTTTTTTTTTAAAGTTTTTTGCCTAACCATTTGCCAAATTCATTTTTTTCGACAGTTTTATAATAAATAGTATGAAAAGGTAATCACCAATATTTTCACCAAAACTTATTTTCCATCGCCAAAACTTTTTTTCCATCGCCAAAACGATTTCCCCCGCAAATTGTAAAGGATGCGATCGGCAGCGTGACCCCTGCATATTTATAAGGCTTAGATGTGCAAATTTTCGTCAAAGTGATCTGTTACCTGTAAGTATGTGCTTTACGTAACGCCCGTTACAGAAATCCGGAATTTTCATAAATCTGGCTCTCGTCCGGTCCCATCGATGCTGGATTTTCAAGGTTTCACTGTACCTTTCTTTTATGGTCACATATTTCCCTGAAAAGCACCTTAGATTAAGACAACAGGGAAGTGTGGGAGTATAGAGTGTAAAGTCACTAGAGAGAGAGCCATCTGACCTATTCAACATGAAACATGAATACACAGCTGGTGTATTCACAACATTTGTAGCCTGTGGTGTTCACATGACTTGCCCTGACGAAATGGCTGGCAATGTATTACATAGAGTGTTTGGTAAGTAATGCCTCCATTTTTGTATCTTTACTCCCAGATGAAGTATCAAAATGAAACAAAATACAGCTCAGAATGTTTAAATTCATTTTTATACTTTATTTTCCCATGCAGTCTCCCTCTCATTTGATAAAACACTTCAAGCTGTTCTCAGAAACATTTTATCACAGTGGCCTAAACTTCTTCATCACTAGTGAAATTAATTCCTTTGAGATGTGTCTTAACCCTTTAAGCAACCAATGTGCCTGAACCAAATGGTGCTCAAAATTTTTTGCACTTCCCGAAAAAGAAATTTCCAGCTTGTTAAAATGTTAAGCACACATGCAACCAGAAGGTGCCAAATTCAGGGTGAAGTGAGAGTGTGGAACAACTTCAGATCGGATGTTCTGTATTGCCACTGAACTGGCAGCACTGATGTGGGGTCTGGTGATATCATGTTGAAGCATGGGCCTTTCCCTCTGATGAATTGTGACTAATTATTTATTTTAAGCTATTTCTGGGTTATGTCCTTAGTCTCAGAGTTGATTTGCATACCTTTGACCATGAACTCATGATGCTTCTGTATCCCTAGAAAAGGATAAACAAGCATTTTCCAGTGGAAAGTGAAGTGACAAACTTCTTCTTGGGAGAGGTGAGGTGACAATAATCAAGTGACTGGTTTTTAATTTCCAGGTGGTCATAGTGATCTACCCAACTCTTATCACAACATGCCAGTACTGTACAGAAATTCATAACTTTAGCTTCTGTAGTGAGCGAGTCATGGGCATACTGATAGCCCCTGCATCCCCCCTTGCATTGCACGGGGGAAGGGAGAATGACTCATGGCTAAGAGGGCCTCTAGCCTCAGCAGAAGCATTTTTCAAAATTTTTGTAGGAACTTCATATGAAACTGGTTAAATAAATAGCCAGAAATTTTTATGGCAGCTTTGAATGAAGTACTAAAAAGAAAAGCAATTTTTGGATGCACTTCAATCTTCGGCCCCCATTGTCTGCTTCAGCTAACACGCCGCTAGAATGCCGGGAGAAAACGTTTCGCGATAGGTGGCGCTGCAGATGCGTCAGCGTTTTTTGCTCCTTCGCTGCATGCATTGCGTAATCGGTGTGTATGTTGTGCAGGGAAGAGTGCTAGGGACGCGAAATAGACGGCTGGCAGTATTTTTTAAAGGAAGGGGTTTATTTTGTAATGTGGCTGGCCCTGAAAAGGGCCTTTATAGAATGTGAGTAGTTCAGGTGTTGCTAAATATTTATAACGACGGAAAAGAAGTGTTTCCTCCTCATTGAGAACCTGTCTATCTAGTACGAATATTTAAGTGGAAAACATTACGTACTAGGGAAGAACTCTTTGATGATAGCAATCATCACCTCAAAACAGTGTTCAGGAGAAAGACCACAATTTTGTCGGAATAAATATTCCAGAATGTGGTCTGCCAAGTGGTCTTTGTGAACTCCATTAGATAGTGTGCATTTGAGGGGCCGCCAATTGCTCTCAACACCTTGCGTATGCTCTCCAGTAGTCGGATCGACGAAATTGAGCGAGTGGTTTACTGACAGATGTTGGAAACCACAGGATGGGAGATTGCGGTACGCAGCCCACTGATCCGTCATTACAGTAGTTCCAGGTTCAACATGTTTCTGGATGAGCGGCAGCAATGTGTGCGCCGAGCAGTTATTCTCCGGGCAGATCTCAACCCTGAATCGTTTCAAATCTCGTTCAAAGATGCCAAGGATCCAGGTGCCCTCAACGAGACGACCACAGTTATACTTCCGCTTCCCAACCTTCACCTCATCCACTTCTACAAAGACACCAGGGAATCTAAGCTGTCCTTCGTCTTGTTCGTAGACTACCATAAACTCTGAGACTAGTTATCTGCAAGACTGATAATAGTCACTGACTGTCGCAGAGGATGTAGAAACTCCACTCTAGGTAGATTCCTCAATTGCATCATCATAGGACAATCCTTTGGCAAAACAATATAAAAGAGTCATCACCTTATCAAGAGGAATACAAGCAGCTTCAAACCACATCCCAAGTAAACGGGAACACTGCTCACTTTCCCTTGTAACATGATTCTTCCTACACCTGAATTGTCCTAAACGACATATCCACTCGCAAACTCATTGGATGACCTGCGGAACATCTTCGTTTGGTTGGAAGCAATCCTTTCCTCTCACACCATGCAATG
This sequence comes from Macrothele yani, assembly GCA_039090855.1. NCBI lineage: Eukaryota > Metazoa > Arthropoda > Arachnida > Araneae > Macrothelidae > Macrothele > Macrothele yani. The sequence continues at coordinate 45,251,588 of CM077006.1, forward strand.
CATGTTTCTTCATCCTTCCCAACTTCATCGAAGAAACGCCTCCAGTTCCACATGGCTACTGACAGAGCTGCACACAAGCCACATCCCACGTATCGCTTAGAAAACACAAACCACATATCGCTTTGAACAGGGCGAACAGAAGTAAGTATACGGGATTCACAGCTCATGCACTCGTCAAACAGCGATTATGTAACACACACAGTGCGGGAGAAAGCATCGATGCAGCTGCACTGCCACCTATCGCGAAACGTTTCTCCTGGTATTCCATTGGCGCGATAGCTGAAGCAGACGACGGGGGCCGAAGTCTAAAGTGTAGCCCAATTTTTTTTAGTAAATAAGTGAAATATTCAAGAAATCATTTTTGCTATAATGTATAAAAACTGTGGGGCAAAAAAGCAGCTATTCTAAAGGACTTGATGCCCCTTTTCAGAGCCATATCAGTAGTTCCTGTACATGTATATTAACAATAGAATGTGAATGAAATATCTATGGGAGACAGAAGAGAGACAGCCAGGCATTTTCACATAGGACTTCCATCCACAGAGAAGGTTTAGGCCCAAACCACCTACAGCGGGTCTGCCTTTTGGGAAGGGAACAGAAATGGAAGGAGTGAGAGCAAGTCTAGCGACTTTGACAGAACAGTTTGTAAGGGAGAGAGAGCACAGTAGATGGCGCCACCGTACAAGTACGATGTTGCTCATGGAAAGGTGAGAGAAAGTCAGGGGAAGTAGAAGTGGATACCCAACGGAGGGGGGTTCCAACCCGGGGGACCTTCAGTTAACGTGCTTGTCCGATGCACAGTGGATATTCAGCGATTGTTTGCAAATCACACCATCTCTGGAAGATCAGTCCAGGATTGAACCTGGGGACCCTCCATTGACAGTCTGACTTGCTAACCACTAAGCCATCCGTGGCTCATGAAATATCTATTGAATAAATGAAACTTTTATATCAATGAGGATAAGGTGTTATATATTATACACTTGTTTGCACATAACTACACATCCTTCAGAATATAATGAGCTAAACAGTGTTATTCTGGAATGAAAAACAGAGTCCTATGCCATTTTTTTCATAACAGAGTTAAAAGACTTCTGCAATGTGCAAAACATTGTGATACTATGTTTAGTGTTTGTTTTTTTATTATTCAAATAATTAAAGTAATTTTATTCTTTTTGTGCCACAATTTTTAATTGTTACTTTTTTTATTTGCTTATTTATGTTCTATATTTTTTTGTATAAATCGGGAAAAAAACATTAGACACTGTAACATGTTTTGTGTGTGTGTGATCATGAGGTATTTCATGGAGGATGGCCTTTGTTCTCTAAAAGAATAAAATCTGCATGATATGATTTATTTTGGCATAACAGGGTTTCCACTCAACCAGGAATTCTCAGGGAATTTGAAAATGGTTCCAAAAATCAGGGAAAACTCAAAGAAAATTACCCCCCCCCCCTTTTTTTTTTTTTTAAAAATCAATGGATACTTTATTTTGCCAAAAAAAATTTTTTTAAGATTTCAAACTTTTGCTTGCAATTACTGCCTGCCTAGAATTTGGTAAATCTTACTTTCAGTTATATTCAGTATTTCCTTTATTCTCTAAAAAAAGATGCAAAATTAAATTTTTTAAATTGCCAGTTATTAAGCTTTTGTTCAATTTCTGCAGGCAGTTGTTATAACATGGAACAATTAGGCACAATGGCTCCTGCTTGAAGAAACACTTCACAAGAGAACCAACCAAATGATGGATCCTTTGTCTGTTGGTTCTCTTGAAACAAGTTTCTTTGAACAGAGCCATTCCACCATTAAGCTTAGCTGCATTGTGTATAGAAAAACTGAAACTATTCAACTGACAGATTTTTCTTACATATGACTTGTTTCTATGGGAATGTATTTACAAATTCTGTGTGGGTAGTATTCACAAAAGTTCACGGACCTTTGGTACAGAAAATAATGTGCACAGTTAGTTGTTATTAATGAAAAGCAGGTAATTTTATAAAGACAAATCACTTAAAGAATTTACAAGTGTGTGCTTTGGTGAGAAAAATGAATGGATGGAATGGAATGAAATGTAACAATTCTTTGCAACTTGCCACTCTGGAAAACTTTAAAAACCACCTGGAAAGCCTGGAAAAGTCAGGGAATTTTTTAATTACTTTTGAGTGGGAACCCTGCATAAGTATTTTGTAATACTTTGTATCGGTATGAAACTAGGCCAATCATTTTAATTACAACATGTACAGTTGTGTTACATGCAATAAAGTGTAACAATTTTGGTTTTACGAAAAATACGTATAGGTTTCAAAAAATTTGAATTTGAAAGAAGGTCAAATATTTCAGTCTACAGTGTTCCATTTTGTGATAAAAATTAGTAAGACAAATCGTACAAGAATATAGAGAGAAAAAATCGAAGGTTTTACCTGTAGTAAATTCAATGTAATTTAAATATAGCAGGTCAAGATCCATTTTGATGATTTACATTAAATGCAAATGAAGAATGAATGACAATTATATAGAAAAAAGTTCATAGTAGCATCCACCTTATTTGCTGAATTGAGAAAAATCTTGTTGCTAATCGCGCAACGCACCTTCCATCCTTCTCACAGCAACCATTACTCAGCACTGTCAGACAGCAACTAACTTTCAAAAGAGAAGTCTATCATCCTTTAAAAAAGAAAACATTACATTACACTCACGTAATGGTCAAGTTATATTTCAAACTGTGACTTGAGTTGAAAAAAACAATAAACAAAGTTGTTTATGGCAGAAATTCATGACGTCATGACCAAACAGAATTGTTAAAAGGGCCGTAAAACCTAGTTAATAATATGGAATTTAAAATTTTCAGTAATTGAAACAAAAAAATTTTCTCTCGAAGATATTGGGTGGAGGGGGGGGGTTCAGGTGCATCATTAGAGCAAGTAATCATTGGCATGCTTCCCATCTTGCTTTCTTCATTTAATTTGAAAGCTGGCATGTCATCCATCGAATCAAGCACACATTTTTCTGTGACCCAGATCTGCAATAATCTCATTCGCACTAGTTAAATAAGTGTTAAACTTTTCCTCTATGACTATCTCACTAATCTGTTGATTTTCTGGAATAAGTCCATTGGCATATTGTTATGATAATTTTTATTTCTCCCATGGACTAGCACCCAGAGGCAGGTAACCCTCCCTGCTGCTGCCCTCATTGCAGTGCCTCAGAATATAGAAAGGAAGTACAATTTTCATGCAAAATGCTCAATTATCTGCTTTCCATGTGTTCTTTGATGATGTTCCTCTGGGTCGTTGTTCCCTTGTTTTTCTTGTGTCTGTCAGCAGCGAGATGGGGTGAGTCTAAGTCCAAAGCCAAGCCTAGGCCAAACTGGGCTTGGGTTCAGAGGGAGAGGGAGAGAAAGAGAATTTTTTTTTTTTTTTTTTAAACGTGATTTTGTATTATTTAGCGTATGAGACTTTTCTTATACTTTCCGGTTGATGAAGAAAATTCTTTGGTAGTGGGTTCTGCCTGATGAGTGGGTACATGGGAGGGCTATTTATTGTGGGCTTCAGCAGCAAATGCCATAGGCCACACAGCAGTGGATTTCTTTGGAGAAGGAGAAGCTTCTTCAATAACTATATGCACTGAAGTGCCAGAAAAACAGGTACAGGCGAGCTTATGCAAAATACATAGCAACGTCACCTATGCGCATACTCGAGCTTATGCAAAATACATAGCAACGTCACCTATGCGCATACTCGGTTGCATCCGCCAGTGTGTATATAAAGCGATAGACATCCTTGCCAGCTGTCAGAGCTGTTTTCGGCATGAGAATGACAAGTAATAACGATTTAAGCGGTTTTCAACGCGGTGTCATAGTTGGCGCTTGTGAGATGGGCCATAGTATTTTGGAGGTAGAAATGAAGTTCGGATTTTCACGGACGACCATTGCAAGGGTGTACCATGACTACAAGAATTCCGGCAAAACCTCCAACCTACGATACCAGTGTGGCCGTAAAAAGACATTGGGTGAACATGACCGTCATCGGCTGTCAAGAATCATTTCACACGATAGGTGTGCAACACTCTTGCAGGTATAATTGGAATTCAATGCTGGAGCCTCAACAAGCATCAGCGTCTGGACTGTGCAACGTGCCCTGCACGATATGGACTTTGGGAGCCGACGCCCAACTCGAGTCCCCTTGATGGGTGCACAACACAGAGCTATGCACCTCGCTTGGGCATGGCAACACCGCCACTGAACATTTGATTACTGGAAACAAGTAGGCTGGTCTGATGAGTCGCATTTCCAACTGTATCAATCAGAAACATGCACGACATGAGATGCGCAATCAAACCAAAATCCGAATGCGCTAAGGTTCTGCCGACGTGGAACTTTTGACTGCCAGTGGATTTGAGATGGATGGCCAAGGAACAACATGAATGATGAGAAATACATAATTTTTGCCCACGGAAGAAGACTACGAAAAGATAGTTGAAACTAGTATGGGAATTTGGCGCTGCAGGAAACGAAGGCCGATCTTTGGTTGATATAGGATATTTCTTACCAGATTGACTACCCTTCAACATAAGGTTTGGAATGTTTAATAGTTTTAATGGTCTTAAATATCATCTTTTAAATGACGACTCAAAAAGAGCAATACTCACTTACTCACTGCTTTTACCTTACCATTTGGAAACAAAATATTGAATAATAGGATTAAATATCAAGCCTGAAACTTAACCCTTCGATAAGAATGATTTGACTGCATCGCCGTTTGCGTGAAAGAGGCGATGTCTACCATTGGAAACATGATGGATGGGGTTTCGTCACAATAGGATTACAAAGGACCCTTCTATATCCCGTAACGCTCCATGACCAAATGTGAGTAAAATTCTTAACCTCCTATTATCGATTTATATCTATTTATTATAAACTCTATAGCATGTTATGATTATAACCATATATCAGACAAAGGTGTTTCCCGCAAGCACTTCAAAAATAATGCAACGTGAGAAACAGTAAATAGTACAACAACTAAGTTGTTGACATGAATGTATAGGTTAGTCAAAGTTTGGGGGGGGGGGGCTCAATTGAGGCACAAGCTCTATCTTGCAATATAAAATTCAGGCTTAGGCTGACATATTTCGGACTTGGATGGGGTTGGGCTCTTAAAATTGAACCTGGACTCAGCATGTGTCTGTGTATGATTTGCCTTTATCTAAGCACTAGATGAAAGCCTGTCAATAATGACAGGGAGAAATAAAATTTATGATACAGAAGTTTTTGAGTTAAAATGTGTGATATTGAGTTCAATGAAAACTTTTACAAAAAGTTCGTAAGTTGGAAGCTTTCGACCTTATCTTAGGTCTTCATCACGCCAATGGAGGACTAATATTGTTGCCAGATTCTACATTTGAATTTTTCCTATAATCCTCCATTGGCGTGATGAAGACCTAAGATAAGGTCGAAAGCTTCCAACGTACGAACTTTTTGTAAAAGTTTTCATTTAACGTAACTAGAGTGATCAAGTTACCTTTATTTGTTAATATTGTTACGTGTTTTGCCCATCATCGTCATGATATTGAGTTTTTGAGTTCCACGTCAATAGATGGTGACGTTGGCTCACAGCTTTCTGAAAATTTCCTGAGCAGTTGGTTGTGGAATTTAATGCAATGGGCTGTCTGTTATGTGTTTTGTAAAACCTTTAGCCCCTATTTTGTCAACACTTCCTTGTAAACAACGTTTTTCATATACACTGACTGTGAACCCTGTATCAATTTCCCTTGTTCTTTTCCGTGAACTATTTTTATCTTGACGTCTTCAGATCATTGTGCTCTTGACGTTGCCACATACATGTGGCTAAACACTGGTTCCGGTAGTGAACCAAAATTCCTGATGTAAAGTTTTTGTATCTCTAAAGAGTTGACCGTGTGACGTAACACATCTCTGACGTCATGTGAGAATGATTTGGATTAGGTGAAGTCACACCAGCAGCTGTGTTCTTTGTTGCTATGACAACAGAACAAAGTGATATACGCATGGACTGTGTGCGTATAGGTAACGACATCACCTATACAAAAAGCTAAGCGTGGCATCACAAACATTTGTTTCTTGGTTGTTGCTATGACGACTTAAAAAGTGGCATGGAAGAGGAGGAGCGCTCTAGCAAATTATATATTAGGATGCTTTGGCAAGGCTTCACTGATCCAAGAGCTAGACCCCCATCTATGAATTACTGCATTGGTCCTGCTCAAGAAAACATGTGCTCTGCACCAACAGTTTTAGTTATGTGCAGTGTGCAATTATTTTGTATTAGTGAATACAAAATAATATTGCACCTGCACAATAGTGATAGTTTTTATGCTGAGTGTAATTAATACCTGGTGAATTCAAATGAGTGACAATTTGTATGCTAGGTACCTATTGTATTGAAAATTTATACCTATTGAATTAAAACAGATAATATCATCAATGAGCTGTTGCAAAAGACAGCCTTTTCTCAGTTTTAGTGTAAGGATAAACTGCATTATTGTACAGAGTGGAAGATCTCAGTAAACTCTTCTGAAACTTATAATTGAACATAAAGAAAAGAATAAATCATGTATAGGTATTATATTGTTAGTTATTAATCAAAATATGCATCATTAATAGGATCCAGTGATTTAAGCAAATTGTACTGTTGGGTGCCCCCCCCCCTCCCCACTGAAACAGATCTTGGAATAAAATCTGTCTCCTACAATATCGTATCATTTCTATCACCCAATAGACACAATATTTTCCATCAAGTAATAGAAAGCATGTACATAAAATATTATTTTTGTTATCTAATAACTCAAAAAATTTGCTGTTATAACTTAAAAAAAAAAAAAAATTCTTGTTCAGGAAAGGAGTTAGATTGTGCAGATCATGCAACCTAGAATGCACTGCTGATGTTTATATAGAAATTTATAGATATTATGTTTATATACAGAGATGTTTATATAGAGATTTACAGAATAGCAGAATGTAGATGTATGCAGATAGTTTCTAAATTATTGGCAGATTTTGCAGATAGTTTTTGCTTGTAGATTAAAGAAAAATAGAAATTTTATTTACAGCAATTATAAAAAATTATTAGATTATTAATTTTATTTACAGCAATTCTAACAATTATTCAGTTTAATAAACTTACTAATTCAATTTTAACTTGATCTTTCAATTATTATTTTTCACATCTTCTGAGTTCTCTTGTTTTTACAGATATTTCTGGCCTCTAGATTTTATCAAGGCCTGTTCTCAGTGTATAAGAACTGTATCAAACGTTTCGTTTACACAGAGAGAATTTAAATTTTATTGCCAGGTTCCTCCTTGCAGTTGCCGGTTATTAAATTAAAATATTTTCCTTATATTTTTGTAAGTCTACTGTTTTTGAATTAAGTTGTTGAAAATGCTAGTTATAAATTTTGAAGGTTCATTAATAGAACTCTTTTCTTGATATAAAAACTTTCTTCAATTAGTCTCTTGTTTTTATTAGGTTCATAAATCAATATTTTGCCATAAAGGTCCATTTCACACACATTGCTGCACATTCAACTGCAATTTACTTATTTTGTCCTCATTGGAATCTGTAATGCTGTAATAATTATTTATTGTTTTATTAATTTTTCTATAAAAAAATTATCTTATTCTATTGCTATTATTAAATTGAATAAGATAATTATAAATTATTTTATTCTATTGCTATCGTGCTTCATGGGTTTGCAGCAAGTTTTCTGTTTCAATGGTTGTGTACGCAGATAAATTTTATTTTTATACAACTCTGGAGATTTATATATATGCAACCTATCTGATTATGAGTTTTGTTAAGAACACTGTACAAGTAAAGTATATAACTACCATACCCACAAACACACATAATGTATAGTGTATAATTGCAGGAACTGGAGTTTTTGTTTTTATTTATTGCACTTAATCGAACTGGAGATTTTATGTAATGAACTTCTTAATATACATCGATTAATAAGTGTCTTTAATTTATACACATAATACTGCTAACTGTACGAAGAAAATCGCCTATGTGACCTTTTGTAATAAAATTTTTCTCCTCATAGGTTGACTTATATGGTACAGCACAGCCTCATACTATCATTCGGCAGCATATTGATTATGGCCATTGGTATGACAGGAACAAGCTGACACCCAAAGAAATTCATAATTGTCAGTATGTTGTCTGTATGTGCCCAACTTCTGGTAGTTTTACTATCAATCCAAGGCTCCAGGTAAAGATTTTGTTTTGATCAGATTGAACATAAATTTTCATCTACATACACACACATGCAGATTGCTGTTAATAATATCAGTTCCAAAGAAAGAAAAACCTTTTTGCATCCAGAATCTTCTGAGCTATAATGTAATGCATATTTGTTCCAGTTTTGTGATATTATTTGCAATTTCTAAATACCATATATTTTTTTAGAATATAAAACACACTTTTTTCCAAAACATTTGGTGAAAAAATTCCCCTATATCTTATATCTTCATTGTCAACCATTATCAATCCACTGCTGGACGAAGGTCTCCCCAAGTTTCCTCCACAACGGTCTGTCTTGTGCCAGTCTCCTCCATGTCACTCCCGCATATTTACGAATTTCATCCACCCATCTCCCATGTGGTCTTTTTCTGGGTCTTTTCCCTGTCCCTTGAATCCAATCTAAAATTTCGGCTGTCCATCTATGGTCTGTCCTTCTGGCAGTATGTCCAGCCCATTGCCATTTCAGGGATTTAACTCTGATCATGATGTCTTCCACTCTCGTCATTTTTCGGATCCACGAGTTCCTCTTCTTATCTCTCCTGGTTACACCAAGTATGCACCTCTCCATGCTTCTTTGAGTTGTCTGCAGCCTTTGTATGTCTCTTTTAGTTAAGGTCCACGTCTCTGCACCATACGTAAGCACTGGAAGGATGCATTGATCAAACACTTTTCTTTTAAGACATAATGGCATATTGCTCTTGAAAATTATGCTGTTTCTTCCAAAAGCTCTCCAGGCAAGTTTTGTACGCCGATTAATTTCTTCATCAATGTGACCCTCACTTGATATCTGCTGTCCAAGATAAACATATGTATCTGTTATCTCCAGTTTTTCTCCATCAATCGATAAATCTTCATTTCTTGTAAAAGCATTGAACATCACTTTAGTCTTCTGAAAGTTCATTTTTAATCCCACTTCTTTACTGTTGTCAGCAAGTTCCTGGATCATACTCTGCAGCTCTGATGGGGTAGTTGCAAAAATGACTACGTCATCAGCAAAACGAAGGTGGGTTAGATAATCTCCATTAATCTTTATCCCTTTGTTTTCCCAGTTCAGTGATTGAAAGACATTTTCCAATATGGCATTAAAGAGCTTCGGAGATATGGTGTCACCTTGTCTCACTCCTTTCCAATTTTTATGTGTGTTGTATTTTCAAACAGCCGAATCTTTGCACTTGCATTTTCATAGATGTTATTAATAATATTAATGTATGCATCTTCAATACCGCAGGATTTCAGAGCCGTGGTAACTGCTGATGGTTTCACCGAATCAAAGGCTTTTTCATAATCGATAAAAGCCATGCACAATGGAAGTTCATATTCCTCGCTCTTTCAATTAGTTCTCTCAGTACGTGGATATGATCTATTGTGCTGTAGCCACTCCTGAATCCAGCTTGTTCTCTCGGTTGAGCCATGTCCAGTGTTACCTTCAAGCGGTGTGAAAGAACTTTAATGAAGATTTTATAAACCACTGATAGGAGGCTGATAGGTCTGTAGTTCCTGAGATCCTCAATGTCACCTTTTTTATGTAGCAGGATCATTGTAGCATTGTTCCAATCCTCAGGAATCTTCCCTTCATTAAGGCATCGAGTGAAAATTTGGGCGAGTACTGTTTCAATTTCTCCACTTGCTTCTTGTATGATGTCTATAGTAATTCCATCTTCTCCTGGAGCTTTCCCCGCTTCATGTTCTTGATTGCATGAGCAACTTCTGCTGGGAGGACTGGAAGAACTCTGGTACCTTTCATGATGTCTGGAGTACATGTATCATCCCTTTTCATATGATTTGGAGTAGAAATCTTTCACTCTTGTCAAAATTTCGCCTCTATTTCTTGTTATAGAACCATCTTCTTTTCTCAGAGCCATAATCTGTTTTCTTCCCTTACTGAGATGTCCCTTTGCTATCTTAAGGCTTTGGTTGTTTTCAATTGCTTTCCTCACTAGCTCACAGTTGAATTTCCTTACGTCTTCAGTGATACTTTTTCGTACTGTCTTGCATAGCTCTATATATTCCACTTTGGAAGTCACATCTTCTTTAGTTGTCCTCATCACTCTTCTTTTTTGCATCAACATTTTGGTTTTTCCTGATAATTTGTTCACATGCAACTTGTTCTTAGACCCAGCTAATTTTGTTGCTGTTTCCATAAGAGCTTTGGTTACTTTTCTGTTAACTTCCGAAATATCCACTTCTTCCGATGTTAGGCTTTCTAAAGCAGAGAATCTGTTCTTCAGTTCCAACTTGAAAGTATTATGGTGTTTTTCAAGGTTGGTTATGTCAATACATTTTGTTTGTCTTATGAGCTTGCCACGTTCCAGTTTAGTGTTGAGGTGCATCTTACATCTCACCAATCTATGGTCACTACCTGTGTTGAACTTGTTCAGCACACTGCAGTCTTCTATAACGAATTTTTTGTTACACATAATAAAATCAATTTCACTTGTCGTCCCAATTGGATGTCTCCATGTCCATTTCCTGTGTGGCTTTTTCTTGAAAAAGGAGTTTAAGATGAAAAATCCTTCTGCCTCTGCGAACTCAACGAGAGTATTTCCACGCTGGTTTCTGTTGCAGTGACCGAATTTACCTACTGAAGTTTCATTCTGTTGCCGTTGCCCTATTTTTGCATTGAAATCTCCCATAATTATCTTCAAGTGCTGCTTACCTTTATTATTTAGATGACGAATTTCCTCATAAAATTCTTCAATTTCTTCTTCAGGATACCAAAGGCCAATATTATCACCATGGAATATATGCATGCTGCTATAAAGACTGAGTTTAAAATGTTATCGCTTTATCTTAGGCTCAGTAATTGATATTCTTCACTTTTTCTACAAAGCCACTGCATCCTGAATGCTTGTACTATACTTTTATATTTATCCATTGTTAACTACATGTGAATTTTTTAATGAGCTGGGCCTGTTATCATGCTAGACAAGTGTATTTTTCCTCATGTGCATTTGTGAGGTTTTTTTTGTTTTGTTTTTAAATTTTGATTGGAGGTTTAACGACCACTGTCAGCAACTCAAAGTTGCCTGTCCCTAATTTCTTTTTTGGGTCACTGGTTCCAGGGAAGGGAGAGAGCCAGTGCTGTAAGACAAACACAACATCCATGCCTCACTGAGATTCAAACCTAGACCCCTTTCAGACGAATGATCAGAAGCCATTGCTTAGAACACTGTGCAACCGGGGCGACATTTGTGAGTTATTGATGTAAAATACAGTTTAAGCACATATCTCGTATGTTGCACATAGCGATCTGATATGGACATAGCAGGACTATCATGATTCCTTTAAAAACAAAGAAAAACAAAGAGAAAGAACTGCATTTCAGGGCAAAACATCACAACAGACACTTAAGACATGCACCAGCAAACTGGGAATGCAAATGCATTGGTGCCAGCTGCATTAACTGCTACTGCAAATTCTCTGTGGAGATGTCATTTTTTGCAAAAAATGACATCACAGTATTTTTCGTTTATGGCTATATAACTTTCTGCTTACTTCTGTACTTTTGGCAAACTGTTAGGCCTGATGATGCGGCCAATGTGGCCTGCGAAAGATCTTGCTTTTTAGAGTGTGAATAAATTCATTTTTAGTTTACTTCTGAAGTAGGGCTTAAATGTTTTTTGAATTGTGCTTCAACAGTATAATTGGTTAATACATGTGTTTTGGAAAAATCCATTTGTGAAACGTGCAAATTTTGCTTGAACTTTAACAAGCAGGAATATACTTTTATTTACAGTTTACGATGGAAGGTGCTGCTCCATCTGAGAGATCATGTTGCAGCACTTGACAATCTTTGACTAGGGTCCTGTCTCTTGCTGTTTGCCACAGGTTAGCCGGTTCTCTTCTTTGACACTGGTTTTTTTTTTCAAACAGTTCTTGAAAAAGCTTTAGGAAAAGAGCAATTCCCTTTTCCTGGAATTTTTTGTGTGCCACAGAATACCAACAGACTTTGACCAATACTGTCTGACACGTCAGCCATGTGGCAAGGATGACCATTCAAGCCAATAACAAAGGCCATTGTCTGTACGAAGGTGTGACATTGCAGGAAATCCTGCAACGTATGTATGACATTAGCTGATAGATTGAGTGGTGTTTCTCTACATTGTTTTCAACAGCAGTATCACCATTGATAATTTCACTAATCGCAAGGATTCGATGATACACAAGCTGCTGTTTTTATGCATAAAGTTTTTTTCTTAATCAAAATCTTTTAAATGCAACCATATTTTTTTCTAAACTTTTTCACAAAAAATAAGGGTGCGACTTATATACCAGTGCATCTTATATTCCAAAAAATATAGTATATTGTCCTGTATATTTTTGTAAAATATTTGAAAAGTAACCATAAAAGATTATTTTATTTGAATTTGTTCCACTTCCATTTTCAACCCTTAAATCAATAAAACTGGCTTGTAAGAAATAATGAACCATGGGACTGAGCATATGTATGTATCAGGGGCAAAGTGTGCTAGTATCCAATGTAACCACTGGAAACGATTTTAAATAAATAGAAGTAATTTATTCAAATATGAAACAGTAATTACCTGTGACAAGGCAGATTTTTCTATATTGACCACAAAAAGATATCATGCTCTGGTTTCCTTTGTGAAGTAGTAGATAGTAGTAAGCCATTAGCAAGCTCAAGTGTTGCCACTTCGAATAGTGGCTGCAAAACACTGCTAGTTTTGTTGACTGCACTTGCACACAAATCTGAAGATACAGCAGGAAATTTGAGTCCCTGTGATTAACAGAGCATGCAGTATTTGGACAGAAGTATGTTCTTAAGTATTGAATCTTCTTTTTTTACTTTCATTTTAGTGCTTTTCTTGCTTTTGTTTTACAAGCTGCCTACTGTGTGTGGATAAGTTTTTTTATTATTACTTATCAAATTAGTTTTACTTATTCCCATCTTCAAGTTGTGTTCCAAAAACCAGAATGAATGGCAGTGCTTCATCTACTTCAGATCCTTCGAATATTAATATCATGAGTAAATATTCTTATGTGGTTAGAAGTATTACTGAAGTTTTCATTTTCTGATGGAAATTATGATGGAATGATGGAAATAATTAAGAAAGATAGACTAAAAACATTGAAAAACAATCTAAAAATGAAGTTCACGACTTTTATGATTCTTGACATACTGTTGACTGTGTCATCTAGTTTTTTTTTTTTTGTGCAACAAATGCTAGGACTAAAGATTACATGCATAGCTTTGACAGTTTTAGTTTCTTGAAACTAAATATTTTCTGAACAGTTTAATTCTGAACCACTTGAAGTGTACAGAAGTGTACTGTCGATACGTGGATGACATTTTCATTCTATCAAAACTGAACGAAGAAGAATTAAGAAAATTAACAAAATGTTACAACTCTTTATACCCAACTATAGAACTCACAGTTGAAATAGAAAAAAATAATGCAATAGCCTTTTTGGACGTACAAGTTATCAAATCCACAGATAAGTTACTATACAGGGTTTATCAGAAAAGTTCATTTGTTCCTGTTCTAATCCCGTACAATTCGGCACATCCTTATCCTCAAAAAATGCAATAGTCTAAAAACCTTAATTAAAAGAGCATATACGCACTCTGAAAATAGTCAGTTCATCAATGAAGAAATCAAATTCATAAAAAAATTGCAGGTAGCTTTGGTTATCCCAACCATTTAATAAAAAAATGGAACACAGAAGTAATAAAGAAAATAAAAAATAATGTTGTAGTAAATAAAAAAGAAGTCAAATATTTAAATGGTTTTCCTTACATTAAAGGTACTACCAATGAAATTAATAATATTTGTAAAAAGCATAACATTCAAATTGGAGGAAAAGTAAATACCATCAAAAATATGGTAATAAAAAATAATGAAAAAAATAAAAATGTTAGAAAAAGAAGGTATTTACTCAATTCCTATTACTGAAAATCCTCCAATGGCTTATATAGGAAGTACCAAAAATAAGATTAAACACAGATTAAAACAACACGTAAAAAAGTGGCAGAAAAAAGAAGAAGAAAACAGCACTTATTCAATACTGTCTGGCTAACCAAAAATATCCTAAATTCGAAAATATAAAAATCATTGAAAGCTGTAAATCCAAAAAACACCTCAGAATAGCAGAGTCGGTAATGATTGAAAAAAATAGGGCAAAAGTTTGCAACCATAATGACCCTAATATTTTGAGAAACAGCTGAAGAAATTTAATTAAAATTGAGCAAAAAAATGAAAAAGTTTGAAAAATGAGATCAGTGACCAACAAGAGATGGCGCCACAACACCCAAGAAGAAGTGATTGCCGATAACAGAAGCAGCCCGCGAGAACCACCGAAATGTCCAGCTGACACGGTCCGTGCTAGTCGGAGCAAAACGTCCCCTAGATGACGGTAATGGGTTATTACCGAAAGTACTCGGGTTATGAAAAATTATTGAAGTAAATGAGGAGGCAGCAAAGGAAAAAACTCATTTAGTGACGAGCCAGATAAATACCAACGGAAAAAAAAAAAATGAAGTGGACCCGAAACTAAATGAAAAACCCCCATGCTGCATCCACATAACGGAAATAAGAATTAAAAGCCAAGCCCACGTGCGTTAAGTGTTAATCGAACTTTACCAACAAAAAGGGAAGTTCAAAAATGCAAAAGTTTAATTCTGTATATAATCTGATTCAGTTTGAAAAAAAAAACTAATAGAATTTTGTTTGAGCTCTCTCTCTCTCTCTCTCTCATTCACTCAAAAAGCCTTGGGCCATACACACACAAAAGTAATATAAAAAAATGTCATGCAGATGAAAGAAACTCTCAACTTTGGTAATGAATAAAAAAATCTTATTGTGATCATAAGAAGTGGTAACACAATTGAAAAAAGTCACATCTATACCCTCTGGTGTGTGTAGTCATTGGTCATTAAGTGTCAATGAGCATACATTTGCATTTTTTGTGTTTGTTACTGATAATTGGTAACAGTAAGAAGAAAGTTTGATGACACATTGATTTCATATTCTGTGTGCTGGTGTACAATACCTTTCTATTGTTTTCAATTGTGTTATTTTTTATTTTCAAGAATTTTATTTTGTATGTTTTAGCTAATTTTCAGTGTGAGCATTTATATATTTATGTCTGGTTTCCATCATATTCATGTATATTGCACATGTGATAGATTCCTATTTCTTTCTCTGTTTTTTTTTTTTTTTCAAACTTCGATGTTTAGATTGCTCTGAAGATTTTAAGCTTGAAAATGAGAGGCTAAAATTCAGTCCTGTTAATATGGACATACCTGTAAAATAGGAAAATTTTTAGAGTATTGTATGTTGAGTGGCACTGATGTAAGTTTTTGTGAAATTAAACCTGCAGTGATTCTTTAATTTCGGTTTAAAACATGACCGATTGTGATTATGTAGCCTGATTTACTATGCCATGCATTAAAGGAAATACTTCTGTGGAAGGTCTTGAATAATTTAGGTATAACTGGGAATTTTCTTAAAAGTGTGAAAGCTGTGTATGCTGGCAGTAGAGCTCTTGTACGAGTGAATGGTGTTTTATTGAAATGGTTTTCTGTTGTTGCAGGAATCAGACATGATTGTGTAATATCACCATGGCTGTTTCATATGTTTATGGATGCATGCATGTGCAATGCCAAAATAGACAGTACTGGTTAATGTCTTGGTAATACCCATGTTTGCAGATTGCTGTATGCTGATGATGCAATCCTGTTGACAGAGAGCAATAGTGAGTTGGTGAGTTGCAGAGTATGTTGTCCTAGATGTACAAGATACATTAAAGAGACATTTGAGAAATGAAAACTAAAAAAACAAAAAAGAAAAAAGAAAACCATGTGTCTCCTTGTCTCCTTGTATGGTATCACATGATGCAAGTGAGCAGAAATGGCAACATTTAGTGTTATCTCTGGCACCAAGGTCACTTCTATGAATGAACTGAATTGCTAACTTGCATCGCTTCAGAACTGTGCATCATGAAAAGTTGGAAAATGTTTTTTATACTGAAAAATATCTGATACAAAAATAATTTTTGGAATTAGATTTTCATAGGTACTAATGGAAATGGAGCCTATATTTATGTGCCTAATGAGAAAACCATGCATTAATTTAAGCAGAAATTATTATTATTATTATTATTATTATTATTATTATTATATAAGATTCCACTTTTTCCTGAGGTTTTTCGTCTCTTCCTTCCGGGAAGGGTATGACGTACCAAGTCTGGGAAGTGGTATTTCTTTCTCTCAGTTGTCCAGGAACTTCCTTACTATCCGACAAGTGTTCAGGATAGCTGCCTTCTGTAGTTCCATGTAGGTGTTAGGTTGAAGGTCTAGTGTCTGTATAGAGCTGTGAATGGTCTAAGGTACAACTCCTGTGGCTGATATTACTATGGGGACGGTGGTGATGTTCTCCATATGCTGAGTGTGATATGTTGAATGGTCTCTAGTGCTTGATGGCATTGCCAACATGTGTCGCTTTCCACTGACGTGTCCTTCAGGATGTGCTTCTGGTAGTTTCTGGTGTTTACTACTTGATCTTGTATAGCGTTCAGGAATACTTTGGTCTCGGGAAAGAGTGATCTGTTTGTTAGCTATGCATTGGAGGCAGTCTTATCCACATGGTCTGTTTGCAGATCGTTGTAGTGCCTTCTGTGTAGGACTTTCTTGGCCCAAGCTTCTTTTGACTCTCTTGTTCCAATCTCAATGTTCTGAGTGGAGAGGTCTAGGGCTGTGTACTTCTTGTCACTCTGGTTTATCACTTGGTGAAGGGATCCCTTGCGCTGATGGAAGTATTTTCTGAGGCTGCTGATTTCTTTGTCTTGGAGTTCCAGGAGATTAATCATTGCCCGTCCAATGGTCAGCCTTTCTATTGCTGACTTTGGGTGCTGCTGGCGATGTTTAGTGATGGTTGTCCTGGTATTGCGCATTCTTTTCTCAAGCTCTGTTGTGATCCACTTGATGATTCCGAAGGATTACGTGAGGACTGGAACTGCGTATGTGTTGATAGCCCGAGTGATGTTGCGAGGTTTGAGCTTGGTCTTCATTAGTTTCCTCAGCCTTTGGTTGTATTTGGCGGGTAGATGGTTTTTGATTTCTTTGTGTTCTAGGTGTTGTGGTTGAAGCATACCGAGGTACTTATAGACTTCTCCTTCCTCCATAGCTGCGATCTATTCTCCGCTCTTTAATTGATAGCTATGTGCATCATGTTTTTCTTGGTTAATACCTTATTATTATTATTATTATTAATTACTATTATGTACTTTTTTTCAGTGAGTGGTATCTGAACAAATAAGAATTATTTCAGTTGGGTTTTCAGAAGCAGAGATAGTATTTCAAATAGAAATATGCCCGCATGCTCCGTTGTGGAAAAACCATGCCTTATGAAAAATTAGAAAATATATTTTAAGTATTCCTTGCAGTGGAAGCAATGCAATGAAAAAACAATATTTTAACTCGAGACTTTTAGGAGCACATAAAGCAAAATAAATAAATAAAAAAGGGACATTCATTTACACTTCCTTGTGGATAAACTGTGCATTATTTGAACTAGGAAGTTTGTGTGTGTAAAATAGTTTTTGGATGGTAAAAGGCATCCAAAGGGAGAAATTTTGCAGTCAGATTTTTAGAATTAATGATGTGGATCAAAATATATGTCAAAGTTTAATAGTCCCTGCATTTGGACCCCTTAATGTCAAAATAATGCATCAGAAAAAAAAAGTCCGAAAGGTATGGATATTTATTCTTACCGTCTAAACCTTCTACTGTGAAAAAAATTCAAATCAGACTAATAGGTGAAGAGATACTGTGCATGCAGGCAGACATGGTGATACTATAAGCACACACATTTTTCCATAAGGAAGAGGATTTAATTTCATCAGATTTTTTTATTCTAATAAAAGATGTCATTAGTTCTGAGTTGGATGTTTAATTCATTATGTGTATTTCAAATTTTTCTTTTAGTGCTTTATTCTGTAAGTGTGCTGAAAATATTTGCTACATTGAAATGTCTGGAGCTCAATTTTTAATAACAATTTTTAATCGAGCACATTATTCCAACAGAGACATTTCTGTGTGTTTGCCATTCCTCCAATGTCTGCTGAATCACTGAAAACTATTTTTGGAAGTATCCTAAGGGAACATCTGAACAGAATTATTCCTGAATCAGCTGCTGGGTTCAAAACTTCTAGTCATCTTCTGGTGACCTCAGCCATTGCTTTGCATGAGAAGGTGTGCACCACTTTTTACCCCACAGCTCTGAAATTTCACTACTGTTTTAATCTCAGGGATTTAGCAAATGTGTTCCAGGTAATGACTCTGTTTTGTTCACCTAAAATGTATTTACTATGTAGCATGTATTAGTTGTTCTGCATTAATTCCTTTCATAGGCACTGGATTCTCCAAATTCCAATGGGAGCTTAACCAGTTTGCACCATCAAAAGAGGGTAATTATGGGTTTACAAAATACCAGTTGCACCATCAAAAGAAGGTAATTATGACAATAAGTTATACATTGGAAGTACAAAAAGAAATTTAAATATCAGGTTGAAAGAACATCTGGACAATTGGAATAAAAAACAGGCAAAAACATCTTTGATACAATACTATATGGAAAATAATACGGAGCATGATTGGGTTAATATAAAACATCTCACATCCCATAGCACCCACAAACAGATCCTTATTTCCAAGGCCATTATGATCGAAAAACAAAAATATCCAAATGTAATAATAATAGTCCATATGACCTATCATATGCATGGACATTTCTAGTTGACCAAGAAGAAAAACGAAAGAAAAAAGCAAAAAATTATAGGGAAGACCAAACGGATTGATATGACAGAACACCAACAGATGGCCTGCAACAGGGCATGCGCAATGACTACTACAATGTAGAAGCAGAGCATGTCTTGGCAAGAAACCGACGTGGCATAGATGACTAGGCAGTTGTGGCAGGAACATCGCCGACCACTGACAAAGATTGCGACTTCAGCTGTTGAAACACGTATGGAATGACTGGGAAAGTGTGTGTGAACAACAGAAGCATATCTGAAAGTTTTTTGAAGGATTCGTCATTGCCTTTTTGGGGTTCGGTTTTTTATCATAATCTTATTCAGATTTTATTCCGATTTATGTTTGAATTTTATTCCGATTTTTATTTGAATTTTAAGGGCTTTTACTTCATTCTAGTTCATACTAATTTGTTGAATAAGGAATATAGGTTTGTCTAGCTTATGCCCATATCATCTAATAGGCAATATATATTGCGTGAACATCAAGCAGCTAGCACGAAGTCCACGAAGAACGAAGGTGAGTTAACACTTTCGCATGGTTTTTTAAGAAACTCCCTTACATAATTGTGCACAGTGCCTTCCATAGTCACAAACGAAGAATTTCAATGTGTGAAACAGAAAATATAAGAAGAACGAAATATATTCTTTCCGAAGATGACAATCCGATTTTTGGCGTAAATGTGACAAAGATGACAAGTCAGATAATATCTGAAAACTTGAAAATTTTTTCATCGTCCTGGAGCGGGACTTGAACCCGCGTCTCCCAGAAAACGCCTAGGTATGCTAACCACTACACCACCCAGAATGACCAAGTCTCAAATTTCCAATCAATTTGAATCCAACCATCACAGGACTCGCCAGTCGAAGCAACCGGCACTCACGCCAAGCAAATCTGGAGGTCAACAATCCCACCCCGTGACCGCCCGGAGAAGCAGACAAATCACGAAAGAAATACGGGATTACGCCATACAATACAAATTCCGAAGATGACAATCCGATTTTTGGCGTAAATGTGACAAGGATGGCAAGTCAGATAATATCTGAAAACTTGAAAAATTTTCAAAAATTTTTCCATCAGACCTGCTTTCAGTTCGAGGCTACAGTGCGTATCGGACAGATAATGCATCGGGAGACATCGCCTGTGGGAGAGTCGCTATTCTTGTCCCTCACAGTGTTCTGGTGTCTTCCGCTGCAATATCCACAACTTTGCAGGCCATGGCGGTGTGAATATCTGTGCCTGGGCCTCTTACTGTCTGCAGTGTCTATCTGCCGCCGGACGAGAACGTAAGCATCTCTGTTCTGGAGAGATTGGTTGATCAACTGCCTTCACCCTTTCTTTTACTGGGTGACTTCAATGCTCATAATCATTTGTGGGGTAGTGTCAGCATCAGCACGACAGGTCGTCGCATAGAGTCTCTTCTGTCCTCAGCCTCTTTGTGCCTTTTTAACACCGGTGCTGACACGTACTTCCATGAGCTGACAAGATCCTTCAGTGTGATCGATTTGACCTTGGGATCACCATCGATTATTGCTGATTGGTCGTGGACGGTGTGTAACGACCTCCACGGGAGCGGCCATTTTCCAATTGTCCTCTCGCATCATCCGAACATGCCATCTTCTGCTTCCCGCTCTCCTCTGTGGAGGATGGAGCGTGCAAGATGGGCGGTCTTCACATCGTCCACAGTAATATCTTTTGCAATAGTGACCCAAGAGTCAATCGACGCAGCTGTTCTTGAAGTCACACATTGCATTCTTCAGGCAGCTGATCTTTCTATACCCAAAACATCTATGACACTCTCCAGAAGTCCGAAGCCTTGGTGGATCCCTGAATGCGCAGCGGCTAGGAGAGCTCAACATAAGGCCTGGTCTATGTTTCAACGTTATCCAACCGATGCTAATCTCATTGCATTCAAATGAGCAAAATCTTATGCTCGGTTGGTGCGTCGACGTAGCAAGAGGGAGTCTTGGATCCAGTATGTTTCATCTCTCACTTCACGTGCCAGTTCGAAAAGTGTGTGGGACAAGATTCATAAGATCCGGGGTAACTACAGCTCTCACCAGTTCTCCATTCTCGAGAGTAACGGCTGCACGTATGCTGAAGTCGGGGAGATTGCTGATTGTTTGGTGGAGGCGTTTGCCTCCGTGTCAAGTGACCTGGCATATCATTCTTCTTTTCAAAGAATAAAATCCACTGCGGAACACCAAAGAATCTCCTTTGCACCTTTTCACGACACTGGATATAACTCCCCCTTCAGCATGGTTGAACTCAGGGTGGTTCTGCATCGGTCCGGTGCTACATCTGTCGGTCCCGATGGCATCCACTATGACATGCTCCGTCATCTCTCGCAGTCGTTCTTGGAGAATCTCTTAATCTTGTATAATCGTATTTGGTCGGAGCACAGTTTCCCGGAATCTTGGCGAAAAGCTTTTGTTCTGCCTTTTCCCAAACCTGGCAAGGATCCCAAGTCTCCTCTAGTTATCGTTCAATTGCTCTCACTAGCTGTCTGTGTAAAGTTCTTGAACGCTTGGTTAATTCCTGGTTAGTTCATTTTTTAAAATATCATCAAGTACTTTCACCATCACAAAGCGGCTTTCGCCGTCATCGTTCACCTCACGATCATCTCCTGCACCTTGAGACATCTGTGCGCGAGGCGTTCGTGTGTAGGCAGCACCTGGTGTCCGTTTTCTTCGATATTGAAAAAGCCTATGAACGAGCGTGGTGGCACGGTATTATCCGTGACCTCCACGCATGCGGATCACAAGGAAATCTTCCGACTTTCATCATTAATTTTCTTCACAGTTGGGTGTTCCAGGTGTGCCTGGGTACGACGCTCTCGGCACCGTTCCATCAAGAACAAGGTGTTCCTCAAGGTTGCATTTTATCTGTCACATTGTTCATCCTCCGCATTAATTGTCATTTCATAAATCTTCCTCCTGCGGTTTTGGCTACTGTTTATGTTGATGACTTGCACATTTTCTGCTTGTCATCAAGCATGCATTTTATTGAAAGGCAGTTGCAGTCTGCCATTAATCAGATCTTTAAAGCGGCGAATAGCAATGGTTTCGCTCTTTCTCCCGACAAGACAGCGTGTGTTCATTTTTGCCTGAGGCGTGGCCTCCATCCTGACCCAGAGCTGCATTTAGACCATGCAGCCATACCAGTTTTGCCGGAGACCAAGTTCTTAATCTGACCGTCGACCGTGCGCACGTTCGGCGGCTCAAGATTTCCTGTCTGCGGGCTCTATCTATTCTTAAGATCCTTTCGAGAGTCTCGTGGGGCGCAGACAGGATGTCTTTGTTTCGAATTTACCATTCATTAATACGGTCGAAACTGTATTATGGTTGTATCGTGTATGGCTCTGCTCGTCGTTCCGTTCTCCGGCCTTTGGACACTATTCACCATCAAGCACTGCGTCTTTGTTCGGGAGCATTTCGAACATCTCCAATTCCCAGCCTTTACGCTGACGCGAACGAACCATCGCTTGAATTACGCTGTCTGCAGCTGTCTGTTCAATTCTACTTGAAACTTAGATCTCTTCCAGACCATCCTTTATACGATGCAGTTTTTCATCCCCAGCATGCTCGTTTATTTGAGAACCGGCCTTCGTGCATTTCAACTTTCGGTCTTCGTATGGCTGCCATAGCCTGTGATGTAGAGCTCGACTTGTCTCTTGTTGAAAAGACCAGGGGCTTTGGGGATCCTCCATGGCACCCACTTGGTGTCATGGTTGATACCACCTTTACATCTTTCGAGAAATCCTCAACCCCTGCGTCAGTGTACCAGCAGCTCTTCGCTGAGCACCGTGCCCTCAATTCTGAATACACTCCCATTTTCACTGATGGCTCCAAGATGCATGGAGTCGTTGGATCCGCAACGTTTTGTATTGATGACGTCTCTGTTGCGCGGATCCCAGCTGAGGCCACAGTGTTTTCGGCGGAGATGCATGCTGTGTATTTTGCACTACTTCATGTTCAGTCGGGCTCTCATCAATGGGCTGCGGTGTGCACTAATTCTTTGAGTGTTTTACAGTCATTGTCGTCGTTGGACTGTTGTGACCACCCTTTTCTTTTTACCATACGAAGGCTTCTTTGTTCTTTGCTCGAGGCCAGTGTCCAGATACAATTTTGCTGGATTCCTGGGCATGTTGGAATCTCGGGTAACGAGTGTGCTGATGCGGCTGCTAGATCTGCTTCCTCTTTGGTCATCACACCCTTGCCACTGTTTCACCGGGATTTCCGCTTTATCATTCATGACCATATCAAGCGAACGTGGCAGGGTCTCCTGGGACCACCAGGAGGTGGAAAATAAACTGCATCGTATTAAACCTAATCTTGAAATTTGGAAATCCTCACATCATCGGAACCTTAGGGAGGAAGTGGTGCTTGCACGTCTCCGCATTGGGCATTGGCGTTTCACTCACCGCTTTTTGCTGTGTGGCGACACTGCGCAGATGTGTGAGGTGAGCAATTGCCGACTCACTGTCACTCATCTTTGTGTAGTTGTGTTCGTTTTCGTGATGTGCGTTTTCATTTCTTTCATTCCCATTTGTTGACCGAGGACGCCACTGCGCTGCAGCGAATGCTAGGTGACCACTGCGATACTGTCGCTGTCCTCTCATTTTTAAAACACATTGACTTTTTTAAACATATCTAGATTTTAGCTCTATCATCATTCTCATTCCTCAGTTTTACTTAATCAGCTAGTTTTTAACCATTGTACCATGTTTTTAATACTGTTTGTTTCATTGTCTTTTTAGCCCTTCCATCATTCTCATTCTTCAGTTTTATTTGATCAGCCATATTTTAAGCTTTATAGCACATTTTTAATACTGTTTGTTTGTCTGTCTTGTGTCTGGCGCTCTTTGGCCAAACATGGCTCTTGCGCCATAAAAATCAAACAACCAACCAACCAACCCATTACATGTCATTTAGTGTATGATTTAATGGGTGATAGGATCTAATACCTGTGAGGGTATAAAATTAAGCATGCTTTTTAAATTTTCATGCACACTTTTTACAGTTTTATGTATCTTTTGATCCCTTGAGGGACATATAATTGATATGCCACTGTATTCTATTTATGTGTGTCTCTATTGTGCATGTGTATGTATATATCATCTTTTCCTTCACCACTCTTATTATACAACTCTGAAACTGGAATTTGGATATATTTTATGAGCACAAGCACTTTATGTTGTTTTCATGGTGGTTTATGTTCTCATTACTGGATGAAGCACATAACCTTTGACCTTCCCCAAATGGACATCATAAGCTTTGTTCACAAGATATATTCTCATTGTATTAAATCGTTATGTAGAGAGGGCGGCGGGTGGCCTAGTGGGCAACGTTCGTGACTGCCACGGAAAAGACCTCAGGTTCGATCCCAGGCAGGTACGAACGCTCGATCCACTAAATACCCGCCGTACGTTGGATGGGCACATTAAGCGTCGGAGCCCGGGTACTGGCCCCCGGTAATAAATAAGAGCGTCTTCCTTCTCCTTTCTACTTCGCTTCTGTGTCACTTTCCTATCGGGCACTCTAGCCCAAATCTCCTAGCTTCCTATTTCTAAGGGTTGTTTAAGACCTGGGGTCAGACACTCCTTCCTAAAATCCTCTACAATGGAGCGGAGCGTTATGTAGAGAAGTTCTGGAAAGAAGGAAATTAGAATGCTATCCCACTAAGAATTCAAAAACTGCCAAGCTAAGTATTTTTTTGGGGGAAAGGGGGGCTACTTTTATTCTTATCAGTGACTTAATGAGTGCCTAGTCGTAGAGCACCCATGTAGTTGATGGCTATGATTCCTTTTATTGTAGCTAAAATTTATGTTAAAGCATATTTTTTATATAATGTGTGTGTGTGTGTGTGTGTGTGTGTGTGTGTGTGTGTGTATGGATGGATGGACGGATGGTATTAGATATCTGGTGATCCTGTATTCACAACACTTAACATGCTTAATTTGTAGCTCTTGACATGTTTTGTGTGAACTATTATTGGTTATCAATGGGCACGAATCTCTCTTAAAGAAATAATTTCTCATAAATACATGGAAGGTCATTGTATTTGCCTTCCATGTATTAATATATGAGAAAAATTATTTCTTCAGGGGAATTCGTTTCCCATTTATATTAATGATGTTCTCTGAAGCACTGGAACTATATCCATACATGGATATGAATGGGTCATTCATGCTAAGAAGAAGCATTGGATTGATTCTACTAGTACAAATCTGAATAGTATTTGAGTTTCTAAGCGACATCTTCTTAGTTTCAGTTGCTTGGAATTTCTTTGTCCTGGGTGGTGTAACAGTAGTATGCTTGAATGGTAATCAAGAGATGCCAGTTCAATTCCCACTCCAGGGTGATGCAATTTTAAAGTTTTCTGAAGAGAGAGCTACATGGAAAATAGGTAAAATATGGCACTGTCATGCCGATAATACACTAATATGGAGTGTTTTTTAGGAGCATTCGCAATAATATGTACACCAAAGTGTCAATAAGTACAATTTGTCTTATAGTAGTGCATTAATGCTATTTGTCTAGTATTTTTCGAGCTGAATCTATGCTGTTGTAACTTAGAGTTGGTCTTAACAGTGATTTTCCTGTCACAGAGACAATGGTGACAGTTCCACAGAAGTAACTGTGACTTTAAACAGTGACAAAATCACCATTTATGACAGTGATGACAAAACTGTAATGGGGATTCTTTGAATAAAGCTCATGTTGAGAATTGACTTCCTAGTTTTTTAATTCAACTACTAATAAAAAACTTCTATTATGGGAATTCTTACTAGGAATTTTTTTATTTTAATTGCAAATTTTCGGAGAAAACTCTTCTCCTTCTTCAGGCTGTCTTTTCTTTTAATTGCAAATTTTGAGATGAAAAATAACCATAACTGTCAAGGTTAACCGTAACCATGATAGTGATGGCAAAAAGTGACAACAAAAGACAGCCCGAAGAAGAAGAGTTTTCTCCGAAAATTGCAGTTAAAATAAAGAATTCCTGTAATAGAAATTTTTGAACTGTAATGGGATGTGAGTCACTGTTTTACTAGTATCAGTGTCAAAATCACTGTTTAAGACAGTGATGCCGGAACTGTAACAGGATGGCAAGTGACCATCTTACTAATATCAGTGACAAAATCACCATTTAAGACAGTGATGACAGAACTGTAACAGGATGGCAAGTCACCATCTTACTAGTATCAGTGACAAAATCACTGTTTAGACAGTGATGACGGAACTGTAACAGGATGGCAAGTCACCATCTTACTAGTATCAGTGACAAAATCACTGTGTACAACAGGAGTGACCAATCAGTGATGGAAAGGCAAGTCAGACTTTTGTAAGAAAGCTTTTGCTTACAAATATCACACGAAGCCAAATTTTCATCTACGTCGGTAAAATAATTTCACATTTCACTGGATTTTCTGTGCTTGGCATTAGACATATTATTATGTTGAATGCTGAACAGCATCAACACTTTATTATCATTCACATCCATTCCTAAAGAATCCTCATGAAGAGACGAGCATGAAAAACTGGTTTCTTCTGAAGAAAGCTAGCATGACTAGTGACCTCTGTGATGTTTCAACAGAAACGACATGTGACATGGTAACCTTGGAGCCCAAGCATTTCTCAAACATGCATAATGGTGACATTATTATCAGTAACTTTGGAACTGTTACTTTTTATCACTGGTCGCAACAGTGACGGTGATTTTTCAGTCATGACGAGAAAGTAAGAGTTACATCATTTCCTACCCATCTCTACTTGTAACCTTTCTTTAATGTGACTTTTTTGTGCATCTAGAAGACATGACTTTTTGCTGTTAATAGTTTTATCTGTGGGTGTTTTGAAAAATCCATATATATTTTTAATTCTTCTGAGTTCTGTATTCTCCATTAGTAGGTGTTTTTGTGTTTGCATTGTTTGTCTATAAAGTAACTCCAGTACTTGAAGGCATAAAGCATTTCTGCCATTGCAGTAAGTAAAGACCAAATCAGATTAGCCAAGGCTGTTTTTATGAAAATAATGAACTACACAACTGTAACAATGGTAATGTCATAGAGCTTCCTACAGCATAGAAACTACTAATTTAAAGAGAAAAGAAATTAGTAAATGAATGCCACAAAAAAAAAAAAAAGGAAACCTCAAATTCAGTAGAGGGTGTCACAAAAACAGCAGTGGGAGCAGACCAAGAGTGACAGAGGCCCAGGTAATGGAAAACCAGTAGTCATCTCACTCTGATGTGAACAATGTCACATGAAAATTAGAAGGAAGAATGTTTGATAATGCCTAGAATGTAAACAAAACTTGTTGCATGACAAACAACTTTGAAATCTTGATTGGTCCAGTGACATGACCATTTTTATAATTTCCTTATTTTCAGGACTTTTGAAGAATATTTAAATTGAAATTGGCCGCCCGGTGGCGCAGTGGTCTAAGCGATGGCCTCTGATCATTCATCCGAAAGGGGTGCAGGTTCGAATCCCGGTCAGGCATAGATGTTGTGTTTGTCTTACGGCACTGGCTTTCTCCCTTCCCTGGAACCAGTGACCCTAAATTAGGGATGGGCGACTGCTTATAGCCCATTGAGTTGCTCACGGTGGTCGTTAAACCTCCAATCAAAAAAAAAAAAATTGAAATTGAGCTA
Source organism: Macrothele yani (assembly GCA_039090855.1). Classification (NCBI taxonomy): domain Eukaryota; kingdom Metazoa; phylum Arthropoda; class Arachnida; order Araneae; family Macrothelidae; genus Macrothele; species Macrothele yani. The sequence continues at coordinate 45,279,291 of CM077006.1, forward strand.
AAAGCTGAATATAATGCCATAATTGTTTACAAGATTCAGGAATGGATTGGCTTATCAGGACACCAGGACATTTTCCTGTGAACCACTTGAGAAATAGCCCCATTTCTTGTTTTTTTTTTTTTTTTTGGATTTTTTGGAATGAATGAATAATTATTTTGGTATTTATGAATATAATAATTGTTGATTTCATTTGAGGTTTGTTACCTCCAAAAAGTCATTTCCTTCCTAAATACATAAATAAAGTTGCCTTCTATCGATGTTGGGCATTTGCTAAAAAGTGACATAGACGCTTAAAACTCCACTGTACTTAAGAAAAAACTAGTCCTCAACTTCACATCTCCTGAATGGTCATTTTTTTTTTCATGCTTCAGTGTAGTTAAATTTGTTTGTGAACATTTGGCCTGGCATCAATGCTTGAAGCAATAGACCATCTGATGTTCCTTCACCAGAAAAGTTCCAATCTATGTTTACCAAATTCACTGAAGCAGCAAGTACATTTTCTTTTATTGAAGACATGAAAGTAAAAATGGGAGATGTAAAAAGAATTTTAAAGCAGTGATGTATGTGGTATGTAAACTTACTATGTTCCAACTCAAAATGCATTATATATGATGTCACAAAGAACCTTACATGTTTTACGTTAGATAGATTGTTTTCTGTTTTAATTTGATTCTATTTTTTTGTAAAAAATTTAGGATTGCTCTTTAGCTCTGCAGAAAGTGTTTCTACAATAGATGATTTGATTAATCTGTGGTTACATGAGACCCAAAGAGTATACAAAGACAAATTGGTGGACAATGTAGATATTGAGAGGTTTGACAAATTACAGCTGGATATATTAAGAAGAAGTATGGTAAGTATTAAATACACAATACTTCACAATAGTTTTTATGAATTTCTTTGTCATATAAATCCTGTACAGGATATTCGATTTCAGAAAACCATTTTTTTATTATTCTATAAAAGGTCACAGCAGCTTGAGGAGGATTTCATAGTGCTGATGGATTATCAAAAATGTCCAAATGGCTGTATATGAAGTGCAATTGTTCCTACTCTGATGTACAGTAGTGAAACTTGGGTACTGCAGAACAGACACAGGAATCATTTGTATGCTGGATAAATGCATTGATTAAATACAGGGGGTTGTGGCAAGGCCTGTTATGATCATGTGTAGAACAAGGATCTGTTGCAGATATGTAGTATGAAGCAAAATGTTCTAGTAGGATATGTACAAATAGTTTGTGGTGGTTTGGCCATGTTTGAAGAATGATTGATAAGGTTCTGTCTGTGAGAATTTATTCGGCCACTATAGCTAGAAAGAAAGGTAGAGGAAAATCAAGAAAACATACGAGGACCAGATTGAGCGGTGCCTGCAAGAAAATAAAAATAATAATGAGTATGAAGTAAAAAAAATGTGGGAGACATATGACGGGTGTCAGTGAAGCTCAAACTGCTTGCCAAGATCTCCTTAAGTGGAAACATCTGATACGTCAGCAGAAAGTGAAATCTGATGCCATCAGTAACTTTGATTTGTCAGATGATCTTGCTTTGAGGGGCTAACCTCTAAATCTCAGGAGAACAGCTTAACAATATGTATGTATATTATTCTGTAAGCTGTGAATTTAAAATTTGTATTGTTCTCCCTAGAGTGAGATCTCTGAAAAAAGTTTATGCTGTGATTTTTTATAATAGTTTCTTAATAAGAAAAGTTGCAATTAACACATTTCTGGGAAGTCTTTATGTTCTAGTTTTACAACTGCACATTTATAATGCTATCTTCTTATTCATGTAATGGATGGCTAGAAAGAAAAGGAAAAGAATTTCCATTTCTGTACTTTTTCTACTTAATGTTTCTATTAACAGATGTAGATGCCATACAGATGCCTATTTGTATTTAATCATTTTAAATTATAAAAGTATTAATAGTATAAATGAAGATGTTGTGCATATACAATACATTAAAAAACTTACACCGTCTTTGCACGATATATTTAATTTAAAAAAGATATATATTTAAATATTTAATTATATTTACATATAGAATTTACATATTTAAGATATTTACATATAGAATTTCTGCAAGTACGGCTGAAAGTGGGTTCTCCACTTTCAGCCGTACTTGCAGAAATTCTGCTTCAACACACTGAGAACAAAGTTCTCAATGAATTTCCCCTTCCCCCCAGTTTGTATATCAGGTATGTCGACAACATCCTTGTGTTTTGGCCTCATACACAGGATGATTTAGCCAAGTTCGCTGACGCGCTTTCATCTGTTTTTCCCACTATCGGGATCACGATAGAAACTGAATCAAACTATTCTCTACCATTCTTAGACTTTCAAATCACCCGTAACCCAGTAACATGCAACCTTTCTTACTCTGTATAACGAAAACCCACTGCCGGAAGTAGTTTAATTCCTTTTAACTCCTCACATCCGTTACCACATAAGCTTTCAGCCATCAATTTTTTAATCAGAAGAGCTTTCTTGCACTCATCTGCTAACAGCTTGCTTAAACTTGAAATAGATTTCATTTTCGATCTAGCCACCAAACATGGATACCCCAAATATATAATTAACAGAATATATCGAAGAATTTTAAATGATAGATCTACATGTTTGGCCAAAGAACAAAACCAGCAAAGCATTTTGTTGGTACCATGGAGCAGTACCCAAGCATTACTAATGTACTGACACTCACATGTATGAAATATGACACTCATTTTGGCATTAAATCCAGAAATATATTTTCACTCATCAAAAAAGATAGAGAACCACCTGATACTCTGTGTAAATGGGGTGTATATAATATACCATTAATAGATGTTTCCAATGGTGAACACGTAAGTAATTATGTAGGATCTACAAAACGTAGCCTTGAAACTAGAATGCAGGAACATAAATATGAAATTCGCGTTAATCATAGTAGCTACACAGCACTCGCTAGATATGTGGCACAAGGAACTGTCCAACCGGATTGGAAAAACATTAAGTTGCTACATACACCTGCCTCTGTATACTCATTGTACATAACTGAAAGTTTATACATTGAGACCTTCGGGGACGATTGCTGTAACGATAATTCCCCAACTGAATTACACAGGATTTGGAAAAGACTCATTTCAGCTATGACCTGCATAACATCTTCTCTTGTTAAATATGTGAGGTATAACAAATACATATATATTTTGTATATTTTGCACCTGTTTATCATATTCCCACATGGACCTCGTCTGATGTGTGAGTTAGTAATGAAATGATGGCAACATGTGACACTCTGGCGACGCTAGTCTACATCATGTACGTCATCATACTCGGACATATATGTGGGAGCACACGTGAAACAGTGGCTCTCCTCCATCTGAAGATGGGTCGATTGTTGACCCGAAAGTACTAATGGGTTTTTAATCTTTTAAATATGTAAATATCTATCGTTTTTTAAATTAAATATATCGTGCAAAGACGGTGTAAGTTTTTTAATGTATAAAAGTATTACTTCCTTTTACATCCATGTAAAAAGAAAGTACATATTACAGAGTGTATGCTTATTTATGTGGAGCTTTTATGTGATTTTTAATTACGAGAAAAATTACTGATAAAATTTGCGTTGAGATTTTAGGGGTGACATTTATATTCCACTCAACTTTAAGGGAACACACACAAGGGTGTAACATTTGACATTTAGCCTTCCAAGAGTCACTTTAGCCTGCTGATCTTAAGGAAACATTTGCAAGGGAACAACACCCTCCTAAATAGTCTGTAAATACATTACAAAGCCACCTAACAACTACTGTAGTACACTTATCACAAAAGCAATATGCACTAGGGTAGAATATAAGCTGCTAATTGACCACTGTAAAAATAATTAAAGGTTTAATATTCAGTATTCAATCCACTGAGTGACTGTTGTAGCTCACTAGTATTGAAGAGATCATGCAAGGCATCAAATACTTGACATTCAATAAACTTCAGTGCCCCCTTACAGCTGATTCATTTTAAAGGGAACATCTACAGAAATAGTTTAATTGCCCTTGTCATTCAAGCCACCTATGGAACATTTTAGTCCCTTTTGTCTTGAATGGAATAGTCCCTTGCTATTGTGTAATTGTATCATTAATTTCATGCCCAGCTAAGTCTGAGAACTCTATACTTAAGTAATTTCACTACTAACTTCAAGTTGCTGAGCCCTAGAATTCAAACATTTATACACTATCTACCAACAAGTAATTGGACACCCCTGCAATCGACGATATCTGCGGTCCTGATACACGCCACGGCCGCCGCCATTAAATATCGTGTGGGAAACAACTACGCAACCAGTCGCATGGAAGATGCCACGCAGTTCAGAGCTCTCTGATTTCGAGAAAGGTGTAATCATTGGATATCACAGAAATGGCCGATCCATACGTGACATATCCAGCGAGTTGAAGTGCCCCAAATCGACAATGGCCTACGTGATTGGCAAATGGAAGATGAGAGGTGACTGTCTGAATGTGCCCCGACCCGGCATACCCACAAAACTGGAAGTTAGAGACCGACGGGTGCTGGCCAGAGAAATTCGGAAGAACCACACCAAATCGATGGGCCACACCTGCGAGAAGTTTCAACAGGCATCCGGGAGTGTTCTTTTGATGAATACCATCCGTAAGGAAGCCCATCTGCTCGGTTATCATGGACGTGCTGCCGCCCACAAGCCTTTGATCACCAAGTCCAATAGCGCTGCTCAGCTAACGTGGTGCAAAGAACGCCGACAGTGGAAACAGGTTCTCTGGAGCGACGAATCAAGGTTCACTCTCTACGGTTCGGATGGCAGGGTCTGGGTTTGGCGTCTGCCTGGAGAACGCCTCTTGCCGGAATGTATTGTGCCAAACTGTGAAGTTCGGCGGCGGTGGAATTATGCTGTGGGGGTGTTTCTCCTGGTATGGCACGGGACCCTTGGTCGCAATTCCTGGTAGACTCAACGCCAAGACCTACTGCACCATTTTGGATGACCATGCGCTTCCTACGTTATGGCAGTTTTACGGGGTGGACCCATGTTACTTTCAGGATGACAATGCAACCTGTCATGTTGCGAGGTCCACCATGGATTGGTATGGTGACAATGGGGTTAATCGAATGGACTGGCATGTGCAGAGCCCGGACCTTAACCCTATCGAGCACCTCTGAAACGAGTTGGAGCGTCAATTTAAGGGGTACCACCACCGTCCGAAATCGGTGAAGGAACTGACCTGTCTTCTCCAAGCCGAGTGGAAGAAAATACCGCTAGCCGTTGTAACAACGCCTGGTTGAGAGTATGCCCTGGAGGGCCGCAGCTGTAATCGCCGCTCGTGGAGGCTCCACCAACTATTGAAGGTGAATAAACTTCGTTTTCCTTTGCTATCACTGGTGTCCAATTACTTTTTGGTAGATAGTGTGGTATCCAAACTGTAGAACTCTCAAACTCATAGTAGTTGAACCCAAGAACTGTAAAACTACTAGTAACCGAGTCTTTAAAATCTAAACCTGAAGTAGTTCATCCCTAGCACTCTAAAATTCATAGTGATTGAGCCCTATAATTCTGAAAATCATAGTAGCTTATCCATAGAAATCTCATATAATAGTACTAAAGCACTGAATTCTAAAACTTAAAGTAGTGTAGTGATGCTTTAACAGTGGGAAATATGGCCCTTATGGGCTGTTAATGGCATTTGTATGTGCCTACCAAGTAATTGTGAAGAGTTATTTCTTCAGAGAGAATTGTTTCTCATTACATTACATTATTTGCATATTTTTTGGCAATAATTACCAATTAAGTGCACTATTTTACATGCAAGTCTGTAATGACTTCGCAACCAGAAAGACCAAACTTACCTCTAAGGTCTTGGCTTCTTTCCTTTAATACACTTCATGCATGTTTTACAGAATAGTTGGTATACTGCTGGCCTTTTGGGTTTAGTCTTTCTTCATATCTGCACACAGATTGCTGTTGTTATTCCTCAGGTCATGAACCTTCTTGTTTTTATTTGCAGAACGCTACAATAGCATTTGCTGCAGGGTAGTGCGAGATATGAGGCAGGTGGAGAGCTACATAAATCACAGTTGACAAAAGTTTGACTAGCGTGAAATGTAAATAGTGAAATATAAGTTATGTAGATAGTGGTTTTAAATTGAGTGGTCTGAATGTGGTGTGTTAAATAGTACGTAATAGTGCTTGTATGTGGTATGTAAATAGTACATAATAGTGGTTGCGTTGAATAGAATATAGGTGTGATATAAGTGGGTATTTATTCTGTACGTAAGTGTGTATTTGAGTAGAGTACTGTTTTAGAAGTGTGTATTTGAGTAGAGTACTGTTTTAGAAGTGTGTATTTGAGTAGAGTACTGTTTTAGAAGTGTGTATTTGAGTAGAGTACTGTTTTAGAAGTGTGAATTTAAATAAAAAGTTATTGAAGAAAAAGTGAAAAAAAAAGAAAGAAAAAAAGGTGAATGAATGTCGACAACACTCGCATATTAGTGAGTAAGCATCTAATGTAAACGAGATATCATGTACGTCAAACAACAGTAAGAATTCAACATATTGTAGCGTCCTGCTAATAAAAACAAGAAGGTTCATGACCTGAGGAATAACAACAGCAACCTGCGTGCAGATATGAAGAAAAACCAAACCCAAAAGGCCAGCAGTGTAACAACTATTCTGGATAATGTGAATGAAGTGTATTAAAGAGAAAGAAGCCAAGACCTTAGAGGTAAGTTTGGTCTTTCTGGTTGTGAAGTTGTTTCTCATTAGTATTAATAAATAAATATTTATTCTCAGAGTATTTATCTCTAACACCTACTGAGTTTTATAAATAGAAAATTTACAATTTGTCTCTGTTCCGCAATAAGGGATTACTTCCAATTCTATCATTTCTGAATGTTTCCAGATGTGGAAAAGAGGCATCAAGATATTTTTTGTCCCTTGTTCTGAATAGTTTGTTGAATATTAACACTTCAGAATTTTAACTAACCACTGAGTAATTTTCAAACATGTATTAATATTTGATCTTTTTTTTTTTTTTCATTTTTAAATGTACCCATTAAACTCACTGAAATGAGGAAAATCTTTTTTAACTCACATTTGAATACAAAATTTGATTTTAGTATACATTTATGGGCTATATATGTAATGTATTACCTTGGACACATTTATGTAAATTTCGAGCTGAGTATTTCTAATAAGTTTTGTTTTATATAGGAAATGGAGGACCAAGTAGCATATAACATGCTGAGAGACTTGCCTGTACATTGTCATTTTGCAAATGGAATTGGAACATGTTGCTACCTGCCTATCAAATCAAAAACTCAGTTGATTAGAATTCTTCAAGATGCCCTGGATGCATACAATGATATCTATCCAGCAATGGATCTTGTTCTTTTTAAAGATGCTATCAACCACATGTATGTTTTCTCTTTATTTTTTTTAGGCTAAATGCTGAAAAAAGAGTAAAACTTTTATATGCATGTCAATTTCAGTGTTCTTTTTCAGTTGTTCAATGCAATCTTTTTAAACTGGATAATTATTGCTAGTAAGTTTTACAGAAAAGGTCCCAAAACAGTTATTTAAGCTTTAAATCAGTCACCAGTCAATCTCTTTTTTTTTTTTTATAACCTTTTTGTTTTTTGGTTAATTTCAAAGCTATATATCTTCAGCTTTTACACTTATTAAAAAAGCAAATGAGAGTCCAATTACGGATTCACACTAAATGTATATCATTTTATAAAAAGTTAGGATTATGTATGTTGTTCATAATGCCATAAGAAGGCACTTCTGATTTAGCTTTGTTTATTCATAATCTTGTAAGAGCAGCCTTCACATTCATCTTTATCTGCTCATAATATTGTGAGAAGATGCTTCATATTAAGCTCTATTCGTTTATAATGCCATAAAAGGTACTTCATATTTAAACTTAATCTGCCTATAATGCAGTAAGAAGGTGCTTTAGCTGCAGCTTTACCTGTTCATAATGCTGTAAGAAGGAAAGAGGGTGCTTCAGATTCAGCTATATCTGTATGCAATGTTGTAAGATGGTGATTCACATCTAGCTTTATCTTTTCATTATGCTGTAAGAGTGTGATTCAGATTCAGCTTTATCTGCTCATAATGCTGTAAGAGCATGCTTCATATTCTGCTTTAGCTGTTCATAGTGCTGTAAGAGGGTATTTCAGACTCAGCTACATCTGCTTATAATGCTGTAAGAGAGTGCTTCATATTCAGCTTTATAATGCTGTAAGAGAGTGCTTCATATTCAGCTTTATAATGCTGTTAAGAGGGAGTTTCAGATTCAGCTATATCTGATGATAATGCTGTAAGAGGTTGCTTCAGATGCAGCTTTACCTATTCATAATACTGTATACAGTTCTATATGTTTCTCCTTAGTTGCACAGAAGATGTCCAAACTGTACTCAATTTCTTGCCATGTCCATTGTAATAAATCCATATCAACAGCAGCAGTTGCATTCACGATCCATTCCTTTAGATTATTTTAATAACTCACCTTTTCTGTATACTCTATCTTTGTCAAATCCCCATAAAAAATTCACTGGGGTTATATCAGGTGAACAGACTGGCCATGGAATCTGGCCATCTCAGCCAATCCAGCATTCTTGAAACACAGTATCGAAGCAGTTGCAAGCCCCTTTTGCCCAGTGGGAAGCAGCTCCATCTTGTTGAAAAATAACATCTGGCTAAAGGCCTTCAACTTGTGGCACAGCTAAATTTTGCAGCATATCTGTGTAGACATCTGCATTGATAGATTTTCCATGAAGAAGAAAAGGACCAATAATGCTGTTGTGCATAAGCCCACACCAAACATTAACTTTTGGCAATATAAAACCACTCACTCGTACATTCTTGATAAATAAGTATAAGCGACACCGTCTCTGTACAAACAATTGAATAAGATAAGAAAATCAAGAAACTTTATTCTAAAATACACATGAGTACTTTCGGGCCACTGTGGTCCCATCTTCAGATGTGAGATGAACATTTGAACCGTGCTGCAATTTATAGAGACCAGGGCAGCATGGGTAAACATAGTATGTGTATGTGTGCGTTATGTCAGCGATGTTTAAGGTGGAGCTTCCTCGTTTTGTCCAGTCTCCTTTGGGTGATTATATAATAGATTTTTCCATACAGGTAGTAAATCACATGGTGCATAATCATTACAACATTTGTTATGGACTTTTCAAATAAATAGACTTTCAGTCAATAATAGCATTGAATGGGATCTTGGCGTTATTAGGATTCTTGCATGGTCCCATTTATTTATTTATTAACTTTTGAGCTATTACAGACAACCTTTCAACAAAGGGAAGTTTTTGATAAAACAAGCTTTCAGTAAAATGATCTTTATGGCAAAGTGATTTTCAGTCAAGTGACCCTCTGGTGGAGTGGATGTTGAACAAATGAACTGCATTGCAGTATGAGCTTTGAACATACAGTTGTGTGCTTGAATATTATTCAAGTAAAAAAAATAGGTCAGCTATGATTTTCATACTTATTTTTACCTAGGTCACCTAATCACACAAGCTTAGGGAACATATTATGTTTCAAAAATGTTACCACTCATTGTCTTTGAGTTATACGCATTTCAATAGAAATGACCACAATATTTTTAGAAAAATTTCCTAGTCAGAGCCTTTCTGATGCGCTCAGATAAAGAGTCCTATTTAGTTATGATTAATTAGATAACCATTATCATCCAAAAGCTTTTATTCTAACTGAAAACACAATAATCATTGCATATGTATACTTTTCAATGAAAACACATTTGTGCCATGCTAGATATATTTCCAAGTGCTCCATTTTTCCTGTTGATGTCCCTGTTATTCTGATTCACTTATAACTGTGGTTTAGATATAATATCACTTATCTACAATTTTAAGATCACTTATCTACAAAGAGACATATAAGTATTGATCTTGGCACACATGATTTAATTATACCTTCTATAATTGGAAAACATATTTTGAAATCTTTATAAATTTCGTATTTCAACAAAAATTGCATGTCTTGAACATTTGTTCACCCAAAGCTTTACAGAATCTTACATATAGTTGTCCTCATTAATCAGAAGTGTCTTAAGTTATTTTGATCTTCAAGTACACATTTTTTTCCTAGTTGTAAATGCATTTATGACACCTCTATTGATAGCGTACTGTGGAATTAACTTTTTTACGTGTCTTATAGAGGTTATTATTCAAAAAGTTGGTGGTCAAATTTTCGAACTAAAGCCTAGTTCGTCATCAGGACTATGTCACTGGAGTACTTGCTGCCACTACTCCAGTATAATTTTCAAGAGCAATATGCCATTATGTCTTAAAAGAAAAGTGTTTGATCAATGCATCCTTCCAGTGCTTACGTATGGTGCAGAGACGTGGACCTTAACTAAAAGAGACATATAAAGGCTGCAGACAACTCAAAGAAGCATGGAGAGGTGCATGCTTGGTATAACCAGGAGAGATAAGAAGAGGAACTCGTGGATCCGAAAAATGACGAGAGTGGAAGACATCATGATCAGAGTTAAATCCCCGAAATGGCAATGGGCTGGACATACTGCCAGAAGGACAGACCATAGATGGACAGCCGAAATTTTAGATTGGATTCCAAGGGACAGGAAAAGACCCAGAAAAAGACCACATGGGAGATGGGTGGATGAAATTCGTAAATATGCGGGAGTGACATGGAGGAGACTGGCTCAAGACAGACCGTTGTGGAGGAAACTTGGGGAGACCTTCGTCCAGCAGTGGATTGATAATGGTTGACAATGATGATGATAAGACCCGTAAAAAGTTAATTCCACAGTACATATTTTTTTTTTCAGAACTGTCAGCAAATATTCCAGGCTTAAATATACACTGTATTTATGAACTTACTTTCTCATTTTGGTGGAATGGAACATTAAGACTAACCAAGATACTGTGCTGTTCCTTTTCTTCTTCTTTTTTTGTTTTGTTTCTTATGACCTGTATTGTATTCTTGATTTTAAATTTACTTTTTAGAGATACAGAATTTAAGAACTGGATGAGTTCTTTTGCAAGATTGATGATGACCAACATACTGAGAAAAAATCAGTCTCACAAATCTTTTTCTTTCCAATTCTCAATTATGCCACATACACAGTGTGGCAATTAAGTAATGAGACTGAATAAAAAAAAAAGGGAAAAGCAGGAAAACTTACATGAATATATTTTATTTGATATACATTTCCCTGCATTATTACAAGAAGTGTCATGATCAACCAATGAAATGAAGGACTTGCAAAGGTCATCCTTTGGTATGGAGTGAAGAGCTGATGTCGCAGGTCTTTGTATGTCTTCAATTTCTTGAAAAACTTTTCCTTTTAAAGGCAGCTTTCATTTAAAAATAGGAAGTAGTCACATGGTGACAAATCTGGAAAATAGGGGGGATGGTTGAATACGCACACTCATCTTTGTGCCAGAATTGCTGTACACTGGCTGCTGTGCATGCGGGTGCACTATTGTGAAGAAGCAATCATTGCCCATGTTTTGTACTCAGGACTGACCCGTACAATCATCCACAGTTGTTCTAAAATGGATGTGTAAGCACTGCAGGTGACAGTTGTACCCACAGGAATGAACTCGTGATGCACAATTCCCTTGTGATGTAAAAGCACCCAAGCATTGTCTAGATTTTGGACTTCTGTAACCTGATCTTCTTTCATTAGGGTGAGTGTGGCAACTTCCACTGAGCACTCTGATGCTTTGTTTCAGTATCATAATGTAAATACCATGTCTCATCACCTGGCACAATGCTTTGGAGAAAATTTCGCATTGTTTCTGCAATCTCCAGGATGTCTATTGTGTATTCCACTTGTACATGTTTCTGGTCATCTGATAAAGCATGCGGAACAAAACAAACCCCTAATCTTGTTCTAAAATTTGCCAAATTGTTAACACTGTGCTCACATTCCAGCATCTTCTCGAGGTCACAAAACGATCCCTTTTTATCCTTTCACGAATTTTCTCAATGAGTTCAGATGTGCACGCTGAAATCAGGCATCCAGGCCTTTCATCATTTTCCAGATCTTCCTACACCACCTTGAAACGTGCATACCATCGGAACATTTGTGCACAAGATAGGCAATGAGCCCCATACACATCACGTGACAATTCAACTGTCTCAGTTGCAGTTTTACGGATTTTCAAACAGAACTGGATATTTGCTCTTTGCTCCATGACTGAGTTGTGACAATGATCTTCCTATGTGCAATTCTCACACAAATGCTGTTGCCCCCACATAGCTGATAAATGATTTATATATATAAAAAAAAACCATGCCTTCCTGACCCTTCTGTTTTACCAGGATTTTAAAAATAAATCAGTCTCATTACTTAATTGCCAAACTGCGCATGTTTGGTACTGTTTGATGTATGTATTTTGGGCTAGCTAGACTTCCTGTGAACCAGTTGCTTCAAATAATTAAAAAAACATATTAAGAAATCTATGAACTCATATATGTTGACTAAAAGAATCAATAAAGAGTGGCATGGCTATTCCTAGAAGTTATTACTTTATAATCAAGTAAATATGGATTTTTCACAGGAATATATGTTTTTTTCACTTATTGCCTAATTTTGGGGTAGTACACCTACTTATCACCAGGCAACAACAAATGTTACTACTCCTGGGATAAAATCCGTCCTATTTGATCATTTAATGTAGTTCCTTTTCTCTCTTTTTCTGGACTGTCTGCCATTTTTCTTTTTGAAAAGTACTGTTGGTGTGTTCCTGTACTTGCACAGAGTCCCAAATCGATTTATGTCCTGTATTTTGCTCATGTCTGCCCAAACCTGTTTTGATTAAATGTTTTTAATTGCAGCTTCAATGTTTTGCTATTCTTGTTCTAAGTTACCAGACAAACATTTATAAAATGCAGGCCATAAAGCGATTTGGAACTCTGTGGAAGACTGGCACACTAACAGCATTTTTTTAAAGAAAATTATTAGAAGATCCAAAAATATAGAGGAAAGAAACTACATTAAAATGATCAGAAGGATTGGATTTTACCTCAGGAGTGGTAGCATCTATTAAGTTTAGACAGTTGTTAGATACACTGCCTGAAAATTTGACAAGTAATTGAAAAACCATATATTGAAATCCCATACTTAAAGTTTATAGAATAAGAGAATCAAGTCTCACAAGCAGTGGCTTCCAACAGGAACACTGGTGATTACATATGCTATATCTTATCTCACAGAATCAAAGCATTGCCAGCTAGGTCCATTGTGATGTTTCCACACCAATGGGATCAATGGCTACCTGCATATGCATTGGCAAGTCTTTGCTTAGTGAAGAGCTGGAGTACCATGCCATGAATTGTTGTTTTACTCTGCCTCAAAAAAGTATGTTTCTTTGCCAGTTGTTTTAGTTATGTGCAATATATTGTTAGTATATGTGTGGGAATTAAAATGCGGGAAATTTTGTGTGCTGGATGTAATGAGTACCCAGAGAATGGAAATGAGTGTTATGCTTAATGAACTGTTGAAAAAAACACCATTTTCTTAGCTCTGATTTGAGAGCAAAGCTCAAACTGTACAGAGTACAAAATCTCAGTGTATACTTTCATAACTTAAAATTGAACACACAAGGATAATCAGTCATGTACTATGCCCTTTTATGTAAGTAATTGCCAAAAATTGCATTGGTTGTCTGAGTAACTTAAATCGTAGGAAAAACTACAGGAAGTGCAAGGGTTTCATATGGACTCCCTAACATGTATTTGAGTAAATAAATCAATTTATTTATTGCCCTTATGGTCATCTGTAACATATGTTTCTATGTTTTTGATGTACCCATTTCTCAGTTGTTATCTAGCTCTTAATCACCACAGTGAGCTTCGCTTTTTATGGGTGTTAAAATTAATGATCTTTTCATTATATTGTGATTTATTTCATGGAGTCCATGAAATACACACAAACAAAACATTGGAGGTTTTAGTTATAGTGTTTTTTTCTTTAAATTAGTTAATATCAATTAAAAATTGAAATGTATATATTCTTCTGTTTCTGTTCAAATGAATACTGAAGTGTGTAGTTGCCTTTTCTCTCTCAGATCTCTGGCACCCCATAATAATTTAGTATAGTTTTACCTATGACCAGTGCTTTTTTTCTGAGAAAAAAGGTGCCGGTACTCACCATGAAGATGTTATTACTGGAACTTCCACACTTTTAACATATCCTCGCCATCTCTAGATCGCTTCTTGCTTTTGGTATCAACTGCAGAATGATGACCTCGGAGCAGCCATGAGTCCACATGTTTGCTAGGGTTGAACTTCGTGAGAGGAGGTTCTACTATCTTGATGAACATTAGTGCAGAAGTTGTCCGTAGAAGCAGAGATTACCTAGATGAAGTTACTATAAGATTTATCTGAGAGAAACCCCTTTCACATTCACTGGAAGATATTGCAATTGTGCTGAAAGTGTGCTTTAGATGAAATATTATGTCCAGAACTTTATTTACTTGAAGATACTTACAGAAACCACGAACTGCTTCTCTTTCATTTAAGCGGAATTTGCATGCTCACTTTCTAATTTCAGCTTCATCAAATGTCAGATGCTTCCCAGAATTTTGTGGCTGATACTTGAAATCTGAAATCTTGGCACATTCAGGCAAATCAACATCATCTTCTTCAAGCAAACACTTTCCAACAGCCTCTTTCAGACTTTTATAAAAAGCAGATGAATTTATTGCAGGACTGTGTCTTTCATTTGTGTGGAGCTCAATCCCTTTGAACTTCGTGTTTTTCTGATTTTGAAGAGATATACTGTAGTACAGACCAGGATTTTCAATTCTTTTCTCAAAAATTTGAACTGTATTCTTTATCTTCCTGTCTGCTTTGTACAAGTCAATATTTCTCTCTTGTAAATTTATACTTAGTTTCACATATTAGGCCCAAATCAAGAACAAACTCGCATGACATTATTTTTCTTAAAAGGCCCTCATAAAGACAGAGATTTGTTTTGCTTCTTCTGCTGTCTTCTTTTGTCTCTTGAAAGTGATGGACAAGGTCTTCAAAGTCTTGCCACACTCCAGAAACAGTGTGAAAGCTAGATGCAACCCAGCGAGTGCTTAAAATTCTGCCAAATTTAAGAAATTGAAGTTCCAGAGTCGCTGCACATTCCTGTAGTTCCCGAGCATTCTTAGGTGAAGCATGATAAGTCACATAAAGTTTGTCCATGAAACTCTTAGAGCGATTCACTCCTGCCACATTGTTTACTGCTGTGTCACCAACAGACAATTCAAGGCGATGGCTAGCACAATGCCAGAAAATAACACTAGGAAACTTGTTTTGCATTAGCCTCAATTCATGACCACTTTGTCTTGCATCAGCCTCAATTCGTGAACACAGTACCATCTGCCGGAATATTTATAATACATTTTGCTGTCAAAAATTCGCAATTTTTAACACCTTAAAAAAAGGGTGCCAGTACTGCATACCGTTGCATACTGCCAGATAAAAACACTGCCAATGACTAAAATTAACCTTACTGTCAGCTATGTATCCTTTTTTTTCTTTTTTTCAATTCAACTTTCAGCCGGGCAGTTAGAAAAGACAGGCACCTAAAATGCCATTTATACTACTTAATAGACTTTCTTTTTATTAAGTAATTTAAAACATGCAGGTGAAATATAACCATTTCTTCAGGACTCAGAAAATTTGTCATTGCAATTTTTATAAAAAAATTGTACTTGGATGGGAAGGAGGTGAGATAGCCCATGCCTTGAACCAGAGTAAATGGAATTTCTTAAAATCTTCTTGGCAATGTATTGGTGTATAAGAAGCTGCTTCAAAAATTCTTTAAAGTTTCAGAGAATAATTTCATAAAGAAATTGCAATGATACACAGTCTTCCAGTTTTCACAGGATTATGTGAAGAGATTTCATAGCACTGAACATAAACTTTTATTTTCAGATGCAGAATTACAAGGATTTTGGAATCACCATGTGGCAATGCTCTTCTGGTTGGTGTTGGGGGAAGTGGCAAGCAATCATTGGCTTCATTAGCAGCTTACATCTGCAATTTACAAGTGTTCCAGCTTACTCTTCATTCTGAGTACGATATTACGGACTTCAAAGTAAGAAATGATGAAATTAGTATTTTTTGTTCAATTTTCCCCTCGTGAAGCAAAAATAATAACTGCCTGTTGACGTTAGCTGTTACAGATGAAATGATCTGAAGTGTAATAAATGTTTTAGAACTTTTAGGATGTCTCTCCACTTCAAAGAAGCAGAAAGAAGTGGGTTTAAACATGTAAGAGCTGCCTTTGTTGTCAGAGTGATCTGAAAAAAAAACTGGAAAAGTATGTTACTACTTTACCTGTATATGTATGCACAGTGATGGAAATGGGCTGAAAGAAAGGGAGCATTTAATTTGAATAAAATAAGCGCACTGGACAAAAAATTAGTCACCCCTGTCAGAACTTACCTAATAACGGGTGACTGCACCTCTTGCCTTGATAACAGCATGAATCCTGTGTGGTAGAGACTCCACGAGGTTGTGGATGTAAACATCAATTTGAAGCCACTCGTGTAATAGACACCCACGCCAGAGTATGTGGGTGTCTATTCTGGCGTTTCACCTTCTGTTCCAAATGTTTCCCACAGATTTCCAATAGGATTTAAATCTGGGGATTTGGCGGGCCAGTTGAGGGGAGACAGTGTTGCTGATTGTTTGTCGTGACACTCAAACACAGTTTTAACCCTGTGCACAGGGCAATTGTCGTCTTGGAAGACAGGAGTGGCAATGTGATGCTGGTGCTGGAGATGTAGGGCAAAGGGCAACACTTCATCATTCAGAATGCGGAGGTATGCAGGTTGGTTCAAATTCATCAACACTGCAATGAGACAGCCCCCCCCCCCACCAAAAAAAAAAAGCCTATTACTATTGGACCTACCTCCTGCATTCCTCTTTCATGGAAAAGAAATATTATATGCATTACTTAACACAACTGAATCAATAACAGCTGAAGCAACAAGTAGCTCCTGATTAATTATCTGTTTCCATTGGTGCATTCATTTATCTTGTATCTTACTGGAGTGCATCAGACAGGCTCATTTCTAAATGAAACATTCTTTTAATGCCACAGTTTGTTTGATCCCAGATTTCTGCCTCCATCCCTCACTCAGGTTATGCTAGAGAGACCCAATCCCATCATGTTTTTTTGGCAATGAGTGCCCTTTGTCATGGAGCACTGGAGGTTAGTTTCCATACAGTACTTCCATAACTAACTCTGAACAACATTTTGAACGAGCCAGGATGTTTCCCTAATGTCTGGACTTTGAGAATAAAATATTGGGTTGGTGCGAATGAAATGTCTGGCGCTAACGAGCAGTGGAGACAGGCCCACACCACAGCGGAATGGAACCACCCACAGGTGTTGCGGGTATTACCTCACAGAGTTACTATAAATAGCTAGAATAGCTAGCACGTGTGTGAAGAACAAGCTTCAGGCATGCTTTGTTTGGATGTAACGTGGCTTGCAAAGGAAACGCACAGACACCAGATTGGAGAGTCATCTTCCTGTATGAATTTAAAATGGGCCATTCGGCAGGAATTGCAGCTCAAAACATTAACAAAGCATTTGCGGAGAATACAGCCAATGAACGAACCATTCGGCGATGGTTTGTGAAGTTTCGAAGCGGAGATACGGACCTGCACAACGAAGCACGTGGTCACCGACCTGCACAACGAAGCACGTGGTCACCGACCTGCACAACGAAGCACGTGGTCACCGACCTGCACAACGAAGCACGTGGTCACCGACCTACACAACGAAGCACGTGGTCACCCACCTGCACAACGAAGCACGTGGTCACCCACCTGCACAACGAAGCACGTGGTCACCCACCTGCACAACGAAGCACGTGGTCACCCACCTGCACAACGAAGCACGTGGTCACCGACCTGCACAACGAAGCACGTGGCCACCGACCTGCACAACGAAGCACGTGGTCACCCGCCTGCACAACGAAGCACGTGGTCACCCACCTGCACAACGAAGCACGTGGTCACCGACCTGCACAACGAAGCACGTGGTCACCGACCTGCACAACGAAGCACGTGGCCACCGACCTGCACAACGAAGCACGTGGCCACCGACCTGCACAACGAAGCACGTGGTCACCCGCCTGCACAACGAAGCACGTGGTCATGCATCTGCACAACGAAGCACGTGGTCACCGACCTGTTGCTGTTTCTGACGATGTTCTGTTACGTGTGGTTAAAGCGGACTCCCGAAAAACGTGTCGTGAGATAGCGGCAGAGGTAGGTGTCCACCACACGACAGTTGTTCGACGTCTGGCTGCGCTGGGTAAGATAAAAAAGCTGGACATGTGGTGGCTGCCACGTGAGTTGACAACTGTCAGCAAGACTGGCGTTTGGAAGTCCTGCACGTCGCTGCTTGCCAGGAATAAACAGCAACCTCTACTGCATCAAATCATCACCTGCAATGAGAAGTGGGTCTTTTATGATAATCGGAAACGATCTGCCAGGCACAGCTTGCTGGACAGCATCCTAAGCTACCCGATACACACCAAGAAGATGATGCTCCTTGTCTGGTGGTCCACAGCCGGAATAATTCATTGGAGTTTCTTGGCAAGAGGCCAGGCCATCCTGCAGAACGTTATTGTGCTGAATTACACCAGATGCACCGGAAATTGCTGCAGAAGCAACCAGCTTTGGTCAACAGACATGGTGTTCTTCTGCTCCAGGACAACGCTCGCCCTCATGTCGCAAAACGAACGATGTTGACTTGGGCTATGAAGCACAGCCTCATCCTACCTATATCCCGAATTTGTCTCCGACAGACTATCATCTGTTTCGTCACCTGGATCACTTCCTGTCTGTGAAACAGTTCACGACAGACAACGAAGTTCAACGTGCAGTTGATGACCTCTTCGGGTCCCAGCCGCAAGACTTTTTTCATTATGGGATCATGGCCTTGCCGGACAGATGGCAACTATGTGTTGATGCCGAGGGGGATTATTTTGCCTAGGTAAGTTGTCCTACTTTTCCGTTCTCGCTATCCACATGTGTTGGTCCTTTGCAGGGCATTTCATTCGCACCAACCAAATAGTTAAAGACATGATACTCTCCTTACCTGGTCACTTCACAACAATAATGCGACTTCTGTAGTTTTCAACGAAGTAAGAAAAAAAAAAGGTTAGGTGACAACTGGCTCTTTTCTGAGGAAGGACAGAAACTTCTCCATTTCAACCTTTTTTAAACTCTAGTTGCCCAACTAGGCAATTAGAAATTTTTCCATACCTGTCAGGAAAAATAATTTTCATGCACAATGCATCTCAATCATGGCGTTTTTCAAGCCCTGGTATAAATATATAATATGCTGCATGCAGACAACTCAAAGAAGCATGGAGAGGTGCATGCTTGGTGTAACCAGGAGAGATAAGAAGAGGAACTCGTGGATCCGAAAATGACGAGAGTGGAAGACATCATGATCAGAGTTAAATCCTGAAATGGCTATGGGCTGGACATACTGCCAGAAGGACAGACCATCGATGGACAGCCGAAATTTTAGATTGGATTCCAAGGGACAGGAAAAGACCCAGAAGAAGACCACATGGGAGATGGGTGGATGAAATTCGAAAGTATGCGGGAGTGACATGGAGGAGACTGGCACAAGACAGACCGTTGTGGAGGAAACTTGGGGAGACCTTCGTCCAGCAGTGGATTGATAATGGTTGACAATGATGAGGATGATGATGTATTTATATTGTATATTATTTTATGCTGTATTATGCTATTCATCATCAGTAGCAACAATCCTTCTTGATCCACTCTCTGCTTGCATCATTAACAACAACTTTCATTCTTTATCCACTTTCTCCTGGTTCTCTACATCTCTGTTTGTAGTTCTTTGCTATGCAGTTTTTTCATCATGATTTTTAATTTTATCTAATCATTTCCAGTGTTATAATTTTTGCCCTTTACTAGTCTCCTGATATCCAACATTGACTTCTTTTTCTATTAACATATATGGCTGATTACCATTTGAATTTTTTTACACTAATGCTGTTATCCCTTTTAATCTATATATTTTCCCTGATCCACAACCTGTTTTTCCGATTTTTCTGGTAAACAGAGCCAAATTATTTTTGAATATTTGCATCAGTGTTCATAGTGGAAAAATAAAACAACATGAAAAATATTTTATTCAATGTATGGTTAAATACTGTTGCACCCTTTTTGGTAAGTTCAACTTTTTTGTACATATTTATGTAACGATTTCTGCGTATTAAAAATGTTTTGAAAGGAATGTGAATTGAGAGTCAGGTATATACATGCACATCACTAAGCTGTTCTCTGAGATTGCTCATGGTTGAACCAATGGTGTTAATTTTACTTACTGGTGATGTATCAAATGCCTTCATTTACAGTGATCTTGGCAAACAACTCAAAGTTCACCGATATCCATCACACATCTCACACAAGACCTTTTGCACATCATACACTTTATCTTATTCTTATGCAGACATTCCTGAATCTGGTCCTTCCATGATTTTCTTGGTCTTCCTCTACCTTTCTTTCCTACCATTTGGGTTGAAAAATTCTCATAGTTAGCATCTTGCCACTAATTCTTTAAACATGGCAAAAACACCTCAGACTATTTGTGTCCACCTCACTGACAACATTTTGCTTCACACTACATATCTGCAACACATTCTTGTTCAACACATGATCATAAGTCTTACCACAAGCCTCCTATAAGAAATGCATTTCTACAGCACACAAGCAGTTCCTATGTCCATCTTGCATTTCCCAAATTTCACCCCTGTACTTCGGAGTAAGAACAATTACATTTTCATACACAGCCATTTGAGTCCTTTCTGATAACCCATCAGTGTAATGAAATCCTCCTTTGTGACTTTTTGCAGAATAATATGTACTATATAGACAAAAGTCAACCGGGCACCCCTTCAAAAGCAAATGAACAGATATGCTTCATTGTTAAGATGTGCAGTACAGCTGCAAATGGTATAAAAACAAGCCTGTAGCTAACCGCGATCTTATCGCACTTTGAGGTTGAGTGAAAATGTCTCTACGGGAGAGAACTGACTTTGAGAAAGGAAAGATTGTTGGGTGTTATATTAGTGGGTTGTCCATGAGAGAAACCGAGAGGCATTTAAACATACCCAAGTCAACTGTTTTGGATGTACTGAATAAGTAGAAGACACATGGGGTGCCTGAAGCAGCAAAACGTACTGGCAGACCAAAGGAAATTAGTGATAGAGAACATCAAAGCCTCAGGAGAGTTGTTACAGCTAATTGACGGAGTACTGCACAAGACCTCAGTGTACAGGTGAGTAAAAATGCTAGAACCTTAGTATGTACATGTACCATTCACAGAGAACTTCATTCCATGGGTTACTGTGGTGTGCGGCTGCTCGTAAGCCTTTTATCTCCACTCGGAATGCTACTTGTCGTTTAGCATGGTGTAAAGAACATTTATCGTGGACTGTAGATAAATGGAAACGGGTCCTATGAACTGATGAATCCAGATACAAGATCCATCAGTCTGATGGCCATGTGTGGGTATCGCGGCAGCCGGGTGTACGCTATTTACCACAGTGTACTGTTCCTACGGTCAAGTGTGGAGCTGGCAGTGTATTCGTGTGGGAGTGTTTTTGTGGTTATCATGGACAAACTTGTTAACCAGCAAGTCTACCTCGATGTTCTGGACAATTATGCCCTACCAACTCTGTGGCAATACAATGGAACTGAGCCTTGTTGGCACCAGAAGGATAATTCACCGAGCCATAAAGCAAGGACTGTTATGGCATGGTTTGACGATAATCCCATAGAGCACTTATGGGATGAATTAGAGCATTGCATAAGAAGTTTGGAACCAATGCCTACTACTAAGCAACAGTTAGCAGCAGCATTATGTACTGAATGAAAGCACATACCTATTGCTGTGCTCCAAAACCTTGTCGAAAGCATGTCTCGAAGGGTCAGCGCATGCGTTAAGGCCAAAGGTGGACCGACACTGTACTAATGTATATCAATAAATGCTATGTTGTGTTTCGCTTCTAGGTGTCCGGTGACTTTTGTCAATATTATGTATGTACAAATCCATTCATCTAACCTATCTCTGCATACCATTTAGACTGATCTTGTATCTAGTACTAACAATTCATTGCTTGTATTGTTTTTTTCCCTTATTTATACCAGT
This sequence comes from Macrothele yani, assembly GCA_039090855.1. Classification (NCBI taxonomy): domain Eukaryota; kingdom Metazoa; phylum Arthropoda; class Arachnida; order Araneae; family Macrothelidae; genus Macrothele; species Macrothele yani. The sequence goes on from CM077006.1 coordinate 45,301,520, forward strand.
TTGAATTTCATACAAACTTCCTACATCTGTGACAACATACTGTACCACTCACTTTTTTTTTTTTTTTTTTTTTTTGCATACTCTACCAATCACTTTTTTTTTTTTTTGCATACTCTACCACTCACCAGCAGGATTGTGTCATCAGCATACAGGAATCTGCACACATGGATATTACCAATACATAAATTAGTACGGTATATTTTATCTTCACATATGCATGCATGCATCCATAAATATATTGAACAACATGGCGAGACGTTACACAACCTTGTCTGATTCCTGCACCAATAGAAAACCATTTCGTTAAAATACCTTCCCTGGTACACATGCTCTACTGACAGCTTACACAGCTTTTATGCTTTTAAGCAGATTCCCAGTTATACCATAATTATTCAACATTTACCACAGATGTCCCCTGTTTACTCTATCATAAGCATTCTCTAAATCTACAAAGGCAGAAAAACTTATACCAACAGACAGATGTTTTTCAATCATCATATGTAAAGTAAAAATTTAGGTAGTTTTGCCATACCAGACCATTTTGTAGATCTCACACCTTCCCTGATGTTTAGCCTTGTACCTTATTGATAATTACCTTTCCAAACACTTTCCCTGGCACACTCAGCAGGCAGATACCATGATACTTCTTGCATTCAGTGTGATCAACTTTTCCCTTATACAAAGGAACAATGATAGCATCTCTCCAGTCCTGAGGGACCATTTCTAACTCCCAGCACAACTGGAAAATTTCAGTTAACCAAAGGTAACTATATTGTATATAATAAAACAGAGGTTTAATAACTTTTCCTTCTATAGGTTTCTTAGGTGTACTGATTAAGTGTTATTCAACATAAAAATCAGTACAAGGTAAATTTTTTCTTTGTACTGTGTATGACTTTGTCTTTCAATACCATATGGCTTGTTCATGCTAAAGTAATGGTAAACATTCCTGTGTTTCACTTTCTAATTTTATCCACTTGAATCATTTTTGCAACGGTACCACTCCTAAAATAATTTTATATGATGTCATGATTTATGTCATTTGAAATAGTAAATTTTGGATGCATTAGTGTTTCTTATATGTCTTCAATACCTTTTTTTTTTCTACCAGACTGACTTGGCAAACCTTTATTTACGTGCGGGAGTAAAGAATATTGGAACTATGTTCCTAATGACTGATGCACATGTTGCAGATGAAAGATTTCTTGTTCTTGTGAATGACATGTTGGCTTCGGGCGATATTTCTGACCTCTTTCCTGAGAGTGAAATTGATAATGTTATTTCTGCAGTGAAACCAGAGGTCAAATCTGCTGGTATGTTTGACACAAAAGAGAACTGTTGGAAATTCTTCATTGAAAAGGTCAGAAGGAAGCTTAAGGTATGTGGTTCTGCTGAAATAAATATTTTTGCTTATATGCATGTGCTTGGGTATGGACAGATATGTAGATGGAAGACTGAATGCATGAGACTTTAGAAAATAAATACATTTTCATAAATTGTGGAAGTACTGTGAAACTATTGGGTTTTCGGTAAAGTCATGACGTATGTTAGCCATATTTTGCAAAGGTCATTTATTGATAGAAAGAACAAATATCAATCAATGATATAATGCCAATTTTGTTTGATAACCTTTTGCCATCTGTCAGTGAGCTGCAGAATGCCTCGTTCATAGAAGGACCTGTCTTTCGTGGCGAAAAACTGTACAAGGTGCTGATTTACAGCCTCATCTGAATTGAACGTTATACCATGCAAGGACTGTGGAAAAGAGTGAAACAAATGGAAGTCTGATGGCACAAGGTCAGGCAAGTATGCTAGGTGGGGCAACACATCCTACCCAAGCTCCAATAATTTTTGGCAGGTGATCAAACTTGTGTGTGGTCTCGTGTTGTCGTGATGGAACACAACACTTTTACAATGAACGAGCTCTGGACGTTTCTGGTTGATGGATTTGTTCAAACTGTCCAATTGCCGACAGTACACATTCGAATTGATTGTTTGGTTCTGTGGTAGGAACTCGAAAAATACGACACCTTTAAAATCCCACCACACTGAGACCAGAACCTTCCGCTGATGAATGTATGCTTTGGATGTCATTTGCGGCGAAGCAGCACGTCAGGACCAAGACCGTTTGCGCAGCACATTGTTGTACACAATCCACTTTTCGTCACCAGTTTTCAGTCACTTCAAAAAAGGATAGTTTTCCTCACGTTTAATGAGCATATTGCAGATGTTCATATGCGCTATCAATCGAGCTTGCTTACGTATCCCAGCTTCTTCAGGTAGTCGTGAACGTTTGAATGATGGATGTACAATGTTTCTGCAATCTCTCGTGTTGTGTAACATGGGTTGGGCTTGATCAATGCCTTGATTTGGTCGTCATCAACCTCGGTGGGCCTCCCGACCTAGGAGCATTGTTGAAGTCAAAATCACCAGCACAGAATTTTGTGAACCACCGCTGGCACTGATTTTCTTGTAGAGCATTATCACCGTTCACTTTACGCAACTTTTCACAAGCTTGACGCACGTTCTTCCCTTTATGGAAGTAAAACAGTAAAATATGGCGAAAATGCACAGTTTGGTTTTCCATCTTCAACTTGATGTCAAATCTCCACAAATCAACCAAATCGCTCACTATTCCTTTTAGACTGCAGCTAGAACTGGCACCTGTCGATGCCATAGCGATAACAGAGCTGCGCATGCCTCTAGTACTTCCAAAACCGCCCAACCGCCATCGGGTGCCAAAATACGTCATGACTTTTCCGCCAACCCAATAAATGCTTTAACAGTATAAAGTACACCAGTATTAAATTGTGAACCATCCCTTTCACTAATGTCAAATATATATTGTGCATTCTCAAATACTAGAACCTAGGGAAACGATTGATTAATCATACTTTCCCCTTTCACCATATTATGTACATTGTTCTTAATAAATGTAATGAATTTCAAAAATGTAACTGGGATATTTCTATAAAAAAACAATGCAGTACTCCAACAACCATTTTTACAACATTAGGAGTGATAGTAATAATATGTTTTTTAGATTTATATTAATAAATAAGAATTGCAGTGGCAGTCTGATGGCTGAGATGCATGTGATCCATCCCTAGATGGAAGTATTGTTTGTTGTGAATGGCAGATACTTAAGGTAGTTCCACCTAAAATCTCTGCCTTATGTTTCCAATGGTAAAACTTCTTTACATGTTTTCTTCACAATTAATGTATTCCCAAGAATGAAAATTTGCACATCAATAAAACTAACTTTAAGATATAGCATGGGGTGCTTAATACTTGCTAAAACATAACAATAATTATGCAATTCAACATATGTTTGTTTACTGACATCATCAATGTACAGGTTGCGCCATCTACTAACAGGTCTGAACATTACTCAAAGAAAAATGATTGATTTTTAATGTAATTATGACTGTGTTTTGGCAAGTATTAAGTATCCCATGCTATAACTTCATCATCATCATCATCATTGTCAACCATTATCAATCCACTGCTGGACGAAGGTCTCCCCAAGTTTCCTCCACAACGGTCTGTCTTGTGCCAGTCTCCTCCATGTCACCCCTGCATACTTTCGAATTTCATCCACCCATCTCCTATGTGGTCTTCTTCTGGGTCTTTTCCTGTCCCTTGGAATCCAATCTAAAATTTCGGCTGTCCATCGATGATCTGTCCTTCTGGCAGTATGTCCAGCCCATTGCCATTTCAGGGATTTAACTCTGATCATGATGTCTTCCACTCTTGTCATTTTTCGGATCCACGAGTTCCTCTTCTTATCTCTCCTGGTTACACCAAGCATGCACCTCTCCATGCTTCTTTGAGTTGTCTGCAGCCTTTGTATGTCTCTTTTAGTTAAGGTCCACGTCTCTGCACCATATGTAAGCACTGGAAGGATGCATTGATCAAACACTTTTCTTTTAAGACATAATGGCATATTGCTCTTGAAAATTATGCTGTTTCTTCCAAAAGCTCTCCAGGCAAGTTTTGTACGCCGATTAATTTCTTCATCAATGTGACCCTCACTTGATATCTGCTGTCCAAGATAAACGTACGTGTCTGTTATCTCCAGCTTTTCTCCATCAATCGATAAATCTTCATTTCTTGTAAAAGCATTGAACATCACTTTTGTCTTCTGAAAGTTCATTTTTAATGCTATAACTTAAAGTTAATTTTATTGATGGACAAACATTCATCTTTGGGAATACATTAATTGCGAAGAAAATATGTAAGGTAGATATTTTAGGTGGAAACCACCGTAACTCAGGCAGTATGTCTGTCAGGGCCAGTGATTTGGAAACAGGGTGGATTAAAGTGTCCTTATGGGTCTACATGAAGTCTGTAATAAAGTCAGTATGACATACAATCATTTATTAAATAACAACTGTTTACATACATGTATTACATATTTAAATTTTTAACATTTACAGGTTATCATCCGTGGGATGCTAAGCTACGTCCTCTTGGTTCTTTGGTTTCTCTAAGACTCCCTTGTTCCTCCACCCCCCACTGTGGGGTTCTCCTCAATCACTTTTTTACAGACCTTTTAATTAATATCCCTTTATACAGATTCCATGCACATGAAAATCTAACAGAATATCTCTATACAAGTTAAAGACAGCTTTTCCTCAAAACTAAAAATCAACATGGCTGCCTTTAAAGACAGTTCATGATGGTGGCGATCCTGTTTTTCATAACGGGCCACTGCTGTCCTTTTATGTGCAACATATTATGACCATGACGTAAAATGTGTAGTCATCATGCATAAAACATATGAAAAAAAATATTTAGCATTGCAGTCAAAATTGAGTAATACATATATAATAAAATAAATTCATAAACATTATTTAAATATCAAATTAGGTATCCACTAGACTGAGATCTTCAAAATTGTCTTCTGAGGATCTCAGTCTAGTGGATACCTAATTTGAATGTCAAGATGTTTTAGTAAGAGCAGTTTTCTTAACATTAAAGTTTTTAATTCTCTTCTGTCTTGAAGAACTTTACTTTATGTCTTCACTTCCTCTGAGTCCTTTTATTTTCTGTTTAATTATTAATAAAGTTTTTCATTGTGTTTTAGTAAAACTGTGTGATTATTCTGAAAATATTATTCTAAGTTTCCTGCGTACATTCTTTTGTTTCACCAATTGGTTTCAAACCCTTTTGTTTGAAATGTTTTCATTAAAGTTTTTATCTTTGAATTCATTTGGTTCACCAACTCATCTAGTGAATGCATTATTTATGTGATTCTATGTTCAATAAGCATTTTAGTGAAAAACGTGAATTCAGGAACAATTTTGCATTTTCAATTTAAAATTATTTCAACTGACCTTCTTGAAGTATTTAGATTCAGTCCAATTGTGTGCTGTTCATGCTTGTGCCTAAGGTCTAATGCAATATTTACTCTTTGTCAGTTGTTTTTTCACAAGTAGTGGCATAATTTGTTACTTTTTTTTTGTAGTACTGAATCTTGAGCATCCTTTGCATAGTTTCACTTGCTTAATAATTTCAGTAATGGTGGGTTTTTTTTATGTCTTGAAATTTTAAATTAACTTGTTGGTTTTTTTTTTTTGGTTTTTTTTTTGTACATTAAACAAAATTTCCTGTTTCTTAGATATTTTTATATGTTTCCCCCTTTAAAATACTATTAAAAAAAACTCCAATGATGCATCCACAGTAGTAGACTGAGACACATTTCTAATTCTAATCTTGAAGCAACTGGCCACTACTAAAGTCAGAAAATTGCATGTGCATGTGCAACTGGGCTAGTTCATGTTGAAATAGATTGACTTTTGATGTAATGATGAATGTGAATTAGAGATTCACATGTGGGAATAAGTTACTGAGCAATTCAATACAATTAGCTGAGCTGGCTTATTAGCCCTGGGGAAAATTTATCATATTTTCTCTCAACTCATGTATTGAGCAAAAAAGGAGAGTGATGCCCTTGCATGATGCCATAGATTGAAGCAAAAACTGCTGCTTGTTAAGTCAGAAGCTTTTGAAATTTACCTAGATTTTTAGCTCATCAAAGAAAGTTCATCTGCCAGATTGAAGTTTAAAACTGATGGAACTAGATTCTACTTACTGTTTGTATATCAGATGTCTCCATTTACAGCAAACTTGTCATACAACTCAAGTTTCACTAACATCCATCACACATCTCACACAAGACCTTTTGTACCTCATTATCTTTTTCTCATGCAGACATTCCCAAGTCTGGTACTCCCATGATTTACTTGGCCTTCCCCTACCTTTCTTTCTTGTCACTTGGGCTGAATAAATTCTCTTAGTAAGCATCTCATCACTCATTCTTTTGCCATGGCCAGACCACATAAAAATATTTGTCTCCTTCTTACTGACATTTTGCTTCACATTACATATCTGCAACACATCTTCGTTTCTCACATGATCAGAAGGTGTCTTGCCACAAACTCCCCATAAGTAACACAGCTCTCCAGCACCCAGATGACTCCCATGTTTCTTCTGCAGTACCCAGGTTTCACTGCCATACATCAGAGTAGGGATAATTACACTTTCATACATAGCCATTCAGGACTTTTTTGAGAACCCATTATTTCTGTGAAATCCTCCTAAAACAGCTATGACTTTCATTGATGAATTTACTCACCTGGTAATTTCACCATCTAATTTATTTTCTCTGTCATACATGCTTCTTAAATACACAAGTCCATTCACCTGGTCTATCTCTGTGCAGTTTAGACTGATCTTAAGATTAATCAATCATGCATATGCCAAATCTAGGGATGTGTCCACATCGAGATAAAGTACAAAGTATTATATTTCTTCAATTATTAAGAGAGTTCCAGAATTATTATTATTTTTACTATTGTTATTTTGATAAAAGTAGAAGGAAACCTAAACATTTTGGTATTACTCAAACGAATCATCATGAACTGTTCATATCTACATGCATTATTAATGCTGCAAAACTTTTTTGTCAGTACTCTTGGCATTTGTATGTAATATTAAAAATCATGTTAAACTGAACTTTATCTTTTTAAAAGTTTTGTAATATGTATTTGAGAAATAAAATGGGGATATAATTTTTTTAACCTAGGTGTGTTTTCAGTTATATTACAATATCTATCAAAAAAATTCTGTACTCTTTTGTGACTAATATGAAACTTAATGAAATAAGTATATTTTAATTTTTGATACATATTGTGACTCTAATATTAAACTTTATGAAATAAGTTTAATATTAGAGTCACAATTTAGGGTTTATAGTTTTAATAAGTTAATATTAGAGTCACAATTTAGGGTTAGAGTCAGAATTTAATTTATAGTCACAATTTAGGGTTTAAAGTTTTTAGGGTTTATCTCTCCAGGTATTATTTCTGTAGAACATTTAATCTTGTTTTCAACACTTTAGTGAGTTTCATCGTGAATGCTGTATCCTTTATGGATAAAGGGCATGTAATTTGCTAGGATAGAATGAATAAATGCTGAGTTGTGTAAGCTGTGATATTGTAACTGAAAATGAAATGTTCAATAATATTGAATAATTTTTTAAGCATGTATATGTTTTTTCATATCAACATAAATCTTTTGTTTTAATTTTAACTCCAGAAGTACTGATATCAGCTGAGTGTAAAACATTAGCTGTGCAAGCTTCCTTTTTTGTATATAATTTTATGGAGTAATAAAGCAATCTGAATTTCCTGCTGAAAATCAAAATTTTGCTGTTGCATGGACAGTTGTAGTTGTACTGTATAAATGTGTAACACTTCTTATTGTTTTCAAGCATGGAATGCAGAAAAGTGTAAGATTGTGGTTAGTTAACTTTATTCTGAAAGAACATTGTTCCACACAAGTTCTCTGAATATGTCATAGGGTTTCCAAATAACTAAATTAAAAGATCAACTTTACGTGCTGAAGTCATTGAAAATTTCTTTGTGAAAAAGAGAAATGCCAAAATGCCAAATTTTACCTTCGAAGACTCGAACATATAGCACATAGTGAGTAATTTTCTGAAACTGACTTTATGATGTGAGTCATGGCTTTTAAATGAATTTCATGTTTAATTTCAGGTTGTTCTGTGTTTCTCTCCAGCTGGTTCAGTGCTACGATCACGTAGTCGGAAGTTTCCTACAATAACAAACTGCACTTGCATCGATTGGTTTCACCCGTGGCCACAAGAAGCACTAATATCTGTGTGTCACAAATTTCTTTCTGGAATTGATATTCTTGAGGTAAAGTAGTATCGCTAAAAGAGTAGCAAGAAATTTCATGCAAAAGAAACTTTTACACTACCTTTTGAAAGTGATTTTGTGTGTTAGATGTAACCTCAATAATTTTCAAACAGTTCTTGTTGTGCCATGAGAATATTTTGGTGTTTTCATACAATTATTTTTTTTTCTAACATATTGATTTATTTATAAAGCATTAGAAAACAACTTTGCTGTTCATAGTTTTCTGTTTAGTGCATGTTTTTTTCTTCTGACAACTATTTTCATTAATGTTTTTATATTACTATTTCAGAATGAGTATTAAAAAGTAATGTATTTTTCTTGGGTATTTGGTTTTTCATTATAAATGTTCGTAAGACATAGTACTTCAGAATTTTGCATTATCTTCCTTGCTGACTTTTTTTGGTGGCTTTTGGTTGTGAAATTGAGTCTTTTTCAGAATATAGTAATTAATTTTTTTTTTTTTTTTTGATGGACACAGTTTTTTTTTAACAATGTCACTCAAAAAACTTGACTCTGCTGTATCTTTTGGTGGGGGGCAGAAGTATTAGTGACCACCATTAACAACTTTTAGGGCTATAAGCAGCCACAATGTAGAACAGCACCAGGCACACCAGTCATACCTCACTTGAGACTCCCAACTAAGACAATTAACCAGAAACCAGCTTGGATGACCACACTGCCAGCAGGGTGGCCCTAGGTTCCATTGAAATGCCCTGAAAGCACAGCTGACATGTAATAAGTATTTCTGATTTTTTCAATTTTAGGAAGGGGTGTTGAAAAAAGAAACCCTTCCTAAAATTTACAATTATTTTTTCAAACTAACTTATTAGTTTATTTGTAAAGCATTAGAAAACAGCTTTCCTATTCTTAGTTTCCTGTTTAGGAACAGATGTTAAAGAAGAAGAAGAAGAAAGAAATTTTTTTCAGCCCAAGTGGCAGGAAAGAAAGGTAGAGGAAGGCTAAGTAAATCATTGGAGGACCAGGTTCAGGAGAGTCTGCATGAGAAAAATATTGTGAATATGAAGTACAGAAGGAAGGTGTTGTGTACGTTGTGTGATGGATGTTAGTGAAGCCAGAGTTGTGTGCCAAGATCGCTGTAAATGGAGACGTTTGATATGGCAACAGTAAGTAAATACTCAATTAAACATTTATCTGGTGGATTTTCTTTCTTTGTGGAGCTAATCTCTGAATCTCAGAGAACAGCTTAGTGGGATTTGTTTTTTTGTTTTTTTTTTTTGTGCTGATACTTTGAAGCAGGGTGAAATTTGCTATGAAATATTTTTTTGTATGGATTCTGTACATGTAGCATATTTTCTGTTTGGTTTTCATATTCTATTTTTTTCTTTTCAAATTTGTCTTGATTGTTTCTGACCATAATGAAAAAAGTTCTTTTAAAACAACGCTGCTAAGATATCATTGGCATTATCCCTTGATGATGAAAATTTTTTAGAAACATTGCAACAGGATATCTCCAGAAATACTTAAAAAATATTCAAGGAGGTTTTACACATTGCAAAAAATAGAAACCGGTAAAACATATAAAGTGAAAAACAATCTTTGTAAATGCAAATGCAAATTATGAGAGCCTATAAGAAAAGAAATCACATACTTACAAACGAAAAATGCTGGAAGAAGTAGACATTGATTATGTGCTGATAAGTTGCATCATTCATAATCATTATTTTTTGGTTTTTGTGTAAATGTTTGCTATCAAATGGGTTTGCATTAGAGTTTTTTCAGTTTTCTTACTAAAAACTCATAAGCTAATTTAAATATTTTCCATTCCAGCAATGAAATCCAAAGACCATATCAAGTCCATTCTGCTTCTGAAATCCTAAAATTCGTTTTCACATCTTTTGTTACTGAGAAAAATCATTCTTTTATTATTATTATTATTTTTTTTTTCATTTTAAGACAGAAATACTGTGAGACTGTTGACAATTAGGCCGAAGTTTGTATACCATATTGTAGATTGTCATAACATTTCATTTATTTACTCCTTATGTGAAAGGATCTCTAACATTTGCATCACAAATTTATTCAACACAAATCACTAAAGCTATTTTTGCAACTCTGCCTGAAATAAACTGCAAAATGTGATGTGCTACTGGCTAAATTACACACTGCTTCGAAGTATCATAACTGGTCAAGCATTATGATCTATTTTTGTTTCTGACCTTTCACTATGTTGAAGATTCAGCAAATATTATTCTTAAAATATTTCAGAGTGTATGTATCATTAATAATATCTTACTGTAAAATAGTATTTGGAGGGAGGGGTGACTAACATATTTAATTTATTGTACACTTGCAGGAACAGTATCACACTCCAGTTGCCAATTTCATGGCATATGCCTATGAGTCAGTGAATGAAGTGAGCCAGACATTCCTTTTAAATGAGAGGCGTTATATCTACTCAACTCCTAAGAGCTTTCTGGAACACATCAAAATGTATAAAAGTCTTTTACAAATGAAGCACAAGGACATGAACACCAAGATTCAGCGCTTGGAGTCTGGACTGCAGAAGTTGGTAGACACCAGCAGGCAGGTAACCATGATTAAAGTTATTCATTTTGCCTGTGGAACAAATTGTTGTGTCAGAAACAATGCAGTGTTTACTGAATTCTACTCAATATTATATCTACTCAACTCCTAAGAGGTTTTCTGGAACACATCAAAATGTATAAACCATTTACAAATGAAGCACAGGGACATGAAACCCCAAAATTCAGTGTTCAGAGTCTGGACTTCTGAAGCTGATCAACACCAGCAGCAAGTAACTATGATTAAAGTCATACATTTTGCTTGTGGGACAAATTACCAAATCAAAAGTTATGTAGTGTGTACTCATGTGTTTCATTTGGGGAAATTTATCTTTAAAAGCCAAACTTGTGATGCATAGTGCCACAATTAGTTTTGTTTCACCTTTTGAGCTCAATTTTTGAAAAAAAAAAAAAAAAAAAGTTGCGTTTAAAAATTCGTTTTTCAAATAGCACTGTTCAGGAAGATGAGTCATACACTTTCAACCATTTTCTTCGTGTTTAAGCTTTGTACAATTCTTCTTCTTTTGTACTGAAGCAATGGACTAGCAATGTTAGCCTAGGCCTAACCTCCGAACAATGGCACTTCCCAACAATTGCCACTTTTTCCCAGTTCATGCAGCAACTGTTATTTGGAGGTTTCCCTATAACAACCTGCTGAGTAACCCAGAAAAAATAAATATTTGGGAAGTCCTTTACTGATAAGGAATGAGTGAGGCTTGGCATCAGAGAAGGTGTGGGGTATACAGAATGATTAATGCTTGGTAAGGGCTGCACTAACCAAATTTTTGCATCACATATGATTGAAAAGTTTCCGTCTGTTGGTGAGAAAGTTTTACTGACTTTGTAGGGTTAAAGAAAGTGTGTGACTGAATGAACAGAGTAATTCTGTGGAAAGTATTGACTAATTGTATAACTTGGAACCTGCTTGAATTTGTGAAAGCTGTGTAGGGCTGTAGTAGAGCTTGTGTACTTGTAAATGGTGTTTTATTGAATTGGTTTTCCATTGGTGCAGGAGTCAGACAAAATTGTGTAATGCCACTATAGCAATTTAATATTTTTATGGATGAATGCATACATGATGCCAAAATAGACAGTAATGGTTTATGTCTAGGAAATTAGGGTGTGTGCAAGATGTTGTATGCTGATGAAACAATGTGTGAAATATAAACTGAGTTTATATATAAATAAGAGAAAAAAACAACAACAAAGTGTTGGTTTTTGAGCTAGAAATATTTAGTACTGAATAGTAAGATCCGTCTGAACGGTACAGATTTAAACCAGGTGAATGAGTTTGTGCATCTACAAAGCATGTCTTTCAGAGAAAATGGATTAGATGGTGAAATCGGTAAGCAAGTGAATTCAGCTTTGAAAGCCATAGCTGCTGTAAGAGGATTTTACAGGGCTGATGGGATCTCAAAAAGGGCCCCAAATGGGCACTTAGGAAAGTGCAAACGTTCCTACTTCAGCACATGATAGTGAAACTTGGTTACTGAGAAAAAGACATGGGAGCCATTTGTGTTCTAGAGGGATACGTTATTTACATGGGTGTTTTTGGCATTATTCTGATCAGCAGAATGAAGATGCATTATGTGAAGAAAAGGGTTTTTAGTAGGGTGGGGACACATGTTTTGACGTGGTTTGTCCATGCTGAAAGAATGAGTAATTAAATTATAAGCAAATTTATCCAGCCTAAGTGGCAGAAGAGGAAGGTTGAGGAAATATGGGATTACCAGATTCAGGAAATGCCTACAAGAGAAAAAGATAGTATGAAGTACAAAATGTCTTGTGTGAGATGTGTGATAGATGTCAGTGGAGCTCAAGTTATCTGCTAAGATTGCTATAAATGGAGATATTTGATACATCAGCAGTAACTAAAATCAACACAACCAGTAGCTTTGATTTGGAAGATGATCTTGCTTTGAGGAACTAACTTCTGAATATCAGATAACAGTCTAGTGATATGTGCTGTTCAATGGCATTTCTTGGGTCTGAGACCTGGGCTATCTCACCCCCCCCTCCCCCGTACAGTACTGTTTTTAAAAAATTGCGAAGTTTATTTTTTAATTGTTAAGTAATAGAAGTAACATTTTTTCCTAAATTTTAAGTACATGCTATTGTTAACATGATACCAAATAATTATGAGGATTAGGATTTGAACACTTATTTGTACACGAACTCCATTCTTCTTTCCCTTTCTGTGAACCTGAGTATTACGTTTTCGCAAAAATGTTTCTTCCAAGTACTTTTTCATATTTAAAACTAATGTTTTCTCTATTAAAAAACCAGCAAAGTTGCTCAAATGTGCATGTCCTTGTGTGGCTCTAAGATATATCTCGATTCTTTTTAATACGGAAAAACTTTTCGGCAGTTGCAGTTGTTGATGAACAGTTTAATATTGATCTGCTAATTTGTACACCTCAATAAACACTATGTCCAATTATTCAACTTTATGTAACAAGTAATGTCTCTTACTGATTTGTTTTGTATTCATCAAGGGAATAAAACACCTTCAGTTCATTTTTTAGTCGAGCTGTATCAAAATTTGAAGCATAGAGTTCTTTAAGCTCTTATAGTAGGTGTTCAGGGAAGCTTTCACAAAATTTATCAAAACAGTTCGAATCCAACAAAGCCGCGAATTTAAGATATAATATCACTGATTTTAATTCATTGACATTTCACACAAACTGAAACAACTCTCGCAAAACACGCGCTGGAAGCATGGAGGGAATGAGGTAGTCCGAACGCTTCATTTTTTCAGAGCAAACCCTTGGCCAAAGCAATGGCCCCTCACGAGCTTCGTAGCTCATTCATGTTGTCATGGAAACGCTAGCAAGAGATAGTATTGAAGTTCTTCACATCAGAACAGTGAAGTCGTCTCTCGAAGACCTACGCTATGCCGTTGATCATCGCTCGCCAGACTGATTCTCATAATCGAAAGAAGCTAATCTGCTCGTGTTTTTTTTGCACCGAAAGCATTGGCATATCTTAATACCATTGATAATTGCCTTTTATTTGTGTATATTTAATTAACTTTTATTTGTGCATTCTCTGGGCTTCGCAGCTAGCCTCGAATATATGCCACTGGTGGTGTTAATCTTCTGCATGTTTGTCAGATTCAGTTGCAGGGTAACCATGTCATACACACAGTCATATCAGAATAATATGACCACTCCCGCAATAACAGTGTACTCACCCAGACACATCACAGAGATATAAGGTGCCAGCCAGGGCAGATGAGCCACAGTGCTTACTGGGAGCACAATGAGCAGAGGTAGTATTTTAACAGACGTGCAAAAAGGAATGATCATTGGCTACTGAGGTGCTGTAGTAAGGGTACACCAAGAATGGACTGCTAGCACATTGAGTACCTCCCGACATCATAACTGTGCATCCCCAAGGGCAATCAGTCCCAGAGAAGAATGTTGCCTTTGCCGACTGGTAAAGGGCAATCGACATGCAACAGTGCAGCAATTGACCATATAAATGAACGCAGGGGCATTCAGGTATGTGTCTCTGATGACAGTAGAGCAAACCCTGTTACGCACTGGTCTCCGGAGTTAATGCTGTGCCAAGGTGCCATGTTAACCCAGGTCCATCGACAACGACACCTGCAGTTCACATGGGACTACTGTCATTGGACAGTGGAAGAGTAGGAAAAGATTGCCTTTTCAGACGAATTGAGGTTTCTACTACATAGAAGTGACAGACGGTGGCGGATATGGCATCAAACACACTAGAACCAACACCTGGGCACACTTGTCAGTGAAGTACAGGCAGCGGTGGCCGTGTGCATGTCTGGAGGATGTTTTCCTGGTATGACCTGGGACTATTGGATGGGTCCCTGAATGCCAATGGCTACCTATCCATCCTTGCTGACCTCATTCATCCCTTCATGTTGGGTGTTTACCCTGCTGGTGATGGTGTCATCCAACAGAACAATGCGCAATGCCACATTGCTAAGTAAGTGTGTGACTGGTTCCAGGAACACGACAGCGATGTCTCCGTTCTCCCTTGGCTGGTGAAATCGCCCACCCTGAATCCCATAGAGCACTTGTGGGACTACTTGGATCGACAGGTTCAATGTAAATGACCACTTGGATTGACCCACAACCACAACATTTCCAGGACCTCCATGTTCTGCTGCAATCTGAATGGGCATGTGTGCCTTGGGCAATCTTCCAGGGCCTCATTGCGTCCATGCTACACTGTCTTGCCAGTGTCATCCAGGGCTAAGGGTGGTTATTCTCATTATTAGGTTGGTGGCTGTATTATTTTGATATGACCGTGCATATCATGTTAGTCTTTTTTATTTTCTGACAGGTGTTGAAGCATAATTCATTATGCATTCATTTCCTTTTCTGTTCTTTTCAAGGTGGATGATTTGAAGAATAAACTTGCCGAGCAGGAAGTGGATTTACAAAGAAAAACGAAGGACATTGACAATCTGATAGCAACCATTCGCAAAGAAACTGAGAAAGTTACAAGGGAGAAATTCATTGCTGCTGAAGAAGAGAGGAAAGTCTCTGTCATCAATGAAGAGGTTGCTAAAAAACAAAAGGAATGTGAAGAAGACTTAGCAAGAGCAGAACCAGCTCTTGTTGCTGCTCAAGAAGCCCTTAACACACTCAATAGGGTAATATACATTATCCAAGTATGTTTAAATGAGTTACTCTGCAGCTTTTTATTTGAGCAGCTCACAAATTAGTTCTAATTTTAGCTTTCTCATGCACTTAAAACCACTTCATGATCAAACCTTATTATTAAAGTTGATGCCTTGACTTTTTTGCCGAACCTGAGGTATTGCATGTGGAGCATTTTTTATTTTTTATTTGTTTCCTTTAAAAAAAATGTATGCAGGTTCTTTATTTGTGATAATGAAAACATTAAAAATATCACCCAAAAAATTTTGATGTTTTAGAAAGTAACATAAAGTACTGTGTTTTCCTTCATATAATCCATGGTGGTGGCTGGTGCTTAATTTGCAGTTCATGAAATTCAGGTAAAAGAAATTGTGTAATCCACACCTGCGATTTAGATCCCAAACTGTAATTTCCTATTGAAAAGTCACAATTCATGGGACGACATGACAGTCTAAAGAAATAGGAAAACATTTACTTATTAAAAAAAACTCATTTGTTGTTAAGTGCTTTTATCAATAAGTTACCATCGTGCCATCACAAGTTCAAACACAGCATAAGCTATCTGAGCAAGAGATAAAATATTTTTTTTCGAGTTCTAAAACCACATGAAAAATAAGTGACACTAAAACCCACAAGATCTTTCAGAACTCCAAGAGTTCCTTCTTCAGATGTTATAAATACTACAGCTGCTATTTCAAGGTTTCAGAAAACATAGCTGCAGTACTTCTGCCATCTGAAGAAGGAACTCTTGGCTTTCTGAAAGATCTCGTGGTTTTAGTGTCACTTTTACTTTTCATGTGGTTTTAGAACTCAATGAAAATATTTTATCTCGTGCTCAGATGGCTTATGTTGTGTTTGTAAGTGCTTTTAGTTTCTTTCAAGTGAATAAAAAGAAAAAATTGCGAGTTTTTGCAGCATTACTGCAGTTTTGTAGTTAGACCTAACAGTGTGAATGTGATAGTTGGATTCCATAGTATGGAGATCCATAGTTAAACATGCAGCATGTGAGCTTGTAAGTTAAAAAAAAAAATCTTACTGCTTGTAGACCTCTATCTTTGTACTGCATTGTGTTGTTCTGTTGTTAGCACGTTTTTTTGGTACTGTTCTAAATATACAACCTCTCCTGACAGTTATGAAGCAGATTTTTTTTTAAGATCATAGTGCCACAAAAACTTTAACTTTTGTGTTTTCGTTTTGAAGCGCCATATTATCTGGAGAACCTAAATTTATAACTTTTTAACAGATAATCCATAATTTTTATGACTGAAATTAAGGTAATTATTATTTAGTTGTATTAAGAATTACCGTATATACTCATGTATAGGTTGATCTCATGTATAAGGCAACCCCCTAATTCAGCAGCGAAGAATTTGTAAAAAACCTTGACCTGCATATAAGCCGACATTAAATTTCATGGTTTTGGAAAACATATTGAAATGAATTATGCAAATTTATAAGATTATCTTCTGAAAAAATCTTCAGAATGTGATTCACTACCAGAGTTTCCAAATAATTCCTGTAGCATCCACAGCATTACTTATGCAGCATTTTTTGAAAGATCTTATAACCATTTCTGGTGAAATTGTGTCCCACAACCAGTGGTGTAACCATGTCTCAATATCTGGGGGAGGGTCCGATAACACATACACACATTATATGTATACATACACTACATTGACAAAAGTCACTGGACACCTCTTCAAAAGCAAATTAACAGATATGCTGCATTGTTAAGATGTGCAGTACAGCTGCAGATGGTATAAAAACAAGCCTGCAGCTGACTGCGATCATATTGCACTGTGAGGTTGAATGAAAATGTTGTGGCGGGAGAGGAGTGACTTTGAGAAAGGAAATATTGTTGAGTGTTATATTAGTGGGTTGTCCATAAGAGAAACCGAGAGGAGCTTAAACATACCCAAGTCAACTGTTTTGGATGTACTAAATAAATGGAAGACACATGGCGTATCTGAAGCAGCAAAATGTGCCGGCAGACCAAAGAAAATCAGTGATAGAGGACGTCAAAGCCTCAGGAGAGTCATTACAGCTAATTGCACAAGACCTCAGTGTACAGGTGAGTAAAAATGCTGGAACCTCGGTATCTACCCATACCATTCGCAGAAAACTTCATTCCATGGGTTACTGTGGTTGTGCAGCTGCTCATAAGCCTTTCATCTCCACTCGGAATGCTACTCGTCGTTTAGCATGGTGTAAAGAACATTTATAGTGGACCGTAGATCAATGAAAACAGGTCATATGGACTGATGTATCCAGGTACACGATCTATCAGTCTGATGGCCGTGTGTGGGTATGGTGGAAGTCGGGGTAACACTATTTACCATAGTGTACTGTTCCTATGGTCAAGTTTTTAGCAGGCAGTGTACTCGTGTGGGGGTGTTTTTCGAGATATGACCCTGGCCCATTGGTTATCGTAGACAAACCTGTTAAGCAGCACGTCTACCTCGATATTCTGGGCAATTATGCCCTACCAACTCTGTGGCAATACTGTGGAACCGAGCCTTGTTGGTACCAGCAGGATAATGCACCGAGCCATAAAGCAAGGACTGTTACGAGGTGGTTTGACGATAATTCCGTATCGTGTGTGGACTGGCCATCACAGAGCCGTGATCTTAATCCCATAGAGCATCTATGGGATGAATTAGAGCTCCGCATAAGAAGTTGGGAACCAAGGCATACTACTAAACAACAGTTAGCTGCAGCATTATGTACTGAATGGAGGCACATACCTATCGCTGTGTTCCAAAACCTTGTCGAAAGCATGTCTCGAAGGGTCAGTGCACGGATTAAGGCCATAGGTGGACCAACGTCAAACAAATGTATGTCAATAAATGCTATGTTGTGTTTCTCTTCTAGGTGTCTGGTGACTTTTGTCAGTATAGTGCATATATACAATATTATATACATACTATATAAGATAGAGTTTGGAACCCCCTCCCCTACACACACGCAGGAGCAAAGCAGTTGCTGAGGCATGATCTAATGGGCACAACATAGGCGCATCTTTTGGCGACTTGTGGAACTTAGCGAACACAACTGTAAAACTATCATAGATAGAGCAGAAATGTAAATTACAAAGTTGTAGAACTGACTTTGTATTAGGAATCGATATTGTGGTTTTATTAAGTACACATTAAACACGTGTTTGCATTCTATGAAAAATTACAATCTTACAATGTATATTATTAAATTTAGTGTGTTTGCATCATAAAAAGTGTGCATTATATCATTATATTCCCAAAAATTTTGTGGGGGGAGGGTCCTTTACATTGGGGATCCCCAACTCTTAAAATCTGGAGAGTTCTGCTCCCCCACCCTCCCATCCGTAGTTACACTTATGCCCACAACCCTTTCATCCAAGAAGTAACAAGATCAATATTGGCCTTTTTCAAGTTACCACCTTTCGTAAAGCACCATGTCTTTCAAAGGGCTAACCATGCTGATGGCTTCTGCCAGCTGTGTCACTATGAGTGCTGAAGACCACACACACCCACGCTTGATGTGAAAACAAAGAGAATAAAGTTGCCTGATTGGTTGCATATGGGTCTTCTGTCATGGCGAAAATTTTAACCTCTGGTGAATTTCAGAGAGACCTGATCAATCTTTCTGTTGGTTTATCAGAGATTAATTAATGCAAAAATTTTCTTCCATGACATACGTTAGAAGAAAATTCCTGGTTGAAAGGCAGGGGAATTCATGCACAAAATTCGCTTGTCTTAATCACAAACAGGAAAACAAAATTTCATGTTGGAGAAAAAAAAAAAAGAAAAAAAAAAAAAGAATAATATTTGATTTAACTGACTTTGGGGTTTTGAAAATAATTATTTTATCGGTTCTTTCATCGCAATAGGAAAAGGCGAGTAGGTGTGCAGCTCAGAGAATCAAAATTAATTTTACTTTCACATCACGGAACGAGAGAAAAAGAAAATTAAAACTAGTGATTTTCTGCAAAGCAAGAATCCGCCATTTTTGCGTTCCTGTTTCCAAAGTCGCACAAAAGTAACATCTTTTCGTCTTTTTGGGGTAAGGAATTCAGCAACGAAATCTATTTTTAGACCCCAGGGTCAAAAAGGAGAGCTTGGTCTGCACGTGTGAAGGTCAGAGGTCACTCGAGGCGTGGGAGTGAAGGGTCCGTTGGGAAGCCGTGAGTTGCTAGGCTGAAGTTTCGACCAATGAGAGGGGTCAGCGGTTTCAAGCACCCCCAGAGTTTTTATCCGTTGAGAGTCACTTTGGTACTTGACTTTTGCTGACCGGCAGAGAAAGAGGACACAGCCGAGTCTCTCCTCGCCTTTTTGGCGGAGGAGGGGGCGGCAAGAAGGAAAATTTCGTATTGAAATCTAAACGGACAACAGTTAAAATTGAATTTCAAGGATCTCATTACTGGAGAGGAAATGCTTGCAGATTCAACCCTCTCCTCCTCTCCTAGTGGACGACGGAGGAGTGAACTGCAATAAAAAGAAAAGTAATAACTACCGTGAATTGATCTCCGCAGGAGAATTTTCTGCCAGCGCAACCCGAATGCTGTTACTACTCGGTTCAATATGGAAGGAACTCTTCAAGCCAGTTCAACCAGACACTGGAAGTTCCGAAAAAAAAAAAAGGGGCATGCACGGCTTTGTAGAAGATACCGCCTTTAACTGCTGAATCGTCGAGTTGGGCCCTACTGATTACAACAAGGGGTCCACCAGCAGGGTTCCAAAATGCCCGTTTCCTGTATCGTTGGCCAAACACGCTGCCTCAGAAAAAGGAAAAGAGAAAAAAAAAAAGAGGGAAAAAAGCACCTTGGAAGTGAAGTGAAAATCAACCGGGACAGTGGTGTTCTCTGAGGGAGAGTTTTTTTTTTTTTTTATTATATTCATTTTATCTATTATTAGGCTGTGAAACCTTTTTTTTATTATTATCGACGGTTAGTGTGCTTGGCAGGAAGTGTTGCTGCCCCCAGTCCTAAAGGTAAATTTCTCTCGGCATTTTCTTTTTTTGTATTATGTTGTGGGTTCTTTAAAATTATAAAACGAGTTGATTTTAAAATTGGGGGCTGTCGAAAAAAATATATTGCAAGTCAAAAAAAAAAGAGAGGGGAGTTGAAGATGCTTTCATTTATGTTTTTTTGTGTGTTGTCATGTCTGGTAGTTTAGCAACTTCCCAGGCCAGTA
This sequence comes from Macrothele yani, assembly GCA_039090855.1. Classification (NCBI taxonomy): domain Eukaryota; kingdom Metazoa; phylum Arthropoda; class Arachnida; order Araneae; family Macrothelidae; genus Macrothele; species Macrothele yani. The sequence continues at coordinate 45,322,096 of CM077006.1, forward strand.
AATTTTAATGTATCGGAAAAATTTGGTTTATTGTTTGAGCACAGTAAATTTTGGTGCATCGATAATAGTTTAGTTGGGCATGTGATAATTGAAAAGCAGTGTTATTGTGATGTCGTGGTTGATAAAATAATTGTAAACATTTTTTCTCTAGCCTTTTTACAGCGTTGAGTTATTTTTTTTTGAGTGAAGATAAATTATGGGATGATTTATATTGGAATTTTGGGAACATATTATAGTGTGATGAAATTGGAAACCTAAAGTGCTGTTTACATTCTTGGAGTGTTGAGTGTCGAAATTGAGATGGTAGGAGTGTTAATTGAGGACCAGTATTTTACATGCTCCAGATGAGTGTTAATCTCCCATTGGAAAGGGGTGATCTTAGGGCAAGCAGGGAACTTGTTCTAGGGCAGAGGGCTCTGAGTAGGGAATTTTCACCAGGATGCGATATGTGCAGAATAGAAGTTAAAGTATTTTTTTGTTCTCAAGTTTAGTATTTCACAAAAAGAATGAACATCATGGGTTGAGAAGACACACTTTTGCTCACCAGTTCCAGTATTAATTGTTCTTTTCTTTGGCCTAAATTTCCTTGTTTTTACTATAAGGTTAAAAGTCTAAATGTAATTTTAATTTTCAATAAGGTGAAAATATTTAGTGGGTTATGTAAATGGTCAGTGTTATTGTCTGAAGTGGACCTGCGCATTGCCATGGTGCAGAAGAGTTTCCTTGCTAGTGATTTTTCCTGGGATATATGTGGAGAGAGATAAGTGAATTTTCCTGGAATATAGGTGGATATAGTGATTTAGGATTTCTTGGGATATAGAGAGATAAAGTGAATTTTCCTGGGATATATGTGGATACTGTGATTTAGGATTTCTTGGGATATAGAGAGATAAAGTGAATTTTCCTGGGATATATGTGGATACTGTGATTTAGGATTTCTTGGGATATATATAGAGAGAGATAAGTGAATTTTCCTGGGATATATGTGGATACTGTGATTTAGGATTTCTTGGGATATAGAGAGATAAGTGAATTTTCCTGGGATATATGTGGATATTGTGATTTAGAATTTCTTGGGATATATACAGAGATAAGTGAATTGTTCCTGAGATATAGTTGTGTTAGTTCTGGGCCAGATGTGCCTGGAGTATTTAGGGTTGAAGTACGACAGGCTCTTGCAGGCGTGGTTGATCAAGGTGGGATCATGCATTGGTTCGAAAGGGGAGATCCTTGAAGACGTGGTTTTTGGGGGAAAACTTGTCTTCAAACCCCCCCAGTAGTTTCGCTGCTCACGGAGATATGTACTGCCAGCGAGGGTCGGTCGAGCGTTGCTTCAAGAAATGTGGTGAGATCATGTTAGAGGAAATTCTGTGCCTGATGATGATGTGTCACACTTGAGGATTTTTCCTTTCCCTTTGCATAGGCTGAAAGTGGATTCACGACCCAATTTCACGCCTTCAGCCTGACTTGGTATTTTCTTCCTGTGTTGGTTCTCAAAACCCAGGGTAGTGTCTGAACTGAGAGTATTTGCCTCACCGCTACCTCAGTAATTCACTGCAGGTGTTAAATTCAAGTTTGTTTGGTGATTTAAAGTATCTAAATTTATTTGTTTATGATTTGCTGTAGTGCTAGGGATGAAAATTCTAAATTCTGGTTGTTGGTGTTAGTGAACTTGATATTTAGTTTGGAAATTTAGTTAATTGGTATTTTGAGCTTTTGTTTACAGTATAGAGTTATTAAGTATCCTGAGCTATTATGTGAAGTGCAGAGTGAGGTGATGTTTATGAGCAAGCTAGTGCAAGAAGATTGTTTGAATTTCTGAATTATGTTGATGTTATGAATAGTGATAATTTTTAAGATTAGTTAGTGAGGTTTCTTTATAAGTGAAGTAGGTTCATTCAGGATAGTTCTATGGGTTATGTAATGTTAATTAATGCTTGTGCTCAGTGTAAATTCTGTTTTGAGGATAATTTACTTGGTTTGTTTACTTGCTGATAGTAGATTTGTTAAAGTATAACTTGTGGCTCTTAAAATAACTGTAAATTTAATTGAAGTCTTTGAATCTGGTCTGGGGATTGCGGAGTTTGCTAAGATTGTTTAGGTGCCGTAAATTTAAATCAATAAGTGTAAAATTGTAAATTGGTCATTGAGCTAACTGGGTGAGAGAGAAGAGAGTACGTTTCAAAAGAACAGAATTTGTCCACCTTGTGGAATTAAAAATAATCCAGTATTTTTTTTTTTTGTAAGCTATGTGAATCATGGTATAATTGTGGATGCATGCCTAGTGTTCAAACCAACTGTGTTGACATATGTAAAGTTGTGCTTGTTCATAAGGCCAGTGGCCAAAGAGAAATAGAAAGTAAATTGAGATTCTGTTTATACTGCTGTGTTTAAGCAAACAAGAAAAAAGGAAATACCATCTGTTTGTCCCTCTAAATTAACTCATTAAGTTTTTAAAGAAAAATAATAAATACAGGCAGTAGCCTTTCAAAAAAAGTTCAAAATGAGTGCAGTGTGGAAAGTTTTTGTGTGCTGTTGTCTTCCATGACTTGGTCCCATGTACTCCCCCTTAGCTTGACTAAGGCTATCGATCCGAATACTGGTAGTATAAGGTATTTCATAGCTGCAATTTTTGTCCTATCCTTTTAAATTGACTTTCACCGCCTCCACAAGTTGTTGTTGAACGAGTACATTTTATCCTATGACTTATAGTGATACATTTTCATACACAGGCAACAATATTCACTTATTTTTGCACTTTCAGGTGACTCAACTCTGCGTGAACACAAACAACGCAAACTTTACAATAACTTCTTGTGGAATGTAAATTTTCAGATGCATTTTTGTTTAGGATGTTCATGGCCTTTTCTAGTACGTAGAAAATATTTTTGTTTCGAAATGCATCCACCCATCTCCCAAATTTAAATTTTCTATAATTTCCATATTTTGAATTTCAATACCAGCATAAATATAACGCCTTTGATAAATAACAATCAATTCAATATAATCAATATAGTCTCAAATCAAATTAAAATTCAATTTTTTTTTTTTTTTTGCCACCAAAACATTTGGTGCCGTGACCATAGGATACATGCCTTGTCATGGAATTCAACCTGTACTGCACAGTAGTTACGAAAAATCTTGAGTTTGGTTTCATATGTGAATTATTTTCTCGTAGTGATAAGTTCTGGTAGTCTCTCTCTCAGTGACCAAAGTAGCGAAAGTGCATATTTTTTGATTTTAGCTGAATTTCTGTGTATAAGTATTATAATATTTCAGTAGCAGTGTTTGTAATAATTGAATAATTTTGGGCTTAACATAAAAGCCAGTTAGGGCTTGACACACATAAAAAGATTTTTTTGTGTTGGTGTAATATTTTCAGTGATATATGAGTAATTTCAGTAATTTTGTGCTTGACACACATACAATTTTTTTTTTGGGTGTTTACCTACATGAGTTTTCACACAAATAATTTCTCAAGCGTACCTGCATAATGTATAATTTGGTATTTCGAATATAACTAGTGCTAATTAATAGTTTGCAGTGTGTCACATATATATATGCAATTTCACACTTTTACAGATATTGAACTTCTAGGTGTATTTTTCATGTGTTGCAAAATTTTTTTACCTCTACAGTCCGAGTGTTGAATTAAGTGTAATTTTAATGTGTTGCATTCAGGCAATTTATCATATTCTGTTGAACTAAGCGAAGAAAGTGTATTGTAAAGTAATGTTGTCATTCGAAAATGCCTGTTGTTGGTGATGTCAAATTGGTGAAAGCATAATGCAAAAATTGTAAGAGGCGTAACTTCTCTTCTCTCCTCACGCTGGTTAATTTAGTGCCTAGGTGCACTGGTTAGTTATTTTAAGTTAGGTTGTTTACTATTGGAGTGAAGTGTAGGTTCAGTGTTGGGTAGGATTAGTATTACTGTAGTAATAGCCAGTGAGTTAGGAATTTAATAATCAGTTAAATTTCTTTTAATTTAATTTTCTCAGTGTAGTTAAAAGGTTAGTATTTGAGCCGGTGCAGAATTTTTTTTTTTCCTTCGTTCCGTGAAAATTTTTGGCTTGAAAAAAAAATTCTTTCACCTCTGTAATTAAGGTCAGGTGATAAGTAGCTTCGCTTCGGAACATTTGTTTTCCTAGTTCAGTGGTAGCCATGTTGGAACGGAAGTCAGCTCACCGGAAGTAGGTGGCGCTGCAGGTTTGTTTACATTCATCGGTTTGTTGACATGGTCGGAGCACGTGTGTGTTGAGTAGTAGGTAGAAGCGAATTTTCTGAGATTTTATTTTAAGTTTCGACTCGCTTTGCTCGTCTTTTTCGCAGGGGGAATGTATTTGTCATGGCGAAAATTTTAACCTCTGGTGAATTTCAGAGAGACCTGATCAATCTTTCTGTTGGTTTATCAGAGATTAATTAATGCAAAAATTTTCTTCCATGACATACGTTAGAAGAAAATTCCTGGTTGAAAGGCAGGGGAATTCATGCACAAAATTCGCTTGTCTTAATCACAAACAGGAAAACAAAATTTCATGTTGGAGAAAAAAAAAAAAAAAAAAAAAAAGAATAATATTTGATTTAACTGACTTTGGGGTTTTGAAAATAATTATTTTATCGGTTCTTTTATCGCAATAGGAAAAGGCGAGTAGGTGTGCAGCTCAGAGAATCAAAATTAATTTTACTTTCACATCACGGAACGAGAGAAAAAGAAAATTAAAACTAGTGATTTTCTGCAAAGCAAGAATCCGCCATTTTGCGTTCCTGTTTCCAAAGTCGCACAAAAGTAACATCTTTTCGTCTTTTGGGGTAAGGAATTCAGCAACGAAATCTATTTTTAGACCCCAGGGTCAAAAAGGAGAGCTTGGTCTGCACGTGTGAAGGTCAGAGGTCACTCGAGGCGTGGGAGTGAAGGGTCCGTTGGGAAGCCGTGAGTTGCTAGGCTGAAGTTTCGACCAATGAGAGGGGTCAGCGGTTTCAAGCACCCCCAGAGTTTTTATCCGTTGAGAGTCACTTTGGTACTTGACTTTTGCTGACCGGCAGAGAAAGAGGACACAGCCGAGTCTCTCCTCGCCTTTTTGGCGGAGGAGGGGGCGGCAAGAAGGAAAATTTCGTATTGAAATCTAAACGGACAACAGTTAAAATTGAATTTCAAGGATCTCATTACTGGAGAGGAAATGCTTGCAGATTCAACCCTCTCCTCCTCTCCTAGTGGACGACGGAGGAGTGAACTGCAATAAAAGAAAAGTAATAACTACCGTGAATTGATCTCCGCAGGAGAATTTTCTGCCAGCGCAACCCGAATGCTGTTACTACTCGGTTCAATATGGAAGGAACTCTTCAAGCCAGTTCAACCAGACACTGGAAGTTCCGAAAAAAAAAAGGGGCATGCACGGCTTTGTAGAAGATACCGCCTTTAACTGCTGAATCGTCGAGTTGGGCCCTACTGATTACAACAAGGGGTCCACCAGCAGGGTTCCAAAATGCCCGTTTCCTGTATCGTTGGCCAAACACGCTGCCTCAGAAAAAGGAAAAGAGAAAAAAAAAAAAAGAGGGAAAAAAAGCACCTTGGAAGTGAAGTGAAAATCAACCGGGACAGTGGTGTTCTCTGAGGGAGAGTTTTTTTTTTTTTTTTTTTTTTATTATATTCATTTTATCTATTATTAGGCTGTGAAACCTTTTTTTATTATTATCGACGGTTAGTGTGCTTGGCAGGAAGTGTTGCTGCCCCCAGTCCTAAAGGTAAATTTCTCTCGGCATTTTCTTTTTTTGTATTATGTTGTGGGTTCTTTAAAATTATAAAACGAGTTGATTTTAAAATTGGGGGCTGTCGAAAAAAATATATTGCAAGTCAAAAAAAAAAAAAAGAGAGGGGAGTTGAAGATGCTTTCATTTATGTTTTTTTTGTGTGTTGTCATGTCTGGTAGTTTAGCAACTTCCCAGGCCAGTAAATTTTAATGTATCGGAAAAATTTGGTTTATTGTTTGAGCACAGTAAATTTTGGTGCATCGATAATAGTTTAGTTGGGCATGTGATAATTGAAAAGCAGTGTTATTGTGATGTCGTGGTTGATAAAATAATTGTAAACATTTTTTCTCTAGCCTTTTTACAGCGTTGAGTTATTTTTTTTTGAGTGAAGATAAATTATGGGATGATTTATATTGGAATTTTGGGAACATATTATAGTGTGATGAAATTGGAAACCTAAAGTGCTGTTTACATTCTTGGAGTGTTGAGTGTCGAAATTGAGATGGTAGGAGTGTTAATTGAGGACCAGTATTTTACATGCTCCAGATGAGTGTTAATCTCCCATTGGAAAGGGGTGATCTTAGGGCAAGCAGGGAACTTGTTCTAGGGCAGAGGGCTCTGAGTAGGGAATTTTCACCAGGATGCGATATGTGCAGAATAGAAGTTAAAGTATTTTTTTGTTCTCAAGTTTAGTATTTCACAAAAAGAATGAACATCATGGGTTGAGAAGACACACTTTTGCTCACCAGTTCCAGTATTAATTGTTCTTTTCTTTGGCCTAAATTTCCTTGTTTTTACTATAAGGTTAAAAGTCTAAATGTAATTTTAATTTTCAATAAGGTGAAAATATTTAGTGGGTTATGTAAATGGTCAGTGTTATTGTCTGAAGTGGACCTGCGCATTGCCATGGTGCAGAAGAGTTTCCTTGCTAGTGATTTTTCCTGGGATATATGTGGAGAGAGATAAGTGAATTTTCCTGGAATATAGGTGGATATAGTGATTTAGGATTTCTTGGGATATAGAGAGATAAAGTGAATTTTCCTGGGATATATGTGGATACTGTGATTTAGGATTTCTTGGGATATAGAGAGATAAAGTGAATTTTCCTGGGATATATGTGGATACTGTGATTTAGGATTTCTTGGGATATATATAGAGAGAGATAAGTGAATTTTCCTGGGATATATGTGGATACTGTGATTTAGGATTTCTTGGGATATAGAGAGATAAGTGAATTTTCCTGGGATATATGTGGATATTGTGATTTAGAATTTCTTGGGATATATACAGAGATAAGTGAATTGTTCCTGAGATATAGTTGTGTTAGTTCTGGGCCAGATGTGCCTGGAGTATTTAGGGTTGAAGTACGACAGGCTCTTGCAGGCGTGGTTGATCTAGGTGGGATCATGCATTGGTTCGAAAAGGGGGAGATCCTTGAAGACGTGGTTTTTGGGGGAAAACTTGTCTTCAAACCCCCCAGTAGTTTCGCTGCTCACGGAGATATGTACTGCCAGCGAGGGTCGGTCGAGCGTTGCTTCAAGAAATGTGGTGAGATCATGTTAGAGGAAATTCTGTGCCTGATGATGATGTGTCACACTTGAGGATTTTTTCCTTTCCCTTTGCATAGGCTGAAAGTGGATTCACGACCCAATTTCACGCCTTCAGCCTGACTTGGTATTTTCTTCCTGTGTTGGTTCTCAAAACCCAGGGTAGTGTCTGAACTGAGAGTATTTGCCTCACCGCTACCTCAGTAATTCACTGCAGGTGTTAAATTCAAGTTTGTTTGGTGGTTTAAAGTATCTAAATTTATTTGTTTATGATTTGCTGTAGTGCTAGGGATGAAAATTCTAAATTCTGGTTGTTGGTGTTAGTGAACTTGATATTTAGTTTGGAAATTTAGTTAATTGGTATTTTGAGCTTTTGTTTACAGTATAGAGTTATTAAGTATCCTGAGCTATTATGTGAAGTGCAGAGTGAGGTGATGTTTATGAGCAAGCTAGTGCAAGAAGATTGTTTGAATTTCTGAATTATGTTGATGTTATGAATAGTGATAATTTTTAAGATTAGTTAGTGAGGTTTCTTTATAAGTGAAGTAGGTTCATTCAGGATAGTTCTATGGGTTATGTAATGTTAATTAATGCTTGTGCTCAGTGTAAATTCTGTTTTGAGGATAATTTACTTGGTTTGTTTACTTGCTGATAGTAGATTTGTTAAAGTATAACTTGTGGCTCTTAAAATAACTGTAAATTTAATTGAAGTCTTTGAATCTGGTCTGGGGGATTGCGGAGTTTGCTAAGATTGTTTAGGTGCCGTAAATTTAAATCAATAAGTGTAAAATTGTAAATTGGTCATTGAGCTAACTGGGTGAGAGAGAAGAGAGTACGTTTCAAAAGAACAGAATTTGTCCACCTTGTGGAATTAAAAATAATCCAGTATTTTTTTTTTTTTGTAAGCTATGTGAATCATGGTATAATTGTGGATGCATGCCTAGTGTTCAAACCAACTGTGTTGACATATGTAAAGTTGTGTTGTTCATAAGGCCAGTGGCCAAAGAGAAATAGAAAGTAAATTGAGATTCTGTTTATACTGCTGTGTTTAAGCAAACAAGAAAAAAGGAAATACCATCTGTTTGTCCTCTAAATTAACTCATTAAGTTTTTAAAGAAAAATAATAAATACAGGCAGTAGCCTTTCAAAAAAAGTTCAAAATGAGTGCAGTGTGGAAAGTTTTTGTGTGCTGTTGTCTTCCATGACTTGGTCCCATGTACTCCCCCTTAGCTTGACTAAGGCTATCGATCCGAATACTGGTAGTATAAGGTATTTCATAGCTGCAATTTTTGTCCTATCCTTTTAAATTGACTTTCACCGCCTCCACAAGTTGTTGTTGAACGAGTACATTTTATCCTATGACTTATAGTGATACATTTTCATACACAGGCAACAATATTCACTTATTTTTGCACTTTCAGGTGACTCAACTCTGCGTGAACACAAACAACGCAAACTTTACAATAACTTCTTGTGGAATGTAAATTTTCAGATGCATTTTTGTTTAGGATGTTCATGGCCTTTTCTAGTACGTAGAAAATATTTTTGTTTCGAAATGCATCCACCCATCTCCCAAATTTAAATTTTCTATAATTTCCATATTTTGAATTTCAATACCAGCATAAATATAACGCCTTTGATAAATAACAATCAATTCAATATAATCAATATAGTCTCAAATCAAATTAAAATTCAATTTTTTTTTTTTTTGCCACCAAAACACTTCAACAGCTAAGCAATTTATCTGGTGTCTGACTCACTGCATGTCCAGTTTGAAAGACAGCGTCCCATGGTTGCACAAGGGAGATAATGAGGTATCCCTTCATGTTTGGAAGCAAGAATTTCCATGGTCTCAATTTGAAATGGTATTAGGTTTTGCACTTATCATATTAGCTGCGCATATTTCCGTATAAATCCTAATGTAAGTGAAAAAATGTTTCATAATTTTTTTATTTTATTTTTGGAAGTACTTCTGAAGGATGTTACATGAATTCTCCCATTGCAGTTGTCAGCCATTTTACTTTGAGACCACTGCTCTCCATGTGCCACTATGCAATATAAACAGTTAAATGCAAAACGATCAGATTTTTTAAAAATATATACACATATTTCAATGAATGAAAGTAAAATATGTAAGATAAAATGTGAAAAATCTCTGTAATCGTAATTTTTTTTTTTTTTTGTGGTGTGAAATCAATACCTTCTATTGCATTGCATGCATGCCATTGGCTGATCGAAAGAGTGCCATTTCTCCACAATGTCTTGAAAACAGAATAATCATACCTATCAGCTACATCCTCAGCTGCCCCCCTCAAAGTTAGGGGACAGGACTGAGGTTATAACTGATAGAAAGTCAGAAAACTATTATGGAGAGTCACAGTCTAAAATGTAAACAAATCCACCGGCAAATTCCATGGGAAAATTTGCATAACACTCAAGAAGTCCAACCCTAGTCTTTATTGACACACATATAAGCCAACTCCCATAACTTTGAAAGCAGGACTTCTTCCAAAATTTTTAACTTGTACATGAGTATGTATGATATATATCTGTGTGTGTGTGTTTAAGTATTTAATATATTGAGCTGTCTATCATTGGTAAATATTTGATGTTACTTAGATAGCTGGTATGTAGTTAATTCTAAAAGAAAAGGGGGGTTAGTATATATTTTCTTTTGTTAAAGGCCTAAAAGATTTTAATTTAATTCAATTCTTGCTGTAATTTTCTAGGAATGTAACTTCTAAAAATTTTATCACTCATCTTCAAATATACAGAGAAGTGCATTGCTTTTGCATGCTTCTTTTTTCTTATTGTTGCATTAAGTTATTTTCAAGTATTTAATCAAGTTCTTCACACACTTTAGTCTAATATAGATTCACAGACAGCTTCTAGGCATTATGCAAGAATTCCTTTGTAAGATATATCATAGCTATAAACTGTGTAATATTTCTTCACAAAAGAATCCTGTTTATAGTTAGTTGATGATTTGTTATTTTTCTATAGTGCAGAAGTAAGGTGTGAGTAATTAATATATTTGTGTAGGGTAATTTGACTGAACTGAGAACTTTTTGGATCACCACCTATAGCTGTTCGAAATGTCACAGCAGCTGTTATGATTCTTCTTGCTACTGATGGTAAAATTCCAAAAGATCTCTCATGGAGAGCTGCAAAGCTCACAATGAACAAGGTAAGTTTTTGATCATTTGTTTTTTAATGACAGTGTAGTACAATAAGTTAGTATAAAAATATCCATAATACAGGGTGTCCGAGAATTATTGGACACATTACAAAATTATGTGCAAAAAAAAACTATGAACATTGTCTGTTTTTCTATGTCACGTATTATTAACATGGTTTCTATATTTCTGTTTTGCAGAATTGTTATTCCCAGAATCCAATAGATGGCGCTAGGTGTGGCCTTATGAGGAATGTATGAGAAATGCGCAATCAGTAGTCATGTCATCCGTACAGCAGAAGGCGATGCACGTGTTATTGCTTGCGGAATCAAAGTCTGTCATTAAAGTTAAAAGATGGTACTGTTTGGAGTATGATTGTAATCCTCTGTCAAAGAATTCAATTCAGCAGTGGATGAAACAGTTTAAAAAAACTGGCAATGTGGAACATCATAGAGGAGCCGGTAGGCCTAGCGTCAGCGGTGAGACAGTTGACCAAGTTAATGAAAGTTTTCTACGAAACCCCAGAAAATCTGTTCGTAAAGCAAGCAGAGAACTGTGCATTCTGAAATCGACAGTTCACGATATCTTGCACAAGAAATTAAAGTTTCATGCTTATAAAATTCAAATAGTGCAAAAGATGCATGTAAATGATCACACTCTGCGATACGATTTCGCTGTGGATATGCTGAATGGAGTGGAAAACGACAAAAACTTTCTCAGTACTGTAATTTTTAGTGATGAATCCACATTTCATGTATCAGGTATTGTGAATCGTCACAACTGTAGGATATGGGGCAGTGAACCGCCTCATGCTCCTATTGAACTGAAATGTGATTCTCCTAAAGTTAACGTGAGGTGCGCCCTATCAAAAAGAGAAGTGATTGGCCCTTTCTTCTTCTGTGAAAAAAATATAAATGGTGATATTTACTTGGATATGCTAGACAATTTTGCTATACCCCAGATCAAAAGATATGATGTCATTTTCCAACAAGACGGCGTTCCCTCCGCATTGGTCAACGTGTGTACATAAGTGCTTAAATGAGCATTTCCCCAACAGAGGGATGAGATGTGGTGGCCCCATTCCGTGGCCTCCTCGCTCTCCAGATCTAACTCCATTGGATTATTTCATGTGGGGTTATGTGAAGGATCATGTCTATCAGACGCCTTGTACTGATTTGCAGGAACTTAAGCAGCATATCACAGCTGCTATTAATTCCATAACTCCTCAGAAGCTTGCCAATACATGGCATGAAATCGAGTATTCAGAGTTGAAGAAATATTCTTCTCATAATACGTGGTAAATACGTCATGATAATTAACACAGCAATCGCACATCGCCGAATTGATTGTAATTACTGTTTCACACATGAATTAAATCAGAACAGAAAACTTGAAAATTTCATCACCGTGGAGCGGGAAACGAACCCGCATCTCCTGATTTCCGTCCAGGGCGTTGAAATTTTCAAGTTTTCTGTTGTGATTTATTTCATGTGTGAAACAGTAATTACAATAAATTCGGCGATGTCCGATTGCTGTGTTAATTATCATGACGTATTACCACGTATTATGAGTAGAATATTTCTTCAACTCTGAATACCTAAACAACTAGAGATTTTCTTAACAATGCTGGATGGCAGCAGAATCTGCATGAATCTGAACGCGGTCGGAGAATATTCCGATGCTCTTAACACACAGAAACTTGTGAATTTGCCGTCGTGGATGGTGCAACGGATAGTGCGCTCGAACAAAAATCAGGAGATGTGAATTCGTTTCACGCTCCATGGCGATGAAATTTTCAAGTTTTCTGATGTGATTTAATTCATGTGTGAAACAGTAATTACAGTCAATTCGGCGATGTCCAATTGCTGTGTTAATTATCATGATGAAATCGACTCGAGTATCACTTGGACGTACTACGAGCAACCAAGGGATCTCCCATCGAAATTTATTAACTTGTGTAGTTACATTGTAAGTTAGTACAGTCAGTTTCTTTCTATCTGTTTAATGTTTTGTTTTATGTAATTTTGTAAGGGGTCCAATAATTCTCTGACACCCTGTATATTAGGCGTGATCAAATGAAACCCGTTCAAGTGGCTTTATTAAGACAAACGAAAAGGTACATCTGCAGGTGTGGCAGAGTTAAACAAAGCAATATACACTATCTACCAACAAGTAATTGGACACCTGTGATAGCAAAGGAAAACGAAGTTTATTCACCTTCAATAGTTGGTGGAGCCTCCACGAGTGGCGATTACAGCTGCGCCCCTCCAGGGCATACTCTCAACCAAGCATTGTACGATGGCTAGCGGTACTTTCTTCCACTCGGCTTGGAGAATACAGGTCAGTTCCTTCACCGATTTCGGACGGTGGGAGCATCCCTTAAGTCGATGCTCCAACTCGTCCCAGAGGTGCTCGATAGGGTTAAGGTCCGGGCTCTGCACAGGCCAGTCCATTCGATTAACCCCATTGTCACCATACCAAGCCATGGTGGACCTTGCAACATGACAGGTGGCATTGTCATCCTAAAAGTAACATGGGTCCACCCTGTAAAACTGCCACAATGTAAGAAGCACATGGTCATCCAAAATGGTGCAGTAGGTCTCGGCATTGAGTCTACCAAGAATTGCGACCAAGGGTCCCGTGCTATACCAGGAGAAACACACCCATAGCATAATTCCACCGCCGCCGAACTTCACAGTTGGCAAAATACATTCTGGCAGAAGGTGTTCTTCAGGCAGACGCCAAAACCAGACCCTGCCATCCAAACGGTAGAGGGTGAACCTTGATTCGTCGCTCCAGAGAACCTGTTTCCACTGTTCAACGGTCCACTGTCGACGTTCTTTGCACCACGTTAGCCGAGCAGCGCTATTGGACTTGGTGATCAAAGGCTTGTGGGCGGCAGCACGTCCATGATAACCGAGCAGATGGGCTTCCTTACGGATGGTATTCATCAAAAGAACACTCCCAGATGCCTGTTGAAACTCCTCACAGATGTGGCCCATCGATTTGGTGTGGTTCTTCCGAATTTCTCTGGCCAGCACCTGTCGGTCTCTAACTCCCAGTTTTGTGGGTCTGCCGGGTCGCGGCACATTCCAACAGTCACCTCTCTTCTTCCACTTGCCACTCACATAGGCCACTGTCGATTTTGGGTACTTCAACTCGCTGGATATGTCACGTATGGATCGGCCATTTCTGTGATACCCGACGATTACACCTTTCTCGAAATCAGAGAGCTCCGAACTGCATGGCATCTTGCATGCGACTGGTTGCGTTGTTGTTTCTCACACAATATTTAACGGCTGCGGCCGTGCCCTGTAACAGGACCGCAGATATCGTCGATTGCAGGGGTGTCCAATTACTTGTTGGTAGATAGTGTATAAGGAAGCAAGAATGTATCAGTGTTCCTTAGAAGAAGTCACCTTAGGCATTCAGATTCACAACCCACTGCTTTGGGAGATGATGGATACTGCCCGTGAAGAAGGACTTTGGTTGCTTCTTGAACCATTTGATCACCCCGGCCATGATGTCTGCATCGGAGTGGAATCATTGTCCCTTTAGAGCTTTTTTTTTAAGGGTCCAAACTAATGAAAGTCACATGGTGACAGATCAGGGCTATATGCTGGGTGGTGCAGAACCTCCCACCCTTTTTGTGCTAACCCATCCTGCTCAATGTTCGCAACATGCAGACGAGCATTGTAGTGCAATAGAATCGCACCATTCAAAAGCATGCTGGTTCACTTATTCTTGATGGCTTTATGCAGTGTGTCCTTGTAATGGTTGGCATTGATGTTCACGTGAGGCTCTTTAAAGTCCACCAACAAAAGCCCTTCATGGTCAAAAAATGTGGTCAGCATAATCTTACTGGCAGAAGCATGTGATTTGAATATTTTGTGTTGTGGTGATCCGGGATGTTTCCATTGCATGCTCACTGGTTTGCTGGATGGTTCAAAGGGGTGGCACCATGATTCGTTGCCTGCCACTAGCGCGACAGAAATGCATCACCCTCCGCTTCGTAATGCAGCAAGTGGTTCAAACTCCAACCCATGCGTTCTTCCTTACGGTGGTCGGTCAGAATTCGTGGGATCCATTGTGAACACACATTCTGATACTGTGGTGTCTTCATAACCACCGTTTGAACTGTCCCAAATGACATAGTGAATTCCTCTGCAAGCAAACGTAAGCTCTGACGATGGTCCACCCGTATTGCTGCATGAATCTTGGCGATGGCTTCATTTGTCACAACAACATGCACCTGGCCCAGCGGCAGAAGATCTTTTGTTTCCTCACATCCTTCCTGAAACATTTGCTCCAGTCCATCACTGTCATCTTCGACACACATTTGTCACCATACACTGCCTGCATTCTGCGATGAATGTCAACTGGTCAACATCCTTCCGCTGTTAGGAACTGAATCACTGCTTGCTGATCCACCTGGGATGGATTCGGAATCACACCGGCCATGTTGTCAATAATATGCAGCACAAACCACACGTGCAAGGAGAGTGAATGCCTGTTCGTTGGTCTGCGCTTATCACACGAGCTGTGATGTCAACATGCTCTGCGTGCTCCGGTCCACGTGACATGGCATGAACAGGTTTCATTTGATCACACCTCATATGTATTTGATGTTGAACATTGCAAAGCACAAGAGTGCATAGATGCTTTCTTCCTGTAATGAAATTGTAAGAAGCCAAGTGAGCACTTAGCCCTTATGAATTCTTATGACTGGTCATCTATCTTTAAGAAGAATGCTTAACTGTGGATGCTCGGATACCTCTGAAACTTCGCCACCAAGTCTGTTGCTCAGTGCTTCTGAATGTTGACAGCTGCAGTGAAACACAAAGTTGTTTTCTGGGGAAATGGTGCTTCCTGCTCACAACAGATATTAACTTGGTGTGCTTTAATCTTTGCAGCATTTTATCTCAAATCTTTCATTGTTTTCTTAAAATATCCTCAAATGTGAAGTATAGAAAAATAGTTCATGTGCCACACACCAGGTAAACACTGCACAAACATCCAGTCTTAAAAAGATGACTCATTATTTATCGGTCTTTATTTTATTTATTTTCTTTTTCTGAATCAGAAAATGAAAATGACACTTTCCTCTTTTTTTCTGGTGGCCAAGAATGAAGCTACCTCAACACTTTGTGCTTTCACTATGTGTAATTATTTCATTTTTGATTTCATCTAAACCTTCAGCCATATCACTTACAGAACAGACCTGCAGTTTTCTCTGACCATGCCATGCTTCTGGCTGCTTCATATGGATTTTGACAAGACACTCTGATTTAGTTCTCAACATTTATTTAGCCTTTTCTTGTTGTGAGTTGCGTTCTTTCTTTTACCTTTTGCCATGGTGCCAAAAAAAAACTTTCTTGATTTGGATACAAAAGTTAAAGTGATTTAAATGCCCAGAAAAGAAAGTTCCAAGCATTTGGCAGAGAAATTCAATGCCGGAAAAACATGAGTTTATGACATTTTTGTTAGAAGAATTACCAAGATGTGTCTGTCGCAGTTCAAGAGGATGATAGATGGCACTGCTGCACTGGGCGAAACTTTCTCTCCTGCTCTCTCCTATAGATGAAGTGAAGCTGCTGTTGTTCCTCTCTCTCTCTCTCTCGTCGGCAACGAAATAATTAAAATTGCGGTGTGTGTGTGCTTGTCTTATTGTAAAAACAATATCAATTTATATGTGTGTTAAATCAACCTTCAGTTATCAGTGAACGATTATGGTGGTGTGAATCAACTTAATGTGAATAAATTTTGATTACTTAATGAATGGTGGTAAGTACTCTCTCTCTCTCTCTTTTTCAGTCTTCCGTTCAGCGAGTTGAAAAATTCTGGTTCGTTCGTTAGTCGTCATTTGAGATCAATGCGCAAAGCATTATTGAGTGCACATTATAGAGTATTAAATCACTAATAATTTTAAAGTGAAAGGATGAGATAACAAAGCAGTGGTGTGAAGGTGCTCAATGAAAAGAAAACTGCAAAACAGGCAATGAAAAATTGAATAAGATTATCTAGAAATTATGTATTAATATAAGTGCATTACACATGCTCTCACTGAGTGTCACATTGTAAGTGTTACTGTCCAGAAATTAATGTTGGATTACATATTTAAAAAAAAAACATTTGTGAAATTTAGTAGATTATGGTATGTGAACAATACATTCTCTTAAGTAATCACTGATTCTGTAGAATCTGTTACTAGTGTGACAAAAATTCAAATGTTTATATTTCAATGGCTTTCATGAATGAAACTGTCTAAAACAGAAAATAGTTCTAGTCTCTTGGATTCTATCTTAGACAGGTTTCACTGTATCATAGTTTTGGATGAAGTAAAAGAAAAACTCCGACAAAATATTGGATATGAAGTTAAGAGTGAGTCTATAAAAGTCATTCATTACTCATCAGCCAAACTGTTTGTAACAACAAATATAATAGAGAGAGAGAGAGAGAGAGAGAGAGAGAGAGAGAGAGACTAAAAAGTGGTAGAAGACAAGAAAGATGAACATCAGCAGAATTTTTTCTGGGGGTGCTAGGATTTAAATGAACTTTTTTTTTTTTTACAAAAGCAGTCGGCTGGTTCCTGTGAGTGTTATTTGAGAAAAAAACAAAAACTGTTTCATATATGAAAGAACACAAAAACTGTTTCATATATGAAAGAACATAAAAAAAGTAGATTTTAAAAATAAATGAAACTCACATATTTTCAGATTTGAAAATATAAATTTCAATTGTCTTTTTCTTTTCCTAAGTTCATTAATGACTTTTTCAATAAACTCACAGGAACCAGCCGACTGCTTTTGTAAAAAAAAAAAAAAAAAAGATCTTTCATGTTATTCACCTTCTGTCTGTGAATGCTTAGCATGCAAAGGCCAGAGTAGGACAATCATCTCAAATTATAGAGCATAGCCATTTTTACCATCCTCAAAGTGCTGAGAGAGGGGGATGGGAGGGGGAGGGAGACTAAAAAGTGATAGAAAAGAAGGAACATGAGTATCACCAGGATATTCTCAGGGAGGCTAGGGATTAAATAATAGCATTTTTTTCAAACTTTAGACAAGAGCACTTACCTGGCTCTTGACAGTTTTTTTTTTTAAAAGTACTACTTCATACATGAAAGAAAATAGAAAGTAGATTTAAAAAATAAATGAAATTCACTTATTTTCAGACATCCTTTTCTGAAAACAAAAAAATTCAGTTGCCTTTTTTTTTTCTAAAATCATTGATGACTTTTTCAATGAACTGATCTTTCATGTTGTTCACCATCTCTCTGTAAATACTTAGCATGCAGAGGCCAGTAACCAATGAAACAATCTTCTCAAATTGTAGATTGTAGCCACATATTTACCTTCCTCAGAGTTCTGAAAGAACTTTCAGAGGTACAGATAGTTGAAGGTAATGAAAGGAATGTGATTAGAGCCTCTGAAGCGGCAGGGAAAAAATGTAGCAACAAAGTAAATCACAAATGGATAAATCCTCTAGCTGTACACTCAATTTGTTTTCTTCTTTCCACATTTGAACCATGAATTAACTTCTTTAATGTTGTCAGTATTAAAAACTTCTTCAGTAATCTTCATTTTTGGTAAAAATACATCATCACCAAATTTTGGGAGGGCAATGACCCCTCACTGCAACCCCGCCCTCTTTTTTACCAGTACACATGATGAGAAGTCTCAATAAATGACCACAAGCATTAATCAGTACAAGTTCATCACACATTACTTTGACAGCTGTTTGGCAACAGGCTAAGGAATTTTATGGCAAAGAAATTGTCCTTTTAATATTTTCCATACAGTTTTCAATAATCACTTGTTAGTTTGTTATTTTCTTCTATTTTCTGTGTATCATTACTCATGTTTTGTATTTAATTTCATTGATTCTACACAAAATAATATTTTCCCCAATGAATCTACAGTTCTGGCTTTTAGTAAATTTTTTGTAATAATTCCTGTAAAAATAACAGATAATTTGCCATTTTACAGGCTACCATTTGCTTTTCTTTTTAAACCCATATGTGCTTTAAGCATTTATAAACAAAATGTACCTGTTTATTACAAAGGTAACTGAAATGGTGTAGAACCATGTGTTCTATGATTAACTGCATATTTGAGAACTAAGTAAAAACACACAGTTACATATAGTAATCAAAAGCATTCAGCACGAACTCATGAAGACACTTCTGCAGTTCTCCTTTGGAAAGAAACAACAACAAAAAACCTGCCACCTTTATAAACAAAGCATCACTATGTTTCCAAGAAAGTATTGAAATATTGCTAACCAAGAACAGCTATTCAGATGTCCCTCACCAAATCCCATTTATTTGGATCTCTCTACTACAATCTAGCATTAGTTCCTGCATCTGCCATTCAAGTTATAGTTTTGGCAACCAGTCCTCTGATTCAGTTGATTGTGGGTGATAAAGACCATAAAACGGTCAAAAGCTTCTGCTTATAAAAATTTAATTTCTATATGTAACTTTGTGAGTTTTAACTTAATTTTAAAATGCTTATTGGAACTTCCATATTTGATTTTACAATAAAAACACCATTATTGCTTTTTAAAGTTTAGTTTCTCTGAAAACACATGGTTTCCTATTGCTTAGTCACTTTTTGCTATATCAATAGACAAAAAAGTTTAAGCATTTTACCTTTTGTTTACAAAAAATTGAAGTCCAAAATCAGAACTTCAACTCTCTCTTGCTGTCTTTTGTTCCCTACAAAGTCGTTTTCCCCAACAGTGAGCAAGAAGTGGTTAGTTTTTTTTTTTAATTTAACTTTAAACAAAAGAAAACATGCCTGCCCACACACATTTTAAATGAAATTCGGTTATCAAGACCATAGCATTGTCAGAAGCTTCTCATAAGATTTTAACTGCTATGTGTATGTCTTTACATGATTCTCAGGTGGTTATTGTTGTGTATCATACTTTCTTGCTGTTGATTTAATGAACTATTTGTTAACTGTATAATTCTTATTCTTTGTGTATATTCATGTGTGTGGTGCAGAGAATTGAAGTATCTTATGAAATGTCACAGTTTAGTTTTTGTTAGGACGCATATAATTTCTGAGGTGTACAATTTTAGGTACTTGTAGAATAAGGAACATCTTTGAGGATTGAAATACATGAGAAAAACATAATTTTTTTCGATTTAGAAGGTGATAACTTTTCATAGACTTCTTGAAGAATTTTGCATGGCTCTGCATTTTTTGTTTCTTTTTTTGTTATAGTATTAAACCTTGTGAGATTTCCTTTGATAGTAAATACAAAATTGTTTGTGCATTTTCTTCATCTTGATTAAGTGCTATTTGGCTAAACTTTTTTACTAAGTTAGATACATACATACATACATACATACATCATCATCGTCAACCATTATCAATCCACTGCTGGACGAAGGTCTCCCCAAGTTTCCTCCACAACGGTCTGTCTTGTGCCAGTCTCCTCCATGTCACTCCCGCATACTTTCGAATTTCATTCACCCATCTCCCATGTGGTCTTTTTCTGGGTCTTTTCCTGCCCCTTGGAATTCAATTTAAAATTTCAGCTGTCCATCGATGGTCTGTCCTTCTGGCAGTATGTCCAGCCCATTGCCATTTCATTAATTTAACTCTGATCATGATGTCTTCCACACTTGTCATTTTTCAGATCCACGAGTTCCTCTTCTTATCTCTCCTGGTTACACCAAGCATGCATCTCTTTGATCAAACACTTTTCTGTTAAGACATAATGGCATATTGCTCTTGAAAATTATGCTGTTTCTTCCAAAAGCTCTCGAGGCAAGTTTTGTACGCCGATTAATTTCTTCATCAATGTGACCCTCACTTCATATCTGTTATCTCCAGCTTTTCTCCATCAATCGATAAATCTTCATTTCTTGTAAAAGCATTGAACATCACTTTTGTCTTCTGAAAGTTCATTTTTAATCCCACTTCTTTACTCTTGTCAGCAAGTTCCTGGATCATACTCTGCAGCTCTGATGGGGTAGTTGCAAAAATGACTATGTCATCAGCAAAACGAAGGTGGGTTAGATAATCTCCATTAATCTTTATTCCTTTGTTTTCTCAGTTCAGTGATTGAAAGACATTTTCCAATGTGGCATTAAAGAGCTTCGGAGATATGGTGTCACGTTGTCTCACTCCCTTTCCAATTTTTATGTGTGTTGTATTTTCAAACAGCTGAATCTTTGCACTTGCATTTTCGTAGATGTTATTAATAATATTAATGTATGCATCTTCAATACCGCAGGATTTCAGAGCCATTGTAACTGCTGATGGTTTCACTGAATCAAAGGCTTTTTCATAATCGATAAAAGCCATGCACAATGGATTTTCATATTCCCTCGCTCTTTCAATTAGTTCTCTCAGTACGTGGATATGATCTATTGTGCTGTAGCCACTCCTGAATCCAGCTTGTTCTCTCGGTTAAGCCATGTCCAGTGTTACCTTCAAGCAGTGTGAAAGAACTTTAGTGAAGATTTTATAAACCACTGATAGGAGGCTGATAGGTCTGTAGTTCCTGAGATCCTCAATGTCACCTTTTTTATGTAGCAGAATCATTGTAGCGTTGTTCCAATCCTCAGGAATCTTCCCTTCATTAAGGCATCGAGTGAAAATTTAGTGGCGAGTACTGTTCCGATTTCTCCACTTCCTTCTTGTATGATGTCTACAGTAATTCCATCTTCTCCTGGAGCTTTTCCTCACTTCATGTTCTTGATTGCATATGCAACTTCTGCTGGGAGGACTGGAAGAACTCTGGTACTGGTACCTTTCATGATGTCTGGAGTACATGTATCATCCCTTTTGTATAATTTGAAGTAGAAATATTTCACTCTTGTCAAAATTTCACCTTTATTTCTTGTTACAGAAACCATTTCTTTTCTCGGTGCCATAATCTGCTTTCTTCCCTTACTGAGATGTCCCTATGCTATCTTTAGGCTTTGGTTGTTTTCAATTGCTTTCCTTACTAGTTCACAGTTGAATTTCCTTAAGTCTTCAGTGATACTTTTTCGTACTGTCTTGCATAGCTCTATATATTCCACTTTGAAAGTCACATCTTCTTTAGTTGTCCTCATCTCTCTTCTTTGCATCAACATTTTGGTTTTTCCTGATAATTTTTTCACATGCAACTTGTTCTTAGACCCAGCTAATCTTGTTGCTGTTTCCCTTGAGCTTTGGTTACTTTTCTGTTAACTTCAGAGATGTCGGCTTCTTCTGATGTTGGACCTTCTAGAGCAGAGAATCTGTTCTTCAGTTCCAATTTGAAGCCTGTATAATGATGATTTTTAAGGTTGGTCATGTCAATACACTTTGTTTGTTTAATGAGCTTGCCACGTTCGAGTTTAGCATTGAGGTGCATCTTACATCTTACTATCAAATGGTCACTACCTGTGTTGAACTTGTTCAGCACACTGCAGTCTTCCATGACAAATTTCTTGTTACACATAAAAAAATCAATTTCACTTGTTCATCCATTGGGATGCCTCCATGTCCATTTCCTGTGTGGCTTTTTCTTGAAGAAGGAGTTCAAGATGAAAAACCCTTCTGCCTCTGCAAACTCAACGATAGTATTTCCACGCTGGTTTCTGTTGCTGTGACCGAATTTACCTACTGAAGTTTCATTCTGTTGCCCTTGCCCTATTTTTGCATTGAAATCTCCCATAATTATCTTCAAGTGTTGCTTACCTTTATTATTTAGATGGCGAATTTCCTCATAAAATTCTTCAATTTCTTCTTCAGGAGGACTTGTGGTTGGTGCATAAGTTTGAATAATCTGAGCCTGGTATCTTCTCGAGAGTTGGATAACGAGTCGTGCAGCTCTGTCAGAGGAACTTTCAGCTTCTGCAACTTTATCC
Organism: Macrothele yani; assembly: GCA_039090855.1. Classification (NCBI taxonomy): domain Eukaryota; kingdom Metazoa; phylum Arthropoda; class Arachnida; order Araneae; family Macrothelidae; genus Macrothele; species Macrothele yani. The sequence continues at coordinate 45,344,424 of CM077006.1, forward strand.
TTCAGTTTGTTGTTTATTATAAATCCAACACCACTAGTTCTGCCAGTATCTGTCCCACGATAGTAGAAGAGATGTTCACTTTTCAGTTCAATGAGATCTCCTTTTCTCCTTACCTCACTTAGCCCGACGATGTCCCACTTGATCCTTTGTAGTTCCTCTTCCAATTCAAGAAGCCTTGAATCAGAAGATAGGGAGCGTCCATTATACATAGCCAAGGTCAGCATCAGATGGCAGCCTAGTCCGGTCCTCTGGGGATTCTTAGCACCCTCTGCCTTCATGTCGCACTGGTCGCTGCCTTGGCCAGGTACATTCCAGCTGCCGGAGACTGAGGGCCAAGATTTAAGTTGTGGAGTCATTTTGGCGGGGTTTGGCTATAACTCACCACGCTGGCCAAGCGGGTTGGTGAGTGTGGGATAGCATTTCCTCTAATCCCGATAACATAGTTATACCGCTATTGGCGGTCGTCAGAGCCCCTTTAGTGGGAACAGGATGCACCACGAGAAGGCAGGGTTGACATTTGTCAAGGAGAGGCTGTGATGTTACGCATCACCTGACCTTACATCCCACATACATACAAATCACTTAGCTGTTCTTTGAGATTTAAAGATTAACTCTACAAACACAAACCACCAGATAATTTTTACTTACTGTTGCCATATCAAACTTCTCCATTTACAGCGATCTTGACATCTAAGTTAGATAGCTTAAATATGAAAAAAGAAAGGCAGAATATGAAATCCATTGATACTAAAAGCAACAAAAGTTCAAAGTGCACTTTAGAACAGATGTATTAATATGACTGGAAGATAAGTACTGAGTTATGTTAATGGCTGTTTCTTCTAAGGCCTTTTCAATGGTTCCTGTAGATATTTCCCTCCTTTAATTTCTTTGTGATGTTGAAACGAATTCTTTATGTAAGTAAAGTGTACTAGTTGATAGGTAATGTTCTTTTATGTTTTTGCTATTCATGTGCTGTTAATGCTACAAAGATTTTGCTGTTACTATGGTGTAACAATGATGTAAGAAGTATGCAATACACACATAAATAAATAAAGGTAGTTGAATGTGTGTGCTAGTTACGTTAAGAAAAAAATTGAAGCCGGAAGATTTTTAACCCGGCTTTGGTCTCGGTCATCTGTAAACAATTAGAGCAGAACTGGTTGCCAGATTTGGATTTCAAGTACTTTGGCAACAACTATAATGAAGTACTTGAAAAAACAAATCTGGCAACCAGTCTTGCTCCAAATACTTACAGGTAATCAAGACCTAAGCCAATTTGAAAGTCCTCTGGGTTTGTTTTTTTCAGTATTTTCTTAATGTAACTAGTATGCATATCTTATTACCTTCATCACAATGATGATTTTATTATTATAAGATGTACATATTTAAAAATAAAACATTTCATCTCATTTCAGTTTCTTTCTCTGCTTGGGATTTTATGAATCAGTGCTTTTAGAAATACCAGTCATCATAACTTTTAGAACACCTATGTATGAAAGTATTTTTTACATATGATAAAAATTTTCATATGTTGATAAATTCCACAGGTGGACAGCTTCTTAGATTCTTTAATAAACTTTGACAAGAATAACATCCATGAAAACAGTTTAAAGTCACTTCAGACATTTCTGAAAAGCCCTGAATTTAATCCTGAAGTCGTTGTGGGAAAGTCACAAGCTGCAGCTGGGCTTTGTTCGTGGGTAATAAATGTGGTCAAATACTATGAGGTATGTATGCATATCTTTTCTTCCCAATATTTATCTGTTCAAAAGTTAAGTTTTTATTGTTACTAAACCTTTAATTTCTCAGATGTTTTTCAAAATTTCTGATTTGTAAGATGCTTAATACATTTTATAACTTTTATTTCTGAACAATTAAGAACCTCAGAGTTACAGTGATTTATCTCGTATGATAGTTGAAATATAAATTCAACTAGTTGGAGTGGGGCTGCTCAGAACTAAAATGTTTTATTTTGTCATCTCACTTAGATAATAAATAATATTAATCAGCCAGCCAATTATTAGAGGTTCTGTATTCCCATTTTGCTTCATGATAATTAATGCTTATTTTTATATGCACTTATAAACTTCCTCAGCCTTGTATTGTCCTTTCATTTACCTCTCCCTCAAGGATTTAATCTATTTAACTTGATGATAATGGTCAACTACTGAGTAGATAAGAATAATTAGCACAGCAATCAGACATCTCTGAATTGTCTATATTTACTGTTCATCATGTAACGTTAATCACATCAGGAAACATGAAAATTACATCACCCTGGAGCAGGAATCGAACCTGTATCTCCCAATTTCCATTTGAGCATGCTATCCGTTACATCACCCAGGATGTAATGGAGAGCATGCTCAAATGGAAATTGGGAGATGCGGGTTCGATTCCTGCTCCAGGGTGATGTAATTTTCACGATTTCTGAAGTGATTGATGTTACGTGATGAACAGGCAATTCAGGAATGTCTGATTGCCATGTTAATTATTCTGACATATTTCCACGTATTATGAGAAGGATATTTCTTCCACAGAGTTTGCTGAACAGATTATTTTAATGCATTGTTTAATTCTTAAAGGAACAGGAAATAAAATATTTTATATCAAGATTAAGTACAACTAGATTTCACCTGTAGAAAATGTTAAAATAATTAGATGGGTTGAGGAAATTAATTTGAAGTTTACTGTAACCTGAGAAGTATACAAAGCAGAAAAAATGGAATGCAAGATATTTTTACACTTATCCCAAATCCAAAAGTTGTGTGAACTCTATCAAAAGATCATTAGCAATTCTTAAGAGCCACTAATTAAAATATAATAAAAAGTTCATTTCACACACACACACACCCCACATATGCACACCTGCATGCACACAAAAAGAGAAATCCGAATGTTTCACAGTTTCTATTTTTCAATGTAACCAAAGACCAAAATAGTGTATTTTGGTTTGGTACTGCATACATCACCGTTTTAAAACTTCTTGCATTTTTACTGTATTGTAAATATCTTCAATAAAGAAAATGTACTAACTGCTTCAGTGAATTTTGTTTCCAACTGTTGAAATTTTTCTTGTGAAAGAATAGTTTAATGATCTGTTGCTCCGAGCATTGATGCCAGGCCTAATGTTCATAAACAAATTTATCTAAATGAAGTAAAGGTGAATGAAAAAAATAACCATTGAGGGGACATGATGTTGGTGACTAGAATTTTTCAGAGTAGAGCTGAGTTTCAAGCAAAAGCCACTAAACAAAATTAAAAATAAGTGAAATAAAACTAGTTAATGAAGACATGATGTTGCCGCTCAGAATGAGTAGTTGATGTCCATTATCTGCTCCGTCAACCCAAGATACACTAATTAAAATATCACCCTTCCAAAAAGTTCATAAAATTTGTTTTCATTTTTTTTTTATCTGATGATTTGTTACAGTGTGAAAATTACTCATCTGAACAACTTATGATTTCACTAATGAGAAAATAACTGGAGAAATTTATGACATAAACTATATGTGACCTTCAACTTTTACATTGGAGAAATTCATTGTTAACTGTTTATAGGTTTAAACCTTTTCAATCTTGCTTGGCATTAGAATCAACTATCCGTAAAAATGCTTTGTAACATAACACCTTTGAGTAACCAGTATATCGTATCATACAAATTCTGAAGATGACAATCCGATTTTTGGCGTAAATGTGACAAGGATGGTAAGTCAGATAATATCCGAAAACTTGAACATTTTCATCATCCTGGAGCGGGACTCAAACCCGCGTCTCCCAAAAAACGCCTGGGTATGCTAACCACTACAACACCCAGAACGACCAAGTTTCAAGTTTCCGATCAATTTGAATTTAACCATCACAGGATTCGCTAGTCGAAGCAACCGGCATTCATGTTTAGCGAATCTGGAGGAATCCCGTATTTCTTTCATATCGTATCATGCTTAATTTTTTTTTTTTTCTGGGTGACTTTTCTGAGTCTTAAATTTTTGTTCATTTATTATGTGAAGTGAGAAAGTAGGTATGTATTGTTTAATAAGTGCATATTGAAGGTTATTCTGAATCACACTGGTGGTATATTTCTTGATTTGGAGCATCGTTGTTGTTATGAAAAACATTTGTTGCATCAGTTACTTTTTACAGATTTTAAATTGATTTTCTTCCATTCCAGGTGTACTGTGATGTAGAACCAAAAAGAAGAGCCCTTGCTCTTGTCAATGCTGAGTATAAAGCAGCAAAAGAGAAATTGAACCAAATACAGGAAAAAGTTTCAGTGAGTAATCCAGCTGTGGCATTAAATTCTACATGATTTTGATACTTACTAAATATTATTGTGAATAAAAAAAAACAATAAAGTAATAGTAACACCATTGTTCTTATAAGACCTGGGGACAGGCCAAATTTAAAGTTAATTTGAAACAGAAGTATTGAATATTTTGAATTGTGTTGTCTTATTATTAGGGTCGTTCAATTGAAAGTGGCAATAGCAGCATAGTGAAAAAGGAAGCTCTCATGCAAGGTGGAAGTAGTCAAATATGATCGTTTAATAAACTGCTTTCATTCTGTAGCAGTTATTCTTAAACATGGAAATCGGGCAAAAACACACAGATTCATGTATGGTAAAAGGTTCGTTTAGCGGTAGCTTTTGGTCATCCTACGACCTTGATCACCCACGATCGACTGGATGGGCTGGTTGCCAGAACTACAATTTGAAGTTGGGGTGTTGGAACTGTTGCCAGATTTTAGTAAAGAGATCCAAATAAATGGGGTTTGGTGAGTTATTCTGTTTCAAAATATTGTAACGTGCACTGCACTGCTGTGAACGATTGATTTGTCCAAACATGCGCAGAGGGGCAGGCCATATACGGCGAAGAATGCGTGTCAAAATGTACCATGTTTTGATAGGGGTGTGTGTCGACTGCAGATGTCATTAGGCCAGGACAAGCGAACAAGAAAATCACAGAAGAAAACATCATTAGCTGTTAATGCTCACATTAAGAAGAATAGGCGAATAACTATGCAACAGCTGTGTGCTGTGTTGGAACTAAACACAGGAACTGTGCACACAATAGTCCATGAACACTGAGCATAAGGTGAGCGTGGTGTGAGTTCCCAAATTGTCGTCAACAGAACACAAGGCCGAATGAATGGGCTTATCCTTGGAGAACTTGCTGCAGTACAAGAAGGTGGGTGAAAAGTTCCAGGATGGAATTGTGGCCAGTGCTGAAATGTGGTGTCATCACTTCAAACCAGCCACCCATTGCATGAGCTTTCAGTGGAAGAACCCATCATCGCCCCCTCATCACAAATCATGCAGCGCATCAGTGCCAATAAAGTGATGCTCACCGTATTTTTTTTATAACCGTGGTCCAATACTGTGCAATGCTCAAAAACCTGTGGCGGGCAATCAAGTCAAAATGGCCTGGAAAGTTAACGCAAGGTGTGGTTCTCTTGTATGATAACACAGCACCATATACCTACAATGTTACCTGCGCTAAACTTGCTAAACTGTGATGGGATGTCGTCCGGATATGTCACCTCACGTTTTTGGCTCCTTAAAAAAACACTAGAAAGGACGCTGTTTTACAAATGATGGCAATTTCAAACAGGTAGTCATGAATTGGTTTGCCCAGCAGCTGTCACCATCCCTTCATTAGTGTCAAAGATGGCATGCTTGCAAATTGCTCATGGCAATTATTTCTGGTTTTTAGCTTATCCACATAAGTTACCATGTCCATTGCCACTTTCATTTGAACAAACCAAAGGTAACATATTTAAGTTCTTGTTATTTTATGATGTACCAATGGTTGAAATTTTCATTATTTAAAATGTTATAACTGATGAATAACTTCCTTTGGCAGAAGTTTGCTTTTATCCCTCTGTTTGTAACTTTTTTATAAATCTAATACTCCAGTTTTTTTTTATGTTTTAAGTTTGTGTGTAGCTCATTACTATTTTCTTTTAATGTTTATTTGATATTTTGACAGGTTGAAATTGGATATAGTCCTAAACAAAATTCATACGTTTAGCTGCAGATCATGGGAAGTGAATGAAATGTGATATGTACTGAATGAATATATTTTGAGTCCTTCTTTTAATTTTCTTTTTCAGAAATTATTTTTGAAAGCTGATGACCTTTAGGGAATTCCAGTCTGGACTTTTGAAGGAAAAACCTTTTTTCAAATTGAAAGTAGTTGTTTTGCATAGAGAAAATTAGCATTTCAAAAACTTCCAACAGTAAGTTTCTGTCTTTATTTTGAAAAACTGTTAAGTCTGCCAGGTCATCTGCTAGAAACTCAATAAGCTGATCTAAATTTATATGAGCATACATAGAAACAGTATCTAAACTTCCTATAATAAAGGAATATAATATAAGAAGAAGAAGATATAATTTTTCTTTTAGTTCTGACAAATTTTTAATTATAGATGGTTAGGTAACTGTTACTAAACATGTTTAGATGCACCATATAGTGCTCTACCTACAAAAACTTATGTGGGGAACTATACATGAAGTAACTAAAGCTGTATCATGACCAAAAGTTATCTTAAAATTAATAAAATCGTCATTAAAAGTAATAGTTTTTACCAAGTTCAATTCAGATGGTCATATTTTGCAACATAGTGTACAATAGCTGGATACCTTCTTGTAGCACCAAACAAGCACTAGAGACAAAATTTATTACTATTTCTTAGGTACTTTTTTTGCCATTTAAAAATTGTGAAAGACAATCCAGTGATACACTAACACTAATAGCAAAATGAGCTGGGGCACTGTCACTTAGAGAGAAGTGAGTATGGATATTAGCATAGTGAAATAAAACATTGTTTCATTGAAAACAATGTTTAAATTACTATAGATATCATTGGGAAATGAATCTCGCAGAAGAAATATTTTTTTCACATTTACATGGAGAGCACAAACAAATGTAAGTATTGATACAAAAATGCTGAATTTCCACTGTAACCCAACATTTTTGGATGCACCATAAGTTTTTAAAATGGTAGAGCACAACTATAAATATGAAAAGACAATTTGTTAGGAAGTAACACTATCCTTTAAATAATATGTCTGTTAAATGTTCTGTACACCTATACCTAAAAAAGAAAACAAAAAGAAACCAGCAAGTCAGAATTTTTTTGTGTTTTCACACAGCTGCTAATAATGTTTATTTCATGCAAAAACATTTATAATGAAATTTTTTTATTGTTTTCAGTGACCATGTAGGTTGTACTTACCATTTAGGTTAACTTGGTCACCACAGAAGATTTTAATATCACAATGAATTTTTTTGCATGTGGATCTAGAGTTTAGTTAGCAATATTATTCTTAACAAATTAAATGACCTTTGTGAATTCCTTTCTTATTCTTTTCCTGTTCATCTTTATATAGGCTGTTGAAGCAACTTTATCTGATCTGCGGTCAAAATGTGATCAAGCTACAGAAGACAAGTTGAAGTGTCAAGAAGATGCAGAGCGAACAGCATTCAGTATTCACCTGGCCAATCGTCTGCTGGGAGGCTTAGGCTCTGAGCGCAGCCGATGGGCTGAATTGGCATCAGTATTCAGGCATCAAGAGAAGACTCTTGTTGGTGATGTGCTTCTTGCATCTGCTTTTGTCTCCTACTTAGGTCCTTTCACAAGATATTATAGGCTAGATCTCTTGGATAGCTGGAGAGATTACTTTGAACTAAAGGTGATCTCTCTTTTTTTTCTTTTCTTTTCTTTTTTTTTTTTTTTTTGTATGTATTATATTTTGTTACAGTATTAGGTATCTACTGTGTAAAAAGTTCCTTTAATGCATGGGCTTAGCTTTCCTCTTACTTTTTGGTTTCTGTACAACTTTTGTTCTAGAGTACTGCAAATTATGAGTACTTTCACATGCACACTGAAGCTAAGCATGTTCTCTCTTTCTTCTCTCTCACTAACTAACTAACTCACTTACTCATTCACATTTGGAGTTGTCAGTCTATCACTCACTCACTCGACTCGACTCCTCTTGCCCATTATAAAAAAAATAAAACCAGAGTGGTATAGGCACATTCACTACATTTATGTCTAATATATACTAACTCTTTAACCTTCCATTTTTGTTTACTTTTACTTTAGTAAATTTTGGTTGTCTTGTTATGTTTGTCATACTGGATATCACATCTGAGCACCAAAGAGTTTTTTTGTTTTTTTGTTTACCTGGGTTGTGACTGACAGCCAGTCAGATCAAGGTAACTGATATAAATATAGAGACAGCAGCTTGTGGAAACATATTTTCCCCGTGCTACACGAGTGTTATTTTCATCTATGCGATTGTTCAAATGTTGTCTACACAAATTTCTATTCAGTCATCATCTGAATTTGGAGTTGTCAGTCTATGATGCAATTGTTCCACCTTTTCCTCATAGTGCCATGTGTGTGTGTTAGGGGTACATCATCTGAGTCATCAAGAAGGAATTTTCTCCAAGGATTTTCATAAGTTGTTGATTTTTGTATATGTTGCATTAGCAACTAAGCAAACCCTAGAAAGCTCCATTGGTGCAAGTTGCTGTCATAGCCATTATTATTTAAGAGGACATTCGTATAGTATGGCATGACTTCTGTGTATAGGATATTACTCCATTGTGATGAATATTGTTCTTGTGTAGACAAGTTCATGGTGAATTTGTGTTCTTGTATATACCTTTCAGGTTAACATAGTCACCATTGAAAATGATATCCAGATTAACCTAAAATTAACTCAAGTAGATTTTGGTTTCTGTACAATTTTTTTTTACTAGTATGTTATAAATTATGAGTACTTTCACAAATATTCATTGAAGATAAGCCATGTTCTACCCTCACCCCCTCTCCTCTCTCTCTTTTTTCACTCTGCCCCATCTCTCTCTCTCTCTCACTTTCATTGTGTCTCATCTTGTGTATCTTCCTCTCTCTCTACCTCTTTCTATTATTCTCTCTGTATCACTCTCTTCTTCCTCTTTGCTTTTGTCTGCTGCCTCTATCTCTTTCTTTCAAATTTCTGTCTCCCCCTCCCGCCTTGCTCTCCAAAAAAAAGACAGGGTGGTACTAACAGGTAAAAATCGTCAATGCTATGGTACTGGCTTTGAAGAATCCCAAGGATCAAGGTGTAAAGTTCCACTTCGATCCTTCAAGTTTCATTAGAGCTGCTACTTCAGTTGAAATAACAAACATCTGTTTCAATACGAAGTACACAAAATGCAGTATTTCTTTTTTAATAGGCTGATTTTAAGAAGGCTTTCTTCCCTCACCTTATTTTTTGTGGCATTTCTCTTTTGATAGTATGCCATGTGTCTTGATGCAAGCAGTGTTTGTATGAGTACTGCTTTCTAACCCAATGCCTAGTTGCCATTTACTCAAAGGACTTGTATTTATGTATTTACTTGCTTACTCAAGGGGCTTATATTTATTTTCTAGGTGGGCCGTCTTTGGTTTCTGATTCTTTCCCTTTCCTGGAGCCAGTAACCCTGAATTTGATATGGGTGATTGGTGATTCCTAAGAGGAAAACTTTCAGTTATGAAAAACTCAATATCAAAGATTATATGATATACAGAGACCCGCAAACAATTGGAAAGATTTTTGTTTTAGTTATGAGCATTTTGCCAGAAAATACAATGCAACATAGTTCTATTTGTTCTTGCAGATAATTATGTGCTGTGGGAAGCTCAGCATTGCACACGTTCATGTGCCCTGCAGATCTAACTACAGAACTGCATACTAAGGAATCTAACTACAGAAATGTAAGATCTAAGTAAGAAACTATAGAAAGGCAGAAATGATTTTCCCTTTTAATCATTTGAAAGCAATACAGAAGTTAAAAATGATAGGGTATTTTTTAATAAGGTTGTTGTTTTTTTCCCTATTTCTTTAGACTGCAGGGCCACAGGCAGTCTAAAGAAATGAATTGGGTGGCTGAAGACTATCCTAGCCCTACAGGTGGGCTAGGGTAGTCTTCAGCCACCCAACTTATCCTTCAGCCCACCCTTTAGTCAAAAAATATTTAAGCAGTTAGAACACATAGCGAGTGCAACCATCTAAAATTTTGAAGAACTGGGATAAAAGCTTGAATTTTTCGAATTAACAGAAATTTTGTTACTGACTAAAAGCACTTGAAGATTTCAAATTAACAGAAATTTTGTTACATAAAAATGAATTTTTTGTTAAATTTAGTGTTTGTACTTCTGTGAAATGGAATGAGTTCTCCGAGCAAATGTCTAAGAGAGTAGGAGAAAGATACCATTTTTGTTATTACAGTTTAAAAAGATGAGAGAGAGAGAGAGATTGTTTTTGAGGTTGCAAACTAAAATTTCAGCCTATGACAGCAAATATTATAAAAAAAAATTATCAAAAAAAATATGTAAATAAGCTAAATTTGTGAAGAAATAGTGTCTTGTTAAAGGCCATGGAGATTCATATCCATGGTTCCCAGTTCTACACACATTGAATAAATAGTATGTGCAGTATGCACTAGAAAACTTTTTTGTAGAGGGGGTAACATCATCAGTGTTGGGTAAAATCTACATGAACTGAGTTTTTTGCCAAAATTTCTGCCAAGCACTTCTAAATTTGTGCCCCCCCCTCCCATGATGCCTAGTCTTCCTAATAGTCCACCCAGTTCAGAGCTGCTAGCATTGCCACTGCTAGGCCATCTCATGAATTGCAACTTTTATTTAGGAAACTGCAGTTTAGGAGCAGCATTGTAGGCGCAGATTATATTGCAATCTTTTTTTTTTTTCTGAATTTCACAACTTGTTGATTATGCACCACCATGAGTTATATGAAGAAATTCCTTTTTCTTTTCCTGAATTTCATGGTCTGTGAATTAATTATATGAAAGAAAATAAATGTAATTTCTCAACTTTAATGTAAAATTGTGATTCGTTATATAATTTGTGCACCTTCTTACCGTAGATTTTTTGAAATTTTCTTCAGTTGTTTTCACTATGTTTATATTCTTTCAGAGTGATCTTTTGATCAGCGAACATATTGATCCTGTGCCTCTTTTGATATATGACACTACCATTGCCCAATGGAGTAATGACAGCCTTCCTGTCGATAGGGTATCTATTGAAAATGCCACCATCTTTGCTTGTTCTCAGAGGTGGCCCTTTATAATTGATCCTCAAATTCAGGCCATTACATGGATTAAAAAATGTACAAAGAAAACCTAAAAGTTGTTCGGCTCTACCAAAAAGGGTAAATATCATACCTTATCTTTTTTACACAGTATTTTGCTTTATCGTGTTTTATCATGGTTTACTAATGCACTGTAAAAAATTATAATAATGTTTGTCAGGTGATATGGTATAGTTTAGATATTTTTGATGGAAAGCTTGATTTTTACTGTTATTCTTGTAGGAATGTGTTTACTCATAGAACTTCCTCAAATCAGAACTTTATTTCTACAAATGAAATTTCTGTATACTAAGATTAAACAATTCTATAAATGTGACTTTTTGGAAATGCCTCTGCTAAATTTAAGCCACAAAATGGCTATTGACAATGCATTATAAAAAAGTGCACTTTAAAATTTGCAGTTCATTTGATCTGTATCTTTACCTAAATATTACACAGGAGTAGAAACTTTCTTGCGTAAGTGTGTATGTGTTTATGAACATATGCACTCCCAACTGTGTTGCTTCTTAATTTATTTTCACACCTCAGTAAATCTGTAAGGCCCCATCTTCATACTATGGTTGCCAAACCCTAGTGATTTGTGTTGTGCACCTTATTAGAGATGTTGCAGAGATGAATTGCTAAAATACATTCCATATTTTATCCCTGTACTTCTTTGAACACAGTGTTGAGTATCTCTTAGCTTTCTATCTGATCTATGAGAGTGGTTCAAGAAACTTTTTGGAAACTTGAATCTAAAAAATGATAGAAACAAAATGATGGTTAAATTTTTTCCAAGTATTCACCCAAAACTACTATGGCCTTTTTCATTCTTTGGTACTATTTTGAAGCATACAGGCTATTGTTCTTTAGGTGTGGCTTTTCAAGTTCTTCATAGGCACCTATTGCCTCTTCTGAGGTGAAAAAAACCTGGTTCCTAGCCCTGATTTGTGATATGTAGGAATTTTTTTAAAATTACAAGGAGCGAGATCTGGCAAATATGGCAAAATTTAGGTAGGCTTCTGGGTAATAGAGCCCACAGTTTAAGCTGTTGTGTGGAGAGTTGCATTGTCAGGATGTAGAAGCAAACAACAAGAGTGCCAGTCTTTTTGTTCTCTCCCACACCATTTTTCTTACACTTTAGGCAAACGTGTGGATGTATATCATACTTCTGTTACTTTGTGTTAACTTTTGAACAGAATTGTAGCTATGTAATCACCTTTTGAGAAGGAAGTAATTTTTTTTATAGCGTTTCACCCTTGTTTCACTTTTTGCGGATAGGGTCTCACCTAGAAAGCACCACACAACAGATTCTGTCTTGTTTTAAGGCTGGTACACGTAACTCCATTTTTACTGTCCTATTAGAATGTATGAAACACTTATGGCTTGTCCTCTTCTAAATTTGTTCAACATAAAATGATACCAATTCACATAAGTGTGCTTTTGCTCATCTGTTAGATAAGGCAGCTAGCATCTTGAACATCATTTGCTTAGATGCAGGTATTCATGAAGCATGTAATTCACTCTCTGTGAATTGATCTTCAGAATGGTTGCTGTGTGGGACTTGTCTCACAAATTCTTCCACAGAAACTATATTTTCCTATGACATGGATATTGAAGGTTGCCGAAAATGAGGATCGTCCTCTAGAGATGTCTTTGCCCATTTTAAATTTGGCAAACCATTTAAAAACTGTTGCTCAGGCAAGCTTTTAGGTGCTGGAGAAAATGGGTAACTAGCTTTAGAAATAGTCTTCTGGTTTTTAAAACCCTTTTTTTTATAATCATAAAAAGATAATTGCATGAAAAACTCTTCTGTCAAGTCCATTGTGGAAACTCAAATGCTGGTGATCTTCACTCCTTTAACTGCATGTGAAGAAACATGGAGCCAGGGCTTACAATGTATGATTGTACGATTTGCCAGACAGATCTTAGAATCAGATGTATTACATTGAAACATACATAGACTACCATCCATCAAACATATACACTCATTTACATGGATTACACATATACACACATTACAGGCCAATACCATACTTCCTCGAATATAAGATGAACTTGAATCTAAGATGATTCCCCATGATTTCGAATGAGATCTGCAGATTTGATTTTTAAAGCTACTTTTCATTTACTTCTATAGAATATTTTTAAGCATAGCTTACTCAAGAGCAATGGGAATGTTAAAAGTTGTTTTACAGCTTACAAAATATAACATTTTCTTTAATATTTTTTTTCTAAGGTACACTTAAAAAAATTGACTGAACAAAACTAGTATAAAATATGCAAAAGTTGCCTCCATGATCAAAATTTTCATTTTTTGTGCCACTTTCTCCATCTTTGGGTTGAACATACACAGAACTATAAAATTGTATGAGTGTTGCATACACAAGATTCTTCGAAGAATTAGCAGAATCACACCTCTTTTTTTTTCTGTCATCTTTTGAGTCATGAGATTGATGCAAAACTACAGAGAAATTTTATGGGGATTAGTGGTGGTGGGGGTGGGTCGTTTTCTGTCTAGGGGAAACTTTCGAGAATGGAAGTTAAACAGAGTGAAGATTTTCCCTGTAATCGTAATTTTCTTTTCGCGATGTTGCCACTGTTCAGTATTGTTATTTGATATAATTTTATTGCATAAATGTTTGCATTTCAGCTCAAAACTGTAGGCAACAATTCATGAAAATGGAAATTCAATGGCATGAAAATTTTCTGGTAATCTTCAGGCTTGAGCTACTTCCGTGAATTCTAGGAATTCTGCCCTTTCTGTTATAGTTTAGGTCACCCGCGAGATAGATACACAACTGAACAGAATTCTTTTAGGTGGTTGATAGTGGCAAGGGAGGGGGTTAATTTCTTTCAGAGTATGCCATTCCATCCTTCGAAGGTAAATGGAAGGAAGATTTCTCCTGTACTTTTTCTTTTTTCTTTCTGGTGAGGTTCTTTCTGCCCAGTGCTGCTGTTAAATATAATTTTATTCCACAAATATTTGTATTTCAGCTTCAAAATATAGGATAATTTTCTGAAAACTGAAGTGTTGGACTAAGTGAAAATTTCTCCCATAAATGTAATTTTTTTTTTCTCGCGATGTTCCCACTCTCCAGTGTTGTTAAATTTTATCCCTTCCCCCATAAATGTGTGCATTTAAAATTTATAAGAAAGGGGGAAATTTCCAAAGACGATGGTGATGAAGTTGGAAAATTTCTAAGAATTTATCTTTAATAGTTGCAAAAAGTTTTAATATATGTTCTTCTTGTTTTTTCTTTATTTTAATTTAGATAAAGAAACTAATAAAACCCACATTTAAACATTTTATAACTATTAATATTTGAAGCACTGGAGTGGCCAGGGAAGCATTCATCAGTAAGAAATGATCTCTTCACTATAATGCAAGAATATCAATCACAATTGTAATAAAGGAAAAGAAAGCTGTATTCCCTATAGCAGTGATGGAGAATCTGTTCTAGTCCATATTACAAAATTAATGAATGAAGAGATCATTTTCTAGCTCATGTGCCAGTCATAAGTGTGACTATGTGTGGGAGGGGGAGAGAAGACACCTTTAATACTTTCTTAGCTGTAATGGAAAAATACACATTTCTTTTAAGTTATCTGTTTCAAAATAAAAGTATTTATAACAGCATTTCATTTGGTTTAAAATGTTTTAAGTTCTGCAGCATTCACATATTTTATCATATTCATGTCTCGATCATAGCCTTGCCCTATAAATTAATTTCATCTAATACCTAGTGTGATATGTGTTGCTGTATGGTGGAATATATTAGTATTTCTTCTGTAGCAGACATGTAGTTTGTACATTTCAATGTCATACAATTAGCACCAAAATCATTAGTTAGTCTGTTTCTTGCTTACAATGCTGATCAGTTACTTGTGACATAATGAAACTTGCAAAAACTAAATGTGAAAAGACAGGTAAGAAATTTTAGTGTCACCTGATTGGGTCCTGTTCAGTTTTGTCATCATGCTACATATTATTTTTATTCCTTTTGACTTTTTACTAGAAAGCCACCAGTAATTAGTTTCATAATGCTCGAATTTCTGTGCACTACATTTTCACATGAAACATATAATGCTTTGAAGATGACCATCCGATTTTTTGGTGTAAATGTGACAAGGATGGTAAGTTAGATAATATTCGAAAACTTGAAAATTTCATCGTCCTGGAGCGGTACACGAGCCTGCATCTCCCAGATTGCGCCCGGGTATGCTAACCACTACACCACCCAGAGTGACCAAGTCTCAAGTTTCCGATTAATTTTAATTATATATAACCATCACAGGAGTCGCTAGTCGAAGCAACCAACAATCATGTTTAGCAAATCTGGAGGTTAAGAATCCTATCCCATGATTGCCCAGAGGAGCAGATAAATCATGAAAAGAAATACGGGATTACACCATATAATACAAATTGTGAAGATGAGAATCTGATTTTTTGGTGTAAATGTGACAAGGATGATAAGTCAGATAAAATTTCATTGTCCCACTCCAGGATGATGAAATTTTCAAGTTTTATAATATTATCTGACTTACCATCCTTGTAACATTTATACCAAAAAATCGGATTGTCATCTTCAAAATTTGTATTACATGGTGTAATCCCGTATTTCTTTCATGACATAATGCTTTATCATTCTTTTTCAGTTCCCCAGCCTTGAAAGCTCTTCCTGCTTCCATGTTTTGAAAGTTTTTTTTTCTTAATTTTAGATTCTGCCAGGGGAAGAATTAAAAGAAATGAGAACAGTAACTGATCATAATCAATATCATTCAATTAAAACAGCATGAAATTCTTCACTCTGATTACTATATGTTGTGACTGATGCACAAATCAGCTTTGCTGTACTGGTCCATGAACATTGAAAAACTCGCACACAGCTTGGAGAAAAAAAGGATATTGGTAACAACAAACTGTTCTGATTTCACACAGGCAGAAATCTGGAGTTCTAGTAATAGCAATATAGTTTCTGATCCAACCTGCTCTCTGTTCTACAGGTTGGATAAGTTACAGACTGGAATTTATAGGGGATTAGTCTGTAACCCGTGCCATGCACGGTTGAAAAAGCTGTGACTGAAACTTTCTTTTGTCATATAACACGAATCATAATGAAATGCGTAACTATTATAAATGGTTGAATTATTAGTGGGCAGTGTATAAGACGGGTCACCAACAGCAAACTTTTCTTAATATTCCCATTCATTTATAATTTTTCAACGACTCGTATATGAATTTCACAATGACGTTTCTCATTATTATATAAACACTGAGAAACAGCACAAAAATAAACAGTTGTCATTACCAAGAATAGGGATAACATGGCGTTCCATGACATACCAAAAGAACTCTTTATTAAAAGTAAGCTTAAATGCATTCACATAGAAAGCAAAAGTCCAAGCGCCACTGTTCCATTTCACTTTGAACTTCGATTACAACTACGTAGTTCATGGCAGAGAGCTTAGTTCCAAGTCCGATGGCTGCAGAAAGGCAGATGGTACTGCAAGTACTGAAGCAAGAACACACGCCAGAATAATGAACGGTAGATTGTATACAAAGAAAATGCCATGGTAACATGGAAAAAAATTACTTATACTATAAAAATTAGTGATGACAAATCTGTGGGTCAGTAGCTTTCATTTAAAAAAAAAAAAACATGAAAATTGCTCCAGTGGGTGTAGAAAAAAACAACCTTGTGTTTTAAATATATAGATGACTTGCATTTGTTCATTGACAACAGTTCAAAGGTCAGCTCTCTCTCTCTCTCTCTCTCTCTCTCTCTCTCTCTCTCTCTCTCTCTCTCTCTCTCTCTCTCTCTCTCTCTCTCTCTCTCTCTCTCTCTCTCTCTCTCTCTCTCTCTCTCTCTCTCTCTCTCTCTCTCTCTCTCTCTCTCTCTCTCTCTCTCTCTCTCTCTCTCTCTCTCTCTCTCTCTCTCTCTCTCTCTCTCTCTCTCTCTCTCTCTCTCTCTCTCTCTCTCTCTCTCTCTCTCTCTCTCTCTCTCTCTCTCTCTCTCTCTCTCTCTCTCTCTCTCTCTCTCTCTCTCACACACACACACACACACACACAACGTGAAGCTAAGTTATGTAACTCACTTCCCCACGCATCCGTGACAAGAAGTGAATAAAAAACTTGTCTCACTTGTCCTTCAGCAGAGGCAGATTTATAGGGAAACCCACAAAGCCTCCCAAAATAATGTTTTTTTGTTTTTACATTCTACTTATTTAGAAGAAGAAAAAAACATAGAGGGATAAAAGTTCACTGTTTTGGGAGCATGATTCTGCCCATACTCTGAGTATTAATTTACACTAGCTTCAATACAGGCTGACTAATAAAAATCACAATTTGAGAGTCATATTACTTAATACTACACACTGCAGTTGAGCTCTCAGAGATTGGGGTATTATTTCTGGCCAGTTTGCTTAGATTGAAATAGACTGTAATGAGCATTTCATTCTTTGATTTGGCATTTAATGTTACTGCCCATCTTTCCTTTGAAATTTCTTTTTTCTCATTCAGTCCAGTTTAAGAGGCAATCATGACTGTTACCATATGAGCTAAATGGTATTGAGAAAGATCATTTTACAATGCCTGCTAATTGATTTCATCCATATTCAGACTCTTTAGGGGAACTGTCAGTGGGGTGGAATCTGATGATATGTGACAACAGATCCCACATCGTATGTAGCATAAATGTCAATTAAAGCCGTGCCATAAACTAACCATATGTAACATGCTAAGTGCAAGCACTTAGCATATTACATACAGTTAATTTATGAGCATCCTTATAAAAGTTCTGATTTTACTTCCTGAACAAAGGCTTTCCCATCAGTGTATCACAAAAGCCTTAAATATTAAATTTCGTCATTATAGCTATAATAGTTTTTGAGTTACATATTTGAAAAATATGTGTGAAAAATAGAAATAATATAAAACCATACACAGAGTATTGATATCTTAAAAAAAAAAAAAAAAAAAAAAAAAAAAGGAGTACTAAAAAATCACTAAAAAGATAAATAGTTTATTTTATCACCGTGAAAAGCGTCAAATCATGTTTGGGGAATCCAAAATGTGTATTTCTATCGAAAACTCAAAGGCAATTTTTTTCATTTTGCATTTCCAATAGTTTTTCATATCTTAGTATGAAGAAGTAAAAATGGGTAGCAGAGGATAAGTATGCAGCAAGAAAACCCATACATTTTTCAAGAATGGTGCACACAAAGTGATGGGGGGGGGATGAAACTGATGTCATGTGCAGGATCCCAATAACCCTAAATCCATCACTGTCCTTCGTTTCGTTGTTGGGAAACTAAATATAAACAAAACAACTCAACTTGCTCCAGCTCATAACCATATGTATTGAATTACTAATATTATTGCCTATTTCTTTGCACTTGCTGTAGACATTTATATATTCCTTTTTCCATTTCAGCAGTGTGCCAGCAAAATTCATCTCTTGTGCCACCTTTGGCACAAATGCCATAGGGGCACCATCTTTGTCCTATAGAAATAAAAATATTTTGCTTTAAGGTGAAAAAAATATTTTTTCACAGGACTTCATATCTGTATTCCCTGTGGGCCACCAAATGATACTTTATTATGCTTTTTGAGGCATATCTTGTTTTTGTCATACAAATTCTATAATTAGACTGTATTCCATGTGACCAACTCCTTAGAAATCTTTGAAATCTTTGAAATTCATCATGTGGGAGCAAATATCGAACCTGCACCTGCTGAATCGCACCACTCAGGACAATGTATTTTCATGCAGCCAAAGGCTTGAATCTCAACAAACATCCCAATGGCTTTGAATTGCATTGCTCTGTATGGTGTAATGATAATGTGCTTTAATAGAACTTGTAGAATCAGCTACATTGATGATAGTTAATGGAATAATTTTTATATGAAATGTAGTTTTTATATGTGCCTCCCATGTATGACCACTTCTTTTGCATTAATTTTGATAATATATATAGATTGTAGGGATGCTAACACCAGAAAACTAATTATAAGTATAATGATTCGATTTATTGGTGCCAAAGTAAGAAATCACATGAATTTCACTCCGCAAGCTTTCCCCGTCAATGGACGGCTTCATCGGGCGGTTACATAGAGAATACAGAATCAAAATTGTAAACAGAACGTTCCGTGGTTATTTATGCACGCGGTCTTCACGCATGATTTCATTTGTCATATTAGAATTTATGTTTAGTTTACAATTTTGATTCTGTATTCTCTATGTAATCGCCTGGTGAAGCCGTCTGTTGACTAGGAAAGCTTGCCGAGTGAAATTCGTGTGATTTCTTACTTTGACACCAATAAATCGAATCATTATATTTATAATTTTGATAATGTTCTTAAAGAGTGTTCCTTTACAGGTACTCCTCTGAGTTACATTAAGGATGTGTACTGGGAACTTCAACATACAAGTATATCAAAACAATGCACATTGAAATGAATTTCACTTAGGCTTAGCATTATAAAGGCAAGAAGTATCCCAATAACCCAAATTTTCCATCTTGATAATTTATTTTGAGCATTATTTGAATGCTTGTTAGAGATAAAACATTTATTACCAAGCAAAACATTATTTTTCATTGTAACTTATGAAATCAGTATGATGATGCTGATGAGAGTGGGGGAAAAGTAGTAGAATAGGTATATTCAAAAATCCAGAAATTAATAGCATGCCATGTGATTATTCTATGGCAGTAACAACAATATATGAATGCACTGATTATACTTTGATTACTCTTGCTTTCAACCTATATGGAATAACCATTTTTGCTATGTTTATGTATGCTTTTAGTTTTTCTATTAATTTGTTGATTTACTTTTAAGTGGCATTATTGCAATCAGTAAGAAGTGTCATGATTGACAGTGAGATAATACTGTTGAACTTGTTTATAACAAAGTTGAAGGGAGAGTTAAAAGCATTTGATATATGCAAATTTTGTTATAACCCAACAGATGAAAAAATGGCTATTTTTGGCATATTACATTATGCCAGGTTAAAAACTAGTCAATCTTAAACTGTTTATCAATTAATCAAAGGTAAGTAATGCTTGTTAATTAGAAACTTTAGCTGGCAGGAAAATGTCAGTGACATCTGAAATAAGCAAAGCATTTAATTAGTGTAAGAATTAAAGTAACTATCAAAAATTTGAAATGTTGCATTTGATTTGCAATTTGCACTTTAAGTCGAAAATTTGAGTCAAGTGTTGTTTGTTTTGCTCTTTCATTTTAGCTGTTTTAAATGTTTTTCAACTTCCTCTGATGCTGTAGTTGAGATGTTTCTAGATGCTAGATAAGCTCTGAGAGTTTCTAAACAGAGATCAAATGATTGAAAGGTGGCAAGGAGAAGGGATAACAGATGGCATTTGCCCAGGAGATGTATATGTGGCAAGCAAGGGATAGATTGTGGAAAATACAGTACTAAAAGAGCAATTAATAAATTCTTTTCTGCATGCAAAGTGAAATGGAAATAGACCTATCTGTAAAGAGAGCCATGGGTTGTTATTGTTAACAGCAGGTAATTCCTTATTTTCCAGTGAAAGAAAAAGAAGTATAAATTGAGGGAATGGGACTTATTTTGTTTGCTGTTAACCATGCTGAACTTTAAAACATGCAGATTGTCCAAAACTTGTTGCTTGTAATGAGCAGTTAAAATAACATGAAAGAGTATTGCAAAGTTAAAGGGATCTATAAAAACTTTGGTTTATGTGGAGCTTAGTATTATGTGAGCTCGTTACATGCAGGTTTGACTGTATTTACTTTTCAAGTTTGTTTGCTTGCTGTAGTAATAAGCTACTTGTTAACATTGTTGTGTGTATTTTATAAATGTCATTGTGTGAGTTATTTGTTAGAGAGAATTTATTACCAACCACCAGATTAATGTTGAAAAGGCAAAAAAATTAAGCACTTTATTTAAAAGCAAAGGTATTTCGAAGTATAGGAATGACAGTGAATAAAAATGGCATGTGCTCAAAAGACTTGAAGTGGCCAATAGAAGAAAAGACACAGTAGCCAAACTATATTAAAAGCCTTACTGTTGTGAGTTCTCTTCCTACTCCAAGAGAATCAAAACTTTTTCAGATTTATTGAAGGTTTTACTGGAATTGCAAATAGTGGAGTGGGAACTAGGTATATATTTTAGCATTTACATGATAAAATGCACTTTTTTGTTTAAAACTAATAACTGAGTTTTTAGCTTCGATTTAGAGAGAAAATGCAAGATGTTTTTAAATCAAATAAGTCTTGCCATGATTTTGTTCTTATATTGTGTTTTCATTCTTTTAATTGTTCTGTGTTTCTCCATAAAATTTTTGTAACTTTATTTACTCAGACTGAATAAAATAATTATAGATATCTTGATGTTATTGAAGAAGCCTTGATCTCTGGTCAAGTGGTTCTCATCGAGAATATTGAAGAAATTATTGATCCTCTTCTACATCCTCTAATTGCATGCAACCTTATTAAGAAAGGAAAGTGAGTATCTATTTCTATGTTGATTTCCGCCGTCTTTACACGATCATTATTCTAATAACAGATTCAAATAAGACATTTGACTGTTTAAATGATTTAATGTGATGAATTTAATTATTAAATTCATATAAGAAAACATTAGAACTTTCAGGCCCGCAACGGACCGAGCTTCAGATGTTATTAGCAGAATGGAACTGAGTATGATTTAAAATACATTAATGTTATGTGGTTTTCTTGATATTGTGACCTGCTCGTGATGGACATCATATCTCGTGAAAGGTTTGTTAACATCGATAAATATATTACGTGTCAAGCAACGTATTAAAAACTATGTTTGAAGGAAATAATTGGTGTAAGTCTCTACATGTTATAACTCATTAAGCACCGTTTTCCAAGGTAAAGGGATGTGACAAGAAGTATCATCATTGCAGCATACTTCACCATATTTGTGAATAAATAGACTTTCTAGTAGTAGGATTGATGCTTTTGAGTAGGGCGTGGTGAGGATGTTGGCTTCGTTCCAACATGGGTACTGAGATCCTTTGAGATGATGCCATGCTAGCACTGGAACATTCACTACATTTCGTGGATGGTTACAGGTGGTACATCTGTTGCATCCGCTCCTTGAGAATGGCCTGGGCAGAGGCTGTGAAAGTGCTTGGTTGTTATGCTTGTTTCTGAGGGGAGAGAGGTCCGTGATTGTTAAACATAGTGGTTGTGTCAGGTATTTGGGCTTATTTTAATTGGGCACTGATCTGCAATTGTAAATAATTTTGGGTTACAGCTTTGTAACTTTGACGTTTTAGGAAATGTGTAAATAGGTTTTTATTGATTGAAGTTTTAATTAGATTAATGTGTTTTAGGGAGTTCAATTGTGTATATTTGTGTTAGATTATTTTGAATCTGAATTTGGTCATAGGGAAAAGAAGGGAAGGGAGTGAAGTTTGCGTGAGTTGGAAAACATTTTTTTTTTTTCGGCCTCAAACCACGATGTAAATAAGAAAAATACGTGTTCGAAATGTGTAGAGACAAAAACCTCCTAAAAGATTTAGGGAATAAAGGTGAGTAACTTCAAAATATAGAATTTCATACTGTTCAACTATCAGCCACTTTCCTTTTGATGCTCTAAACATGTCTATGGATGTGATTTAGATCAAAAATGTTTTAAAATCAAAATATTAAACTTTTTGTTGTAGATATGTTTGTTTTTGTTCGGGCTTCAAGTGACATGTTTGGTTTTGATCAGGTGCCCTAGTGACTTGTTGGATTTTGCTTGAACATATTCTGAATTTAATCTACCTATCTGTTCAATAATCAACCTGCCTTTAATAGAATACCTATTCCCTAACAAAATCTTATTGTATTGTGTCTGTTAGAGTTAGTTAGAGTTATTGCGCTTGCGCTATAACTCTAACTAACTCTAACAGACACAATACAATAAGCTTAATAGATTCAACGTTGATTGACGTTGAATCTATTAAATCTATTAAGCGTATTCAACGTTCATTGAATAAGCTTAATAGATTCAACAATAACTATATATTAGGTTTGTTTTCTATAAGAAGTCTCCAGGGGTGAGAGATATTGTATGGAATATCATCGTTGAATGCAGACTTTTTATGATGAATTATATACAGACTTTCGGTGATTAAAGTCAGAAACTTATTAGGAGATGATGCAAGGATTGTGACACTATTCCAGTCTGGGTGAAAGTTTCCTGTATGGACTAACACGGCTAATGAGGTATTTTGAGTACCCATTTTTATGTTGTAGTTGTGTTCCTTTAAGCGTGTTGACAAGTTGCGCACTGTGGATTTGATATAAGTGCACATTTCACCATATTCATCTGTGGGGATCAACGGGACACTGTATATACCACTTTTGTTTGCAATATTCACTGGGTTTCTATCGTTTTTAAGCATTGCCATGATGTTTGTAGTTTTTACTCCAAAGTTTAATTTGTATTTATGGCAAACGTTGCGCAATAATGGAGTAAGACTAGGGATATAATCCATGGATCCAATAAACTTAAGTTCTGATTGACCAGATATGTGGGCTGTAGAAGATCTCCTAAGTAATTTTTAAGCTCTGAATTTACTATGTATGCTGGGTAACCATACTGTGCTGCTATGTCCCTAATATTAACAATTTCAATACATCGTAATTCAAGGTTAGAACAATGTGAAATAGCTCTGCGAAGCATAAATTGTAATGCCAACAACTTATAATTCCTGGGATGAAACGAATCGTTAGGTATAATACATACAGAGCTGGTAAAAAAAAAAAGGGTTATAATTGGCGACTCTTGAATGTGGCCCATTTCAAATGACAAATTCGCTCTGGGCGAAATACAAACTATGCAGCATTGTAACCCACGAATCAACACATATCATATCCCAAAATGACCCGATTTGGTCCAGCAAAAAATAAATTATGGTCGAAAAAGTGTTTCGCCAAATACTTTTGTTCTCTACTGTAAATTCTAGTTCCATCAGTTAAACATTTATCTGGTGGTTTGTCTTTCTTTGAGGAGATAACCTCTGAATCTCAGAGAACAGTTTAGTGATGTGTGTGTGTATGTGATTATACCTCTATGATTCTCCAATATTCAGGTCTGCATGCTACACTCTCAATGATGTGATAGAAATTAATGAAGAACAAACTTTCAGAAATATATGGAAGATGTAAAAGACTTTCCTTCCTTTTCCTTTTTTTTTTTTTTTTTTTTTTTTTTTGTGAGAGAGAAATGCTGTATTTAGATGTTACCATATAGCAAACTCCTCTGTACTTCTAATTTTTGTTCCTCTATGTAGTTCAACATTGGAGATAAAGTGGCTAAAAAAATCTCATAATATTTTTTTAAGACATTTATTTTTAACGAAGTTTTGATGCTTGCGTTTTGAGTAATCTTCCAGGTTTCTGCTCCATAAAGTAAAGCAACATGCAGGAATTCTTAATTTTGCCTTGTTGTTGATATTCCATGTCTGCCAAAATTGAAATTTTTAATTTCACTTTGATGTTCATGTTGGATAGCTGCTGCAATTGAAATTCTTAATTTCATTTTGTTGTTGATATTAGATGTCTGCCAAATTTTTTTCCAAGCCACCAAATAATTTCTGTGCTTCAGAGATTCTTTGTCAAATTTCTCTGTCAGTGCCATCATCCTTACCCATGTGTAAATATGCACCAAGAAAAGAGTAAATGTGTCAGTATCTTTGATATCAGCCTTGAAATTTACCTTTCTTACTGTTTTCTCGTGCAGTCTAGTAACTTTTTTTCTGTAGTGACGCAACTCACTGACAGATTCTGGGATAAAAAAAAAAAAAAAACTTTGTTCGGTTTTGTACTGGAAATCCACAAATCTAGATGATTATATAATATTGTTGACAAAGTCTAAATCTTAGAGTTACTGTGGTAAAATTTCACCAAATGCATTCCTGGTATTGTTAATCTATTACACCTACTGCAGTGTATTCTTGCATAACATGATACAAATTTTGATATATCAGTGTTTGTGTTGGTAAATATAGAAGTGGTTTAAGTATTATTGGTAAGTTTTTTTCTAAGCAAAAATCATCTTTCTCTATAAACGTTTCTGTGAGGTTAAACATCTTATTTTTGCATTAGTCATGTACTATAATTTTGTGTAAGTAATGTTCACATGTTCCATTATGTTTCAGAGCTTTGAAACTTGGTGTCAAAGAAGTAAGTTTCAACCCAAGTTTTCGTCTTATCCTACACACAAAGTTGGTAAATCCACACTACAGGCCTGAAATACAAGCTCAAACAACTCTGATTAATTTTACTGTTACAATGGATGGTCTTGAAGACCAGTTATTAGCTGAAGTTGTTCGCAAAGAAAGACCGGATCTTGAGAAAACAAAGGTATTTCTACTTAATTTTTAAAGAAATTTAATTATATTGTTAAAAAATTAGGTTTGCTTAATACACATAATATTGCTTTAATATTGATTTTTTTATCTATGTGAAATATGTAAAAAGAAAAACCAATTTACTTGTCATAACTCTCAGAACACTGGCATAGTTGCATTAAATTTCTAGAACTGCTTGCAGTAAGTCCTTGTCTAGCATGAAGTTGCACAACTTAAATTTATGTATATGTGCCAAGATAATTATGACTAATGAATGATAATTATGAGATTGATAATTATGTTTCCAAAGAGTAAAGTAACACATTTTATGTTGCTAAATCAGAGGAAGTTGAAATTACACACAAAGAAAGTAGTCGACATTAAATACTTCTCCACGTGATTTTTGTATTTATTGAGACGCCAGGCTCAATGTTTGACAAATTTATCAGTTCCATTACAGAATTTTGTACCCAAACCCATTATCCAACTACTGATTAACTTCCTTATCTGTCACAAAGTAAACAACCTGAAAGGATGTTGTGGGTAATTTCATGAACTGTGTGTAGTCTTTGATATGCTGCCTTTTTGTAAAATTTCATGGAGCTTTGCTTGCTTGTTTTCTAAAACTGTGCCCTTAATGCTCACGACACCATCTGTCTTGCTCATAGACGGCAGCCTGCTCGATGCTCACCTTCAAGGTCAAGACTGGCCTTTTTGAATTCACTGAACTAAAAGACACCTGCTTCTTTGACATCACCTTTTCTCCATACACAGAAATTGTCGGTTCATAGTGAATGTTACTTAATGAAGTGCCTTTTCCTTGCAGAAAGCAAATGTCTTCTTGGATACTTGTTTTGGATCCTCCATCTTGCAACTAGAATCAGTTGTGCAATGACAGCAGCTCCACCCTGCATGGACAGTTTTCTTTGCTCACTACTAATGATTCCATCTATCTGTGGCATTTCATTATTCCTTCCCATTATTCAGGAAATAAATGCATTACCTTACTTTTTGAAAATGCTATGTACTTTGCTTAACAGGAAATTTTAAAGTATACACATCAAATTTTGAATTCAGTATACATTTCATCAGCAAAATCTGCAATATTTCACATTTTTAGCTGCTGAAATGATTTACTATACATTGCCATCTGCAAATGAAATTTAATAAAATTTGCACTACAGTGGAATTGGTCTGTAATTTTAATTAAGGGGAAAGTATTGTGAAATTTTAGTTGCAGCTGTTATGTAAACTGAACTATCATTTAAATATTTAGTTAGGTATCAACACATATCAGCAGAATTTTGATAACTGTAGAAGAATCCTGGTTTGGGAAATAAGTAGATTTATTGTTACTATATATATATTCTATTAAGAAGAGACCTGAGCAAAATAATATATATATATTTTTGACTCATACCAAGTACAACATAGAAAAGGTTATGTATCTACCGGTGTGAGTAAAAGGAGAAAAGATAAAAAATAAAATGAAACAACTGAATGTAGAAAGTGTCGAGAATACTGAGCCTTGGCTTTATCAAGGACCAGCAAAAACCTCTGCATTTTCTCACTTCCACAAAGACCTAGTTGGAAATGGGTTTCTGCAAAGCCATAGATGCAAGTAATAAGCCCACCAAAAATTGTTTTAAAAAATATATATATGTCATGACCTCCACAGAGTTGTATGACCTAGCTTTAGTTAACAATTTAGCTTGCATCCATAACTTTCATGGCCCGACCCATGCTCTTCATCTGCTACTACTAAACAGAAAGAAGAAGATTAAAGAGAACTCAAGTTGTGAGAGTGACATAATAATTAGAAATAATGTTCAGCTATAACGAAATGCCAAGTTCGCCTGAGAGAGAATTTAAACCTGAATAGCAATGCAAAAGTATTCCAAATTTTTACATTGCAATTAAAAAGGAAATATTAATTATTTAAAACTCAGATTTTTGAAAGAAAACCTGATTCTAATACCCCCACTCCACAACTTCTGACAACACAAAAACGAGAACAAATCAAAGACAATAATTAACTAAAGAAATGCTTTGTGAAAGTTATATGACATAAACAATTAGTTGCAATATGTACAAAGTATTTCGGCAGTGCTTTTAAGTGCATAATTAAGTAGTTATTAAGAACTTAACTACTTTTAAAATACAGCGCAATGTAAAGGAACTATGCTTAGCCAGCTGCTGGGCCAAAGTTTCCTAAAAAACACGCAAAGTTACCAAGAAAAGAAAGAGTTAAAACCCGCAAAAAAGTTAACAGACTAGCCAGTGCCTAAATGCTAAAAAGCAAAAAACAACAGAAAAAAAGTACAAGTACAAACATTGAACTTATAAAACCTAAAACCCAAAGACAATGAAGAGAGCTTACCTCTTATGCAACTAAACTTTCTTCACACAAGAGAAAACATGGCTGACCTTTTCCCCAAACGTCCAAACATCTCTGCCACTCCCTAGTCGCTGGGGGGCAGTTATTTTGCAACTTTCGTTTTAAATTCAAAAGTTTTCCCTTAGTTTTCAGCTTTGCTCTTCAGTATATATATGTATATATATACTTAAGAGCAAAACTGAAGACTTGTATTTTTTTGCTTAGGTGTCTTCTTTATAGAATATATATATATATATATATGCCAAAACTGATGAGAAACTATTGATGAGAAATTTTGTACCTATTGCTTGATATTTTATTTGAGGAAGTAATGTTCCTAAATAGACCTATACTGAGAAAATGTGAATGCTGAAAACAATTCTACATTTTAGTTCTGGTGAAATGCAAAGTTTGTATTTTCCTAAACCTTTCATTTTTAAGCACTTGAAATTCTTTAGCATGTGCCTTGTTTTTATGGAGTGTTCCAAAAATGAAATTTGTACAAATCTGAAATGTATATAAACCCCCCATTTCCTGAACTCCCTAAATCAAATTTTCTTTTAAGAAAAACTTTTCCTGTATCTGCATGAAAAAACTGTCAGATATCTGAATAAAGATGTATTGATATGGAGGTTATCTGAAGTGTTCTTTCTGTAATTATGAATTTATAAATGTTTATGCTACAACTTTTACCTACTCTTGAAGGAGCAGTGAGAGAGACTAGTATTTTTTCTTCCTCCCAAGGCTCATTTGTGTCAGCAGCAAAACGAATTCAAAATTCTTCTTAAGGAATTAGAAGATTCTTTGCTGTGTCGTCTATCAGCTGCAGAAGGCAATTTGGTTGGTGATGTGAATCTTGTAGAGAGTCTGGAGGAAACCAAGAAAATGGCTGCAGAAACTGAGCAAAGAGCTCTTGAGGCAAGGAATACTGAAAAAGAAATCAACAAAGCTCGAGAGATTTACCGGCCAGCAGCAGCAAGAGCTGCACTCATGTATTTTGTCATCCGAGACCTGGCTAATATTAATCCCATGTACCTTTTCTCATTAAAAGTAAGTTCCTCTGTTCATAATCCTTTGTAGAAATGTTGAGTTGTGTCTAGTTCTTATGCCTTTGTGACACAAAGCAGTCTTTATAACTGATGTTCTAGGTTGTTGTTATTGTTTTTTTTTCCTTTTTTCTCCCCCGTGAAGTTGTGTCATCTTTAAGAAACTGAGAGTTCCATTTATGTGGCATCTCTTAGCATCATAAATTATTTTATTGGGAATGCAGATTTTTTTTTTCATTTGCTCAACTCTAGACTTCATTTGAAATGAAAAAAAAATGCAACTGTTGCATTAAGTGATTGTATTAGTGCAAGACTGCAGAATCAGAATTTTTGGGGGTAAAATATGTGGAAATGCAATCTTGTAATTGAAAATTTTTCCGTTTTCCTGTAACAAAACTCGGACACATTCACACGCAAGCAAATGTGTCTGTGTACATACATACATATCACTAAGCTGTTCTCTCAGAGGTTAGCTCCACAAAGAAAAGGCAAACTACCAGATAATTTTTATCTGATTATTTACTTACTGCTGCCATATCAAACTCCTCCACTCACAGCGATCTTGGCACACAATTCGAGCTTCACTGACATCCATCACACGACACACACAAGGTCTTCTGTACTTCATACTCATGATCCTCCAATGAATTCCTTGGCTTTCCTCTGCTTTTCCTTTCTGCCACTTGGGCTGAAAAATACTCACAATCCTCCAATGACTTCCTTGGCCTTCCTATGCTTTTCCTTTTTGCCACTTGGGCTGAAAAAATTTTCTTAGTAAGCATCTCATCACTTATTCTTTCAACATGCCAAAACCACCGAAGCATATTAGTCTCCACCTTGCTAACAACATTTTGCTTCACATTTCACAACTCCAACACATCTTCATTCCTTACACGATCAGAACGTGTCTTGCCACAAACTCCCCATAAGTAACGCATTTCTCCAGCACACAAACGACTCCTATGTTTCTTCTGTAGTACCCAGGCTTCACTGCCATACGTCAGAGTAGGAACAACTACACTTTCATACACAGCCATGCGGGAATCCCTTGAGAACCCATTTCTGTGAAAGCCTCCCAAGGCAGCTATGACTTTCAATGAAGAATTCTCCCTCCTACTAATTTCACCATCCAATTTGTTCTCTCTGTCAAACATACTTCCTAAATACACAAACTCATTCACCTGGTCAATCACGGTGCCATTTAGACTTATGCTACATTCAGTACTACCAGTTCCCCGCTCAAAAACCATAACTTTGGGTTTTCCCTTATTAATACTCAGTTTGAATTTCATGCAAACTTCGTACATCCGGGAAAACATACTCTGCAACTCACTTTTGCTCTCTGCCAACAGGACAGTGTCATCAGCATACACCAATGTACGCACACGCATATCACCAAGATATAAACCAGTGTTATCTATTTTGGCATCACACATGCATGCATCCATAAATATATTAAACAGCCAGGGGGACATTACACAACCTTGCCTGACTCCTGCACCAATAGAAAACCATTTTGATAAAACACCATTCACTTGTACATAAGCTCTACTACCAGCATACATGGCTTTTACACTATTAAGTAAACTCCCAGTAACACCATATTCATTCAATATCTTCCACAGAAGTGTCCTATTTACTCAGTCGTAAGCTTTCTCTAAATCTACGAAGGCAGCAAAACCTTTCTTACCAACTGACAGATACTTTTCAATCATCATGTGTAATGCAAAAATCTGGTTAGTGCAGCCTTTACCAGGCATAAAACCACTCTGAACATCCCATACTTTCACTGATGTAATACTTCATACTTTTTCAATAATGACCTTACCAAACACTTTGCCCGGCACACTTAGTAGGCTAATACCACGATAGTTCTTGCAGTCAGTCTGATCACCTTTTCCCTTATACAAGGGAACAATGATAGCATCCTTCCAATCCCGAGAGACCATTCCTAGCTCCCAGCACAACTGGCAAATTTCAGTTAACCAGTCAATTACAGAGTCACCACTGTATTTCAACATTTCAGCAGTTATGCCATCAACTCCCGGAGCCTTACCATTCTGAAGAGATTTTGGAGCTTTACACACCTCTTCTCTTGAGATCCCTCCTGTGCTTTTCTCCTTCACTGTGACATCATCTGATTCTGCCTCAGAATCACCTTTGCTTTCTTCATCTAATAACTCACAGAAGTATTCACCTCATCTTTCACTTGACTCATTGGGCTCCCATATCATTTCCCCAACCCTATTCTTCACACAGCTTACAACTTTGTTTCCCCTATTTTTCCTGAGTCTCACAAACTTCCAGAAAGTCTTTCTACCTTTCCAAAAACCAATTCATGCTTTTCCACCTCCTTCCTATCTTTTGCCTTACTCTGGTGAACCAGCTTAGCTGCTTCACGCTTCTTACAGCGGTATTCATCCTCAGAAACTCTACCTTGCAACATCCTCAAATAGGCATCCTTCTTTCTCTTCAATGCCTCTTTAATCTCACTATTCCACCAACCATCACCTCTATTGTTACCCACTATTGTTGTACCACAGACCTTTTCAGCAGCAGTAACAACACAAAGAGAATATTGGGTGTAGACAAACTTAATTTAAATTGAGGTTGTTGTTTTTTTATACACAATCTTATCTTGAGAGAATTCATTACTTACGGGGTGTTTGTGGCAAGACATTTCCTGATAATGCGAGAAATAAAGATGTGTTGCAGTTGTGCAATGTGAAGCAAAATGCTGTTTGCAAGGTGGAGACTAATATGCTTCAGTGGTTTGGCCACGTTGAAAGAATGAGTGATGAGATGCTTACTAAGAAAATCTTTATAGCCCAAGTGGCAGAAAGGAAAGGCAGAGAAGGCCAAAGAAGTCATGGGAGGATTAGATTCAGGAGTATCTGCATGAGAAAAAGATCATGAGTATGAAGTATAGAAGGTCTTGTGCATGTTGAGGGATGGATGTCAATGAAGCCGAAGTTGTGTGTCAAGATCGTTGTAAATGGAGAAGTTTTAAATGGCAACAGTAAGTAAATAATCAGTTAGAAATTTATCTGGTGGTTTGTATTTCTTTGTGGAGCTAACCTCTGAGTCTCAGAGAACACTTAGTGATATGCATTTATCTTATGAGACCTAAGTTGGATATGGTATTTCACATGTGAGATCATCTGTCTGACCTTGGTTGTACCACACAGTCTTATACACTATCTACCAACAAGTAACTGGACACCCCTGCAATCGACGATATCTGCGGTCCTGATACACGTCACGGCCGCCGCCGTTAAATATCGTGTGGGAAACAACAACACAACCAGTCGCATGCAAGATGCCACGCAGTTCGGAGCTCTCTGATTTTGAGAAAGGTGTAATCGTCGGGTATCACAGAAATGGCCGATCCATGCGTGACACATCCAGCGAGTTGAAGTACCCAAAATCAACAGTGGCCTACGTGATTGACAAGTGGAAGATCAGAGGTGACTGTCGGAATGTGCCCCGACCCGGCAGACCCACAAAACTGGGAGTTAGAGACCGACGGGTGCTGGCCAGAGAAATTCGGAAGAACTGCACCAAATCGATGGGCCACATCCACGAGAAGTTTCAACAGGCATCCGGGAGTGTTCTTTCGATGAATACCATCCATAAGGAAGCCCATCTGCTCGATTATCATGGACGTGCTGCCGCCAACAAGCCTTTGATCACCAAGTCCAATAGCGCTGCTCGGCTAACGTGGTGCAAGAACGTCGACAGTGGACCGTTGAACAGTGGAAACAGGTTCTCTGGAGCGACGAATCAAGGTTCACCCTCTACCGTTCGGATGGCAGGGTCTGGGTTTGGCGTCTGCCTGGAGAACGCCTCCTGCCTGAATGTATTGTGCGAACTGTGAAGTTCGGCGGCGGTGGAATTATGCTATGGGGGTGTTTCTCCTGGTATGGTACGGGACCCTTGGTCGCAATTCCTGGTAGACTCAACGCCGAGACCTACTGCACCATTTTGGATGACCATGCGCTTCCTACGTTGTGGCAGTTCTACGGGGTGGACCCATGTTACTTTCAGGATGACAATGCCACCTGTCATGTTGCAAGGTCCACCATGGCTTGGTTTGGTGACAATGGGGTTAATTGAATGGACTGGCCTGTGCAGAGCCCGGATCTTAACCCTATGGAGCACCTCTGGGACGAGTTGGAGCGTCGACTTAAGGGGTGTCCCCACCGTCCAAAATCGGTGAAGGGACTGACCTGTCTTCTCCAAGCCGAGTGGAAGAAAATACCGCTAGCCGTCGTACAACGCCTGGTTGAGGGTATGCCCTAGAGGGTCACAGCTGTAATCGCCGCTTGTGGAGGCTCCACCAACTATTGAAGGTGAATAAACTTCGTTTTCCTTTGCTATAACAGGTGTCCAATTACTTGTTGGTAGATAGTGTATGACCTAAGTCAGATACAGTATTTTACATGTGAAATCTAGGTCAGACTATGCTATCTTATACAGTAAGACCTAAATCGGATACAGTATTTTATATGTAAGATGTCCTAGATATGGTATTGTATGTGTGAGATCTCCTATCCGACCTAGGTGAGATCATGCAATCTTATATGACCCTAATTCAATACTGTATTTTAACCTGTAAAATCTTGTATCTGACCCAGGTCAGACATGGGAGCAAGTGTGCTAAATCACCCAAAGGGTTGCTAGTAGTGAATATGGAAATACTAAAAAACACTGATGGGCATACAGAATTTTGTTAAGAGCTGACTTCTGAATATGTTGCATGTACATGATATTCAAATGTAGAATCTTGCATTCCTATTTTAATCATGCTGAAAGCATCACTTGATGGTGCTTTACATTTTTATAAAATAAATTTGTGATTCCAACCCATACCAAACAGTTTAGAAAGGGCAATGTTTGTTATTCTTAGAAATACAAAGTATAAATACCACTTGGATGGATCATGTAAACATCTAGGAATTTTTATCACACATTCTTGCTGCTCCAAAACCAGGATGTTGGAAGTCATCAAAGTGTGTCTATTGACTGCACAGAGACCAAAGTGTTCTCACATAAACAGGGACAGAGATGACAGAAGATGTAATGCACATGTGAAAAAGTGCAATATTGTATGAAAAAAATTGAATGTGTAACATAAAACATGCTTAAATTAATTTATAAAATTCTAACTTAAGTGCATTAATATTATGAATTAGAGGAGAAAAGCATTGCAAAAGTGATGTATTTATAGTGTAAAAAAATCTGTAGCAGCAACTTGATTACATAAAAGCAATCTGTAACTAGAGGCTAAAAAAATTGGGGGGGGGGACCTTTTCGTGGATATTTAATTAAAGTACACTCCTGTTTCTGAGGTGTTACAAAATGTTTCACAGCTCCACAATATGAAACACTCTACAAAAAACAGATGTTGAATGGAATACTAAACTAAAATTTGGCCTAAGGGAACACATATTTTCACAGAAAATGATATAGGAGCTACAGCAGGTCTTACAAGTAAAGCCGCGGAGTGATTAGCTAGGAGGTCCAATAGTATGCTTGTGGGAGTTGGAGTCTGCGAACAATATGTGAAGAGTTGCACACATTGAATTTCCATGTACCATACAAATTGTTGTACAAAAATTCATACTTACCAACACTTGCAGTGGTGCTTAAACTCACAAAAAAAAAAAAAAAAAAAAAAAAAATAATAATAATAATGGAGAAAACCAGAATGGTCTGAATTGCAAGACACTATGGAAGTGTATATTTCATGACATAGAATTTGTTGTTAACTGAATTTTATGAATACTACAAGGAATGGGGAGCTGTACTTTAAAGTCCTTGACAGTGCTGCATTTCCTTCAACTCAGAACTCTACAATGAAATGTGATGCCTGTTACAGAAAGGAAGTTCCCATGTCACAGCACAAAGTGTACAATAGATTGATTTGAGGATAACAATGTACATGTAATGTACTGACAAGCTTAGAGCTCCAGTATAAACCTGGTAACACTTGTGAAATGAATTGGAATAATATGTGAGGAATTGTTCTTGGAGGGCAACATCACATGTACAATTCTCAGCAGTCCTGCATGAAGAATATAATTTAATTTACCTTGAAACTTGTGTGACATGTTTGGGAACATTGCTGTAAATTTAGACTGAACTCTGTGATTCTGACATGACCATAGCCAGATGAAGCTGGAAAGAGCAGCTCATGGTTGAGGTTGGTCAAAAAACACAAAAGAGGTTGAACAAAAGATATAAAAGTGGGAGGTACTGTACTGTAGTGTAAATGGGTAGGATGTGCAAAAAGTAACACATGGCAGGCACTGCTGAACCTGGACATCCTCTGGCTATGGTCCTGGATACAGGCCAAAGATGGGTCTACCTGTATTGAAAAGGTAATATTTTGATATTTGCATTTCTTGGGTATGTCAGTAGTTTTGATAATAGTGTATGCTATACATACACACATGCCTATTCAATGTGAATATGTTTCTATTGCTACATTCAGTGTTTTATTGTAAAAATGTATAATCTTCAGTTATTCTTACAACTGTAACTTGGATGCACTTTTTAAAAAGATCAGTGTTTTGTCTATGGAGTAGATTTTCTATTGAAATCTTTTCTAGTGTCACATTTTCCATTTGATGTAATTAAGGGTAGCACTTAACCAAAAAATCTTACAAATATCATTTATACATTATCTGGTACTTTAAGATTGAGGAAAGAAAGATATGGCTTAACTGTTAAGATCATTGTAATACAGTAGATTCTGGTTAATTAGAATACATTGGGACTAAAACACTTTGGCACAACAAAACAGCTGTCCCAATTATGTCAAGTTGTATCTCAAAAAACTTAAAGATGTTTTTCAAGAATTGCCCCAAGCAAACACCTGCCCTGATTAACTGGTGGCCCAATTAATCAGAATTGGAGGCAGAATGGCTTGACACATGCCTGCTTGGAAAAATACTTCACAAGAGAACCAACCAAACAAAGGATGAAAGTCCTTTGTATTAGATTCATACAAATTATAGATTTCCAGCTGGATTTTTTTAGTGTTTTTAGTAAGTAGTTGCCTGTAATGATGATTTTTTTTCTTTAGAGAAAATATCTCCTAATATTTTATGTTTAGTACTCTATCATAAGTGCCAGAACAGGGACTGCTTGGCACTTTATGCTTGCTTAGTAATGTTTTAAGAAATTGAAATGTTGTTGGGCCATGAGTTTTGATGCTTATGAAAGATCAATTTCTTTTTTTAATCTTACAGCAATCAATAATTAAATGCACCGTATTAACGTGATGAAAAACTATAACAACCACTATTTATTCATGATTTTCCTTACAAATTCAAGTTTTGATGATCTTTCATAAACGTCAAAACTCATGGCCCAACAACATTTCAATTTCTCAAAACATTACTAAGCAGGCATAAAGTGCCAAGCAGTCCCTGTTCTGGCACTTATGATAGAGTACTAAGCATAAAATATTAGGATATATTAAGAAATGCTTAGAAAAAATATTAAAAAAAGAAATGCTTATTCTGGAAACTTCTGGAAAAGAAAAAGTTGTTGAAAGTTTTATTTATTTTTAAGTGATAACAGTTAAAACATATTGGTTTAATTTTAATACTTTTTCTCAGATTAACATTCTGAGTTATTCCATTAAATTAACTCTATATAAAGTTTCACCTCCTCTAACTGTAGAGCCTCCAACCCAGCCTATACTGTATTGATATGGGAGTTCTAAGGCATATCACTACATCACTGTGGATTATATTTTTCATTCTGAGATTATTTACACTACTAGTGCCATTTTGCCCCATTATGCTTTAAGAAAAAACATGATCATACAAAAACATCATTGCTGTGTAAAACTGCCACTAGAAAAGACAGGTTCAGAATTTATAACAACCATGTTGTTTGAAGGAAAACAGAATTTTTTCACATATGCAGCTGTGATTGCATCAAACATGTTGCCTTAAAGTAAATCAGAAAAATCAGGGAAAGAAATTGATATTTACTATTTGAACAGGGATCCCATGCAACCTGGAAAATAGGGAAAACCTGGAATTCTGAGGGAATTTGAAAATGATTCCAAAAATCAGGGAAAACTCTCAGGGAAAATTGCCCTTTTTTGTAAAAATCAAGGGATACTAAATTTTGTTTTTTCAGATTTCAAACTTTTCTTTGCAATTACTGCCTGCCTAGAATTTGGCAGATCTTAACTTTCAGTTACATTACATTTTTCCATTATTCCCTCAAAAAGATGCAAAATTAAATTTAAAAAATTGCATGTCATTAAGTTCTTATTTAATTTCATCAGACAATTGTTGTAACATGGAACAATTAGGCACAATGGCTTGACACACACCTGCTTGGATAAATACTTCACAAGAGAACCAACCAAGCAATGGATCAAAGTCCTTTGTCTGTTGGCTCTCTTGGGACATATTTCTGTGAACAGGGGCCATTCCATCATTAAGCTTAGCTGCATTGTGTTATAGAAAAACTGAAACTAATCAACTGACAAATTTTTCCTTACATATGGCCCATCTCCGTGATAATGTATTTACAAATTCTGTATGGGTGGTATTTACAAAAGTTCCTGGAATTATGGTATGAAAAATAATGGCCACATTTAGTTGTTATTAATGAAAAGCAGGAAATTTTATAAAGACAAATTACTTAAAGAATTTACAAATGTGTGCTTTGGTGAGAAAATGTATTAATGGAATGAAATGTAACAATTCATTGCAGCATGATGGGGTCACAACTCTAGAAAAACTTTAAAAACCACCTGGAGAATCTGGAAAAGTCAGGAAATTATTTCATTGCTTTTGAATGGGAATCCTGTTGACCCACAAGGAAATTTCTAACCATGGAAATGGATAACTCAGAAAATGTGAAAATTATACTGCCCTCCTAATCCAAGACAGTGCAGTTTTCTGTGTAGCTTTTAACATGGAGACAGTTTCTGAAACCATTCCTTTGTCTAAAATAATGTTATTTGTAGATTTCTAGGGCTATTTATTAATGCATATGATATGATACAATCAAGCTGGACTTCCAAAAAAGTCCTTAAACTAAATAAATAATTGGTTAAATAAATAAAAATAATTGGATAAATTAAAATGTACCAATCCCACCCAATATAGATGAGTAAATGTTACTGTAGTGGGTCAAGATTGTGCTAATACAAGATTCTTTGCACAGGAGTTTGAAAATTTAGGGGTGAGCCCGGAATATCTCAAATGAATACTCTGGAAAGCCTAAAAAAGCTGCCTAATTAATTTTAATTGGGGTAACTTTATTTTAAGTACACCAGAATTGAATAATAATGAATCGCATTAGTGTATTATAGTCGTTTATTTTTGGTGGTGTAGTCAGCACAAAGATTCACCAAGCTTTCAAACTCCACTGGGAGCCTTTTTCAAGCAATTTTTGTCTACTATTGCCTTGAAAAAGCCTGCCAGTGGAGTGCGAAACTTGGCGAATC
Source organism: Macrothele yani (assembly GCA_039090855.1). Lineage (NCBI taxonomy): Eukaryota > Metazoa > Arthropoda > Arachnida > Araneae > Macrothelidae > Macrothele > Macrothele yani. The sequence continues at coordinate 45,382,811 of CM077006.1, forward strand.
TTTGTGCTAACTACACCACAAAAATAAATGGATTTATTACGCTATATGCGTTTCATTATCATTTAATTGGGGTATTGCCAAAAAAATAAATAAACATTTTTTTTATTATTTTTTAATGGGGAGGGACCTCCCACCCCTGGCACGAATGCTGCCGGCTTAAGAGGAGATCAGTGGCTCCTTGAAGAACAACTCAAGTTTTTTGAGTTTGTGAATAGTACCTCTATCCAATCCTTCATCAGAAGAATAAGAAGGAGGTCTCAAATAAAGGTAAGTAGTTGCATTATGAGATTAGAACTTTTTCAAAGAAGCTCGTAAGTTGGAAACTTTCAACCTCTTCTTAGGTCTTCATCACACCAAAGGAAGACTAAGATTTTTTCCAGATTCTAAATTTGAATGTGTGTTGTTATTTTTGTTGCCCGATTTTAGAATCGATCTCCAGATCATCAGGATGTAGAGTGGAGATTCCAAATGGCAAATCTTTGGGCTGAAAAGAATTTCCAGGCTTTCACAGTAATGAAAAGCCTGGAAATTGACCACTGGTCATTTCCAGGCTTTCCATTACCATGGCCAGTGGCCATCTTATATCCAGACCCAGTTCATTACTAGATGGCCATGTTGTTAGTGCTTTAATATCACAAGTGCAACAAACAAAATTCAATAAATTCTTCTATGTATATTTTGTAGTAATAGCTAGAAGTAAAATTGAGTATGTCATGAGGGCAAATGTTGTTTGTTTTAAATACTTTAATTGTTATGTTTTTTGGTGAATGCTTTCGATTGAAAATTCTGTGATATTAGGATTTTGTAGTAATTTTTTGACAAGATTGCCAGTTGTTTTTTTTATTCCCATATTTTTCTTAAAGTTCTAGTATTTTTTTAGGCATTCAAGGATGTGTTTTATAAAGCAATTCAGAAAGCAGAAGAATGTGAAGATATTGATAAAAGAGTAGAACTTTTGGTGGAAGCTATAACTCATTCTGTTTTTGTGTACACAAACAGAGGTCTGTTTGAAAAAGACAAGGTCGTCTTCACCACCCATATGCTATTTCAGGTAAATAAAAAACAGAAGAAAAGAATATTTTCTCAAAGTAAGTTTATAAAATATTTGTTACTTGCAAGAGCAGAATCATGAAATTATATTGCCTTAGTCATATTAAATGTATATAAATGGAAGATGTGCATTTCAGTCCTTTTAAATGATACTGTACTGTAAATGTATTTCAGCAGCTTTTTGCTTCCATATACCTCTCTATATTCAATCCCACTAAAAGGTTGAACACTTTTCTAACAAAATAGCATAATTTGTTTCATTAAAGTGCCTAAATATAACATGTATTTTTACCTGAAGTAACTATCAGTATTTGGTGTTTGTGATGTTGTATTCTAAACCTTAAAAATATTTCATGTATAACACACAATTTAGGTAAATAGAAAGCTTATACACTATCTACCAGCAAGTAAGTGGACACCCCCGCATTCGACGATATCTGCGGTCCTGATACACGTCACGGCCGCCGCTGTTAAACATCGTGTGGGAAACAACAACACAACCAGTCGCATGCAAGATGCCACGCAGTTCAGAGCTCTCTGATTTCGAGACAGGTGTAATCGTCGGGTGTCACAGAAATGGCCGATCCATATGTGACATATCCAGCGAGTTGAAGTACCCAAAATCGACAGTGGTCTACGTGATTGGCAAGTGGAAGATCAGAGGGGACTGTCGGAATGTGCCCCGACCCGGCAGACCCACAAAACTGGGAGTTAGAGACCGACGGGTGCTGGCCAGAGAAATTCGGAAGAACCATACCAAGTCGATGGGCCACATCCACGAGGAGTTTCAACAGGCATCCGGGAGTGTTCTTTCGATGAATACCATTTGTAAGGAAGCCCATCTGCTCGGTTATCATGGACGTGCTGCCGCCAACAAGCCTTTGATCACCAAGTCCAATAGCGCTGCTCGGCTAACGTGGTGCAAAAACGTCGACAGTGGACCGTTGAAACAGGTTCTCTGGAGCGACGAATCAAGGTTCACCCTCTACCGTTCAGATGGCAGGGTCTGGTTTTGGCGTCTTCCTGGAGAACGCCTCTTTCCGGAATGTATTGTGCTAACTGTGAAGTTCGGCGGCGGTGGAATTATGCTATGGGGGTGTTTCTCCTGGTATGGCACGGGACCCTTGGTCGCAATTCCTGGTAGACTCGACGCCGAGACCTACTGCACCATTTTGGATGACCATGCGCTTCCTACATTCTGGCAGTTTCACGGGGTGGACCCATGTTACTTTCAAGATGACAATGCCACCTGTCATGTTGCGAGGTCCATCATGGCTTGGTATGGTGACAATGGGGTTAATTGAATGGACTGGCCTGTGCAGAGCCCGGACCTCAACCCTATCGAGCACCTCTGGGACGAGTTGGAGCGTCGACTTAAGGGGTGTCCCCACCATCCAAAATCGGTGAAGGAACTGAGCTGTCTTCTCCAAGCCGAGTGGAAGAAAATACCGCTAGCCGTCGTACAAGGCCTGGTTGAGAGTATGCCGCGGAGGGTCGCAGCTGTAATCGCCGCTCGTGGAGGCTCCAGCAACTATTGAAGGTGAATAAACTTCGTTTTACCTTGCTGTCACAGGTGTCCAATTACTTGTTGGTAGGTAGTGTAATTGAAGCAATATGTAGTGGAAAGTCATATTTTGGAAGTGATATCAAATTCGTAAAAATAATTTATAATATTTTTCAGCAATAAATGCTCTGAAATGCCAAAAGTTATGGGATAGCAGTATGCAAATTTTTAACTGGCACTGCCATCATATAAAGGCTTTGACGCAACGCCACAATTTTTATCAGTTGCGAGGTGTCATCTCATGAGTCAGGTTGAACAACTGCCAGTAGGATTATGGCTAGTCAACGTGAATTATCGGAGTCTGAACGAGGCATGGTAGTGGGAGCCAGACAGGTGGGACATTCAATTTCCAAAGTTGTGCGAACATTCAACATTCCTCGATCAACAGGTTGAACAACTGCCAGTAGGATTATGGCAAGTCAACGTGAATTATCGGAGTCTGAACAAGGCATGGTAGTGGAAGCCAGACAGGTGGCACATTCAATCAATTTCTGAGGTTGTGTGAACATTCAACATTCCTCGATCAACAGTGCCACGTGTGTACCGAGAAGACCTCCTGGAAGGCATTACCACCCACCGTGGACAGCACAGTGACCAACCATGGGTGTTGAATGACCATACCCAGCGGCATCTGACCAGGATTGTCCATGCTAACAAGCAAACAATACTGGCTCAAATATCATCTTCATTCAATGCAGGCGGTACCAGAGACATATCCATCAGGTCAGTGCAACATAATTTAGCGTCCATGGGGTATGGCGAGCAGAAGACCCACCAGAGTGCTTGTGTTTAACACAATGACATCGGACACAGCATCTTGCGTGGGCTCGTGAACATGGTAATTGGACCCTGGAGGGCTGGCAACATGTAGTGTGGTCCGATTACAGGGTTCCTACTCAACCTGGAAAACAGGGAAAACCTGGAATTCTCAGGGAATTTGAAAATGGTTCCAAAAATCAAAGAAAACTCAGGGAAAATTATCCTTTTTTGAAAAAATCAGGGAAAACTCAGGGAAAATTACCTTTTTTTTAAAAAAAATCAATGGATACTTTATTTTGCCGAAAACACTTATTTTTTCAAGATTTCAAACTTTTGCTTGCAATTATTGCCTGCCTAGAATTTGGTAGATCTTACTTTCAGTTATATTAAGTATTTCTTTTATTCTCTAAAAAAAGATGCAAAAATGGATTTTTAAAATTTCCAGTTATTAAGCTTTTGTTCAATTTCTGCAGGCAATTGTTATAACATGGAACAATTAGGCACAATGGCTCCTGCTTGAAGAAACACTTCACAAGAGAACCAACTAAATGATGGATCCTTTGTCTGTTGGTTCTCTTGAAACATGTTTCTTTGAACAGAGCCATTCCACCATTAAGCTTAACTGCATTGTGTATAGAAAAACTGAAACTATTCAACTGACAGATTTTTTTCTTACATATGACTTGTTTCTATGGGAATGTATTTACAAATTCCGTGTGGGTAGTATTCACAAAAGTTCACGGAACTTTGGTACAGAAAATAATGTGCACAGTTAGTTGTTATTAATGAAAAGCAGGTAATATTTTATAAAGACAAATTACTTAAAGAATTTACAATTGTGTGCTTTGGTGAGAAAAATGAATGGAATGGAATGTAACAATTCTTTGCGACATGCCACTCTGGAAAGCTTTAAAAACCACCTGGAGAACCTGGAAAATTCAGGGAATTTTTTTATTACTTTTGAGTGGGAACCCTGGATTACTTAGACCAGTTGGTACAAGCTGATAATAGGGTTCAGGAATGGTACAGATCTCATGAGGCCATAGACCCAAGCTGTCAAAAAGGCACTAGTTGGTGGTGGTTCCATACATGTGTAGGGTGTCTTTACATGGCACAGTTTGGATCCTCTGGTCCTCATAAACACGTCATTAAATGGCCATTGCTTTGTTGCTCTGCTGGGTGCCCATTTGCAGCCCTTCATGGACTTCATGTACCCCAACAATGATGGGATTTTCCACATGGACAATGCACCATGTCATCAGGCCCAAGTTGTCCATAATTGGTTTGGGAAGCATTCTGGATAGTTCTGATGGATGGTGTGGCCACCACGTTCACCCGACATGAACCCAATAGAGCACTTATGGGACATGGTGGAAAGGTCCAGTTGCATCCAAGAACCTGCACCTACAAATACTAAGAAACTGTGGGCGGCTGTTCAGATGACATGGCTCAACATCTCTCCAGAAGTCTTCCGGCCACTTGTGGAATCAATGCCATGTCGAGTTACTGCACTTTGCCTTGTTAGAGGAAGTCTTATACGATACTAGGTATGTATCCCATGACTTTTGGCACTTCAGTGTACATGAACACTATTACAGGTACTCAGACATGAAATGATAAAGAATTAATGAGTAAGCAATTGTGTCTCATATTTAAATACACTCTGTCCTCCATGCATGCAAGTTCCATTTGCATGAATTTGAATATGCGAGAACTATCTTTAATTCTCTAAATCTGTTTTTACATGAACCCAAATTCAAATATATGCAAGTTAAGCATCGTGGTAAACATGCTTTTGTCATGTCTGCATATTATATGGTATCCCTGGCCATTTTGTTTCCTTCACAAGGAAGCATCTACATTTGATTCTTACAGTGCTTCATCACAGTTGCCAAGTTTCCTGTTTGCTGGTTGGTTCAGTCACCTATCAGTGGCTAGAGCCAATAGTATCTAACTGCACCTCATGTTTAGCAGAAATCAGCTCTGTTCACCACTGATTGATATTACATTTGTGGAGTTCTTGTAGCCACCATCAGCAATCATGAATGTGACAGAGGAGGCTTGGTTACATGCCTTATCATGTATTGAGTTTTCTAGGAACTGCATTCATGGACATGGAATGTTGATTAGAAGAAATGCCAATAATGCTGTAACCCCCATACACCTTATGTTGGGTGATATGAAGGGGAAAACATTTGGCTCAACATTTATGGTGGTTTTCAATCACTACAGTAGTTGTTTTCAAGCACAGCGGGTCCCATGGTTTGTACGCTCCTTGAAAACCTTGAAAAGTCCTTGAAAAGAAAAAGTTCATTTTCAAGTCCTTGAAAGTACTTGAAAAAGTTAATACTCCGTAATTAGTTCTTGAAAAAAAAAACATTTGTTTTTTAAGTAATGATGTGAAAGAGTGTGTATAAAATAATTGCTTATGCTAAAAAGTTATAGGAGATTTTTGTGTAGTTTAAGAAAAACGCACCAAGCTGATCAAATAGTGCCAAACTTGCGTTCAACTCAGGAGAGTGTATAGACAGCTGGTACCTTGGCTATGACATCACTACAGAGTAAAACATCAGCCATGGAACCAAAATAAATAGAATGATGTATGGGCTTCTGTTGACTGGGATTAGGGATGCATTCTTGCCGGAGGTGAATACGGAAATACTGTACCCTTTCAAAGTTTTCCACGTAGTAAAATGATTTTGGAAAACACTAAAACAGAGGGGCAGTTCAAAGTTAGTAAAATGAACCAACAGGGTGGCAGGGTGTAACAAGTAGATCATTGAAGGTGTGTTCATCCCAGCTAAGCTTAATGGTTTGAACTTGCTAAAATACCTACCTACTGACCAACTGACAGTGCACACATATGATGATTTAGTTTTAAAAAGTCCTTGAAAAGTGCTTGAATTTATTTTGCTTAGAAGAGTATGAACCTTGGGTCCTTTGGAGATAGGCAGCATCAAACTGAGCTCAGATTTGGATTAAGTCTATGGCACTCGTTCCCAAAGTTTTTTGGCCATGATTACATGGCCAAAAAAACTTCTTTCAAGTAAGGAAAATGTCTTTATGTACAGTATGTAACTCATGCATGAGTGTGTATATAATAATTTAATATTTAAGTTTTTCAGTAAAGTTAATTGTATTTTTATTATTTTTTAGAAATAATATTAATTGAAATTTAACTGCGTGAGTTATTTTATATCTTTTTTTCTCGTTTTCTTGGTTAGAAAATATAAAGTAGACAAATATTCAAGACCAACTTGTATTTGTCAGGATACCATTGTTTGGCTTTCTTAAATCATAAATAGTAATTGTTTGATCAATGAAACCAACTAAGAACTCTATAATATGTGAATTTTATAATTGTTAGAAGAAAAGAAAAATTGATAAATATGTTTTCATCTCATTTTGTAAAAACAAGAAATGAAAGTTATGTAGAGAAAGCAGGAGAGTAAAGCAGCCATAGGAATGTTGAATTTTGAAAAAACGTAGCTTTACATAACCTGTTAAACAGCTAATCCATTGCATATCTTTTGTTTGAGCAGCAATTAGGTAGCACAATCAAAAACTATTACATTTCGATAATCCCATGTACAATTTCCCATTAGAATATCTAATATTATTTTCATCTAAGTGTTTTTGATTCCATTAATTTTTTTTATTTCACTCTTTAGACTTTCCTGATGAACCATAGAAGTTAGAATGAATTGTTAAAATCACTGGATAGTATTTACAAAATGTATTCTACCTGCTTATGATAATATTTAAGAATAGCACTTCAAGATCATTAATGTGTTGAGCAGAAATTCCCCTTCTCTTATTGGGAAATTGTTGATTTTGATCACCAATGAAATCCTGTCAAGAAGTACTATTGTTAAAAAATATTGTATATTCAGTCCAGTGTAATTTTATAAAATGTTTATGTAGCTAATTAGAATCGCATTGTCTCTTCTGGCCTCATTTCTGTACCATCTGCCTTCTCCCCTCTGCCATTTCCTTCTCCAGTGTTTCCTTTCTGATTCACTTCCTGTCCACCAATTACATCTATCACCTTCTTTGCCAGTGATCCACCTCCTCATGCCCAGTTCCTTCCCTCCCAGTGTCCTTATTCTTACCTGATTGTCTGCTCTTCATCCACTTAACAATTCTCAGGTAGCTAATATTCACTGGCAGTTTTTTCACCAGTGTCTTTCAGTCCCTATTTTTCTCCGTCACAAGAACCTTATCCCTTCTCCCCTTTGCCCTCCTGTTCTTCCCCTGGTGATGTCTTCTGTACTTATCACTATTGCCCAATCCTTTTTCGCCTCCTTCATCTCATGTTTATATTGGCCCATAAGAATTGCTTGTTTACCCACAACCTTGAGGATCACCAATTTCTCATTGAGTCTTCTGCTTCCTTGCATCATGTGCCATTGATCTGCTCCTACTTCTTCATCTCTGGAATGGATTTTATCTATGAGTTTCAACTTACCCTCTCTACTGGTACTGCAGTCATCACCATACACAATGCTGAACATCAACTCACTAGCTGCTTCTATCTTTGTGTGTTTGCACCACTTCAAGCAGAGTATACCTTCAACTTGTCTACTCTACCCCCCTTTCATGCCACCTGGCCACTTCATGATCAGTGATTTTGGGTTGACACCAGCAGGGTGTTCTTGTAGGTGTGACCCTTGTCTTGACTCAACTCTCAAATTTCTTAGTCTGCAACTCTCTTTACCAATACTTCAAGAATTCTGACTCTGTACCACCCACCTGCTCTCCTGCTCACCCACTTCATCCTGTTCTCGGTTGACGAACAATTTCGCTGCAAGTTTATATATTGTTATCTCACTGTACACTGCATATTCATCATGTCCTGTCCTTTGTGTGTACTGTGTACCATTTGACTGCTCTTATGCATTGTTTGCAGTACCTTCTATTAAATATTTGAACATTTCTTAGTGAGTTTTCCTGATAATTGTCATGGAATCATTGTCACTCTACTTATGTACTCTTACGTTTCAGGCTACTGCGTTCAGGCTATGATGCTTTGATAGCATCCTCTTTTGTATATCACATGAGTCAAATGAAAACCTTAAAAGTGCAATAAAAAATTCAAAATACAGTGTCATTGTCCAGTATCTAGGCAATATTGTTATTAATGACTAAAATTTTTCTTACAGGTGGCAGCATGGTGCAGACAAGCTTAGTGATGTCACAGTAGTAGTGTAAAAGATGGCTGCCCCACTTGAGACATGCACCAAAGATGAGCACATTCTGTCATCTGTTTTTAGCACGTCTTTTGTAAAAAAAGATTGTGCTTATGTTATTGGTTTGTCCGTCCGTCCGTACCAACGATATCTCTGTAACTATTAGTCCGATTTGAAAAATTCTTTTTGCATTGGGAAGCTTGAAATATGCGAATGATGATCCTTCATTTTGTTTTGTTTTTTACGATGTACAATTTCGTCACTAGAGGGCGTAAATACAGATGATTTCGAATTCAAAAATACGTTTTATTCCCCATATTTGCTTCTAAACATACGATTGAAAAAATTATTTTATCTTTCTATTTCATTTATGTTGAAGAGTATTTTAGATATAGTTACTTTTTCAAATTACGCATAGATTTTCCGCTAGGGGGCGTAAAAGTAAATTACATTTTTCCCGATAACTCTTCTTCTAAAACTCTGATTTGAACATTTTTTTCTTCAGCGGATACATCTCCTGATGAGAAATCTTTTGCATATAATTTGAAATTTTTGGTAAAGAAAACTTTGGCTACCAGGGGGCGTAAGTGTTAATTTTTGCTTCTGATGTATTTGCCATAAAATCTGAGCTTCTAAAATAGCGATTGAAAAAATTCTTTCATGGACTAATACCACTCAATCAATAAACCTTTTCGGAATATTTTCTTCTTCAAATATTCCACAGTTTCTCCGCCAGGGGGCGCAGATGTATATCTTATTTTTGTCAGTATCTCTACTTCTAAGAGTCCGATTTGAAAAATTCCTTCTTTGTTGGATAGTGCTTTCAGTGCGATGTGTTTTTCATATAATTTCAAAATTTTTAAATAATTCATAGACTTTATGCTAGGGGGCGTAGAGGTAAATGGTGTTCCCTCCTATATCTCTGCTTCTAAATCTCCGATTTGAAAAATTCTTTCTGCACCAGATACAGCTCATGATGGGAAATCATTTACACATAATTTCTAATTTTTGTAAAAAATGGTTTGGCTACCAGGAGACGTAAATCTTAATTTCCGCTTCTGATGTATTTGAAGCAAAATATGAGCTTCTAAAATCTTGATTGAAAAAAAAAAAAGTCGTTTGTTGACCGTTACTACTCATGTCATCAATCTTTTAGGAACATTTTCTTCTTGAAATAATGCATGGTTTCTATGCCTGGGGCATAGATGTATATCTTATTTTTGTCAATATCTCTACTTCTAAGGGTCCAATTTGAAAAATTGCTTCTTTGTTGGATAGTGTTTCCAGTGTGACATGTTTTTCATATAATTTCAAAATTTTCAAATAATTCATAGACTTTATGTTAGGGGCATAAAGGTAAATTGCTTCCCCTATATCTCTGCCTCTAAATCTCCAATTTGAAAAATTCTTCCCTTAACGCATACAAGACCTGATGGAAAATATTTTTCACATAATTTCTAATGTTTGGTAAAGAATGGTTTGGCCACCAGGGTTCATAGGTGTTAATTTCTGCTTCTGATGTATTTGTAGCAAAATCTGGGCTCCTGAAAACTGGGCTAAATTTTTTTCTTGGACCGATACCGCTCATATGGATAAACCTTTTGAGAATACTTTCTGCCTAAAGTAATGCATGGTTTTCCCACCAATGTACGTAAAGTCACATCTTATTTTTGTCAATATCTCTGTTTCTAAGAGTCCGATTTGAAAAATTATTTCTGTGTTGGAGAGAGTTTCCGGAGCGAAATGTTTCTCATAAATTCATGTTTTTCTGAATGCACAAGTTTGCAACCAGAGGGCGTAAGCTCACGATTTCGTTTACAGCAATATCTGAGGGATTAAAAACCCGATTGAAAAACTTCTTTCTTCCGTCAGATACTAATTGTTTTCCATAGCGGTTCCATTGACTTCGAATAGCTTTGATAAATTTAATTTGTGTCAGAACAGATTCAAAAGATGTGCTTATTACACCCAAAAATTCGGTGTCATCTTTCTTGTTTGAGTAGTGAAGGTGTGAAACCTATTGAAATTCATCGCTGAATGAAGTTGCAGTATGGTGATGCATGTTTGTCACTCCAGCAAGTGTTCAAATAGACTCGGAAGTTCTGAAACAGTGTGAGTTCTGTGACAGATTCTACTCGACTGTGTCAGGCACATAAAGTAGTGACCAGAGTCCATTATAGCAGCTGAAAGCATTGTGGTGAGAAATCACCAAGTGACGGTGGATGAAATAACCACACTTTTGAGCATCAGTCATGGTTCAGCATACCATCTCATCCATGATGTGCTGCAGTTCAACAAAGTGTTTGCAAGGTGGGTGCCATGCCAGCTGACTCCAGAATTTAAGCAACGATGTGTTGATGCCTGTCAAGAACTTTTGTGGCACTTTGAAGCAGAAGGTGATGGCTTCCTACAGAGAATTGTTACTGGAGATGAAACCTGGGTTCACTATCATCAACCAGAAACCAAGATAGCGAGCAAGGAATTGCATCATCCCTTTTCACCAAAACCAAAGAAGTTCCACATGCAGCCAACTGCAGGGAAGGTTATGCTGACTCACTTTTCAGATGAGCGAGGCATAGTTTTGGAGCATTACATGCCCAGGGGAAATATGCAGATCTTATCAGGAATCATCTTCAACCTGCCATCAAATCCAAAAAATGTGGATTTCTGTGTATTGGTGTCATATTGCAACATGACAATGCTCGGCACCATACTGCATGTGCAACGGTTGCAACCATACAAGACCTGCATTGTGAGTGTCTTCCACATCTGCTGTATTCACCAGAACTTGGCCCAAGTGATTACCACATCCTTGTACCACTCAAAGAGGCAATGAGAGGAAAGATTTTCGGGTCCGATGAAGAGGCGAAGCGGGTGGTGTTTGAGTGGCTGCACATGCGGCCGAAAGATTTTTTTTTCCTACAGGAATCTATGCACTTTGTAAGTGCTGGAGGACTTGTATTGCACGAAATGGAGATTACATTGAAAAATCATACAGGTGTGTACCACTTTTGATCAATAAATTGTGAGAAAAAAATTATTTAAGATTTTCAGTTGACTCTCCCTTGTATATATACCACCTTTTTAATTGTACATAGATGACTTATCATCCTCATTTTATGGGTACTGCATACCCCCATTTTTATTGTTTGAGCTGTACCCAAGGAGGTTAGAATAAGATATCTGGAGATGCCTTTGCTAATGGAGCAGTACCACTTTGCGTGAAGCCTATAACTGCGAGCGATAGCCGTCAAAGTGTGGGAAAGCTGATAGGTTTCAATGCTATTGCAATGCATTTTGTGTTGGCCGCCGAATCACCTTCTTTTTTCACAAATGTTTCCAATTTCACATCGTAAATTGCTGCCGATGTGTGAGAAAATGCTGAATTCATAAAATTCTTAATTATTTTGAGACTGCTTCCCATTTTTATTTTAAATTGAAATGCACGAATGTTAGTGTGAATTCTAAACAAAACAAAATGTTAAAATTAAAAACTTCATTCGTATAAGAAGTATAATTCATTCCAGTTTGATATTAACACTGTTTCTGCAACCAAAAGCCACGCTATTATAAAATACACACAATTGAAATTACATAGGCATTTATGTTAACAACGTCAAATTCCCACAGTTTGTGGCTTCATGGTTAAGAGACTCAGGGCATCTCCAGAAGTATTATTCTAACCTCCTTGGCTGTACCATTTTTGGTTTTAAATAAAACGATTTGGAATCAGAATGAATGAAATAATTTCGACATAATAGAAAGAACTGAAAAGTATGGAAAACCATTTTAAGGATGTTATTTATTACCACACTTAAACAAATGTATTTAAATATTTGTGGTGCTCATAAAAATATATTTTATAAATAAAAAACCCTACTCACAGACTTACGTCAGATTAAAATAATTAAATTCTATTTTAACTTGAAGAGGTGTTGTTAAAGATCTAAAGACCAGAAATGCCTGAAAACAAAAAAGAACTCGGAAGATATTAAGAATAACTGAAAGCTCTTCGAGTTAAGGTAGAATTAAAATATTTTATAAATAGTATCACTTAGAAAAGTGATGCTGAGTAACAGTATGGATATAAATTTGAAAGTTATGATGCTTTTAAATTAGTTGCTTTTACAATCTTTAGTTAATTAATGTTACTTGTGAACATTTGTTAGTGACATTTATAAATAATCAGGTTATTGTAATTTCTAAAGATTGATTTATCTTTTGTTTAAATCCTTAAGATTTTGCGAATGCGGAATGAGATCTCAGCAGAGGAATTGGAATTCCTGCTATCTTGTCCTAGTGAACCAAACATTGACAGTCCAGTAGATTTTATCCCTTCACAATGCTGGTCAGGAATTAGGGTAAGTTACTGGTCAATAAGACTTTAACTAAGATTAATCATTTCTGAAAAGCAACATGCAACTCCCATAGTTGTGTAGCATATTATCTTTTTGAAGAAACCCTTATGTTCTCCTTTTTAACAGTGCATAGTAAAGAGTCAAGTCGCATTATTGTGACCACCTCCTACTTTTGACATCAATAGCGCATAGCCAATGAAAAAAGGCACATGTTGTGAGCTGGCTTGGAGGGTATATAAGGTGTGCTGTAGACATTCTGAAAACATATCACTTGTTGCTGTCATGGATAAAAGGAGCAATTTATCAAATTTTTAAAAAGGGATGATTATCGACTTTTGGGCCAAGGATGGCAGTATTTCTGAAACAGCACAGTTTGCAACCTGTTTGTGCGCTGCTGTGGTTAAAGTGTATCATGATTGGAGAAACGGCACTATTGCGAATAAGCGGTGTGGAAACTGTGGAGCACCACGTACCATTGATGTGAGAAGTGAATGTCGGCTGCGAAGGTGCGTGAGGGCCGATCGACATGCTACAGTGGAGCAACTCACTGGCCAAATGAACCAGGGGGCTACCGCAAGTGTGTCTAAAACAACAGTTCAGTGAACACTGCTGCATATGGGGCTTCGATGCAGACGGATGGTCACTGCACCTATACTAATGAAGGTGCCTCGGCAGAAAAGGCTCATATTTACATGGCAGTATCGGAATTCGACCTCTGCTGATTGGGGATTGCTTTCTCCAATGAGTCACATTTTCTGCTTCGTTATACGGATGGACGTTAGCGTATAAGGCGAGAAACATCTGAGAACAAATACTCTTCAACCATTGCTGGAAGAACACAAGCTGGTGGGGGCAGCGTTATGGTCTGGGGATGTTTTCATGGCATTCCCTGGGTCCACTCATTCCTGCAGGAGGCACTATGGACCAGATTCATTATGAATACATCATTGCAGACCACGTGCACCCATACATGCTGATTGTCTTCCCTGGGGCGGATTGGATCTTTCATCAATTAGAAATGTTGGAGAGTGGTTGAAAGAGCATGATGAAGACTTCAAAGTACTTCCCTGGCTCCTAATTCTCCAGACTTAAACCCAATTAAGCATCTGTGGGACCACCTCAATCGTGTTGTTCACTCTATGGGTCCTCCACCATGCACCTTCCATCAGCTGTCAGATGCACTGCAGTCAGCATGGCTCCACATACCTGTGAACACCTTCCAGCACCTTATTAAGTCACTCTCAACCCGTCTAGCTGCTGCCCGCGCTGCACACGGTGGATAATCTGGATATTAGCTGGTGGTCACAATGTGACTCGACCATGTATTACTGAGCAGTATCTTTTTCTTTAATTAAGGCATGAGATCTTATGTCATTGTAGTTATCTACAGTGTACTCTGTATTCTCATGGTGGAGGTATTAACCCTCCTCCCTCCCCTCAAGAAACAAAAAATATTAAAAGAATGGACAGCAACATGTAACTGAAATAATGGTTTAAAAACAAAATCACGCTTAAGTCATGTAAAAATGTATTAATATATGTCACATGGGAGCTTTTGAAGTATATCTACTTCAACTAGAGTTGGGATGGAAATGACTAGACTGTTTGCCAGATATTTGCCTATCGATTCCTTTAAATGATTGCCAGATTCATAAATGTTATATTTGTTGTGGAAGAGAACTGATTTTCAGATCGTGTGGGTGATATGTGGATATTCCAAATTGCAGTTATTGGAAATAGATAAATTCCCAAGCTTTCACAGTAGCAAACATCATATGAACCTGAAAATGGAGCAATTTGCTTTGAATCCTACCAACAGAGTTTGGCAGATGTCTCTATATGGTAGTTTTTTCATATTATAATTTTAACTCTACATTAATGCATTTGGTCAGACTTGAATAAGTAAAAGGAAATGAAAGAAGTATATTTCATTTTTTTTTTCATTTTAGTTGTCGCATACAAACAAATTAAGAAGAAGGTAGTGTAGAACACGCTAAGTTAGAACGTAAACCAATCGTAGTCACACTGATGAAGGCCATAGTAATGGCTGAAATATATTTGCTTTAAACTTTTTTATACGTAACTTAGCGTGTTCTACACTACCTTCTTCTTAATTTGTTTGTTAGTTACATGCATTGCCTACCACGCATTTAAGTTGCATACAAATTACATAGATTGGGAGAAGGTGATTATGGAGCACATGAGCAACAACAGGGATGAAAAGAGGGAAAAGGCCATATGGGCCTAACTAGCCCTCTTCTCTCAAAACAATAATCCTGGAAACAAACATCAAGTCAAGCAGACATACAAGTGATTGGCAGCGCTGAGAGATAGTCATCATTATAATTTCAAATTAACTGCCAAAGCATCTCCATCCGATATTATTTTGTCTACACAGTGCATCAGAGAATTTTTAAGACTGGCGCTAGATTTCAGCCTACAGTGGCGTCACCAGTGTAATCGCGAATGCGTTGTAAACCGTGACCATCTGCTTACTTTCTGCCAAAAGTACTGCGCAGTTGTTAAAGTAACTCAAACGAAACGGGCGTTCATTAGAGAAGTAACATTTTTTTCATGTTGAATTATTAAGATGGAATAAAGGGCTGTTATTACATCTAACGTAAAACTTGGTAAAAGTGCCTCGGAAACGTACCAAATGATGAAATAAGTTTATGGTTAGTTTTGTTTAAGTAGATAAAATGTTTTCCTGTGGCACAAACGTTTTTCGGACGGAAAAGAGACGCTAGAAGATGAAAAGCATACCTGAAGACCAAGTTCATCCAGAACACCTGAGATTATTGAAAAAGTGCGTGATTTCGTGGCAAACAATCGATGTGCGTCACTAAGAATGATGGAAGAGTCTTTAAACATCAACAAAGAAACGATTCGAACCATCCTGCATGAAGATTTCAGCAAAACAAAAGTCTGTGCTAAATTTGTTCCACACAGGTTAACCAAGGAACAAAAATCAAGGAGAATTGTACATTGCAGAGACATCATTTCAGCCACTGAAAATGATCCAAACTTCTTAAAATCGATTGTTACAGGTGATGAAACATGGTGTTTTCAATATGATCCTAAGACAAAGCGACAAAGTGCGGAATGGAAGTCAATAAACTCGCCACAAGCCAAAAAAACAAGAAAGGTTCCATCGAATATCAAAACAATGCTCATTACATTCTTCGACAGTAAGGGTATTATTATCCACAAAGAATTTGTTCCAAGTTGACAAACAATTACTGGTGAGTTTTATTTAAATGTTTTGAGGCTTTTGATGAGCAGAATTCTTCGCATTCGTCCAGAATATCGAGATGAAAACAGTTGGTGTTTGTTGCACGATAATGCACCCAGTCACACCTCACTTCTTGTTCGTGGATTTTTGGCAAAAAATAACGTCTGTGTGTTGAATGATCCACCGTATTCGCCTGTTTTAGCACCCTGCGACTTTCCTTTGTTCCCAAAACTTAAAAGGGTGTTATTTTGATGATATTTCGACCACACAAACAGCTTCGACGCGTGCTTTGGAGGCAATTCCGCAAAGTGAACAAGAACAGGCATTCGAATCATTATTAAATCGCTGTAATAAGTGTATTGAAGCCGGAGGGACTTATTTTGAATAACAAACCAAAACAAATTATAATTTCTTGTTTCTATTTCATTTTACAGACCCAGTCTTAAAATTTATTTGACGCACTGTGTATATTAGAAATGTTAGTTAAAACAGTACCAGATTAGTAAAACGTTTGAGTGGTTATGTTCAGCATTAAAATTGCCTGTAATATCAAACATTAGTTTGTTTAGTGATTCAAGGGTTACAGTAACTATTATTGATATATAATATTAAATTTAAGAGCTTGTAATCACAGTGACTGTTCCAGTTTAATTATGAAATAGCTGCTACCTTAGTAGAAAAAGGAATAAAAAATTACAATGAGACTGATCGTAACAAATATTGTTTCAGGTTTTTTTTTTAAATAAACAAATGTTATTTAGGCTTGTTAAATCATCAGGCAAAGTATTCAAAAAAGGTTGGTCCGGCATAATTAATATGTGTTCAAGAACGTTCTGTTTGTACAAACACGGGCATTAGTTTAGTTTTATTTCTAGTAGAATGTTGATGAGTGTGAAAATTTAGTGAAATTACAATAAAGATTGTTTTTTATTCTCTTAAACATTAATATTCCTAAGTTATAATCATATAATTGTTAGGCGATTAAATTATTAGATGCAGGCCTAATATTCTTCTTATCAGTAAAATTTTGAACTATACTACACATACAGTTATTTGTTGTATTGAGAATATTAAACATTTTATTGTGTTTTTATAACAGGAGCCTGAATAAAATCCAAAGTGCAAAACTTTATTGATCTTTTATTTTTTCAATCAGTTTTTATATTAATTTTGAGTGTGCACAATTGTGAAGTGATGAAGTGAAACATTTTTTTTTTCTAGTTGGTATGTTGTATTTACCGAATGCCTATAACACAGAGCAGGAATTCGATTTTTAGTGCAGCAAGGTTATGATAGGAGGCAGGCTTTAGAACCAGCAAAAAGAAAAATTATGCAAACCCTTAGTCATTAAATATTCAAACAACTTAACATGAACACAACAAACATTTATTACAATATAAGTTATTTACAATATGAAGCTCCAATCTAATACCACAGATAAATAACATCAGCTGTTAAAGATAATCACATATTTTTTATGGCCTAGACCAGACTTGTCGTTCACAACAGGTTGTCGCTGATAACCAAACCTGCTCCAGAACTAGTTCCATCCTTTTTACCGACATCTCAAATTCAGTTCAATTGCGATAGTGTACGTACTAGTTCTCATTATACATTCTTACAAAAATTAAATGCAGTTACATTATGGAATGTCCAATTATCCACCATCAGTTCATGCTCTGTGCTTGAACATAAGTGTCACCTGCATGAAACATGTAATTCTTACCCTTGTCAGGGCCTGATTAATTTGATTACTGGGAGAAGTTCTGCTGGCTCAGTAGCAATCTGCATGCCCTTTCTGGTCATGCCTGTGGAGGAAGAGAAAGTGGTGCTCTTGTTGATGACTTCAACAGCCATGCTTGCTTCTCTCTGAGATGCTACTCTTCACAGGGAGAAGACCAGGAGCTCCTGGGATGCTCCATTCTGTTGGCTTCAGACCACTGACCTGAGTCCTGTCTGTTTCTTCTTGTCACTGGCATTACTCATGCTTTGTCAGTGACATAGAGGAAGTCAGGTTACACACTTTCTTTGGTACTCTCACTATCATCTGGATTTAAGGTCACTCACTGCTAGCTCGATCACCATAGCTTTAATGCTTTCCTTGTACACTGGTAATTTGTACTTTCCTTGGAGTCTGATAGCGCAGTTAATTATGGTACTGCTGTTTTCTTTATATTTGCGATGGCAGCATTTCGGGCAGGTCCGTGTAGGTTCTTGCTGCTAATTAATGTTCATACCCTCTTTTCTGGAGCTGGCACCCATTTGGCTTCGACTTATAAGGGAGATCTTGTACTAAAAAACAGTGTTAGTCCTGCAATGAATATAGGGTAAGTAAAAATGTATTTCACACATTATTTTGCTTACAAAATTAAAGACTTACATATGTTTTCTTGTTTCCAGAGACATCAGCAAAACTCTGTTTCTTTTGTCCTTTTTCTATTTTTCCTCTCACAAACTTGTAAATAAGTACCTTGCTGTTGCATAAAGACATGTGGTCTTCAAGAATGTCTCTACTAGAGGAGAAGTGATATGACATGTCCTTGTCAGGCATGTCAACTTGCCCTTGTCAGGCACTGTCTCTACTAGAGGAGAAGTGATGCGACATTTGCCCTTATCAGGCATGTTGACTTTTTGAATTATACTACAACATTTTTGACATGACCTATACTTGAATTCCCCTGCCCACTACTTTACTGTACTTATATGAAGGGAAATCCTCCCCTAGTGTTTCCCCCTTATCTTCATTGATGTCCTTTGGCTCCAACCTCTTCTTATGTGGATACTTTATCCAGTTGTGTGCCAACAGGGGGGGGGGGGGTGTCCAATGGGTCCAGACCCACCCCAATCATAATAATGACTTCAAAGTTGAAGGTGTATATCATTAAGTGTTGGACAAAATGAGAGAAAAAACAACCAAAGAAATTTACTTTTGTTCTGTTAAAAATTCTCATTTTATTATTACACTTCTTTGTGAATATGAAAATTACCACCCGAAATGGTTACCCAAATACTAATCGAAGTGCATGAGTGGACAGTTTAATTTGTAAGCAAAATGCTTAGTGAGTGTTACATAAAATGCTTAGTGAGTGGTCCCAAAAGATTATCCAGAAATTTTCAAGTCTTTATCTCAAACTGTCCGTGTGTTAGATATTCATCAAAGACATAGATTGGACAAATGGAATACACGCAAAGTGTGACAGTTACATCTTGTTCTTAAAAGCTATCCAGAAAATTTGATGTCTGTTTCAAACAGTTCCTATAAGCTGAGTTATTTTTTAACAAGTTAGTAAAATCATGCAATGCATTGATTATGATACGCTTTCCAACATGCCGGAAATCATTACTTAAGTTATGAAGATAATGACTGTGAAATAAATATCGCTCCTGTGTCCTGACCTTTGCCCCCATTTCGATGATATTAAACAGAACCGATTCAGTATACCTCCAGTACAATATGATAAAGATTTGTAGTAATAGAAGCGTTTTCAGTCAAGTTATGAGGATAATGGCTGTGGAATAAATCTTGCTCCTGTGTCCTGACCTTCGACTCCATTTCGATGATATTCAACAGAGCCGGTTCAGTGTACCTTTGGAACAACATGATAAAGTTTTGTTGCAATCGAAGCATTTTTACGTAAGTTATGACACATAAGGCCAATGAAATGGATCCCCACTCCTATGTCGTGACCTTTGACCCCATTTCGCCCATTTTCAATAAGGTTTGTCCCCAGGTGGTCCCCTACCACATACTAAAATTTCATCAAAATTGAACCATTTTTACGCAAGTTATGAACTATAAGGGCAATGGAATGGATCCTACTCTTATGTCATGACCTTTGACCCATTTCGTCCATTTTCAATAGGGTTTGTTCCCAGATGGTCACCTACCACATACTAAAATTTCATCAAAAACGAACCATTTTTACGTGAGTTATCGTGCGGATGGATAGACAGACAAAGCTGGAGCATATACGCTTTTTCATCCTATGGAAGCATAAAAAAACAGGTGAACAAACTGGCCGATGGACAAAAACATGCTAACATGGTGTTTGGTGTGAGAGTAACTTGTTGTTTCTAAAAGTCATAAAGGGTTCTGGAAATCTCCATGTAAAATGGTTGTGTGTGTGTGTACGTGCATTCACACATGTCTATACTAATATCAAAAAGACGATATTTTCTGAACTTCCCCTCTTCAAAACCCTGAATGTGCCCCTGCTTTTAGGACATACACACACAAATGAACATAATTAGGAAATTTAAAACTGGTCTCTAGGCATAAAAAGACATGTATTTTTATGTAAAAAAACTGAATAAAACCAAGCTTATGACTCATTATTACCTATAAGGATGTAAAAAAACATTCTTAATAAGTTTTTAAGTAAAAGCATGTCAAATCAAAATTAATTACACAAATAATCTCATAAGGATATGACATAATTCACCTTCTTGAACTATTCATTTTCCAACATTTTTAGCATGTTACTTCCTTCAACTTCTTATAACTGTTCCTTCAGGTTGGATCAAGAGCTCCTATGTATAGATAGGAATGGAGCTTAAACTCTTGTTTAAAATAATTGGAGTCTAGATAGGCAAAAAATCGTAAATCTTTTGAAGTTAGTGATGCATAATACACTAGGAAATATTTAAATGCAATGCTAGTAGTGATAAATTTACTAATTAGATAAGCAAATTTATCATTATTAATGCTGTATATAATTTTGTCGATTATTATTTGTTTGTTTTTTATGAAGCAAAAATCTAATGAAATGTTTTTTGCCTGTAAGCTTAAAGTTAGGGCTCCTATTTAAACAGTGGCAATTTTTTTGCTTCCAAGTTTATAGTCTGTAAACGGCCACTGCATTATATTAAATAATAGTGATCCATTAAACTCATTAATTAAAACTAAATGGAAATGAAATATAAAAATGCTTGCTCAGAATCAGGCTTTTAAATTTTTTTGTAATTTTTTAGTGGAGTATATGTATTTTTTAACATTTAAATTTATTTAACTTTTGCATGTCAATTTTACTTACAAAAATATCCGAAAAAAATTGTGTGAAATGTTAACTAATTATTAAACTATAACAATCTTAGAGACTCTCAGCGTTGGATGAATTCCACAACCTTGAGAGAGATATTGAAGCAGCACCCAAGAGGTGGAGAAAGTTTGTTGAGTCTGAATGTCCTGAGGGAGAATCTCTTCCTCAAGAATGGAAAGGGAAAAACTCCTTCCAGAAACTTTGCATTGTGCGGTGTTTAAGACCAGATAGAATCACTTATGCCATCAGGTAAACTTTCCTGTTATCACAATGTATTTTAGATTTGTATTAATTTCATTAAATGTTTTTCAGAGATCTTTCTCATATTTTTATTCATGCACAATAATAAAAATGCGTAAAGATGTATTTATTCATGTTACTATCCTGTCCATTTGCATGTTTGTGGACACATCTCTACTGGTACAAACCAGACCAGAAAAGTTATTTTTTAGATGCCGTACATTTTTTTTTGCTTCACCCGTCTCTTTTTTGATTCATTGACTTAACTTGTAGATATGATATCCGCTGTGTAAAAATTGGATTGAAAAAAAAAATAGCTTTATAATGTATGAAAAACAAGAATGCCAGAATTTTCTGGCCATGTGTTGATATGTTTTTGCTTTTAGGAGTCAGATTGAAAAATCCTTTTTTGCTTCAGAAGCATGGCCATGGGGATTTTATGCTTTGCCTGTATGGATGTGAAAATGTAGTAGTAGGATTCAAAATATATTTTTTTGTATTGGATAAATGACAGTCAATTCAACAAAAAAAAATTCCACTGTATCAAATGTTTTCTTCCATCCCATGCAAAAAGAATATTTTTTTTTTTTTTTTTTTTTTTGATTTCAGGTTGACTCGTGTTTCCACCATGCTATGTACTTTTTTTTAAACATGACAATCCGTTTTTTGGTGTAAATATGACAAGGATGGTAAGTCAGATAATATCCGAAAACTTGAAAATTTGTAGTGGTTAGCATACCCGGGTGCTATCTGGGAGACGCAGGTTCGATTCCCACTCCAGGATGACGAAATTTTCAAGTTTTCAGATATTATCTGACTTACCATCCTTGTCATATATACATACCAAAAAACGGATTGTCATCTTCAAAATTTGTATTGTATAGCGTAATCCCGTATTCCATTCATTATTTATCTGCTTCTCCGGGCAATCATGGGATAAGATTCTTAACCTCCAGATTCGCTAAAAATGAATGCTGGTTGCTTCTTCTAGCGCATCCTGTGATGGTTATATTCAAATTAATCGGAAACGAGACTTGGTCATTCTGGGTGGTGTAGTGGTAAACATACCTGGGTGCTATCTGGGAGACGCGGGTTTGATTCCTGCTCCAGGACGATAAAATTTTCAAGTTTTTGGATATTATCTGATTTACCATCCTTGTCATATTTACACCAAAAAACGGATTGTGGTCTTCAAAATTTGTATTGTATGGTGTATTCCCGTATTCCATTCAGGATATGTTCTTTTGTTTAAAATTGATTGTTCAAGTTTACTATTCTTGGTTTAGTTTTTAAACTGCAAATAAAAATATCACTTAAATTTTTGTTATAATTTTGAATCATTAATTTTTGTGTTTTCCATTTTCCTCTCTTTAAAGGACGTTTATCGAAGAAAAGTTGGGAAACGAATTTGTGGTTAGCCAAGGATTTGACTTAGCGCAAGCTTTGGCAGAATCAGATAAATTAAGACCCATTTTCTTCATTTTGTCACCTAGTATTGATCCTCTTGGGGATCTGGAAGTTTTCGGGAAAAAAGAGGATTTTCCAGTTCCCATGAAAATTTTCATAATGTTTCTCTGGGGCAAGGACAAGAAGTTGTTGCAGAAAGTGCCATTGATGTTGGCTCTGCCCAAGGACATTGGGTCATACTACAGGTAAATAAATCGATAAGGTTTATGCTTTGATGATAAATTTGGTATGTTTTTATTGTGATATGTTTATCATTCTTAGTTATATATAAGTGAAACTTGTAATATAATCTGACTCATGTTCATGATGGCCAACTTTTGCATTCATGCTAGATTTTTAATTATGAAATTTACAGAAATTAACATTGTAAGACTTTCAGCTGAGGACTATCCTTGACCACATTGAAGTTTGAGGGCTGCCCCAGTGGCCAAGTGATATGAGACGTTGGCTTTTAATCATTCATGTGAGATGGGTCCCAGTTTGAATCCTGGGTGAGGCTTAGATGAGTTTGTCTTGCAGCCCTGCCTCTCTACCATCACTGGAACTAGTAAATCAAAATTAGGGACAGGTAACAGCTTACATATAGCTCATTCAGTTTTTCACCCCCAAAACAAAAGGGGGTGATGGGGGTTGAGTAATAATTCCAGAGTACATGTTTTTTGACATTTTCTTGCATGTTGCTAGAAGTTTCCAAATGTTGATGTTTTAAAGCAAGTTCAGAAGTTGGAATTTTGGGAAATATTTTTTCAATAGCAGATTGGTGCTTTCTTTAACATATATTTAACATTGTTCCCTAATTTGACATGGAATAGGTACTGCCTAAGATAAGAATTGAGGGAAAGGTAGGGGAGATTTTTTTTTATAAACATCTCTCCTTTATTCTGTGTTATTTCAGAATTAATGGAATGGGTTGTTGAAAATTTGTGAACTGGCTGAAGGCAAATTGCTCCATTCAGTTATTTGTTATTACATTATTGAAAAAGTTTTAAAAATTTTCTCAGCTCTAAATAACTGTAATTCCGATTCTATTTTTACTGTTTCGTTAATATAGAAATCAATTTCAAAAGAAAAGTAACGAATACGACTTTGCAGATCTGACAACCTCTTACAATTGGCCACCTATTTCTAGGTTGAAAAAGACTGGTTATCAGTCGAAAGCTTCCTTACGTAAAAAATTTTACATAACATAAATGAGTTTTAGAAGTTTTATTACTTGTTTTTAAGAGTCAAAGTGAGAATGTTCCATACATGAGGTTCTAACATTGTATCTGCCTTGCCCTGATGTCTTTATATCATTTGTCATTTCTTCTTCCATGGTGACTGATTTCAATAATTTTTTTTTCTGAATCATTAAAATTGTGAAAACAAACCAAGAATTTTCCTCATGTGTATCTGCAAGGTATTCTGTTACTATACATTTGTTAAATTGCATATCTTTGGTAGCATGGGCATGTTTAGAAGAGGGGGAAGGGTCCAAGGGTCCATGCCTCCTGAAAGTGTTTAATTTTTTCATGTTTTTGGTTAAAATGCGACTTATGTTAGAAAAATGTGCTTTAATCTGGTAAAAATTCATCAACTTACATTAGAAAACATGCTTTAATTTTTTCATCCATTTTTCATTAACTTTCATTTTGTTCTGGTAGATTTCAAAAATTTCCACTTTTCGTTCCACTCTCTGAAAATAAATTCTATACAGGCCCCTGTTTGGCAGCTATTTTGTTTTAGGTAATGATGCAAACACTAATGGTGCACATACAGTAGCTCTGTATTCAAATTACGGGGAATATATGGCTCCAGTGGTTCTTTAAATTGCCATCGCCTGTTGTTGGAATGTATATATGCATCCACCTGTTCTCATTTGTTTTGGTGTGATCAGTGTATAACTTTCCCTTCTAAAGGCATATGTAAATGAAATGTTGTTTCTTTGCTTCATAAAATATGTGAAATGCACAAGGTATTTTATTTACATTATAGTTTAGATGTGATTTTTTTCTCTAATCAGAACATTCACTTAGTAAAGTCATGGCTACCAACTTTAGAAAAGAAATTGGAGCTACTTGATGATAGCACACATGAAGATTTCCGCTTGTTTATCAGTGCCAAGCCTCCTGAATCTGTTGAGCTGCATATTATCCCACAGGGAATTTTGGAGTCATCAGTAAAAGTGACCAATGAGCCTCCAAAAGGAATGATGGCTAATTTGCATAAAGCTTTCGA
This sequence comes from Macrothele yani, assembly GCA_039090855.1. Taxonomy (NCBI): domain Eukaryota; kingdom Metazoa; phylum Arthropoda; class Arachnida; order Araneae; family Macrothelidae; genus Macrothele; species Macrothele yani. The sequence goes on from CM077006.1 coordinate 45,407,926, forward strand.
TAATTTCTCTCAGGTTGGTGCAATGAACTTATCAGAACGTAAATTTTAAAAATGCATGCTGTAAAGGTGAACTTGTTTATATAACTGAAGTGTAAGGTGTGTTGCATAAATGTATTCAAAAATGATTGTGCAAACTTTCTGTGCATCTCTGTTCAGCAAGCAATAATGTCATTCTGTGTTTCTTATAATATTTTCAATCTTTGGCATGTAGTCTACTGTTTTTTCAAGCGACTCTGGGGTAGCAAATTTAATACCTTTTTTTTTTATGTATTTCACCAGGAAATCGTTTTCATAAATGTTTTGTTTTATCAATGTATTTTTAGATATATTTTGTTATGAGTTTGTAGCTCTGGTTTTTGCTTAAAATATTTTCGACTTTCAGAAAGGTTCTACACACACAAACGCACGCGCATGTTATGGGGGATAGGATATTTATCATCAGAGAGTGGCATTTATGAGACATTAAGGGATACCTAAAGCCCTCAAGGCACTTTTCTTTTGAGCACCTCTTCTTTAGTCATATTTCGGTATCATCTTGGTGTTGCATTTACATAACACTGAATGCTCGTTTTTTGGCGATTGTTTGGGGTGAGATAAAAGAGCATGTAACGAAAGTCTTTTTGCTTTGCTTTGCTTTCTTCATTGTGAGGAAGCAGCTGTTAAATCTTTGAAGTCAGGAGTTATGCTGGCATTGTGCTGTCTGAGGAATGCAGAACAGGTGGAGTGGGTCTGTGTGTGTGGAGAGCGATGCCATAAGTTGAACTGTCATTTCCTTCTTTTTGCCGACGGTTGTTTCTACCAAAGAGAGGCACATAGGCTGAGTTTGGCTACTACTTATCGAACTCTCATGCTCGTTTTTCCTGCCAATAATTGTGTCTACCAAGGAGAGGCGCATAGGCCAGTTTGACTACAACTTATCGAACTCTAATTTTAATTTTTCTTGCCGATAATTGTGTCTACCAAGGAGAGGCGCATAGGCCAGTTTGACTACAACTTATCGAACTCTAATTTTTATTTTTCCTGCTGCTAATTGTGTCTGCCAAGCGGAGGCGCATAAGCAGAGTTGACTGCTACTTTCTAAACAGTCACTTTCATATTTTCCTGCTGATAATTGCTTCTACCAATGCACATAGGCCAAGCATGGTTACTAATTGCTGAACTGTCATTTTCATCTGTCCTTCTTGACGTGGTGTCTGCCGAGGAGTGCTTTGTGGAATTACTTATCAGCTGAGTGTCGACAATTGTGTCTACCAAGGAGAGGTGCGTAGGCCGAGTTGACTGCTACTTCCTGAACTGTCATTCTGATATTTTCCTGCTGACAATTGTGTCACCAAAGTGCATAGGCCAAGTATGACTACTAATTCCTGAACTGTCGTTTTCGTCTGCCCTTGCTGACATGGTATCTGCCGAGGAGTACTTCATGGGATTACTTGTCCGCTGAGTGTGATGAGGTGACAGCTCCTTTCTACAGTATTATGGCTGTTTCAATTCGATGGAGAATTATAATTATGAATTTTTCTGTCCTGTGCAAAGCTTCGTGCTTTAAAGGTAAATGTTCTCATCTAAAGTTAATGTTGGAAGTTACACAGTTGAGCTCAAAATTTGTATTTGTTAAGAGTTTTTGTGCACTGTCAGTAATTTTAACATGCATGTCAACTTAGCTTTAGACAGTCCTCCCTACAGGGTTTGGGCTGGGTGTGAAGAGTTAGGCAGTGGACCGTCGCATCACACACACACACACACACACACACACACACACACACAGCTGCTCCTTTCTGGCATTGCATGGCTTTTTAAAACTGTTTTCCCGTAAAAAACAAATGTGCAAAATCTCAAAGTGGAAAAAAACAGCTGAAAAATCAGCACTATTTTCTGGCATTTAATCATGGAATCATTCCTAAGCAATATAACAGGTAGCTCCTTCAAAATATTTGGCTATTCTTTTGCAATGCAAGATTCCCACTTTTTCTGAAAGAAACTTCCATTTATTTCACTTCATCAAGTCATTCCTGCCCCATTCATTGTCTTACTAGCAATTTTCTCTTGGAAGTTTGGAGGAATATTACATTAAACAAAGCCCACCCATTGCTTTCCATGATTATTCAAAATCTCTTTTCCCTTCTACTCTCAGTTTCTCTCTGCTCTCTCTCTCTAGGTAGAACAGAACATGTATTCTCGAAATGTACAGCAAATTTTAATTGTTATAAAAATATTTACAAAAATCTGCACATTCATTACTAAAATTTTGCAAGAATAAATACAAATACGTAATATCTAAGGTATTGTTTACCTGATATTGTCAAAGTATTTCGCACATTGTTGCTCTGTGAAGCACGTGCTCCCGGCCCGCGTGGTCTTTTACGCTACGGGTTTTTGGTTAGTTATATTTTATTTTATTTTAATTTTTTAGAAATAAAACAATTAGGTTATATATTTTCAGTTCTACATTCATACAGTAAAACTTTTTAAATTTACTATTAATTAAAAGATTTTAGTAGAAAGAGTTATACTCATCGGGGCAGGAGACGTCTCGCTAGGGGTTCGTCATCACCATGTTACGGCGAGCGCTTTTGGTAATTTCATTCTACCATTGTCGAGCCTCTACTTTTACACGAGGGTTCCTCACATTTGTGTAGTCCTGGAGTTGCATGTCGGGAATCGAAGGGAAGGTTTACGGCCATGTATGTGTTACGTGATTTGTTTCACATGTGTCGCCATCTATTGGATGAGTTGGTAGGTATCAGTCATAAGTATAATTCATTTTTCATTTTTGTGTTGATATTTTTGGGCTATTATTATTTGTTTGTAGAAACAGGTGTATTATTTTTAGTCCTTTATTTAATGGTGTGATTTTTTGTAATGTTCTTTTTTGTCTTTTTTTATTAGTGATTTCCAGGCTGTGTCTAGTGTGGTGGGGTCTTGTAAGTTACATATTTTATGTTTTTTGTTCAATTATAACGCTTTCAGAAATCCATAATTCTTTAACATTTGTGTGGGTGGTTAGTAATTTAATATTTTCAAAATCAAGATATTGTTTATGTTTAATGCAGTGTTGAATAAGTGCAGCTTTTTCTTCTTTTTTGTTCCAGTTCTTTATATGTTGATGTAATCTTTTTATTAATCAATTTTTTGTGCTGCCAATGTAAGAAATGTGGTCCACAGAACTCTCTGAAACAATAGAAATTTCATATATGCCTGCTGATTGTAGTATACTATTGTTATATTTTTTCTATATAATAAAGTCACCAATATTCTGAACAGAATGACCAAAAATAATGTTGTGTTTCTTCAATAATCTTAAAAATTTTCACTTAGTCCTCTAATAAAAGGGAAAGAACCTGAAAATTTGTATTTCTTTTTTGGGATGTTTTGACTAGAGTAAGACTCTTAATTTCTTTTTGTATTCAAAGATCAGCTTTTTAACAATTTTTGTGTCATATCCATATTGTTTGGTTGTGTTAATAACCCATTGGATTTCTTCTCTGTATTTTCTATTTGAGGAATGCGTGAAGGCTCGTTTTACCCAATTCCTAATACCATTTACTTTATGATTTTTTGGGTGTTCAGATTGATATGGGATCATTTATAGGTACATAGGTTGGTTTTCTAAAAACTCTGTATTCAAAATTTAAGTCTTTTTTAATTAGTTCGATATCTAAGAAGGAAATTTTTTCATCTTGTTCAAATTCCACAGTTAATTCAATCTCTGGGTAACAAGTGGTAAATTTATTCTTCAATATTTCAAAATGTCATCGATGTACCTACAATAATTGATGGGTGGATCTGGTAGTTTTTTTCAGAAATAATCATGTGTGATATTGAAAACAAAATTATTTAAAAACTACCAGACCCACCCATCATTTATTGCAGGTATGTCGACGACATTTTTATTTTGTCTAAATTAAAACAAGAAGAACTTGAAATATTGAAGAATAAATTTACCACTTGTTACTCAGAGATTGAATTAACTCTGGAATTTGAACAAGATGAAAAAATTTCCTTCTTAGATATTGAGCTAATATGTAAAATAAAACTTAAATTTTGAATACAGAGTTTTTAGAAAACCAACCTATGTACCTATAAATGATCCCATATCAATCTGAACACCCAAAAACTCGTAAAGTAAATGGTATTAGGAATTGGGTAAAACGAGCCTTCACACATTTCTCTAATAGAAAATACAGAGAAGAAATCCAATGGGCAATTAACACAACCAAACAATATGAATATGACACAAAAATTGTTAAAAGGCTGATCTTTGAATACAAAAAGAAATTAAAAGAGTAGTCAAAACACCCTAAAAAAGAAATACAAATTTCAGGTTCTTTCCCTACTTTGACATTGCTAAACACCATCAGACTTTTTGCAATGCAGAGGCGCTGAACACCTGAGACCAAACAACTTGCAGAACTACAGTGGTAGGCGAACAAAAACGACCTCTGGACGAATATATGTGAGTAATTGCTCTTGCTTTCTTTTAGTCTTTATTTTTTCAATAATAAACGTCATAAATAACTGCACCACCATATTGACATGTCCGTATTTTAACGTGCGTAATAGCAATTCTAAAAGAGATACTGAATCTCTATGTATTATCTTTCCCTTTTATTAGAGGACTAAGTGGAAAATTTTTAAGATTAATGAAGAAACACAACATTATTGTTGGTCATTGTGTTCAGAATATTGGTGACTTAATTATAAAGAAAAATGTAACAATAGTATAATACAATCAGCAGGCGTATATGAAATCCCTATTGTTTCACAGAGTTCTGGGGACCACATTTCTTACATTGGCAGCACAAAAATTTGATTAATAAAAAGATTACGTCAATATATAAAGAACTGGAACAAAAAGAAGAAAAAACTGCACTTTTCCAACACTGCATTAAACATAAACAATATCCTGATTTTGAAAATATTAAATTACTAACCACCCACACAAATGAAAAAGAATTAAGGATTTCTGAAAGCATTATAATTGAACAAAAAAAAAAAAGATAAAATATGCAACTTACAAGACCCCCACCACACTAGACACAGCCTGGAAATCACTTATAAAAAAAGAAAAAAATCCATTAAAAAAAGACAAAAAAAAAAAAGGAGCATTACAAAAAAATCACACCATTAAATAAAGGACTAAAAATAACACACCTGTTTCTACAAACACATAATAATAGCCCAAAAATATCTACACAAAAATGAAAAATGAATTATTTTATACTTACGACTGATACCTACCAACTCATCCAATAGATGGCGACACATGAGAAACAAATCACCTAACACATACATGGCCGTAAACCTTCCCTTCGATTTCCGACATGCAACTCCTGGACTGCACATGGACGAGGAACCCTCGTGTAAAAGTAGAGTCCTGACAATGGTAGTATGAAATTACAGAAAGCACTCGCCGTAACGTGGTGACAACGAACCCCTAGCGAGACGTCTCCTGCCCCGATGAGTATAACTCTTTCTACTAAAATCTTTTAATTAATAGTAAATTTTAAATGTTTGATTGTGCAAATGAATGAATGTAGAACTGAAAATATATAACCTAATTGTTTTATTTCTAAAAAAAAAAAAAAAATCTTCTTAATACTAACCAAAAACCCGTAAGATAAAAGACCTCTCGGGCCGGGAGCACATGCCTCACAGAGCAACAACGTGCAAAGTACTTTGACAATATCGGGTAAACAATACCTTAGATATTACGTATATTTAATCAAAAGCACGTTTATAGCATAAGACAACCCTTAAGATTGCCTCATGAATTGCATATTTCGTAAAAATAAATACATTAATTATTTGTGATTTTGACCATTTGAAAAGGAAAAATCTGTTTTATGAGGGGAAGGTGATCAGCCCAGTCACCCCCAACTGGATCTGCTGCTGAGTGGATTTAATCCCCTTTGGGGAGGTTCACAATGTGCTTCTTAGGCATTTGAATGAATGTGAGAATCAAAAGTTACTGTTTAGTCCAATTCTAAGGAATGAGCGGTCCTATTGAAACCACAGACCAGTAGATTTGTAATGGGGATCTTGAGGACCAAAAGTCACCCTGTTTTCATCCAAAGAAAATAAACACATTCTTCATGGTAAAAATTTACTGAATCTTTTGCTTGAATATTCACATTTTTAACTGTTTTTATGACCTAGATCACTTTCCATTATTCGTAGGGTCCACTATTTGGAGGCAAATATATACACTGAAGTGCCATAAAAACTGGTACACCAGTCTAATACTTGGTAGGTCTCCCATGGGAGCTCAGGACTGCAGAAATACAACAGAGCCTGGACTCCACTAGCTTCTGGAAATATGCTGTAGGCAGTGCACACCATACTTCCTGCAGAGCGTTCCACAATTCAGGTGTATTCCGAGGTCTCGGATTCCTGTGTTCGATAGCGTGTTGCATGGCATCCCAAATGTGTTCTATCACATTCAGATCTGGGGACTTGGGTGAGAATGGTAACACCCCAAACTCGGATGAATACTCCTCTAACCATAATGTGGCGTTCCGACACTTGTGTGGAGGTGCAATGTCCTGTTGGAACAGGACGAACCCATCAGCATGAATGCAGGACATGAACGGGTGTGCCTCATCAGAAAAGATGCGCACATAGTGTTGGCCTATCATAGACGTTTGTAGATGTACCAGGGGTCCCAGTGAAGTCCAGCTAAACACACCCCATATCATTATGGACCACCTACCAGCTGGTACAGTTCCCTGTTTACATGCGGGATTCATGGCTTCATCGGGTTTGCGCCACACATGAATCCTTTCATCTGCCCGATACAGTTGGAAACACGACTCATCAGACCAGGCTACTTGTTTCCAGTCATCAAGTGTCCAGTGGTGGTGTTGCCATGCCCAAGCGAAGCACATAGCTCTGTGTCATGCATCCATCAAGGGGACTCGAGTTGGGCGGCGTCTCCCAAAGCCCATATCGTGCAGGGTACGTTGCACAGTCCGGACGCTGATGCTTGTTGAGGCTCCAGCATTGAATTCCAATGATACCTGCGAGAGTGTTGCACGCCTATTGCGTGAAACGATTCTTGACAGCCGACGATGGTCATGTTCACCCAATGTCCTTTTACAGCCACACTGGTATCGTAGGTTGGAGGTTTTGCCGGAATTCTTGTAGTCACGGTACACCCTTGCAATGGTCGTCCGTGAAAATCTGAACTTCGTTTCTACCTCTGAAATACTATGGCCCATCTCACGAGCACCAATTATGACACCCTGTTGAAAATCGCTTAAATTGTTATTACTTGTCATTCTTATGCCGAAAACAGCTCTGACAGCTGGCAAGGATGTCTATCACTTTATACTATATAGCCACTGGTGGACGTAACCGAGTATGCGCATAGGTGGCGTTGCTATGTATTTTGCATAAGCTCGTCTGTACCAATTTTTCTGGCACTTCAGTGTACAATGCAGTATTCAGAAGTGTCTGTTAGAAAGGTTTTACTGTATTATTGGGAAGAAAAAAATAAACTGCAAGACCCTATTATGTTCAAGAAATACAGAACAATCGTACAAATGCACAAAAAGAAAGATGTCAAACTCCAGAAAAGCTTTAACCTTTTGAAATATGAGAATAACTAATTAATGTTAAGACTTAACCTTGGTAATAAATATTGTTGAAGCAGGTAAAACCAGCCAACTGATTTTCGTCAGTAATACAAAATACAATAACAAAATGACCACAGCCAATGAAGAACTTTATACAAAGGTGATCAGAAAGGATCCTATTTATAAGCTAATAAAAAACATTCCCTTTTTTAAAAACTTAATCATAGCCTGTTACCAGAAAATGTTATTTAAAACATTGCACCTCCATGGGCACAAGGATTTCTAAGACATTCGGGAAGATCAAAACTTAAAAAGGACAAACCACTCAGCATTATAGTCTCAAAAAAGAATTCACCATTTATTAACTTAGAAAAACGTTCTATGAATTTTTAGCTTTTCTTGTCCTGAAAAAGTGAACATTCCATTTAAAAAAAAAAAAAAAAAAACTTTAAGAAGATTGTAGATGAGATCAAGAAAATTCGACAAAACACTTTGAACTTCTAGTTTGTGAGCCTAGATGTTCAATCTTTATTCTAAAATACCCCAACTCGAGAAGCTACTGATCTTATTGAACAAAAATTAAGAATGCTGTCCTAGAACTAGCAATCCGGGAAACTATAGATTTATTAAAATACAGTTGAACCACTTTAAACCACCCTCGCTTTTTGCTTACTGTAACCCTGGAGTGAATTTTCTTGAATACCTGCATATTAAAAATTCCTTAGATGAACTACCACCTCACTGCCCACCTGTCACTCATATATTATATTAAGAGCACCAAATGTTTTCAAAATATATTAAACACTTTTTTAAATCCGTTTAAAACCTCAATCCATCCGTGTAGCTATAAAATTTCAGCATTTAGGACACATACTCAAGTGGCTATTTTTCCCCGCGGCAGTAATAAAAATTATAGGAGAGAAGAAATTAAATGTATTTAATAGGTGTCCAAATCTTATGGACTTAATATTTCAGACATTAAGAAATTAATCAATGAAACAAAACAGAAACGATGAAATGTATCTCTAAAACGAAAGTTACCATCTCTCTCTCTATATATATATACCCAAGAGCAGAGTCAAAGACAAAATTTTACCTAAGAATTTAGAACTAAATTTGCTAAAAAACCTGAAGATCATGATGCGCAATGCAGCAGTTATGAATTTTCAGAATTCACATACTATTAAGAAGAGACAGATGCAAAAAAGTCTTTATCTGGTACTAAAACAACTAAGAAATACTCAAAAACCAACAGGTATGAGTAAAAGGAGATAAAGTAATGGCAACCTGAATGTAGAAAGTGTCGAGAATGCCGAGCCTTGGCTTTATCAAGGACCAGCAAAACTCTGCATTTTCTCACTTCCACAAAGACCTAGTTGGAAATGGGTTTCTGCAAAGCCATAGATGCAAGTTTGAAGCCCACAAAAATATTTTTATAATTAACATAACTTCCTCAGAGTTGCATGAGGAATCATTTAGTTAAAGTTTTTGCATGCATCTATAACTTTCCTGGTCCAACCCATGCTCGTCATCTGCCAGAAAAAACAGAACAAACAAAATTCCGAGCAAACCAACTAGCAAAACTTTATAGGAAATAAGCAGTCCAAGAAATTACCAAAACTCTAGCAATAACTACACTTCAAAAAAAAAAAAATTAAAACAACAGCCAAACAAGCTAAAACAAAAAATCAAAAAACAAAAAAACATTTTAACTAGAATTTGCGCATAAGCTGCAAAATAGTATTTTTAGCAAATTTAGTTTTAAATTCTTAGGTAAAATTTTGTCTTTGATTCTGCTTTTGAGTAACTATTTTCAATTTACTATTTTGCAGCTTATGCGCAAATTCTAGTTGAAATATTTTTTTTTTTGTTTTTTTAATTTTTTTGAGGTGTAGTTATTGCTCGAGTTTTGGTAATTTCTTGGACTGCTTATTTCCTATAAAGTTTTCCTAGTTGGTTTGCTCGGAATTTTATTTGTTCTGTTTTTTGTGGCTGATGGCGAGCGTGGGTTGGGCCAGAAAAGTTATAGATGCATGCAAAAACTTTAACTAAATGATTCCTCATGCAACTCTGAGGAAGTTATGTTAATTATAAAAATATTTTTGTGGGCTTTAAACTTGTATCTATGGCTTTGCAGAAACCCATTTCCAACTAGGTCTTTGTGGAAGTGAGAAAATGCAGAGTTTTGCTGGTCCTTGATAAAGCCAAGGCTCAGCATTCTCAACACTTTCTACATTCAGGTTGCTATTACTTGATCTCCTTTTTACTCATACCTCTTGGTTTTTGAGTATTTCTTAGTAGTTTTAGTACCAGAAAAAGATTTTTTTGCATCTGTCTCTTCTTAATAGTGTATATATATATACTTACTAAAAACTTTAAAAGAATTTGGAACATCTGTTACTACTAATCCTAAATTCTTAACGAAGAACAAAGACTAAACTAAAACACTCAACAAAACAGATGCTGAAATCTCTAATAAAACAAACATGCTTTGTATGTAGAAGAACTCTGGTTTTCTTCCTTGCATGGAGTTAGCTTTTCAGAATAAAAGGTGAATTTTCCTTCATAACTCAAACTATTAGCTTATCAACTCATGGGAATCAGTAAAGGAAATACATATCTGAATAGAATTAATAGTTTTGTCCTAGAATTTATTGTTAATTCATTTGTAATTTTTCGTATTTGATGATCCACATCTTATTGTGTGAAACATTTATTTACATATCACATTTCTAAATAAACAAGAATGATTTTTCATATGATTTATATATTTGCTTTCATATAATTATTTTTTTTTCAAAAATGAAAATCCAGTTGTTGTTTTTTGTTTTTTTTTAGGAAATTTTAGAATCCAGTTCGAAGGAGTCAGAATTCAAAAGCCTCCTTTTCACTTTGTGTTTCTTTCATGCTGTGGTCACCGAGAGAAAAAAATTTGGACCTCAGGGTTGGAACTACCCATATCCTTTCAGTGACAGTGACCTAACTATCAGGTAAATTGTCATTTTGAAATAAAGTATTCAACTACTGAATAGTGCATTATCAAGTAAAGTACTTATCAGCATAGTGACAAGAAATAACACTAGGGAGATTCATGGAAAAATATTCCTAACATGACACTGGGAATGAACTATACACTTTTAGACAAAATCGTTCTGTGTGACATTTTGGTAGTTTTCTACCTTCTTCATTTGTGGATATATGCAATATGGGATGTTTTAGTAGTGACTGCTACCTTCTTCATCTGTGGATTATATGCAATACAGGATGTTTTGGTAGTTACCGCTACCTTCTTCGTTTTTGAATTATATGTGAACAGCATGAGGTGGTAACACATGTTGATGTGAATGGATTTCCAGTTGAAAGGAATATGACATCGTGAGTCTGTGTTACAATTATTATGGGAAAGGTAAATTTTGATACTTTCATGATTCCTGAAAAATATCTGATTGATGAAAGGCGAGAAATATTTCATGTTTGTCTAATCAGGTATGGTAGATGTGTCACTGATGTTTAAAATTGATAATGAAGTGGATGGATTACCTTTTTTTACAATTTGTGCATTGAAAATATTTTCTATTATTCATCAATTAATACTATGATAATGTGTACAGTAAAACACTGATTATTTGGGGCTCAGTTATCCTTGAGGTGGATTAACCATGGTCCTCTAAGTACCTATAAATTTCATTTTAAAAAATCTCTATGTTTTCATAGAATAACAGAAGTCATTACAGCATATTTTAAATAACATTGCATTGTAATTAAACAATTTTGCATCATCCTAGCAGAACTTATTTGTCATCACTGTTGCCATTTACTGTTCTACCACCAGAGTGCGCAGTCAAGTGTGTTACAAACTTAATCTATTGTCCGTTAAAGCTTATGAAAGCTCGTTCATGTGCTTCTCTTGCACAACCAAATTTATTCAGCATTTCAACCTCTAAAATGTTGGGGAAAAGAAAAAAGAGTTGTTTTGATTGTGGAAAATAAATTGGGAGATTATCAAAAGATGTGAAAAAGGTGAAAACGGTGTTGATCATGTTGAAGTTTTACAAATTCGTGGACATATAAGATAAATAAAAAAAAATTGCTACAAAGAGAACAACAACAACCAAAAAAAAAAAAAAACATGGACTTTCTATCCAAATAAGTTTTAAAATGTTCAGTTTTGTATTTATGTACTACAATAATGTTTACCTAATGTTTTCATAGGGTTTTTTTTTATGTAATTTGGATTAACTATGTTTTTCAATTATCCGAGTTCTAGCATCTCACAATTACCATAAATAATTTATGTCTTACTGTACTTCCAATGTAACAAGCTACACCCAAAATGTTGACTGGAGTAAACACCTGGAGAATCCAGAGGTTTAATTGAAACTCCATATTTTAGAATTAATTTAGGAAGTTGTGGGGAAAATTTACCAGCCAAATTGTAACAGAGGATTTAAATATTGAGCACAGTTTATGTGAAATAAAAAAAATTGTAAGGTATAGAACCTATGAAGTGCTGGGAAATAAGATGTTTGGAGAGTAAATAAGTATTATGTTTTCAAGATTTATATTTACAGATTAGACTATATTGTGGCAGGGGGAATTTTGTGCTCTTCCAGTGCCTATGGTGTTATTATAATTCTGCTTGTACAGAAGAAGGGCTATTGCAAACAAGATTTGCTCTGTGTATTTCAGATCTGAAAACAGCTGGCTAATATTTCTCAAAGGTACGTGAACAATAAGGGATGATTTTAGGACTTTTTGGAGAAATATAAGCCATATTCATAAAGTAAGTACCATTTACGAATATTTTTGCTGCAGTCGTGATATCGTGTATGCGTGCTGACTTCGCTTATTTGTGTGCAAGCCATAAACGCCATTATGAGAACATCAGATCGTATTTGCATGCTGTTCTGTGCATTTAACATGTTTAAGATGATCGAGCAGCCTCTAAGTCTAAAATAAGATCTGTATTCGATTTTTGAATGCAAGAAATGTGAAACTGGCTGATATTTATCATCAGGTTTGTGAGGTCTATGGTCAAACTGCCATGAATAATGGAATGGTAAGGAAATGGGTCAGACAGTTCAGCAAAGGTTGTGAGAACATGCACGACAAGGAGCGGAGTGGCCGGCCATCTATACTCAATGAAGATTTGGTGTGTGCGGTTGACGCAAAAGTTCATGAGGGAAGAAATTTCACAATTTCAGCACTTTCTGGGCACTTCCTGCGAATTTCAAGGACATTCTCTACAGAATTGTAACAGATCATTTAGGGTTTCTGAAATTGTGCTCACACTGGATGCAGAAGAAGCTCTTTGAGAAGCACAAGATCAAGCTGGCTGGCAGTGCATTGACCTTTCTTTCATAATATAGTGAGCAAGTTGATGGGTTCTTGAGTTATATCATTATGGGCGACTCTGGAATCGAAGAAGCGCTCTATGGAGTGGCGGAACATCTCATCACTGAAAAGGAAGAATTTCAAGCTGTGAGATTATATCCACAGTTTTTTGGTACAGGCAAAAAGTTTTCTTGTTGAATGCATCATGCCTAAAGGCAGAACAGTAAATTCATTACACTATTGTGAGGCCCTGGAGAAACTGCGTTGTGTGATCCAGAACAAAAGGCATGGCATACGTACTCATGATGCTGTCTTGCTTCATTATAACACTTGGCTTTACATTTCTACACAGATCCAAGTACTAATCACGTCATTTGGCTTGGAAAATAAAGTATCACCTGTTCTTGCATCTAAAGAAGTTCCTTGCTAGTCAGCGTTTCTTCGACGATGATGAAGTCAAAGGAACAGTGCACAAGCGACTGTCTTCTCAGGCAGCCTCATTCTATGTGGTGATTAAAAAACTGGTGCTCTATTATGATAAATACTTCAATAATGGTGGAAATTACGTAGAAAAGTGTTTTAAGGTATGGCAAATCTGAAAAAAATAAAGTTTTTTTCAAATGCATTCTCATTTAATTTTAATAGCCTAACAGTACTTAATTTCTGAATATGCCTTATAATTAGGTATCATTTGATGCTTGTGAATATCCATCCAACCAAACTAATGTATTTGTCATCTGAAATTAAACAAGAGTTATTCATATTTACAGATATGTACACTTATACAAAAGAAAAATTCACATCATGAACTGCTGAAGTTAATGACATTGATTTATCAATCATTCTAACCTAAAACAGCTGGTAGCAGCTTTGAGAAAAACTAGTAAAAAGGGTATATGGGATGTATGATGTATTATTTAACATATTCATGCATCTGGAAAACTAAGTAAAATTTGTTTTAAGCATGATTTCCAAAATAACATTTAAAAACTTCAAATTGCACAATATTATTGATAGCTTCCTTAATGCTTAATAGTTCTTAAGAAAACAAACAAATACATTTGCTATTCTGGGAATGAGTGGTGCTAAATAGCGAAGTGCTATCATTCCATACTGTATTTGTAGAGATTATAGATTGCTGGTTATTACATAATTAAGAAGTTGTACATATAGACACAAGAAATGCATGCACAATTTTTTACATGGAAACTATGAATGTCTGTTGTCTTTGCAAATGCATCAGAGAAATTGATAAAGAATATTGTAAATCTTAGACTACAACATTGTGAAGTATGTAAGATTGAAGAAATCAATGCTTAGTCACAATTAATTTTATTTTCTTGTCGACTGAAGTTTTGCCGTGCTTTGGCTCAGCTTCACCAGGATGAGTGGCAAGTAAATATTCAAAAAAACTGACAGTCGCATTTTTTTCAGTTACCTTGATGTGCTTTGATGTACATGTAAAGCAGGGATTCCCAACCGGTGTGCCGCGAAATTTCATCATCTGAATAAAAAATAAAAACATTATTTCTCGAATCGGAAATGTAACTGGTTAATTCAATGCTGCTCTATAATTCCGTTTCACGATAGTCAACTTCTCCTGTCCACTCTGTATTGTTTGAGCTTTTGGTCACAACAGACGCTATTTTGTCTTCTGTAACTGGGCCTGACAGAGACTGCCCACTGTTGTTGTTATACACATGTGTATGTGCAGTGCCCATTGGATTTCATCATGGTTGCATACTACTCGACAGTTATGCCATCAACTCCTGGAGCCTTACCATTCTGAAGAGATTTCAGAGCTTCACATGTCTCCCAGTCTCAGTCGCTTTGTTTGTCTGTGATTGACTGATTGCTTACCATGGAAAAGTTCTTAGTGAAGAGGCGGAAAACTGAAGAAAATGTCAGTGATGTGCTAACCTGGTTCGCCAGAGTAAGGCAAAGACAGGAAGGAGAAGGTGGAAAGGCATGAATTGGCTTTTTGGAAAGATAGGAAGTCTTTCTGGAAGTACATGAGACTCAGGAAAAATAGGGGAAACAAAGTGTTAAGTTTTGTGAAGAATAGGGTTGGGGAAATGATATGGGAGCCCAATGAGTTAAGTGAAAGATGAGATGAATACTTCTGTTAGTTATTAGATAAGGAAAGCAAAGATGATTCTGAGACAGGTGCAGATGATGGCACAGTGAAGGATGGAAACACAAGAGGGATCTCAAGAGAAGAAGTGTGTGAAGCTCTGAAATCTCTTCAGAATGGTAAGGCTCCAGGAGTTGATGGCATAACTGCTGAGTAGTTGAAATATGGTGGTGATTCTGTAATTGGCTAGTTAACTGAATTTTACCAGTTGTGCTGGAAGTTAGGAATGGTCCCTCGGGATTGGAAGGATGATATCATTGTTCCCTTGTTTAAGGGAAAAGGTGATCAGATTGACTGCAAGAACTATTGTGGTATTAGCCTACTAAATATGCTAGGGAAAGTGTTTGGTAAGGTCTTTATTGAAAAAGTACGGGGTCTTACATCAGAGAAAGTGTGGGATGTTCAGAATGGTTTTATGCCTAGTAAAGGTTGCACTAACCAAATTTTTGCATTACGCATGATGATTGAAAATTATCTGGCTGTTGGTAAGAAAGTTTTTGCTGCCTTCATAGATTTAGAGAAAGCTTACGACCGAGTAAATAGGACACTTTTGTGGAAGGTATTAAATGAATATGGTGTTACTGGGAATCTACTTAATAGTGTAAAAGCCATGTATGCGGGCAGTAGAGCCTGTGTTCAAGTGAATGGTGTTTTATCAAAATGGTTTTCTATTGGTGCAGGAATCAGACTAGGTTATGTAATGTCACCATGGCTGTTTAAGTTTAATATATTTATGGATGTGTGCATGCTTGATGCCAAAATAGATAATATTGGTTTATGTCTTGGTGATATCAGTGTATGCAGATTGCTGTATGCTGGTGACACTGTCCTGTTGGCAGAGAGCAAAAGTGAGTTGCAGAGTATGTTGTCTTGGATGTATGAAGTTTGCATTAAATTCAAACTGAGTATAAATAAGGGAAAAACCAAAGCTATGATTTTTGAGAGAGGAATTGGTAGCACTGAATGTAATATGTCTAAATGGCACAGTGATTGACCAGGTGAGTGAGTTTGTGTATTTAGGAAACATGTTTGACAGAGAAAACAAATTGGATGGGGAAATTAGTAAGCAAATGAATTCTTCATTGAAAGTCATGGCTGCTCTGGGAGGTTTTCACAGGAATTATGAGATTTCAAGAGAGTGTAATTGTCCCTACTCTGATGTATGGCAGTGAAACATAGGAAACGTTTGTGTGCTGGAGAAATGTGTTACTTATGGGAGCTTTGTTGCAAGACACGTTCTGATTGTGTGAGGAATGAAGATGTGTTGCAGTTGTGTGATGTGAAGCAAAATGTTGTTAGCAAGGTGGAGACTAATATGCTTTGGTGGTTTGGCCATGTTGAAAGAATGAGTGATGAAATGCTTGCTAAGAAAATCTTTTAGCCCAAGTGGCAGGAAGGAAAGGCAGAGAAGGCCAAGGAAGTCATGGGAGGATCTGATTCAGGAGTGTCTGTACGAGAAAAAGATTATGAGTATGAAGTATAAAAGGTCTTGTGTACAGCGTGTGATGATGTCAGTGAAGCCCGAGTTGTATGTCAAGATCGCTGTAAATGGAGAAGTTTGATACGGCAACAGTAAGTAAAAATTATCTGGTAGTTTCTATTTCTTTTTGGAGCTAACCTCTGAATCTCAAAGAACAGCTTAGTGATATGTATGTATGTATGAATTCTTCCAGTAAAGTGAATGTAAGTATTCAAGTGAACACTATATAACCAAGTGTAAGTGATTGAAAATAGAATAAATCATCTTGTGATAATTTCTTGGTGTTGAACAATATAAAATCAAGTTGCAGGGTTTGTCTGTCTAATGTTGAAGCCGATCTACGAGTTGCACATTCAAACATTCAACCCAGGATTGACAAGATTTGCAAACTACATCAATCCCAAGTGTCGCATTGATGAAACTATCTTTATTTCAAAATAAAGTCCTTAAATTTTTTGTGTAATTTGTAATAAGGTAATAAATACAGTTTTTGTTAACTGCATCTGGACATTAACAATTTTAATTCAAACTTAAATTTAATAGAAATCTTTGGCAACGACAGTTATCATTGCGAATTAATGGTCTGCTACAACAGCCTTTAAAGAAGTGTGCCACCACGAAAATATTTTCCTAGGTTAGGTGTGCCGCCACGAAAATATTTTCCTAAGTTAGATGTGCCGCCACAAAAATATTTTCGTAGGTTAGGTGTGCCACCACGAAAATATTTTCCTAAGTTAGATGTGCCGCCACAAAAATATTTTCGTAGGTTAGGTGTGCCACCACGAAAATATTTTCCTAGGTTAGGTGTGCCGCCACGAAAATATTTTCCTAAGTTAGATGTGCCGCCACGAAAATATTTTCGTAGGTTAGGTGTGCCGTGATGTTGAAAAGTTTTTTTGGAACCCCTGATGTAAAGCATCCAAGGCTTTATATGTTGGTATCCGGTTTTTTGATAAGCTTAGCTTCTTCAAATAGAAATTTACGATTTCTTATGACAGTGTTTAGCTGTTGATGATTTATTTTAGTTCACAATTCTGCGTGTAAGTTTTGTGTTCCTTCACTTGAAAATGTAAGGCTAGCCTACAGGTCTGTCCTATATATGAAAGAACAGCATATAGAATAGGCCTGTATGTATAGTCTTGTGCAATCATTTGAAGGAACACAAGAAATGAATCGCCAGTATATAGGACAGAACTGTGAACTACAGAAATCATCCATAGCTAAATGCTGTCATGAAAACAATCAGAAATTTCTATTTGTAGAAGCTAAGCTTATTGAGAAACAGGATTTAAACATCAAGTTTGATATTTTGGAAGCTTTATACACTGGCGTGCAAAACTTAAGAACCGTTCAGTTTTTTGCTGTAGCTTCACAATGAAGAAGCCTAGATAGATGAATGCCACACCACAGAGACCTCAGTATGTAACAAAAGGGGAAATGAGCAAACACATGTGCAAAAATGAATACAAAAGACGAGCACTGGGACTTTACTGAGAAATGACTGTAAAGCAGTACACACCATGGTACAGAGCCATCGTTTTCACAAATGGATTACAACAAAGAGGTGGTCGTCAGTAAGGAATATGATGTCCCCTAACAGCAATATCTGCATTGCAGCGTCTACCCATACTGAACACGAGGCTGTCGATGAGTTCTTGGGGCAACTTTGTCCATTCCTCTCGTAGTGCACGTTTCAACTGATGGACATTTTCCAGAGGATGTGCACGTGCCGCAATACGTCTCCCCAGAGCGTTCCACACATGTTCTATGGGATTTAGATCTGGGGAGTATGCAGGCCAATCCATACAAGTGATATTCTCACTTTCCAATAGCTCATCTACTGCACATGTACGATCGGGTCTTGCGTTATCGTCCATGAACACGAAATCGGAACCAATGGCACCTCGGAATAGGCATGCATGGGGTAGAAGCACCTCATCGCAGTAGCGGTTTGCGATTACGGAACCTCCTTCGAAAATGTGGAGCTCAGTACAACCATTCAGCGTAATGTCTCCCCCAGACGAGCACACCAACACTGCCAAACCGATATCTTTCGGTAATGTTAGCCAGTCGATAACGTGTTCCCACCTCTCTCCAGATCAGCTGAGGTCCAGAATCGCTCGTGGTACTGAAACGACTCTCATCCGTGAAAGTACCATACCCCATTGCTCTATGGTCCAATCCTTGTGGTCCTTACACCATTGTAATTGATGTCTCCGATGGGTAGGCTTTAATGGGATGCAATGTTCAGGTCGTCAGGCAAATAGTCCACCTTCATGTAGACGTCTGGCAACGATGAACCTCTATGCGGGTATCCTGTGATCATCTGCAGTTGCTTTGTGATATTGCCCGCTGTCTGGCGTCAATCACGTTTGGCCTGTAGGGCCATATATCGGTCATCTCCTTCTGTTGTTTTCCGTGGCCGACCACCACCGACCTTTCTAACAGCTGCACCTGTCATTTGGAAGATTTTCAAGAACGTGAAACAGTGCTATGGGTCACGCCGAACTCGTCGGCGACAATCGTTACGGTTCACCCCTCCTCCGGCTTTCTGATTATTCAACCACGTGTAAAGTCATCTAAATGTCTTCGTTCGCGAGGACATTTTCTCATCTGTGACACACTAACAAACCACTCAAACCACTTTACAACACCGCTCACTTTTGCTTCCCGTTTCCTGCCTTGCTGCGAGATGCTCCTTATATCCATTTCAGCGCTGCCGTGTGACCTGCGACACCACATTTCGGAAATTTGCATGCACATCGTCTTTTGACTGATCCGCTTGCGTTATGCAAATCGCCTTAAGCTTGTGTGTTTCACTGTGCAGCTATAATCATCGGCACTAGTGTCTGTCCTTAAGTTTTATACGCCAGTGTATATGTATATATCAAATATTTTCACAGCTTATCAGTGACATGGCATCCACTCAATTTCTATTACGTGCATGGAAGCAATGGACAAAAATGCATGATTATCAACACTGTTAATGTTTATTCAATTCGATAGAGAAACAACGTTTATAAATGCAATTATTTTATGACCTGATGTCTATCATAGTTTCACTGGAACAATGGTCCAGCCTCCTCAGGACTATATCATGTTGTTTTCTTGTGACAACACTTGTTCATTGCACGCATCAATTTGAAACCTAAAACTTTCTAGCGTGATGACTATCACTTCCTGTCCTTTGCTCAGTGCTGTTATAAAAAGCACCCATGGAAACCTTTCTTTGGTGGAATTGAAACTGTGCAATTTATGTCTACAACTGGCTAAAAATATTGCAGATTTCTCCAATGCAGATAAAAAATCTTGGTTGTGCATTTTTAATTTATCTTCAAACTACAGACTGGGCCCTAATAAAAAAATTCTAAAAATTTATGACACATACAAGGAACAACCATTATCACAAGAAAACAACACACCTTAGTCCTGAGCAAGCTGGTTCCAGTGAAACTATAGTGGACGTTAAGTCATAACATTTATAAACATTGTTTCTCCATATCAAATTGAATAATATGCAATGACTAGTTTATCAGTTTCAAACTGTTATCAATGTCACAAAAATTTGAATATTTGCACGCCATTCATCCTGACAAAGTGGGACTAAAGCAAAATGAACTGCAGTCAACAAGAAAATAAATTCATTGTGATTAAACATTGATTTTTTCCATCTTACAAACTGGTGAAGAATTTACGTCTTAATATATACATGGCACCTGCGCAGCCAGATTTTTTTTTCACCTAGAAGTATGGAATTGTACTGTTTACCATGTAGCCATTCCTTGAGAAATTTTGAAAACTACCGTATATACTCGTGTATAAGCTGACCCCTACTTCAGGAGCTAAAAATTTGTGAAAAACCTTGACCCACAGATAAGCCAACATTAAATTTTAAGAGTTTGAAAAATATATTTATTGAAATGAATTAGGCAAATTTCTGAGATTATCTTCTGTAAAAACCTTCAAAGTACGATTCACTTAAACATATAAAATGAGCGAAACACACAGTCACATATGGTAAACGAACCTTTTACCATACGTGACTCTGTGTGTTTAGCACGTTTTGTATGTTTAAGTGTTATTGTCGCATGAAGCCCGAGTTTTAAACCATGTACGATTCACTATCAGAGTTTCCAAATACATAACTCCAGTAACATCCATTGCATTACTTATGCAGCATTTTTGAGAGACTTTAGAACCAATTTTGGTGAGTGAGAAATTGCATCCCACAGTTCTTTTACCCAAGAAGTAACAAGGCTATGTCGGCCTTTCTCCTGTGTTACTACCTTTCATAAAGAAAGCACTTTGTCTTCTGCTCTTCAATAGTGTGAATGACTTTCGCCAGCATGGGCAGAAGACATGCATACCCACGCTTGCCATGAAAACTCTAGAGAGGAGAGAAATAATGCCTGATTAGCTGTGGCCTACCTCAACAGCTAAGTGATTTATGCAGTACCTGACTTACTGCATGTATAGTTTGGAAGATGGTGCCCTGCTGTTGCACATAGGAAGTAATGAGGTATTTCTTGTTTGGAAGCAAGAAATTTCAGTCTTAGTGTGAAACAGTATTAGGTTTTTCACTTATCATATTAGCTACACCTATTTCCATTGGAATCCTACTCTGGGTAGAAACATATTTGATCTTTTTTTTTTTTTCGTTTTGGAAGTACTTTCAAAAAACATGCTGAAAACCACAGTTGAAAACATATTCGTTTATGTTTTTGACATGCAGAAAGCTGTGATCTAAAATGTAAACAAATCCATTGGTAAATTCATCAAAGTCCAGCCCTATTTTTTACTGACCTGCATATAAGCCAACCATCCAACTTTGAAAGCAGGATTTCTTTCAAAAACTTTGTTTATATGCAAGTATATGTGGTACATTACCATGGAGCAGTAATCAAACCCACATCTCAAGATTTCGATCTGAGCTTTATACCATAACACCATGTAGGATAACAAATTCGAACATGCATCGCATGTCTGAGATTTTAGTTCAAGTTTGCACTATGACATTTCAGTGCCACTACTACTTTTGAGTGATTGCCTTGTACACTGTGCTCATCTTAAAATTGAATTTTTACTCTCTCAACTAATTTTCTTTTTAAAAATTCTTCTGTTGGTTACTTTAATTCCATGTCGATGTTTTTTTGTTTTTTTTTTCCAAATTACCATTGTTGTTTCTTAATCCTGTAGTGCCAGTGTGTTGTTTAATCATCTGGAAAGCAGCACTGGAGTACCATGGGAAGATCTTCGTTTTCTTTTTGGTGAAATCATGTATGGGGGACATATCACTGATGACTGGGACCGAAGACTGTGCAGTACTTATCTAGAACGCTTCTTCAATAGTGATCAGGTACCAATATAACAACCAGGTGCTAAAAATACTTTAGAAGATGAATGTAAAGCAGCTATTGCATTATTGCTATTGCATAATGAAATGGTAATAATCAATGTGGAGCAGCCATTGCATAATGGCAAGGTAATGCTGAAACAACCTTAGATATGATCACGGTAGAAATATTACAAATATTACTCAGGTGTTCTAAAAACACATTAGAAATATGCCTTCAGGATAAACTGTACAAATGATTTTGACAGAGTACTATTTAAAGTAATTAAATTTAATGCAGTTTGTAATCACAGAAAAAAACTGAGAACTGGGTGTATTTATATTTATTGTTAATGCCCCATTATGATTGACGACACTTTTTTATGTGTTATCAGGACTTAAAAAATACCATGTCCAGAGATGCCCTGGGTTTGCAACTCAATTAATCAACTTGTGTTAAGTAATGGTGTGTGAGTGAGTGAGAGGGATGGTGGAAATCCAGTAATATCAGCTAGTTTAGCTGCCAGTCAGGAAATATGTCAAATTCCTGATCTATTTGCCAAACCCATAAATTCAACTTCCATGTTGTTCAGCAACATAAGTGCAATACCGGAATCCACTTCTGTAGTAAAACATAAATTTACACTCTGTCAGAGTGTATCACAAACACATGTGATTGCACAGTTCAGGCATCCTGGATAAAAATATTTAATTGGCTAAAGTCAAGTGACAACAGGTCTGTTTTGTGATGCATTGTTAGCCAGAATGACCCCAAACCAAAAATCTTTCCAAGGAATGTGGGTTGTGTCAAGGGATAATGTATAATTCTACTAATTAGAGATGTCGTGGCTTCCTCTGATTAAGTTAATTCAATAAATGAGTTACTGTGAGTATTTAAAGAAAAAACAAATGAGATTATTTGAATACACTATATGTACTAAAGCTTTACTGATGAAAACACACACCACATGAGATCTTTCGAGGATCACAATGTCCCCTTCTTCAGATGTTACATTCACGAGTAAGACCAAGATATATATATATGTATATATACAACACCATCGGTGGAAACCAGCAATAATGCAACTCCATCTAGGATTTACACAGTGTATTAAAATAAATCATGAAAATGTTTAAATAAATTAGTCCATGGTTCCGATATAACTCTAGGGACATAATCATTACAACAGCGTGATCCGAATGATGCAATATATAGGCTCTCCATAAATAATAACAGTGAGAGCTTACCTGGAAAGTTTATAATGGATACCTCATTCCACTTTGGAGTATAGGAACCGGTCGCAACCAGACGAGACAAGGCGGTAGTTAACTTGCTATTACGAACATCATATTTATGCTCCCTGACTCTGGTATTCAAGTTCCTATTTGTAGAACCAATATATACAGTATCATTAGTGTCTGGAACAATGGCATGGTCTTACTTTAGTCTTACTCTTGGCCTTCTTTACTCTTAGAGAGTAAAAAGCATATGACTAAGAGTAAAGAAGGCCAACAAGTGCACAACCAAAGGAAGATGAGGAATAAAAAATTGAAATACATTGGTGCTTTCCCATACTTGGAAGGAGTTAGTAAAGAAATCAATAGGCAGTGTGCTAAATATGACTGACAACTAGGAAGCTCAGTGCACACCTTGAAAAGTATGACTGTCAACAAAAAAACAGAGGAAAAAATGCTAGAAGAATCAGGATCCTACGAAATTCCAATTGCACACATACCCCCAATATCATAGTACATTGGAAGTACGAAAAACAGATTAAAAAAAGACTTAAACAACACATATCTAACTAGCAAAAAAAAAAAAAGAAGCCAAAACTGCTTTAGTGCAATTCTGCATTGAAAACCGGACTTTCCCAAAATTCGATGAAAATAAAATGCTAAAAAAGAATAAAAAATCTGAAAGGCAAATGAGGAGGAAAGAAGCAATCTTAATCTATAAAAATAAAGCAAGGGTATGTAGCGAAAATGACCCTAGCACATTATCTGGCCTGTGGAAAGAACTAATAAGACAAGAAAAAGAACAACAAAAGAAAAACCGACAAAAAAGACAAGAAAACCAGGATAGGAAAAGAAATAAAAAAAAATAAAATAAAAAAAAAATGTTTTAATGAAACATAGATGGTGCCAGCCGGGCTTGATAACGAAATATATCCAAGAAAGTATATCTGACGAATGGCAACAAGGAGTATCGGACTCCATTAGCGCGAAGTTAACCACAAACATCGGTGTGGAAAAGTCGTCACGCTCCTGAGGATGCCCAGAGAATGGGCGAAAATTTCGAGTATAAAGAACGGTTAAACTTGATGTGTGTGAATCCTAAAGCGAAGATCCAATGAGTATACCTAGCGAAAAGTGTGGGAAGTAAAGCTATTCATCTCATACAACGAACTTTAGGACAATAACATCAACAAAGACTGGAAAGCATGTGTGTGAAATGTTCTCATCGCTAGCAAGGAATGCCAAGGTAAACATTATCCTCTAGAACATTGTACAAGTTACTAGAAAAACATGTTATTATTCTAATCAAACAGTTTCTCGAAAACCAAGTACCTAACGGCTTCCTAAAAATCACATTAAGAAAAATAGTTCTCAAAAATAGAATTAGGATAGGAGGCTTAATTTAATTTAAATCTTGTTGACTGAATGAATTGTCTAAATTAAAGCTAATTTCTAGATGTTTAGGCAATTATGTTGTTAGCAATCAACTGAGGAACCTATAATGCACAATTCTGTTCCTCTCCTATTGATACCCAAAAAAAAAGGTTATAATTTGAAAAAAAATATTTACAAAAAAAAAAAAGCGTAAAACCCCTAGAAAAATATTTTAAAAAATAATTATAAAAATAAAAGTTTAAAAAAAAAATAGTAATAGTTAAAGTTCAAAGGTTTGGGAGGAATGGTGATATTTAGGTATTATAATACTCTTTGAACTCTTGGGAGCAGAGAAATGCCTCCCTGCTAACAAGAAGGGCATTTTAGTATTCTGGTCTGCACTGATAACTTGTAAGGGTTTTTTCAGAGCATTAATTCTGGTTTTTGAAGTCTAGTCAAGAGCTTGAACTGTTCCCACCGGGAAGGTTCTAAAATTGGACGCTAGATGGCGCTGCAAAGGGCCTGCCCCAAAATTCAGTTGGTTCACCCCATAGATGTAGCAGTAAGTGCATTGTTGTTATCAGGCATGGTAGGGATGTACTGTTTGCTCCTGCTACTTATTTAACTTTAATTATTTTAATTTTTTGTGGGGGGGGCTGTTTTCACCACTTTCAAGCAGGCTATGAGCTTAGGATTAGTCTTTTGTATCATTCAAACTTTCTGTAGCATTTCATACATCTTTTTTGTATTGTTTGAAGTCCTTTTAATGGTTCTGGGCCTTCCTGTGGGCCAAATGATAAAAGAAGTTTATTGTAAATATAGTGCTGGTTATAGCCAAGCAAGAAACAATGTTATCCATTATTTTAACTGTAAGTAAGTCTTTTTATATTTTTATTTTTATTATATGGTTTGTGAGTTTGCACTAAGATTTATTTTTATATTTTCTTGTGTATATTGGGCTTAAAAATTTCTTTACTGGTGATTAAAACCATGCATTATTTTTTTATTTT
The DNA here is from genome assembly GCA_039090855.1 of Macrothele yani. Lineage (NCBI taxonomy): Eukaryota > Metazoa > Arthropoda > Arachnida > Araneae > Macrothelidae > Macrothele > Macrothele yani. Next base: position 45,433,400 of record CM077006.1, read on the forward strand.
GCAGAATAATTTTTATTAAGCTTTTAGCTGTGGGTATTGAGGATTTTGCTTTGCAACTATGTGACATGCAGCTTAGTTTTCTTGTTCACTCTTGGAGTTACTGCTATATATTGCTCCTTGGGATTTTTGTAACTCCTTTTTCCTAAAATTGGCTGTTGCTTACTTTTCAATTTGGTTGGTTGCTTTTTCTGGTTTTATTTTATGTTTATGATTATTTTTTTAAAAACAATTTTTTTGTACTTACTGGTTATTTTTGCTTTTTTTGTGACAAGTTTAAAGTATCCCTTTGGTACCATTAATTGGTTGGGTTTTTTATTAACTGGATTTGTGTAAAGGGAGTTTGGCTCTCTTTCTTCATTTTTATTATTTTTTGTTGTGAGTTCGGGCAAATGTGTTTTAGTTTGCTGGGTTCGAGTTTTTATTAGTAATCCCTCTTATTGTCATTATTCCCGTAAATTTAATTGGTCCTTTTAGCAAACTAAAATAGCAGAAACCCACAATTCTCTTGTCTCAGTAGATTAGTGAGTGCTTAACTTGTTGCTTGCCCTTGACGAAGCCAACAAGGAGTCAGTCATTAATATGCTTCCCTGCATTCTTATTTTCAGTATTTTTTCATCGCTTGAAGCTAGCCTGGTTCGGGTGATGGATTTGGTGATTGCTGATCTTTTTCTTATTTTTTGTTTTTCTAGTTCTAAATTTTGCTTTGTTTGCACTATATATATATATATATATATATATATATATCTTGGTCTTACTCGTGAATGTAACATCTGAAGAAGGGGACGTTGTGATCCTCGAAAGATCTCATGTGGTGTGTGTTTTCATCAGTAAAGCTTTAGTACATGTAGTGTATGTGGGCTACATATGTGTTTTTATCGTGTTCAGTCGATATTTTAACTTTCAACATTTTTAACACGAATCATTCTTCATCAAGTTTATTTTAATACTTCGAATTTTCGAATGAGAATCCTCATTTGTCGAAATTTTGCACTGCAAAACTGTCAACATCAATAGTCATGCAGATTGGCAAATCCATCCTACATGGTTGCAGTTGTTTGGAATCTCTCCTGGCAATGAATGAGTGTCTCATTCATAAATTTGAGGTACTGAAATAATCTCATTTGTTTTTTTGCTCTAAACACCCATAGTATCTCACTTCTTAGATTTTGGTGATGTATGTTTGACAGCAAAAATATTTTATGCACATCCCATCTGTGCAAAAGAAAAAAAAAAGAGTTTATATTTCATAATTTCTAAAAATGAGATTTCATTTGGATCTTCAAAAGATACATTTCCCTAGGCATCCTGCTTTTATTAACTGTGCGAGTAAATTTTTCTGCACATGCCCAGCTGAGTATGCAACTTTTCAGGTATTTATCAAGCCCTGTATAGCATATGTTTAGTGATATTTTCAAGACAAAGCCATATTATAAAGTTGGAGTATATATCACACACCGGTTTTCCTCCAGATAGCATCACCAATGTTTCACTTGAATATTTTTAAGGGTTTTCCTCTGTTCTAGGAATTAAACACATTTCTCCTGAGAGAAATTTCGTCTAAACACTGGACTCGTCCCACTTCTAGATTGGGAATTAAACTCATATCTCCTGATCCCATCTAAATACTAAACTCATCCCAGAACAATGCATCTCTAAACAACTGGCAGAACAATGCATCTCTAAACAACTGGCAGAACAATGCATCTCTAAACAACTGAAGTTATTTACTTAGGAATAAATGGATGTTATTTATTAACGTCAAAATTTTCGATTAGTAACCCTACCCTTCATCAGGACTACAATATACACTGGCATGCAAAATTTAAGGATGAGACGGTTTTTCGAATGTAACGTCGTGCAGAAGTGCTCCACATCGACTCAAATCATACCATAAGATCCCCAAGATGTAAGAATATGGGGCAAGTGAGCAAAACCGTCCAAACAAGGAATCCAAAGGATACAAAGGCACTTTATTGAAAAGGTAGCTTCGAGCACAACTGGACAGAAGACAAACGTCCATGTGACAGGCGACTGCCAAGAAAAATCCAGTCTTTAGTAGGAGATATGATCACACCTCACTGCATTGCAGGATTTACAATGTCTGTCCATGCTGAGGACGAGGTTGTCAAGGAGCTGTTGAGGCATCGCGGCCCATTCCTTTTGTAGCGCCAATCTCAGCTGCGGAATCGTTGCTGGCGGCTGGTGACATGCTGCGAAGCATCTCCCGAAAAGGTCCCACACGTGTTCGATTGGATTTAGGTTCGGGGACCTTGCGGGCCAATCCATGCATTGAATATCTTTACTCTCCAACAGCTCTGCAACAGCCACTGTACGATGAGGTGTAGCGTTGTCGTCCATGAAGAGGAACTCGGGACCCATAGTACCTCTAAACAGACGCACGTGAGGCAGGAGAACCTCAGTACAATAGCAGACACCAGTGACTGAACCTCCTTGGAAGATGTGGAGGTCAGTACGGCTACCAAGCATGATACCGCCCCAAACGAGAACTCTGCCACCTCCAAACTGGTCCCTTTCGATGATGTTGGAGGTGTGATTGCGTGTTCCCTGCTCTCTCCAGATGTGCATACGTCCAGAATCACTTGTCAGACTAAATCGGCTCTCATCCGTAAAGAGAACTCGACCCCATTGCTGATATGTTCAGTTCTTGTGTTCCTGGCACCACAGAAACCACCGTCTTCAATGAGCAGGCGTTAATGGCACACACCGTACTGGTCGTCTTGCAAATAGACCACCTTTGTGCAGCCTCCTGGTCACGGTAAAACGCGATAACGGACGTCCAGTTGCCTGTTGCATGTGCCTTGCGATTTCTCCTGCTGTCTTCCGTCTGTCTCTTCTTGCCTGTAGGACAATATACCGGTCGTCTGCCGCCGTGGTTGCTTGTGGACAACTACTGCTAAACTCTCGGACAGCTGTTCCTGCCGTTTGAAATGCTCCCCAAGCTCGTGAAACAATGCTGTGAGCGATCCTGAACTCCTCAGCCACACTAGTCACACTTCGACCTTCTTCCAACTTCTCAATGACGTGACCTCGGGTAAAGTCAACCAGATGTCGTCTACGCCTGTTGGTCATATCGCACGGTGGCAGCTACTCGACGTTGTTCAAACCGATGTACACCATGAAATAGCTTTCACCAAATTGCTGAGCGTACACTGCCTGTGTGCTTTACACCCTTTTGACACTCCCCCACCCCCACGTCATGCTGCATATATGCACATGCCCTACCGCACCGGACCCTTGTCCATCTCCTGAGTGGTCTTTCGCTCCGTTCTGCCTGCTCGTTCCGCTGTTATGCTAATTTCTTCTCTTCGTCCTTAATTTTTGCACACCAGTGTAGTAAATGTTGCCAATCTTGGATAAAACTCCAACCTTTTGAAATCGTTTAATGTAGTTCCTCTTCTTCTCTCAATTTCTAGCTTCCAGCAGTTTTCTCATGAAGAAATGTTGGTGGTGGGTCAGAATTTCTACTGAGTCCCACAGTATTTTATGTCCAATAGATTGAACATGTCTATCCAGGTCAGTTTTGTTGTCATGTTTCTAATAGCTGCTTTATGCTCTGTCAGTCTGGTCTTAAGCTGCCTGCCTGTCTCTCCTACATAGCTGAGACCACACTCACACTTGTCTCAGCTATGTAGGAGAGACAGGCAGGCAGCTTAAGACCAGACTGACAGAGCATAAAGCAGCTATTAGAAACATGACAACAAAACTGACCTGGATAGACATGTTCAATCTATTGGACATAAAATACTGTGGGACTCAGTAGAAATTCTGACCCACCACCAACATTTCTTCATGAGAAAACTGCTGGAAGCTAGAAATTGAGAGAAGAAGAGGAACTACATTAAACAATTTCAAAAGGTTGGAGTTTTACCCAAGGTTGGCAACACTTACTATATTGTAGTCCTGATGAAGGGTAGGGTTACTACTCGAAATATTGACGTTAATAAATAGCATCCATAATCTGTGTGTTGTATCTATCATATTATTGTCTAGGAATGGCCATGACTTTGATTATTACTAAGTTGAAGTTATTTGTTCTAATTCATCAGTCTGAATGCAATAGTGAGGGACACTCATTTGTTTATCAGTTTGCATCCATTGCAATAACAGCAGAGAGGATGGATGATATTGTAAGTTGCCTGCGTCTAGTAATTTTTCTATTTTTAACAAAATATTCTTACAGGTTTGATGTAATACATTAATTTGTTATAAATAATATAAAATATGTATTGTAGGCAAAGATTTTTTGTTGAATACTGGTGTGTACTTCCTGTCGTGCCCTAGATAAGTTGTAGATGAATACCTGAACACATACTGATAGTATTAAAAAATTATATCTTAACTAAAATTAAAAAACAATAATTACCTTTCGTATAAAGAAGTGATCTTGCAAGTCATGGTGTAGCTGTTCAAAAAAAGAATCAGATAGTTTTCTTTAAATTTATGATTTTAATTAAATCATTGCAAAACAAAGTGAGCAGATATTTGAAAAAATATTATTTGACTCAAGTTTTCATATTTGTGTTCTATTCTGCAGGTAGCTGTACTTGAGTTTCTACTCATTTGTATTAGATACATTTGAACCGAATGTTGCTATGAAAAAATAAAAGGCATTTTATTTTGAGACATATTGATAAATAAAGAACAGCTCCTTTTTTTTCCCAGTTTGAGCTGCATATCTGAGCATTATCTAACTAGGAAGTATGCAAGGTGATAAAATGTTTCTCTAATGTAGGGTTTCTTAAACTTTCTCTTACGCTAGTGACCAAAAGGTTTTATGGCCAGTTTTGATAAAGTGTGTTACAATTAAAGATGTGAAGTATAAAATCATAGTTATACATATGCACTACATTGCAGTGAAGATACATGTACTAGAAATAATTACATATTCAGTGAGAGAGTTGTTGCTGTTTCATGGTTGGCAATACATCAGACCAAGATTCTTCTTTTTTTAATAGGGTGATGAGAATGCCATCGCTTGCATCCATTCCATATAGTATTTTAATATTTAACAAACAAGGTTAAAAACAGCTTGTTGTGAATAGGATAATGGCTTGTAGAGTCCTCTTTGCGTGCAAAAATATGATATCTTTTCAAAACTGAGCATTATTTTTTTCTAAATTTTCAGTGCTTAGAAATTATTTTGTTACATTTTCCTAACTCACAATTTTCAAGTAATAATTATATGATAAGAATGGAAATTTAATTCTTTTTCTAAATTTTCACTGTGGTTTAATTTATTTTAGCTCAAAAAACTCAATAGTTTTTTCACTGGCACTCCATGAGCATCCTGAATGTCATCTACACAGCCCTGAAGGGCATGTTGAAAACTTTTGCCTTAATGATCTGCAGCTGCTTAGAATATGGTATAGTGCAAAGAATTTTCTCTCAGTTTTATAACTACTTATCTTTTTTTGTTCAATCATTATTCATTCATTATCATATCACAACTGTCTACCCAAACCTGTGTGTTCAGGTTGATGAGGCACCACACATAAATATGGAAATATAATAACAAAAAAAATTGAATACCAGTTACCTACAAACCTTATCCATCTCCCACATTTCATTGCAAAATTTTGTGCCTCACACAGATTACTCCATTTGTGAATAATGACTAGTTTTATACCATCAATCCATCTTCTGCTTGGTCTGTGACCACCTTCTTTAGATGTAACACTTTTCTCCATCTCTTTCATTATACTGCAAGATTTTCTGTTTCTGACAAGTCACTCCCTCATCACTAACAACCAGTTTTACAACTTCAATCCACCTTGTTCTTGGTCTTCCATTTGGTGTGTGACCAGCTGCTTTGGAATGTAACACCTGTCTCTACCTCTTTCATTCCATTTCAAAATCTTTTGATTCTGACAAGTTACTCCCTCCATCACTAATGACCAGCTTTACATCATCTATTCATAATTTTCTAGGTCTTCTTCTTGGTCTGTGACCAGCTGCTTTAGAATGTAACATATTTCTCTACCTCTTTCGTTCTATTGCAATATCTTCAGTGTGTGATTCTGACAAGTCACTCCCTCCATCACTAATGGCCAGCTTTAGACCACCTATCCACCTTTTTCTAGGTCTTCTTCTTGGTCTCTGACCAGCTGCTTTAGAATGTAACACCTTTCTCTACCTCTTTCATTCTATTGCAAGATCTGTGTGTGATTCTTACAAGATATTCCCTCCATCACTAATGACCAGCTTTATATCATCTATCCATCTTTTTTTCTAGGTCTGTGACCTGCTACTTTAGAATATAACACCTGTCATGGAAGTTCTTCCTCTCCAACATAGCACATATGCCCAGAACCATTTGTATTAACTTTGACTTCTACAGAAGATATACTTAACTCAAATGAAATACATGCATTGCCAATCCTATAATTAGATTCAATCACTATAGATATCAACACCATTTTGTCCCAGATGCTCATGTGTGAAATTAAAATCCATAGAACCCAGGTTGAATATACCATATTCTCCTTTATGCTTAGAAACTTTTATTCCAAGTATATGCCATAGAGTAAATATAGATTTTGTTGTAAAGTATTGGTTTTTTTAATTTCAAAACACCAGTTCCAAGTTAGTTACTTGTTCTGGAAACTCTTTAATTATAGTAGCTCAGTTTTTAATAATTGCAAGATCTTTTTTTCCAGAGAAGTGTTAAGTGCACACATATACATACATTGGCTAAGAAAACTATAAACCTTTATTTAGTATGAAGTAGAGATACCTTTGTTGTGAATGACAGCAAAATGTTCAATATGGTATGGATTCTATGGGGTGTGTGAGTTTGTCTTGGTCCTGAGGGAACCATTCCTGAAGCAAAAAATCACATCAGTGTTGATCGAAGGTGATATTGATGCCTAACAGCTCTTTCCAGCATGTCCCACACATTTTCAGTTGGATTAAGATTAGGGGGCTGTGGAGGCTGGGGGAGATGATAAAAGTCCTCCTTGTGCTCATCAAACCATTCTTGCAAAATTCTGGCATGATGTGCTGTTGAACTGTCATCCATAAAGATGCCATCACATGCAGGAAAAAGTGTAACATTGCAGGTAGCATTTGGGATGCTACAACACTCAGGTATTCCCTGGATGAATGAATGATGATTTTCGTGCTAAATTGCAAACTAAAAACTATATATAACTGTCTGAGCATGATAACAAATCACTAGATACTAAATAAAAGATGTTATTTATTTACATTTTAAAAACTACACATACGTAATTAAAAAAACGACCCTAGCGAGATCTTTCAGAGTTACTATATCTCCATCTTCAGGCCTAGAGCGCTGAGATGGAAGTGTCTCAAGTATAAATTACACTCGCAAGCAATACCATCATGCCCCCAGTCGAGGAGAGTACTGTGCCAAATGAAAGATTTAAGAAACATTATAGAAGATAGATAGTAACGTCATAGTTACGAGTTATTCATGAGGTACATCCGAATCATCAGGAAAGAAGTTCTTCAGAAGAAAACTCTATCCTGAAGGCACAGATAACGGTAATTCACTGTTGCAACAGGAAGACAAGAAGCGTTGAATGTACCAGCTTTCGGTAAAAAACAGAGAGAATTTATCAGGAACAGCAGCAAGAATGGAAGATTTATTCCATTCAGAATAAAATTCTCTCTCAGCAACAGTTCTGGCTAAAGCAGTTGAAGAATGCCCTGAACGAATGTCATATTTATGTTCTGAGAGTCTGACTTTCAATGTCCTCAAAATACAGCCGATGTAGATTTTCTCATTCCCCATTGAGTGAGCAGTCAGAGGAACGAAGTATACACCATGCCTGCTAAGAGTATCAACAGGATCTCGATCACAGCGGATAAGGGAAAAAACATTAGAAGCATGAATACTAAAATCTGAGTCAAAGCATCTACAGAAGTTTTTCAACACATTTACTACTTCAGGGAGAAAGTTAATGGCGCCAACAAAACGACGATTCTTTTTTTTGAACGCTGCAGAGTGGTAGAACTTTGTCTATAAAAATCTTGCACAAGAGGGAAGATAACGTTTGGCGAATAACCAAAAGAAATGACAATATTTATAATTTTAGAAAGTTCAATCCACTGTAAGTGCCTCGAAGAGGAGTGGGTAAAAGAACGCTGAACTAGAAACCGGAAGGCAGCAATTTTATGATTCCAAGGGTAGGCGGAATCATATGGGATTATGGAAGGGCAAAAGGTAGGTTTACGGAAAACAGAAAACTGTAAAGCATTAGAACCGTTTTTCCGAGAGAGCAAGAAGTCAAGAAACGGGATGGATCCCTGTTCCTCCAGTTCAATAGTGAATTTAATAGAAGCAAATTGAGAAGACAGGAAATCAGTAAATGAATAAAGTTCAGTCAGAGAATAAGGTCAAAAAGTAAGGATGACATCCACACAATGAACATATTTACAAAGAAGGTTTTAATGGATAATTTGAAAGGGCAAGTTCCGCCAGCTTTTGCATTAAGAATTCAGCGAGGATAGGGAAAAGTGGGGATCCCATAGGAGTCCCCTCTAATTGTTAGTAGATGGCACCATTAAAGCGGAAATAAGTTCTGGGGGCTATTAGCCTTAAGGCTGGCATAATAGCCTCCACTTCAACAGAAGAAAGATCAGAATCAGAGGAGAGTTTCTTCTCAATGATAGAATGGACGACGATAAGGGGAACACTGGGGAATAAGGTACGACATCCAAAGAAGCCATAAGGAAGGAACCATTAGGTTTAAACAATTTAATCATTTCTAAGGCCTGACAGGAGCTACGAATAGAATATCGGGAAGATTGAAGAAAAGGAGCTAAAAAATTAGCTAAAGCTTTTTTAAAGGACGAATAGGGTTAATGAAACTGGAAACCAGAATCCGAAGAGGATAACCAGGCTTATGTAATTTAATTTTCCCAAAAGCCTCAGGGACTCTAGGTCCCCAAGGACGATGTAGATTCTTCTTAATGGGTGAAGGTAAATTACTATGGTTTTTTAGTCTGCTAAGTGCAGTGAGAGTAGCTAGAACAAGATAACCCTATTTGGGATATTACCAATAGCTTCTTGCATTTTTGAAAAATATATATATCAGAATTCAATAGGACCATTTTTTGAGATTTGTTGGCTAAGAGGATCGATCGACACAAGGTTTTTTTTTTTTCCAAAGCCAACAGTTGATACCTTTCATACTGTAAACGTTTTTGTGAAGGACTGACGGATTTGAAGCGACATGAATAAATGGCCCTAGCAACAGAGTGTCATGCAAAATCCTGTTGTTCCATCGGGAAGGTACAAATAATACCTTCAGCTTGAGCGATTGTACCAAAAAGTGGAGTAGTAGAACAGTGGAAGGCGTACTTAAAACCATGGTTCAGAACATTCACTTGGGTTGTAGACAAGGAAGTAGAGCTAAGATTAACAAAACGTGGTTGAGCAGGATGTGTAGCTCTTGGCTTTTGGTTGTAATATTCACCAGCTGACACCAAAGTACGTAATTTAAGAATGTGAGAATTCTGGATATGTTGAACATCAGTAGAGATCATACTCATAAACAAAACCAATGACTTACCAAACAGATGGCTGCCAGCTCTACATGCAAAAATACCATAAGCCAAGTATGCTCTGCGATTGAAATAATCCAAGTAGCCATGTTTGTTTCGAATTTCAACAGAGAGTCGTTTTACTTCAGCATGAGCCAAAACACCAGAGTCCCGGTGTGAAAGAGGCATACAATTAATGCGTAGGTATTTAGGAATCACCTGTAATGATTTACAGGTGATTCCTAAATACCTTGGTTTTTGCAAAAAAAAAAAAAAAACCTTCCTCTCAGCCGACAAATCTCAACAAATGGTTCTATTGGATTCTGATGTATATTTGTCAAAAATGCAAGAAGCTATTGGTAATATCCCAAATAGGGTTATTCCCAGCGATCCTGTTACAGATACTCCCACTGCACTTAGCAGACTAAAAAAACCATAGTAATTTACCATCACCCATTAAGATGAATCTACATCCTCCTCCAGAACCTAGAGTCCCCGAAGCTTTTGGGAAAATTAAATTACATAAGCCTAGTCATCCTCTTCGAATCCTGGTTTCCAGTTTTGTTAAACCTATTCATCCTTTAGAAAAGGCTTTAGCTAATTTTTTTAGCTCCTTTTCTTCAATCTTCCCGATATTCTATTCGTAGCTCCTGTCAGGCCTTAGAAAGGATTAAATTGTTTAAACCTAATGGTTCCTTTTTTATGGCTTCTTTGGATGTTGTATCCTTGTTCCCCAGTGTTCCTCTTACTGTCGTCCATTCTATCATTGAGAAGACACTCTCCTCTGATTCTGATCTTTCTTCTGTTGAGGTGGAGGCTATTATGTCAGCCTTAAGGCCAATAGCTTCCAGAACTCATTTCCACTTTAATGGTGTCATCTACCAACAATTAGAGGGAACTCCTATGGGATCCCCACTTTCCCCTATCCTCGCTGAATTCTTAATGCAGGAGTTGGAGGAACTTGCCCTTTCAAATTACCCATTAGAACCTTTGTATGTTCGCTAAGTGGTTGACATCCTTGTTTTTTGGCCTTATTCTCTGACTGAACTTCATTCATTTACTGATTTCCTGTCTTCTCAGTTTGCTTCTATTAAATTTACTATTGAACTAGAGGAACAGGGATCCATCCCGTTTCTTGACGTCTTGCTCTCCCGGAAAAATGGTTCTAAAGCTTTACAATTTTCTGTAAACCTACCTTTTGCCCTTCCATAATCCCATATGCTTCCGCCCACCCTTGGAATCATAAAATTGCTGCCTTCCGGTTTCTAGTTAAGTGTTCTTTTACTCGTTCCTCTTCGAGGCACTTACAGCGGATTGAACTTTCTAAAATTATAAATATTGCCATTTCTTTTGGTTATTCGCCAAACGTTATCTTCACTCTTGTGCGAGATTTTTATAGATGAATTTCTACCGCTTTTCAACGTGCCCAAATGAGTCATTCTTTTTGTTGGTGCCATTAACTTTCTCCCTGAAATAGTAAATGTGTTGAAAAACTTCTGTAGACGCTTTTACTCAGATTTTGGTTTTCATACTTCTAATGTTTTTCCCCTTACCTGCTGTGATCGAGATCCTGTTGATACTCTTAGCAGGCATGGTGTATACTTTGTTTCTCTGACTGCTCACTCAACGGGAATGAGAAAATCTACATCGGCTGTAATTTGAGGACATTGAAAGTCAGACTCTCAGAACATAAATATGATATTCGTTCAGGACATTCTGCAACTGCTTTAACCAGAACTGTTGCTGAGGGAGAATTGTATCCTGAATGGAATAAATCTTGCATTATTGCTTCTGCTTCTGATAAATTCTCTCTGTTTTTTTTACAGAAAGCTTGTACATTCAGCGCTTCTTGTCTTCACCAAACAGAAGTCATCATTCTTTCCACGTTAATAAGTGAGTTAAGGAAAAATTCTCATCGGCCGCCATCGGGAATCGAACCCAGGGTCTGCCAGTTATGCGCTCGACATGGTACCACAGCAGCCTCGAATTCTACCGACTCATAAGTGATTAACTGCCAAACCACATGGCAGGTTGCTTCATGGAGCTGGGGATTTACCAAAGATGGAAAGCAGCAATTAACAAATAACTAGGAGGGAATTGAATAATAATGCACAGTGCTGAGGATTCACCAAAGATGGAAAGCAGCAACTGAACAAATAAGTAGGAGGCAACTGAATAATTAATTCTTACACTCGACGTGGATCAGGAACACCAAACAGAAGTCATCGCTCTTTCCACGTTAATGTTGCAACAACGAGTTACCGTTATCTGTGCCTTTGCCCTGGAGTTTTCTTCTGAAGAACTTCTTTCCTGATGATTTGGACGTAGCTCATAAATAACTCATAACTATGACGTTACTATCTGTCTTCTATAATGTTTCTTTCATTTGGCAACGTACTCTCCTCAACTTGGGGCATGATGATATTGCTTGTGAGTTTATTTATTCTTGAGACACTTCCATTTCTGCATGCTAGGTCCGAACATGGAGATATAGTACCTCCAAAAATCTCGCTATGGTCTTTTTTTAAATTATGTATGTGTAATTTTTAAAATGTAAATAAATAACATCTTTTATTTAGTATCTAGTGAGTTATCATGCTCCGACAGTTATATATAGTATCTAGTTTATTCCCTTGATGTTATCATACCTTTAACTGGTATCAGCAGACCCAGTCTGTACCAACAGAACATCCTCCACAGCTTTGTCCCACCCCCAAGTGTTTGGATTCTGTTTATGCAAGGTATGCTAGGTCCATCACTTCATGAGTTTCTCACCACACTTTCTGCTGACCATCAGTACAAAACAATGTATAGCGTGATTCATCTGACCACATCACTATCTTCCATTGCTCTACTGTCCTCAACATTCTCTGCTCCACTCTGTTATTGGTGTTTTTTCCCCCTGAGGCAACAAGCAGCTTCCGAATGGGCAAGATAAATTCCAAGACCCAATCATGGGTATCCATACCATGGAAATAATTAATGACATGGCTATTCCTAGACTTAATGAACTACAAATATCTCAAAATTATGGGTTTTGACTAAAGAATAAAAGGATATTTACATATCAATATTAAATATTCTTTTACTCCTTATTAAAACCTCATAATTTTGAGATTTTTGTAGTTCATCCATAGCTTTGCTTTTAGAAGGGGGCAAACAGAAATTGAAACTATGAATAACAAACACCATATACAAATTCCCACTGTGCCTTCTCATTATGAAACCTGTTTTCAACATATAAATTAAATTAAAACCCGGTAGACCAAAAAGTTACATAAAAGTGATTGATAAATGAAATTTAACAGTTTATTGGAACAATAAGAAAATTTCTTTGTTGTTGCCTTACACTTTTTGGCCATTTGTGTCCTATGCCTTACAAAACCCCAATTATCACCTAATCAGGCATTAAGAAGGAAAACCTACTCTTAAGACAAAGTTCTGGAAAAAACTTCAGGAGAACTTGTCCAGCAGTCAATGTTGCTGCCATAGTTTTCATTTCTCCGCCTTTCATGCTTTCCCTTGCATGAAAGGTGAAGAAATGAAAACTTTGTAAACTGTCAGAACTGAATGCAAGATAAGTCTTAATGGCACAGAGATTGACCAGATGAATAAGTTTGTACATTTAGGAAGTATGTTTGACAGAGAGAACAAATTAGGTGATGAAATTAGTAGGTGAATGAATTTTTTGAAAGTTGTAGCTGCTTCAGGAGGATTTTATAGGAATGATGGGTTCTCAAGAAAGTCCCAAATGGCTGTATATGAAAGTGTAGTTGTTCCTACTGTGAAATACAGCAGTAAAACCTGGGTATTGGAAAAGAGACCTAGGAGTAATTTGTGTACTGAAGAAATGCGTTACTTATGGGGGGGGGTTGTGGCAAGACATGCTCTGTTCATGTGAGGAATGAAGGTGTGTAGGCAAAAATGTGAGGTAAAATGTTGTTAGTAAGGTGGAGACTAATATGCTTTGGTGGTTTGGCCATGTTGGAAGAATGAGTGATGAGATGCTTAATAAGAAAATCTTTTTAGCCCAAGTGGCAGGAAGGGAAGTCATGGGAGGATCAGATTCAAGAGTGTCTGCATGAGAAAGAGATTATGAGTATGAAGTAAAGGTCTTGTGGGCAACATGTCATGGATGTCAATGAAGCTCGAGCTGTGTGCCAAGATCTTTGTAAATGGAGAAATTTTTTGATACACCAGTAGTAAGTAAATTCTAGTTCCATCTGTTAAACGTTTACTTGGCAGTTGGTCTTTCTTTGAGGAGCTAACCTTTGAATCTCAGAGGACAGCTTAATGGTATGTATTTATGTACATGTGTACGCTGTGCTCTGACATTCAATTCGAAAATTCGGTATTACTACTTTTTACTGTGAATTTCTACTTTTTCTACTGTCAATTCCTAATGATTCCCCATATTGTACTGCATAGAACACATCTAGAAATTCAACAGAAAAATTAGCAATCAGAATTAGAGTTATTGTGAAAATGTTCGTAGTACCTCCCAAGCACTAAAATGGAATCCTCAAATGGAAGAGATTCAGTATCTTTGTAATTACTATTACTAATGTCAAAACGTGGAATTCAAAGCATCACTATAATTATATTAAGGTGAAACTGCATAAAAGTATCACTATAATTATATTAAGGTGAAACTAGGTAAGAGCAATTACTTACATAAACACTTCTTGAGGCTGTCACGATTCCTCCACTCCAACATATCATAAATTGGTTTAGCCTTGTTAAAATGATGCATATATTCCATTGTTATAGGCCTAATTGTTAGTGGTAGATTTTCAGTGGCTATATATTGTTAACTGTCTCTGGGTGACCATTATAAAATGATAAGCAACGTCAAAGTAATAGCTGGCCTCAGGGGCGGTTCGTCATTAGGGGCCAGAGGGGCCGGGCCCCACCTAAAAATTTCTATTTTTAGAAATTTTTTTTTTTTTTTTGCTCTGATTCTTATTCTGTCTCTTAACTACATGGTGATAAACCTTTCCCTTCAAAAACCATTACCTAAGGGTAAAGTTTCCTTCAAAAACAAAAAACTATTCCCTGAGGAAAGAGATCACGTTCAGAGTGTGAGGTTATTGGGGCCAGCTCCAACACGCCCCAGTAACATCACTACGCAAGTGAAGAGGAGACGATTTCCTCCCTGTCTCATTCAGTATGATGATCTACATACAACACTGCCTTAAGGCGTGTGCAAAAAGCTGTGGGGCCAGATCTATCTGGCTCCGCACTAATTTGATTGGCCTGGAGAGTATTCATTTCCTTAACGCCGTGGGTTGACAGAGAAGCTTACCCTGACCAGGCTCAATGGTGGCAGGAGGGTTTCAAATGTAGCAAAGCTCAGTTAGTTGTTTTTTCTGTGTGTGTCTCTCTCGGTGATGTGTTGTTCCTTTGTGTCGTGACTTTTTTGCTTGTCAATTACAATGAATGGAGTGGATATTTTGTTAAAATCTCCATTCTTTGCTTTAAATCTGGAAGAAAAGCTTCACTTAAAAAAACTCAGTGCTTATCACCCCAAGAATTTTTAGTTTGAGCTTCACTTAAAAAAACACAGTGCTCATCAGCCCAAGAATTTGAGTCAAGAAGCTTCACTTAAAAAAATTCTGTGCTTGAAGCCCAAGAATTTGAGTTTCCAAGAGTATGAAGTTTACAAAGCGCTTTGCAGAACTAATTTCAGTTTTAACTGAGAGGATTTTCTATGTTAAAAATAAATAAATAAATAAATGAGAAAACCTGTAAGTATAATTTGCACATGAGTACATATATGTTTTTAGGTTTCACAAGTTCTTTAAAAAAAAAGGTTAAACCTTTCAAATAATGCAAATGGTAGTATTGTACTCATTCTATATGGGACGAAATTCATGAAACATTCCCTCCCTGCATGTATTTAGAGTTATTATTTTTTCACTACATTTTTTTATCCTGTGAATCCTGTGATTATTCCTCAGTTGAGAAATCTGAAGAAACACAAAGCACAACTAACATAAATTAATGCTCATATGTTTTAAGGTAAAAATTTTATTTAAGGAGTTTTAACATTTTTCTGTTAATAATTATGCATTCTATTCTGAGGAATTTTTTTTCGTGTGCAATACAATAGTTGACACATTCCTGCCTGATTTGGGCATTATTGTGAGTCAAGGGGGTAAACAGAGGCAGAGTAAAGGAATCCCACCTGTTTCAGTTGCCACAAGCCGCCACTGGCTGGCCTCAATATCGTATCAAAATTCAAAGACCATAAATCAAACTTACAGTTCACCATATATAGCCAATGAACATCTGCCACTAACAATTAGGCCTATAACAACGGAATATATGTGCTATTTTAACAAGGCTAAACCAATTTATGATATGTTGAAGTGGAGGAATGGTGGTAGCCTCAAGAAGATTTTATGTAAGTAATTGCTTTTACCTAGTTTTACGTTAATATATTTATAGTGATACTTTTATGCACCACCATACTCTCAATTCCACGTTTTGACGTGAGTAATAGAAATTATAGAGATGCTGAATCTCTTCCATTTGAGTATTTCAACCACACATAATATGTGACTTCCAAATACGGAAGATGTACATGAAATATACTGAAATGGAATAGTCAGATTTACAGAGGTGGGCAAAAAATGCCTCCCCTGATCATATGACCACCCATAGATCCTGATTTGAGACAAAATGGGTTGCTCATGGGCTTAGCTGAATTCAGCAGTCAGTTGCTGCATACTTCACAATCCATGCAGCATTTGATACCATTGGACTGTATCTTCACAAAAATAGTTTTTGCTCAAATGTTATCTTCACAAAAATATTTTGAACTGTATGGTATCTTCACTTTCAGTAAAAAATTATCTTAAAAATATTTTAGTGTTAGATTAATCTTCAAAATTATTCTGTTTAACTGATTTTTTTGGGGGGGGGAAGGGGTCGTTATAAACAGTTTTCAGTAAAATGGTCTCTGGCAGATGCCTTTCACTCACTGCATGCTCATTTCCAGCATGGCTACGCTACCAGCAACTGAGGCGATGCTCGCTGAAAGGAACTGCAAAGTATTAGGAGAGCACCCCTCACCCTGCCCCTTCTGGCAGCCTCACTTCGCATGCATTTTCCAGGGCTAACTTAGAGTGGGCGACTGTTGCACATTGCTACTGAGATACCAGTCATAACACCCAACCATAGTGAGAATAATTGGCAGTGAGACACGTAACACACAAAACATTAGAATAATTCTTGATTTCTTGATGATGACATATTGTGCTTCAGTTGCGTAAAAATTACAAGTGTTGGGACGACGTTTCAGTAGCGACTTCTACCTTCGTCAGAAGCACGTTGAATTAGCATCAGTTGTTGCCAGATTTCAAAATAGCTTTCCAAATGATAGGTATATTAAAAGGTGCATCTGTATTACGGGTGTCAGGGGTAAAGAAGATTTCAATGCAATGATTTCGCTCCGTTCAGCAATCGGAAAGCCCTCAGGTACCGCGGAAACACCCAACGCCCACTGTACATCCTTGATACAGTGGTATGGGAGCAGCCAACAAGTGCAGCAGTTTCTGAAATACTCTGGGTCCAAATATCTGGTCGTAGTTAAATTGGTTTATGTCGCCATGTTTCCTCATTACTGACATCTTTTACAGTTTACATACAGAGGATAAGTGTGCACAATTTATAGCAGCTGCATGTGATGTTGATATCATGTGGTACTCGCTCCTAATATGAAAACGGGGGGGGGTTCTAATGTAAAGCTGACTCAGTGTATTATTGTTTGTGACTGTCTTATCTTTAAGGTTCATAATTTTCTGAGCAGTGTGAGTATATGTGTACAAATTAGCCAGATGTTGATATGCAATGGTACTTTTTTTTTTCTGTAGCTAGATCAGGACGTTCAGTTGTGTCCTGGCTTCAGTATGCCTGCAATCATGGACTACAAGGGTTACCACCAGTATATTACTGAACATCTTCCCTCAGAGAATCCATCCATGTATGGCCTCCATTCTAATGCTGAAATAGGTTTTCTTACAGATGCTTCTGAAGGACTCCTTCGTTGCTTACAAGATTTGCAGCCACGTCATGCTGTCATTAGTAAAACCACTGGTCTAACCAAGGAGGAAAAAGTAAAATCCCGTTTATACTTCACATCCACATTAATGTTTTTTTTTTTTATGTTTTCAATGTTACTCATTAAACGTAAATTTGAATAATTAGTAAAATATCACATGTTTGCATTAGTTCATTAAGGTTTTTTTTTTTTTTTTTTTTTTTTGGTTTTTTTTTGCCGATCAAATACTTTTAAGAGTTATCACAGAGGGTGAGTCAAAAGTAATGAGCCATTGGATAGGAAAACTTCAAGCATATGTAAAGTACAAACGAATACAATTCAATCTTCGAAATACAAGCCATTATGTTCTATGGTCTAAAGCCATCTTTCTGCCAAATTGTGAATTTCCACTCTGTACCACTTCTTGGGTTTTGAGGTGAAAAACTCCTGGACCCCGGCTTCCATCTCATGACGGTTTCGGAAGGTTTTGCCACGGAAGAAATGTGCCATCGACCAAAACAAGTAATAGTCCCTTGGGGCAAGGTCTGGGCTATAGGCAGGATGTAAAAGAAGTTCAATTCCATCGAGCTCCCGGATCTTATCCCTTGTTGAACGGGCGGTATGGGGTGGTGCGTTATCGTGCTGAAGGAGAACCTGTTTTCTGTTGACCAGGGCCAGATACTTACGGACCACAACTTCGTACATCCTCTGTAGTTGTTGAGAGTAGAGCACAGTGGTAACGCCTTGCCCAGCTGAAATGAATTCAAAGTGTATGGGCCCTTCAAAATTCTGCCAAACACACAACATGACTTAGTGTTTGAAGCGTCCCCGTTTAGCGACGGGTTCTGGAAACTGGCCCGGGTTAATCCACTAGTTTTGCATGTCGGGATTATGGGAAAAGATCCACTTTTCATCAGACGTAACAATTCGCCTGATGAAACACTCCTTCATTGAGTGGTTCAGCAGCTCTCTGCACAATTCCATCCACCTTTGAGCTTGTGCTGTGGTCAATTCGTGGGGTACCACTTGGCAGCTCCTATTCACCTTCCCAAGCTTGTGGACATGGCGAACCACACTGGATTGTGATGCCCCACTCTCGTCTGACAATCTGCACGTGTTTGTGGTTGGTGTTGCCTCCAGGGCTTCTGAATCCACCGTTGGGGGTCTGCCAGAGCGAGACCCATCTTGAAGGCTGGTGTCACCCTTGTTAAAGCGAACAAACCATCTTTTTGCTGTGGCATAGCTGACTACACCCACACTTTCCACTGCACAAATTTCGGCAACCGCAGCATGTGCAGATAGTCCTTTTTTCCAATAATGATGCAACGTACTCGAACTGCCGTTTTTTTGTCCATGTTCTGAAAGCAAAACAAAAACAAAAAAACACACATTTAATTCATATTCATGTCCACCACCAAAGCAAATTCTGATAGTCCATGAAATGCTCTTTCTAACTATAAACAAGTTCCAGTCCAAACAATTGTTTATTTCTGAAAAAACAACGCCATCTCAAACTACCTTTCTCACATGGCTTATTACTTATGACTCGCCCTCTGTAAATGTAGTGAAATATTTTATTTTATGCCCAAAGTTGATAATACTTCAAATTGTATAAAATTATCTTTCACAACTAAACGAAAAATATATTTCAGATATGATAAAAGCAGTCAATGCAAATAAAAATTGCTTAATTGAGGCCGAAATAAGTGAATTGCGATGATGAAAAATCTTCAGTCATTTCATGTTTAAACATATGCATATCTTAAATTATTAAAACTTCTTTATATTCTGACATAAGTTCAAACTGCAGTGACTGTTTACTTTGTGTATGCCCTTGAACAATGAATTCGAGGTTCACACAGCCACTGGAGTCCTGGAATTTGGTTTTCCTTTTTTCTAGGCTTGGAAAGTCCTTGAATTTTCATATTTTTGTGAAAGGCCCTGGAATTGTCCTACAGTTTTTTCTTGCTATGAAAAATAAATTGATTGAAATGTTTCGATTGATTGCATCAGCTTGTTGTAGCTTAGGTGGCACCTGCTTGCGACGACAGTCCTATGTAGTATGGAGGCGTGATTCTTTCATCTGATGTGACGCTGTAGTGTTACATGTTTGAGTGCCATATTTCCAGCCACCTTGGTTTGTGGTGTACAAGTTGTGTGCAGCTGCAGTCACAACAATGTGTAGAAACCTTCTGATGAATTCGAGGCGGCTGTTCCTTCTAGCAGGAGCTTTCTTCATTGAAGGAGATTGGTATCTATCCGGCCTCCAATGTGCGTGGGAATAAATGATCTTCAGTGCCATGGCAAAATTGTTTTATGTTATTATCGTTGTGCTAAGTTCTAGATTGCTTCATGTAAGTTTTAAGAGCAATGTTTTTATGGGAAAATTTTACAATTTCATTGAAGATGTAACACAGGCATGTATGTGCGCACACACTCACTCACTCGCTCTGAAGAACACTATAACAGCAGACCCCATAGAAATTCATAATAATTCTAAATGCATTGTAAGTTTCACTCCAATTTGAAAAATGTAAAACAAAGCATGATAATTCTAGCAAAAATTTAACCTCCTGGAAAAATCCTGGAATTTATTTTTTGCAAATGTGTGCGAACACTGTAAATTGTGCTGCCTGAAAAATGTCAGCATTACAACAAAGACACAATTATTCTTAACTTATTACTGAGTCATTCACCTTTTGTCTGTGTTCTGATTAAAGTGGTATACATGTTACCCCAATATTTAGTTCTTTCTTCTGTAAATGTGTTCTCTTTTCTTTCTTTTTTTCTCTCTCTAATAAATCGATTATATAGTTAGGAATTAATATAGCTTAGTTAAAAATACTATTGACGTTGTCATCATATGTTACTTACTAAAGGCTATGCAATGAATTTAATTGTTCCCAATTGTAAGAAAATTTCATGGTTTCAATATATATGCACAAGGAAAATAATATTTGGGTATACAGCACGGTAACCCTTTTTTTTTTTTTTTTTTTTTTTATTACATGGTTCGTACGCATCCTGGAAAAGTCCTGGAATTCCATTTTGTCCTGAAAAAGGCCTAAAATTTTATCCATTCCTGCCTCTTTGTCCGTGCGCGATGTTTTTGTACTGCTGGCATAACTTATGTCTGACAAATTTCCCTCCCCACCCACTGCAAAATGCGGGGGGGGGCTGTTGGTTTTCTTGTCTGTGAGGAGGACTGAAGCTGCGCGTTATTAGCATCTTTTGCGTCATGCTTATGTTATCACTTTGTCTGTCCAACCAGGGAGACCATATCTCTGCAATTATTAGTTCGATTTGTAAAATTATTTTTGTATTGAAAAGTTTAAAATGTGAGAATGATGATCCATGTGTTCTGTTGCACAACTTCGCCGCTGTAGGGCGCAAAAGGAGAACATTTCGAATTTAAAATGCATTTTCTTTCATAGATTTGCTTCTAAACATCCAACTGAAAAAATTCCTTTTCCTTTCGATGATATTTATATCGGAAACTATTTTAGTTACAGTCCCTTTTTCAAATAATGCATAAATTTTCCGCTAGGGGGTGTAAAGGTAAATCACGATTTTTGCAATATCTCCGCTTCTAAATGTCCAATTTGAAAAATTCTTCCTGCATTGGATACAGCTCTTGGGGGAAAATGTTTTGCATATAATTTCTCATTTTTGGTAAAGAATGGTTTGGCCACCATGGGCTGGGCGTAAGTGTTTATTTTTTTGCTTCTGATGTATTTGCAACAAAAGCTGAACTGGAAACTCAATTGAAAAAATTCCTCTGTGCACCGATACCACTCGCCTCAGAAAACTTTTTGATAATACTTCCTGCTTAAAATAGTGCATAATGTTTCCACCAGGGGGGCATATACTTATATCTTATTTTGTCCATATCGCTGTTTCTAGGAGTCCGATTTGAAAAATTCTTTCTTTTTCGGAGAAAATTTTCAGTATGAAATGTTTCTCATGTCATCATCATCATCATTGTCAACCATTATCAATCCACTGCTGGACGAAGGTCTCCCCAAGTTTCCTCCACAACGGTCTGTCTTGTGCCAGTCTCCTCCATGTCACTCCCGCATATTTACGAATTTCATCCACCCATCTCCCATGTGGTCTTTTTCTGGGTCTTTTCCTGTCCCTTGGAATCCAATCTAAAATTTCGGCTGTCCATCTATGGTCTGTCCTTCTGGCAGTATGTCCAGCCCATTGCCATTTCAGGGATTTAACTCTGATCATGATGTCTTCCACTCTCGTCATTTTTCGGATCCACGAGTTCCTCTTCTTATCTCTCCTGGTTATACCAAGCATGCACCTCTCCATGCTTCTTTGAGTTGTCTGCAGCCTTTGTATGTCTCTTTTAGTTAAGGTCCACGTCTCTGCACCATACGTAAGCACTGGAAGGATGCATTGATCAAACACTTTTCTTTTAAGACATAACGGCATATTGCTCTTGAAAATTATGCTGTTTCTTCCAAAAGCTCTCCAGGCAAGTTTTGTACGCCGATTAATTTCTTCATCAATGTGACCCTCACTTGATATCTGCTGTCCAAGATAAACATACGTATCTGTTATCTCCAGTTTTTCTCCATCAATCGATAAATCTTCATTTCTTGTAAAAGCATTGAACATCACTTTTGTCTTCTGAAAGTTCATTTTTAATCCCACTTCTTTACTCTTGTCAGCAAGTTCCTGGATCATACTCTGCAGCTCTGATGGGGTAGTTGCAAAAATGACTACGTCATCAGCAAAACGAAGGTGGGTTAGATAATCTCCATTAATCTTTATCCCTTTGTTTTCCCAGTTCAGTGATTGAAAGACATTTTCCAATGTGGCATTAAAGAGCTTCGGAGATATGGTGTCACCTTGTCTCACTCCCTTTCCAATTTTTAGGTGTGTTGTATTTTCAAACAGCCGAATCTTTGCACTTGCATTTTCATAGATGTTATTAATAATATTAATGTATGCATCTTCAATACCGCAGGATTTCAGAGCCGTGGTAACTGCTGATGGTTTCACCGAATCAAAGGCTTTTTCATAATCGATAAAAGCCATGCACAATGGAAGTTCATATTCCCTCGCTCTTTCAATTAGTTCTCTCAGTACGTGGATATGATCTATTGTGCTGTAGCCACTCCTGAATCCAGCTTGTTCTCTCGGTTGAGCCATGTCCAGTGTTACCTTCAAGCGGTGTGAAAGAACTTTAGTGAAGATTTTATAAACCACTGATAGGAGGCTGATAGGTCTGTAGTTCCTGAGATCCTCAATGTTACCTTTTTTATGTAGCAGGATCATTGTAGCATTGTTCCAATCCTCAGGAATCTTCCCTTCATTAAGGCATCGAGTGAAAATTTGGGCGAGTACTGTTTCAATTTCTCCACTTGCTTCTTGTATGATGTCTATAGTAATTCCATCTTCTCCTGGAGCTTTCCCCCGCTTCATGTTCTTGATTGCATGAGCAACTTCTGCTGGGAGGACTGGAAGAACTCTGGTACCTTTCATGATGTCTGGAGTACATGTATCATCCTTTTCATATAGTTTGGAGTAGAAATCTTTCACTCTTGTCAAAATTTCTGCCTCTATTTCTTGTTATAGAACCATCTTCTTTTCTCAGAGCCATAATCTGTTTTCTTCCCTTACTGAGATGTCCCTTTGCTATCTTTAGGCTTTGGTTGTTTTCAATTGCTTTCCTTACTAGTTCACAGTTGAATTTTCTTACGTCTTCAGTGATACTTTTTCTTACTGTCTTGCATAGCTCTATATATTCCACTTTGGAAGTCACATCTTCTTTAGTTGTCCTCATCTCTCTTCTTTTTTGCATCAACATTTTGGTTTTTCCTGATAATTTGTTTACATGCAACTTGTTCTTAGACCCAGCTAATTTTGTTGCTGTTTCCATAAGAGCTTTGGTTACTTTTCTGTTAACTTCAGAAATATCCACTTCTTCCGATTTTAGGCCTTCCAAAGCAGAGAATCTGTTCTTCAGTTCCAACTTGAAAGTATTATGGTGTTTTTTAAGGTTGGTTATGTCAATACATTTTGTTTGTCTTATGAGCTTGCCACGTTCCAGTTTAGTGTTGAGGTGCATCTTACATCTCACCAATCTATGGTCACTACCTGTGTTGAACTTGTTTAGCACACTGCAGTCTTCGATGACGAATTTTTTGTTACACATAATAAAATCAATTTCACTTGTCGTCCCAATTGGATGTCTCCATGTCCATTTCCTGTGTGGCTTTTTCTT
The DNA here is from genome assembly GCA_039090855.1 of Macrothele yani. Taxonomy (NCBI): domain Eukaryota; kingdom Metazoa; phylum Arthropoda; class Arachnida; order Araneae; family Macrothelidae; genus Macrothele; species Macrothele yani. Next base: position 45,457,216 of record CM077006.1, read on the forward strand.
GAAAAAGGAATTCAAGATGAAAAATCCTTCTGCCTCTGCAAACTCAACGAGAGTATTTCCACGCTGGTTTCTGTTGCCGTGACCGAATTTACCTACTGAAGTTTCATTCTGTTGCCGGTGCCCTATTTTTGCATTGAAATCTCCCATAATTATCTTCAAGTGCTGCTTACCTTTATTATTTAGATGACGAATTTCCTCATAAAATTCTTCAATTTCTTCTTCAGGATGACTTGTGGTGGGTGCATAAGTTTGAATAATCTGAACCTGGTATCTTCTCGATAGTTGGATAACGAGTCGTGCAGCTCTGTCAGAGGAACTTTCAACTTCTACCACTTTATCCTTCAGTTTCTTGTTTATTATAAATCCAACACCACTAGTTCTGCCAGTATCTGTCCCACGATAATAGAAGAGATGTCCACTTTTCAGTTCAATGAGATCTTCTCCTTTTCTCCTTACCTCACTCAGCCCGACGATGTCCCACTTGATCCTTTGTAGTTCCTCTTCCAATTCAAGAAGCCTTGAATCAGAAGATAGGGAGCGTCCGTTGTAGGTAGCCAAGGTCAGCATCAAATGGCAGCCTAGTCCGGTCCTCCGGGGATTCTTAGCACCCTCTGCCTTCATGTCGCACTGGCCGCTGCCTTGGCCAGGTACATTCCAGCTGCCGGAGACTGAGGGCCAAGATTTAAGTTGTAGAGTCATTTTGGAGGTGTTTGGCCATAACTCACCATGCTGGCCAAGCGGGTTGGTGAGTGTGGGATAGCATTTCCTCTGATCCCGATGGTATAGTTATACCGCTATTTGTGTAGTTTCAAATATTTCTTAACACACAAGTTCACCATCAGAGGGCGTAAGTTCACGTTTCCGTTTACAGCGATATCTGTTGGACTAAAAACCCGACTGAAAAATATTCTCTTTCGATCAGATACTACTAACTATGAAAACTCTGTGTGTGTATTTGCTTCCCAAAATAATACACAATTTCGTAGCTAGGGGGCACAAATATTTAATCTATTTTTCTCAATATCTGTACTTCTAAATGTGCGATTTAAAAAATTATTTTAACACTAGATACCATTTACCTTATGGAACATTTTAGGTTTGTATTTGAGGAGGTTTATGGTTCACAGTTCTGCCACTAGGTAGTGTTTGCATACTTCCATTTGCAGCCTATCTCTGTCTCTAAAAACCTTATTGAGAAATTTCTTTTTTTACTGTATGCCATTTGCTATAATAAAGATGGACAGTGAATAAGATTTTTGCTACAATAAGATGATTCTCTTTAAATAGTGTACAACTTTCCCCCTAGGGGTTGTCAAGGTCAAAAAGTTTTTCTTGCTATCTCTGCTTCCGGGAGACGTATTTGAAAAGTTATTTTTCCTTAGCATAGCTTTTGCTATGAAGAATACATTTTGCCTGTTTTCAGCTTTTCCATTATGCAAAATTCTTTCACTAAAAGTCATAGAGTTATAACATGTTTCCTTCTATATCTCTTCTTTTAACTGTTCAATTTGAAAATCTTTTTGTCTTCAATGCCTTCTTTCTGCTATGGGAAACGTTCTTTGCACCATTTCTTAATTTTCGTAACATACTTTTTAGCCACAGGTAGAAGTAAGTAGCTGATTTTTTTTTTATTTTTTTTTATTTTGTGGGTTATTTTGTCCTTAGTATCTTCCGAGCAAACTAATCACTTTGCATCTTCTATAATTAGTTTTCTTATCATGCCCAGTTAAATTGCCTTGATCATTAATGAATGCAGTTGTACACAGTCCTTGGATTTAAGGTTTTCCCATTATTCTCTTTCATTTCACATTGGAAATTTTTGTGCATACCTTGTTTGTTGGCTAGTACAAATTTAAAACAAAGCTACAGCATTGATATTATGTTGAAAATTCCTTCCCTAAATAAAATGTACACAAACACTTGCTGCCATGATTATGTGTTTAAGAAATAAAAACTCCCAAATATTTCACTTTTCCTTGCCCTTAAATTTCCAATTTAAGCATTATTTCAAAATAATTAAACATGTAAAAATACATAATATCTAAAGTATTATTTACCTGATATTGTCAAAGTATTTTGCACGTTGTTGCTCCGTGAGGCACGTGCTCCTGGCCCGAGTGGTCTTTTTGTTACGGGTTTTTGGTTAGTTATAAATTTTTTTTTAGAAATAAAACAATTAGGTTATAGATTTTCAGTTCTGTATTCATTCATTCTTACATCAAACATTTTAAATTTACCTTAGTTAAAAGATTTTAGTAGAAAGAGTTATACTTATCGGGTCAGGAGACGTCTCACATGGGGTTTGTCGTCACTACGTTACGGCGAGCGCTTTCGGTAAAATCATATTACCATCGTCGGGCCTCTACTTCTACATGAGGGTTCCTCACGTGTGTGTAGTCCTGGAGTTGCTTGTCGGGAATCGAAAAGGAAATTTTGCGGTCATGTATGTGTTAGGTGATTTGTTTATCATGTGTCGCCATCTATTGGATCAGTTGGTAGGTATCAGTCGTAAGTATAAGCCATTTTTTATTTTTATGTAGATATTTTTGGGCTATTATTGTTTGTGTGTAGAAACATGTATATTATTTTTAGTTCTTTATTTAATGGTGTGATTTTTTGTAATGTTCTCTTTTTTTCTGGCTTTTTTTATGGATTTTTTCTTTTTTATAAGTGATTTCCAGGCTGTGTCTAGTGTAGTGGAGTCTTGTAAGTTGCATATTTTATCTTTTTTTTTTTTTTTTTTGTTCAATTATAACGCTTTCAGAAATCCTTAATTCTTTTTCGTTTGTGTGGGCGGTTAGTAATTTAATATTTTCAAAATCAGGATATTGTTTATGTTTAATGCAGTATTGGATAAGTGCAGTTCATTTCTTCTTTTTGTTCCAGTTCTTTATATACTGATGTAATCTTTTTATTAATCTATTTTTTGTGCTGCCAATGTAATAAATGTGGTCCCCAGAACTCTGTGAAATAATAGGAATTTCATATATGCCTGCTGATTGTAGTATATACTATTGTTATATTTTTTCCTTATAATTAAGTCACCAATATTCTGAACAGAATGTCCAAAAGTAATGTGTTTCTTCATTAATCTTTAAAATTTTCCACTTAGTCCTCTAATAAAAGGGAAAGAACCTGAAAATTTGTATTTCTTCTTTTGGGATGTTTTGACTAGACTCTTAATTTTTTTTTTTTTTTTTTTGTATTCAAAAATCAACTTTTTAACTGTTTTTGTGTCATATCCATATTGTTTGGTTGTGTTAATAATCCATTGGATTTTTTCTTCTCTGTATTTTCTATTTGAAGAATGTGTGAAGGCTCGTTTTACCCAATTCCTAATACCATTTACTTTATGGGTTTTTGGGTGTTCAGATTGATATGGGATCATTGTAGGTACATAGGTTGGCTTTCTAAAAAACTATGTATTCAAAATGTAAGTCTTTTTTTATTAGTTCGATATCTAAGAAGGAAATTTTTTCATCTTGTTCAAATTCCAGAGTTAATTCAATCTCTAGGTAACAAGTGGTAAATTTATTCTTCAATATTTCAAGTTCTTCTTGTTTTAATTTAGACAAAATAAAAATGTCGTCGACGTACCTACAATAAATGATGGGTGGGTCTGGTAGTTTTTTAATAATTTGGTTTTCAATATCACACATGATTATTTCTAAAAACAAAGAAGATAATGGGGATCCTATTGGTGCTCCTACTTCTTGCCTATAGATTTTTTTTGTCAAACTCAAAGTAATTGTTATTAGAAATATAAGTTAAAATGTTCTATAATCCTTGTAATTGTATATTATTAAATTGAGATTTATTTTTTAACTCTTTAATGATGTCTGTGGCTTTTGGTACAGGGGTACTTGGGAATAATGATTTAACATCTAAGCTTGCCATAAACATACCAGATAGTGGAACATTAATACATTTTATTTTTTCAATGAATTCTAAACTGTTTTTTAAACAGTATTCATTATTCATGAAAAAGGGGGCCAAAAATTTGTATAATTTCCTTTCTAGATTTATTAGTGGGGACTTCGATTTTGGAACAATAACTCTAAAAAGGTCTATGGGGTTTATGGGTTTTTATTTTTCCAAAAAATACTTGGAATTACTGTACTTATTTGTAGATAGGCTCTGGTAATTTCTGAAGGTAGTGAACTATGATTTCTAATTTTAGCTAAAAAGTTTACCTGAAAGTCAACAGGGTCTTTGTTTAATTATCTCACATTTTAATTTCTCAATAGCTGTATTCATTTTAACAATATATTCATTTTTATCCAGTATTATTAACTGATTTGATTTATCTGTTTCACAAATTACAATAGTAGGGTCTTTTTAAGTCTAGTAGTTGTTGTCTTTCATATATCATCTTTCCAATTTTAATTTCGTTTTTAGACTGCAGATTATATTCATCCAATATATTTCTATACAACTTAAATCTTAAGATTTACTAAATCTTAGGTAAACTTTTAGCTAAAATTAGAAATCATAGTTCACTACCTTCAGAAAAAACTTTTAGCTAAAATTAGTTTACCTCTCAGGTAAACTTTTTAGCTAAAATTAGAAATCATAGTTCACTACCTTCAGAAATTACCAGAGCCTATCCACCAATAAGTACAGTAATTCCAAGTATTTTTGGAAAAATAAAAACCCATAAACCCCATAGACCTTTTAGAGTTATTGTTCCAAAATCGAAGTCCCCACTAATAAATCTAGAAAGGAAATTATACAAATTTTTGGCCCCCTTTTTCATGAATAATGAATACTGTTTAAAAAACAGTTTAGAATTCATTGAAAAAATAAAATGTATTAATGTTCCACTATCTGGTATGTTTATGGCAAGCTTAGATGCTAAATCATTATTCCCAAGTACCCCTGTACCAAAAGCCACAGACATTATCATTAAAGAGTTAAAAAATAAATCTCAATTTAATAATATACAATTACAAGGATTATAGAACATTTTAACTTATATTTCTAATAACAATTACTTTGAGTTTGACAAAAAAAATCTATAGGCAAGAAGTAGGAGCACCAATGGGATCCTCATTATCTTCTTTGTTTTTAGAAATAATCATGTGTGATATTGAAAACCAAATTATTAAAAAACTACCAGACCCACCCATCATTTATTGCAGGTACGTCGACGACATTTTTATTTTGTCTAAATTAAAACAAGAACTTGAAATATTGAAGAATAAATTTACCACTTGTTACCCAGAGATTGAATTAACTCTGGAATTTGAACAAGATGAACAAATTTCCTTCTTAGATATCGAACTAATAAAAAAAGACTTAAATTTTGAATACAGAGTTTTTAGAAAGCCAACCTATGTACCTATAATGATCCCATATCAATCTGAACACCCAAAAACCTATAAAGTAAATGGTATTAGGAATTGGGTAAAACGAGCCTTCACACATTCCTCAAATAGAAAATACAGAAAAGAAGAAATCTAGTGGATTATTAACACAACCAAACAATATGGATATGACACAAAAACAGTTAAAAAGTTGATTTTTGAATACAAAAAAAAAATTAAGAGAGTCTAGTCAAAACATCCCAAAAAAGAAATACAAATTTTCAGGTTCTTTCCCTTTTATTAGAGGACTAAGTGGAAAATTTTAAAGATTAGTGAAGAAACACAACATTATTTTTGGACATTCTGTTCAGAATATTGGTGACTTAATTATAAGGAAAAAATATAACAATAATATACTACAATAAGCAGGCCTATATGAAATTCCTATTATTTCACAGAGTTCTGGGGACCACATTTCTTACATTGGCAGCACAAAAAATAGATTAATAAAAAGATTACATCAACATATAAAGAACTGGAACAAAAAAAGAAGAAATGAACTGCACTTATCCAACTCTACATTAAACATAAACAATATCCTGATTTTGAAAATATTAAATTAGTAACCACCCACATAAACGAAAAAGAATTAAGGATTTCTGAAACCGTTATAACTGAACAAAAAAAGATAAAATATGTGACTTACAAGACCCCACCACACTAGACACAGCCTGGAAATCACTTATAAAAAAAAATCCATAAAAAAAGCCAAAAAAAAAAAAAAGCATTACACAAAAACACACCATCAAATAAAGAACTAAAAAATATATACCTGTTTCTACAAACAATAATAGCCCAAAAATATCTACACAAAAACAAAAAATGGCTTATACTTACTTACGACTAATACCTACCAACTCATTCAATAGATGGCGACACATGAGAAACAAATCACCTAACACATACATGACCGCAAACCTTCCTTTCAATTCCCGACAAGCAACCCCAGGACTGCACACACGCGAGGAACCCTCATGTAGAAGTAGAGGCCCGACGATGGTAATATGATTTTACCAAAAGCGCTCGACGTAACGTGGTGGCGACGAACCCCATGTGAGACGTCTCCTGACCCGATAAATATAACTCTTTCTACTAAAATCTTTTAACTAAGGTAAATTCAAAACGTTTGATGTAAGAATGAATGAATATGGAACTGATAATATATAACCTAATTGTTTTATTTCTAAAAAAAAAAATTATAACTAACCAAAAACCCGTAACAAAAAGACCACTCGGGCCAGGAGCACGTGCCTCACGGAACAACAACATGCAAAATACTTTGACAATATCAGGTAAATAATACTTTAGATATTATGTATTTTTAATCAAAAGCACGTTTATAGCATAAGACAGTCTTTTGAGATATTATAGCATAAGACAGTCTTTTGACGTTTATAGCATAAGACAGTCTCATAAGACAGGCTGCCTTATGAATTGAATTTTTCGTAATTAAATATGTATTGATTGTATGGTATATGAAAGCATATCAAGAGTAATGCCTATGTATTTTTTAGTTTTATGGTTTTTTTATTCTGTAATTTGCTTGAATAATTGAACTAAAGCCAAAGCAGAAAAATTAATTTTTCTCAAAACCAGTGTAGTATACTGTGTATAAAAGTTTAATAGATATTAAACCTGGTCACATTTTCAGTGACAGCTTTGGTATTTCAGTATTTATCTGTGATTCTAAGTTTCTGATTAGCTGCAGCAGACGTCATTTTTAACATTCTGCAGTAAGTTTGCCCAAACCTGTAGGTTACAGCTTGAACAGACCTATGGTTTCTCTATATTTTAAGTAAGAGTGTTTGGATCGTATGATTTCAGCCAAGATTCTTATTTTTATTTTTTTATTTGGCATATATGCGATTGTTGTGATGTGCCTTAGAAAGTTCCTCTAGATGTGGTCGGGCAGTCCTAATCCCCAACAAAGCTCCTTAGGTATTGTTTTTCTTCTGTTTGTTCCAGGAAACGGTAAGGGAGGGGGTGCACCACAATTCAAAATTTCGCACCTGGTCAACGAACTTCACTTTCTGCCACCCCTGCATTTTACCACCAACACATTTTCCCCCTTTAAACTTCAATGTTTTGTCCTCTGTTAATTGATAGAATAGTCCGGTCTCATCACCATTGAAAATATCGTCAGGGGAACAGCCGGTCCAAACTCGACCACTCTGACAATATTTCTCGATCCACAGACTTTGCTTCCCCGCTAATCTTCCCAACCGTAATGTTATGCCTTTTGTTCCACCTGTCCAACCACCCCTCTGAACACACAAACTCTTGATTCTTGTCCAGTAACTTGGCTTGCTGCTCAGCTTTGGTCTTCAGCACAGACCCATTGAGAACGACTCCTAAAGACCTGAAGAGTAAACCATTGAAGTAATGCTTGGCAACATCGTCTCGATCAGACAACCGAATTTTTTTATATCAGGCTTGTTTGTATTCAAAGCACTCAGAATTTTGTTTTTGGTTTTCAAGACGTTACTCACAGTTGATTTACTTAACACTTTTACTGCTGTATGATGCCGAACGATGTCATACAATACTTAGCCCAGGTGCCGACAATGCCGAACAGCGTCGTAATTGTGGCTTCATATTTCCCTTCCTAAAAGCTTCGCCACTTGAAGAGGGGTATCTATTTTGTTACTAGCACTGAGAATGAATATCCAACTGTTTAAAAATGACCGCGGTTTGGGGGTATTGGATTTTTTCCCCACATGGTTTAGGGAAGGGAAAGTAAGTTGACTCCCCATAGACTTGCACAGCGTGCGCTTTTCGCTGCAATGTTTATTTTCCTTTGAATGTCACTGGTTTTGTGGTGAAGGAAACTATCAATAAATAAATGCTTGAGTGGCAATAAAAAGCATTTGCTACTTAGAGTTTATATGTAAAAGGGCAGTCTATTGAGGACACTAGAGGGATTCCAAGGAAACCCATATTGACTTCAATGCTTAGTTTTGGTGAAACAACGGATATGTTCAGACAGGCTATCTCCTGACCCTCTCACCAAAAGTTCATCGGCAGGCACATCCTGCCATGGAAATAGGTGATCCCGATAATTTGTCATCATATGCAGAAACATATTCTTTTAGTAGCTGTAGTATGACCAACAGTGAAAGTGAAAATGAAGAATGTGATGTTCTCTCTCATACTCCACCTCAACAGATTTTAGCTACACATTGGTATGATGTTGTAATGAGAATAATTCTATTCACTAGTGTACTAGGACTGAAAATTAATATGACAGGTATTGAACCAATTGAATTTTTCAATCTTTTTGTGACTGAAGAATTTGGCAATTTATTAGTTACTGTCTACAGGATATGCACGTCTATATCCCTGGAGTTACTGAAGGTTATAATTACAAATATCAATTATGGATAAATTTTCTCGTATCACAGAATAGCGGAGTCATGCAAAGCTATGAGATCCGAACATGGCTAAGTTGATCCAAATGCATAGAAGCTTATCCGTGGTACCACGTGACACCTTGTGGCGTCTCGGGAGATTTGCTCGGTTTTCTTGCTGGCACCGCGTGCTTGCGATTGAAACAGCACAGTGGCAGCGAATGTGTTCAGACTGTACTTCTGACCCATGTCTGCTTGCGAAAGACCACGTTCAATGTCACCGATTATGCTCGCCTTATTTTCCCCAAGAAACTACTTTACGCTTCGACATCCTGTACGTATTCACTGTTAAAAACTTTAAACAAACTAATGAGTTTCCACCTGCAGAGTGATTAGGGAGTTGTGAATCAGCCTTGGAATATCACCGGGTTCACTTTTACAAACTGAAAGGGCGCGGGTGAAAGCCGTTTGAATTTGGCCAGCATTTACCCTCTGCGCATCACCCACGTTCCCTTTCTCTTCCTATTCACTTTTGATGCTAAATGGTCAAGACTTAACAACCTCAATTCCAGGAAATGACACTCACCCTGCTTCGTCCATATTGGACACAATAGCCTCTTTTAAAAGAACCAGAACTAATCCTACCTTTGTCCTTCAATGCACTTAAGGAGTAGTAGGCTTACAATATTGTTCTCAACACATTGTTTCAAGTTTTTACCAGGTTTTGAAATAAGTTACAATTTCATGTTACAAGTACATTCTCTTCTTTGAAGTTTTATTGTTTAGGTTCAATATAATCGAAGTTGAGGGTTCACTATAAACGAAAATTTTAATGTACATTTCTGATGTTGCGGGTCGGGACCAATGATTTAGGTTCACTATAGCCGAATGTTCACTATAACAGAGTTCACTATATCCAGAGTTGACTGTATGTATATATCAGGCCCAACTTCCAGTGGAATAATATGCTCAACTTATCAACTCACTTCTGAAATTTTTAAAAAGGTTCAGTTAAAAAACATGAACATTAAGAACACTAAAAACACATATCAACACCCTCAGGAGAGAGCCTCTTCAAATGCATGAGGTTCAATTAATAATAATATAAAGTTCAAACATACCAGTTTGAAAGCTACTGGTTGAGGTTCTCCAGTGATCCTTCTTGTTCTTGAGATTAGTTGGCAGTTGAATTTAATGGTATTTAATCTATATTTTGAGGGGACTCACCTTCAAGGCCTTGAACCACGATGTAAATAAGAAAAATACGTGTTGGAAATGTGTAGAGACGAAAACCTCCTAAAAGATTTGGGGAATAAAGGTGAGTAACCTCAAAATATAGATTGTCTAAATAGCACGTGAATAATTAAGCAGCTAGATGACATTTGACATTTGCAATGCTGTATGAATATATGATTAATGATATTTATTGGTTGTTGGCAGATACATGATTCTTGAAATAGAAATTTTATACAGAGTTAAAAGACAGGACAACAGCTGGATGATATGATAAGCTAAATGAGGGAAGTGATAATTAAAAGCTGAAAATTGAAATGAATCTAATTAAAACCAATAACATGAAAAGTTAAAAACACTACTAAACTTTGATGAAAATACCTGATGTAATGTAGACCACATGAGGTCATAGAACCCAACTTTTGAGTCAGGGTGTCACAGGTCAGTGGAAGCAATGTACTGTTCTAGGGTATGTTTACATGGGCAAACTTGAGACCCACTTGTATGCATTGAGACCACTGTCATAACACAAGTCTATGTTGATGTACTTAGTGTTCACATACACCATTCATAGCTATACATTTCCAACAGCTGTCAGCAACACAATGCCCCATCTCATTACTCTTGTTTGGTGAAGGACTGATTAGAGGTGTATTCTACTGAGTTCAAAACCCAGGGAATGTCTTCCTCTCTCGAGATCTGAACACAATAATTGAGCATTTGTGGGATGAAGTGGAGAGATGCATTGGAGCCTGAAACCCACCACTGGTAACTCTCTGTTCTTCACAGGAAGCTGTCTTGAAATCATGTATGCAATATCTCCTGAATGTTTCCAGCTCCATGCAAAGCCTGTGCCATGATGTGTTTCTGCCATTATGAAGGAAAAGGTGGGCCCACATTTGGTTGGTGTGTGTATAATAAATTGTATTTCAGTGTATATACTGAATAAAATTCAAATTGCCAGTTCATAATTTCAGTTTTTTCTATTTGCCTTCAATTAACCTTTATAATCCAAAAGTTATCAAGTGACTATTGCATGCACAGCAGTGGTGAGAAAGGCTGAGCTCGGGCTGCATAATATTTACTATGGTTTGGGCTCGAGTTCTAATTTTTTTTTCCTTTTAACTGTAATTTTGTATGATGTAACATATGAGACTTTTATTACACTTCCTATTTGGTAAAGGTAATTCTTGAATGACTGGGTGTGTGTGTGGGTAGTGGAGACTGGGGCAAAGCTTTTTATTCTGGGCCTGGGGAGCAGATGCCAAAGCCACACATTAGTGGATTTCTGCAGAGAAGGAAAAACTTCTTCAAGACTTGTAGATATCACAAAGTCGAAATTTCATCCCTTCCCTTGATGTGATAGCTGTCTTATGATTTTGTTGAGCAACACATGTAAACTGAAGTGCAGCTTGATTTCGCTGGCCACCCAAAGCAAGTGGTAAAAAAATTAATTGTTTGGCGATACTATAAGGACAGAGGTTCATTCCCCACTCCCCAGTTGAGAAAGGCATTAATTAATTGCTGGGTGAAGAGAGAGTGGAAGTCTGGAAAAGGAGATTATTATTTCTCTTGTTGTGTTGACTTCCTCAGCCAGTTAGCAAAATGTGGAGATATTCATCTCAAGCTTGAAAATTCAGGAATTTTCTAGTGATATGGCAGGTTTGTAGAATGACTGCCTTTTGGATTGGGTGAAGCAGTCTCTGTGGCAGTCCTAATCCTTTGAAAGCTTTTAGTAAGTTATTTGGTACCACTGCAGTTACCGAAATGACAACTGATATAATCTATGTTGCGCTTTGTTCTCAGATCCTTTGGATTTCCATTTGCAAGTTCTCATATTTCAAGATTTTCTTTGATACTGTTCTTTGGATGTCTTCTGTTAAATGGAACTGCGCTATATATACATCTATCATTTGTGTTCTTTTTTTTTTTTTTTTTTTTTTATGGTGTCAGATTGATTGTATCCAATGGTCTTGGCTGTGATGATAAGTTTATCCCAGTAAATGATGCAATTCTGACTTTAGAGAATAGGTTCTGGCTGGTACTTGTAATAAGATGAAGTATAGCCTTGGATAAAGCCATGTTTAATGCCAAGCTTTTGACGTAAGATCTTGGCTACCTGGTCAAGCCTGTTAAGTATATTTTTGAAGCAAGAAGGGAGCAGCTGGCTCAAATATTTTATGATTTCAGTGGCTTTTCACACACTCTACTATTATTTTAAAATGTTTTAACAGATGATTCCACCCCCCTTCCTCAGGAAATGTTTTTCTCTTCCTTCTAGGACATGTATGACATACCAAGTCTGAGAAGTGATATTTCTTTCTTAGTTGTCCAGGAACTTTCTTATTATCTCTACAAGTGTTCAAGATAGCTGCCTTCTGTAGTTCCATATAGGTGTTAGATTGAAGGTTTAGTGTCTGTATAGAGCTGTGAATGGTCTTAAGTACAACATCCTGATGTGGCTGATATTGCGTATATGGGGACAATGGTGATGTTCTCCATATGTCACATTTCCTTGACTTCGTGTCATAGACCATTATACTTTGACAGTTTCTCTCCATGCATTTTCTGGATGTTGCGCGTGTTGGGCATGGCTGTGTCATTGAGGTTTGTTAACTTCTCCTTGTCAACCAGGATGATGTCGGGCCGATTGTGGGGAATGGTTTTATCTGTTCTGATTCATCTATCTGTCCCAGTACATCTTGTGGGTGTTGTTATCTAGGAGCATTGTTGGCTCATACTTACTGTAAGGGACAGGCTCAGTTGTAATGAGGTGGTGCTTTTTTGCCAATTTCTGATGGAGGATCTTGGCGGCTTGATTGTGTAGTCTGTTTTTGTTAGGACTCGGCACCCTCTGCGATATGTTGGATGGTCTCTGGCACTTTTTAGCATTGCCAACATGTGTCGCTCTCCACTGACGTGTCCTTCAGGATATGCCTCTGGTAGTTTCTGTTGTTTACGACTTGATTTTGTATAGCCATCAGGAACCCTTCAGTCTCGGGGAAGAGTGATCCGTTTGTTAGCCATGCATTTGAGGCAGTCTTATCCACATGGTTAGATTGCAGATCATTGTAGTGCCTTCTGTGTAGAACTTTCTTGCACCAAGCTTCTTCTTTTGGCTCCCTCGCTCTAATCTCGATGTTCTGGGTAAAGAGGTCTAGGGCTGTGCCCTTCTTGTCACTCTGGTTTATTGCTTGGTGAAGGGGCACCATGCTCTGAGGCTGCTGATTTCTTTGTCTTGGTGTTCCAGGAGATTAATCATTCCCTGTTCTCCTTCTGCCCGTCCATCCAATGGACAGCCTTTTAGTGAGGGTTGTCTTGTTATTGCATACTATTTCCTCTAGCTCTGTGGTGGTCCACTTGGTGATCCCAGAGGAATGTGTGAGGACTAGAACTGTGTATGTGTTGATAGCCCAGGTGATGTTGTGAGCATTGAGCATGGTCTTCTTTAGCCTTATCAGCCTTTGGTTGTATTTGGCGACTAGATTGTTTTTTTATTTCTTTGTGTTCCAGGCATTGTGCCTCAAGCATTCCAAGGCACTTATATGTTTCTCCTTCCTCCATAGCTGCAATCTCTTCTCTGGTCTCCACTAGTAGCTACATGCATCGTGCTTTCCTTGGTTAATACCTTGTGTCTTGGATTTCTCTAAACCAAATTCCATCCTGATATCACTGCTGAAACCCTCAGTGATCTGGATTAGCTGCTGGAGTTGGTTCTGTGAGGATGTGTACACTTGATGCCATCCATGTACATAAGGTTCAGGGGAACTTGTTGATTTTATTGCACTTGATGGTAAACCCATACTTGATTTCATTGAGCATGGTTGACAGTGGGTTGCATGCTTTATTGTTATTATTATTATTATTATTATTATTATTATTATTATTATTATTAATGCCTAAGCATGTTAGTCAGTTTTGGGCTAGTTCAGACCCAGGCTCTATTTTGTGATTTAAAATTCGGGCTCAAACTCTTAAACGTGAGCACAAACACAGCACTGGTGCACAACTTAAAGGTTTGCAGAACTGATCTGATCTCATACACTAAAGTTGATTGTAGGAATTATCTGAGTTACTTCCACATTATTTGTGATTGTCACAAAGCTCTTGCAATGAATTCATCACTTCGAAACTTGTACATGTATATAATTTTTAACATGAGCTTTTTATTTCACAGGTTCGCCAAGTTGTTGATGACATTTCTGAGAAACTACCGCCGGGTTTCTCAATGGTAGAACTATATGCTCGTGCTGAAGATATGTCTCCATTCACTACTGTTGCTCTTCAAGAATGTGAACGTATGAACTGCCTTTTGAATGAAATTAGGACTTCACTTCGAGAGATTGATCTGGGAATCAAAGTGAGAAGTTCAACTAATCTCTGTCTCCACTCTTTCTTACTAATTTTTATAATTATATTAAAATAATTCGTTTGTCATTTTTGCTTTTATACAAAAAAAAAGTGTCATGTGTTGTATGATGTTTATTTTTCACCATATCAACATCTACTACCTTAGAATAAAAATTCTTAAGCTTGCTACCATTTCTTTGAATCCTGTTATGCAATATCTTATTCCTTAAAAACGAATTTATTCTACATTTATGATAGCCACAGGACATATATTTTAGATATGAATAGGAAACAAATCCCCCTGAAGAAATAATTCTTCACAAATAAATGGAAGGCACATACAAATACAGTATCACTATCAACACAAAGGTGATGTACCATATTTTTTGGAATATAAGGTGGACTTTTTTCCAAAAAAATTTATGTCAAAATCCCCCTGCATCTTATATACTGAAGGTGATTATCATCGCTAGGAATGTACTGTATATGCATGTTTGCTTCTATAAAGATTGCTAAATAAGTTAAAAATGTTATCACTTTATCATAGGCACAGTAATTGATATTCTTCTGTGCTTTTTCTACAACGTTACTGTATCGTGAATGTTTGTATATATTATACTTTTACATTTATCCATTAAAGTACGTGTGTGTGTTTTTTTATGAGCTAGGCATGTGTATTTGTGCCTTAGTGCATACCTATGCATGCATGAGTTAATGATGTAAAGTATGGTTTAAGAACATGCCTCATGTTTTACATAGTGATCTGAAATGGATATAAAAGAACTATAATAATTCTTTTAAAAAGCAAAATGATAGAAAAAGAAGGGGGAAAAACTGCATCTCAGGATAAAACATCACAACAAATGCATAAGGCAGCCAGCGGCAAACTGGAGGTGCATTATTGTCGCTGCAAATTTTCAGTATACACAGAAGTTTTGTTGACAGATGCAAAAGTTTTACTTATTCACAGTAACATAAATACTATGGACCCTTAATTTTGAAGAATTTTTTGGGGAAAATTCCTTCGTGAAATGTGCACTTCAACTGGGGAAACATACAAAATTATTTGCAGTTTATGATGAAAGATGCTACCATAACCGACAGTCTTGCTTCCTTGCTGTTTGCAGAGGTTAGCCAGATTGCTTCTTTGATGATATTTTTTTTTCAGTTCTTGGCGAGCTTTAGCTTAGTTATAAAAAGATAAACAATTCCCCATTCCCAGGAATTGTTAGTATGCCACAGAATACCGATAGACTTTGACCAAGCCCATCTTACTTTGACACATCAATCATATGGCTATGATGACCATCTGAACCAATAATGAAGGCCCTTGGCTGTATGAAGGCATAACATCATAGACAAATCCTGCAGAGCATGTTGCCACTGACCTGCAGAGCATGTATGCCACTGACCTGCAGAGCATGTATGCCATTGACCTACAGAGCATGTATGATGGAATGTGTGGCATTTCTCTTCATTGTTTTTTATCAACCAAGCCATTATTGCTGATTTCCCAAATTGCAGTGGTTTGTAAGCTGCTGTTTTATGATAAAATTTAATCTTTTCTTAATAAAAATCGTTGAAATGCCTTTTTTTTTTCTTAAATTGTTCTCAAAAATAAGTGTTTTATATTACAAAAAATATGGTATTTTCACTTTTTGCCAGTAATGACATTTGTATATGCCTTTCATGTATTTATGAAAAATTTAAGTGGGGTTCGTTTCCCATTGATATCCAAGATATTCTCTGAAATGCACTGGAACTAGTGACCTAGAACACTACGAGGAAGCATCGGATTTCTTCTACTAGCACGAATCTGATTGGTGTTTAAAATTCTAAGCTTCAGTTGCATGGAACTTTATTTTCTTGGATGGTGTGGTGGCATACTTGAATGGAAATCGGGAGATGCGGGTTCAATTCCCACTCCAGGGCAATGAAATTTTTATGTTTCCTGGTGGTTACATGGGAAATAGTGAAAATATGGCACCTTTGTGCTGATAATGGCATTAGGATTTATATCATTTTATACTGTGCTGTTGCACATGCTATCAAGAACATGAAGTGGGGAAAAGCTCCAGGAAAAGATGGAATTACTATAGACATCATACAAGAATCAAGTGGAGAAATTGAAACAGTACTTGCCCAAGTTTTCACTCCATGCCTTAATGAAGGGAAGATTCCTGAGAATTGGAACAACGCTACAATGATCCTGCTACAAAAAAAAGGTGACATTGAGGATATCAGAAACTACAGACCTATCAGCCTCCTATCAGTGGTTTATAAAATCTTCACTAAAGTTCTTTCACACCACTTGAAGGTAACACTGGACATGGCTCAACCGAGAGAACAAGCTGGATTCAGGAGTGGCTACAGCACAATAGATCATATCCACGTACTGAGAGAACTAATTGAAAGAGCGAGGGAATATGAACTTCCATTGTGCATGGCTTTTATCGATTATGAAAAGGCCTTTGATTCGGCAAAACCATCTGCAGTTACAATATCTTTGAAATCCTGCAGTATTGAAGATGCATACATTAATCTTATTAATAATATCTATGAAAATGCAAGTGCAAAGATTTGGCTATTTGAGAATACAACACACATAAAAATTGGAAAGGGAGTGAGACAAGGTGACACTATATCTCCCAAGCTCTTTAATGCCACATTGGAAAATGTCTTTCAATCACTGAACTGAGGAAACAAAGGGATAAAGATTAATGGAGATTATCTAACTCACCTTCGTTTTGCTGATGGCGTAGTAATTTTTGCAACAACCCCATCAGAGCTGCAGAGTATGATCCAGGAACTTGCTGACAAGAGTAAAGAAGTGGGATTAAAAATGAACTTTCAGAAGACAAAAGTGATGTACAATGCTTTTACAAGAAATGAAGCTTTATCGATTGATGGAGGAAAGCTGGTGATAACAGATACGTACGTTTATCTTGGACAGCAGATATCAAGTGAGGGTCACATTGATGAAGAAATTAATCGGCGTATAAAACTTGCCTGTAGAGCTTTTGGAAGAAACAGCATAATTTTCAAGAGCAATATGCCATTATGTCTTAAAAGAAAAGTGTTTCATCAATGCATCCTTCCAGTGCTTACGTATGGTGCAGAGACGTGGACCTTAACTAAAAGAGACATACAAAGGCTGCAGACAACTCAAAGCAGCATGGAGAGGTGCATGCTTGGTGTAGCCAAGAGAGATAAGAAGAGGAACTCGTGGATCAGAAAAATGACAAGAGTGGAAGACATCATGATCAAGTTAAGTCCCTGAAATGACAATGGGCTGGACATACTGCCAGAAGGACAGACCATCGATGGACAGCCGAAATGTTAGATTGGATTCCAAGGGACAGGAAAAGACCCAGAAGAAGACCACATGGGAGATGGGTGGATGAAATTCGAAAGTATGCGAGAGTAACATGGAGGAGACTGGCACAAGACAGACCGTTGTAGAAGAAGCTTGGCGAGACCTTCGTCCAGCAGTGGATTGATAATGGTTGACGATGATGATGATACTGTGCTGTAGAAAATAATGGATGTGGTGTACCCTGTTCTTGCTGAAGCAGGGCGTATATAGAATTGGGAGGGGGACAACAAAAATTGAATTCTTTGAAATCCATCAGGACAAAATAAAAGTTAATGAAAAATAGAAGAAAAAATTTGAAGCATTATTTTCTAACGTAAGTTGCATTTTAACAAAAAAAGAAACACTTTCAGAGAGACAAGACCCCCCCTGGTCTCCCTCTAAATATCTCCCTCCATTGAAGACTCAGACAACCAACTAATAACAGTATAACTATTCCACTGGTATTAGAGGAAATGCTATCCCACACTCACTAACCCACTTGGCCAGCATGACAAGTTATGGCCAAATTCTCCCCAAACGACTGCACAACCTTGTCAATAGCCCTCAGTCTCTGGTTATCCAGTGGCTGCAAACTACTGAAAGAAGCATGGATAGGTGGATGCTGAGTGTAACCAGGGAAGAAGAACTAGTGGATCAGAAAATTGATGACATTGTGATCAAGAAAAATTGCTGAAATGACAATGGGCTGGACATGTTGCTAGAAGAAGTGACCACTGTTGGACAACTGAAATACAAGATTGGATTCCAAGGTACAGGAAAAGACCCAAAAGAAAACCATGTGGGAGATGGGTGGATAAAATCCAAAGGCTTGTGGGAGTGACATGGAGGAGACAGGCTCAAGACAGAAAGTTGTGGAAGAAATTTAGGGAGACCTTCATCCAGCAGTGGGTAGAAAATAATTGATGACAATGACTGTGATATATCCAATAATTGTTTTTTTCTTTCAAAGCCATCATATTGGACACCTTTATTTGGGTACATTGCATACTGCATTCTCCTCAAATGGTCTAGAATAAATCAATATGACCAAAGGAAATCTTAGTCTAAGGATATTTTTTTTTTTTTTTTTTTTTTGAAGATTGATTGAATTTTACTGAGCACTGTTCTTATCTACTATTGGCTCTCTTGACTTCATAGTTTTATCTGTCATTGGCTCTCTTGGCTTTGTGAGTTCACAGTGGTGGATACTGAGATATCCATAGCTGCTTGTACACCTCATTGAATGTTGTCTGCTGTGGATTGTGGGACTGCTACAGTTTGCCGTTTAATGTGGCAATTGAGTTATTCAGATGTCCACCTACATGTACCAAACCCACTTCAGTGAGGCTCGTTAACTTCCTCTAACCACTGACCCAACATTTGTCCGACAGTTACATGTACCAAACCCACTCCAGTGTGGCTCATTAACTTCCTCTAACCACTGACCCAACATTTGTCCAACAGTTGTTGCATCCCAACTTTGGTTTGTCCCTGTACAATGCAACACAAGGACCAATCAGCTCTAAATTGCCCTGTGGTGAAGCGTCTGGTAAAAAGTTTTCATGTGACTGTAGAATTCCCAATGATGTCGCCCAGACATTTTCACTCCATGCATGTGCTTTCACCACCAAGATTACTCCGATGCATTGGTCCACACACACACACACCCAGGTGAGGATGACCAAACTTGGCTATGCTTAGCTGTTTTGCCCTTTTGTCTCCCTCACCTATCACATGATTGGTTCCCAACTGCAATCATTTACATAACCCAACTGTTACCACATATCCACTAATTTTCATGGTGCTGTGACAAAGGCTCCTTGGTGTGGCATTTTCTATGTGTTGAGCAGTGTATCATTTTTATAAGAAACCACTCAATTTCAATTTGACTTCAGAAAATTTACCCTTCTGAATTACTAATACTGTCTATTGTTTTTTTTAAGGGAGAGTTGCCATTTAGTTCAGCAATGGAAGAAGTTGAAGACTCCATAGCAATGGATAGCGTCCCACAGAGGTGGATTAACCGAGCGTATCCATCATTGGCACCTTTGGCTTCATGGTTTCTTGATCTACTGCAACGCTATAAAGGTGTGTTACTACTTCAGCGTATTTCACATGTTCTGCAATTTTTGTCATATATTAACTGAAATTACTTCTATTAAGACTAAAAAGTATAAGATAGCATGTTTAGCCAAATATTTTTCCTTTCATTTCTTAGAATGTAATATCAATTAATCTGATGAAATCTGTGTATCCATAGCTGCCAGCGGTAGATTTCAGTCCTTAAGAAAAGGTACACTACTTGCTCTAATCATATTCATCCCACGTGCTCCCTTTCAGTTCCAATTTTCTTGCAGAGGATTTTGTTTTCATTCTTTGAGCATGTCAACTAAGTAAGCCAATTCACAAATGATGATGCCAAACGGTCACTTGTTTCAGCTCCTTTTTCTCACTTGTTCAACGGTCTCCATGCAACTATTGTAAAGACAAATATTTAAAAAAATAAAAAAAATCCTGCTACTAATTGTTGGTAGCAGTTGCATGATGTCCATTGTTAATCAGGTTTTTTTATTATTATATATGTGGAAAGCAATGAAACCATAAAATTTGAGAGATGGGGCTGTGGTGAAAACAAAGGTAAATACAGAAGATGTTCTCTTAGGTTTATTACATATTTCTCAGTTGAAATGAAACCTTATGGTTCACCTATTCAAAGATAAAATTTGGCTTTTTTATGCACCTCCTTGGCTCTGCACACAAATCAGACTTCACTACTTCTTAGAATTCCAAAGAAAGGTGACTTGATCACGCTAGTTACGTTAACTAAAACTTTTACAAAAAGTTCGTAAGTTGGAAGCTTTCGACCTTATCTTAGGTCTTCATCACGCCAATGGAGGACTAAGATTGTTGCCAGATTCTACATTTGAATTTTTCCTATTTTTGTTGCCAAAACTTAGAATTGATCTCCAATCTCAGCTCGCCTGTTCAAAAAGTTTTGCCCACAGTCGTAGCTGAAAAACAGGTGGTATCTTCTGAAAACAGTGGTCTTTGTATTGCTTTTAATCTGTATTGCTTTTAAAGTTTTGGCAACAAAAATAGGAAAAATTCAAATGTAGAATCTGGCAACAATCTTAGTCCTCCATTGGCGTGATGAAGACCTAAGATAAGGTCGAAAGCTTCCAACTTACGAACTTTTTGTAAAAGTTTTAGTTAACGTAACTAGCGTGATCAAGTCACCTTTCTTTGTTAATATTGTTACGTGTTTTGCCCATAATCGTCATCTTAGAATTCCATTCTTCAAATTCGAATTTTGAAATTAAAAACATTTAAACTGTTATAAAAAATTTTAAAAATTAAGCCATGCGGGCGAATTTTCTTAATCTTTTTTTTGTTTGTTTCTTTGTGAGAATAGCATTTTTGAAAGGAACTTCTCAAAGTCCGTTTTTTATATACTATCTTTTTAAATGCTGTATTTCCCGGCGTCATGGACACTATTTTTTTTTCCTTAAACAAGTTTCGAAAACATACTGTGTGTCCTAGAGACTGAAGGTTATGTTTTCCTTAGGCCTAGGATAACCCCAGAGGAAGGTAATCTATGTTAAAATGTTTACCGGTAAACCTTATTAATAACAAGACTGCTTTCATCGTGAAATGCCATGGGGAAAACTAATTTTTTTTTTTTACTTTGCATCCCTTTTGCTGGGATGCATTTACAATAAACCATCTTATCTATACTACGAGACCAACACAAATTTATAGAGTTCTAGATCAAAAGAGCCGCTCTAATGGGGCTTTGCCAAAATGTGTTAACAATCTCAGCTCGCCTGTTCAAAAAGTTTTGCCCACAGTCGTAGCTGAAAAACAGGTGGTATCTTCTGAAAACAGTGGTCTTTGTATTGCTTTTAATCTTTATGAAAGTGCTAAGACCTTTTTTTTATGTTTGTTCTTTTTTCTCAAAATTTTGCATTTTAAAATTAGGGTGCATCCTCGATATCGGGAAATATGGTATATGCTTCTTGGTCAAGAATGCATCCAAACTTTGAAAAGGTTAAAACTCACATGCATGCACAACAAGGAAAGTTTTCAATTTTCCTTCCAATGAGTTATTTAGAAGAACTCTGCTAACAGCAGTCAAGTGAACAAGATCCACCATGTGAACTGTTGCTATTATAATCTATCAGTAATACCAAAATTGATGTATAGTCAAAAGATCATACTAGATTTAAATGTTATATGTAATAAAATATATAAACAACCAGACTGAATCTCTCTCTCTCTCATATTGTTTGATATTAGCAACTGTGTGGTCAAAGACCTCACAGTTGCTAAGCCACAAAATGCCCAACCACATAGTTAAAGACTTCATAGCAATTGTAATAAGTTGAATCGAAATTTGAATATTTAGTCCTGTCATTCCTTGGCTAATAAACAGCTATGAGGATGTAACTGTCAGCTGATATTTTACTATTTAATATGAGTGTGTTCATAAATAACACCATTCAATTTTCTTTTCTTAATGAAGTCATTGTGACAAGCATAAAACATAGGAAAAGTAAAAAAGGCAGTGGAAGCTCTGTCCAAATTACTTTTTTTTCTGTAGAAAGGATGAATCTGACATCTTCCAAAACTAACAGCAAATTACATTTTTCTGTAGCACAGTGGATTAGGATCCAAGCGAAAGAAGGAGACACTGTTTTCAAATCAACCCTGGGCTGAGCACTTTTCTCATGGCCAACTTTTCATAGCATTTTCAAGGTCCAGAAATTTGCAACAGACCGATGCTACATTAAGACAACTCAGTTGCAAGAAAATCTCTTAATCAATGATAAGCAAGACTTACAAAACATTGTTTACTGTAAGGCCTTCCAAACTTCCTGATAAAATAATTTTTAACACATTTATAAAAACTGAATAATGAAATTATCATCACCAGCAGTTTAACAAGTAATAAAATGCTTTTTATCAAATTGGAAACGCATGGAATAATTAATTTCGATATAAATCAAGCTGTTCTTTCCATGTAACATAACCACAGAAATTTTAAAATCCATCGTCTTGGAACGGGAATCAAACTCGCATCTCCCAATTTGCTCTCAAGTATGCTCCAGGATGATGGATTTTAAAATTTTTGTGGTTATGTTACATGGAAAGAACAGCTGGATTTATGTATACTTTTTATCATTTTTTGTAATCAAAACCTTTATGAGCTTGATTACAAGAAAAATTTTAGTCACAGCTTTTCCCCTTGTGCTTGTCATGTTTTACTGGTTAGTAAATAATTAGCTGGAAAATATCTACTTCTGTATGAATTTCCAATGATTAATCAGATGTTTAAAATCTTTGAACTAAAAAACACCACTTGATCAATGGGTCTGCCCTTCACTGACAAGTCTCAATACAGGCTAAACATGGATTCTCAATATGTGTACATTTGGAGAGAGGCTGGAAACCGAAATCTCCACTCTAACATTAGGATAACTGACCACTACAATGATGGAGGACTCCTGGTTTGGGCTGGCATAATAATAGATGGACACCCACTGCTGAACATTTCCAGGAGGCACCCTGATGCTGCACACTACAGAACTGATATCCTAGTTCCCTATATACAGCTTTTCGGGAGAGCTGTTGGTCTCCAGTTCTTTTTTCATGGATGATAACGCATATCTACATAGGGCTCATCTAGTCAATGAATACCTGGAGAGTGAAGGTATTCACAGAATGGAGTGGTCCACAAGATCACCTGATAGAGCATGTCTGGGATGCCCCAAAAGAACAACTGCAAGCTAGCAACCCCCTCCGAGGACTTGACGTGTCTCGGTGGAGGATTGGCACTTGTTGCTCCGAACTCTCATTCACAGCCGTGTAAACAGCATTAGGGGGTCATTGTGCAAGCTGCATTTTGGGTAATCATTAGCCCAAACCTATTAGCCCCTCAAAATCCACACCACCTGCTGCATCACTTTTGGAATGTCATGTGCATGCTTCCTCCTCATGCAGTGATGGCATTCCTTTTCTGTTGTGAATTGCTGCTGTGTAACTTCCTGGATTAACATTTTTATATTGGTGCTGCATAACTTCTGTTTTGGGTATAAATTCTTATTAAAATTCTAAGAGCATGTGGATGGATTTAATATCTCATTTCAATATTATCTTGTGCTAGCAGGTGAGTACTGTTAATGGTTTATCAGATGCGGTGGAGTTTTTTTTCATTGTTTCTAAATACTTAGTATTCTTTTCAGAAAGTATTTTCTTTAATTTTTTCCTCTGTATTTTTTCATATGGAGTTATGATGAAAAAAGTTTTGGTAATGTGTGTAATTAATATTTAAATTTATGCAAATATCAAAATTGAGGAAAATATTGAATTTTGGTGAAAATTAAAATTTGGGAGATGAGTGGATGCATTTTGAAACAAAAAGTAATTTCAATCTAGTTAATGCCATGATAAATAAAAATAAAATGCAACAATGATATAATAAATCCCAAAAGTTATTATTATGGGTTTGCGTTGTCTGCTATTTGCTGAGTTGAAACACCTGCAACTGCAAAAGAGGTAATTATTGTTTGCAGGTGTACCAAATGTGTAATACCGAAATTTCAATGGTATACAATGTACATGTGTAATAGCTTTTGTAGGCGGTGAAGATCAATTTTAGTGGTTAGGACTAAATGCATTAGTTAAATAAAACTCCAGGATTCAAATCAGCCCTTGGTCAAGGCAATGGTGAATGCGATGAGACCGTGAGGAGAAATTCAACTGAGTCATCTAATTCTTCACTGCACAAGGTTTGGGTTTTAGAAAGGCCACTTGGCCTGTATTTATTTTGTAAAACTTAACCAAAAAGTAAACAATTAGTTGTCTCTTGAATCAAAAATCAGATTTATACATTGCCAAAATTTCCAAACCTGGCCACGGGGCCCAATCAAAATTAATCATAGGACAAGCAGCTTATGTGCTTTCAAAGAAACAAAATTTGTACATACAAAATGGAATGTTTACTAACAAGAGGTCACACTTAACCTTTTAAAGGATCATAGCAGGCCTAAAGCAACACACATTTTAAAAATTCACAGATTATATAGCACTATTTGGATTGTATCTCAAAGCATGCATATAGGATTAAACATGGTGAGTAATATCTGTTGTTGAAGTGAAGTCTCTCTCTCTCTCTCTTCTCTCATCTCAGTTATGAATTTATAGCACAATATGTGAACAAGACAAATTTCATTTACCTTTTCGAACAACCCCCTCAAACAAGATTCCTTATCACCTGTTAATTTTAGATATATTACAACCACTGAGCAAAAATTTACAAATAATCAAGAGTTATATTACTAGACGGTTCTACACTCCTAGGAAAATTTGCCTTACAATTAAATATACTCAACATTCTAGCATTACTTGATACTGAATCAACTCTAAACACCATACTCAATTATCTCAAAAGTTATCATTACTCTACAATGCTGACAAATAATCTTAAAGTTCACACCATCATCTGGAAAATCAAATATTTCACTAACACCAACTTGCACCGAGTACTCAATATCTTACTATGTAAATAAAAGGCAAACACTAATTCCCAACACTCCTGACTTAAATTCATACTTATAGGCACTCCTACTGTTCTTCATAATTTAAAATTACACAACTAATTCTGACAAGCAATTTATAAACAAATTAATATAAATTCCCAAAATTACACCATGTAAGTTTTTACCAATTTTAACAACCCATGTAGTAAACCACTGAGGTACCAGCTAGGCAAAACATCTCAGTTTATCAAACTCACTTTCTTCGAAAACAAAATTTACATCTTGAAGAAACTATCAATCAGCCTAAAGGAGAGAAATTGGGTCTTGAAGCCAATTCAAGCCTATACATCAAAATGGTGGAAAACTGTGGCTTATCATCCTGTACTGTTTACTTTGTGAACACCTTGGGAACTTTACACCTGAACTCACCCCGCACGGAAGAACCACCTAGGAACTACCCGGCATACAGGGGTAAGGGTTGGAGAGCACTTTTTCCTTGAAATGGCCCCCCAACTCAAAGCTTGCACTATAATCGCATCCTGTGGATCTCTCTACTCAGGCACTTCGTCCTGAAAACAATTCCCCAAATTGTCTCAGAATCACCTTTTCCTCAAGAGTATCACACATCCAGAGCATGCAAGAACACCAGTTCCAAGAAACAAAACATGTAGAAACACCATTATCTCGTTGTACCTATATCTACTAGAAAACACATCAACATCCCTATCTCTGAAAACACCCATCAAAGAATCCAAACAGTTAATCAGACATTATTCCGCTACAATATACATATGCCTCCTAGTCCGTATGCATGCCCTTTTTTTTTATATCCTCCCCTCACGAAAATCTGTTTTCACCTATATGGGCTGATATTGTGAACTAGCCCACAATACTACAGAATGTTACAGAACAATTTTACACCCATTATTTGCCAAACTCAAAGTATTACAATAACCTGACCCTAAGAACTAAAATTTACTACATGCCACTTACCCTATGTTTATCACTACCAAATGCAATTTATATATATTAAAAATTAATAATTACAAAAAGAGTTAAATTTCAGTAATAATAATACTAACTGGTTTGAGGGGTTGCTCTTTCATGATAAAAACGCACAAAATAGACACTGCATTCATTTGCTAATTAATTTAGAACTTGAAGGGGGTAAAAAACAGTTTGAAAGAGTGTTCCACTCCTTGGGTTTACAACCAGAATCATTTTATCGCCAATTCCTTACTGCTATCCTATACATCAACATTGAAGAACTCCCATGAAACTTTTACACACAAAAAAAGAATTCACTTGAAACTAGGTATTTAACGTAAATTAATACTTTTCAACTGCAATTCGAATAACTGTTTCTTCCCTGCCACCTTCCACAGACATCAGATTAAATTTTGAAGTGCTTAAAAATCATTTCCCATTTGGCACGGGGGAAAAAAATTTCATGATGGCTTACCTCGGCCTCACGGCGAGGGAAAAAAAAAATCTTGAGGTGCACTCTTTATCACCACTTTCAAGGCAGTGTGGCACTAAAATGCCAGGTTGTTTTCAACCGTCACCAACTGTCTCTAGGGACCCGTGGAGAATCAGGAGAGTGGTTTCCGGCTCCTGGAGTATTAACCATCCTCTAGGAGGCGAAGATAAGAATTCTCCTTCATTTTTATTCTCTGGACAGCTACAACAATGGGTCATTTCCGGAACTGTTCATCATCACCAGGCTTCTAGTAATGCCCATGTTCCTGGGGGAACTTACTAGAGTCCCTGGTAAATGTACATGGCAAAAAAAAAAATCCTCTCTCTCTTAGACCTGCTCGAGAGATTAAGTTTAGCAACTGGATAGGGCTCCTCCCCAATGTCATGGATATTTCTTCTTTTTCCACTGAAGCCTGGGCTTAGCCCATCTTTAAAAGATGAAGGTGGCTGCCAAAACAAATTTTTTATTTCCATTATCTGTGTGCAGGTTGGCACTTGGAATGGGGTTTGATTCTTCCAAGACATCGACCATCTCACTGCTCCTATGCTGGCCTTCAACCTTATTAATGCCATCGTCACTTTGGTTGTATTGTAATGAGTCAGTGAACATTTCATTTCCGATACTGGAAAAAAAAACAAATCATGTTGGTCGTTCATGGCTTGCAAATCCGCGTACGTCTCCACGTCCCGAGAACAAATTTCCACGATCAGCGCCGCCATTCTTACGGCCAGCCAAGCCCAGCTTGGGCGGGCTCCCTTATGGGACCTTGTTCTGTTAGAACTTCATTGCTTGCCCGCCAAAAGAGAAGAGCACCTTTTTTCCCTCGGAAAACCAGGGCTGACCTCTCCAGGCCCACACTCATTGGCTAACTCCCTGGATAGCAACAGAAAATCTTCACAAAACCGCAAGGTCACAGACCCCTTGCACAAGCAGTGATACATACCACATGACCTCTAATGAGCTTTTCTCTCCCGCTCAAACACGTAATCTCTGGGCAAGGGACGCTGTACATCCTGCATGCCTACTGATCTATAGCTTGATGCCTGCCTTATCTTCGCATTTCTGAGCCCCAAGCAAGCAGAAATGCTGCACTTTCACTGAGTCTTAACAAATGTTGTAAAAATGGTGAACTGAGAGAGATTTTTGTCTTCTGTACTATTATACAAAATTGATCAGGTTCCATCAGAATGTAAAAAAAAATCCTCGACAGTACAGAGTCATAAGACCATCAGCCTTTTAATAATAATGTGCACTTTTGCTACCTATGTTTGAGGCATTACATTGTGTGTTTGGCAGTCTTCTATAGTTCGTAATTTCTCAGGTAGCAGGATCATATACAAAAAAATTAACAAATTTCGTGGGGGGGGGGCTGACAAAAAAAATGGAAGTTTTTGATATCCACCAAAACAAAATAAAAGTTAATGAAAATAGAAAAAAAAATTAAAGCATTTTTTTCTAATGTAAGTCACATTTTAACCCAAAACATTAGAAAATGAAACACTTTAGGGAGGGCAAAGGCCCCCTTGGCATGCCCTCTAAATATGCTTCTGCTTTGTGTGTTTTAGTTCTAATGCTTTATCTGTTTTTGGCTCTTGAAACATTTTATTTTCTGTCTGGAATTTTAGTTACGCCGTATTGATCTGTAAACTTTATCAAGGAGTTTAAAGTGTAATTACCCTCTCTTAAGTTTTCTCCAATTTGCTGATAATGTTTATCATTTTCAAATGTGTGTGCTTTTTCTTTTTGGTGTTTCATTCATTGTAGTTCATCATCTCTGTACTTACATGCTGTCCTGGTGTTTTATTTATTGTAGTTTTATACAGGTCAAGTCACATTATTATGACCACCAGCTAATATCCAGAGTAACCGCCGTGTGCAGCATGAACAGCTGTTAAATGGGCTGGGAGTGTCAATAAGGTGCTGGAAGGTGTTCACAGGTATATGGAGCCGTGCTGACTGCAGTGCATCTGACAGCTGCTGGAGGGTGCGTGGTGGAGGATCCATAGAGTGAACAACATGATTGAGGTGGTCCCACAGATGCTCAATTGGGTTTAAGTCTGGGGAATTAGGGGGCCAGGGAAGTATTTTAAAGTCTTCATCATGCTCTTCCAACCACTCTTGGACGTTTCTAGCTGTGTGACACGTCGTATTGTCATGCTGAAAGATCTCATCCGCCCCAGGGAAGACAATCAGCATGTGTGGGTGTACGTGGTCTGCAAGGATGGATTTATAACGAATTTGGTCCATAGTGCCTTTCACAGGTATGAGTGGACCCAGGGAATGCCACAAAGACATTCCCCAGACCATAACGCTTCCCCCACCAGCTTGTGTTCTTCCAGCAATGGTTGAAGAGTGTTTATTCTCCGATGTTCCTCACCTTATACAGCAACGCCCATTCGTTCAATGAAGCAGAAAACGTGACTCATCGGAGAAGGCAATCCTTTGCCAATCAGCAGAGGTCCAATACTGCCGTGCAAATGTAAGCCTTTTCTGTCGATGCGCCTTCGTTAGCATAGGTGCAGTGACCGTCCGTCTGAATCGGAACCCCATACACAGCAGCGTTCACCGAACTGTCATTTTAGGCACACTTCCGGTAGCTCCCTGGTTCATTTGGCCAGTGAGTTGCTTTACTGTAGCGTGTCGATCGGCCCTCATGCACCTTCGAAGCTGACGTTCACCTCTCATATCAATGGCATGTGGTGCTCCACAGTTTCCATATCGTTTATTTGCAATGGTGCCATTTCTCCAATCACGATTCACTCTAACTACAGCAGCATGCGAACAGTTCACAAACTGCGCTGTTTCAGAAATACTGCCACCCTTGGCCCAAAAGCTGATAATTATCCCTTTTTGCAAATCTGATAAATTGCCACTTGTATCCATGACAGCAACGAGTGATATGTTTTCAGAATGCCTACAGCACACCTTATATACCCTCCAAGCCAGCTCATGACACATGCCTTCTTTCATGGGCTATGCGCTATTGACATCAAAAGTAGGAAGTGGTCATAATAAAGTGACTCCACTGTGTATTTGCAAAAGAAAAAAAGATACAACAAATTTTGAAACATTGTATTTTCAAAGCAGCATTTTTAAATATAAATACTACTCAGTACTGATGTGTAGTTTTCTTTCAGGCATTTTTTTACTGAGTGAAACAAGGTTCAATAGAGCTGTTTTTTAAAATGAACTTCATTACTTACTAGGAGTTCTGTTAATACTGAATTTTTCTCAAATTTTTTTTCATTGTCTTTTCAAACCCATTTCCTCAGAATCTTGTATACCGTTGTTGTATTCCTGGAAATCAGAAAAAAAGTGACATTCATTTTCAGTATAAGCACTAGTAAAGTGTGAATACATAGTTGTTTGACTTCCTTGAATAGTATTCAGGTGTAATATATTGTCAAAATCATTTTACAAAAATTATATGCATTACTGCATAAGTGAAATGTTCTGCCCTTCTTACAAGTATCCTGGTAATATATTACCGTGAAATTTTTAAGTGTTAGATTCTTGCTATATTGTAGACTTTTTGTTAATCATGCTTTGTTGTATGATTTCAGCTCTTGAAAGATGGGTAAGTACAGACTTCCGTCTTCCTCCAACTGTGTGGCTTGGTGGTTTGTTCAGTCCGAAGTCTTTTCTAACAGCTGTTATACAAACCTCAGGACGTAAATATGATCTTCCACTGGACAAACTGTCTTTGCATTGTGATGTCACAAAAAAATGTCCTGATGAGTTTTTAGTATCACCTCGTGAAGGAGCTTACATCTCTGGAGTTTATATGGAGGTTAGTATGACTTTTCTTTTTCTTCAGAGTAGTCTATTCTTCCTTGGCATAAGATGATAAGCTATGTTTCAGAATCAAGTAGACCAAAAAATTTAATTTGAAACTATTGTCACCTCAGGCTGTGCCTTCAAAGCTATTTTTAAATTTGGGTTTTTGTTAAAATGAAGTCAATGACCATTTAAAAATTAGATGTTTTTTAAGAAGAAGAACAGAAATATGCTGTCTCAAATATAAAGACTTACTACATGTAGTTATGAGCACCTCCAGTATGAACAGTGGAGCCGTTGTTCTGAATAACACTGAAAACCCAATTGGGCATGCTGTCCACCAAGTGATGTAAGTGTTCCGGACGAAGTGCGTACCAGCTTCGTTCAATCTGCCCTTTCAATGCTGCCACACTTGAGGACTGCCATCCATTCACATACACATCATGAGCTAAGACACCCCAGAGGTTATCGATAGGGTTCAGATATGGACTGAGTGCTGGCCAATCCATTACGGTCACATGATGAGTGTTAATGCAGACCGATGGAACACATAATCAACCCCCACTAGAGTTTCGGCAAACAGTAGAAGGTGGTTGTTGAGTATGTCCTGATACATTTTGGAGTTTTGCCTGCCTTGCAGGAAAGCGATATCCATTGTCCCATTGAACGCAAAAGCTCCCCAGACCATCACAGATCTCCCTCCTTTCTGCCTGCTGAAGAAGGTGCATGGCTCATGTTGTAAATCATGCCAATAGCAGTTCCAACCGTAAGTGCCATCCAGTGTATGTGGCTGCTAGCCCATAACAATCTAGCTTCCTTGTGGCGCCGCATGATATGTGGCAGATGGCGCATTTTATGGAGCACAATGTTGCTACTTTCCTTGATTCGTTGATGAACTGTGTCATTTGAGACGGTGACACTAACAGTCCGAGAAACTTGACGTAGTGATAACCTTTGGGATGAAACTAAATGCATGATGGCACGACCATCTCGTTTGGTTGTTATTCTAGCTCTTCCATGCCGTTTTCTGGCTTGTAGGCACACCGCATTTTGATAAAGTCTTATTAATGCCTGCCCTCCTCCCCATGGCTTTACAAATTTTCACTATACAGGCAATCCATTTGCTCTCAGTCTGCAAATCTTTTGAACCTCCTCACCAGAAAATTGACTGTTGCGTGGCATTTTGGCAAGTGAATAACTGACGGCAGGTCCGCTGTGTTTTGTAGGCTGGACTGAATTGTGGCACATGCACGTGCATACAACATGCTAATTTGTACGTCTCATTTGCATGTGGTGTTACTTTACATAGTTGTCCTTATATTTATGAGACACCTAAAATTACACTATTTCACTTTGTGGTGTTCTTTTCACACAATCTGGTCATCTCGACGGATCGAAACTTTTTTTGTAGGGTTTATGTCTGTCCAGGTACCACTTCAGCTTCTTACCTACATTCGCATTGCATTGATGGCGCAAATTGGACTGTCTCTATATTTATGCGACGCACCTTAGCATATACAGGGTTCCCACTCTTTTTCTCCCATAAAAAATAAGGACTTTTAAGCACCTATTGAAAAATTTTTAAGGACCTTGGCAATTCCACGCGCACTAGCTTTATAAACATATAGAAGATAATGTATGTAAATACATTTTCTTCTATATGTATACACTGAGTGGCCACTTTATTATGACCACCTGACAGTTTTAAGCAAATGAGCTATGGCTGCACGCTGTTGCCGCCAGAGGGCGAGGCTAGTATAAAAAGGGAAAGCTTAGTGCTTGCGACAGTAGTAGAAGTGATTTTGGGGTGACGAGATGGGTAAAAAATGCGATTTGACGGACTTTCAACCTGGGATGATTGTAGGAGTGATGGAGCGAGTATCACCGAAACCGCCACATTCGTGAAATGTTCCAGAGCAGCTGTAGTTAAAGTGTTTAAAGACTAGACTGTCAGCCAAAAAACTGGGTCTCTACGTGCAACGTGTGGTTGTCATCGACTAGTGACTGCTCGGGAGGAACGGAGAGTGTCCAGACTGGTAACAGACAACAGAAGAGCAACAGTGCAGCAAATTACAGACCATCTTAATCAAGGATCCCCTCAATTTACCTCTGCACACATTGTTTGCCGTACACTGCATCGGATGGGATATGGCAGCCGAAGGCCTGTGGGTGATTCCATGCCAAATCAACCAGTCACTCAACCTGACCATTTCAGATTTCAACGAAAGCTTCAGGGATCATTCTCCTTAGTGATATAAATGAGAATATATTTTTAAAATTTTTTTATCTCACTGGGTTTTCATGTAATTATTTTTTTTAATTTTGAAAAATCGTCGTTTTTTGGCTTGCATAAACTTTTTTAATCTTGAATTTCTCAAGTTCTATAACGCCTAGAGAGTTGTTTGACCCCTCATTTTAAAGAGAATTTCATAAGTTTGACTATGCTCGGTGAAAAAAAAATGTATGTTTTTTTGTAATCATCATCATTGTCAACCATTATCAATCCACTGCTGGACGAAGGTCTCCCCAAGTTTCCTCCACAACGGTCTGTCTTGTGCCAGTCTCCTCCATGTCACTCCCGCATACTTTCCAATTTCATCCACCCATCTTCCATGTGGTCTTCTTCTGGGTCTTTTCCTGTCCCTTGGAATCCAATCTAAAATTTCGGCTGTCCATCGATGGTCTGTCCTTCTGGCAGTATGTCCAGCCCATTGCCATTTCAGGGATTTAACTCTGATCATGATGTCTTCCACTCTTGTCATTTTTCGGATCCACGTGTTCCTCTTCTTATCTCTCCTGGTTACACCAAGCATGCACCTCTCCATGCTGCTTTGAGTTGTCTGCAGCCTTTGTATGTCTCTTTTAGCTAAGGTCCACGTCTCTGCACCATACGTAAGCACTGGAAGGATGCATTGATCAAACACTTTTCTTTTAAGACATAATGGCGTATTGCTCTTGAAAATTATGCTGTTTCTTCCAAAAGCTCTCCAGGCAAGTTTTGTACGCCGATTAATTTCTTCATCAATGTGACCCTCACTTGATATCTGCTGTCCAAGATAAACGTACGTGTCTGTTATCTCCAGCTTTTTTCCATCAATCGATAAATCTTCATTTCTTGTAAAAGCATTGTACATCACTTTTGTCTTCTGAAAGTTCATTTTTAATCCCACTTCTTTACTCTTGTCAGCAAGTTCCTGGATCATACTCTGCAGCTCTGATGGGGTAGTTGCAAAAATGACTACATCATCAGCAAAACGAAGGTGGGTTAGATAATCTCCATTAATCTTTATCCCCTTGTTTTCCCAGCTCAGCGACTGAAAAACACCCTCCAATGTGGCATTAAAGAGCTTCGGAGATATGGTGTCACCTTGTCTCACTCCCTTTCCAATTTTTATGTGTGTTGTATTTTCAAACAGCCGAATCTTTGCACTTGCATTTTCATAGATGTTATTAATAATATTAATGTATGCATCTTCAATACCGCAGGATTTCAGAGCCATTGCAACTGCTGATGGTTTCACCGAATCAAAGGCTTTTTCATAATCGATAAAAGCCATGCACAATGGAAGTTCAAATTCCCTCGCTCTTTCAATTAGTTCTCTCAGTACGTGGATATGATCTATTGTGCTGTAGCCACTCCTGAATCCAGCTTGTTCTCTCGGTTGAGCCATGTCCAGTGTCACCTTCAAGCGGTGTGAAAGAACTTTAGTGAAGATTTTATAAACCACTGATAGGAGGCTGATAGGTCTGTAGAACCCGAGATCCTCAATGTCACCTTTTTTATGTAGCAGGATCATTGTAGCAGTGTTCTAATCCTCAGGAATCTTCCCTTCATTAAGGCATCGAGTGAAAATTTGGGCGAGTACTGTTTCGATTTCTCCACTTGCTTCTTGTATGATGTCTACAGTAATTCCATCTTCTCCTGGAGCTTTTCCCCGCTTCATGTTCTTGATTGCATGTGCAACTTCTGCTGGAAGAACTCTGGTACTGGTACCTTTCATGATGTCTGGAGTACACGTATCATCCCTTTCATATAATTTGGAGTAGAAATCTTTCACTCTTGTCAAAATTTCGCCTCTATTTCTTGTTACAGAACCATCTTCTTTTCTCAGTGCCATAATCTGTTTTTTCCCTTACTGAGATGTCCCTTTGCTATCTTTAGGCTTTGGTTGTTTTCAATTGCTTTCCTTACTAGTTCACAGTTGAATTTCCTTACGTCTTCAGTGATACTTTTTCGTACTGTCTTGCATAGCTCTATATATTCCACTTTGGAAGTCACATCTTCTTTAGTTGTCCTCATCACTCTTCTTTTTTGCATCAACATTTTGGTTTTTCCTGATAATTTGTTCACATGCAATTTGTTCTTAGACCCAGCTAATTTTGTTGCTGTTTCCATAACAGCTTTAATTACTTTTCTGTTAACTTCAGAAATATCCACTTCTTCCGATGTTAGGCCTTCTAAAGCAGAGAATCTGTTCTTCAGTTCCAACTTGAAGGTATTGTGGTGTTTTTTAAGGTTGGTTATGTCAATACATTTTGTTTGTCTTATGAGCTTGCTACGTTCGAGTTTAGTGTTGAGGTGCATCTTACATCTCACCAATCTATGGTCACTGCCTGTGTTGAACTTGTTTAGCACACTGCAGTCTTCTATGACGAATTTTTTGTTACACATAATAAAATCAATTTCACTTGTCGTCCCATTTGGATGTCTCCATGTCCATTTCCTGTGTGGCTTTTTCTTGAAAAAGGAGTTCAAGATGAAAAACCCTTCTGCCTCTGCAAACTCAACAACAACATTTCCACGCTGGTTTCTGTTGCAGTGACCAAATTTACCTACTGAAGTTTCATTCTGTTGCCGTTGCCCTATTTTTGCATTGAAATCTCCCATAATTATCTTCAAGTGCTGCTTACCTTTATTATTTAGATGACGAATTTCCTCATAAAATTCTTCAATTTCTTCTTCAGGATGACTTGTGGTGGGTGCATAAGTTTGAATAATCTGAGCCTTGTATCTTCTCAAGAGTTGAATAACGAGTCGTGCAGCTCTGTCAGAGGAACTTTCAACTTCTACAACTTTATCCTTCAGTTTCTTGTTTATTATAAATCCAACACCACTATTTCTGCCAGTATCTGTCCCACGATAGTAGAAGAGATGTCCACTTTTCAGTTCAATGAGATCTTCTCCTTTTCTCCTTACCTCACTTAGCCCGACGATGTCCCACTTGATCCTTTGTAGTTCCTCTTCCAATTCCAGAAGCCTTGAATCAGAAGATAGGGAGCGTCCGTTATATGTAGCCAAGGTCAGCATCAGATGGCAGCCTAGTCCGGTCCTCCGGGGATTCTTAGCACCCTCTGCCTTCATGTCGCACTGGCCGCTGCCTTGGCCAGGTACATTCCAGCTGCCGGAGACTGAGGGCCAAGATTTAAGTTGTGGAGTCATTTTGGAGAGGTTTGGCCATAACTCACCACGCTGGCCAAGCGGGTTGGTGAGTGTGGGATAGCATTTCCTCTAATCCTGATGGTATAGTTATACCGCTATTGGCGGTCATCAGAGCCCCTTTAGTGGGAACAGGATGTACCACGAGAAGGCGGGGTTGACATTTGTCAAGGAGAGGCTGTGACGTTACGCATCACCTGACCTTACATCCCTTTTTTGTAATATAAGCTTTAAATCCTGAAACTTTTAGAGTGGGATCTCAATGGGATCAGGAGTTATGGTACCAATGGTATTGTTTTAAATACCAGTTAGGGCTACATTGCTACCTTTAACTTTTTTAAGGTAAAAAAATAAAAAAAAATACATTGGCTGTAAGGTAACCAATTTACATTAGGGTTTATTACAGATAATGATTTACTAAACCCTGTAACAGTAGCCCTATTCAAAGAATTCTATCAAACTGATGAGGTCAGTCGTCAAATGCCTGGTAAAAAAGACTTTCAGTCAAAAAAGACGGCAAACGTGTACATGTTCAAAAGTATTTAATTCTAAGTACATTAAAAGAATCATATGTACTATTTAAGGAGCGTTACACTGATCAGAGAATTGGAATTTCTAAATTTTGTGAGCTTCGTCCCAAGCATTGTGTTCTTCCTGGGTCCAGTGGGACACATTCTGGGTGCGTTTGCACAATACATCAGAATGCCAAATTAATGATGGCTCAGTGTAAAATACCTAAATTGACAAATGGTGAACTCCCGATTAAAACATACAAAGATGTAACAAGCAATATAATTTGCAAAACACCAACATCTAAATGTTACTTCGCAAATTGTATTAATTGCCCAAGAAGTCATGATTTGAAGGCTCGGTTTGAAGAAGCTTTTGAACTTAATAGCATTGAAAATGTGAGTTTCAAACAATGGGTGCAGATTGATAACAAGTGTGTCCTGGAAACTATTATAAAACCGAAAGAAGAGTTTGCCAAAACTTTTAAGACACTCTTTCATTGCTACTCAACAGTCTTCTTATTTGTGACACTTGAAAGAAAATACCTCAAAACCAATGCATTGTACTTTGTGATTTTGCTGAAAATTATGCATTTGTGCTTCAAGATTTTGCACAAGGCTTTCATTGGAACAATGCTCAAGCAACAATACATCCATTTGTTATATACACTGAAGAGCAATTGAATTAAAGATACCTGTCTAGTAATGTGTAGCACCACCTTTCGCCCTGATGACAGCGGCGATTCGTCTCGGCATGGACTCTACAAGACACCGGAAGCGTTGGGATGCCATACGGATCCAAGACCCCTGAACAACCCACAGTTCACGAAGATTTGATGGAGGTGGGTTAGAGCCTCGAACATCTCTCTCGATGGCATCCCAGATGTGCTCGATGGGATTGAGGTCAGGTGACCTAGCTGGCCAAGGAAGCGAGGTCACGTCAGTGGAGTGTTCATCCAACCATTCGGATACAATTCGGAAGCGATGGCATGGTGCATTGTCTTGTTGCAGGATGAGGTTCCCAGTGGGATGTTGAAGACGCACAAATGGGAGCAAATGGTCGTCCAGGATATCCTGGTAACGTTGACCTGTGAGGGACGATGTCACATGTACCAGGGGTCCCATTTCAGTCCACGTAAACAGTCCCCAGACGAGAATGCCACCCCCACCAGCTTGAAGAGTACCCTGCTGGCAAAAAGGATCCTTTGCTTCATTGTGGTTTGCCTACTACTACTACTATCACTAAGCTGTTCTCCGAGATTCAGAGGTTAGCTCCAAAAAGAAATACAAACTTCCAGATATTTTTACTTATTGTTGTCGTATCAAACTTCGCCATTTACAGCGATCTTGACGTACAACTCATGCTTCACTGATATCCATTACACGCCGTACACAAGATCTTTTATACTTCATACTCAATCTTTTTCTCATGCAGACACTCTTGAATCTGATCCACCCATGACTTCCTTGGCCTTCTTCTGCCTTTCCTTCCTGCCACTTGGGCTGAAAATATTTTCTTAGTCAGCATTTCATCACTCATTCTTTCAACATGGCCAAACCACCGAAGCATATTGGTCTCCACCTTGCTAACAACATTTTGCTTTACATCACACAACTGCAATACATCTTCATTTCTCACACAATCAGATCGTGTCTTGCCACAAACCCCACGTAAGTAACGCATTTCTCCAGCACACAAACGACTCCTATGTTTCTTCTGCAGTACCCAGGTTTCACTGCCATACATCAGAGTAGGAACAATTACTGTTTCATACACAGCCATGCGGGACTCTCTAGAGAACCCATCATTCCTGTGAAAACCTCCCAGAGCAGCTATGACTTTCAAAGAAGAATTCACTCGCCTACTGATTTCACCATCCAACTTGTTCTCTCTGTCAAACATGCTTCCTAAATACACAAACTCACTCACCTGGTCAATCACAGTGCCATTTATACTTACATTACATTCAGTGCTACCCATTCCTCTCTCAAACACCATAACTTTGGTTTTTCCCTTATTTATACTCAGTTTGAATTTCATGCAAACTTCGTGCATCCGAGTCAACATACTCTGCAACTCACTTTTGCTCTCAGCCAACAGGACAGTGTAATCAGCATACAGCAATCTGCACACACGGCTATCACCAAGACATAAACCACTATTATCTATTTTGGCCTCATGCATGCATGCGACCATAAATATATTAAACAGCCGTGGTGACATTACACAACCTTGTCTAACTCCTGCACCAATGGAAAACCATTTTGATAAAACACCATTCACTCGTACACAAGCTCTACTACCAGCATACATGGCTTTTACACTATTAAGTAGATTCCCAGTAACACCATATTCATTCAATACCTTCCACAAAAGTGTCCTATTGACTCTGTCATAAGCTTTCTCTAAATCTATGAAGGCAGTGAAAACTTTCTTCCCAACAGCCAGATACTTTTCAATCATCATGCGTAATGCAAAAATCTGGTTAGTGCAGCCTTTACCAGGCATAAAAACCACTCTGAACATCCCACACTTTCAATGATGTAAGACCCCGTACTTTTTCAATAACAACCTTACCAAACACTTTCCCTGGCACACTCAGTAGGCTAATACTACGATAGTTCTTGCATTCAGTCTGATCACCTTTTCCCTTATACAAGGGAACAATGATAGCATCCTTCCAATCCCGAGGGACCATTCCTAACTCACAGCACAACTGGCAAATTTCAGTTAACCATTCAATTATAGAGTCACCACCATACTTCAACATCTCTGCAGTTATGCCATCAACTCCTGGAGCCTTACCATTCTGAAGAGATTTTAGAGCTTTACACACTTCTCTTGAGATCCCTCATTGTGACATCATCTGCATCTGTCTCAGAATCATTTTTGCTCTCCTGATCTAATAACTCACAGAAGTATTCACCCCATCTGTCACTTAACTCATTGGGCTCCCATATCATTTCCCCAATCTCATTCTTCACACAACTTACAACTTTGTTTCCCCTATTTTTCCTGTCTCATGTACTTCCAGAAGGACTTTCTATCTTTCCAAAAAGCCAGTTCATGCCTTTCCACCTTCTCTTTCCTATCTTTTGCCTTACTGTGGCGAACCAGCTTAGCAGCTTCACGCTTCTTACAGCGATATTCATCCACAGAGACTCTACCTTGCAACATCCCCAAATAGGCTTCCTTCTTTTTCTTTACTGCCTCATCAATCTCACTATTCCACCAAGCATCACCTCTATTGTTACCCATTATTGTGGTGCCACAGACCTCTTTAGCAGCAGTAACAACACAGTTCTTAAAACATTCCCACTTCTTTTCTACATCCCTCTCAGAAGATTTCAGATCCTTCAGTCGTTCTCTGAGTAAGTCAGAATACCGCTGATGATCTTCAAGGAGCCTATCAACCTTTATTCTTTCTATCCTGGGTCTCTTCCTATTCCTTTTCCTCCAACCAACATTAAGTTTCACTCATGACACTACCAAGTAATGATCAGAACCAACATCCGCACCTCTCATTGCACGGGTGTCAACAACTAAGTGTTTCAAACGCTGATCGTAAACAACAAAATCTGTCACACTCTTTTGACCAAGAGTACGATTTTCCCAAGTATATGTGTGGATATACTTGTGGTTGAAAAATGTATTGGATACGCACAAACCATTCTCAATGCAGAGTTCAATTAATCTTTCACCATTATCATTCACACAAGGATCATTAAACTTACCCAGAACATTGTCAGAAATTGCATTCTGCACACCTACTCTAGCATTGAAATCCCCTGCTATTATAACTTTTTCTTTAGCACCAAACTGGCTCAAAACAGCTTTTAGCTCATTCCAGAAATCTTCTTTCTTATCAGAAGGTTCAGAGTCACAAGGAGCATACACTACAACAATTACAATTCTCTGAAGTTTCACTTTCAAATGAATCCAGGAATTCTCTCACTTATGCAACTATAGTGAATCAAGTTGTTCTTCATCTTTTCACTTAAAATCACACCTACACCAGCCTGTCCTCTCATATTATCCAATACTCCAGACCACACACTCACCGTGCCATTCACTTCTTCTACCCCAATTTCCTTCTTTTTGGTTTCACTTACACACAGCACATCCAGTCTATACTTATTCATCTCCTCAATCACCTCACTCATCTTGTCATTTATACCTCTAGTATTCCATACACCAATCTTACATTCACTCAGCCAAGATCTCTTTCTCATACGCCGTTTAGAAAGTCCAGGTCGATTCCGTGGCGGACTGTCCTTCTCAAGTGTGGTAGGTCCACCTTATCCCACACTTGAGTCATTCTTAATATTTCTTTTTGTCTTTTTAATCAGGTAAATACATCAGTGTGGGGGATTAGCCCACAGCTGAGAGTTCCAGTTGGTCATTCAACCTTAGGATTCTGGAACAAAACCCAGTGAGTTGGGGGTCTTTTTGCCAATGTCACACAGAACTAGCTTGCACCTCTCCAAGATTCACAGAGGCCCTAGTTGCTGTTGTGTGTGCCATTGTTACCACGGAGCGCCCCGAGGAGGCAAACCCATCACTCACTACGACCGCTCGCTCATTGTGGTTTGCGCTGTACTCGTTTCCTGCCATCCACATGTACCAACGTTAATCTCGACTCATGAGTCCAGGCAACATTTTCCGACATGACTATGGTCCAGTGGCGATGTTCCTGCGCCCATGCTAATCTTTGCACCCTGTGATGTGCAGTCAGCAGTGGTACCCTCGTGGGACGATGGCTTCTGTATCCCATAGCGAGGACATGGTTCTGGATGGTGTGGCTGCTTACACGTTTTTGCGCACCAGCGTTAAATTGGAGAGTGATTTCTTGCACTGTGGCCTGTCTATCCGCTGTTACAATGCGAGCTAGCCGACAATTACCCCACGCATCCACATGCTGTTGTCCATGGCAGTTGGCCCTTGCAGTGATGGTTTTACCGGATTTAATGTACTCACGGTGCACCTGTGACAGAGTGGCTCGCAAAAATCCCAGTGCCTGCACAACTTCCGAGATGGAGTGACCCATTCGTTGGGCCCCGACAATTTGCCCACTATCAAATGCGCTTAGATCCTTCGTCTTACCCATACTGTGTCCTACTCTTACTGATTCCCATCGCATCACTCCTTATATTGTCGGATCGCTGCATATGTCATGTTGTTTCCGTTTACAGGGCCGCCCACAGCACCACATTTGCATAACGCCAGCTGTCTCTAATTCAATTGCTCTTCAGTGTACTACGTTGATGAGGAAACCAAAAAGTTGGCGCACCTGAGCTTAGTTATTTTTTCTGATTGTATGGTGCATGATACAGTTGCTGTTCATTTGTCTCAACGCCTCACGATTGACTTTCTTAAACAAAATCTGCCCCATAAACCCGAAAAGCTGAATTACTTTTCAGATGGAGCATCATCACAGTACAAAAACAAATCAAACTTTCTCAATCTCTGCCATATGAGAAAGATTTTGGCATTAAGGCGGAATGGAACTTTCTTTGCATTTTCACATGGAAAAAATGCATATGATGGTGTCGGAGAAACTGTTAAACCATTAGCGGCATTGGCCATTCTATGAATGGTCTACAATGACCAAATTATGACCCCTCGCCAACTTTATGATTGTGCTAAAGACAATATTGTCAACATCAGTTTTTTGTATTCCACTACAGACGAATAGGAGGCAGAGGAAAAGACCTTGAAGAGTAGGTTTGAAACAGCAACATCAATAAAGGGTACTCAACAATTTCACATTTACAGTCCTGTGAATGAGACTTAGAGTTTTAGTGAAAAGCTACTCATTTTCAGAGGAATCAAGTGTAGAAATAGTTTCAGCTGATGACACTGATGATGATCTGGACATTAATGACATTGTTGGCTTTGTTATATGCCAATAATCAGACAAGTGGTGGTTACGTTGTGTGTTAGGAATAGAAGGAGATGAAGTAAAAATAAGTTTTTTGGAACCACACTTGCCCTTCTCCATCTTTTAAATACCCACAATTTACTAACATACTAGCTGTGCATAAAAGTGAGGTTTTAACAAAAGTTGATCCTACAACAGCTACAGGAAGAGTTTATCGACTTACAGACACAGAAACCAAAAAGGCAAACAAGAACTTATTTGTTAAATTAAAGAAGAACTAAGAAATCGCTATTTTGGCGTAACTACAACTCTGAGTGCTAATTAAAAATTTTTTATTAATTTTACAAGGTAAAACTTTTAGCCTGTTGGGACTGTCCTTCCCTTGTTTTATGTTTGACTATGTATTAGTATGATGTATTACGTAGATTTTAAAACTCAGTGTCCGTTATCATGTAAACACTAAAACGAGAATTATAATCCATTATTACTTGTACAGTAACTTTAAGTTTTTTGCCATAGCTCCCAATCCCATTGAGATTCCACTGTAAAAGTTTCAGGATTTAAAACTTATATTACAAAAAAAAAAATTTTTTTTTTCAAAATTAAAAAAAAACACTATCTTAATTTTTTTTAAATGCATTTTTTTTCACCAAGCATGGTCAAGTTGCATATCAAATTAAAACTTATGAAATTCTCTTTAAAATGAGTAGTCAAACAACTCTCTAGGTCTTATAAAACTTGAGAAATTCAAGATTGAAAAAGTTTAGGTAAGCCAAAAAACGACAATTTTTCAAAATTAAAAAAATTAATTACATGAAAACCCAATGAGATAAAAATTTTTTTTAATATATTCTCATTTATATCATTAGGGAGAATGATACCTGAAGGTTTCATTGAAATTTGAGATGGTCACTTTGAATATTGAAATTTTTTGGTTGATTTGGCATGGAATGACCCCTGTTCGAACACCTTTGTTGTCTGCAGTTAACAAGAGAAAATGTCTCCAGTTCGCACAGGAGCACAAAGATTGGACAGTCGATAATTGAAAACAAATTATGTGGTCCGATGAATCATGTTTTCACTTGCACCATGATGATGGCAGAGTGAGAATTTGGCGGAAACAGCACGAAAGCATGGACCCCAAATGCATTGCTACAACCCTTCAAGCTGGTGGAGGCAATGTTATGGTTTGGGGATGTTTTCCTGG
Organism: Macrothele yani; assembly: GCA_039090855.1. Classification (NCBI taxonomy): domain Eukaryota; kingdom Metazoa; phylum Arthropoda; class Arachnida; order Araneae; family Macrothelidae; genus Macrothele; species Macrothele yani. The sequence continues at coordinate 45,500,697 of CM077006.1, forward strand.
CATGATTTGGGCCCTTTAATTCGTGTTGATAAACGTCTGACTGGCACATCATATCTAAACATCATTGCGGACCAAGTGCATCCTGTCATGTGGATGGTTTATCCCAATGGTGATGGCTACTTTCAACAAGATAATGCGTCCTGCCAGATGCTCGTATTGTACAGGTTTGGTTTCAGGAACATGCTGGTGAGTTTACTTTGCTTAGGTGGCACCAGATCTCAACCCCATTGAGAATTTGTGGGATGAAGTTGAACAAGCCATGAGACAGCTGGATCCACAACCCTGCAATCTCACACTCCTGGAAAGTGCTATTCATCAAGCATGGTCTCAGATTCCACAAACCACCTATCAACATCTTGTGGAGTCCATGCCATGAAGAATCGACGCAGTATCAAAGGCGACCCAACGAAGTACTGAGGGGCTGGTCATAATAAAGTGACCACTTAGTGTATAAAGACAGCAGCTTTTTTTTTCTCTGTGTCAGGCTCCAAATATTAATTAGGTATAGCATTTCACATGAACTCACATGCTCTACGAAAACGACCGATTGAGTTTATAAGCAAATGTGGAAAAATTGAAAAAAAAAGTCCGAACAAAATAAAAAAATAAGCTCTTTTAAGTACTTTTTGCTCTTTTTGGGAAAATATAAGGACTTTTAAGCACCCCCAAAAAATATAAGCACTTTTTAAGGACTTTTAAGGATTTATAAGCACCGTGGGAACCCTGATATATAATTGAATTGTTATAAATAAATTAAAAGTTATCTATAAGAGGAAAGCATTTACCATAGTTTACAAACACAATTATAATTTAAGTAATAAATTATTAAAGAAAACCAGTTTTTTCCACTAGTGGAAAAAACCTATTTCTTCCGGCCAGTTTTTTCCGTGGTTTTTTCTGCTGTGGAAGAAACTTGCCTACCCTGAATGCAGGCACCAGAGAAAACACCATTATCAAGTTTCTGTTATCCATCCTATTTATTGGATTTATATTGACATGAATTCTTGGGAACTGTCAGCACTAAAGAAAGTTGTAAGTGCCTTGAGCATTTGTAATCTTTTCGATGTTCAGAGAGAAAAGGGGTTGACTTTGGAATCCAGCTTATTAATCCTGCTTATTTTATGCTTTTGAGCGCGATTATTAAGTGAAAAACTCAAGCAAACCACTGTATTTTTTGGAATATAAGACACTCTTATTTTTTTTTTAGAAAAATTTAAGTAAAAAAAAAAAATTAAAAAGTAAAATGTCATTTAAAAGATTTTTATTAAGAAAAAAAAATTATTTTTTGCTCATGCTGTAGCACCTTTGTATAGCTATTGCCTTGGTTATTAGTTCAAATATTCGTCCTCACCTCATGGTTGATATGTCAAAGGAAAATGGCCTTTTTGTTTGTTTGTTTGAAGATTTAATGAGCACCGTGAGCAACTTGATGGACTTTAAGCAGTCACCCATCCATAATTTCGGGCCACTGGCTCCAGGGAAGGGAGAAAACCAGTGCTGTAACACAAACACAACATCCATGCCTCACTGGGATTCAAACCAGGACCCTTCTCGAACAAATGATCATAAGCCAGTGCTTAGAACTACTGTGCTGCTGGGACAGCTAAGATGCCTATCAGCATTCTGTGCCATAAAAACAATTTCTGTGAATGGGGATTTTTTAAAATCTAAATCTTGCCAAGAACCATTCATAATAAAATATATTGTCAAAGGAGCAGATGGACTTACCTCTCCACATTGCCAGTGAACAGCAAGGAAGTGAGACTGTCAGATGTGGCGGCGTCTTTTGTTGTAAACTGCAAATAAAGGTATGTTCTGACCAGTTCGAGCAAAGTTTGTGTTTCATGAATAGATTTTTCCAAAAATTACAACTCCACATTATTTATGTAACTGCAATGAATAAAATTTTTGCATTTTGTATACAAAAGTTTTGCATAAACCAAAAATTTTGTAGCAACAATAAAGCAGCCGTCACTAATGTTTTTGTACTGCCGTTTGCTTGTGGATGCCTGAAATGTCTGTTGTGATGGTTCATTCTGAGATTCGGTTCTTTTCTTTCTTTTTCTATCACTTTGCTTTTTAAAAGAATTATGGTATCCCTTTTTTGTCTGTTTCTGACTGCTAGTACAACATATGAGGAGGTATGTGCTTAAACTGTATTTTTACATCATTAACTCGTGAATGTACGGGTATGAACATGGCACAAATGCATATGTCTAGCATGATAGGAGGCCCTGTTAATAAAACACACATCCACACACATAGTTAACAATGGATAAACATAAAATTATTATATATAAGCATTCACGATACAATGATGTTGTAGAAAAAGTGCAGAAGAATATCAAGTACTTTACCTACGATAAGGCGATGACATTTCAAACTCATTTAGTGGTATTTATGGCAGCATGCATGCATATATCTTCGTGGCGATAATATTGGCTTTCAATATATAAGACTCGGCAAGATTTTGATATGAAATTTGTTTTGGAAAAAAAAGTGCGTCTTACATTCCAAAAAATGTGGGATATGAATAACCAAAATACATACATAATATCACTAAGCTGTTTTCTGAAATTCAGAGGTTAACTCCTCAAAGAAAGGCAGTCTGCCAGATAAATGTTGAACCAATGGAACTAGAATTTACTTACTGTTGCTGTATCAGACGTCTCCATTGACAGCAAACTCAGCACACAGCTCGAGCTTCACTGACATCCATCTAAATCAGCAAAGTGCTGATTACAATAAACAGGTTTTCTGTTGTTTATTTGGTTTTGCATATTTGTGTACACTTAGTAGGAATGTAATGGTTCTGATGAGATTATCTATGATCACAATAAGTGATATCACTGTAATGTTAGGTTTCATCATTTAACTTTTACCTGTGCTTTTGAAGTATTGTTCCTGCAAGGTATGTGACTTAGCAGCCGTAAGTTCTTATTACATATGACCTCCCTCCAGAAATATTTCCCCACTCTTGATCTAGAGGTTTTGTTATTACTTTAAGAATCACTGCCCCCCCCCCCCATCAACTGCTTTTTTTCTTTATACAGTGACTTTAAAGATTTTCACACACTTCACCCTGTTTTAAAAGTACCCTTATTTTCACCACTTAAAAGCCAGAGGAAAGTTTAACAGAATATGCAGATTTTTTCAAAAAAAAAAAAAAAAAAAAAAAATTGTTGGGTTCTATCAAAGTGGGAAAAGAAAGCAGCAAAAGACTACTTGAAGAGGCAAACAAAGAAACCCATTAAGTAAAATGAAATGGAAGTAATTCAGACAGCAAAAAATTTGTCACAAATTTTAAGGGGGTGATAGGTTCCCTATAAGTAATAGTTGATTAGGGGTTCTGCCTGAAAATTTAACCATTAAAAACAATTTTTATTCCTAAGTAAAACCCATAATCAGTTATATATTCTAGTGTAACTGACTCAATATTGGTGCTGCTATTCTTCTGGGTATTCAAGAGAAATTGCACTCCCGGATGGCCCTTACAAATTTCTGCATGACCACAGCGTTACCAAGGACTTGATAAATTTGTGGAGTCATAGGGGTTGTACAATAAACCACAAAAAGATCCACCAGACTTTGGCTAACTGAGTGGCACATTTTGAAGGCCAGGATAAAAGAAACTACTAGGGCCTTGAGAGATCTGAGGCACTCCTGATCAGTGACAACAGATGGGAGTCCCTTCAGAATAAACTTGAAGAAACGTTCTTCAGTAGACTTCCAAGAATATTGAGGGTCCCCATTTCTGGCTTTGCATTGGCTGAAGCCATTAAAGTGAATATACAGAATGTTCTAATCACCTTTTCTTAGTGCAGGCTTATCGCTAGAGCTTAAAGTCTTAAGAATACTATTAATAAATAAATACATCGCTCTTTCCACGTTCCAGAAACACACAGCAACCGAAAAATTGTTTTTCAGCCGCCGCTGTGGAATCGAACCAACAGTTGGTTCGATTCCACAGCGGCGGCTGAAAAACAATTTTTCGGTTGCTGTGTGTTTCTGGAACGTGGAAAGAGCGATGTATTTATTTATTAACTGTCGCCACGTATTTGGAATATTTTCATCTTAAGAATTCTTCTCATAAACAGTTTATTCCTCCAGTACATGAGACAAAGAAATTTTAATATCATAAAATAACTAAAATGTCAATACATGCATTAGAGTGGTGCAAAAGAAACAAAAACATTTTTGATTTTCAAACACCCTAGTGTTCAAAAGTTGTGGTCGGTGGTCAGTTATGCCACAGCTTAAATCGTTTTTGATACGGAGAATATCTTCTGTCTCCGCTTTTACATCAAAGTTTCAAATTTTTAGCCAAAAATCGAAATTTTTAACTAGAAGCAAATACGTCTCACTTTCGCAGATTTTTCATTTATACACCTCAGGTAAGTAAAATAAGACTATAAAAATGTTTCATCTCATCATAGAAGATTCCTGAGCTCAGGGGCATAGCCGTTCATCTTGTTGGGAAATCAGTCAATTTGCGTCTGATTTGGGGACTGTTTCAGACAGGCACATGCTGCATTTTTAGCATTGCAGTGATTTCATTCGCAGCTCTTCGCTACTGAAAAGTACTCGGGACTCGCCAAGCAGAGACAGCCGCAACAGAGTCCCTCCCATGCCTGCCCAACCATATGAGGGCATGGTGTAACTTCCACCTATTTTAGGCATTTTGGCTTCTATGGCTTGAAGTATGCCTTTGTTTCAAAAGTGGGCATTTTTGCTTTGTCCTGCTCTTCCTCATGGCAAGGATCTTTTGTGCAGCATCTTGGCAGACTTCAGGGTAATTATCATGGAGCATAGACACTAGCAAGCTTCCTGGATGGGTAAAGTAGCTATTATCCTGTAGAACTTTTTGAATGACAGTGGCTTCCTTCTTGGCAAGGTACTTGATCAGGGGCGTGCCAAGGGCATTTGCCACCTGGGTGGAAGCCCAAATTTGCCGCTAGGCCTACCGGCTTCACCACAATATTCCACATTGCCAGTTTATTTAAACTGTTTCATCCACCGCTTAATTGAATTTGTTGATGCAGGATTACAACCATACTCTAAACGGTAACGTCTTTTAACTTTAATAACAGACTTTAATTCCGCAAGCCATAACACACACACACACACATCGCCTTCTGCTGTACGGATGACACGACTACTGATTGCGCATTTCTCATACATTCCTCATCAGGCCACACCTAGCGCCATCTATCAGATTCTGGGAATAAAAATTCTGCAAAACAAAAATATAGAAACCGTGTTAGTAATACATGACATAGAAAAACAGACAATGCTCATAGTTTCTTTTGTACATAATTTTGTAATGTGTCCAATAGTTCTCGGACACCCTGTATAACATTGAACATGATGGGGTCACTTTACTATTCTAACAAAAAATCTAATTCAATATATTACATCGAAATTGTACTCCACTCCTCGTAACCCTTATTTCATCGATTCTATTTTCCCACCTTGTTTCAGAGCATGGTTTTACGGTCAGCACTGGAAGCTCTTTCTTTAAAATTTGCCATCAGTAAGGTAATTCAGAAAAGAAAGCATATATTTCTTGAACAAAGCTGAAAATGTTCACAATTTTTAGGGAAATTTTTTTCGTCTTTATTTACAACCAGATTTTTAAAAGTATGAGCCGCTCAAAGTAACATAAAATGCATAGGGTCTTAGTCGAAAAATTATGTTTTTTGAAGTCCATTGTATTTTTTCTTCATATTGGCCCCATTGTCATAGCGCAGGCCATGCGTATCATGAATGCTGAAATCTTCAAGATTTAAAAAAAAATTCAGAAAAAGAATTTTCAATGCTTTGCCCACGGTATCTGTTACTGAACAAAACAGTAAAAATTATTCTCTGATTTCAAGACGTTTTCTGTTGAATTATATAAAGAATTATTTTTACTAAAAAAATAAATGTGCCATGTAGCATTACTTCTCCCAGTAAAACGTTTTTTTTTTTAACTTCTCCCTCATCACCGATGTTAATTTATCAACTGAAAATTTTTATTGAGGCGTCCTGCTGCCTTTGGAAGCTGGCGCCCGGGTGCTTTGCACACATTGAACCCCCGCTTGGCGCATCACGGTACTTGATGGCATTGTGATGGCAAACCACATTAGAGCGTAACACTTTCATGATGAAGGTGACCAAAATCCTGAGGTTTTGAGAAGGTCTGCTGGTTCCAATTCACAATCTCAAAATTCAGTTGGCTGTGGGGACCCATCAGGCATGATGCAGAGTTTCGGGACTCCTCTCCACCAAGTCAGTGGGGCATTTTTCAGATGATACTGCCTTACATATGTCATGAAGATATTTCTGATCTGCACTGAGATGTTTAGTGTCGATGTCTGGGATATTTTCCGGAATTGCTTTGAATTTGATCACAGGAAGGTTTTCACAATCTATCAGGTTTTTGCTGACATTACCTAGAAAGACTTTAGGGCAGGAGGTTTTCCCATCTACCGCCACTACGAGATGCAGTGAGAGTTCGTTGCTGCATAACTAATACACAACTCGATGAAGAGGTCTTCCTACTGTTTCTTTTAGATGTTGCATAACATCAGCATGTTTCCCAGTGTTTGAAGGTGCTCCATCGCACTCATACCCAAATCAAACGTAAATTGACCGGTTTCCCAATTAAATAAACGTTACGCCCCTGAGCCCAGAGATCTTCTATGAACATTTTTATAGTCTTATTTTACTTACCTGAGGAGTATAAATGAAAAACTTGCGAAAGTGAGATGTATTTTAATCTGCAAATTTTTAAGTATTGCTCCATGTAAAGTGATCAATAAGAAAAATTATTTTGCAGAATGTTTTGTTACATTGGTATCCTGCTAATATTGATATTTTTTTAATGTGGCCAAATGTTTTCTTTGTACAATTTTATTCCCAGGGTGCACGATGGGATTCGCAAAGTGGTTGTATTACAGATTCTGTTCTTAAAGACCTTCATCCTGCAATGCCAGTTATATTCTTGAAAGCTGTACTGACTGACAAACAGGATGCAAGACACTCGTACATCTGTCCAATGTACAGAACACGCCAACGAGGATGTTCTTTTGTCTGGGAGTTTCCATTGCACACTGAAGTGCATCCATCTAAATGGATAATTGCTGGTGTATCACTACTCCTTCAAGTGTAGTACTGAACATTACTAGTGATGCTATAAATGAAACAGGAAATGCTTGCTGTAGGATAAACAGGTTTTGTAGTTGTAGGTTTACAACTCTCTTCAGATGGTTACCATATAAAATCAGCTAAATAAAATTAGACTGCTTATGTATTTACAAATGTGATAGTAGTTTTCCCACAAATAGTTTCCCACAGATGCAAATACAAAACTGAAAGATCTTAATGAAAAATTTGTTTATGACATTTAAGTACAAATGTGTGATATTGTGGAAGGCTATGGGTAGTTAAATGTGTCACAACACAATAATATCTTGAAATATTTTAAGTCCAAAACTACTTAATAATTTAAAGTTAAATTACATCAGTAAAATATACCCATCACTTTTGCAGTAACAGGTACTAAAGTTTGCTCAACAATGTGTATGGCTAATATAATATAAATTACAATAGAAATCCTTACCTCTGGGAATGAATTTGAAATACAATAGGGAGTGAAATCCCTTTAATAAATTGCAAAAAGTATGGGAACCTGAAGTGGTTTAGTAATCACAAGAGAATAAAGAGCATTAATAAAATTCTGTATTATTTAAAGTCTCAATGATATACCTAACAAATGATGATGATGCAAAAACGTAGCTCTTTCCATATAGACTTAAAAGGCTGTTGAAATGTAATTTCAGTGCTGTGTTAGTTTACCAATGCAGTAGAAAGTGAGACTCTGGTACTGTCCACCCAATGAGTAACTAAAATAGCTCATTCGAACAGAATTGTTTCAATAATGATAAATAAACATTAAAATGTGAAGCCAAATCCTGTATAAAAAGAGTTCAAAGTATTTTAATCATGTCGCAAAAATCATATTGCCACTGTGTCATAATTATTATATTACGAACCAAGTTCGGCCAGAAGTTTCTTAGATGACAAACCATTTTTACTTGCACTGGACCTTTTACCTAGCAGAGCTACCAATTTCTCAACATGTAGTTTCTTGCACTCTTGTAACACTTTTTGGCAATGTTCACAGTACTGTTTCTCAATGAAGAACAATGTGAGTTAGCACTGTAATGCTCACCATTTTTGTGCCTTTGCTTTTTTGAATTTTTTTTTTTTTACCTTGACAACAATGTGAGCCAACATTTGAATGTACAAAGATGATTGTGCAGAAGGTATTAATATATTTGTTGAAATGTGAGTACTTGAACTACTGAGTCTCAGACTATGTTACTTGTGATTATAAATTAGTGTGCAAATTGTGAATGTACTAAACTGCCTTGAATTGCTCAATAAAGAATCAGAAATTAGTTTCCTGGTGTGTAATTTTTACTTGTACTTTTTAGGAATTTCAAGACACCATATTCTGATTGATGTAAAAAAGTGCACAGATTATCCTAAATTGCATGCTAAAATATTTGATATTTTGTGTTTCACAGGGTTTCATTATTTTCAGAACACTAAAATTATGTGAAACTCTTAAGAAAATAACTCATAAAAACTTAAAGAAGTAAATCTTCTTGAAATTATATACATCATAACTATTTAAGATCTTCAATTGGTCAAATACTAAAGAGAGATTCATGAAGTGCCACCCCAGTGACTGAGTGGCATAAAGCAGTGGCTATGAGCCATTCATCTGAGTTTAAATCCCAGCTAAGTCATGGATGAGGTAACTCTCTCTCTCTCTCTCTCTCTCTCTCTCTCTCTCACTAGCTCTCTCCCTTCTCTGGAACCACTGGTAAGCCAAATCCTGGAATCACCTTCTCTGGAACCAGTGACCCTACATCACCTTCTGTTGAACCAGTGGCTATACCCATCACAGGAGAAAGCATTTTCTTTTTTAAAACACAATTCAAGTTGAAAATCATTAGTAACCCTGTGTGTCCTATAAACTGCGCCGTTTCCATGACCTGGAGAGTTGCTTTCACAGCAGATTGAAAAGTGGCAATATCGCGTTTTAAACTTTAGTTTCTCTGAAAATGAATGCTTTCCCATTTATTAGTCACAGTTTCCTATGCCAAAAAGTGAAAGGCATGGGTATTTTTGTTTGAAAAGTTCAAAATCGAAACTCAAATGTCTATCGTGGCACGGAGAATCGTTTTCATTGCACGATGAGTGGGAACTGGAGTTTTTGAACTTCGATTTCATTAAGCAAATGGAAAGTACCTGCTCTGTTCCTTGATATGAGAGTAAAAAGTAACTAAGGAATGACCGAACGTGCATTTTACGTGAAATAAATTCTAAAACTAGGTACTGCTGTAACACACTCTGCAGTAAAAACAATTTTGCCGGTCAAAAAAATAGTGCAGAGGTACAAATAAAGCACTGAGTTTAAAATTTAATTTCGCTTAAAAAAATTGGAATTGGGTTGTAATAAACGTGAGCGACTTTGATGGAGAGACTGTGAAAATAGGAAAGCACGCATTTAATTCAAAATCATTTTTTAAAAAATAGTCACTCTTTTGCACCATTACGAAAAAATACGACATGAACATTAGAAAAAAAGAAAACACCCCGGTGGCGCAGTGGTCTGGGTTCGAATCCCGTTGAGGCATGGATGTTGTGTCTGTCTTGCAGCAATGGCTCTCTCTGTTCCCTGGAACCAGTGGCCCTAAATTAGTAACGAGAGCTTGCGTATTGAGTTGAATTGCTCACGGTGGTACGAGAGACTGCTTATTGAGTTGAGTTCCCATTGAGTTGCTCACGGTGGTCGTAAAAAACCCCAATCGAAAAAAAAATAGAAAACAATTGAAATACACTTAGGAAGAGAATTAAAAAAAACAGAACTTCGTCAGAAAAATTCAAAACACAGAAAATCATGAATTTTTTTTTTTTTGTCCCCATTAGAACAGGCATTCCCACGAATTCAAAAAATAAATTCGACAGGCATCTCGTGAACTTCCAGAATTATAACGAAATCGAGTAAAAAAGCTTTTCTTTCACCGGAAGACAACGAAATCAGAAAAACTTGGAATAATTTTTTTTTAATATTTTGAACATTTTTAAGACATACAGTGCAATTCCACAATTTCCGTGATAACAAAAACACAATTGTGCAAAATTTTTGGAGGAAAAGTAAAAGGGGAACAGTGTTAAAATAATCTGACAATCATGACAGGTTTTCAAAACGGAAATCCGTCCTCAGGACAATGGTTGCCATGGCGCTTTCATTTGACTAAGGCAGGATACTTCCGTTGAAGTTTGTCACAGATCCTGTCCAGTTAGTAAGAATACAGTTTGGCATTGACAGGCCAACCATTCAGAATGAGCTCAAAGAGGATTACACCTTCACGATTCCACCAACATGCACAATGAATTTTTTTTTAAAACGTCCGCGTTTGGGAATAGATAAAGCTGATTCATCTCTATTCAGACACTGTTATGAAAAATCTGGATTATGCATATATATATCTACTTTAATCCCCAGTAACTATTCGTTTGATAAATCGCCCGTCTCAAATTTAGGGCCACTGGTTCCAGGAAAGGGAGAGCCAGTGCCGTAAGACAAACACAACATCCATGCCTCACCGGAATTCGAACCCAAACCCATCTCGGACGAATGATCAGAAGCCATCGCTTAGACCACTGTGCCATCGGGGCGGCAAACCATCCTTTACCATAAATTATATGTAAAACATTTCCCATCGGGAGCTGTATGTGATACAGGAAGAAGTTTTCAAAACAGAGTTGTCGCCCCGATGTCGTAGTGGTCTAAGCGATGGCTTCTGATCATTCGTCCGAGATGGGTTCGGGTTCGAATTCCGGTGAGTCATGGATGTTGTGTTTGTCTTATGGCACTGGCTCTCTCCCTTTCCTGGAACCAGTGATCCTAAATTAGGGACGGGCGACTGCTTATAGCCCAATGAGTTGCTCACGGTGGTAGCTAAACCTCCAATAAAAAAAAAAAAAAAAAAAAAGGATGGTTTGGCCAAAAGGGCGCATAAGCGTTAATTTCTGCTTCTGATGTATTCGCAGCAAAATCTAAGCTCCTAAAAACTCGACAATTTTTTTTTCCCTGGACTGATACCGCTGACATCGAAAAAACCTTTTGAGAGTACTTTCTTCCCAAACTAAAGGATGGCTTTCCCAACAGGGGACGTAGATGCATCTTATATATAAAACACAAGATGTCGTTTGTCTGAAGCCGCAAAAACTCTCTAACGCCGAACTATGGCATCGTGAAATTTGCATAGCTTATTAATACTGGAATTTTTAGGTCAACGCAACAGGTTTAAGATCTCTACGTTGTTCCATTCGCGAGTAATGAATTAAATAATAAGCTAATCAATAAAGTCAGCGTCGTTTGCTATGTCATCGTTATCTGAAAGCATGTGACTGCATTCAGCCCCGCGGCACATTCACAGGTGTATCTATTCTTTGAGAACTGTGCATAAAAAAATGCAAAAATGAACTGCATGAAATCTTAACGAAACGGGCTGAAATTTTTATCAACACCATGAATTGGTAATAAAAGGAGTGCCTCAGCATTTCACCGGAATCCGGTCAAAATTTTTTAAAGGAGGCATATAGACTTTTTAAATCATCGGTAAACAGACATATATGCGCAGAAACGGTTAATAAAATTTTGACGGCAAATTAAAAAAGTTATTTACCGATTCAGGCAAAATTTTGAGGTAATGTTCCTATTAACGATTTATGGTGTTCATTAAAATTTCCGCCAGTTTCATACAATATTCGCAAAGATGCGCTTTTAACTTTTTTGTCACAGAGATTCGCCCTTCAAAGATGTCTGAAATGAAAGCAAGTGATGCATTTGATGCTTCTCACATGGATAGCTGTATGTTGGAATGGCAAGAGCAAAGGATCCAACAAAATTATATATTGTCGCCGATGAAGGGGAAACCAAAAATGTTGTGTATGGCCAAGTGCTGAAATAATCACACTATAAATAAATAATTTGTAATGACCGAATTTGTGAAATCAGCTTTTTCTTTCTTGCAAGCATCAAATTCTTCTCCGATTTTTTCTGTGACATATAAGTGAACATGAAATTAATAAGTTTAAATTCTGGGCAAAGCCGGGTAGTATAGCTAGTATCTTATAAAAGCATATGCATTACGACCGTCTGCACACGATACAAAAGGTGAATTTAATGACACACTTGAACTAAGATGACATAGTTCAAAATATTTAAAATGCGCGAGACCTTTCGGGTCCTGCCTGCAGGTACCCATCATCAAACGCGATAAAAAAACCACACACCATGGAAGAGTCAACATATATAAAGAATTACACAGTTAAACAAATGACGTAATAGTGAATGGTCGAATGAAAAGTAATTACAATGATGCGTAAATGACATGTCCGTGGATGATCAAATTAACCATGTGTGCCATGTCAACACAAGAAAGGGATGGGAGGGATGAGAAAATGGGGGGGGGGGGGATTCAGAGAGGTTGAGATAATATGGATATGGCCGAGATCGGGTGTTTCCAGAGGCGGGGAATATTTCTGGGTAGCATCATTACAGCAAGTACCGGAAAATTTGTCTATGTATAGGCTTTCAGTGAACAATAATTGAGATTTGGTGTGAGGAGTTGTGAGAATTTTGGGATTCGTCCCAAATGGGGGTGTGATTCCCCTTTGAGTAAGAGACGGGATGGAGCAGTAGAGGAAGATCCATTGCGACAGTCATATTGATGTTCGTTTAAACGAATCCCGAGTGACATGGTTGTGGAGCCAATATAACAGGTGTCATTAAGGTCATTGGATTGGGATTTAAGGGGGACAAGGTAAATCCAATGTCTTTGAAAATTCATGGGTCGGTCTCTGTCGTTCTTAATGAAAGTGAACAAATTGAAAACTTTGATCCCAAAATTCAAATTATGACGATGGCAAATGGTTTTTAAAGGTCTGACTATGGAGGGAACAAAAGGTAAAGATCCGACAAACTTGTGATTGGGACTGTTACCAATTAGGATGGAAGAGGTGGAGCAAAGAAATCTATTGGTCAGCCTGTCAATCAAATTCGTGGAATAACCATAAGACACTGCCAGGTCGCGGATGGTTTGTAGTTCGGTCCAACGGATGTCATAAGATGAGGAATGTGAAAAAGCACGGCGGATTAAAAAGTTGAAAGCTGAATACTTGTAAGCCGTGGGGTGGGAGGAGGAGGCCGGAATGATAATGGGGCAAGAACTGGGTTTGCGAAACACACTGAATAACAGGTGAAGAGAAGAACGGTGAAGGTTGAAGTCCAAAAAGGTAAATGGTTGTCGACCTCCAACTCCACGGTAAACTTAATGAAAGAGTGTTTGGACGAGAGGTGGTCGACGAAAGAGTAAAGTTGTTCTTGAGTGGAGGGCCAAAAAATAAGAATATCGTCAACGTATCGAAGGAAAAAAAAAAAGGGGGGGGGGGGCTTGATGGTGAAGGAGTCAACCAGCTCAGTTTCCAAATCCTGTAATAAAATTTTTCTGCCATTTTATTACAGGATTTGGAAACTATGGACAAAATATTTTCCTTATATTTGTCCATATCTCTGCTCCTTAGAGTACGATTTGAAAAATTATTTCTTTGTTGGAGAGTGTTTCCGCTGCAAAATGTTTCTCATGTAATTTCAAGTTTTTCTAAACCACAAGTTTGCAACCGGAAGGCGTAACACGATTACGTTTGCAGCAATATCTGAAGGATAAAAAACTCGATTGAAAAACTTCTTTCTTCGGTCAGATACTATTGTTTTCCATACCGGTTCCATTGACTTTGAATAGCATTAATAAATTTAATTCGCGTCAGAACAGATTCAAAAGACGTGCTCATTACACCAGAAAATTCGGTGTCATCTTTTTTTTTTTTTTTTTTACAGTTGAGGCTTTAACGATTACTGTGAGCACCTCGACGGGCTATAAGCAGTCGCCTGTCTCTTATCTAACGTCACTGGTTCCAGAGAGAGTCAGTGCCGTAAGAGACAAACACAACATCCATGCCTCATTGGGATTCGAACACCGACCCATCAGGGACAAATGGTCAGAAAAGCCAGTTCTTAGACAACTGCGTCACCAGCGAGTCTCCGCTCCGCAGCTATACATCTTAGCTTATATAGTTGAAAGAGCTGGAGCAGGGGCGCTAACTTCATCAAACTATTGAGGGCGCCTGCGGAAGAGATCAAAAGAGGAGCACATCTGTTCCGCTGTCAGGAGCGAACACGGTGTATGTACACCATGGGAGTGAAATAAAAGGGGGAAAGCAAAAAGATAAACAACGAGATTCTACGTATATTTTAAAACACAATTGTATCCGAGAGATTTTGTTTCCAAACGTTTATAATGCTGCACCGGTGGCGTAGTGGTCTAAGCAATGGCTTCTGATCATTTGTCCGAAAGGGGTCCGGGTTCGAATCGGTGAGGCATGGATGTTGTGTTTGTCTTATGGCACTGGCTCTTTCCCTTTCCTGGAACCAGTGGCCCTAAATTAGACGCGGGTGACTGTGTATAGCCCATTGCGTCGCTTACTGTGGTCGTTAAACCTCCAATCAAGAAAAAAGTTCATAAAAAAAAATGAGAAATTAGCGCTGTTACTCAAACAAAGAACGAGAAGCGCAAAAAATAAACAGATACATAAAGGCGCTGGAGGTTATACGTCTCTGTATTTTTATTTATATTATTTTTGACAATTGTTTTAAACATCACAAGAACATGTCGAACAAAATATGAGGCTGGCAATCAAGTTTCTTATCAAATGAGCAATGCTGAATATGGTAAAAAGTTTGCTTATTTTGTTATTTATTAATTTTTTGGAAGTAAATCGTTTTGGCCTCATAAGGTGGAGGTTCGTCTACTTAATGAGGCCGAAGGACGAATAACGTGGGCACCGGCTCCCTAGCAAAACTATTAAAGGGCTCAAAATTCACCTTGCCCCCTATGAGCTTTTTTTTTTTTTTTTTTTGATTGGAGGTTTAACGACCACCGTGAGCAACTCAAATGGGCTATAAGCAGTCGCCCGTCCCTAATTTTGGGTCACTGGTTCCAGGGAAGGGAAAGAGCCAGTGCCGTAAGACAAACACAACATCCATGCCTCACCGTGATTGGAACCCGGACCCCTTTACGGACGAATGATCAGAGGCCATCGCTTAGACCACTGCGCCACCGGGGCGGCCCTATGAGCTGAAGAAATTGATACTGTTAAGATTGCTGAAGAATTAGCTCTGATGAATAAATGAGGTCCGCGAATGAGTCAAATAGTCGTGACTATGAGATGAATTTTATTTTAAAAACTTATTTACTGAATTTTTTTCAGCTAAATGTTCTACATGCATTTAAAATTAAGGACATTCATCATTCCTTTTTTCCCGTTGTTTTCAACAAGGTGGCAGACGAGACAAAAATTCTTAATTTTGTACGTTTTTCTGATAAGAATGAATTTCATTGGTCGAATAAACTTTCATTCAACGGAATCATGCATCTCTAACTTTATGATGAGATAATATTTACAATAGATTTTACATGAAATCAGCGAATGGAAACAGGCTGTTCACCGTCACTGATTTTTTTAATTAAATAAATAACTCAGAAAAAATTATTTGATCAGCTCGTCAAATATTAAAAAGGCAATGCTCAAGGCAAGTGGGCCGCCCCGGTGGCGCAGTGGTCTAAGGCGCTGGCCTCTGATCATTCGTCCGTAAGGGGTCCGGGTTCGAATCCCGGTCGGGCATGGATGTTGTGTTTGTCTTACGGCGCTGGCTCTCTGCCTTCCCTGGAACCAGTGACCCTAAATTAGGGACGGGCGACTGCTTATAGCCCATTGCGTTGCTCACGGTGGTCGTTAAACCTCCAACCAAAAAAAAAAAAAACAAGGCAAGTGGTCCGGTTAGGTCATTTTCATGTTATTGAAATCTGAATATAAAAAGTTCATGTGCGCGTGCATAAGAAAGAGAACAGATGACCATTACAACTATAATTCTTCATTTAGAAAGAGGGATTCATGTAATTCGGAATGATACGGATCTCTGCTATGAAGGATTAAGTCATTTATTTGCTTTTGTGTGTGTGTCTATGTGTTATGATTGCGTTTTAAGTTAAGATCCACCCCCCCCTGTTAATGTGCAGCGCCCAAAATCCTAGCTAACTGAAATACTCGGGAAAGCATGTCAACACACTGGTTTACTACAATGGCGGTTTTCCATGTGTACCGGAGGTAGGATGCTCTTTGAAAGTCTATTCTCCTCCAATGGCTTTGCTAACCAGTGTGATGACGTGTTGCGCGAGTATTTAAGTTCTAAATATTTAAGATTTCAATATATCTTTAAGACTGAAGTGTATGTGATGCAAAATTCATTCCCCTTTTTAATAGTAATCTTTCTTTCTTTCTTTTTTTATTTCTCTGATGTGCATATGGCCATGTAGCATCGTATTTCCCTGCTTACTAGTCTTGCTTGTTTCTTTCTCGAATATGAGCACTTGCTAATCACAATTTGCTGTAGAAAGTTCTCGGGTCGTACGCAAACATTCTTTCAACGTAATTCCTGCTGTACGTTATGAATTAAATCAAACATTCTTGCTTTTCAATAGGTATCGGTTCACTGTCAACTCCCCATTCATTAGGAGGAGTTGGCAGTTAACTGATGGCGCTGCAAGTCTCAGTCGTTTAAGAATCGCTAGCATTAAGTTTGCCAGTCTGTCTTGGAACTGCAGACGGTTAAATAAAATCCGTAACTGTAGCATAAAAGTTCAACATATCATAAACACATGTGAAGAGCTTGTTAGTGATTTGCATTAGTAATGTGGTTTTGGTGAAATTTTTTTCACTGTTTAACATATTGAAATGAATAATTTTAAGCAAGTTAAAGAAGAGTACGGAAAAAAGTACAAGGTTATATTTTTAATGTTAAGATACCGTGTGGTAAATTTTTTGTTTTGCAATCAGTTGTAGGTTTGTATTACTTAGTGAAAACACAGAGGGTTTCTGGAAACGTGACACTCACTAAGACTTAAATTGCACTAATATTGCCACCCTAATGGGTACAGCTGTTGGTTAGGATTTCGTAAAAGGCAAAGAAAAGGATGTTTGACACATCCATATGAGATTCAAATCTGTGGCAGAAAAAGAAAAATGAATTCAAGTTGATGTAATTTTCAAGAAGGGCGACTTAAATTGGCATTATTTTGTGATAACGTACCACTTTTAGCGTTTTCAGTAATACACGAGAAGAATTGGTTAGTTTTAGGTTGCAGCTAAAATAAATGATAAATCAATTTGATGATCAAAAATTTACTTCAAGCACAAGTTACATAATCGTTTACTTGCTCCAGAAACTCAGAAATCACAGTTTAAGAATCAGTAGCTGAAGTATAGAATCAGTTTGGTATCTAAAATCGTATGAATTAATATGCTTTCTTTTGAATAAAACACGGATGAAAATTGCATGAAATCTTGTGACCTGAAGACATAATAATAGTGGTGCAGATTTCTTGCTTGTATTACAAAGCTAAAGTTCTAATGTTAGCTAAGACTCAATATAACAGTTCTGGGTCCCTCCTTTCATGAAGAGAGAGAGTTGTAGACATATTTCTTCTCTTTTTCGGTTAATGACCCCCTATGAAAAGCCTATCTGTAATTTAGGGTCATGTGTTTCAAGTAAGAGAGCCAATACAGTTTCTTCCTTCCAATATTTCTTCCTTTGTTGATTTAAGAGAACCAGTGTATTGAATTGTGAGATTGAATGCAACTCTCATGAATTATTATGGCAGCGTTCGAATTACCCAGTGGTCTGTTGGCCATTAGCTAGTAAAAATTCCATTGGACTACTGAAAAATTCATCTTACTGGCCCGGGTGGCCAGTAAGGTTTTTAGTTTATTTTGGAATTTGTAAGTTCATAAAGAATTCAACCGAATTTCTAAATATCCAGGTTTCGTTATGGCAGCTATTTGAAATAATCCAGGTTTCGCTATGGATTTTTGGAAATTCAGATATTTACTAAAAAACTGTATGTTGAAATTGCAAACCATATTTAAATTTGATTAAAATTTTGGACAGTAGGAAACCGAGTTGTCCTAGCCAAAATATTTGGATCAAGACAGCGTCACTTTTTTTCACAAGCCATGAACCCCAGAGTATGGGTCTTTTATAATGTTTTTCAACTGGAGTGAACAGCCATTTATGCTCTGGCCTTGCCCATCTTTCTTTCTGTCCATGTTGGGAAACTTCCTGCCTTTCACGCTTGAAGCAAGGCTATTCCATGATGGTAGCTTTTTATATGTTGCAAAGTGCGTCATAATCAATGCACTGGGCCGCCCAGGTGGCGCAGTGATCTAAGCGATGGCCTCTGATCATTCGTCCGAACGGGGCCCGGGTTCGAATCCCGGTGAGGCATGGATGTTGTGTTTGTCTTACGGCACTGGCTCTCTCCCTTCCCTGGAGCCAGTGACCCTAAATTAGGGACGGGCGACGGCTTATAGCCCATTGAGTTGCTCACGGTGGTCATTAAACCTCCAATCAAAAAAAAAAAAGGAAGTGCACTGGTAGTGGATAGTGCTTCAGATCATTGCCCTTATAATCAGAGGACCATGCTAGATACTAGCACCATGTGCATACAACATATATTGATATTTGTGCCATTTCTGAACCAATAAAACTGAGTGAACTACCAACTTTTGGTAAACAGTGGTCTTGCAGAGCAGTGAAGCTTTTTTTTTTAATTTCTACCACTGCATAGCGTGTTTTGTGTTTAATTTATTAGTACTATTTGCATGAGTGCGTGTGCACATTCTGTTCTAAATTTGCGATATACAGCTCTTAATGAAATGCTACCTTATTTTCTACATATACTGTAAATGTGCAAGTTTTTTTTTTTTTTCACAGACTGGAGGGCATTTTGGCGGACCAGTAATTTGGAAATTCGAAAGGTCCGCTGAGCCTGTAGATTTATTTCGGATTCTGACACTGTTATGGGATACATAAACAGGTTCAGTATTGTAAAGAGCCTGTGCCTTATGCCATTTGATTAACTGGATGTGAACTATACTCATGTGAAAAGATTAAGTTACAAATACCAATATTGTTAGAAAATGGTTAGAGATATTACACCAAAATGCAGCTGAACAATAATATGGACAACACCACTTAATATACTCCAAAACAGGGGTGTTTGGAAGTCATCATCAGGGAGTTCCTTGAGATCAATGTTGAAATGCAATAATTGCAATAAAATAAATTCGATCAGTATAAATATGGGATTGACATTATTGGTTTGATATAAGCACATTGACTAAAATAAAATTCTTATTCGTTCCTAAAAAAATGTTTGACAATTTTATGGCTTTTATATATGGTGCTTATATTAGTTAATAAATGCATAAAGGTTAATTATTTTTTGCATATTCTTATGTGGGAAAAGTTCAGCCTTTTTTCCCCATGTGACTACTTTCATGCCTGTCCAAAATGAAGACAAAGCACTGAATGCATTTCAAATAAACTATGTTATTTGAAAAAAACACAAGTATACAAATTAATAAACATACCAGAAGGACATAATTTTCCTTAATATGGTGTGCGATCACCTCTCACGAGATACATGACTGACAGCTTCGTGTCATGTTGTCCAAAAGAGTCAATAAATTCTGAGTGCAGTCTGTCATACTGCTGTACAAAAGCATTTCACAGCTCCTGTATGTTTCTTGAAGGGGAGTCTCAAAGCAGCCAGCAATCTGCCTAAAGCATCCCACAGGTGTTCTATAGGATTAAGGTCCAGAGACCTTGCTGGCCACCCCATGACCACAACACCTTCACTTTCAAGATATCCCAGCACCAGTCGAGCGGTGCGGGTTGAGGCATTGTCCTGCATTAAAACAAATTCTGTGCTGACAGCAGCTGCAAACAATAAGGTGCTATGATCTCATCTCAGTACTACACTGCTGGACAATTGCTAAGGACGGATCATAAGCGGCTACATAGCGCATAAAAAAGTAAGTGTGGTTGGATGCCAAGTGTAATAAAATAATGTCAGAATGCCAGGCCATTACAAGAAAGACAATTTATTGTGCTCTGAAATCCAGAAGGCTTTGGAACGTGTTCAAGGGACAAACAAGCCATTTTGTGCAGAATACGTAAACGTGAAAAAAATGTAATTATCGTCCGCAGGCATTCCGGCGTAAGATGTCAATATGGAATATGGCCACCATGGAGGGCGATGCAAGATTCCACACATCGTGTCATGCTTTGCACAACATTATCAAGCAGCTGTTGGGGTAATTTATCCCATTCCTCTGTCAGTGCACGGATGAGGGTGTCCTTGTTTATTGGAGGGCATTGGCGACCAGCAAGACTCCTCCCCAAAGCATCCCACACATTTTCAATGGGATTCAGATCTGGAGAACGTGCTGGCCATACAAGGCATTGAATATCCTCGCTCTCAAGACACACCTGGACAGCGACTGTTCGATGACATGTTGCGTTGTCGTCCATGAAAATGAATCTATCACCGACAGCACCATGGAACATGCGAACATGAGGTAGCAGAACATCATTAATGCATCACTGGCCAGTCATAGTCCCAGTTGGAAGCACATAGAGTGACGTACGGCCATTGATCATGATGCCAGCCCATACCATGACACTACATGTCGGATATCGATCCCTTTCCTGTATGTTTGCTGGACAATGTGCAGTACCACTATCACGCCAGATCAGTTGTCGTCGACAATCAGACGTTAGACTGTATCTACTCTCATCTGAGAAGAGGACAGCAGACCAGTCATCAGTCCAATTGCGATGTTTATGGCACCATTGCAAACGGGCGGTACGGTGACGTCTAGACAATGGGATGCACACAACAGGACGGCGGGCGTATAGTTCTCCTTCATGCAAACGTCTGGCGACAGTTTTTCGGGCGCTTGCCAGTAGCAGCCATAAACTGATTTGCTACCTCACTAGCTGTGCTGCGCCGTTGTCTTTTTGTTGATAGCACTATGTACCGATCTTCTGCAGGTGTCGTACTGCGAACACGACCTCCCCCGTGACGTTTGCTACACTCTCCATTTGTTTGAAATGATTTCCAAAGCCTTGAAACAACACTGTGGCTGACGTCGAACTCCCTGGCAACATCTGTTATTTTTCGCCCTTCTTCAATCTTGCCAATAATACGGCCACGCGTAAAATCATCTAGGTGATGTCGGGAAGACATACTGAAAATTGCAAGTTCGTCAATTGATTCTTTCCCTTTCAACTTTGCGTTTGAACAACAACGGTCAATACGCGTCAAATCCTTTATATCTCTTATCAGCGCTATGACGTCACGAACAAGTTCGGCAATCCAAAATTTGCATACGCACAATACGTCTTACTGTACCCTGCACTTATGCTAATTTCCACATTTTCCTGCCTTCCATTTTATGGTTGCTATTTTCATCCGTCCTTAGCAATTGTCCGGCAGTGTAGATAGTAGCACTGATGGAACCCCTGGAAAACAGGTGCAGGTCACTTAATCTGTTATGCATTATGCCTGCCCATACCATCCAACCATCGCCTCCATATGTATCCCTTATGACAATGATGGACAAAAACACATGACATGAAATAACAAATAAAGGTACTAAGTAGACCATGCTAGTTACATTAAGAACTTTTTCAAAGAAGTTTGTAAATAAAATTAAATCCCCCTACCATTAAATTTCCCCCAAGCATCATAAAGAAAATGATAGGGACAAAGTTGAAAATCTTGATCTCCCGGGAGTACTGCATTCCTTGTTGAGAAGTAAATACAGGAAAAACTCACCTTCATTAATAAGGCTTTAATTAACTAAAAAATAAAACTGTCATTTTAGCTATATACATTAACAACTCGCACATTCTGGCAGAACTAACTTACAACTACAGACTCAGCACCTGCTAGTAATCTTGAATA
Organism: Macrothele yani; assembly: GCA_039090855.1. Taxonomy (NCBI): domain Eukaryota; kingdom Metazoa; phylum Arthropoda; class Arachnida; order Araneae; family Macrothelidae; genus Macrothele; species Macrothele yani. Next base: position 45,522,692 of record CM077006.1, read on the forward strand.
TGAGACTAATGTAATGGAGGCAAACGAACTGTCACTGACTGCTATTGAGGACTCGGATTAAGCACTGTGTCCAACTCATTCCAGATGCCATCCTGCATATCTGCCAGACCATATAACTAATTTTTAGAGAGGGGTGAATATGATTTTATTGTATTGTATTTTAATACACTGGTGTGCAAAACTTAAAGATGAAGAGGAGAAATTAGCATAACAATGGAACGAGCAGGCAGAACGGACCAAAAGACTACTCAGGAGATAGACTAGGGTCCGGTACGGTAGGGCATGCACATATATGCAGCATGACGGAAGGGTATAAAGCACACAGGCGGTGTATGCTCAGCAATTCGGTGAAAGCTATTGCTTGGTGTACATCGGTTTGAACGACGTTTAGTTGCTTCCACCGTGTGATATAACCAACAGGCAATCCAGTAGACGACATCTGGATGACTTTACCTGAGATCGCGTCGTTGGAAAGTTGGAAGATGGTCAAAGTGTGACTAGTGTGGCCGAGGAGTTCGAGATCGCTCACAGCATCGTTTCACAAGCTTGGAGAGCATTTCAAATAACAGGAACAGCTGTCCGCGAGTTTAGCAGTGGTCGTCCACGAGCAACCACGGCGGTGGACGACCGGTATATTGTCCTACAGGCGAGAAGAGACAGATGGCAGACAGCAGGAGAAATCGCAAGGCACATGCAACAGACAACTGGACGTCCGTTATCGTGTTTTACAGTGGCCAGGAGGCTGCACAAAGGTGGTCTATTTGCATGACGATTAGCACGGTGTGTGCCATTAACGCCTGCTCATCGGAGACGGCAGTTTCTGTGGTGCCAGGAACACAAGAACTGGACACATCAGCAATGGGGTCGAGTTCTCTTTACGGACGAGAGCTGATTTAGTCTGAAGAGCGATTCTCGACGTATACACATCTGGAGAGAGCAACGAACATGCAATCACACCTTCAACATCATTGAAAGGGACTGGTTTGAAGGTGGCGGTGTTCTCTTTTGGGGCGGTATCATGCTTGGTAGCTGTACTGACCTCCACATCTTCCAAGGAGGTTCAGTCACTGGTGCCCGCTATTGTACCGAGGTTCTCCTGCCTCACGTGCGTCTGTTTTGAGGTGCTGTAGGTCCTGAGTTCCTCTTCATGGACGACAACACTACACCTCATCGTACAGTGGCTGTCGCAGAGCTGTTAGAGAGTGAAGATATTCAACGCATAGATTGGCCCGCAAGGTCCCCGGACCTAAATGCAATCGAACACGTGTGGGACCTTCTCGGGAGACGCTTGGCAGCACGTCACCAGCCGCCAGCAATGAATCCGCAGCTGTGATTGGCGCTACAAGAGGAATGGGCCGCGATGCCTCAACAGCTCCTTGACAACCTCGTCCTCAGCATGGACAGATGTTGTAAATCCTGCAACGCAGTCAGGGGTGATCATATCCCCTACTAAAGACTGGATTTTTCTTGACAGCCGCCTGTCACATGGACGTTTCTGTCTTCTGTCCAGTTGTGCTCGAAGCTACCTTTTCAATAAAGTGCCTTTGTATCTTTTGGATTCCTTGTTTGGATGGTTTTGCTCACTTGTCCCATATTCTTACATCTTGGGGATCTTATGGTATGATTTGAGTCGATGTGGAGCACTTCTGCACGACGTTACATTAGAAAAACCGTGTTGTCCTTAATTTTTGCACGCCAGTGTATTAATGTATCAACTTGAAGTTGGCAACAGTACTTACTGTTTACATCTGCTGTGAGTCAGTTCTGCCAGAATGCACTATTTGTTAATGTATATAGCTAAAATGACAGTTGTATTTTTTAGTTAATTAAATTGTTGAGAAGTAAATACAGAAAAAACTCACATTCATTAATAAAGCTTTAATTAACTAAAAAATACAACTGTCATTTTAGCTATAATATGTTAACAACTCGCACATTCTAGTGGAACTAACACAACTGACCTACTCACAGCATATGTAAATAATATATGTACTGTTGCCAACTTCAAGTTGATGCAATAATATTAAAATACAATACAATAACATCACATTCCTATCTCTTCTTCCACAGATGATAGTTTTTACATTGGAAGTACGTACAGAAGCATTTACCACAGAATTTTGGAACATAGAAAAGATGTTTTGAAAGGCGATCCAAATGCTGTCTTGTCTATTTTGACAATGGAAGACACTTCTGCAATTCCCCGCTGGAATGAAGCAAAACATATTGCTTCTTTTGACAATTGAAATTCCCTCCGTTACCGTGAAAACCTGAAAATTCTTCTTGGCCCAAAGACTTGCAATTCGGAATCTCCAATCTACATCCCGATGATCTGGAGATCGATTCTACATTCTGGTAAAAAAAAGAGTAATGCAAATTCAAACTTACAATCTGGAAACGATCTTAATCATCTATTGGCGTGAAGACCAAAGATGAGGTTGGAAGCTCCCAACTTACGAGCTTCTTTGAAAAAGTTTTAATCACTTAACGTAACTAGAGTGATCTACTTACCTTTATTTGTTACATCTCTCTCTCTTGGGTGTTTAAAGGATATTAATGCATGCCACATTCTCTCCAGATGAATACACGTCAGGAATCCATTTGCAATGAGAAATGCGACTCATCCGTAAAGGGAACGTTAGACTACTGTTCACATGTTCTGTGCAGACATTCCCAGGCCCAATGTAATTATTCTCCCCTGTGAGAAAATGTTAGCGGCATGCACACCATAGGTCTTCTGGCATATAAAGGCCACTTTCCTGAAGACTTTAGTCACTGTCCAGTGGGATACTCATTGTCCAGTTGCTGCTATCAGCTCTGAAGCCAGCTGTTGAGATGTCATACTTCTGTTGCATCTTTCAGTTAAAGCAAGAAAGCCATCATTAGGGATAGTTGACCTTGGACGACATGGTACAGATTACCTGTGAACACTTCCTGTATTTTGGAACTGTCCCCTGGGCCTGTTGACAACCATTCAAGACACACTAAGCCAACTTGCTACCTCAGTCGGGGATTGCCCTGCCTCCAGTCTCCTTATTGCCCACCATCGCATATCAGCACTTAAACAGTGTCTGTGTGACATTTTCAAGACATATCCTTTGCTTGCAGTTTGACAACAGTGAAGATCTTTAATATCCTTGTTCCTGTCTGCCTTTCACAACTATTGGCTCCTCGAGTCTGTGCAGTGCTCACTGGAATATCATACCCATGTCACCATGCAGTCATGCATTACTTTACATAACCATCACAGTCCGATATAGTCCACTGTAAAAGTCTCGGACAATATGTTTCATTCCTTTTCTTACTACCCATATGGTGAAAAACCCATTTGTAATTTAACTTTTGCACATGAGTGTACAAAATAAATAAAAAGAACGATGACACCAAATTTTTGGGTGTAATGAGCATGTCTTTTGAATCCATTCTAATGCGAATTAAGTTTATTAAAGCTATTCAAGGTCAATGGAACTGGTATAGAAAACAGTTGTATCTGACCGAAGAAAGAAGTTTTTCAGAGTTTTTAATCCTCAAATATTATCATAAAAATGATCGTGAACTTACACCATCTGGTTGCAGACTTGTGCATTAAGAAAAATTTTAAATTATGAGAAACATTTCACAGCAGAAACGCTCTCCAACAAAGAAATAATTTTTCAAATCGGACTCTCAGAAGCAGAGATATTTACAAAAATAAGATGTACATCTATGCCCCTGGCAGGGAAACCACGCATTAGTTTAAGAAGAAAATATCCCGAAAAGGTTTATCAACGTGAGTAGTATTGGTCCACAAACAAATTTTTTTCAATCAAGAATTTGGAAGCTTAGATTTTGCTGCAAATTCATCAGAAGTGGAAATAAAGACTTATGCCCCCTGGTGGCCAAACCATTTTTTACTGAAAAGTAGAAATTGATGCAAAAGGTTTCCCATCACAAGCTGTATTTGGTGAAGGAATTTTTTTCAAATCAGAGGTTTAGAAGTAGAGATATTGGGCAAAATACAATTTACTTTTGCACCCTGTGGCGGAAAATCTATGTGTAACTTGAAAACGTGGTTATATATATATCTAAAATATTCTTTGATATAAATGGAATGGAAAGGTGTAATAATTTTTTCAATTGGATGTTTAGAAGCAAATACACTGGCAGAAAGTGAAAAAAGAACAAGAAAGAATTGGCGGATGATCATGAAATTTACATATGTTAATGGGGTCGAGTTTACGTAGGTATGATGTTAATTTCGGGACCAACCGCTGAGCGCTTACACCACAGCACGGCGTAATATGCAAATTATCGTCGGTGGTATTTAAGGAGTACGGCTAAGTGAATGTAATCAGTCATCCGCGTACGGACACCTGCAAAGACCCTGAAGAAGCTGCAATGCCTGCACATGGAAGACGCGTACTATTTCAGCAGTTATCAGACTTTAAGCGAGGTCGTCTAGTCGGAGTCTGCGAGGCCGGGTGGTCATATCATTGTATTGCGGAGCAGCGAATTGGACGGGAAGTATCGGTGGTAGTACGATGGTGGCGTAGATGGTCCGAGGAACATTCGCACATGAGAAGACGTGGAACCGGGAGTCACAGACGAACTGATGAGCGGATCGATCGACGCATAAGAAGAGCGGCGTTGTCAAGCAGAACATCCACTGCGACCCAAATCCGAGCTGCCGTTGCACCTGAGGTGACTATGCGAACAATCCGCAACCGTCTACTGGATGCAGGACTACGTGCACGTGTTCCTCTGACTCCAGCCCACCGCCAGGAACGGCTACAGTGGTGTCGCCAACATCTGCACTGGAGAACACAATGGTGATCTGTCGTGTTCAGCGATGAAAGCAGATTCTGCTTGGGAGCCTCCGATGGCCGTATGCGTGTTCGCAGATGCACAGGAGAGCATCTCCACCCTTCTTGCATCCGCCAGCGACACACAGGGCCTACACCTGGTCTCCTGGTGTGGGGAGCGATCAGCTATCACTCCTGTACACAACTAGTGTTTGTACTGGGTATGTTAAACAGCACCTCGTACATAAACAACATCATTCAGCCCATTGTGCCATTTGTAAGGTCGGTCCATCGCGGTGTTTTCCAGCAAGATAGCGCACGCCCACACGGCACGTGCAACGCAACATGCACTTCAGGGTGTGAGACAACTTCCATGGCCTGCACATTCACCGGATTTGTCACCCATTGAGCACGTGTGGGATTTTATGGGACAACGACTTATCCGGTTTACACAGCCAGCCACGACCATCCCTGATTTACACGTCCAGGTTGAGGATGCTTGGAACTCAATACCCCAAACTTACATCCAACATCTGTACGACAGACTCCATGCCAGAATTGCACAGTGTGACACAGTTCATGGCGGTTCAACCTCGTACTAACCATGTTACATGGAAATGTTATTTTTCAGTTTACCAGCAAATACAGCTGTATTTTGCCATAATGTTTTGATCACGTTATCCTCTATATTCCGTTATTATGCTGTATAAATTTTGTTGATATCAGACTTCTCCTTCTTGGTGTTCTTTTTTCACTTTCCGCCAGTGTATATGGAATAAAATGTATTTTGAATTCAATATCTGCATTTATGACCTCTAGTGGCAAAATTGTACATCGTAAAAAAAAAGTGAAATGAAAGATTATCATTCACATATTTCAAGCTTCCCAATGCAAAAGAATTTTTCAAATTGGACTAATAGTTGCAGAGATATGGTGTTCACAGACTGACGCACAGATGTACAAACCAATAACATAAGTACGATCTTTTTTTTTTTACGCTTTCCAACCGTTAGGTTGAAGAAGCGTATATGCTCCAGCTTTGTCTGTCTGTCTGTCTGTATGCAGAATAACTCACGTAAAAATGGGTCGATTTCAATGAAATTTTAGTATGTGGTAGGGGACAACCTGGGGACGAACCCTATTGAAAATGGGCGAAATGGGGTCAAAGGTCAGGGCATACAAGCGGGATCCAGTCCACCACCCTTATATGTCATAACTGATGTAAAAATGCTTTGATTGCGACAAAACGTTATCATGTTGTTCCGGAGGTATACTGAACCAGTTCTGTTGAATATCATCAAAATGGGGTCACAGGTCAGGACACAGGAGCGAGATTTATTCCACAGCCATTATCCTCATAACTTGAGTAATAACTTGAGTAATGATTTCTGGTATGTTAGAAAGCGTATCATAATCAATGCATTGCATGATTTTACTAACTTGTTTTATGATAGATGTGCTAAAAATGCAAAATATAACAAAGGAAGCAAAATATAGCTAATATTAGTGTTCAAACACTCACATGTTTTACTTATTTCTGTTCCAATTGGTCTTACCAGAAACTACCCTTCAGTGTATGTGATTTGTTCCTGGGAAGATGTGAAATGCATGTTTATTTTGTTATGATCACCTGTCTTCTATCAAATTAATGACTCTGAACAAGGGGTTACTGATTTAGATGGTATTAAAGATTGTCATTCTGACCAAGTGGTCTGAGGTGATGGTTTTTGACCATTCATCTGAGATAGGTCCCAGTTTGAGTCTCAAGTAAATGCATAGTTGGTATGCTTGTCTGATGGCGCTGACTGTGTCCCTTCTCTGGAAGCTGTGGCCATAAATTTGGAATGGGCATTTGCATAATATAACCCTACAGGTTGTTCATGATGTTTGTTAACCCCCTTTCCGCAGATTTAAAAAAAAACAAACAAGTTAGTAAAATCATGCAATGCATTGATTATGACACGCTTTCCAACATACCAAAAATCATTACTCAAGTTATGAGGATCATTGCTGTGGAATAAATCTCGCTCCTGTGCCCTGACCTTCAACCCCATTTCGATGATATTCAACAGAATTGGTTAAGTATACCTCCGGAACAACATACTAAAGTTTTATGGCAGTAGAAGCATTTTTAGTCAAGTTACGAGGATAATGGGTGTGGAATAAATCTCGCTCCTGTGCCCTGACCTTTGACCCCATTTCGATGATATTCAACAGAACCCGTTCAGTATACTCCCAGAATAACATGATAAAGTTTTGTCACAATAGACGCATTTTTACGTAAGTTATGATGCATATGGGTGATGGAATGGATCCCGCTCCCATGTCCTGACCTTTGATCCCATTTTGTCCATTTTCAATTGGGTTCGTCCCCAGGTTATCCCCCACCACGTACTAAAATTTAATTGAAATCCACCCATTTTTACGCGAGTTATCGTGCGTACAGACAGACAGACAGACAAAGCTGGAGCATATACACTTCAACGTATGGTTGGAAAGCATAAAAAAAAGGTTCTCTTGGAGACTTTTTTTTTATATACCGTACTTTGGAAAATAAAAACTATAGAGTTCACAGTTTTTTGTTTTCCAAAGTATGAGTTACTTCCAAATCTCAGTGCTTTCAAGTAGTTCCTAAATTGGTAAAGGTGTAGTTTAATGTCTTAAATTATTTGGAGGAAAATTTCCATAAAAAGTGATATCATCAACCACTACCAATCCACTGCTAGATGAAAGTCTCCCCAAGTTTGTTCCACAATAGTCTATCTTGGGCCAGTCTCATCCATGTCACTCCCACATGCTTTCGAATTTCATTCACCCATCTCTCATGTGGTCTTCTTCTGGGTCTTTTCCTGTCCCTTGGAACCCAGTGCAGAATTTTGGTTGTCCATCGGTGGTCCATTGTTCTTGCAACATGTCTAGCCCAATGCCATTTCAGGTATTTTACTCTGATCATGATGCCTTTCACTCTTGTCATTTTCTTTATCCATGAGTTCCTCTTCTTATCTCTCCTGGTTACGCCAAGCATGCATCTCTCCATGCTTCTTTGAGTTGTCTGCAGTCTTTGTATGTCTTTTTTAGTTAAGGTCCATGTCTCTGCTCCATAAGTAAGCACTGGCAGAATGCATTGATTAAATACTTTTTGTTTTAAGACATAATGGCATATTGCTCTTAAAAATTTTGTTTCTTCCAAAAGCTCTTGAACCAAATTTTATATGTCGATTGAAAACAAAAGTAATGTACGTATTATCTACATATACAATGCGAAGTGGAGAAAATGAGAAAGTGCAAGTGTTTCCGTCCCCGAATTGTTTGACCATTTCTAAATGACCTAGAGATCTGAAAATTGGTATTCTTATAGTTCTTAATGTCGGTATACCTAGTAAAGTCTGAAAACAACAAAACAATGGCGATTTTGGAACATTGTCTGCTTAAATTTTTTCATGAATTGTTCGACCACTTCTAAATGACCTAAAGATCTGAAAAATGGCATGCTGATAGGACTTAAGGTCCGGATACCTAGAAAAGTCTGAAAATCAAAATGGCAGCTTTGGAACATTGTCTGCATGAATTTTTCTACCACTTCTACATGTAGAAAAGTCTTAAAACCAAAAAAAATTGGAAGGTTGTACTCTTCAAAATGCTGATAGGTTTAACTATACCAGAAACCTTGAAATGCTGTAAAAAATCAATAAAATTGATTTAAAATTAAGGGCTGCTATCACTTTACTTCAAACCGTGTACACTGACATTACGACCATGTTCTAAATTATTAAGCAGTTATGGATCTTAAATTACATTACTTTTTCCTTTCTTTAATTTTATGTTCATAAAATTATTTCATAGATTCATCGTTCGGAGAATGGGCATGACTGCTAGTTTGATATAAAATGGTGAAAAGATTTCAGCTTCAGAACATGTTTACTGTAAACTTACCTGCAAGCACAGATGAAGTTCATTGGGTCTCGCTGCAGTGGCATTGGGTCCTGGTTGTAATACTACAACAGCAAACAGCCCACTTCTGTTTTCAAGAAGTGAAAAAGCTATCTGTAAATGTTTTTTAACACATAAAAAATTATATGTGAAGGCATGAAGTAATTCAAAGCCTGTGATAAAGAAAAATTAAATAGAAATTAACACACTTTTCAGCAGTGCAGCACAACAAAATGTATCATTTCCTTAGCAAGGGCATCCAAGGGGAGCAGTTGTGGAAGGCTCGCCACAGCTTTTTTTTTTTTTTTTTTTTTTTTTTTTTTACATACCCATGCTTGCCATTAAGTTTTATGATAAAAATCTTTAAAATGTGTTGTAAATAAATAAATAAAAATTCACCATTTTATATCAAATTACATACTTTCAGTTATGTACACCATTTTTGGTCGAAAATTTCTGCCAAATAATTTAGGATGTTAAACTACACTTTTACTCCCAAATTTTGTATATATGACTCCATCTTGTTTATATACATCCTGCTTGCACCCAGCATAAAAGGGCAAAGAAGCAAGCTCTGCCACTAAAGGAACACAGTAAAAAAGAGAAAAAAAGAAATTTTAGTGATTTGGAGTATTTTCTTTGATTACATTTAAAATATGAGATGCACAAAACTGAGAACAAATATGTGAGGAGCAGAAAAGTTAGTAACTTAAATTGAAAGTATTTATTACACAGATAATTAAATATTTGTTTTTGAATGGTCAATTTGAATGTTCTTAAATCTTTTTTCCATTCTATTTATTAAATTACTTTAATTCTGAAAGGGATCTGAACACTGCATTTGGCATCTATTATATGTCAAATCAAAAATTCCAAGAGCCATTCAGCCAATTGTCTCAAGCTGCCCCAGTGGCGCAGTGGTCTAAGCGATGGCCTCTGATCATTCGTCCGAAAGAGGTCTGGGTTCGCATCCCGGTGAGGCGTAGATGATGTGTTTGTCTTACGACACTGGCTCTCTCCCTTCCCTGGAACCAGTGATCCTAAATTAGGGATGGGTGACTGCTTATAGCCCATTGAGTTGCTCACGATGGTCGTTAAACCTCCCGATAAAAAAAAAAAAAAAAAAAACATTGTTTCAATGGCTGTGTGTGAGGGTGAGGGGGCGCAGCTAAGGATATAACTGACAGATGGTCAGAAAACTAAAATATAAAAAGAGCAAATCTCTGGATCACTTGTAAGACACTGGATGCTGATAGGTATCACCACAAAAGCTGGGTATAATCTAAAGGATGGCCAAGAATTCTCTCAGTTGATATCCGGTCGAGCTATAAATTGCATAATTCTGCCCAGTCACTTCAAATTTTCAAATTAAAACCATACAAATCTTTTGAGTTAACTTAAACAATTCCTCGAAGAAGGGGGGGAGGATCTGTTTCATGTAGAAGAATCCACATTTTAATGTATAAAAATTTCATGTTATTAGAGTTTTGAGAAATCACTATTTTTCTATAAAAATACCCTGCATCAAATTTATGCGGGCGGTCGTAGTGAGCGATGGGTTTGCCTCCTCGGGGCGCTCCGTGGTAACAATGGCACACACAACAGCAACTAGGGCCTCTGTGAAACTTGGAGAGGTGCCAGCTAGTTCTGTGTGACATTGGCAAAAAGACCCCCAACTCACTGGGTTTTGTTCCAGAATCCTAAGGTTGAATGACCAACTGGAACTCTCAGCTGTGGGCTAATCCCCCACACTGATGTATTTACCTGATTAAAAAGACAAAAAGAAATATTAAGAATGACTCAAGTGTGGGATAAGGTGGACCTACCACACTTGAGAAGGACAGTCCGCCACGGAATCGACCTGGACTTTCTAAACGGCGTATGAGAAAGCGATCTCGACTGAGTGAATGTAAGATTGGTGTATGGAATACTGGAGGTATAAATGGCAAGATGAGTAAGGTGATTGAGGAGATGAATAAGTATAGACTGGATGTGCTGTGTGTAAGTGATACCAAAAAGAAGGAAATTGGGGTAGAAGAAGTGAATGGCACGGTGAGTGTGTGGTCTGGAGTATTGGATAATATGAGAGGACAGGCTGGTGTAGGTGTGATTTTAAGTGAAAAGATGAAGAACAACTTGATTCACTATAGTTGCATAAGTGAGAGAATTCTCTAGATTCGTTTGAAAGTGAAACTTCAGAGAATAGTAATTGTTGTAGTGTATGCTCCTTGTGACTCTAAACCTTCTGATAAGAAAGAAGATTTCTGGAATGATCTAAAAGCTGTTTTGAGCCAGTTTGGTGCTAAAGAAAAAGTTATAATAGCAGGGGATTTCAATGCTAGAGTAGGTGTGCAGAATGCAATTTCTGACAATGTTCTGGGTAAGTTTAATGATCCTTGTGTGAATGATAATGGTGAAAGATTAATTGAACTCTGCATTGAGAATGATTTGTGTGTATCTAATACATTTTTCAACCACAAGTATATACACACATATACTTGGGAAAATCGTACTCTTGGTCAAAAGAGTGTGACAGATTTTGTTGTTTACGATCAGCGTTTGAAACACTTAGTTGTTGACACCCGTGCGATGAGAGGTGCGGATGTTGGTTCTGATCATTATTTGGTAGTGTCATGAGTGAAACTTAATGTTGGTTGAAGGAAAAGGAATAGGAAGAGACCCAGGATAGAAAGAATAAAGGTTGATAGGCTCCTTGAAGATCATCAGCGGTATTCTGACTTACTCAGAGAACGACTGAAGGATCTGAAATCTTGTGAGAGGGATGTAGAAAAGAAGTGGGAATGTTTTAAGAACTGTGTTGTCACTGCTGCTAAAGAGGTCTGTGGCACCACAATAGTGGGTAACAATAGAGGTGATGCTTGGTGGAATAGTGAGATTGAAGAGGCAGTAAAGAGAAAGAAGGAAGCCTATTTGGGAATGTTGCAAGGTAGAGTCTCTGTGGATGAATATCGCTGTAAGAAGCGTGAAGCTGCTAAGCTGGTTCGCCACAGTAAGGCAAAAGATAGGAAGGAGAAAGTGGAAAGGCATGAACTGGCTTTTTGGAAAGATAGAAAGTCCTTCTGGAAGTACATGAGACTCAGGAAAAATAGGGGAAACAAAGTTGTAAGTTGTGTGAAGAATGAGATTGGGGAAATGATTTGGGAGCCCAATGAGTTAAGTGACAGATGGGGTGAATACTTCTGTGAGTTATTAGATCAGGAAAGCAAAGATGATTCTGAGACAGGTGCAGATGATGTCACAATGAGGGATGAAAGCACAGGAGGGATCTCAAGAGAAGAAGTGTGTAAAGCTGTAAAATCTCTTCAGAATGGTAAGGCTCCAGGAGTTGATGGTATAACTGCAGAGATGTTGAAATATGGTGGTGACTCTATAATTGACTGGTTAACTGAAATTTGCCAGTTGTGCTGGGAGTTAGAAATGGTCCCTCAGGATTGGAAGGATGCTATTATTGTTCCCTTGTTTAAGGGAACAATACTATCGTGGTATTAGCCTACTGAGTGTGCCAGGGAAAGTGTTTGGTAAGGTTGTTATTGAAAAAGTATGGGGTCTTACATCAGAGAAAGTGTGGGATGTTCAGAGTGGTTTTATGCCTGGTAAAGGCTGCACTAACCAGATTTTTGCATTACGCATGATGATTGAAAAGTATCTGGCTGTTGAGACGAAAGTTTTTACTGCCTTCATAGATTTAGAGAAAGCTTACGACCGAGTCAATAGGACACTTTTGTGGAAGGTATTGAATGAATATGGTGTTACTGGGAATCTACTTAATAGTGTAAAAGCCATGTATGCTGGTAGTAGAGCTTGTGTACGAGTGAATGGTGTTTTATCAAAATGGTTTTCCATTGGTGCAGGAGTTAGACAAGGTTGTGTAATGTCACCATGGCTGTTTAATATATTTATGGACGTATGCATGCGTGAGGCCAAAATAGATAATAGTGGTTTATGTCTTGGTGATATCCGTGTGTGCAGATTGCTGTATGCTGATGACACTGTCCTGTTGGCTGAGAGCAAAAGTGAGTTGCAGAGTATGCTGACTCGGATGCACGAAGTTTGCATGAAATTCAAACTGAGTATAAATAAGGGAAAAAACCAAAGTTATGGTGTTTGAGAGAGGAATGGGTAGCACTGAATGTAATGTAAGTATAAATGGCACTGTGATTGACCAGGTGAGTGAGTTTGTGTATTTAGGAAGCATGTTTGACAAAGAGAACAAGTTGGATGGTGAAATCAGTAGGCGAGTGAATTCTTCTTTGAAAGTCATAGCTGCTCTGGGAGGTTTTCACAGGAATGATGGGTTCTCTAGAGAGTCCCGCATGGCTGTGTATGAAACTGTAATTGTTCCTACTCTGATGTATGGCAGTGAAACCTGGGTACTGCAGAAGTAACATAGGAGTCATTTGTGTGCTGGAGAAATGCGTTACTTACGTGGGGTTTGTGGCAAGACACGATCCAATTGTGTGAGGAATGAAGATGTATTGCAGTTGTGTGATGTAAAGCAAAATGTTGTTAGCAAGGTGGAGACCAATATGCTTGGAAGGAAAGGCAGAGGAATACCAAGGAAGACATGGGTGGATCAGATTCAGAAGTGTCTGCACGAGAAAAAGATTATGAGTATGAAGTATAAGAGATCTTGTGTACGGCGTGTAATGGATATCAGTGAAGCACGAGTTGTATGTCAAGATCGCTGTAAATGGCGAAGTTTGATACGACAACAATAAGTAAAAATATCTGGAAGTTTGTATTTCTTTTTGGAGCTAACCTCTGAATCTCAGAGAACAGCTTAGTGATATGTATGTATGTATTAAATTTATGCAGTTCCTTTCCCTCTTATCGTGGATGTCACCAGGCTATATGTGAATAAGGTGGAGCAATATGCATGAAGATGAAAACTACTTAAAAGCACTAGGATTTGAAAATTCTCTCCAATGTATTTTTATGAATTGCATTTCTGATTTATTAAGGTGAGCGATTTGTGATGTCATGCTTGTTTGTTTTTAGGGCTTTAACTGCTACACAGAATGCATGACAAGAGCTTTATTCACAGGATTATCATCATTTGCTTTGAGTAAGTAATTGTTATTTTATTATTTTCTTAATGATGCAACATCAGTGATATGTGAAACAGGAAAAATCTATAGATTACACTTGAAGTTTTGGTAGTTGCTGTGCTATTACAAATGAAATCAACAGTTTCATCATTTCACAAAACCAAAACTATTTAAGATATTGACATCCACATTTGTTGGCCCGTTTAGTAGGGAAACTCGTGGAGTTTATTACAGCAACTTACAGATGTTCAATGTATGCATCCTTAGTCACATGGCATAATATCAATGTGTTAGTTGAATTCTTGCCAAACATTGCTTTAACATATCTTTATCAGCTCCAGCAATAGCTGTTATGACATGTAGAATTAGATGAGATTAAATTAGTTCTTCTAACACACTTTGGTGTTGAACTTCATTGCGTGGTTATGAGATTTTATTTTATATATCAACCAACCATACAGTTGTGATATTTTGTACTGTTTCTCATGTTGTATAAATATCAAAGTGTTAATGGGAAACTCATTCATCTTTATCTGACTTTGAATCATCACTGTTGCATGTCATTGAATATTAAAAAATCAAGGTAAAAAGTATTATATAAATGAAAGTAATTACTCACATCTTCATTTTCCTGGTAAACGTCTGCATATTGCACTATTTTATTTATTTATTTTTTAATATAATTTTTTTTAAATAATGCAATATCCAGACATTTACCAATGAAAGTAGTTACTCACATCTTCATTTTCTTGGTAAACGTCTGGATATTGCACTATTTTTTTTTTTTTTTAATATAATTTTTTTTTTAAATAATGCAATATCCAGACGTTTACCAGGAAAATGAAGATGTGAGTAACTACTTTCATTTATATAATACTTTACCTTGATTTTTTTAATATTCAATAACATGCAACAGTGATGATTCAAAGTCAGACAAAGATGAACAAGTTTCCTGCGAACACTTTGATATGCATACAACATGAGAAACAGTACAAAATATCACAACTGTATGGTTGGCTGATATATAAAATAAAAAAATTATATTATATTTTCCATAATCTCTAGGATTTTTAGTCTCCCATATGCAAATGTTGTGTTTGTTAACTTTTCCACTAAATGTGGAATGCTGATTCATTGCTGAAAATTAGACATTCACTAAAACCATCTCATGCTCCTGCATTTCTGTACAGAAATCGCCACATGCAGCTCTGTCATTGTCACTTAGACTTTGCAATAACTGCAGTTCGTAGGGAGTCATTTTTGGCTGCTTCCTCAATATTTTCTGAACAGTCTTTTGTGGAATTTATAACTCCCGACCCACCAACATTGTGGATTTCCTTGGGCTGCATTGGTTAATGACATGAACATGCTCCACTTGTTCATCAGATACACATGGCCTCCGTAGACTTCTAGCTTTTCACAAACATCCTGTTATTTCAAATTTCTTGTGCCAGTCATAAATGGATTGTATATGGCAGTGATATTTTGAAACATGTTCTAAAACACCTTTGCACAACAGTAATAATTTGTTTTGCTTAATTTAAGCACACCGAAAGCCTTCTCCCCAGCACTTGCAGCCATCTTGCCTTGACTGGGCACATGACGGTGAAAATATACAATATTTTATTGTTATGCCATCTATGTAATAAAATCATTATTATTGTTGATAGAATGGTACATTGTGAGTGTAAATATCTTACATGGTTTTGATTTTATAAAATGTTGAAGCTATCTATTTTATTTGTAATAACCCTGTATTAATGGGTGATACTAATATTTACTTAACGCTGAAACATAACCTATACATTTACAGATAACCAAATCATTTTATAAATGAAAATGTTCTTAGATACTAAGGACTTAATTAAGTAAATGTTTTCTAAAAATTAAACAGGTATTCTAAATTTAGAATTCGTGTTGATTTTTATTCAGGCATAACTTGTGGAGCAAGAGGATGGCAGCAGTTGCACCCCCAGTATTTTTCATTTTCCCAAATAATTATATTTTTATTTCTTTCAATTAATACACCTTTTAAACACTTACTTTAGTCTCAACTTCATTAAGTTAAAATTGAGACTAGTCCTGACTAACATTTTGGTGTGCAACTATAAAATTTTAAAACAATGGAAAATAAGTTTCATCCTAGTGATATCCATAATATTGAAGTTTGATTTTTAAAATAGAATTCATTGTTGAATCTCCAAAACATGTGGGTTTCAGTTTTAAATGTTATATGTTACAATTTGGTGGTTTTCTGCCCCAAAAGGATAGCCCAAGTTACACTTATGGATTTTTTGAACAATTTGTTTGTGATAAAGTATTTTAACATTGTTTCTTGTGCAAATTTTCTATCAGCAAAAACTGTTTCATTGTTTTCAAAATGACCATCTATTTGTCCACACCTGTATAATTTCAATGTAGGAGACTCAAACTGATTTTGTCGTAATTTTGTTTTTAATATAATTTTTGAGATAATAGTATTAAAAGAAATCCATTTTGTTGCACGATGATATTATCAAATATTCGAATATTTTGAGATAATTTTGAATACAGGTGACAGTTCCACAAAAGTAATGGATGACAGATGATGGGGCTATAAAGAAGCTGGAACTTTGAGTCATTGCTTACTTGTAATAGTGAAAAAATTGCTGTTTATGACAGGGGTGACGAAACAGTAACAGAATGGCTGCTGTCTTGTTTATAACTGACAAAATCCCTGTTTCAATTGGTTTGATTTGAATTCCTTGGTTATGAGCGAATGCATAGCGAAAACGAAAACTGTCTTAAGTGTGGGGAAAAGGGGAGAATGAAGAAAGCTCACATTATTTGTGATTTGTATGATTTTTTAACAGAAAATGAGACAAATTGTTTAGATATGGTGACATGATAACTGAAACTATGATCTAACAGTGATTTTGAATCCCAAGAAATTGCTCAGACATGGCTAATAGGGACATTCTTATCAATAAATTTAAAACTGTTACTTTCTGTCCCTGGTTTTAACTGTGACAGTGATTTTTTTTAATAATGGTGACAAAATAACAGTGATGTGATTTCTCACACAAAATAACAGTGATGTGATTTCTCACCCATCTGTGATTGGCAACACTAAATCTTTTATAAAAATGAGTAATTTTATCTTAGTTGTGGAAAAAAAATAAGTTCCTCAATGCCTCTCTTCCAGAGTTTTTTTTTTTTTTTTTTTTTTTTTTGTGTACATACAGGGTTTTTTAGCTGTTTGGTTTTGCATACAGGTTTCTTATAAGGAAGAATAATGTTCCAGCATCTTTTTATAATGCATTTTTGGTTTTGAGTTATAGAGTAATTACTTAATTGAAATACCATAATAACCATAACATGTAACAATATTTAATTACCGTAACATGACTAGAATGGCAGGAGTTAACCCTTTTGCATCAGATGGCAGGATTTGTGTCAAATTTTTTCCAAATTGTACACAGAAAAGTTTCTTTCTTGTACATAATAATGTATTGCTGTGGAGCCTTTATGTAGAGATACATTCTATATGGAAGGAAATATACTATATCATGAACAAGAAATCAGAAAGTTATGTATGAGGTTTCAACTTAATGAAAAAGACATGGTCTATGGCTGTAAAGAATACCTGCAACTTCAAGGAAAAGAAACACCTTACCAACTTTGGCAGCTGAAGTGAACTTTGCAAACCGATGCATATCTGCCAAGTTTTCTGGATTTTCCAGAAGTTTTCAGGATTTTGCTGTTGTTTTCTGGTTTTCCTTACGGAAAAAGCATTTTTCCGGATTTCAACAAGTTTTTGCATCAGCAAAAAAATAAGTACTGTAATGTCCATATGAAATTTTAGGCTGTAATGTACTGTGCATTTTTTATTCTTTTTTAGTTTTAAAGAAGTTTTATTGGATATGTTGTGAAAACAATTTGTTTAAAGAGAGACCCCTGCGGGGAGGGGGTTTACAGCGCTGCAAAGAGAGAGCAGTAGGACAGACTAGGTAGGGTGAGAGAAGAGTTACAAATCCTTTCTCACGTTTTGTCTCCTATGTTTGGTGCTTATGCATTTGTCTCTGACAATGAAGGCAGCAATTAGTCATTCCTGCTTCCTCCCTGCGGTCTTGAATAAGCTAAATGAGAGAACTCTCTCTCCCCTCCTGTCCCATCCAACCACTGGTTCCAGTTTTTCAGCGGTGTCGGGTTGGACGATTCTTGACCCCTGAAAACTTGCAGGGCTTTACAGAGGAAAGGGCTAGTCCATCCCTTTGAGGAACTGGTTGCTGACTCGTGTCTGAAAGGGTGTGTGGAAAACAGGTTGGCCACTTGTTTCTACGTCATCACGCTGGCCTGCTCCCCGAACTTAGTTTGTCAATTTCCCTACAAGACCCAATTTTCCTCTGTTATGGTTTTGCACGCCTGCATAATTTTTTGGTTTATATATAGCATTTGTTTCGTGTTGTGTTTTACTTAAGTTGTACACTCAGTGTTGATTTTTATTTCCATTTTTTTAACGAAATGTCATCATGTGCTGATGTGACGTCTGAAATACGCATATAAACACGAAAGGATGGGACATTGTTTTCCACATCCTTTCGTGTTTATAAGAAGGATCTTTATCAGGTTCCGAAAAAGATCCTTCTTTAGGAACTATTTCAAAAAACTGCCCCGAAACTAATTCTGTTCCAGATAATTGGGTAAGACTAATATCTGTTGGCTGTTTGACAGTATCATCATGTTCTTGGGATAATATTATTAGACAGTTTGAAAAGATTTTCTGCACAGTTCACGACAGGACATTTAGAAAAGGGAAAGGTGTTATTAGAGAACTCATAAATAATCCAGAAAAACGTTTTCTATCTGTCAACAAAGATGCTATTTGTCAGTTTTGCAGAATACGAACATTTATTCGAATTCATTTTCTGAACAGAAAGTCACTATTAGTGCGGCGCAGGAAAGCTCTGCAGAAAATGAAGAAAAAAATGGATTGACTCAAATGTAGTGAGAAAAAACATAAGTTTTTTTTTTTTTACATTTGGGCAATGAAAAAAATAGTTTTACATTTCGCACAATGAAAAACACATTTTCCAGTTTGTGCAATAAGGAACATACCTTCATTTCATGAAGTAAATTTTGTTCACTTTTTAAACGCAGTGACCTTCAGAAATCATGATAGATGCAAAATGTAAGAAAATAATTTTTATTTTATACATTAACAGAGTTTTTGAACTACTTTTGTGGAGTTTGAAGAACTCAGTAACTTTCTGTGTCTTAAAAGTTTTAAACAACTAATGTTTGTGACAGAGAGAAAAAGATTTTAAACCACTAAACTTTTCTAGGGAATTACTAAAAAAAGATACACTGAGTTCTTGACATCAGAAACATATAGTTAGTATAGTAAGCAAAATACTTTAAAAAAAAAAACATTCATGACAGAAATTGTTCATTTAAAATTATATTATCGCATTTATACTATTGCATGAATGTTTTCTGATTTTAGGACCCAAAATCCTTAACTTTTGTTTTTGAAAAAGACAATTTCTAATATTTGAGTGCGCATTGCAATAGATGACACACTGTAATATGTTAAATATGGTAATAACACTGACTGAAAGTGCCTTTCTTATGGTGCTCCTTTAGAGCACAGCTTCCTGTGGCTCTTGGCTACCAAAGGGCCAGCGCAGCTACGTCACCAAGCTCGGCTGTGTGTCTCAGGGGGTGAAGCGCTAAGGACTACCAGCCCTTACCTCTAAAGCCCTGGAAAACTCATGAAATTTTCGGTGCCAAACATGTGCACGCAGGTAGAAAATCTTTTTATGCAACCCTGCGTATCCCTTTCAGAAAAGAAAAGCAGTCCGTACTAAATGTTCCCAGATCAAAAAGAACATATATCATTAAATACTTTTCCGTGAGTGCGCGAAAGTGGCAGAAGTTTCGGCATTCTCACCCTCTAACAACATAAACAGTAATAAATCAGAGTTTGACTTTTTGTTTTCTTTACTGGCTGTGGGCTTTCCAATACCTGCTAAGTATTCCGGATTCTCCCAGATGTTTTACGGAGTTTTGGGTAGTTTTATGGTTTTACGGCCAGAAGATAGTTTCTTCCAGATTTTCTCCAAAATGGCTCATGAATTTTTTTTTTTTTATTGATGGAAATTGATATTGTTGTTATTGTTGCTTAGTGTAAACTCTTGCTTTTGTTTTATTACGATCTCATAGCGATTAAACCATGTTATCTCACATTTCTAGCAGTAAGCGATATTTATTTATTAATCGCACAAACTCCCTCCCGCCAATCTTTCCAAACTCTCTCTCTCTCAGTGTTGAAATAGCTGCGCTAATTGCGCTGAAGTGCTATTTTTATTTAATTCTGCGCCGTGCAGAGTTTGCTAAAATGCATAATTACGCGTCTAGTTATGCATCAAAATTTTACCGACACGTAAGAATACATGTCGGGAATTTTTCTTGACACGTAAAAGTATGCATCAAGAAATGCATAAAATACACATCAGCACGTAAAAAAAAACTGAAGTAAACAAAATAAAGATTTTTTCCGTAATCGTAATTTAAATTTTCACGCGTTGTTTCCTCTGCCTAGTATTGTAGGGAAATCTCCTGTAACTGTTTTTTTTTTCCCAACGATGTTCCGAACATGTACTTGTATTCTTAAATATATCACACCCCCTCCCAATGGTTTGCACTTCAGCTTGATAAAGTGAGAAGAGGGGTTCAAAAACCAATGTGACGAAGCTGAAAATTTGTAAGAATTGATGCATGGGTGTTCAAAAGTATTCATATTCTCAAAGTTGCACTATTCATCTTTTATCTAAAGTAGTGAAAGCTATCATGCATTCATGATGGATAAAATTGTCATCCAAGGGTATAAAAAAAAAAGGCCACTGTTTTGTCATTGCTTAAATGAAATCAAGTTACTTCTAAAATTGCATCATTCAATTTAAAGAAGTATGAAACCGTGAAAACAATCACAATTTCTGAACTCGATCTATGAATGACTGATACAGAAAAATAATTGAAAACAAGTATCATCAAACACACTGCTAGCTGCTAGCACACATACATAAACCACTCTCCCCTAAGAATGGATAATCATGAATTAACAGTTCTGGTACTGTTGCAGATTTTCTTGATTTTAAGGTAAATCTTGCTTTTAGGGAAAATCTTCTTGAATTTATGGTAAATCTTCTTGATTTAGGGAAATTTTGGTTGGCAGGTATGCCAATGCTGTACCTTCTAATGAATGGGTAAAGGAATTTTCTTAGATGAATTTGATAATCAGCCCAAGTTAGATCTTTCTCTTCAGTCGCTGTAATAATCTCAGTGTCATTCATAAAAATTGTGGGACCTCTGCTAACACAGTTTGAGCCTACAAAATATGTCTGATCATGAGTCCTTTGACACTATTCAGTAGTGAATACAAAAACTATTCAGTAGTGAATACAAAAAACAAAGGGTAGATGGGAACAGTAGAAATATCTGAAGAGTTGAACAAAATTTGGATTGTATTTTAGGATCAAAATGTAGTTTTCTTCTGTTTCTCAGTGTAATGTAATCCTTAATGCAAAATTAACTCTCATTTGGGAGTAAGCTTGATAGAGATTTTAATTTCAGTCTTATAAAAACTGTTGTAGGATGCTGGTTCTCTTAATTATTATATGAGCTTGTAAATTATGTTTTTGCATCATGCAACAATAATAAGGCTTACAGAATAATGTTGAAGAAATTGTGTTGTTTTTTTATTAGGTCAAGCCCCCTTCCACTTTACAACTCCTCATGTGTAAGTGTTACACCTTTTCCTCCAGAAAACAAAACAAACTATATCTTTATATATATATATATATATATATATATATATATATTCAGGTTATTTTGCAACTTTCATTTTAAATTCAAAAGTTTTTCTTTTGTTTTCGGCTTTGCTCTTCAGTATATATATATATATATATATATATATATATATATATAAAGGCTTGAAAAATAATATGCCTTAGATGCCCAGGGCATGAAAATTATTGGCGTGGGCAGGTAAATAAAAAATCTAGTTGCCTGGACCAGGCAACTAAATTAAAAAATAAAAAGTTTGGAATATAATAAAAAAAAAAAAAAAAAGGCAGTCATTGCATGTCGTGTTTCACTTCACTGCTGATCACTGGAAGTTGTATTATTGTTGCGGAGTGCTAAGAACAGAAGAATATCACTTTGTTTATTATATTTATGCTCTAGGTCCAAAAATTGGAACCATATGTAGTTTAGTTCCAAATGTTATGTATAGTCAGCAGTGGGATGCATGCCTCTCATGGAACTCTGTTGTTTATTGACAAAGGGCATAAACTTGAACCAAAGGAACATGGCAGAATTACTAAATTTCTCAGATACTAATTTCATCATCATATCATTTCATACCAATTTCAGCAGTATCATCTTAAAGCTTGAGATTCACGCTTTTGTGCATTGAACATTTTCAGTACAGACCCATAAAACGGAAATGCAAAATATGTAAAAAAAAAGTTCATTGTATTTTTTAACTTTAAAAAAAAACTAGGGGGTTATCTTAAAATATAAATTTTCCTGGGCATCCAAATTTTACTACCTGTGCAGGTTAATAATTTCTGCACATGCCCACCTTGGCATGTAACTTTTCATATATTTTTCAAGCCCTGTATATACATATATATATATATGTCCAGAAGGACAGACCATCGATGGACAGCCGAAATTTTAGATTGGATTCCAAGGGACAGGAAAAGACCCAGAAGAAGACCACATGGGAGATGGGTGGATGAAATTCAAAAGTATGCGGGAGTTACATGGAGGAGACTGGCACAAGACAGATCATTGTGGAAGAAACTTGGGAAGACCTTCGTCCAGCAGTGGATTGATAATGGTTGACAATGATGATGATGATGATGATGATGATGATACAGGGGTTGGACAGAATAATGTGAACACCACGCTCAGAGACGTGACTTTTAATGCAGCTACGTATGTTGCAATACGCAAAGGTATCCACCACTTTTTGGTTGTAAGAGCTTTTTTAGAACCTCAAAGTCCTGTTTAAGTGCATTTAAAGTGCCTTATTGCAAAATTTCTTTCAGGGTGACGACGAAACGAGCAACCTAACGGACTTTGAAAAAGGACTAATTATTGGTGGCTGGCTAGTTGGTGCCTCCATGACAACAGTCGCCAGGGTAGTGGGGGTAACAAGAGCG
The DNA here is from genome assembly GCA_039090855.1 of Macrothele yani. Lineage (NCBI taxonomy): Eukaryota > Metazoa > Arthropoda > Arachnida > Araneae > Macrothelidae > Macrothele > Macrothele yani. Next base: position 45,545,684 of record CM077006.1, read on the forward strand.
ACTGTGTCTAGCATCATGACAGCATACCATGTTTGTGGCAAAATCTCGTCTACAAAACACAAGAGTGGCCGGAAAACGACCCTGATTGATAGAGATAGGAGAACATTAAAGACGATTGTTACCTGTAATAAGAAGACTACGGCTCCAACAATTAGTGCAGAGCTCAATCTGCATTTCCAGACCCCAACATGAATGAAAACAGTGTGCAGAGAACTGCATAAACAAGATATTCTTGACAGAGCTGCTATTGCAAAACCTCTGGTGGCCAGAGTGAATGCACAACGGCGATAGCAGTGGTGCCAGGGAGCGTACAATGTGGACTGCCGATGCACAAAAGCTTGTAATGTGGTCGGATGAATCCACATTCACACTATTCTCCGCCGCAGGATGTGTTTACATGTGGAGAACACCATCAGAAGCATACAACCCAGGCTGTCTGCTCCCAACAGTGCAGCATGGCGGTGGTTCTCTCATGCTTTAGGCTGTCATATCATGGCCTTCAGCAGGTCCTCTGATCACTTTAAAAGGATGGATGACTGGCAGGACGTATAAAACCATTTTGGCTGACCAAGTCCATCCAATGGTTCAGGCATTGTTTCCTGCAGGGTAGGCAATGCCATCTATCAAGATGATAAAGCTCTAATTCACAGAGCTCGGAATGTCCAATCATGGTTTGAGGAACATGAGCAAGACTTCCAAGTATTGCCCTGCCCTCCAAATTCCCTAGATATCAATCCCATTGAGCATCTATGTTTCGTGTTGGAACAGTACATCCAATCTGTGGCGACTCAACTACATAACTCACAGGAGTTAAAGGATCTACTGGTAATTTGTTGGTACCGGATACCACAAGAAACCTTTAGAAATCTTATGGGTCATGCCTCACTAGGTAAGGGCTGTCTTGGCAGCAATGGAGGACTAACATCACATTAGGCAGGTGGTCACAATGTTTTGGCTTTTCAGTGTATGTTTTTTCTGTTTTCAAATGATGTATTCTAAATGCATAGTGTTACCCCAGTGGCTGAATTCAATCGATAATTCTGTTATTTTCTTTCAGCTTTTTCTGCATTATATTTCAGTCAAATATTACTCAAGGCACATCTTCCCTACAAAAAGAAATTTTTCCTGATTTTACCTGCTTTTGCAAGTTCTGGTGTATCGTGGAAAGTAACAACACAGCGTACCAAAGTGTGTCAAGACACCTGGGTGACATCAGAAAAAAATTATACCAGCTTTGATAGTTGAAGTTTAGTGTTTGTTTTAATTTGTTTTGAGATTACAGTATTAATCTCAAATTTGATCCCAAAAATGTTTACTAGTACAGCTTTAAAACAAACTGAAAAGTTCTTTCTCTGTTGTAGAAAACAAGGAAATACTGTTTTTTTTCTATAATTTGCATTGAATCAACTTATTTATGGCGCTGCTTTTGGGTACCTTTTATTTATATTGCTTCCACAAAGGTATCATTAGTGTATTATTTAGTTTTCTCAAAAACTGTCTACTTCTATGCCTTTGACATTTAACAGAAAAAAATAAATAAAGTTCAATGTAAATAAATATCTTCAGTATAAATTAAAAATGTTCTTTAACCTTACTTTCTAAGTTCAGATCATTTCTTATAAAGTCCACATTGTGTAGGCTCCCAAAATTTATTAATTAAATCATATGTATCTACAAACAGCAACCCAAACACTTTTCAGAGTAGTGTCTATCAGTGCACACACACTTCTATGTACAGCAGTGGTTCTGCCATTCTTGAAAGCACATGTGTTAATTGCCCAGTATGAGCTGCCAGTACCAATATGATGAAATAGTTCTTATAAATCCTTTTGTAGAATAGATGTTGTATACAGGAGTGTCATGTATGTGTTTAGGTTGGGTGTGCTGTTAATTTTTTTTTTATATACAATCTGCACTACAAAATTCACTTTTTAATTTGAACATGCATTTTTATTGATATGTGAAAGTTTTAAGAGTGAATAATGCAGCAGTGGTCTCAGTTACTCCAATGGGATTCATTGTAGAATAATTTTGAATACATTAATATGCTAACTAATATAGTTTTAACTATTGAGGTCATTAATATGCAAAGCATAGAGGTTCTCCATAAAGCAAAAACAGTAGCTATACATCACGCATGCTGTTTATGCAAGAAGCATGGAAGGGTTATGAACTTTACACTCCATAGAATGAAGATCTTAAAACCTTTGCAAATACTAGAGTGAGGTATGCATTTTATGATTTTTAAATAAAGAGTGATTCGCTCCGGACTTTACCCAAATAAAGCGCTATAATTTTGAAAAGGGAAAACATTTCCAGCAGAAATTTGAAGACGAAGTGCTGTATGTTCTGACATTCACATCCATATCTGCACCGTTTGGCTCGTATGCCCAGATAACGCCACAATACACTGCGTCTGGTGAGAATGGTTTCGCGCCATTCTCTTTGTTCGTCGGCTAGCGTTGAGCATGATCGCTGAGCGCATGTTTATCATTCGAAGTTATTGGAATTCTGGCTCTTTCAAGGTGTGTCTTGAGGGAGTTTCCGAAGAAATTTCCCTGTTGGGAACCACCTATGAAGCCAACTATTTCAAATCTTGTGAAGAAACTTCAGATGACAGGAAGCCTTGTAGATATTCATTCAGGAGGGTGACCTACAATGTCAGAAAACACTGTGCAGTGTGTGGAAAAGAGGTTGTTACAGTCTCCAAAGAAATCGTTATGCAGACTGTTGCAAAAAACATGATTGATATATTCCACCTGCCAGAGGCTGCAACAATGGGTAAGCTGAAGCCATATCATGTTACAGTTGCTTATGAGCTGTTACGAATTGACATGCCGAAGTGAATGCATTACTGCCGGTGGTTTAAGGAATTTGTCAGTCAAAATCCAGGCGTATTAGACATTATGTGGTTCACGGACGAGGCCTGGTTCCACCTGTCAGGCTTTGTGAACTCACAGAATACACAGGTATGGGTGAGTGAGAATCCCCGTGCCAGTCATGAGGAAAGAATGCATCCCATAAAGATTGGCATATGGCGCACCATTTCACGGAACAGGATAATTGGTCTCATTTTCTTTGAACAGATTCAACACAGAAGCAGAGTTGTGTCAAAAGGAAATTTATCTGTGTACACAACCATTGAAACAGAAAACTTGCTGCAAACCCGCATATCACGATAACAATAGAATAAGATAATTTAAAGAAAAATTAATATAACAATGAATAATTATTAGAACATTACAGATTCCAAAGAGGACAAAAGTACATTACGATTGAATCCAGAAAAATGTGTGTAAAATGGACCTTAAGGCCAAAACTTTCAAATATTGGATTTATGAACCTCATAAAAACAAGAGACTAATTAAAGAAAGTTTTTATATCTAGAAAAGCAGTTCCGTTAATGAACCTTCAAAAATTATATATAGCATTTTCAACAACTTAATTAAAAAATAGTAGACTTATAAAATACACAAGGAAAATATTTTAATTTAATAACTGCCAATAAAATTTAAAGTCTGTGTAAATGAAACTTTTGTTACAGTTCCTATATATTGAGAACAGGCCTGATAAAATCAAGAGGCCAGAAACGTCTGTAAAAACGTACTCACTATCAGAAGATATGAAAAATAGTTGAACATTCTCACGTTAAAATAGAATTAAATATATTAATCTGAGTAAAGCCTTGAGTTAATGTTTTAATTGCTGTAAATAACATTTTTATTTTTTTAATCTACAAGTAAAAACTATCTGCAAAATCTGCTAATAATTTGGAAACTATCCGCGTACGGTGTATGCGTGTACGTCCATATTCTGCAACTCAACACAGAAGTAAGTGTATCTCAATATCCTCATGCAGTTCACGAACCAACTGAATGATATTGAACTGCAGAATGGCCTCTTCCAACAGGATAGTGTGACTTGTCACACTTCCAATGCCAGCATGGCTGAGATATAAAGTTTCTTCTTTGGCCATTGAGTTATCTCCAACGGTTTGTGACCGCCCAGGTCTCCGGATTTAACTCCACCCAATTACTCCTTATGGGGTCATCTGAAAGGTACTGTATACAGCAATAAGCCTAGGACTATTCGGCGGCTGAAAAACATCATCACACAGGAAATTGAAGCAATAAATACCAACATGCTGAGGTGTACATTTAACAATATGCAGCAATGAGTTGATCTCTGTTTGGATGCAAATGGTGGGCATTTTCAACATATTCTCTGATATCGATGTGATTGTGAAAAAATAAGGCACTTTGTCTTCAAACTGTAGTTTGAAATGTGTTCCCCTTGCAAAATTATAGCGCTTTTATTGGGGTAAAATCTCGAATGAATCACTCTGTACTATCATATAATATGTGCAGAATACTGGAAAAATATTATATTTCCAGATTAAAACAAAGAAATTCTCAAAAAGCTAATTCCTTTAACTTATCATATATTCATACAGCATTGCAAATGTCAAATGTCATCTAGCTGCTTTTTCACGTGCTATTCAGACAATCTATATTTTGAGGTTACTCACCCTTATTCCCTAAATCTTTTAGGAGGTTTTCGTCTCTTCACATTTCCAACACGTATTTTTCTTATTTACATCAGAAACAAGCATAAAAACCAAGCACTTTCAGCCACTGCCCTGGCCATTTTCAAGGAGCGGACGCAACAGATGTACCACCCGTCACCATCCACGAAATGTAGCGAATGTTCTAGTGCCCGCGCGACATAGTCTCATTTTACGTTCTCCGTCGTTCAGGCGCAGTGGTGCCATCTATCAGATGACCCAATAGCCTTCTTTTTCTTTCGTACCTATAAATATCTGTTCAATTTATTTGATTCTGGAAACTAATCATCTTATATTCTAACACGTTTTTTATTTATATTACATCATTTTTTTTTTCCTCTTGCCTTTTCCCCTCTGTTCTTCTCTGCGGTTTTCCTTTCTGATCAAATCCTTCCAATATGCGTTTAAGCTATTGGGATCATTAACGTTACATAACCTGTGTCTATTTTTTTCTATCAACACTGTCTCCGCCAATCTCAAATGCCTTTCTGTACGACAATTCTTAATAATTTTTATTTCATCAAACTTTGGGTATTGCCTTTGTTCAATACAATACTGGACCAAAGCAGTTTTTGCTTCTTTTTCTACCAATTCCGTAAGTGCTGTTGTAAACGATGTTTTAGTTTATTTTTAGTGCTTCCTATTACTGTAGACATCATACAAGAAGCAAGTGGAGAAATCGAAACAGTACTCGCCCAAATTTTAACTCGATGCCTTAATGAAGGGAAAATTCCTGAGGATTGGAACAACACTACAATGATCTTGCTACATAAAAAAGGTGACATTGAGGATTTTATAAAATCGTCACTAAAGTTCTTTCACACTGCTTGAAGGTGACACTGGACATGGCTCAACTGAGAGAACAAGCTGGATTCAGGAGTGGCTACAGCACAATAGATCATATCCACGTACTGAGAGAACTAATTGAAAGAGCGAGGGAATATGAACTTCCATTGTGCATGGCTTTTATCGATTATGAAAAAGCCTTTGATTCGGTGAAACCATCAGCAGTTGCAATGGCTCTGAAATCCTGCGGTATTGAAGATGCATACATTAATATTATTAATAACATCTATGAAAATGCAAGTGCAAAGATTCGGCTGTTTGAAAATACAACACACATAAAAATTGGAAAAGGAGTGAGACAAGGTGACACCATATCTCCGAAGCTCTTTAATGCCACATTGGAAAATGTCTTTCAATCACTGAACTGGGAAAACAAAGGGATAAAGATTAATGGAGATTATCTAACCCACCTTCGTTTTGCTGATGACATAGTCATTTTTGCAACTACCCCATCAGAGCTACAGAGTATGATCCAGGAACTTGCTGACAAGAGTAAAGAGGTGGGATTAAAAATGAACTTTCAGAAGACAAAAGTGATGTACAATGCTTTTACAAGAAATGAGGATTTATCGATTGATGGAGAAAAGCTGGAGATAACAGACACGTACGTTTATCTTGGACAGCAGATATCAAGTGAGGGTCACATTGGTGAAGAAATTAATCGGCGTACAAAACTTGCCTGGAGAGCTTTTGGAAGAAACAGCATAATTTTCAAGAGCAATATGCCATTATGTCTTAAACGAAAAGTGTTTGATCAATGCATCCTTCCAGTGCTTACGTATGGTGCAGAGACGTGGACCTTAACTAAAAGAGACATACAAAGGCTGCAGACAACTCAAAGAAGCATGCAGAGGTGCATGCTTGGTGTAACCAGGAGAGATAAGAAGAGGAACACGTGGATCCGAAAAATGACAAGAGTGGAAGACATCATGATCAGAGTTAAATCCCTGAAATGGCAATAGGCTGGATATACTGCCAGAAGAACAGACCATCGATGGACAGCCGAAATTTTAGATTGGATTCCAAGGGACAGGAAAAGACCCAGAAGAAGACCACATGGAAAATGGGTGGATGAAATTCGAAAGTATGCGGGAGTGACATGGAGGAGACTGGCACAAGACAGACCGTTGTGGAGGAAACTTGGGGAGACCTTCGTCCAGCAGTGGATTGATAATGGTTGACAATGATGATGATATATGTTACTGTAGGGTTGTTGCTTATAGGAATTTTGTAAACGCCAGCTACTCCAGTACCTCAGGCCATTGACATTTATTACTCAAGAACTAATGCATCAAAAAATTCTAACAGGAATACAAGTACAAAAGTTAAAGAAAGTATTGTTATATATATATGAAAATAATGTTTTTGCATTTGAAGAAATTATTTATAAGCAAAATACAGGAGGACCTATGGGATCACTCCTGTCTACATTATTTGCAGAAGTTATTATGACAGATAATGAAGCCAAAGTGATAAATAACCTGAATGAACCACCATTAATATATTGCAGATATGTTGATGATATCTTCATCTTATCAAAATTGAATTCCACGGAACTAGATGACATAGCTAAAAAATTTAAAGAAGAGTATTCATCCATTAAAGTAACAATTGAAGTTGAACAGCAGGATACTTTGGCTTACCTTGATGTACAGATTATAAAACAACCCAACACATTAGATTATACCGTTTACAGAAAACCGTCATACGTACCTGCGATTATACCATATGATTCTTATCATCCATATACTCATAAATGTAACAGTATTAAGACTTTAATAAAAGAGCTTTTACGCACACGTCAAACATGCAATACAGAAAGGATGAATTGAAATATATTACAGATGTTGCAAAAAATTATGGATATCCCAGTAAAAAAATAAAAAAATGGATTAAGGAAGTGCAGAACAATTGTATTAACTCTTCAAACATAAGAAGAAATAATAATAAGCAGATTAAATATATTGGATCGTTTCAGTACAAAATATATAAAATATATATATAGTATTAAATATATTGGATCGTTTTCAGTACAAGGAATTTCAGCTGAAATTAATAAATTGTGTAATAGGTATAATTTACAATTGGGCAATAAAGTACATACTATTAAAAATTTTGTAATCAATACGAAAGAAAACAAGAAGTGCTTGGACAGAGCTGGCATTTACGAAATTCCTATAAGCAACAACCCTACAGTATCATATATAGGAAGCACTAAAAATAAACTAAAACATTGTTTACAACAGCACTTACGGAATTGGCAGAAAAAAGAAGCAAAAACTGCTTTGGTCCAGTACTGTATTAAACAAAGGCAATACCCAAAGTTTGATGAAATAAATATTATTAAGAATTGTCGTACAGAAAGGCATTTGAGATTGGCGGAGACAGTGTTGATAGAAAAATAGACACAGATTATGTAACGTTAACGATCCCAATAGCTTGAACGCATATTGGAAGGATTTGATCAGAAAGGAAAACCGCAGAGAAGAACAGAGGGGAAAAGGCAAGAGGGGAAAAAAATGATGTAATATAAATAAAAAACGTGTTAGAATATAAGATGATTAGTTTCAAAAATCAAATAAATTGAACAGATATTTATAGATACGAAAGAAAAAGAAGGCTATTGGGTCATCTGATAGATGGCACCACTGCGACTGAACTACGGAGAACGTAAAATGAGACGATGCCATGCGGGCACTAGAACATTCGCTACATTTCGTGGATGGTGACGGGTGGTACATCTGTTGCATCCGCTCCTTGAAAATGGCCAGGGCAGTGGCTGAAAGTGCTTGGTTGCTATGCTTGTTTCTGAGGGGGAGAGGTCCGTGAGTATTGAATATAGTGGTTGTGTCGGGTATTTGGGTTTATTTTAATTGGGCACTGATGTGCAATTGTAAATAATTTTGGGTTACAGCTTTTTAACTTTGACGTTTTAGGAAATGTGTAAATAGGTCTAAATTGATGTTTTAATTAGATTAAAGTGTTTTAGAAAGTTCAATTGTGAGTATTTGTGGTGGATTATTTTGAATCTGAATTTGGTCACAGGGAAAAAAAGGGAAGGGAGTGAAGTTTGCGTGAGTTGAAAATGATTTTTTTTTAATTTATTTATTTATTTATTTTTTTTTTTTGTGGCCTCGAACCATGATGTAAATAAGAAAACTACGTGTTGGAAATGTGAAGTGACGAAAACCTCCTAAAAGATTTAGGGAATAAAGGTGAGTAACCTCAAAATATAGATTCCTTTAACTTATTTATGCTCTCATTCCAATCACAGGTACACAGAAAAATTAAAAAAACAGCAACTTTGAGACAATGCTTAGTTAGATTGCTCCTAATTAAGCATTGATCTCTGTTTGGATGCAAATGGTGGGCATTTTCAACATATTCTTTGATATCGATGTGATTGTGAAAAAATAAGGCACTTTGTCTTCAAACTTTAGTTTGAAATGTGTTCCCCTTTCAAAATTATAGCACTTTTATTGGGGTAAAATCTCAAATGAATCACTCTGTACTATCATATAATACTGTATGTATTAAGAAATTCTCAAAAAGCTAATTCCTTTAACTTAATTTATGCACTCATTCCAACCGCAGGTACACAGAAAAATAAAAAACCAGCAACTTGTGAGACAATGCTTAATTAGATTGCTCCAAATAGTAATTTGCATCCAGTTACTTCTTGGTGCTACAGTGTCACTGCACATCTTACTGTGTGTTTTGTAATCAGTGGATGTTGCACCAGTGATGCAGTACCCTAAGTTTGAATACATTGTGTAAATGGTACCATTTTGGTTACTATCTTGCAGTGAGATCCAGCCGCACAATTCTAAAGTTTTTACTTAATGACAGAGACAAAATAAACCCACTCGATCTTCTGGGACTCCAGGGAGTCTATTCTATTCCAATAAAAATTTCATCTGGACAAACTCTCAACAACATCAGAAGCTTGTATTGGAGCATCAATAATAGATTGAAAGTACACCAAACAGATGTAAAAATGGGGAACTCTAATTCTGCCTTAGCCTGCTTCACCTTGGAAAACACCTAAGCTGAAACCTGTTGGAAGGATTCAAAGCAAATTGCACCATTTTACGGTTCCTATGCACTTCACTACCACGAAAGCATGGAAATGTATCTATTTTCCAATAACTGCAATTTGGAATCTTAATATATCCTCCACGATCTGGAAATCCATACTCTTTGAAAATAAATAAAATGTTTGTGAATCTGGCAGCCATTTAGAAGAACCAACATCAAGCTTTTCTTAGAAAAACACAGTTACTGGATGTCATAATAATTATATTCATACACAGGGCTCGACAAATACCGGGCGCCAGGTCACCCAATCGCCCTAGAATCTAGCCCTGGTGCCTAATTTTTTTTATTAAGTGTACAAATAAGTTTTAAAGCATTTTTCGTGTGACATATACTGCTAATTTATATATCCGACATTCTCCCGCATTGTTATCATGTGACCGTAACTGGTCCAGAGTATAAAATGTGACACAGAAGTTTGCCCAACAGTCAAACGCACTTGCACATCAGTAGGTGAAAGATGGGCATGTGATACTGCACTTATTCGACACTGCATTTGTTATGAATTTCATCAAGGAAAAAGTGCTACAAAAGCATGTACATCAGTCTGTTCTGTTCTGGGGGAGAATACTGTATCGAAAAGTACGTGTAAGTTTTAGTTTAGACGGTTTAAAGCAGGTGATTTTGATGTTAGCCATTGAGAACATAGTGGTGCCCTGCAGATGGTTGCACATGAGGAACTGCAAGCATTGCTGGATAAAGATTCGTCTCAAATGCAAAAAGAACTAGCTGAATAACTGAGGGTAACTCAACAAACCATTTCCAATCGTTTACGCATAATGGGAAAGATTCAGAAGGAAAGAAAATGGGTGCCACATCACCTGAGCCAGAGGAACAAGGGTGAGCATGTCATGAAGTGTTTGAATCTGTTGAATAAACAACACAGAAAGTCTTTCCTGTGGAAAATCATTACTGGTGATGAAAAGTGGATATATTACGCCACTCCCAAATGCAAGAAACACTGGGTAGACCCCAGTGAAACAACAACTTCGACACCAAAATGCAATATTCGCTCCAAGAAAGTTCTGCTGTGCATCTGATGGGATATGAAGGGTGTGGCTCCATTATGGACTATTGAAACAGGGTCAAACTGTTACTGCCGATTGCTACAAGCAACAATTGTTGCGATTGAACCAGGAAATCTGTCGAAAACTTCCATTTACAGGGAAGGGATTGCATGACAACGCTAGGCCGCATGTCGCGAAATCAGTAAAGGAAACATTATTGACACTTGGCTGGGAAATTTTGGAGCACCCGGCATGTAGTCCTGACATAGCTCTTCAGACTGTCATTTGTTCCGATCGATGCAACATGGTTTGTCTGCTGTATGGTTCAGAACATGTGACGAAGTGCAAAAATGGGTTGACGACTTCATGGTGTCACACAACGAAGTATTCTTTGTGGCTGGAATCTGTCAGCTTCCCGTCTGATGGCGGAAGGTGATAGGTAATGACGGCACATATTTTGATTCGAAAAGGTGTTGTTTTCTCTCAAATTACATTTTGCATTGTCTTAAAATGCATTAAAACTTATTTGTACACCTAATACTTCAGAATCTGTAATTTGCAGTAAATACCGTAATTTCTGTTGTGTAATCCATCAATTATCCGTTAAAATGTTATAAATTAGGAACGTTGGTGCAGCATTTAAAAAAATCCGCGGCGCAATTGTCCAGAGACGTGGTGTTATTGAAAAAGTACCGAAAATTGCGGTAACAGAAAAAAAAAAAAAAAAATAACACAACACAGAGGTAGAGGACCGCAAAGAGATCTTAAGAATATTTATTTTTTATACTTATGAAAATTCTGACAGAATATAACGCAACAAAAGTGGTACTATTTGCGCTCGCAGAAGCCTACATGCTGTTCCATGACATGTAAACATTTTGCAAATTGCATGTGAGCTATTCCATGACATGTAAACATTTTGCAAATTGCATTCGTTAGTTTTGCTGTGCTAATCGTACTACTTGTATCAGGGGCGGATTGGCCCACCGGGACATTTCTCAGTAGGCCCCTTCCATATATTTTGTCTCTTTCTTTCTTAAAAATGTTTTCAGTTCAGTTGTTTTAAACACACAACTGAACCACAACACTTTTTTTATAAACGAAATACACATATTGTAATTATAACAAGAGGGGAAAAAAATCTTCTGTTTTGAATTAGGGAAAAAAATCCCCTCACCAGGCGACTGCTAGAATCCCAACTACAATAGATGGGCCATGTGTGTTTGCAAACTTCTGGGTTCACTTAGTAGCTGAGGAACGAGATTGTATGTACTGTATGTTGCAGGAGGGCGGGTGTGTGTACAAGATGTTCTATATATTCCCCAAGCCAAGGAAGGAGGGGGGGGTAGTTGATTTTACTCTCGTTGTTTGTTGGAGGCATTAGTGCTGTGCTCATAAGAGCTGAGTTCGGGCTAGACTTTGAGTCCGAGCCCGAATTTTATATCGCAAAATGAGCGTGACTATGATTAACCTATTTAGGCATTAAAAAAAACAAATCTCTTCCAGACTCCCCTAGGCAATTAACCAATGTCGTTCTCAACTAAGGAGTGGGGAAGGGATGTCTATCTATTTCTATAAATTCTTTGAGCATTCATTTCATCCTAAAATGTTTCGAGGGGTCCGGCATTAGGTAAAATTGGGTGGCACAGCAATCTACGTATGTTAACAGCATTGGAGTGGGGCTGAACAAAGCTAAATTTTTTTCATTACTTTAGTTAAAGTAGTGAAAATACTCACCCATGTTTGATAAAGTTTCAGAACAATGCTAGATAATGGTCATTATGGGATGTACTATCCACTATATGACAACACAAAATTCAGAGTGAAAGCTAATAATATCAAGAACTTATTTTGAAATAACTAAAATTATTTGTGGGGTGTTCATTCATATAAGATCCCTTTCCCCCGAAATGTTCTACCTACGCTCCTTGTGATAACTGACAAATGCTGCAGATGAAGGCATTTAAGGAGATATCATTTGAACATGAAGTTGCAAAAATGTTTTGTTTACGTTATTTAGTAAGGTGTCTTTACAATACATAACGGCAGCATAAAAGCACGTTTTTGTAATTAAAACACATACGAATATATGATCACTAAATGAAGAATCTGTTTGCCACGATATTTAAAAAATCTTTAAATTTCTAACTGTGATTGTCCACAATAGAAAAATTACAAAAATTACAGTACAAATAGAAAATTTTACAGTGTAAAAAGTTCTGTATTTTTTTTTTCATTTATTTAAATTTAAAAATCATGTCTTATGCGAAAGGATTTTTGGTACAACTCCAACATAATTTTGGTAGTAGCAGTTCTCTCTCTCTCTCTCTCTCAAATATTTGCTGGAATTTCAGCCCACTTCGTTGAGAATTCAAGAACTGGAAGCTTAAAGAAAGGTATGAAAATCAAGATAATTTTACGATCTGTCAAACATGAAAAGGCTATATAAGAAACTAAAAAAAAAAAAAAATGATCTTACTTCAGCATTCTTAAGAGAAAATTTTAAACAAATATAAATATTGAGTGTGTCCAAAATTAGAAGCTTCTCCAGCGCAATTACTAGCATACATAACTAACTAAACTAGTGATTTAAACCTGGTTATCCGCTTTTTCCACATCAATTAAGTGAGTTTGCCACGATATTTAAATATCTTGAAATTTCTTACAGTGATTGTCCACAACAGAAAAATTGTAGTACAATTTTTCTGCAGTAAAATCTTGGCATGGGCCGAGGAAAATTTTTCCGCAACACCCACTTCAATTTAAGGATGACAGGTGTACTTTTTTAACCCCCTTCCCCCAGTACTATGCTTGCCACTGTTTCCAGAGCAACTGTACTTTTTGTTTTGTTTCTTAAATAAAAAAAGTGATTTTTAGTTGTGATACAATAGTACCTCTGAACTACAACTGAACGGGCCCGTTTGCAAAAATTTTCCCGGGCCCTTTTGCGACCGCCAATCCGCCCCTGACTTACATATATATTTTCTGCTATTCAGTTGAAACATATTAAAAAAAGAAACAAACACTATGGATTGTCCGTAATTTCTACAGATTTTTTAGGTCTAATAATAAACTACAGTAACGCTTTAAATTTTTATTTATTTATTTATTTATTTTTTTTTTTTTTTTTGATTTCTTGGTTTGCGATACACCACAATGGGTGTAGGAATAAGTTTTTTTCAGAATTTCACGATGAATGGATTATATGCTGCAGTGGATTATACGTCGGATTTTTTTTTTTCCAGGGCTGGTGGATCATACGCCGCCATGAATCTTAGTAAGAAATATTTTTTCTGAATTTTATAGTCTGTAGATTATACAAATGAAAATACAGTACTTTGAATTAATATATACAAAGCATGACTTCCACAAATAATGTTTTAATAAAATCAAAATCTAAAATTTTAATTTTTTGAGAAGCAGCAACTAGAATAATGGGAAAAGAAAATTTTGAAGCAAATGGGAACTTTATTTTTCAATAAGTGGTTTGGGTAAAAAGAAAAAAAATTGCAACAAATATAGTTGATCAACCTCTTTGTTCCAGCATCATCACCACATGCATTTTTATTGATGCATTCTTTGAAATTTAACTTTGTTTCACCTGGATCCAAAATTTTGAGAGCTGGCTCCTAGATCTGGGACGTATTTGTCGAGCTCTGTTCATACATAAATTACTTGAAAAGTACTTTCAGAGATTTATAAAAGTATTTCGTAAATGTTGTCAATGAAGTTAAGAACCTTATGTTCAAAAAAGGAAAGAAAAAAAAATCTACCCTCCTTGGAATCGGGGATTTTTGTTACTGAGAAAATGATAAAGCTGTGTACTGGATTGGTTGAATATTATGACACCCTGGTGCCACAGTGTTCCAAACTCTGGCTTCTGATTGTTTGTTTCAGCGAACCTGGGTTTGAGTCCTGGATGAGGCATGGGTGGTGTGTTTAGCTTATGCCTTCTTGAACATGTGGCCCTAAATTAGGGATGGGCATCTGCTTATCCCTTAGAGTTGGTCATGGTGGTTGTTAAACCCTGGAACATACAAATAAATAAATAAAGATATCACCCCAATTCAACATTTTGGACCTTGTAGAAAAACAGCATGAGACCTCGGTTGCTAAGACTTAATATCAGAGTTTGTTAATTAGTACTAAGACTTAATATCAGTTTGACTCCGAGTACATCTTATGCTTTTTGAGGGTTAATGTTCTCTGGTATTCCAGTGGATTGGAGGTTGACATCCCCAAGATCCAGCTGAACTTGTGATTTCTCACTTATTAATATCAAAATAAATAAATATTTGATTGCAAGAGAATTTAGTTATCATAAATTATCACTCATATTTGAGTGTTAACATAAAACTAGAAATATTTAAGTATAGATAGATAATGAATACATTGCCAGTTTCCCATGCATAAAAAAATACCACTAAAACAATCAACAGCAATTTTGAAAAAAAAACAAAGAAACAAGGTTCTAGCTCCCAATAAATAGTAGTGGAATAAAAAAAGTTACAACTTAAGAATAAAGATTCACCTAAATTGCTTGAAAGAAAAATCATGAATATACAGCATTTCAGTTGGAAATTCATAGGAAGGTCATTTAGAAATTTGATGTAATAGGAAGCCCTAAAAACTGGCCAAAAACTTGTCAACACTTGGGCTAAATCAAAACCTGGAAAATTGGAATTCTAGAAACTAAAAAATCGAGAGAGTACTTTAGTACTCTTTGTAGGTAATTTATGCTATGTATCTTTCACATACCAAGATCTTTGTTGGTGTGAAATAAAACCAGTGATTCAAGTGTATATTTATTTATGTACAACACATTGCATCACTCACGATCACACCAAACCACAGTCTGGTACATCTAAATAGAATTAAATCATAAAAACAAACAGCTTAACTAATTCCTAATATTCAGCGATATTTAGATAGGAGAATTAATGAATATTATGGTTGTAAAATCAATGAAAGAAGACAGTTTAGTTTTTCAAAAACAATATTTTTGTATATTTTCCAGTTTTAGACGAAACGTATGAAACGACCCTGACACCGATGAAGTGTGATGTAGCTAAAAAAAGTCCACCTGTGCATGTACAAGCTGAAATCTGATCTCAAAATAAAAAGAAAAGATGAATCGCAAGTGCGTTAGTGAGAGGGATTGGTAACTTTTGGTCTAGGATATCCACAAGTTGCACCCCATTGTGTTATACATCATTTTAAAGTTCTCGCCAATAGCAGGTAATTTCTGCTTTAGAAGGAGGGGGTCAAAGGAAGCAAATTTCACTATAGCACACCATTTTCAAGATATTTGAGAAAATCAGCCTAGGTAGCTCATGGATTACTTCAGTTACTTATTTTTGTTACATCAAAATTTTTTATTTGGGATTTACTTTACTACTGTCAGGAAAGATGTATTAATATAACATCAAAAACATCTCTCATACAGTACAGAATAACCATCAAACAGAGGTCATCGCTCTTTCCATGTTTATAAGTGAGTCACGGAAATCCAGGAACTTGCTGACAACAGTAAAGAAGTGATTAAAAATGAACTTTCAGAAGACAAAACTGATGTACAATTCTTTTACAAGAAATGAAGATTTATCAATGGATGGGGAAAAGTTGGAGATAATCGATACTTACATTCACCTTGGACAGCAGATATCAAGCAAAGGTCACATTGATGAAGCAATTAATCAGCGTATAAAACTTGGCTGAAAGATTTTGGAAGAAACAGTACAATTTTTAAGAGCAATATGTCATCATATCTTAAAAGTAGAAAAGTATTTAATCAATGCATCCTTCCAGTGCTTATGTAGGGAGCAGAGACTTGGACTTTAAAAACAGCCGTTAACTAAAAAGGACTAACTAAAAAGCGTTATAGTTGTCCTTTATACAAAGGCTACAGATAACTGAAAGAAGCATGGAGAGATATATACTTGGTGTAACCAAAGATAAGAAGAGAAACTCGTGGATAAGGAAAATGGCAAGAGTGGAAGACATCATAATCAGAGTAAAATCCCTGAAATGGCAATGAGGTGGACATGTTGCCAGAAGAACGGACCACCGATGGACCGTTCTTGTAGAAAAAAAGAACAACTACAATCTTATTTCTAATCCAAAATTTTATACTGGATTCCAAGGGACAAAGAAGACCTCATGGGAGATGGATGGATGAAATTCGAAAGCATGCTGGAGTAACATGGAGGAGACAGACAGTTGTGGAAGAAACTTGGGGAGTCCTTCATCCAGCAGTGGGTTGATAATGGCTGGTGATGGTGATACATATTATATATATACAAAATATTTGTATCACCATATGCTCAACCCAAAAAAATTCAGCAGAAATGACTAACCTTCACTAAAGTGTTTCATATATGGTTGTCCCAGATAAACTGCATCATGCCTCTGACTAGTTATCTGAATGAGGTATGGTTGGTGTGTTGTGTCACAGTGCTGGCTTTCCCCTTTCCTTAGAATCAGTGGCCCCAAATCAGGAATGGACGACTGCTTTATAGCCCTCAAAAGTTGCTCATAATTGTTGTTAACCCTTAAAAAATGAATTTATAAGAGATGAAAAAATGTGGAAAACAAAAATGGCAGAAATAAAGAAAAAGGATGTGTCATATAATTCACCATGTTACAGGGCATACATGATTAACAACCAGTAAATCTCAGTTATCATATGAAAAGGAAAAAGCATTGCTATTGTTAAGCAAAAGTAGCAAGGCAGTAAAACACGTAATTCACAGTCAAATTCAAAAAGTTTGTCGGAAATGACGACACTAGAGAAGGGCCTAAACCAATCTGAACCTAAAGCCCTGTTTCGTTAAAGAGGTACGGTGAATAGGATATTTCCTCCTAAAGGAAATTAAATGCAAAAAGATTTAAACAGTTCATTACTCGTTAGACACAAAAAATATACACACCGCAAGAAACTACAAGCGAAAAATGTTAATTGGGAAAATAAAGGGTTGTAATTTAAATGCAAGTCCTAAACACTGCAAAACAACCTGTGTTAGACCCCTGATCGGAACTAACACATTGTCTCCCACTATCTGAGATTACGATGCACAAATTAATATATGGTGTCAAGGTACATTAAGAGGGGGCACACTTCAGGAAGTCTCAAAGTTTATAATCTTGTGTATCTCTGTAATGGTAACTATAAAAGTTTTTGTGGCAGAAGAAGAAGATACATATGAAAGGTGAAGACATCTCTGGCTATGGAGATAACCATAGTTGTACCAAACAAGTTATTCCAAAAAAAAAAAAAAAAAAAAAAAACTTTCAGAGGCATAAGGGAGGGGTAGTAGTCCTCCCTTTAGCCTCTGCGATTACACATCGATCAGCCAAAAATTTAAAACCACCTGTCAAATATGATGTAGGTTCTCTTGACCCACCAAAAGAGCCCTCATCCGATGAGGCATAGATTCAATGAGATGTTGGTAGGTGTGTCTTGATATTTGGTATACAGCACAAATAAGAATTGGAAAGGGAGTGAGACAATATCTCACAAGCTCTTTAATGCCACATAGCAAAATGTCTTTCAATCATTGAACTGGGAAAACAAAGGGATAAAGATTAATCGAAATTACTTAACTCACCTTCGTTTTGCTGATGGTGTAGTCATCTTTGCACCTACCCCTTCAGAGCTGCAGAATATGATCCAAGAACTTGCTGACAAGAGTAAAGAAGTAGGATTAAAAATGAACTTTCAGAAGACAAAAGTGATGTACAATGCTTTTACAAGAAACGAAGATTTATCGATTGATGGAAAAAAGCTTGAGACAACCGATTCCTACATTTATCTTGGGCGGCAGATATCGAGTGAGGGTCACATTGATGAAGAAATTAATCGCTGTATAAAACTTGGATGGAGAGCTTTTGGAAGAAACAGAAACATTTTTAAGAGCTGTATGCCATTATGTCTTAAAAGAAAAGTGTTTAATCAATGCATCCTGCCAGTGCTTACGTATGGAGCAGAGACATGGACCTTAACTAAAAAAGACGTACAAAGACTGCAGACAACTCAAAGAGCATAGAGAGATGCATGCTTGGTGTAACCAGGAAAGATAAGAGGAACTCGTGGATAACGAAAATGACAGGAGTGGACAACATCATGACCAGAGTGAAATCACTGAAATGGCAACGGGCTGGGTCACATGGCTGCCATTCTTCCGTCCTGGGGACGGATTTCCGTCTTTTGAAGATTTTGGACACCTGTTATGATTGTTGGGATATTTCAAAATTCTGTTTTCGTTTTTTCTCCGAAAGTTGTGTATTTCTGTAATCATTGAAATTGTGGAGTTGCACCAAATGTTTTAAAAGTGATCAATATGTTCTAAAAAGTTCATCGCGATTGCACACCTGCCAAATTTTCTATATTTTGGCAAATCTCTTCCGGTCGAAAAGTACGTTTTTTGGGGTTCATCACATTTTCTGGAAGTTCGTCGTAAATGCGCAGTCATGAGAATGTTCCGTGATTTTCCGCGTTTTGAATTTTTCTGAAGGAGTCTTTTTTATTACTGTTTCTCTTCCTGGATGTATTCCTCATTTTTTATTGTTTCCAATGATGATCATTTATTTTTCCGTAACCGTGCAAAATAACGAATTCGCATTTTTGAAGAATTTTTCTAAACGAAATGCTTGCTTTCCTACTTCGTAGTTTCTGCTTCAAAATAAATCAGTTGGGCTTGCATTTTTATACTCCAATTTTTGTAAGCGAAATATTTCAAACTCGGTTCATGATTTGTCCGTGAAAGAATCGGTTTTATCTCCGTCACCAGTAAAATCGTATTCAAGGCAGAGTGACTACCTCAGTACCGTTTTATGGAATTAATTTAACTTAAAATGTATGTTTTGCCATTCCTTAGTCATCTCTTGCTACATCAAATGACCGAGCAGGCATTTTGCCATTTTCTTAACGAAGTTAAAGTTCAAAAACGCCACTATTTACTCATTGTGCAGAGAAAACTGTTGCGTATCACTATATACGGCGACGGACAGTTGGAGTTCCGATTTTGAACTTTAATTTTTGATTAAACAAAAGAAAAAACGCTCGCACCTTTTATTTCTTGATATAGCAAACAGTGATTAAGGAAATGCTGTGAAAAGAACTGTACGGATCACCGAACTGGCAGTATTCAGTTTTTTGTCTTATCAACTTATAATGTTGAGGGAGGTAGTTAATTATATACTCTTTTTTTTTTTTTTTTTCCCTTGTCACATTAATTGATATAGCCCAACTCCTTACACTGTGTCTCGAGTTTTAGTCTTGGCGTAAGCACTTTAGTGGCACCCATGCGCAGTGGCGTAGGAACGCTTCTGATTTAGGGGTACAAGCTCATGAACCTTATATCTCAAGGATTAAGCCATCTATGGATGACCCCCTCCGAATTGGGGGGGGGGGGGTATATATTAGACTTTTTATAAAATACGTATATTGATCAGGAATTCATCCGAATGAACATTGTTATCATCATATAATTAATAATTATTACCATTATTATTTTTATTGCTGCCGAAAAGTTCACATTATTAATTTCTTATCAGAAAATGAATGGAGAAGAGTTTTTTTGTGTGTTCTCTCTTGTTAATTTTTGTACTTTTTTTTCCATTAAAATATTGAGCAGGGACAAGTCAAGATTAGGATGGATTTCTGTCAGCAGGGTTTGGAAAAGAGGGATTTTTCAGGAAATGTTACATAACTCTTTACAAGAACGAATTAAATTTCTTATCATTTTTGTTTACGTTAATAAAGTAAAACCGCAGTAAGATAAAAACTGCTCTACCTGCGAAGATAGTACCATTGAAACATTATGAAGTCTATATTAAAAGCTTTGAACGATACGTAGGCCGACAATTGATGTAAAAAGCACATTGGTCTGGTGCAAAGCTAAATGATGGTGGAGATTATCGAGGAATTGGAGTTCTATGAGTGGTATGTGAAATCCGTAATGCACTTGTTGTATTGCTACAGATCTTAAGACAGAAAACAATTTTAGTGCCGGGGCTGCGGCCGCTGAAATGACACTCCGTTTCAACCCATAGCAATGTCATTAGCTGTAGGTGACTGACAGGTGTCATAATATCGGCGCCTTTCTTCTGCTCAAGCTGGCAGTCGTTTGAACTCGTTTCCTTGCGGAACTAATTTGCTGGAGTTTCCCAGATGGTTGGCCAGTTTTTGGTGGATGAAAAGCCTCCCACTACAAACTTCGGATATAAAAAAAACCCAGATGACCCGTGATATTTCTTTGAAAAAAAAAAAAAAAAAAAGTAGCATATAAATTTTACAATTCACTCTTTATGAATGATTGGTTTGTGTTTGCTCATATCTGGGGGAAGGGGGGGGTACAGTAGATATTAATGTACCCCTCTCCAAAATTTGGGGGTACATTGTACCCCTGTATGCCCCCGTTCCTACGCCACTGCCCATGCGGGCTGGACATGTTGCCAGAAGAACGGACCACCGATGGACAACCGAAATTTTAGACTGGATTCCGAGGGACAGAAAAAGACCCCATAGGAGATGGATGGATGAAATTCGAAAGTATGCTGGAGTGACATGGAGGAGACAGGCCCAAGACAGACAATTGTGGAAGAAATTTGGGGAGACCTTCATCCAGCTGTGGATGGACGATGATGATAATGATGGACAGATGATGCCGCAGTTCCCGCAAATTACGTTGTTGTAGTTAGTGCTGCTCATACTCGTTTCTCCAACTTAAACCACAAATGCTCGATACGATTCATCTCCGGCGAATTTGGGGGTCCACGGCCGGAAATGGAATTCCTCTTCATTTTCTTGGAACTATTCCTGAACCTTCTTCGCAGTGTGGCAAGGGGCAAGGGGCATTGTTCTGTTGAAAGACGCTATATCCGCCAGAAAATAGTCGCCATAAAGGGGTGTCTTGGTCAGCCACGATGTTCAGGTACGTGACAGTTGTCAGAGTTCGCTCTACAACAGCGATTCTCAAAGTGTGCCCCGCGACGTTTTTCGTGAAAATTACCTCGTGATACCACCATATTCGACAACGAAAATATACTGGGAAAAATTCCACGTACTTCCTCTATTTCCTTATAAAATTAATGTACATAATGCTTCCTTCAAAGTATGTCCCAGCGGTATATAGCGACCGATATTGGAAGCCGCGCGTAGTTGTCCTTTATCCTCGGTATGGCGTGGTAACAGTTTCGAAACAGGCAAGCAAAACAAAGTACAACCTATCGTCATCAGCGTTGAAAGTGTGAGGTTGCCGCGCTGTCCTCTCCTTCCATATCTTTCTTTCACGCATGCGTGCTGTCAGGCCCGATTATAGAGATGACTGTATTGCTGCGATAGGACGTGCCTCGAACAGGTTAGTTCTCAAAAGAACGATACTGCTCCTGAATCAGTGAACCGGGACAACTCGGCCCGTTCACTGGTTTAAGAGCGATTTGTACAGTCATTTGCAAAAGTTTAAAACCACCTGTCAATTTATTGAAAGTTAAGATTTTCAAAGAAACAACCAATTACCAGGTATAGAGATATTTGAAAAAATGACACCGCAGATGAATACTTACATTATTTAGAACACAAAAAGACCGAAATCAGTACTTTGTGTGTCCACCTTTGTTTACGCTTTCCAACCGTAGGTTGAAGAAGCGTATATGCTCCAGCTTTGTCTGTCCGTCCGTGCGCACGATAACTCACGTGAAAACGGTTCGATTTCGACGAAATTTTAGTATGTGGTAGGGGACCACCTGGGGACGAACCCTATTGAAAATGGGAGAAGCAGGGTCAAAGGTCAGGACATAGGAGCGGGGTCCATTCCATTGCTCTTATGCGTCATAACTTTCGTAAAAATTGTTCGATTTCGATGAAATTTTAGTATGTGGTAGGAAACCACCTGGGCACGAACCCTATTGAAAATGGGCGAAATGGGGTCAAAGGTCAGGCAGGGCATTACAGCGGGATATATTCCATTGCCCTTATGCGTCATAACGCGTAAAAATGGTTCGATTTCGATCAAATTTTAGTATGTGTTAAGGAACCACCTGGGGACGAACCCTATTGAAAATGGGCGGAATGGGGGTCAAAGATCAGGACATAAAAGCGGGATCCATTCCATGGCCTTTATGCGTCATAACATGCGTAAATATGGTTCGATTTAGATGAAATTTTAGTATGTGGTAGGGAACCACCTGGGCACGAACCCATTGAAAATAAGCGAAATAGGGTCAAAGGTCAGGCAGGGCATAGGAGCGGGATATATCCATTGCCCTTATTCGTCATAACTTGCGTAAAAATGGTTCAATTTCGATGAAATTTTAGTATGTGGTAGTGAGCCTCTGGGGACGAACCCTATTGGAAATGGGGTCAAAGGTCAGGACACTGGAGTGGGATCCATTCCATCGCCCTTGTGCATCACAACTTACCTAAAATGCTTAGATTGCCACAAATTCTTATCATGTTGTTCCGGAAATATAGTGAACCGGTTCTGTTGAATATCAACGAAATGGGGTCAAAGGTCATTGCACAAAAGCCAGATTTATTCCACAGCCATTATTCTCATAACTTGCGTAAAACTGCTTCTATTGCAACAAAACTTTATCATGTTGTTCCGTAGGTATAGTGAACCGGTTGTTGAATATAATCGAAATGGGTTCAAAGGTCAGGACACAAGAGCGAGATTTATTCCACAGCCATTATCCACATAACTTGAGTAATAAATTCTGGTATGTGGCAAAGCGTATCATAATCAATGCATTGCATGCGTTTACTAACTTGCTTTTTATAACGGATAGAATACCATGTGGCATACTCACAATGAGGAATTTGCAGTAGTCACTTGAAATGTCTTTGCACCACACGTACTTTATCGCGTCAATCAAAGCTTGGGAATTTGATGGCTCTTTTTCTGCTACCTTCTCTTTTAAAATGGTCCACAAATTTTCGATTAGGCTAGGATCGGGACTATTACCGGACCAGTCAAGCACAGTTGTGTCTTTTCTCTGCAGGTAAGCGCTGGCTTATGACCATTAGTCCGTGAAGGGGTCCGGGCATGGATGTTGTGTTTGTCTTACGGCACTGGCTCTCTCCTTTCCCTGGAACCAGTGACCCTAAATTAGGGACGGGCGACTGCTGCTTATAGCCCATCGAGTTGCTCACGGTGGTCGTTAAACCTTCAATCCAAAACATAAAGTCCTTTATACTGTCTTTGATGTGTGGCATGTAGCACAATCATGCATAAAGATTGTGCATCTGTGCACTTGCATATGAGTTAACAGCTTCTCATGTAGTATTTCCACATAAAAACGGCCCGGCCATCCAAGTACCTGTCGGCAAAAAGGATAATGAAACAGTACTGGATGCTGACATAGCACCCCACATCATCTAACTAGGAGGATGTCTCACGGTGCTAACGGCGTATTTTTCATTAAACCTTTTGGTCGCGATCCTGTGCTTCACGTGATTCAAATTGACGCACAGTTGATTCATAGGAAAAAAGAACTTGGTTCCAATTTTCAGCAGTCTACGATTGATGACGCTTCGTAAAGTGGAGTCTTCTTTTTCATAACAAAGGTTAGTCCAGGTTTATAAGACTTTAATCCAAGATCTTTGCTAAGACGTCGGGAAACAGTATTGATACTAATATCAGACCCTTTTGAATGTAGAAAGGACTTTATTTTCTCACACGAATTCCTCGGAGAACACATAACTATTCGCCTTATGGTATTGCCATCACTTGGGGTTGTTTTCCTTGGACGTCCACTTCTCTTTCGGTCGCTAAATTTACCTGTATCTCGATATTTCATGATCGTACTATAAATAGCAGTCTTGCTCACATTCACCTTTCTGCTTATGTCACGTTCAGAGTATCCTTCATAATATAAAGTCACTATTTGTGCCCTCTAAATAATATTTAATGACGGTTTTTTTGCCCATTTTTCGCTATATAGAAAATACGTACAAAACCTTTCAGCATGAAAACCAGAAGCAAACTAATGCTCGCTCGCTTCCCCAACTCTACCAACAGCTGCCGCTGTAGGATGAGGCAACACCGACAGGAAGTTGAGTAATACAGACAGTAGCTGAAGCAATCGGCAGAAATCTAATACCAACAGGTGGTGTTAATGAAAATCTTCCAAATACGTGGAGACAGTGTGAATAGACAAAGTCATCGCTCTTTCCACGTTTTGCTTTAACACACAGCAACCGAAAAATTGTTTTCGGACACCGCTAGGATCGTACCCCAGATCTCTCGATAACTAGTCGAGTACGTTCGCCTTACTTTACGGTGGCCAACAATCCGCGGCGCTATGTATGCTTATCTGTCAGCATCTGACTTCAGGAATCCGTAGGGATGGACTCGGCAACTGAGAAGTCTCCCTCTGGTGCCGTGGATTTACACAGAGCGCCGTGGATTATTGACCACCGTAGCGTAAAGCGAACGCACTGGGCTAGTTATCGAGAATCTGGGATACGATTCCAGTGATGTCCGGAAACAATTTTTCGGTTGCTGTGTGTTAATTAAAGAAAAACGTGGAAAGAGCGATGACTGTCTATTCACTTGTGGTCTTAACTTTTGCAAATGACCGTAATAGCATTTACTTTTTTCTTTGATCACTGTTTGTTTCATTATAAAAGAATACTAGAATATCAGAAATACTAAATGTGTTAGGTATCCTGTTAGCTAGGAAAAGCCAATGCTTCTCAAAAATGAAATTAATACTTCTGCGATCTCTCAGAAATGAAATTCCTAAATCCTCATTGCCTGTATAAACACAATTTTGCACTGAATATAAACATGGACATAGAAAAAAATTGGAGGGCTCCGTGCCCTCGTCCTTGGGTAAAAAGGTTTCCGCGGTATCAGAAGTTCGAGAACCGCTGCTCTGTTTGGGTAATGGGTCCAACTTTGGAACTTCCATTTGTGGATAACCCCAATGAAATCACGGGTCCGTCAAGGTAATTAAACATTAATTCATATTTGATTTTAAATAACGTGTGATTTGAATGAATTAAAATTTTGGAACAAATCATTTGGAACTTATATCTTGTCGTTTTTCATGGGAGCTTCGTATTTGTACCACCATCCGCGTATAATTACGTAACTTAGCGCGGTGTTCTTTGCAATGAATTATTCGGAGCAATTATACCAGTATTAATTTTGCCAGAAAATAAAAGAAAGCGTAGCGGATATGATTTTTAAAAATGACAAAGAAAATGAAAGTTACAAAAAAAAAAAAAAAAAAAACTGCTGGAAGAAAACAAGGAGGAAATGTATGACAACGATGTCTTCAGAGCTACATAGTTGGCTATGTATTATTCCAGGCAAATGAGGAAATTCTCAAAACTCGCATGTTTAGGGCATTGTGATAATGCTTGTTCAGGTATCAATGATGCAAAGCATTCATTGTTCAGTTCCAAAGGGCAATAGCAACAAAAAAGTCTTTTTATTTCCTGGAAACTCGAGTTTTTGAAGCAGGAAAGAAACACACGCCTAACGTCTTTAATTCCTTATGTCAACTTTAGAACTCGTTTCTGCCTTTCTTTTTTTAGCTTCGGAGTTCTCAATTTTGGTTTGAAATGCAGTGGCAGTTTGTTAAACTAAATTCAAAGGGTTCGAAGAATAATTAAAACCAACTATTATAAAATACAGATTTCTTTAAAATATTGCAGCGGTACTTAGAGCAAGATGAAAGTTTCGACTGAATACTATCTGATTAACCAGAGGGTACACAGAGCACACTTTCTGGATGAGGCATTCCTTTATCTGCAGCAAAGGAATGCCTCATCCAAAGGAATACCGTTAAAATTTTTTCTACAGTGAATCAGGTAATTCCAGAAGTTTACGGGGAAGGGGTGTTACGTCAGTGCGATTAAACAGAAAGATGACACCGAATTTTCGGTTGTAATGAGCACGTCTTTTGAATCCTTTCTGACACGAATAAAATATTTCAAAGTTATTCGTGGTCAATGAAACCCATTGCAGAAAATACAAAAATACAAAAAAAAAAAAAACAAGAAAGATGACACCGAATTTTCGGGTGTAATAAGCACGTCTTTTGAATCCGTTCTGACGCAAATGAAATTTATCAAAGCTATTCAAAGTGAATGGAGCCGGTATGGAAAACGATAGTATCTGACGGAAGAAAGAAGTTTTTCAATCGGGTTTTTAATCCCTCAGATTGCTGTAAACGGAATCGTGAGCTTACGCCATCTGCAGACATGTGTGTTAAGAAAAACATGAATTTATATGAGAAACATTTCGCACCGGAAACGCTCTCCAACACAGAAAGAATTTTTGAAATCGGACTCTTAGAAACAGAGATATCGACAAAAAAAAAAAAAAAATAAGATGTGACTTTACGTCCCCTGGTGGGAAAACCATGCATTATTTTAGGAAGAAAGTATTCTCAAAAGGATTTTCCATATGAGCGGTATCGGTCCAACACTTATGTCCCCTGGTGGCCAAACCATTCCTTACCAAACATTAGAAATTATGTGAAAAATATTTTCCATCAGGTCTTGTATGCAAAACAGAGAGAATTTTTCAAATCGGAGTTTTAGAAGCAGAAATAACGCAGAAAACGCAATTTACCTTTGTGCCCCATAGCGGAAAGTCTATGATTTACTTGAAATTTTTGAATTTATAGGAAAAACATTTCGCATTGGAAACACTATCCAACAAAGAAAGAGTTTTTCAAATCGATCTCCTAGAAGTAGAGATATTGACAAAAATAAGATATACATCTACGCCCCGTGGTGTAGAAACCGTGCATTATTTCAAGAAAATGTCCCTTAAACGTTAAACGACTTTTTTTCAATTGAGATTTTGGAAGCTCATATTTTGCTGCAAATACATCAGAAGCGGAAATTAAGACTTACGCCACCTGGTGGCCAAACCATTTTTTACAAAAATTAAAAAATTATGTGCAAACGATTTCCCACCAGGAGCTGTATCCGGTGCAGAACGAATTTTTCAAATCGGAGATTTAGAAGCAGAGATATAGGGGGAAACGTAATTTACCTTTACGCCCCCAAGCGGAAAGTCTATGAATTACTTGGAAATTTTGAAATTATATGAAAAACGTGTCACACTGAAAACACTATCCCACAAAGAAGGAATTTTTCAAATCGGACTCCTAGAAGTAGAGATATTAACAAAAATAAAATATACATCTACGGCCCCTGGCGGAGAGACTGTTTTAAGAAGAAAATATTCCCAAAAGGTTTATCGATGTGAGTGGCATCAGTCCACAAAATAACTTTTTCAATCTATATTTTAGAAGCTCAGATTTTATGGCAAATACATCAGAAGCAAAAATTAACACTACGCCCCCTGATGGCTAAAGTATTCTTTACCAAAAATTTGAAATTATATGCAAAATATTTTCCATTACGAGGTGCATCCGCTGAAGCAAAAATTTTTCAAATCGGACTTTTAGAAGAAGAGTTGTCCGGAAAAATGTAATTTACTTTTACGCCCCTAGCGGAAAATCTATGCGTAATTTAAATAAGTAACTATATCTAAAATACTCTTCGACATAAATGGAATCGAAGGATAAAATAATTTTTTCAATCGGATGTTTAGAAGCAAATATGTGGAATAAAACGTATTTTTGAGTTCGACATCATCTGCATTTACGCCCTCTAGCGGCGAAATTGTACATCGTAAAAAAAAAAAGAAAAAACGAAGTGAAGGATCATCATTCACATATTTCAAGCTTCCCAATGCAAAAAGAATTTTTTTTCAAATCGGACTAATAGTTGCAGAGATAGCGTGGGTACAGACGGACGGACAAACCGGTAACATAAGCACGATCTTTTTTTACAAAAGACGTGCTAAAAAAGTCAATCGCATTTCTACAATCGATAAAACATCTAGAAACGGAAACAGTTACTTTCCCCTACTGGCGGTTGAAAAGTCTGTTACGAAAATTAACAAATTATGCTCAAAAAATTTCTCTTAGCTCAGGGAACATATCAGGGACAAAGCGATTTTTATATCAAACAGTTCCCTTCCCTGACCAGCGGTTGAAAAGTCTGTTACGAAACTTAACAAATTGTGCTCAAAAAAATTCTCTTAGCTGAGGGAACATATCAGGGACAAAGCGATTTTTATATTAAACAGAAACTCTCTCCCTTCCCTGGAACCATTGGTCTTAAATTAGGGCCGGGGGACTGCTTATAGCCCATTGAGTTGCTCACGGTGATCGTTAAACCTCCAAACAAACAAACAAAAGATAGACCGTCTAATCACTATCTTACTGGTACACTCCTATGCATTGATGTCCTGATGTCCAGTTCACATGTTGTTAAACAGCTGTAATAGCAAAGTGTGTAATAAATTGGTGGTTGGCTTGCTTTGGGGATTTAACCACTACCGCGAGCAACTCGATGGGCTATAAGCAGTCGCCCGTCCCTAGTTTAGGGCCACTGGTTCCAGAGAAGAGAGAGAGCCAATGCCGTAAGACAAACACAACATCCATGCCTCACGGATTTCGAACCCGGACCCGTCTCAGACGAATGGTCAGAAGCCAGAGATTAGATCACTGCACACCACTGGTATGACGTAATAATCTCCATACATCTGCTCTTAGCAGATAGAAATATGGTCCGACGTTCAGATGATATTGGGAAGTAAAAGGCCTTATACTAACTGTTTGTCCCACAGGCTACACGAAACGTTGGTGCACCACTATCCTTGTTGATGTGTGTCACCGTCCAATAGGGACTGGTTCGGTGACTAGTAGCGCTGATAACGTTTCTTTTGTGGACACTGTGATTTGAACCCGCATTTTCTACTCCGGAACGCTGGTAGGCTTATTGCTGCTTCACTGTACATCTGACTCATACGTCACCCTCCTTCCCACCTCCCCCGCTGAGAAAGGCGGGGTCACGAAATCGCTCAGCAGGTTTCGGGTCAGTCGAAAGCAACACTCAACGATCGCTCCACAGCAGAAGTATTTATTCGCTGAAATTGCTTGCATTCCGTGATTTGTAACCTAAAAATAATAATGAGTGAAAGCTATATTTTGCAGCATACAGAGTAGTTATGCATTTTTATGAGTGTTTTCTACAAAGGAGGGGGAGGATTGTTTCATATTCAGGCATTTTAATGTAAAAAAATATTTTAAGTATACAGTTATGGATTTTTACCTTGAACTCCACTCTTCTTCTGAATACTTTATTTGTACATAAAATCCTTTCTTCTTTCCTTTTGTGTGAATTTGAGTGTTACGTTTTCATAAAAAGTTTCTTCCGAGTACTTTTTTTGATATTTAAAAAGAATGGTTTTCTCTATTGACAAAACAGCCAAGTTGTTCGAATGTACATGTCCTTGACCTCACTACACGCTATGTCCAATTTATTCAACTTTATGTAACAACCTCTTACTGATTTGTTTTTGTATTCATCAAGGGAATAAAACACCTTCAGTTGATATATTAGTCGAGTTGTATCAAAATTTGAAGCATAAAGTTATATTTTTTGGAGGTTTAACGACCACCGTGAGCAACTCAATGGACTATAAGCAGTCACCCGTCCCTAATTTAGGGTCACTGGTTCCAGGGAAGGGAGAGATCCAATGCCGTAAGACAAACACAACATCCATGCCTCACCACCCGATTCGAACCCGAACCCCTTTTGGACGAACGATCAGAGGCCATCGCTTAGACCACTGCGCCACCGGGGCGGCATATAATTCTTCAAGATCTGACAGTCGATGTTCAGGAAAGCTTTCACAAAATTTATAAAAACAGTTCGAATCCAACAAAGCCACGAATTTAAGATATAATATCACTGATTTTAATTCATTGACACTTTACACAAACAGAAAGAACTCTCGCGAAACACGGGCTATTTACGGGCGGGAGCATGCGAGTGACTGAGGTAGTCTAAGTCTCCTCTTTTCTGAGCGAACCGTTGCCCAAAGCAAGCGCCCATTCCCCGTCACAAGCTCATTCATGTTGTCATAGAAACGTTAGCAGGAGATCGTATGGAAGGTCTTCGAATCAGAACAACAGACTCTGGAAGAGCTTGTTGCGTTACGCCGTTGGTCTTCGCTCGCCAGACTCAGTTAAAGAAGTGAATCCGCACGTGTTTTTTTCGCAGTGAAAGCATCGACATATCTTAATACCGTTGATAATTGACTTTTATTTTAGCATTCTCTGGGCTTCTCAGCTAGCCTCGAATATACACCACTGTTAAACTCCATAGTCAGGTTAGCCTTGCCCCTAGTATAGTAACAATTTTGATGGTTTATGCCTGTACGTGGATAAGGATATGAGTCCATCGTCCCCATATCCTTATCCACGTACAGACCTAGAGTACAAAGCGATTCTTCGGCAGAGATGTTCCGAAATCCTTGTCCCATCCACATTTATCTTAAAAGAAACAACGATTAACCGGTACTGGTTCAAAATGGTAGTTCATGATTCAAAATAATGGGTAGACTTAAGGCGTCTATTCAACGAGGTGGTACCAATACACACACAGAGCACAAAGCGATTCTCCGGCAGAGATGTTCCGAAACCCCTGTCCCATTTAAATTTATCTTAAAAGGAACAACGATTTACTGGTACTGGTTCATGGATCAAAATGGTAGTTCATGAGTCAAAATAATAGGTAGACTTAAGAAAGGCATGTATTCAAGGAGGTGGTACGAATACCGTTGCGCAGTAGAGGATCAGTGACCAAATAAATATAATTATCTGGTATTACACCCTGCTTTGAGCATGAGCATGGCTTGATATGCTACATTCAATCATGAGTGGATTTTTTAAATTCTTTCACCCTTAAATTGCTGCTAAAATTTGTTCAGACCTGAATTAGTTTTACAAAGCATACTTTGTAACGTACCAGGAGATGTGACGTACCTGCCAGAAGGACGCACACGACATAAAGGCAGATAGGAATCAGAATAAAACGTCCGCGTAGCTCAATTGGTAGAGCAACTTATTCCGGAATGAGGGGACCCGGGTTCGAATCCTGGCGCGGATAGAAATGACGGAGAAATTTACTTCGTTATAATGGCGCCCGAACTATCCGGATGACCCGACCGTTCAAAATCTCGCATTGGTGTGATGTTCTTTCCGCACCGCGAGACAGGAAAAATAAGAGAATCCTTTCTCCAGCACTTCGAAAAAAAAAATAAAAACAAGGGGGAGATGATGTAACGTACCAGGAGATGTGACGTACCTGCCAGAAGGACGCACACGACATAAAGGCAGATAGGAATCAGAATAAAACGTCCGCGTAGCTCAATTGGTAGAGTGACTTATTCCGGAATGAGGGGATCCGGGTTCGAATCCTGGCGCGGATAGAAATGACGGAGAAATTTACTTCGTTATAACTTCAACAATTCTATCTCATCCAGTAGCTAACAGAATTTATGAGGTGTTCCCCTGTGGGTACGTGTGTTTCTGTAGTGGACCACAAGTCTAAAATTTCCCGGCCTGGTTTCGTAGACCCAACCCGCCCCTGACTGTATGTAGTATTTATTCTATGTATGTAGTACTGGGAAACATAGAAGAAGAACTGTTTCTTCGCAATTTTAGCTTACCTACATCAGTATTTTTTTTAATGTTTTCTGTCATAGGGTTGTTTATAAATTTTATTTGGTAACCTAACGAGGAATATCTCAACTTTTTAAATTACAGTTACTAAAATGGTATCTTTATATCTTTATGCTCCTCTCCCAGACATTCGCTTAGAGAACTCCTTCCGGTTCATAGAATAGTACAACACTAAATTTAAGAAAAAAAAAAAACATTTTATGTAACAAGATTTCTGTGAATCCGAAAAATTCATATACATGTACAGTGCGTTCATCCAAGTTGCACTCACCGTATGTTTTAACTATTTAGCTTCGCATCCGTCCGAAATGGGTCCGGGTTCGAATCCCAGTGAGGCATGGGTGTTGTGTTTGTATTACAACACTGGCTTTCTCCCTTCCCGGGAAACAGGGGCCTTGAATCAGGAAGGGCAACTGCTTACAATCTATCCAGTTGCTCACGATCAAGCGCCGACTGGGCAGCCGGGATTCCGGGAAAATTCCCGGTGGGTAGCCATATTCTGGTCCAGTAGGCCTTATGCTAACTCAAGATTATATATATATACATATATATATATATACTTAAGAGCAAAACTGAAGACTAAGGAAAAAATTTTAGAATTTAAAACGAAGGGTGCAAAATAACCTGAAAATCAAAACGCGCAACGCAGCAGTTTTGAAAATTCAGAATTCACATTCTATAAAGATACCTAAGCAAAAAAATACAAATATAATTTTGACTCACACCTAGTACAACATAGAAAAGGTTATGTATCTACCTGTGTGAGTAAAAGGAGAAAATAAAAAAATAAAATAAAACAACTGAATGTAGAAGGTGTCGAGAATACTGAGCCTTGGCTTTATCAAGGACCAGCAAAAACTCTGCATTTTCTCACTTCCACAAAGACCTAGTTGGAAATGGGTTTCTGCAAGGCCATAGATGCAAGTAACATTCCCACCTAAAATAGTTTAAAAAATATATATATAAGTCATGTCCTCCGTAGAGTAGCATGACCTAAGCACTAGTTAACAATTTCGCTTGCATCCATTAACCTTCATGGCCCGACCCATGCTCTTCATCTGTTACTATTAAACATAGAGAAGAAGATTAAAGAGAACTCAAGCTGTGAGAGTGACATAATAAATAGAAATGATTTTCAGCTATAACGAAATTCCAAGTTCGTTTGAGAGAGAATTTAAACCTGAAAAACAAATTTTACATTGCAATTAAAAAAGGAAATGTTAATTTATAACGAACAGATTTTTGAAAGAAAACTTGAGTCTAAAACCCCTACTCTACAACTTATGACAGCACGAAGACGAGAATAAGTTAAAGATAATAATTAACTAAAGAAAACTTTGTGAAAGTTATATACCTTAAACAGTTAGTTGCAATATGTACAAAGTATTTCAGCAGTGCTTTAAGTGCATAATTAATTAGTTATTAAGAACTTAACTACTTTGAAAAAACAGCGCATAGACAGCGCATAGAAAAGGAACAAGCTTAGCCATCTTCTGTTCCTAGGTACCACAAAAGACGCTCAAAGTTACAAAGAAAAATAAGAGTTAAAACCCGCGTAAATGTTAAGAGACAAACCAATGCTTAAAAGCTGAAAAGCTAAAAAACGACAGAGAAAAGGTACATGAAGTACAAACATTGAACTTATAAAACCTAGAACCCAAAAACAAGGAAGAGAGCTTACCTCTGGTGTTACAAAAACTTTTCTCCTCACAAGAGGAGAACATGGCTGACCTCTTCCGCCACTCCCTAGACGCTGGGGGGCAGTGAGGGTGGGGCTGATGGCCTCCTCATACAGCAAGAAACCAACGCGCGGAGATTTTAACCAGAGAAAAAAATATATAAACTTAAGACTGTGGATCTGTATGATCAGAATGAGCAGAATTAACTCTCCAGAATACATGAGAGAATTGGTTTGTCTCTTAACATTTACGCGGGTTTTAACTCTTATTTTTCTTTGTAACTTTGAGCGTCTTTTTGTGGTACCTAGGAACAGAAGATGGCTAAGCTTGTTCCTTTTCTATGCGCTGTCTATGCGCTGTTTTTTCAAAGTAGTTAAGTTCTTAATAACTAATTAATTATGCACTTAAAGCACTGCTGAAATACTTTGTACATATTGCAACTAACTGTTTAAGGTATATAACTTTCACAAAGTTTTCTTTAGTTAATTATTATCTTTAACTTATTCTCGTCTTCGTGCTGTCATAAGTTGTAGAGTAGGGGGTTTTAGACTCAAGTTTTCTTTCAAAAATCTGTTCGTTATAAATTAACATTTCCTTTTTTAATTGCAATGTAAAATTTGTTTTTCAGGTTTAAATTCTCTCTCAAACGAACTTGGAATTTCGTTATAGCTGAAAATCATTTCTATTTATTATGTCACTCTCACAGCTTGAGTTCTCTTTAATCTTCTTCTCTATGTTTAATAGTAACAGATGAAGAGCATGGGTCGGGCCATGAAGGTTAATGGATGCAAGCGAAATTGTTAACTAGTGCTAGGTCATGCTACTCTACGGAGGACATGACTTATATATATATTTTTTAAACTATTTTAGGTGGGAATGTTACTTGCATCTATGGCCTTGCAGAAACCCATTTCCAACTAGGTCTTTGTGGAAGTGAGAAAATGCAGAGTTTTTGCTGGTCCTTGATAAAGCCAAGGCTCAGTATTCTCGACACCTTCTACATTCAGTTGTTTTATTTTATTTTTTTATTTTCTCCTTTTACTCACACAGGTAGATACATAACCTTTTCTATGTTGTACTAGGTGTGAGTCAAAATTATATTTGTATTTTTTTGCTTAGGTATCTTTATAGAATATATATATATATATATATACACACACAAAAACATAAAATTGCAAAAATATAATGCCATGACCTCGCGCTCTCCTGCAGGGGTCAGTCACCTGAAATAAAATACATAAATAACGCAGACACTATAAGCACAATAGAACTCTATTAAATATGTGACAACCATAAATAATATAAGGTCAGCCACCGGGTGCCAATCTTCAGGGGAGGATGCACCCAACGGCTGAGCTTCTGACAGGTTTCATGCGGACGTCCTGATTTAGCAACCCCGACCGAATAAAAATAAACTGGACATCCCATCCTCCCTACCTGTCAGGAAATATACTTTAAAATCAACTTATGTAACAAATTTAAACATTCAAAATAGACCTACCTTAACCCTGACTGGTGCCCACGACCGGTAAACACAATTTACCGTGGCTATCCACCTTTAGAGTTCATCATTAGGTTAATGCGTAGGTACAGAGTACGTTCAGAATTATATAGAAGAGTGTAGTTGTCCTTCCCCACTGTAAAATATACCATGTATGCTAGGAAAGAATGGTTAAATGCTCCGGGGCAACTCGGAAGAAAACACAGTTTTTTTTATGTAGCCCTGAAAGTTAGTAAGGATGGGCTTCTGGTTTATTGATCTTACAAAATCTTAATCGTAATGAAGTAAGTAGTTATGTGTTTCTAATAGTTTACTGAAATGATAGTTACAGAAGGCCTCTGGATATTCATTATTTAAACATCTCCAATATAATCTTCTTAGTTGTTTAATAATATTATGTTTTTTATTACATATTCGCGTAATTCGCAAGATTTGTGAAATAATCAAACTACGGAAAATACTTCTTGAGAGGTTGGAGGTCCAATGACTGTATATTTTTGGCTTTAAAATTAAACAGCTCTTTTTTATCATAAATACCTAGTTCTGGTTTACCTCCCTTGAACTCTATCTATCCGCAAATCAAGAAAATTAATCTTGTTTACATCTGTATTTGTCTTAAGTAAACTCAGACCCCTGGGATAGATATCTTCAGGTCTAAAGTCTGCAATATTGGTTTTAAAATAGATCAAATCATCAACATAGCGAAAACATCTGACTTCTAAATGGTGGTATTTTTCTTCATAAGCATGTAGGGGACAAAGTTGGCCAATAAACTTGAAAAATTAGTGCCCATAGGGACACCCATAATTTGTACTAGAATATTCTTCTGATCATATATATAGTTTTTAAATATACACAGTCTACAAAGAACATCCCAATAATTTTTATCGTAATTAATAGATTCGTCATATTTGTACTAGAATATATATATATATCATCATCATCATCATTGTCAACCATTATCAATCCACTGCTGGACGAAGGTCTCCCCAAGTTTCCTCCACAACGGTCTGTCTTGTGCCAGTCTCCTCCATGTCACCCCTGCATACTTTCGAATTTCATCCACCCATCTCCCATGTGGTCTTCTTCTGGGTCTTTTCCTGTCCCTTGGAATCCAATCTAAAATTTCGGCTGTCCATCGATGATCTGTCCTTCTGGCAGTATGTCCAGCCCATTGCCATTTCAGGGATTTAACTCTGATCATGATGTCTTCCACTCTTGTCATTTTTCGGATCCACGAGTTCCTCTTCTTATCTCTCTTGGTTACACCAAGTATGCACCTCTCCATGCTTCTTTGAGTTGTCTGCAGCCTTTGTATGTCTCTTTTAGTTAAGGTCCACGTCTCTGCACCATACGTAAGCACTGGAAGGATGCATTGATCAAACACTTTTCTTTTAAGACATAATGGCATATTGCTCTTGAAAATTATGCTGTTTCTTCCAAAAGCTCTCCAGGCAAGTTTTGTTCGCCGATTAATTTCTTCATCAATGTGACCCTCACTTGATATCTGCTGTCCAAGATAAACGTACGTGTCTGTTATCTCCAGCTTTTCTCCATCAATCGATAAATCTTCATTTCTTGTAAAAGCATTGAACATCACTTTTGTCTTCTGAAAGTTCATTTTTAATCCCACTTCTTTACTCTTGTCAGCAAGTTCCTGGATCATACTCTGTAGCTCTGATGGGCTAGTTGCAAAAATGACTACGTCATCAGCAAAACGAAGGTGGGTTAGATAATCTCCATTAATCTTTATCCCCTTGTTTTCCCAGCTCAGTGACTGAAAAACACCCTCCAATGTGGCATTAAAGAGCTTCGGAGATATGGTGTCACCTTGTCTCACTCCCTTTCCAATTTTTATGTGTGTTGTATTTTCAAACAGCCGAATCTTTGCACTTGCATTTTCATAGATGTTATTAATAATATTAATGTATGCATCTTCAATACCGCAGGTTTTCAGAGCCATTGTAACTGCTGATGGTTTCACCGAATCAAAGGCTTTTTCATAATCGATAAAAGCCATGCACAATGGAAGTTCATATTCCCTCGCTCTTTCAATTAGTTCTCTCAGCACATGGATATGATCTATTGTGCTGTAGCCACTCCTGAATCCAGCTTGTTCTCTCGGTTGAGCCATGTCCAGTGTTACCTTCAAGCGGTGTGAAAGAACTTTAGTGAAGATTTTATAAACTACTGATAGGAGGCTGATAGGTCTGTAGTTTCCGAGATCCTCAATGTCACCTTTCTTATGTAGCAGGATCATTGTAGCGGTGTTCCAATCCTCAGGAATCTTTCCTTCATTAAGGCATCGAGTGAAAATTTGGGCGAGTACTGTTTCGATTTCTCCACTTGCTTCTTGTATGATGTCTACAGTAATTCCATCTTCTCCTGGAGCTTGTCCCAGCTTCATGTTCTTGATTGCATGTGCAACTTCTGCTGGAAGGACTGGAGGAACTCTGGTACTGGTATCTTTCATGATGTCTGGAGTGCATGTATCATCCCTTTCATATAATTTGGAGTAGAAATCTTTCACTCTTGTCAAAATTTCGCCTCTATTTCTTGTTACAGAACCATCTTCTTTTCTCAGTGCCATAATCTGTTTTCTTCCCTTACTGAGATGTCCCTTTGCTATCTTTGGACTTTGGTTGTTTTCAATTGCTTTCCTCACTAGTTCACAGTTGAATTTTCTTACGTCTTCAGTGATACTTTTTCGTACTGTCTTGCATAGCTCTATATATTCCACTTTGAAAGTCACATCTTCTTTAGTTGTCCTCATCTCTCTTCTTTTTTGCATCAACATTTTCGTTTTTCCTGATAATTTATTTACATGCAACTTGTTCTTAGACCCAGCTAATTTTGTTGCTGTTTCCATAAGAGCTTTGGTTACTTTCCTGTTAACTTCAGAGATGTCCACTTCTTCCGATGTTAGGCCTTCTAAAGCAGAGAACCTGTTCTTCAGTTCCAACTTGAAGGTATTATGGTGTTTTTTAAGGTTGGTTATGTCAATAGATTTTGTTTGTCTTATGAGCTTGCCACGTTCAAGTTTAGTGTTGAGGTGCATCTTACATCTCACCAATCTATGGTCACTACCTGTGCTGAACTTGTTTAGCACACTGCAGTCTTCTATGACGAATTTTTTGTTACACATAATAAAATCAATTTCACTTGTTGTCCCATTTGGATGTCTCCATGTCCATTTCCTGTGTGGCTTTTTCTTGAAGAAGGAGTTCAAGATGAAAAAACCTTCTGCCTCTGCAAACTCAACGAGAGTATTTCCACGCTGGTTTCTGTTGCCGTGACCGAATTTACCTACTGAAGTTTCATTCTGTTGCCGTTGCCCTATTTTTGCATTGAAATCTCCCATAATTATTTTCAAGTGCTGCTTACCTTTATTATTTAGATGACAAATTTCCTCATAAAATTCTTCAATTTCTTTTTCAGGATGACTTGTGGTGGGTGCATAAATTTGAATAATCTGAGCCTGGTATCTTCTCGAAAGTTGGATAACGAGTCGTGCAGCTCTGTCAGAGGAACTTTCAACTTCTACCACTTTATCCTTCAGTTTCTTGTTTATTATAAATCCAACACCACTAGTTCTGCCAGTATCTGTCCCACGATAGTAGAAGAGATGTCCACTTTTCAGTTCGATGAGATCTTCTCCTTTTCTCGTTACCTCACTTAGCCCCACGATGTCCCACTTGATCCTTTGTAGTTCCTCTTCCAATTCAAGAAGTCTTGAATCAGAAGATAGGGAGCGTCCATTGTACGTTGCCAAGGTCAGCATCAGATGGCAGCCTAGTCCGGTCCTCCGGGGATTCTTAGCACCCTCTGCCTTCATGTCGCACTGGCCGCTGCCTTGGCCAGGTACCCTCCCCCCCTCCAATATATATATATATATATATATATCATCATCATCATTGTCAACCATTATCAATCCACTGCTGCACGAAGGTCTCCCCAAGTTTCCTCCACAACGGTCTGTCTTGTGCCAGTCTCCTCCATGTCACCCCTGCATACTTTCGAATTTCATCCACCCATCTCCCATGTGGTCTTCTTCTGGGTCTTTTCCTGTCCCTTGGAATCCAATCTAAAATTTCGGCTGTCCATCGATGATCTGTCCTTCTGGCAGTATGTCCAGCCCATTGCCATTTCAGGGATTTAACTCTGATCATGATGTCTTCCACTCTTGTCATTTTTCGGACCCACGAGTTCCTCTTCTTATCTCTCCTGGTTACACCAAGCATATATATATATATATATATATATATACATGTATATATTCTAGTACAAATATGACGAATCTATTAATTACGATAAAAATTATTGGGATGTTCTTTGTAGACTGTGTATATTTAAAAACTATATATATGATCAGAAGAATATTCTAGTACAAATTATAGGTGTCCCTATGGGCACTAATTTTTCAAGTTTATTGGCCAACTTTGTGCCCTACATGCTTATGAAGAAAAGTACCACCATTTAGAAGTCAGATGTTTTCGCTATGTTGATGATTTGATCTATTTTAAAACCAATATTGCAGACTTTAGACCTGAAGATATCTATCCCAGGGGTCTGAGTTTACTTAAGACAAATACAGATGTAAACAAGATTAATTTTCTTGATTTGCGGATAGATAGAGTTCAAGGGAGGTAAACCAGAACTAGGTATTTATGATAAAAAAGAGCTGTTTAATTTTAAAGCAAAAATATACAGTCATTGGACCTCCAACCTCTCAAGAAGTATTTTCCGTAGTTTGATTATTTCACAAATCTTGCGAATTACGCGAATATGTAATAAAAAACATATTATTAAACAAATAAGAAGATTATATTGGAGATGTTTAAATAATGAATATCCAGAGGCCTTCTGTAACTATCATTTCAGTAAACTATTAGAAACACATAACTACTTACTTCATTACGATTAAGATTTTGTAAGATCAATAAACCAGAAGCCCATCCTTACTAACTTTCAGGGCTACATAAAAAAAACTGTGTTTTCTTCCGAGTTGCCCCGGAGCATTTAACCATTCTTTCCTAGCATACATGGTATATTTTACAGTGGGGAAGGACAACTACACTCTTCTATATAATTCTGAACGTACTCTGTACCTACGCATTAACCTAATGATGAACTCTAAAGGTGGATAGCCACGGTAAATTGTGTTTACCGGTCGTGGGCACCAGTCAGGGTTAAGGTAGGTCTATTTTGAATGTTTAAATTTGTTACATAAGTTGATTTTAAAGTATATTTCCTGACAGGTAGGGAGGATGGGATGTCCAGTTTATTTTTATTCGGTCGGGGTTGCTAAATCAGGACGTCCGCATGAAACCTGTCAGAAGCTCAGCCGTTGGGTGCATCCTCCCCTGAAGATTGGCACCCGGTGGCTGACCTTATATTATTTATGGTTGTCACATATTTAATAGAGTTCTATTGTGCTTGTAGTGTCTGCGTTATTTATAAATATATGTATATATATATATATATTAATGGACGCTCCCTATCTTCTGATTCAAGGCTTCTTGAATTGGAAGAGGAACTACAAAGGATCAAGTTTGACATCGTCGGGCTAAGTGAGGTAAGGAGAAAAGGAGAAGATCTCATCGAACTGAAAAGTGGACATCTCTTCTACTATGGTGGGACAGATACTGGCAGAACTAGTGGTGTTGGATTTATAATAAACAAGAAACTGAATTATAAAGTTGTAGAAGTTGAAAGTTCCTCTGACAGAGCTGCACGACTCATTATCGAACTCTCTAGAAGATACCAGGCTCAGATTATTCAAACTTATGCACATACCACAAGTCATCCTGAAGAAGAAATCGAAGAATTTTATGAGGAAATTTGTCATCTAAATAATAAAGGTAAGCAGCACTTGAAAATAATTATGGGAGATTTCAATGCAAAAATAGGGCAACGGCAACAGAATGAAACTTCAGTAGGTAAATTCGGTCACGGCAACAGAAACCAGCGTGGAAATACTCTCGTTGAGTTTGCAGAGGCAGAAGGGTTTTTCATCTTGAACTCCTTCTTCAAGAAAAAGCCACACAGGAAATGGACATGGAGACATCCAAATGGGACGACAAGTGAAATTGATTTTATTATGTGTAACAAAAAATTTGTCATAGAAGACTGCAGTGTGCTAAACAAGTTCAACACAGGTAGTGACCATAGATTGGTGAGATGTAAGATGCACCGCAACAC
Organism: Macrothele yani; assembly: GCA_039090855.1. Lineage (NCBI taxonomy): Eukaryota > Metazoa > Arthropoda > Arachnida > Araneae > Macrothelidae > Macrothele > Macrothele yani. Next base: position 45,587,144 of record CM077006.1, read on the forward strand.
TAAACTTGAACGTGGCAAGCTCATAAGACAAACAAAATCTATTGACATAACCAACCTTAAAAAACACCATAATACCTTCAAGTTGGAACTGAAGAACAGGTTCTCTGCTTTAGAAGGCCTAACATCGGAAGAAGTGGACATCTCTGAAGTTAACAGAAAAGTAACCAAAGCTCTTATGGAAACAGCAACAAAATTAGCTGGGTCTAAGAACAAGTTGCATGTAAATAAATTATCAGGAAAAACGAAAATGTTGATGCAAAAAAGAAGAGAGATGAGGACAACTAAAGAAGATGTGACTTCCAAAGTGGAATATATAGAGCTATGCAAGACAGTACGAAAAAGTATCACTGAAGACGTAAGAAAATTCAACTGTGAACTAGTGAGGAAAGCAATTGAAAACAACCAAAGTCCAAAGATAGCAAAGGGACATCTCAGTAAGGGAAGAAAACAGATTATGGCACTGAGAAAAGAAGATGGTTCTGTAACAAGAAATAGAGGCGAAATTTTGACAAGAGTGAAAGATTTCTACTCCAAATTATATGAAAGGGGATGATACATGCACTCCAGACATCATGAAAGATACCAGTACCAGAGTTCCTCCAGTCCTTCCAGCAGAAGTTGCACATGCAATCAAGAACATGAAGCTGGGACAAGCTCCAGGAGAAGATGGAATTACTGTAGACATCATACAAGAAGCAAGTGGAGAAATCGAAACAGTACTCGCCCAAATTTTCACTCGATGCCTTAATGAAGGAAAGATTCCTGAGGATTGGAACACCGCTACAATGATCCTGCTACATAAGAAAGGTGACATTGAGGATCTCGGAAACTACAGACCTATCAGCCTCCTATCAGTAGTTTATAAAATCTTCACTAAAGTTCTTTCACACCGCTTGAAGGTAACACTGGACATGGCTCAACCGAGAGAACAAGCTGGATTCAGGAGTGGCTACAGCACAATAGATCATATCCATGTGCTGAGAGAACTAATTGAAAGAGCGAGAGAATATGAACTTCCATTGTGCATGGCTTTTATCGATTATGAAAAAGCCTTTGATTCGGTGAAACCATCAGCAGTTACAATGGCTCTGAAAACCTGCGGTATTGAAGATGCATACATTAATATTATTAATAACATCTATGAAAATGCAAGTGCAAAGATTCGGCTGTTTGAAAATACAACACACATAAAAATTGGAAAGGAGTGAGACAAGGTGACACCATATCTCCGAAGCTCTTTAATGCCACATTGGAGGGTGTTTTTCAGTCACTGAGCTGGGAAAACAAGGGGATAAAGATTAATGGAGATTATCTAACCCACCTTCGTTTTGCTGATGACGTAGTCATTTTTGCAACTACCCCATCAGAGCTGCAGAGTATGATCCAGGAACTTGCTGACAAGAGTAAAGAAGTGGGATTAAAAATGAACTTTCAGAAGACAAAAGTGATGTTCAATGCTTTTACAAGAAATGAAGATTTATCGATTGATGGAGAAAAGCTGGAGGTAACAGACACGTACGTTTATCTTGGACAGCAGATATCAAGTGAGGGTCACATTGATGAAGAAATTAGTCGGCGTATAAAACTTGCCTGGAGAGCTTTTGGAAGAAACAGCATAATTTTCAAGAGCAATATGCCATTATGTCTTAAAAGAAAAGTGTTTGATCAATGCATCCTTCCAGTGCTTACGTATGGTGCAGAGACGTGGACCTTAACTAAAAGAGACATACAAAGGCTGCAGACAACTCAAAGCAGCATGGAGAGGTGCATACTTGGTGTAACCAAGAGAGATAAGAAGAGGAACTCGTGGATCCGAAAAATGACAAGAGTGGAAGACATCATGATCAGAGTTAAATCCCTGAAATGGCAATGGGCTGGACATACTGCCAGAAGGACAGATCATCGATGGACAGCCGAAATTTTAGATTGGATTCCAAGGGACAGGAAAAGACCCAGAAGAAGACCACATGGGAGATGGGTGGATGAAATTCGAAAGTATGCAGGGGTGACATGGAGGAGACTGGCACAAGACAGACCGTAGTGGAGGAAACTTGGGGAGACCTTCGTCCAGCAGTGGATTGATAATGGTTGACAATGATGATGATATTATATATATATATATATTATATTATGTTTAGGCAAAAAATAATTAAAACAGACCAACCTCCCCCCCCCAAAAAAAAAAAAACAAACAACAACCCACTAACACTTAAACGAAACACACAATACATAAAAAGGAACAAACAATTCCCACATACTTGAAATAAGCCCTGAACCGAAAAACACACAAAAACACACAAAAACACAAAAGTACTGAACCCATTACACTACTAACGTACCGAATGGAACCCAAAATACAAACAAGAAACAAATACAGAACTGCACCACAGCCGCCTCAGTTTAAAAGGTGAAACACAAAACAAACAAAGAACCAAGACGACACTAAAAGACGTTCCTTTAACTTTCAGGTACATTTCTTTGCTAACTGGTTTTCAAATGTCTCCATTTTAGTTCACAGAAACCTAATTTTTTTTTTGCCGCCCCGGTGGCGCAGTGGTCTAAGGCGCTGGTCTCTGATCATTCGCCCGTAAGGGGGTCCGGGTTCGAATCCCGGTGAGGCATGGATATTGTGTTTGTCTTACGGCACTGGCTCTCTCCCTTCACTGGAACCAGTGACCCTAAATTAGGGACGGGCGACTGCTTATAGCCCATTGAGTTGCTCACGGTGGTCGTTAAACCTCCAATCAAGAAAAAAAAACCTAATTTTTTCTCAATTTTTCCAGTTTTTTACGTATTTGTACTACCTCTGATAATTTGATTTATAACTGTAAATTGATTTTGAACAATTAATTTCTAATCAATTTTCTTTACCTTTTATCAAAAAATATTTTTTACAATTACTCAAAAATCACAAACTTCATTCTGCTGACACATTTAATTACAGTACTCTTATTAACAATTGGTCTGACAATATTAAATACACTGCCGGACAACTGCTAAGGACGGATGACAATAGCAACGATAGCAACCATAAAATGGAAGGCAGGAAAATGTGGAAATTAGCATAAGTGCGGGATACAGTAAGACGTGTTGTGCGTATGCAAATTTTGGATTGCCGAACTTGTTCGTGACGTCATAGCGCCGATAAGAGATATAAAGGATTTGACGCGTATTGACCGTTGTTGTTCAAACGCAAAGTTGAAAGGGAAAGAATCAATTGACGAGCTTGCAATTTTCAGTATGTCTTCCCGACATCACCTAGATGATTTTACGCATGGCCGTATTATTGGCAAGATTGAAGAAGGGCGAAAAATAACAGATGTTGCCAGGGAGTTCGACGTCAGCCACAGTGTTGTTTCAAGGCTTTGGAAATCATTTCAAACAAATGGAGAGTGTAGCAAACGTCACGGGGAAGGTCGTGTTCGCAGTACGACACCTGCAGAAGATCGGTACATAGTGCCATCAACAAAAAGACACCGGCCCAGCACAGCTAGTGAGGTAGCAAATCAGTTTATGGCTTCTACTGGCAAGCGGATCTCCCGAAAAACTGTCGCCAGACGTTTGCATGAAGGAGAACTATACGCCCGCCGTCCTGTTGTGTGCATCCCATTGTCCAGACGTCACCGTACCGCCCGTTTGCAATGGTGCCATCAACATCGCAATTGGACTGATAACGACTTGTCTGCTGTCCTTTTCTCAGATGAGAGTAGATACAGTCTATCGTCTGATTGTCGACGACATCTGATCTGGAGTGATAGTGGTCCTGCACATTGTCCAGCAAACATACAGGAAAGGGACCGAAATCCGACATGTAGTGTCATGGTATGGGCTGGCATCATGATCAATGGCCGTACGTCCCTCTATGTGCTTCCAACTGGGACTATGACTTGTCAACGATACATTAATGATGTTCTGCTACCTCATGTTCGCATGTTCCGTGGTGCTGTCGGTGATAGATTTATTTTCATGGACGACAACGCAACATGTCATCGAACAGTCGCTGTCCAGGAGTGTCTTGAGAGCGAAGATATTCAACGCCTCGTATGGCCAGCACGTTCTCCAGATCTGAATGCCATTGAAAATGTGTGGGATGCTTTGGGGAGGAGTCTTGCTGGTCGCCAATGCCCTCCAATAAACAAGGACACCCTCATCCGTGCACTGACAGAGGAATGGGATAAATTACCCCAACAGCTGCTTGATAATGTTGTGCAAAGCATGACACGACGTGTGAAATCTTGCATCGCTCTCCATGGTGGCCATATCCCGTATTGACATCTTACGCCGGAACGCCTGCGGACGGTAATTGCATTTTTTTCACGTTTACGTATTCTGCACAAAATGGCCTGTTTGTCCCTTGAACACGTTCCAAAGCCTTGTGGATTTCAGAGCACAATAAATTGTCTTTCTTGTAATGTCCTGGCATTCTGACATTATTTTATTTCACTTGGCATCCAACCACACTTACTTTTTTATGCGCTATATAGCAGTTTATGATCCGTCCTTAGCAATTGTCCATCAGTGTAGTTAAAAACTGTGTACCACTCGGTAGACCACTTGTGGCCACATAACCCTTTGCTTTCTTCACACTAGCTTACACCTAGCCTATAAAAAGTAAACCATATTTCTCCATTTGGCGAACAGGTTTTGTTTAAACCCTATACCATTACTTCCTTATCAGCTTAACCTTTGCCCTTGTGCAGCTTTGGCATTCTTGATTCGTTATCAGTGGTTTTTGGTGTTAGGTAACGATCTTTGTGGTTTCACGTAACTTTTTGTGTTCGTTCTTGCTTCGGTTATTTTCGTTTCCGGCCTTTTTTGTCCAGGTAGGACTAATCATGATTGTACTTATTTTGTTGTTGTAGTTGTTGTTGTTGTAGTTGTTGTTGTTGTTGTTGTCGTAATTTCTGTTTTTTTGGTCTTGTGATTTTGGGAGCACGACCAAGGGGACATTTGGATTTTGTCCGTCCCTTTCTTGGTTTCAGAAAAGCCACTTACAAAAAATGGGTGCTTCTCTGATGACGATCGTTTTAATTTGATTTTAGTGTCGTCTTGGTTCTTTGTTTGTTTTGTGTTTCACCTTTTAAACTGAGGCGGCTGTGGTGCTGTTCTGTATTTGTTTGTTTGTATTTTGGGTTCCATTCGGTACGTTAGTAGTGTAATGGGTTCAGTACTTTTGTGTTTTTGGGTTCAAGGCTTATTTCAAGTATGTGGGAATTGTTTGTTCCTTTGGTGGTATGTACGTATTATGTGTTTCGTTTGGGTGTTCGTGGGGTGTTTTTTTTTTTTTTTTTTGTCTGTTTTAATTATTATTTGCCTATATAGCCTTTCCGCCCGGATTGCTGCTTTGCGCATCAGGGGTTTGGGGCTTTTTTATGATTTGTATTGAAGTGTTTTAGCTTTCTTATTAGTGTTCTTATATATACTGAGTGGCCACTTTATAATGACCACCTGACAGTTTTAAGCAAATGAGTTATGGCTGCAGGCTGTTGCCTCCAGAAGGCAAGGCTAGTATAAAAAGGGAAAGCTTAGTGCTTGCGACAGTAGTAGAAGTGATATTTGGGTGACGAGATGGGTAAAAAATGCGATTTCACGGACTTTCAACGTGGGATGATTGTAGAAGCTTGGAGCCATGGAGCGAGTATCACCGAAACCGCCACATTCGTGAAATGTTCCAGAGCAGCTGTTGTTAAAGTGTTTAAAGACTGGACTGTCAGCCAAAAAACTGGGTCTCTACGTGCAAGATGTGGTCGTCATCGACTAGTGACTGCTCTGGCGGAACGGAGAGTGTCCAGACTGGTAACAGACAACAGAAGGGCAACAGTGCAGCAAATTACAGACCATCTTAATCAAGGATCCCGTCAAATGATCTTTGCACGCATTGTTCGCCGTACACTGCATCGGATGGGATATGGCAGCCGAAGGCCTGTTCGAACACTTTTGCCGTCTGTAGTTAACAAGAGAAAACGTCTCTAGTTGGCACAGGAGCCCAAGGATTGGACAGTCGATAATTGGAAACAAATTATGTAGTCCGATGAATCACGTTTTCAGTTGCACCATGCCGATGGCCGAGTGAGAATTTGGCGGAAACAGCACGAAAGCATGGAGCCCAAATGCATTGCTACAACCCTTCAAGCTGGTGGAGGCAACGTTATGGTTTGGGGAATATTTCCCTGGCATGCTTTGGGCCCTTTAATTCGTGTTGATCAACGTCTGACTGGCACATTATATCTAAACATCGTTGCGGACCAGGTGCATCCTGTCATGTGTATGGTTTATGGCGATGGCTACTTTCAAGAAGATAACGCGTCCTGCCAGAGTGCTCGTATTGTACAGGATTGGTTTCAAGAACATGCCGGTGAGTTTACTTTGCTTAGGTGGCCCCCACAATCTCCAGATCTCAACCCCATTGAGAATTTGTGGGATGAAGTTGAACGAGCCATCAGACAGCTGGATCCACAACCCTGCAATCTCACACTCCTGGGAAGTGCAATTCATCAAGCATGGTCTCAGATTCCACAAACCACTTAACATCTCGTGGAGTCCATGCCACGAAGAATCGACGCTGTATTAAAGGCAAAAGGTGGCCCAACGAAGTACCGAGGGGTGGTCATAACAAAGTGGCCACTCAGTGTATATATATATATATATATATATATATATATATATATATATATATAACTTACAAAGCAGAAACAACAACAACGAAAAAAAATAAAAACTCCATATCTACAGAGTGATCGAAAAGTTTCCGAACCCCAATTTGAACAATTTTTATTCGAATTATACAGGTACATAAAGTTTCCTTACAGCTGTGGTACATCTTCCATCGACTTTTGAGCAACCTAAAGAAGGTGCTGGAAATGACCGTGTTGCTGGAGGCAAATATCCACGCGGCAGCACATTTTTTCGTAACGCGTTTCAGCATTGATGGCGTGATTTCCGCTATAGCCTGAAAAATGTTTGTTTTCAAGGACTGCAGGTCATGCGGTTTGTTTGCATAAACACGGTCTTTTAAATATCCCCACAGGAAAAAAAAAACATTATTCCAAAAAGAAAACATTGTTCAATAAGCCCTTGTTGTATCGAGTAAATTTACTAAACCAACGGCAATACAGCAGGCGCTTATGCGTATCAGGTGCCCCCAGTTCTTGGACAACTTTTACTTTGTATGCCTGAAGCTGCAATCTGTTAGTCGCTTTCTGTATTAAGTCATACACTTGCTGAGATAAGCGACGAAGCGATTTTGTAGGTGACTGTTGCAAACGTTTTTCAACATCGTTTATCACTTCCAGCGTTAATACACTTGGACGGCCATTCCTAGGCATATCAACACTTCCAGTTTTCCGAAATCGTAAGAGTAAACTGTGTATCGTTGATTTACTTAACACAGTATGCTGTGGAAATTTTTTCCTGAACTCTTCTATACACTGTTTGTAAGACCGTTTCCAATAAGCTTCAAGTAAATAAATTCTCAAATTCTGCGTTTCCAATAAGCTTCAAGTAAATAAATTCTCAAATTCTGCGCTTCCAATAAGCTTCAAGTAAATAAATTCTCAAATTCTGCGTTTCCAATAAGCTTCAAGTAAACAAACATATATATATATATATCAATCCACTGCTGGACGAAGGTCTCTCCAAGCCTCTTCCACAACGGTCTGTCTTGTGCCAGTCTCCTCCATGTTACTCCCGCATACTTTCGAATTTCATCCACCCACCTCCCATGTGGTTTTCTTCTGGGCCTTTTCCTGTCCCTTGGAATCCAATCTAAAATTTCGGCTGTCCATCGATGGTCTGTCCTTCTGGCAGTATGTCCAGCCCATTGCAATTTCAGGGATTTAAGTCTGATCACGATGTCTTCCACTCTTGTCATTTTTTGGATCCACAAGTTCCTCTTCTTATCTCTCCTGGTTACACCAAGCATGCACCTCTCCAAGCTTCTTTGAGTTCTCTGCAGTCTTTGTATGCCTCTTTTAGTTAAGGTCCACGTCTCTGGACCATACGTAAGCACTGGAAGGATGCATTGATCAAACACTTTTCTTTTAAAATATAATGACATATTGCTGTTGAAATTTATGTTGTTTCTTCCAAAAGCTCTCCAGGCAAGTTTTATACGCCGATTAATTTCTTCATCAATGTGACCCTCGCTTTATATCTGCTGTCCAAGATAAACGTACGTATCTGTTATCTCCAACTTTTCTCCATCAATCGATAAATCTTCATTTCTTGTAAAAGCATTGTACATCACTTTTGTCTTCTGAAAGTTCATTTTTAATCCCATTTCTTTACTCTTGTCAGCAAGTTCCTGGATCATACTCTGCAGTCCTGAAGAGGTAGTTGCAAAAATGACTACGTCATCAGAAAAACAAAGGTGAGTTAGACAATATCCATTAATCTTTATCCCTTTGTTTTCCCAGTTTAGTGATTGAAAGACATTTTCCAATGTGGCATTAAAGAGCTTCGGAGATATGGTGTCACCTTGTCTCACTCCCTTTCCAATTTTTATGTGTGCTGTATTTTCGAACAGCCGAATCTTTGCACTTGCATTTTCATAAATGATATTAATGTATGTATCTTCAATACCGCAGGATTTCAAAGCCATTGTAACTGCTGATGGTTTCACCGAATCAAAGGCCTTTTCATAATCGACAAAAGCCATGCACAACGGAAGTTCATATTCCCTCGCTCTTTCAATTAGTTCTCTCAATACGTGGATATGATCTATTGTGCTGTAGCCAATCCTGAATCCAGCTTGTTCTCTCGGTTGAACCATGTCCAGTGTTACCTTCAAGCGGTGTGAAAGAACTTTAGTGAAGATTTTGTAAACCACTAATAGGTCTGTAGTTCCTAAGATCCTCAATGTCACCTTTTTTATGTAGCAGGATCATTGTAGCGTTGTTCCAATCCTCAGAAATCTTCCCTTCATTAAGGCATCGAGTGAAAACTTGGACGAGTACTGTTTCAATTTTTCTATTTGCTTCTTGTATAATGTCTACAGTAATTCCATCTTCTCCTGGAGCTTTTCCCCGCTTCATGTTCTTGATTGCATGTGCAACTTCTGATGGGAGGACTGGGATAACTCTGGTGCTGGTACCTTCATGATGTCTGGAGTACATGTATCATCCTTTTCATATAATTTGAAGTAGAAAGCTTTCACTCTTGTCAAAATTTCGCCTCTATTTCTTGTTACAGAACCATCTTCTTTTCCCAGTGCCATAATCTGTTTTCTTCCCTTACTGAGATGTCTCTTTGCTATCTTTAGGCTTTGGTCGTTTTCAATTGCTTTCCTCACTAGTTCACAGTTAAATTTCCTTACGTTTTCAGTGATACTTTTTCGTACTGTCTTGCATAGCTCTATATATTCCACTTTGGAAGTCACATCTTCTTTAGTTGTCCTCACCTCTCTTCTTTTTTGCATCAACATTTTGGTTTTTCCTGATAATTTGTTCACATGTAACTTGTTCTTAGACACAGCTAATTTTGTTTCTGTTTCCATAAGAGCTTTGGTTACTTTTCTGTTAACTTCAGAAATATCCACTTCTTCCGATGTTAGGCCTTCTAAAGCAGAGAATCTGTTCTTCAGTTCCAATTTGAAGACATTATGGTGTTTTTTAAGGTTGGTTATGTCAATACATTTTGTTTGTCTTATGAGCTTGCCACGTTCGAGTTTAGTGTTGAGGTGCATCTTACATCTCACCAATCTATGGTCACTACCTGTGTTGAACTTGTTTAGAACACTACAGTCTTCGATGACGAATTTTTTGTTACACATAATAAAATCAATTTATTTCACTTGTCGTCCCATTCGGATGTCTCCATGTCCATTTCCTGTGTGGCTTTTTCTTGAAAAAGGAATTCATGATGAAAAACCCTTCTGCCTCTGCAAACTCAACGAGAGTATTTCCACGCTGGTTTCTATTGCCGTGACCGAATTTGCCTACTGAAGTTTCATTCTGTTGCTGTTGCGCTATTTTTGCATTGAAATCTCCCATAATTATCTTCAAGTGCTGCTTACCTTTATTATTTAGATGACGAATTTCCTCATAAAATTCTTCAATTTCTTCTTCAGGATGACTTGTGGTGAGTGCATAAGTTTGAATAATCTGAGCCTGGTATCTTCTAGAGAGTTCGATAATGAGTCGTGCAGCTCTGTCAGAGGATCTTTCAACTTCTAGAACTTTATCCTTCAGTTTCTTGTTTATTATAAATCCAACACCATTAGTTCTGCCGGTATCTGTCCCACGATAGTAGAAGAGATGTCCACTTTTCAGTTCAACGATATCTTCTTCTTTTCTCCTTACCTCATTTAGCCCGACGATGTCCCACTTGATCCTTTGTGGTTTCTCTTCCAATTCGAGAAGCCTTGAATCAGAAGATAGGGAGCGTTCATTGTAAGTAGCCAAGGTCAGCATCAAATGGCAGCCTAGTCCGGTGATTCTTAGCACCCTCTTTCTTCATATCCACTAGCCGCTGCCTTGGCCAGGTACATTCCAGCTGCCGGAGACTGAGGGCCAAGATTTAAATTGTGGAGTCAATTTGGAGGGGTTTGGCCATAACTCACCACGCTGGCCAAGCGGGTTTGTGAATGTGGGATAGCATTTCCTCTAATCCCGATGGTATAGCTATACCGCTATTGGCGATCGTCAGAGCCCCTTTAGTGGGAACAGGATGCACCACGAGAAGGCGGGGTTGACATTTGTTAAGGAGAGGCTGTGATGCTGCGCATCACCCGACCTTACATCCCCATATATCAGGTGATGCGCAACATATCGCCTCTCCTTGACAAATGTCAACCCCGCCTTCTCATGGTGCATCCTGTTCCACTAAAGGGGCTCTGACGACCGTCAGTAGCGGTATAACTGTACCATCGGGACTAGAGGAAATGCTATCCCACACTCACCAACCCGCTTGGCGAGTTATGACCAAAACCCCTAAAAGATGCTTACACAATTTCAAACTAGGACCTCAGTCTCCGGCAGCTGGAATGTTCCTGGCCAAGGGAGCGGCCAGTGCGACATGAAGGCAGAGGGTGCTAGGGTTTAAATATGCATTTATTAAACTATAAGAGTAGAGAATGAGAATGTGAGTCTTGAAATGATTATGTACAAGTGAGCACCAGAACAAGTAGGCAATGAAATAAAACTATATACACTTCCTGAGGGTAAGATAGAGCGGGAAATTAAACAGGTTAATTAACGATGTAATTGTCAACAAAAGGATAGAGTATTCATAATAGTTCAAACTGTAAAGGAAACTCTCAGGCCATCAATCTAGAACCAGCTGAGGTATGGTCTCCAGAGTTTGTAGAAGTTGGGAAGAGTTTCTGTATTGACAGCGTGTTCATGCGCTAACTGTAGACGGAACTTTAGTCGAGCTGTGAAGTGATGGACAAGCTTCTCGCTTGCCTCTGTAAGAGTAGGTACAGTGGAGTTTTCCTGATGCGTCAGTTCATTGGAGTAAATTACTACTTTTGCAAGCGTGAAAATATAAGCACACTGATGGGAGAGGAGAAGCAGGAAGAATATCTTGAAGTAGGGTAAAATATGAGACAGCACTCAGATTTTGTGGGCAAAGATGGTGTGCAGTACGGAACATGAGATTTAACACAGGTAGCAAGACTGGACAAAACCAATAGACATGTTCAATGTTTGTCGGGACATCACAATAGGCACATTGTGGAGAGACAACAAGAGTAATTCGGTGTAATAATTGAGGAACGGGGAGGTGGCGATGCAGAAGCAGCCAATGAACATTCTTCTCATGAGGTGCAACAAGGAGAGGATGTGCCGCAGACCAAACAGCTGTCAAGGAGGCAGACGGAACAGTAGGGATAGGCATTGGTTGCTGAGGTGCACATGTGCGAAGAATTTCACTCAAAATCTTCTGTGAGCATGCCTCAAGCGTAAAATATTTGATACGGAGTTGCACAAAAAATGGGAAGAGTCGCGGTACTGCTGCAACCTGTAGAATTCCTTCAGGAGAGGCCAAAGATGGGTATAAACGGATGATCGACGATTTTATCGACGTGTAGAGTGTCCGGGAGGAGACGGAATCATGAAGATGAGTAGATAGACGAGAGAAGTCTTTCCATGTAAGGTTGAGGTTCACAAGGTCTCGTACAGTAATAATGCCTGCACGCATCCATTCTGGAGAGGCAAAGAATGGTCAGTCAGAGGAGTAGAAGAGTGGTTCATTTAGAATTTCCGTAGTGGAGGAGGGGTGGAGCTCTCTGTAATGGGAGAGACCTCAGAATTTCTATGGCCTCCCAGTAAACGACCGAGAGGCTTTGTCGCAAGGCTGGGAAACCATCCATTCGAAGAAAGACGGCGAACGTTAATGAATGATTTTTCAATGAGGCAAGAACATTACGTACTGTGCATGTATCTGGGTTGAAGCTATTGAGCACATGAAAGAAGAAGTGAAGCCGTGCGGCACGGTAAACGAGATTTACTGCAGGAAGACCAATTCCTCTCTTTGAAGGTGAGAGGCAGAATCACCGGAGGACCGGACTAGGCTGCCATTTGATGCTGATCTTGGCTACTTACAACGGACACTCTCTTTCTTCTGATTCAAGGCTTCTTGAATTGGAAGAGGAACTACAAAGGTACAAGTGGACATCGTCGGGCTAAGTGAGGTAAGGAGAAAAGGAGAAGATCCCATTGAACTGAAAAGTGGACATCTCTTCTACTATCGTGGGACAGATACTGGCAGAACTAGTGGTGTTGGATTTATAATAAACAAGAAACTGAAGGATAAAGTTCTAGAAGTTGAAAGTTCCTCTGACAGAGCTGCACGACTCATTATCCAACTCTCGAGAAGATTCCAGGCCCACATTATTCAAGCTTATGCAACCACCACACGTCCCATTTAAGAAGAAATTGAAGAATTTTACTAGGAAATTTGGAATCTAAATAACAAAGGCAAACATCACTTGAAGATCATTATGGGTGATTTCAATGCAAAAATAGCGCAACAGAATGAAACTTCGGTTGGTAAATTCGGTTACGGGAACAGAAATCAACGTGCAAATACTCTCGTAGAATTTGCAGAAGCAGAAAGGTTTTTCATCATGAATTCCTTTTTCAAGAAAAGCCACACAGGAAAAGGAGACATCCGATTGGGACGACAAGTGGAATTGATTTTATTATGTGTAACAGAAAATTCGTCATCGAAGACTGTAGTGTGCTAAACAAGTTCAACACAGGTAGTGACCCCAGATTGGGGAGATGTAAGATGCACCTCAACACTAAACTCGAACGTGGCAAGCTCATAAGACAAACAAAATGTACTGACATAACCAACCTTAAAAAACACCGTAATACCTTCAAGTTGGAACCGAGGAACAGATTCTCTGCTTTAGAAGGCCTAACATCGGAAGAAGTGGATATTTCTGAAGTTAACAGAGAACTCGCCAAGGCTCTTATGGAAACAGCATCAAAAATAGGTGGTACTAAGAACAAAATTTCAGGAAAAACAAAAATGTTGATGCAAAAGAGAAGGGAGATGAGGACAAATAAAGGCGCAACTACCAACGTGGAACATATAGAGCTATGCAAGACAGTGCGAAAACGTATCATTGAAGACATAAGGAAATTCAATTGGTGAACTAGTGAGGAAAACAACTGAAAACAACCAGAGCCTGAAGATAGCAAAAGGACATCTCAGTAAGGGAAGAAAACAGATTATGGCTCTGAAAAAAGAAGATGGTACTGTAACAAGAAATAGAATCAAAATTTTGGCAAGGGTGAAATATTTCTATTCAAAACTATATGAAAGGGATGATACATCTATTCCAGAAGTTATGACAGGTATCAGTGCCAAAGTCCCTCCAATCCTCCCTGCAGAAGTTATATATGTAATTAAGAACATGAAACGGGGAAGAGCTCCAGGAGAAGATGGAATTACCGTGGACACTGTACAAGAAGCAAGTGGAGAAATTGAAACTACACTCGCCCAAGTTTTTACCAGATGTCTGAATGAAGGGAAGATTCCTGAAGATTGGAACAATGCTACAATGATCCTGCTACATAAAAAAAGGGGACGTTGAGGATCTCGGGAACTACAGGCCCATCAGCCTCCTTTCGGTGGTTTATAAAATCTTCACTAAGGTTCTTTCACATCGCTTGAAGGTAACACTAGACATAGCCCAACCAAGGAAACAAGCTGGATTCAGGAGTGGCTACAACACTATAAATCATATCCATGTACTGAGATAAATAATTGAAAGAACAAGAGAATATGAACTCCCATTATGCATGGCTTTTATTGACTATGAAAAAGCCTTCGATTCTGTGAAACCATCAGCAGTAACAATGGCTTTGAAATCCTGCAGTATTGAAGATACATACATTAGCATTATTAATAACATTTTTGAAAATGCAAGTGCAAAGGTTCGGATATTTGAGGATAGAGCACAAATAGGAATTGGAAAGGGAGTGAGACAAAGTGACACCATATCTCCCAAGCTCTTTAACGCCATATTGCAAACTGTCTTTCAATCATTGAACTGGGAAAACAAAGGGATAAAGATTAATGGAGATTACTTAACTCACCTTTGTTTTGCTGATGACGTAGTCATTTTTGCAACTACCCCTTCAGAACTGCAGTGTATAATCCAAGAACTTGCTGACAAGAGTAAAGAAGTAGGATTAAAAATGAACTTTCAGAAGACAAAAGTGGTGTACAATGCTTTTACACGAAACGAAGATTTATTGATTGATGACGAAAAGCTTGAGACAACCGATTCCTATATTTATCTCGGACAGCAGATATCAAGTGAGGGTCACATTGATGAAGAAATTAATCGGCGTATAAAACTTGGATGGAGAGCTTTTGGAAGAAACAGTACAATTTTTAAGAGCAATATGCCATTATGTCTCAAAAGAAAAGTGTTTAATCAATGCATCCTGCCAGTGCTTACGTATGGAGCCGAGACATGGACCTTAACTAAAAAAGACGTACAAAGACTGCAGACAACTCAAAGAGGCGTGAAGAGATGCATGCTTGGTGTAACCAGGAAAGATAAGAAGAGGAACTTGTGGATAAGGAAAATGACAGGAGTAAACGACATCATGACCAGAGTGAAATCACTGAAATGGCAATGGACTGGACATGTTGCCAGAAGAACGGACCACCGATGGACAACCGAAATTTTAGACTGGATTCCGAGGGACAGGAAAAGACCCAGAAGAAGGCCCCATGGGAGATGGATGGATGGAATTCGAAAGTATGCAGGAGTGACATGGGGGAGACAGGCCCAAGATAGACAATTGTGGAAGAAATTTGGGGAGACCTTCATCCAGCAGTGGATTGATAATGGTTGATGATGATGATGATGATGTTATATATATATGTTACCAGGAGAGATAAGAAGAGGAATTCATGGATAAAGAAAATAACAGGAATGCAAGACATCATGATCAGAGTAAAATCCGTGAAATGGCAATGAGCTGGGCTTGTTACCAGAAGGACGGACCACCGATGGACAACCGAAATTGTACACTGGATTCCAAGGGACAGAAAAAGACCCAGAACAAGACCACATGGGGGATAGGTGGATGAAATTCGAAAGCATGCGGGAGTGACATGGAGGAGATTGGCGCAAGACAGACAATTGTGGAAGAAACTTGGGGAGACCTTCATCTAGCAGTAGATTGATAATGATGATATATATATATATATATATATATATATATATATATATATATATATGTATAGTTATCCTTCATTAAGCTTATAGAAGAGAATCAAGTATTGTAAAACGGCAGTTTTTTGCATCAGTTTGCTTGACGGCTACTAAAAAAAGAGGCTTAATTATCTAATAATCACATGTTCTGTTGAGCCGAACACTGTTTCTTATACAATCCTTCCCCCTGTCGACTTTAAAACTTTTGCTCCATTCTTTTCGGCTGATTTCTTGTACCTCAATTTGCTTTTGCTAATTGCAGTTGAAGTTGAATAATCATTACAATATAATCAAATATACTATCAATAATTTGGGATAGAAACTTGAAATGCGTTGGATACGTTAATGCATTCAGGTTCACCTGCCGTAAAATGTTTGGGTTGCTTTACCTATATCTATACATACGTGCTTTTCTTTATAATGGGATCTGCATCCGATTTACTACCTTTTAAAGTCAGTTCAACTTAAAAGAACACTACATGAAGGTTGCTGTCCTTGTTCACTTTACGTGAGACCCTGGATATCTTAACGACACAGAAGTTACTCACGTAAACTTCAAGAAATAGTAGCTTACAGTTCGTTTTTTATTCATCCAATACTCAATACGCACTTCTGTGCTATAATTCACATGTATGTAATATTTTCCTATATTTAAAAGAATGTCAGTATGTGTATAAAGTCAGTTCAACCTAAGAGACGAAAAAGAATGTCAGAATGTGTGTAAAGAATGTCAGTATGTGTTTAAAAGAATGTCAGTGTGTGTATAATGTCAGTATGTGTTTAAAAGAATGTCAGTATGTGTATAAAGTCAGTTCAACCTACGTGAAGGTTGCTGTCCTCGTTCACTTTACGTGAGACCCTGGATAGCTTAACGACATAGAAGTCACTCACGTGAACTTCGAGAGATAGTAACTTAGTTTCTTTTTTATTCATCCAATACTCAATAGGCACTTCAATCGTATATCCAGTACTAATGAAGAACTTCTAGATAATCACAAATAACTCTTAATGTATAGATCGTTCTTATCTTGTCAATACGCACACGTCATTCACCCTGATCTCAATACTGCTGTCACAATAACATTCATTGAGTGAGAAAATATAACATAAAGGTTGAAACGCTAAAAGAGAAAGAACTCAAAATTTACATATAGAAGGAAAACTAAAAATGAAAGTTGTGTACGTCATATGTACACAGATCTATTTTATGTGTAAGTTTTCGTTTTTCTCACTGATAGTTCCCTCGTTCTATAGACAATTCCTCAACTTGCGCAAAAATAATACAGTAGAAACCTCTTATAAGGAGCCCGTATTTTGGGAAATCCCGGATTCAACGAGCAAAACAGGAACTTTTGTTTAGTATAATATTAATTCAAAGCTAATTTGATCGTTTTAAACGAACAAAATATAACTAAACCCCGGATTTAACAGTAAGACAGGAACTTTGGTTTGGTGTAATGTTAATTCAAAGCTAATTTGATCGTTTTAAACGAACAAAATTTAACTAAACCCTGGATTTAACGGCAAGACAGGAACTTTCGTTTGGTATAATAATTGAATGCTAATTTGATCGTTTTAACGAAAACGTTTAACGAAACACCGGATTTAACGGACAAAACTGGAACTTTTGTTTGGTATAATATTAATTCAAAGCTAATTTGATAGTTTTAAATGAACAAAATTTAACTAAATCCCGGATTTAACGGCAAAACAGGAACTTTTGCTTGGTATAATAATTCAAAGCTAATTTGATATTTTTAACAAAACAAGTTTAACGAAACCCCGGATTTAACGAGAGAAACAGGAAATTTTGCTTGGTATACTGTTAATTTAAAGCTAATTTGGTCGTTTTTAATTAACAAAATGTACTGAAATCCCGGATTTAACAAGGGGAAGAAAAGCTAAGATGAAAACTTTGGTTCAAATGTTTGCATTGGAAGTTTTCCGTCTGAAAAATGTTTGAAAACATTAATCGTAAAAACCTGAAAAATTTCTCGCCTTGAATTCGAGGAAGTTAAGGCACCAATTTAGCTACTAGGTCATCATTTCTATTTATGCGCTTTATTTTGCTTATTTAATTCATCTGCGCCAATGCGAGCTATCCATCGACGTGCCGTTACATCGCCGTTGTTTCCCAAAGTGACTTTTTGTTTTCGCAGGATTTTCACGTTTATTTCTCGTCAGTTTTCATTTGTTATTCCGAGCAGGGTACGTTTGTGTTCCCTTGATAACCTTATTTTTTTCCTTATTACTCTTATACTTTCTGAGCCAGGAGGAGCTTTGCAAATTAAGGAAGTCGATCAAATGTGAAAACTGAATTCATTTTCTGGTCTTAACAAGTTTTCACACGCGTCGTTGGGGAAAAGTGCAAATATCTAAATTTACCCATACGAGTTCTTCCAGGCCGATAACGTTTTCTATAATTTAATCAAGAGAATAAATGAACCGGATACGGTCGTCTAGTGCGGTATGCTCCAGAAGTTTCAAAACGCGTAACGAAGCAGAAAATTTGAAGACGATTCTAGATACCACAGCATGGGGAGAGAAAAAAAAAATGTAAAAAAGAAAGATGCAGGTGAAAATGAAATAATAATTTTTGTTCTTTCACCTTTGTGCGAGAAAAAGAAAAAAAACCGAACTTTATCGGATCAATGCTCGTAAAGAAGAATGGAAAATTTGTAATACGACGCATGCTGTCCTGATCACGTGACTTATATTACTCTTCAGATGCGGTCGAATTTCCTTTGCCTCGCTCTGAAAAGTATGAACTGTTGTTTTTTTTTATTTCAGCTGTTACGTAACCTGAAAAATCTGCATATTGAACGAATTTTATCGAATCGGTGATCGGTTTCGAAGAATTAGAGTCGACAACTTTCATTCTTGGAGTCGTCATTCACCGAAAAATGTGTTAGAAGAAATAATAACTAAAAGGATGAAAAAAAGCAATAATTGGTTTCCATTCAGCTTGTGATCTGCACAATAAGGTGTGACACTATTTCTTGAATTAATCTTCGAACTTTTTATATTGCGTGCCATCAAAGAAAGAAAGAAAAAGGCGTAACGCGTTTCTGTATTTCTGTATGACTGACTTGCGTTTGCACAATGGCGCTGCTTTATTAAGATCAGGTCTAACGAAAGAAATTTGTAGATAGTGTGACCAGTGATCGGCACAGTGTAGCGTGGCATGTAGTATCACTACAAATAGAAAAATGTAGTTGTAGCAGTAGCCAGGGCTGTAGCCAGCAGGAAGCTAGAAGGAGCTCAGCCCCCTGCAAGGCAAGCAACCCCACCCCCACCGCCCCTGAAAAAAGAACGTTGTTGTAAATTCTTTGAACTTTCATTTTCATAGGTTTATGAAAACGACTTTTCTATTTTATTATAAACCATAAATACTTCACCAGGCGTGACACTACGGGTGGGCTTTTTCTTTTGAGCCAACCCTTTAGCCCCCCAAAATATTTAAGCTGTTAGAACATATGGCTGGTGCAATCGTCTAAGATTTTAGGAAACGTACCTGAATTTTTCGAATTCACAGAAATTTTATAATTATATAAAATGAATTTTCTGTTAAATTTAGCGTTTGCATTTCTGGGAAATGGAGGGAGTCCTTTGAGAGAATTTCTAAGAGAGTAGCAGAAACACACCATTTTTATAATTATGTCCTAAAAGATGAGAGAGAGAGAGAGAGAGGGAGGAGGGAGGGAGAGAAAGAAAGAGTGAAAGACAGAGAGGGAGAGAAAGAGGAGCTGGGGGAGAGAGAGGAGTGGGGGAAAGAAAGGGAGAGAGGGGAAGGAAGATAAAGAAAGAAAGGGGAGGGAAAGAAAGAGGGGATAGAAAGCGAGAGAGAAGGGACAGAGAAAGAGGGGGAGAGAAAGAAAGAGAAAGGGAGGGAGAGAAAGAGAGAAGGGGATAGAAAGCGAGAGAGAAGGGACAGAGAAAGAGAGAGAGAGAGAGAGAGAGAGAAAGAGAGAGAGAGAGAAAGAGAGAGAGAGAGAGAGAGAGAGAGAGAGAGAGAGAGTATGCACCTGAAAACGTTTTTTGACTAAAAACAACATTTTCAGCGTCGGGTAAAATCCGCATGAACGGATTTTTTTTCTCTTTGGAATCGGTGTTTAACGACCACCGTGAGTAACTCAATGGGCTATAAACAGTCGCCCGCCGTCCCTAATTTAGGGCCGGTGGTTCCTGGGAAGGGAGATAGCCAAGGCCGTCAGACAAACACAACATCCATGCCTCCTTGGGATTCGAACCCGGACCCAAGCCGGACGAATGATCGTAAGCCAGCGCTTAGACCACTGCACCACCGGGACAGCCCGGAATATTTTGCCAAAATTTGTACCCAGCACTTTCTGAAGTGCTAGGCAGAAAGTTTTATGCCCTCCCCCCCCCCCCAAATAGCCCATTCAGTTCTGAGTGGCTGGCGTCGCCACTGTGCTTCACTTAATCTATTCCTATATTGCACTTCGAAAGAAAAAAAAAAGCAACATTTAAATAATTCAGCATGAATGATGAATAACTCAAAGGAAATTACTTCTCGAAGTGAATCAGTGGAAGCCGATTGCTCCGGGTTGGAATCCCGGTGAGGCATGGATGTTGTGTTTGTTTTAAGGCCCTGGCTCTCTCCCTTCTTTGGAGTTAGTGGCCCTAAATTAGGGAAGGGCGGCTGTTTACAGCCCATTGAGTTGCTTATGGGAGTCGTTAAACCTTCAATTAAAAAAAAAAGAATCAGGGGGAAACAACGGCGCCAATGATTATCTGCCACATGGGATCGGACATGTTACTGCTAAGGTCATGAAAGAGAGAAATTATTTATTTATTTATAGTTATTTATTTACTTATTTATTTACTGAGAAACAAAATACAAAAGAACCTTACAAAAGAAAACAAAAACAGAGAGAAATAGAGGCAGAGGTGGAAGCATAGCTGAAGAAAAAAAAAAAACCCGGATGAAACATTGTTCTTCATTTCGTAAGTGACTATGATTTGCTAATATAAGTTGCTGTTAAGTAACTTTCAGGTGGTTAACTACCTACACATAAATGTTGTCCTTGGAATGTTTTAGCTAAATGCATTCCTCTAGACCAGTGGTTTTCAAACTTTGATCGCTCATGGACCACTTTAAACATAACTTTCCTTTGAAGACGACAATCCGATTTTTTGGTGTAAATGTGACACGAATAGTAAGTCAGATAATATCCGAAAACTTGAAAATTTCATCGTCCTGGAGCGGGACTCGAATCCGCGTCTCCTAGATAGCGCCCGGGTATCCTGTGATGGTTATATTCAAATTAATCGGAAACTTGAGACTTGGTCGTTCTGGGTGGTGTAGTGGTTAGCATAGCCGGGCGCTATCTAGGAGATGCTAGTTCCCGGACGACGAAATTTTCGGACGTTATCTGACTTACCATCCTTGTCACATTTACACCAAAAATCGGACTGTCATCTTCAAAATTTGTATTATATGGTGTAATCCTGTATTTCTTTCATGATAACTTTCCTTATCGGAAAACCACCGGTGCGAGGGAGTAAGGAAACCTTCTCTCCCAGGAAGAAAATTGAAAAATATATTATCTGACACTAAGGTTGCCAAATCTATTTAATAATATTAGGTTCTACCAGCCACCTTCATCGGCCGGTGAGTGATGGCACTCCCCTGGCCCCCTTTTCTTCCAAGGAAGGCACAACCAAGGTTACCCCCGATTTATGTGATTTATAGGCGGGCTTATAGATATGAGTTCCTGTAGGATTTACCACGCCCCTTCCCATGGAAATGTAATTTTCAGTTAATTTTAGTTACTTTTGGTAAATCGAACTTCGTTTTACTTACCATTTTGACTGCACTTTGACCCACTGTCAGATGCCAACTTTGAAACGTTCGTCCGGAGAAATTCTGAGACGTTAAGTCTGAAAATATTTAACGGGGAAACTCCCAATTTTACATAAGAACACAGAAACTCAAAATGAATATTAAATTAAAGGTATACGGGTGGACAGCGAAACTGAATCACATGGGTTTAGGACCCAACAATTTATTAGTACGGTGTGGGAAAGACCGATACAAGTCTTATAAAATGGCGGGAGGGATTTGAAGCCATTCATCTTGCAGAAAAGTGGCTAGTTAACGACGTGATGCTGGTGGAAGAAAACGTTTCCTGATTCGCTCCTTCAGAACACCCCAGAGTGGCTCAATAATGTTCAAGTCAGGTGACTGTGCATGCCATGGCAGATGCTCAGCCTCACTTTCATGCTCAGTAAACCACTCCTCCACCAGTTTGGCTTTGTGTATCGGTGCGTTATCATCCTGATACACGGTACCATCGTCAGGGTACAATGTTTGAACCATTGAGTGCACCTGGTCGTCCAGAATTGTCCGATAGTACTTGGTAGTCATATGCCCTTCACGAAGAATCAGCGGGCTGACAGATTGCCACGATATTGCGGCCCGAACTATCACCGATCCACCTCCGTGCTTCACTGTGGGCAATAAACAATCCAGGTGGTAAGCCTGTGAGGGTTGTCTCCACACGTTAACTCTCTCGGTTGTGGAAAAGACAGTGAAGAACGATTCATCGGAGAACAATACACACTTCACGTTGTCCAACGTCAACGATTTGCGCTGCTGGCACAATTACAATCGACATTTGGCATTCACACCGAAGATCCAGGGTTTGGCGATAGCAACACGACCGTGAATTGTTGACCAGGTGAAGCCCCAGACGAACAGTTTTAATGAAAACAGGTGAGTCGCGGTGCGTATTCAACTCTTCAGTGAGTTGGGCAGCTGTGGTTTTATGTTTTTTGGCTACCATCCGTGCTAACACCTGGACGTCCTTGTCAGACAGCTTCTTTTTACCTCGGCAGTTACTCCTATTGGATGCGGTTCTTCCCTCTTGCTGGTTTGCCGACATGACACTGGGTACCGTGGCTTGCGATGCACCATAAGTCTTGGACACAGATGCACCGGCGAGACGCGCACCAACAATCTGTCCTCTTTGAAACTCGGATTTGTCTCCCATTATGTTGTGTGGATCGCACTTTTTGACATCCAGCTGTGCTACTGCGCTGTTAATGCCACCTTCGCACTCCGCTCTCGTTGATCGACTGCGAAGTAGATGTAGGCTGGCCACCAGGTAGCGCGTACAGCGGCGTGACACATGGGGCGCTCTTTGCGCAGGTGTTTCAATTTCGTTGTCCACCCCCTGTGGACTTCAAATTTGGAAAAAAAAATATTGCATTATGTTAGAAGATACTTCAAGATAAAGCTGAACAATTAATGCAAATGCTAGCAGCTATTGACAGCTGTGCTACATTACAAAAAAGGAGTTAATACCTGAAAAGTGTGTGTATATATATATATACGTATCATCTGTGTGCGTGTGTTACATACCTTCAAATGAAAGGAGTCTGAGGAAATTCGAGGAATGATAGACGAATGTTGGGAATGTGTGTGTATAAATTTCTGATTCATCATCTGATTCATACATTACATGTGTGCAGTCCTTGCAGCTACAGAGGAACCTGGGTCAGTGTTTCCGTAGTTCTGTTGACAAAATGAATGCAATAATTCCACCTCTACTCTAAATTTTTGTAAGAGGTGCAGAAAGCTATTTCATGATGGGAGGTTACAAATGTGATCATAACAAAAACGAATAAAAAACGGACTGGCCATTTCTTGATTCATCAGTCATTCTTTTACTACACCTTCTATTTCAATAGGTGTCTTTGGCGCGAAGGTAGGAGACAGCCTGAAGTTACAGGACTCTGGCTAACAAGAACGGTCATAGCTACCATTCTAGTGCGGTGCTTTGCAATATCTACAGAGCCGCGGGCCAAGGTTTATAAAAGGATTTGATGGAGGACCACATTTTTTAAAAATATAATAAGATAATGTAAACGTAAAGATGTACCGTTTAATTTATTTTATTAAACCTTTCAGCTCCTTTAACTAGGATTAGAACAGTCTGAAAGTTATTCAAGAAAGGCTTGAAAGAGAATTTGACAGTTGAAATTTGAAAAAAAAAATTGCCTTTAATGAACGCAGTGTGGACGATCTAACTCCACTCAAAGTTGTTGCATGTCCACTTGGATGCTATCTTTGAAAGTCGAAGTAATTGTTCAAGAGTACAGTCATTCACACTGTTCCTGTGCTTTGACTTTATGTATTTACATGAAAGAAAATGCCCTTTCGCACATACAAACAATGCTTTCAAAGATTGAAATAACTTTAAATACCAAATCTCTTATGCTGAGGGATTTCCCAGTGTAAAAAAGTTTAAACAATTCTGCTGCAGTCTGTGATCGAGCTCTAATAAAGTCATCTGCTTGAAGTTCACATAATTCCGCATTTGTGCTGCTAATGTCAACTCCAATGGATTGCTGAACAGAGGTATGCTTGGTTTGAGTTCATCAGATTGTTTATACCTGTTATTTAAATACTTAATGAGAATGTCTTTAGTTTTACCAAGTACTGCCATTTCACCAAACGCTCCTTGCATGATTCGAACTGAGTCAAAATGTTTCTTTGTACATCTGATTTTAACAATGGCAGCTTGCTACAAAAACCAGCTATGAACATTACAATATGTAAAGACTAAAGATTGCAGACATTTCGGTCTTTCCCTTGCAGAGGAATATTTAGCTGATTCAATTATTCAAATGCTGCGTGATATCAGTTAGGAAAACTAGTGAGCTAAAAAAAAAAAAAAAAAAGAAAAATGTCACTGAGACTTTTAGTTAGATCAGTATCTCATTTTATTTCTTCCAATTAGTGGTGTACTTGAAAAACTCGGAGCCCCCTGCAAAAACATATCTTCGAAGCCCTTTTGCGAAAAAATGTTTTCAATTACTGAAATTTTTTAATTCCATATTATTAACTAGGTTTTACGGGCGTTTTAATTATTCAAATTCTTTGGAACCTATAGGTATTTTTCGTAAAACCAAAATTGTGACACTTCATTGCGTGTAGCACCAATGTACGCGTTATAATTAAAATGACTGTCCTAGATTTTACACCAATACAAAGTATTGCCAAACACTTACGCCAAAGTTAATTAAAATGACTGTCCTAGATTTTACACCAATACAAAGTACTGCCAAACACTTACGCCAAAGTTAATCATATCATGCAAATTTTATTCTTTTAGAGAACTAAGATCAGCCTCTTTGAAATGTCTCACGATCACACAAACAAAACTCTTAACTGCCATGTGACAATATTTAATGACCTTTCCCGATTTATGCGAAAATACAGGACATAAGTGAGCAAATAAAAAAGCAACAGTTAAGAATTGTGGAACATAAAGAGTAAAATTATTTACTCTTGAATATAAAACAAGTAAGTAAAATCATGCAATGCATTGATTATGATACGCTTTCCAACATACCAGATATCATTACTCAAGTTATGAGGATAATGGCTGTGGAATAAATGTCGCTCCTGTGTCCTAATCTTTGACACCATTTCGATGATATTCAACAAAACCGGTTCAGTATACCTCCGGAACAACATGATAAAGTTTTGTCGCAATGGAAGCATCCTGACCTTTGACCCCATTTCACCCATTTTCAATAGGGTTCGTCCCTAGTGGTCCCCTACCCCATACTAAAGTTTCATCGAAATCGGACCATTTTTACGCAAGTTATGACGCATAAGGGCAAAGCAATGGATCCCACTCCTATGTCCTGACCTTTGACCCCATTTCGCCCATTTTCAGTAGGGTTCGTCCTTAGGTGGTCCTCTACCACATACAAAAATTTCATCGAAATCGAACCATTTTTACGCGAGTTATCGTGCGGACAGACGGACAAAGCTGGAGCATATAAGCTTCTTCAACCTACGGTTGGAAAGCGTAAAAAAAACACTTAACGTAATGTCACAATGTTTTGCACATACAATACGTATATACACTGAAGTGCCAGAAAATATGGTACACCAGTATAATACTTTGTGGGTCCCTCACGGGACTGCAGGACTGCAGAAATACGACGGGGCATGGACTCCACTAGCTTCTGGATATATGTTGTAGGCAATGCACACCATACTTCCTGCAGAGCGTTCCACAATTTGGGTCTATTCCGAGGTCTCGGATTCCTGTGTTCGATAGCGCGTTGCATGACATCCCAAATGTGTTCTATCACGTTCAGATCTGGGGACTTGGGTGGGAATGGCAATTCCCCAAACTCAGATGAATGCTCTTCTAACCATAATGTGGCGTTCCGAAACTTGTGTGGAGGTGCATTGTCCTGTTGGAACAGGCCCAACCCATCAGCATGAATGCAGTACATGAACGGGTGTACCTCGTCAGAAAAGGTGCGCACAAAGCGTTGGCCGGTCACAGACGCTTGTAGACGTACCAGGGGTCTCCGTGAAGTCCAGCTAAGTACATCCCATACCATTATGGACCCCCCCCCAGCAGGTACAGTTCCCTGTTGACAGGCGGAATCCATGGATTCATAGGGTTTTCGCCACACACGAATCTTTCCCTCTGCCTGATACAGTTGAAAACGCGACTCGTCAGACCAGGCTACTTGTTTCCAGTCATCAAGTGTCCAGTGGCGGTGTTGCCGTGCCCAAGCGAGGTGCATAGCTCTGTGTCGTGCACCCATCAAGGGGACTCTAGTTGGGAGTCGGCTCCCAGAGCCCATATATCGTGCAGGGTACGTTGCACAGTCCGGACGCTGATGCTTGTTGAGGCTCCAGCATTGAAATTCCGATAATACCTGAGAGAGTGTTGCGCGGCTATCACGTGAAATGATTCTTTACAGCCGACGATGGTCACGTTCACCCAATGTCTTTTTATGGCCACACTGGTATCGTAGGTTGGAGGTTTTGCCTGAATTCTTGTAGTAACGGTACATCCTTGCAATGGTCGTCCGTGAAAATCCGAACTTCGTTTCTACCTCCGAAATACTATAGCCCATCTCACGAGCGCCAACTATGACACCGCGTTGAAAATCGCTTAAATCGTTATTACTTGTCATTCTCATGCCGAAAACAGCTCTGACAGCTGGCAACGGTGTCTATCACTTTTTATACGCACTGGCGGACGCAACTGAGTACGCGCATAGGTGACGTTGCTATGTATTTTGCATAAGCTCGTCTGTACCAGTTTTTCTGACACTTCAGTGTGTATATATAAATATAACAAAACTGTGATTATATGTGTTAGCCCCTCGAAATTTTTAGCCCCCTCGAAATTTGCAATTACCCCCCGGAAAAAAACTTTTTGAATGCAACACTGGTCCTATCGAACAGTGGCGTAACCATGTTTCAAAATCTGGGGGCTCCTATCACAGATACCCAGTGATCAGACCCCACAGAGATTATATGTATACATATACATGTATATATAATAATATATACATACTGTATAAGATAGTTTGGGACTCCTCCCCCCTGCACACACACACACACACGCTCGCTCGCTCGCGCGCGCTGGGGCAAAGCAGTTGCTGTGGCGCGATCTAACGGGCATGATACAGACGCCCCTGTTGGCGAATTGTGGAACTTAGCAAACACAACTGTAAAACTATGATAGATAGGGCAAAAAAGTAAATTACAAAGTTGTAAACCTACTTTGCTCATTTGGAATCGATATCGCTGTTTTATTAAGTACACAATTATACACGTGTTTGCATTCTACGAAAAATCACAATCTTATATTATTAAATTTAGTTGGTTCATATCATAAAAAAGTGTGTATTATATAATTATATTCCCCAAAAATTGGGGGGGGAGGGGTCCTTTACATTAAGGATCCAAGACTGAAAATCTGTCTCTTGGCCATTCGTCCAAGAAAAATCTGGGTTCTAATCGTGAATGAGGTATGGATGGTGTGTTTGTCTCACGGCACTGGCTCTCTCCTTCCCCCGGGGCCAGTGACCCTAGATTAGTGACAGTCGACGGAATACTGCCCATCAAGTTGCTCACGGTGGTCGTTAAACCCTCAATAAAAAAAGAACAATACATGTAGAATAAATTATCAACGTTTTTTCACAATTAAATGTTTTATTAACATCGACTATAGTTTCGCAGAGCGTCTGGCTCGGCATCATCAGGACGAATGGAGCGTAAACATTCAAATCATTGTGACATCATCAGAGTTCTGACGGTCACGGTTTTTGGTGAGTTGTTTCCACGCGCTTGAAAGAAATGGCGTAGACGTCATGTCATTGACAAGTCGTGAAGAATTCCGGTATATGTGGAAAGCTTCTAATACATTAAACTTGTTAGTCGAATCAGGTTTATCATTAAGAATAGCGTTTCCAAACAAAAATTTATGGTTATTTTCGTGACAATGTTGGGCTATTGATGACTTCTTCAGTTCACAGTTCCGTACGTAAGTCTTGTGTTCCTTCACACGGAAACTTACAGCCCTGCGGGTCTGTCCTATATATGAAAGTCCACATTCACAAGGTATCTGATAAATTCCCCAGGAATTTATGTCTTGGACGTAGTCTTTTGATCCGTAAAAATTCATCTTGTTTATGGGTTTAAAAATCATTTTGAAATTAAAACTTTTGAGAAATTTTGAAATTCTGAAGCAAATCTGAGGAGCAAATGGGATAACCGCCCAATTCGTTCGTACTGGGAGGTCTACTGGCGTGAGCGAGCAGACGGGCTTCGGTTTCCTAAATTTTTGGACCGCTTTTTCTATCACGGAAGGGCAATATCCTCTGTGTACTGCAATTCGTTTAAGAAAATCAAGCTCTTTCTGTAAGGAATCCTCAGTTGAGCATATATTTACTGCACGATATACGTATGTGTAGAAAGCAGACATTTTTTGTTTCCATGGGTGATTTGATTTTGCATGTGGAGGTAAGGAAACAGCAAATGGCTTTCGATAAACTGTGGTACTGAAGGATCCTTCAGAGCGTGACACCAGGACATCTAGGAATGGTAAGCAGCCATTATTTTCAGTCTCACATGTGAACTGTATATGAGGATCAATTGAATTGATAAGTTCAACTAATTTAGGTAGTTCGGAATTCCTGCCTTTCCAGAGGACAAAGGTATCATCTACATATCGAATCCACAGGTCGAATGTAACGAGCTGAAAGAGTTTGTCCTCGAAGTGACGCATGTAGACTTCGCATAAAACAGGCGACAGTGGGCTACCCATTGCAAGGCCTTCCGTCTGTTGAAAAATCTTCCACGAAATACGAAACTGTTTTGTTTGATACAAATTTCCACTAATCTCAAAATTTCTTCAACTTCCGGTTGGCTGAAATGATGTTCAATGAGACTTGCTTTCAAAGATTCGAGGGCTCCATTTAGTGGAATACTTGTGAACATGGATTTCACATCGAAGGATAACATGAACTGATCGTTGTATGGATGCTGTTTAAGCACATTTACAAATTCGGTGGAATTTTTTACAGCAGTTTTGTTTGAAGAAGTCGTTATGGTGGACAGTTTCGAAGATAGAAATTTGGCCAACTTATGAGTAGCAGAGCCGATATTGCTGACGATGGGACGGAAAGGAACGCCAATCTTGTGTATCTTCGGAAGTGCATAGAAACGCGGACAACGGGCATACGAGGGTTTCAGATAATTTTTTGAGCTTTGGTTAAGAGTAACGCAACTTGTTACTACTTTCCAAACTTCTTTTAAATATTTTTCCGATGGATCTTTTTTAATTTCTTTATACGGTCCCTCGGAGATAAGTTTTTCTACCTCTGCCTCATAATGTTTTTTGTCCAGAATAACAACTTGTCCTCCTTTATCGGCTTTAGTAATGATGATATCAGGATTTGATTGTAATTCTTTTAAAGCTTTATATTCTTCCTTATTGAGATTGGGTTTGAATGATGGAAAGGAATTTGACGTTATTACAAGGCTGACACAATGTCTAATCGTTTCTTTCTCATCAATGCTTAGATCGCTTTTTGTCAGGGAATCTTCAACTGACGCAACGATATTGGATACTGGTATCTTTTTTGAAATTGCGAAATTTGAATTGTAATGTAAAACTCGTTTTTGAATTTTGCTCGGGTTAAAAGAAGAAAGGTTAGATATTACTTCGTTATCCGTAAAGACTTCATCACTTTGAGAAGTAGAATTTCCTTTATTGTTGCTATTATTCGATAGTTTTTCAAATTTTCGTTCTAATGTCATTTTATGAGTAAACGACATATTGGAACTCCTAGACCAAGTTTTGCGGTCCAGGTCCGAAAATTCTGGTAACGTTTTAGCCAGCAATATGTGCAGGTCATACAGTTCAATCTCAACGTTTGCAATATCCTTCCTAGTATCTTTAATAATAGCTCTTAATACTGCAAACGAAGCATTAGAGATCGCTTTGTTGATGTTATTGGGAAGGTCCCAAGTTGCATTTCACGGAAATAAAATTTGGCAATATATGGCATCACTTGCATCGAAGTAAGAAGTTTAAATGGTTCAGTAATTTGCACTTCTTTATCCTCATCTTCGAAAAACGATTGATTGTCGCTGATAGAGATTTCGTCATAATCAAGATAGGAACTAGGTTTTAAAGTTCCTGAATCAAAGTCTATATCGGTATTAGATGAGTCCACAAGACGGAAGCAAAGCAAGATGTTATATTGCGGCTCCCGATACAAGATATTATATATAACAATACATGTATTTTGAGAGAAAATTAAATTTGATTTTTTCTTTTCCAAGACAAATTTTGGATTCATTTCATTAGCTAATTTTAATCAGTAGTATGATAGAGTAATACACAGCCGAGTCACATTATTTTAATCACCTCCTACTTTTGACGTCAACAGTGCGTAGTAAATTAAAGAAGGTACGTCTCGTGATCTAGCTTGGAGGGTAAATAAGGTGTGCTGTTGGCATTCTGAAAATATATCACTCGTTGCTGTCATGGATAAAAGGAGCGATTTATCAGATTTGCAAAAAGGGATGATTATCGGCTTTCAGGCCAAGGATGGCAGTATTTCTGAAACAGCGCAGTTTGTGAACTGTTCGCGTGCTGCTGTGGTTAAAGTGTATCGTGATTGGAGAAATGGCACCATTGCGAATAAGCGATTTGGAAACTGCGGAGCACCACGTGCCATTGACGTAAGAGGTGAACGTCGGCTGCGAAGGTGCATGAGGACCGATCGACACGCTACAGTGGAGCAACTCACTGGCCGAATGAACCAGCGGGCTACCGGAAGTGTGTGTTTAAGACGACAGTTCAGCGAACCCTGCTGCGTATGGGGCTTCGAAGCAGACGAATGGTCACTGCACCTGTGCTAACGAAGGTGCACCGGCATAAAAGGCTTACATTTGCACGGCAGAATCGGAATTGGACCTCCGCTGATTGGAAAGGATTGCCTTCTCTGATGAGTCACGTTTGCTGCTTCATCGAACGGAAGGGCGTTGGCGTATAAGGCGAGAAACATCGGAGAACAAACAGTCTTCAACTATTGCTGGAGGAACACATGCAATAACAACATTTAACAACATTTTCCTGAACCACAGATCTAGTAAAATTCAGTGAAAGAAAAAAAACAAGTTAGTAAAATCATGCAAAGCATTGATTATGATACGCTTTCCAACATACCAGAAATCATTACTCAAGTTATGAGGATAACGGCTGTGGAATAAATCTTGGTCCTGTGCCCTGACCTTTGACCCCGTTTCGATGATATTAAACAGAATGGGTTCATTACACCTCCGGAACAATATACTAGAATTTTATGGCAATAGAAGCATTTTTAGTCAACTTATGAGGGTAATGGTTGTGGAATAAATCTCACTCCTGTGTCCTGACCTGTGACCCCATTTAGATTATATTCAACAGAACCGGTTCAGTGTACTTCTGGAACAACATACTAAAGTTTTGTCGCAATGGAAGTATTTTTAGTCAAGTTATGACGCATAAGGGCGATGGAATGGTTTCCGCTCCTATGTCCTGATCTTTGACCCCATTTCGCTCATTTTCAATAGGGTTCGTCCCCAGGTGGTCCTCTACCCCATATTAAAATTTTTCGCGAGTTATCGTGCGGACAAACAGACGGACGGACAAAGCTGAAGCATATACGCTTCTTCAACCTACCGTTGGAAAGCATAAAAAATACTCTCAGAAACACGGAAGAATTTTTTTTATATGTTTTTTGAGAGAGACTGTCGAAGACCCATTCTTATGAATTTTATAGTTTCAACTGACTTTAGAATCTGTAATAATTTCTTGGCTTTTAGTGAGAACGGAAATCCAAACGTGCGAAAAAATTAATTTGTTTTCCAAGATTTACCTATCATTAATTTAAAAATAATTACAAAAATCTTTTCACAAAATTTAAAATGTCCAGAATTGCAAGAATTTCAGTGCAAATTTGGAAAGAAAGAGAGATTAAGGAATACGAAAAGTAATTTTTGTTTTTGATTATTTTCAAATGGAAACAGTCTATCTGCTGTAGCTAAAATAGACTTTCCAGATTGTATTTCAAGAATTCGCATAACTGTAAGGCCCAAGAGATGTAAATGAGATGCCGATCTTATTTTAAAACAAACAAACAAAAAAACATATACCACTAGCCCCAAGAATTTTATCCGTAGAATTTTAGCATACACAATGAATTTCGAGTTCCTATACCAGACTATTAATAGCATACTTGATTAGATTGTATTGATTATTTACCTGCAATTTCAATCAGCAAAGGCGAACTGAGATATAGGATATCAGCCCAAAGGGACGCGGCGTAAATTTGAAAGTCGAGAATGACGAAGGGAGTGTATCAGAAACAGTGTTTCGCTCAAGTGAACATTTGCACGCAGTTTTTTTTTTTATTTTCTGAAGCCGTCAAAGTGGTAAACAAACCTTCGCGTTTTAGTATAACTTGTTTTTTTCTACAAGAAAAGTTACGTACAAGTACTATACTGATTGCGAAAATTGCAATATCAAGAAATTTATTTTACAGATATTCCTCGTGTTACAGGAGATAACTGATTACATTTGGAGAGCTATACAAGATTTTTTTTGCTTCAAAACTCAGTATCGCGTGAACCCACCTATACGGCGTGGCACTGAATGAAAGAGGTTTTTGATATCGTCCTGTGGAATATCCTGCCAGGAAGCTTCTATGCGAGATCCGAGTTCATTTGTGGTGACTGGCGGAGGCGCTTAACGGGCCAGCCGCTTAGCTGCCATGTCCCAGGCATGTTCGACAGGGGACATATCAGGCAAACGTGCAGGCCATGGAAGAAGCTGTATCTGCCGTGCATGGAGGAGGTCTTCGACATTTCGAGCCCCATGTGGCTGAGCATTGTCCTGTTGGAATACAGGGTCAAGACAACTCTGAAGGAACGATACCACTTCTACCTCTAAAACACTCCTCATTGTTCGCTGGCTGTCGAATGTCTCAATTCATAGCAGGCGAGATCGCGAATTGAACCCAAATTGCTTCCCAAACCATAAGCCTTGGCGCTGGGCCGGTATGACGCTGCAAAATGCTCGCTGCCATTCACCACGATGTCTTTGAACATCTATGCAGCTATCACGGTGTATCAAATTGAACCGCGACACGTCAGGAAACAAAAGCTGTTGCAAATTAGCGTGCCAATGTCTGCGTTCGTGACCCCTTTACAACCTGAGCCGGCTATGCTTGAGGGTCTAAGGAATGCGTAGCAATAGGCTGCTAGCTACCAGTCCTTTGCTAAGCAGACGACGACGAAATATGCTGGAGGACAAAGCCTGACCTGTGGCAATAATCTACTGCTGCACTAACACCGTGGACGTCACTGTCGAATCGGTCACTACCATGCGGTAGAGGGGTCTGTCATTCCGTGCTGTCGTGCGAAACGACGGACACCTCCACCGCATCTGGGGAATGGATAGGAAGTTCATTTCCAGGATTTCTGTGCGTTTCAGCCTCATCTGTCCACTGACGCAAAGTTCACATCACTGTACTGGGGTTTAGTCCCATACGAGTATCAATATTTTGCGGTAGAGAAAATCCAGCTTCTCCCATCCCAACAATCCTTCCTCGCTCAAAGTCCATCAGATACACATAATGCAACCTTCTTCTGCGACCAAAACCTTTTCGACTCAATGTCGGGTCATCACCAATTCCAAAGTCTCGTTTGAGCCAGTTATTTATGTTCAAGACCGGACAATTCAGAGCACGCTGCTCCGAAACCGCATTCGCATTTTCACTGACATTTTAATCATTTGCATGTTCTACACTTTTGTAAATAGCCTGTAGGTTTTAAGCTTATGCCGGTAGTCTCTCATGGTGTTGCAATTATCACAAACACTAGTGTTTATATACTTTTTTAGCATGTCTTTTGTAAAAGCAGTTGGTGCTTATGTTACCGGTTTGGACGTCCGTCCGTCCGTCCGTCCTTCAGTCCGTCTGTACCCACGATATCTCTGCAACTATTAGTCCCATTTGAATTTTTTTTTTTTTTTTTTGCTTTGGGAAGTTTGAAATATGCGAATGATGATCCTTCATTTCGGTTTTTTTTTTTTACGATGTACAATTTCGCCGCTAGAGGACGTACATGAAGATGATGTCGAATTCAAAAATACGTTTTATTTCACATATTTGCTTCTAAACATCCGATTGAAAAAAAAAAAATTATCTTTCGATTCCATTTATATCGAAGAGTATTTTAGATATAGTTACTTTTTCAAATTACGCATAGATTTTCCGTTAGGGGGCGTAAAAGTAAATTACATTTTTCCCGATAACTCTTCTTCTAAAACTCCGATTTGAAAATTTTTTTCTTCAGCGGATACACCTCCTGATGTAAAATCTTTTGCATAAAATTTCAAATTTTTCGTAAAGAATACTTTAGCCACCAGGGGGCGTAAGTGTTAATTTTTGCTTCTGATGTATTTGCCATAAAATCTGAGCTTCTAAAATATAGATCGAAAAAAATTATTTCGTGGACTGATGCCACTCACATCGATAAACCTTTTCGGAATATTTTCATCTTAAAATATTCCATAGTTTCTCCGCCAAGGGGCGTAGATGTATATCTTATTTTTGTCAATATCTCTACTTCTAGGAGTCCGATTGGAAAAATTCCTTCTTTGTTGAATAGTGTTTTCAGTGTGACACGTTTTTCATATAATTTCAAAATTTTCAAGTATTTCATAGACTTTCCGCTAGGGGACGTAGAGGTAAATTGCGTTTCCCCCTATATCTCTGCTTCTAAATCTCCGATTTGAAAAATTCTTTCTGCACTGGATACAGCTCCTGATGGAAAATAGTTTGCACATAATTTCTAATTTTTGTAAAAAAAAATGGTTTGGCCACCAAGGGGCGTAAATCTTAATTTCCGCTTCTGATGTATTAGCAGCAAAATATGAGCTTCTAAAATCTCGATTGAAAAAAACGTCGTTTCTAGACCGATAGTACTCATGTCGACAAACCTTTTAGAAACATTTTCTTCTTAAAATAATGCATGGTTCCTACGCCAGGGGGCTAGATATATATCTTATTTTTGTCAATATCTCTACTTCTAGGAGTCCGATTTGAAAAATTCCTTCTTTGTTGGATAGTTTTTCCGATGAGAAATGTTTTTCCTATAAATACAAAATTTTCAAGTAAATCATAGACTTTCCGCTAGGGGGCACAAAGGTAAATTGCGTTTTCTGCGTTATTTCTGCTTCTAAAACTCCGATTTGAAAAATTCTTCCTCTGTCGCATACGAGACCTGATGGAAAATATTTTTCACATAATTTCTAATATTTGGTAAAGAATGGTTTGACCACCAGGGGGCATAAGTGTTAATTTCTGCTTCTGATGTATTTGTAGCAAAATCTGGGCTCCTGAAAACTCAACTAATTTTTTTTTCTTGGACCGGTACCCTCTCATATGGAAAAACCTGTTGAAAATACTTCCTTCCTAAAATAATGCATGGTTTTCCCACCAGGGGGCGTAAAGTCACATCTTACTTTTGTCGGTGTCTCTGTTTCTAATAGTCCGAATTGAAAAATTCTTTCTGTGTTGAAGAGCGTTTCCGGTGCGAAATATTTCTCATATAAATTCATGTTTTTCTTAAACCACAAGTCTGCAACCAGAGAGCGTAAGCTCACGATTCCGTTTACAGCAATATTGGAGGGATTAAAAACCCGATTGAAAAACTTCTTTCTTACGTCAGATACTATTGTTTTCCATACCGGTTCCATTGACTTTGAACAGCTTTGATAAATTTAATTTGCGTCAGAACGGATTCAAAAGACGTGCTTATTACACCCGAAAATTCGGTGTAATCTTTCTTGTTTCTTCTTGAGTTAGAATATAAGGTTTACCGGCCCAGAATATGACGGCCCACCGGCATATTCCGGCGGCCCAGTCCGAGCCTGAACCGTTTACCCAACGTTTCCTACAGTTGAAATATAACTTTCCAGGAGACTTGATTTGATACATGTATTTTACAAAGTTAAATGCTATTTTTACTTTGGAAAACCCCTGCATTTTTACTTTTGAATACCACTGAATTTTCCCTTCAATAAGCATTCCAAACGAAAATGAGATGAAAAGGTTCGAAAGTTACTTTTTGTTCCCTGCTACACTTTGACACCCAAGAAATACATTTGGAGACCCTTTATAAAATCATTAAATTTCTTAACTATTGCAGAGCTTTCTCATCGTATCATCAGCGAAGTGTTTTCCTTGGTTACCAATTTCAGCCTTTCTTTCACTATTAGCCAAGGAAACAAAGTCCGAAACATCGCTCATAGGGATATACCTCGTAGGGATTTACATTTTTAAATGGGCTATTAAAAATTGTAATGAAGAAGCAAAGTGAAATGGCTGTTAATTCTATTGTATTTAAGAAATGAAGCATGAAAAAGTATATGAAGAAGTATCATTTCTTCCACCAGCTTTCGCTTTCCATCACCAACGCCAGGGGTGATCTGTCAAGTATCTTTTTTAGACTTTCCGCCGCCGGCTAGGAGAAAGTTGACACAGACAGTGAACTACACCACCGGGAAGTAGCTTCCCATGAGGGTGCTACATTTTTCGAAGAACTCAGGATTTGATGAAAGCAATGTTTCTTCAACACTTTTAAGCTGGAAAGATTTTAGCCGCAGATTCAACAGATTAGAGATTCAACTTCACAAGCATATATTTACCCCCGTTTCGAGTGAAGTTACAAAACACAAAAATAAGGGAATCATAAATCTGGAAAATTAAAAAAATTACCTCATCGGGTGAAATACTTGAGTTATAGCGTCTTTCGACACATAAATGATAGTGCTGTGAAAGGTAGGCTAAATATTTTAACAAAAAAAAAATCCAGATATTTTAAAAACAAAAAGCTTAATATTTAAACAAAAAATTCCTAGGTTGCCGAAACATCTCTCACAGGAATATACCTCATCTGGATTTATATGGTATATTCAATAATTGAAAATTAAGAAGTAAACTGAAATTGCTATTAATTTTACTAAGGAACGCAACATGAATCTTTCGAAAGGTATGTGAAGAAGTATTTCTTTCACAAGCGTCTCGCTTTCCATCACCAACGCCAGGCCCGCGATCTGTCAAGGTATTTTTTTTAGACTTTCCGCTGCCGGCCAGCAGAATGACACCGATCAGTGAACTACACAGCCACCCAGAAGTAGCTTCCGTGAGGGAGCTACCTTTTTCGAAGAACTCAGGATTAGACGAAAGCAATATTTCTTCAACACCCTAGGTCGAAAGATTTTAGCTACATTATTATGTTGCGGGGTTAAAAAAGAGTAGGGGCTCAATTTCACAAGGATATATATTTCTCCCGCTTCAATGAAAGTTACTGAAACACAGGAAATATATGCATCTGAAGTTTGGAAAATTTAAATAATTAGCTCATCGGGTGAAATCCTTGCGTCATCGCGTCTTTCGACACATACTTCATAGTGCTCTGCAAGGTAGGCAAACAGCTTTCACAAATACACCAATTTTGGAAAAAAAAATCTAGATTATAAAAAAATATCTAGATTTTCACACCCCGTTGTAGCGTATCCTAGAAATGTTCAATCGGATAGTCAGGGGATTTTGAGGGTCAAAGAAATGTGGAAAATTCGTTGTCATGTTCCAAAAACTCAGTTCGTTGTCATGTTCCAATGTGGCAAATTCGTTGTCATGTTCCATCCTTATTATGTTCCAACCACTCAGTAGTTACACGAGCCAGATGACACGGTGCATTGTCCTGGTGAAAGATGGAACTGTGGTCCGGAAAACCTCTTGCAGATATGGAGAGACATGATTGTGAGAACAGCAACACCAAGGAAGAATCGCGCTATTCAAATGAAATTTGTATATCACAGATTCCTCATGTTACAGGAGATGACTAGCTCTCCAAATGTAATCGGTTAAGACTTTTTCGCTTCAAAACTCAATATCGTGCGAAGCCATCTACACGGCGTAGCCCTGAACGAAAGAGTTTTTTGATATCGTCCCGTGGAATAGCGTTCCAGGCAGCTTCTATCCAAGTCCTGAATTCATTTGTGGTGACTGGCAGAGGCGCTTAACGGACCTGTCG
This sequence comes from Macrothele yani, assembly GCA_039090855.1. Lineage (NCBI taxonomy): Eukaryota > Metazoa > Arthropoda > Arachnida > Araneae > Macrothelidae > Macrothele > Macrothele yani. The sequence goes on from CM077006.1 coordinate 45,625,276, forward strand.
CTTAGCTACCGTGCCCCAGTTATGTTCGACAGGGGACATATCAGGCAAACGTGCAGGCCATGGAAGAAGCGGTATCTGCCGTACACGGAAGAGGTCTTCGACATTTCGGGCCACAGATGGCTGAGCATTGTCCTGCTGGAATATAGGGTCAGGACAATTCTAAAGGAAGGATACCACTTCTGCATCTAAAACACTCCTCACGTATTTCTGGCTGTTGAATGTTCCCTCAACTCGTGATGCGAGATTACGAATTGAACCCAAATGGCTCCCCAAACCATGAGAAATGGCGCTGCGCCAGTATGACGCAGCAAAATGTACGCTACTGTTCATCACGACATCTTTGAACAGCTATGCAACCATCACGGTGTATCAAATTGTACCGCGACACGTCAGAAAACACAAGATGTTGTCAATCAGCCAGCTAATGTCTGTGTGCAAGACCTCATTGCAACCTGAGGTGTCTGTGCTTGAGGATCAAAGGAATGTGTATAGCAATGGGCTCCTAGCGACCAGTCTTTTATTAAGCAGACGACGTCGAACTACGCTGGAGGACAAAGCCTGACCTGTTGTAATACTCCACTGCTGCCATAACACCGGGGACGTTGTTGTGTGACCGATCACTACCATGCGTTAGTGTCTGTCATTCCGTGCAGTCGTGCAAAATGACAGACACCTCCACCGCATCCGGGAAATATACAGGAAGCTCATTTTCCGGAGTTCTGTGCGTTCGAGCCTCATCTTTCCACTGACCCCAAGTTCGCATCACTGTACTTGCGTTTAGTACCACACGAGTATCAACATTTCGCGGTAGAGAAAATCCAGCTTCTCCCATTCCAACAATCCTTCCTCACTCAAAGTCCATCAGGTGTTCATAACGCAACCTTCTTCGGCGACCCGGCATAGTAAAACACCTTTTCGACTTAATGTCGGCTCTTCACTGATTTCAACATCTCGTTTGAGCCAGCTACTTATATTTAGGAGTGGACAGTTTAGAGAACGCTGCTCCGAAACCGCATTCGCATTTTCTCTGACATTTTAATCATTTGAATGTTGTGTATACTTTTGCACATAGCTTGTACGTTTCAAGCTAATACAGGTAGTCTTTCATGGTGTTGCAATTATCACAAACACTAGCATTTATATAGTTTCTTTCATCTTGAGGTAGAGTATAAGATCTGCCTGCCCAGAATATGACGGCCCACCGGATATTCATGTGGTATCTCGGCGGCCCAGCCCAGGCCTGAGTTTGTCTACGTTTCCTTCAGTTGAAATATAACTTTCCAGGAGACTTGGTACGTGTATTTTAGAAAGTTAAATGCTATTTTTACTTTTGAATACCACTGCATTTCGTAAAACATTCTAGTGTAAAATGAATTTTCCCTTCAATGAGCATTCCAAACGAAAATGAGATGAAAAGGTTCGAAAGCTACTTTTGCTCCCTGCTACACTTTGACACCCAAGAAATACATTTGGAGACCCTTTATAAAATCATTAAATTTCTTAACTATTGCAGAGCTTTCTCATCGTATCATCAGCGAAGTGTTTTCCTTGGTTACCAATTTCAGCCTTTCTTTCACTATTAGCCAAGGAAACAAAGTCCGAAACATCGCTCATAGGGACAGCCTCCTAGGGATATAGCTTATAGGAATTTATCTCATAGGAAACAAATTCCGAAACATCGCTCATTGGGAAATACCTCGTAGGCCTATTAAAAATTGTAATGAAGAAGCAAAATGAAATGGCTGTTAATTTGATTGTGCTTAAGAAATGAAGCATGAAAAAGTATATGAAGAAGTATCATTTCTTTCACCAGCTTTTGCTTTCCATCACCAACGCCAGGGGTGATCTGTCAAGTATCTTTTTTAGACTTTCCGCCGCCGGCTAGGAGAAAGTTGACACAGACAGTGAACTACACCACCGGGAAGTAGCTTCCCATGAGGGTGCTACATTTTTCGAAGAACTCAGGATTTGATGAAAGCAATATTTCTTCAACACTTTTAAGCTGGAAAGATTTTAGCCGCAGATTCAACAGAATAGAGATTCAACTTCACAAGCATATATTTACCCCCGTTTCGAGTGAAGTTACAAAACACAAAAATAAGGGAATCATAAATCTGGAAAATTAAAAAAATTACCTCATCGGGTGAAATACTTGAGTTATAGCGTCTTTCGACACATAAATGATAGTGCTGTGAAAGGTAGGCTAAATATTTTAACGAAAAAAAAAATTCCAGATATTTTAAAAACAAAAAGCTTAATATTTAAACAAAAAATTCCTAGGTTGCCGAAACATCTCTCACAGGAATATACCTCATCTGGATTTATATGGTATATTCAATAATTGAAAATTAAGAAGTAAACTGAAATTGCTATTAATTTTACTAAGGAAGGCAACATGAATCTTTCGAAAGGTATGTGAAGAAGTATTTCTTTCGCAAGCGTCTCGCTTTCCATCACCAACGCCAGGCCCGCGATCTGTCAAGGTATTTTTTTTAGACTTTCCGCTGCCGGTCAGCAGAATGACACCGATCAGTGAACTACACAGCCACCCAGTAGCTTCCGTGAGATAGCTACCTTTTTCGAAGAACTCAGGATTAGACGAAAGCAATATTTCTTCAACACCCTAGGTCGAAAGATTTTAGCTACATTATTATGTTGCGTGTTAAAAAAGAGTAGGGGCTCAATTTCACAAGGATATATATTTCTCCCGCTTCAATGAAAGTTACAGAAACACAGGAAATATATGCATCTGAAGTTTGGAAAATTTAAATAATTAGCTCATCGGGTGAAATCCTTGCGTCATCGCGTCTTTCGACACATACTTCATAGTGCTCTGCAAGGTAGGCAAACAGCTTTCACAAATACACCAATTTTGGAAAAAAAAATCTAGATTATAAAAAAATATCTAGATTTTCACACCCTGTTGTAGCGTATCCTAGAAATGTTCAATCGGATAGTCAGGGGATTTTGAGGGTCAAAGAAATGTGGAAAATTCGTTGTCATGTTCCAAAAACTCAGTTCGTTGTCATGTTCCAATGTGGCAAATTCGTTGTCATGTTCCATCCTTATTATGTTCCAACCACTCAGTAGTTACACGAGCCAGATGACACGGTGCATTGTCCTGGTGAAAGATGGAACTGTGGTCCGGAAAACCTCTTGCAGATATGGAGAGACATGATTGTGAGAACAGCAACACCAAGGAAGAATCGCGCTATTCAAATGAAATTTGTATATCACAGATTCCTCATGTTACAGGAGATGACTAGCTCTCCAAATGTAATCGGTTAAGACTTTTTCGCTTCAAAACTCAATATCGTGCGAAGCCATCTACACGGCGTAGCCCTTGAACGAAAGAGGTTTTTGATATCGTCCCGTGGAATAGCGTTCCAGGCAGCTTCTATCCAAGTCCCGAATTCATTTGTGGTGACTGGCAGAGGCGCTTAACGGACCTGTCGCTTAGCTACCATGCCCCAGTTATGTTCGACAGGGGACATATCAGGCAAACGTGCAGGCCATGGGAAGAAGCGGTATCTGCCGTACACGGAAGAGGTCTTCGACATTTCGGGCCACAGATGGCTGAGCATTGTCCTGCTGGAATATAGGGTCAGGACAATTCTAAAGGAAGGATACCACTTCTGCATCTAAAACACTCCTCACGTATTTCTGGCTGTTGAATGTTCCCTCAACTCGTGATGCGAGATTACGAATTGAACCCAAATGGCTCCCCAAACCATGAGAAATGGCGCTGCGCCAGTATGACGCAGCAAAATGTACGCTACTGTTCATCACGACATCTTTGAACAGCTATGCAACCATCACGGTGTATCAAATTGTACCGCGACACGTCAGAAAACACAAGATGTTGTCAATCAGCCAGCCAATGTCTGTGTGCAAGACCTCATTGCAACCTGAGGTGTCTGTGCTTGAGGATCAAAGGAATGTGTATAGCAATGGGCTCCTAGCGACCAGTCTTTTATTAAGCAGACGACGTCGAACTACGCTGGAGGACAAAGCCTGACCTGTTGTAATACTCCACTGCTGCCATAACACCGGGGACGTTGTTGCGTGACCGATCACTACCATGCGTTATTGTCTGTCATTCCGTGCAGTCGTGCAAAATGACAGACACCTCCACCGCATCCGGGAAATATACAGGAAGCTCATTTTCCGGAGTTCTGTGCGTTCGAGCCTCATCTTTCCACTGACCCCAAGTTCGCATCACTGTACTTGCGTTTAGTACCACACGAGTATCAATATTTCGCGGTAGAGAAAATCCAGCTTCTCCCATTCCAACAATCCTTCCTCACTCAAAGTCCATCAGGTGTTCATAACGCAACCTTCTTCGGCGACCCATAGTAAAACACCCTTTCGACTTAATGTCGGCTCTTCACTGATTTCAACATCTCGTTTGAGCCAGCTACTTATATTTAAGAGTGGACAGTTTAGAGAACGCTGCTCCGAAACCGCATTAGCATTTTCTCTGACATTTTAATGATTTGAATGTTGTGTATACTTTTGCACATAGCTTGTAGGTTTCAAGCTAATACAGGTAGTCTTTCAAAGTGTTTGCAATTATCACAAACACTAGCATTTATATAGTTTCTTTCATCTTGAGGTAGAGTATAAGATCTGCCTGTCCAGAATATGACGGCCCACCGGATATTCATGTGGTATCTCGGCGGCCCAGCCCAGGCCTGAGTTTGTCTACGTTTCCTTCAGTTGAAATATAACTTTCCAGAAGACTTGGTACGTGTATTTTAGAAAGTTAAATGCTATTTTTACTTTTGAATACCACTGCATTTCGTAAAACATTCTAGTGTAAAATGAATTTTCCCTTCAATAAGCATTCCAAACGAAAATGAGATGAAAAGGTTCGAAAGCTACTTTTGCTCCCTGCTACACTTTGACACCCAAGAAATACATTTGGAGACCCTTTATAAAATCATTAAATTTCTTAACTATTGCAGAGCTTTCTCATCGTATCATCAGCGAAGTTTTTCCTTGGTTACCAATTTCAGCCTTTCTTTCACTATTAGCCAAGGAAACAAAGTCCGAAACATTGCTCATAGGGATATACCTCGTAGGGATTTATCTTTTTAAATGGGCTATTACAAATTGTAATGAAGAAGCAAAGTGAAATGGCTGTTAATTCTATTGTATTTAAGAAATGAAGCATGAAAAAGTATATGAAGAAGTACCATTTCTTCCACCAGCTTTCGCTTTCCATCACCAACGCCAGGGGTGATCTGTCAAGTATCTTTTTTAGACTTTCCGCCGCTGGCTAGGAGAAATTTGACACCGACAGTGAACTACACCACCGGGAAGTAGCTTCCCATGAGGGTGCTACATTTTTCGAAGAACTCAGGATTTGATGAAAGCAATATTTCTTCAATACTTTTAAGCTGGAAAGATTTTAGCCGCAGATTCAACAGAATAGAGATTCAACTTCACAAGCATATATTTACCCCCGTTTCGAGTGAAGTTACAAAACACAAAAATAAGGGAATCATAAATCTGGAAAATTAAAAAAATTACCTCATCGGGTGAAATACTTGAGTTATAGCGTCTTTCGACACATAAATGATAGTGCTGTAAAAGGTAGGCTAAATATTTTAACAAAAAAAAAAAAATTCTAGATATTTTAAAAACAAAAAGCTTAATATTTAAACAAAAAAATTCCTAGGTTGCCGAAACATCTCTCACAGGAATATACCTCATCTGGATTTATATGGTATATTCAATAATTGAAAATTAAGAAGTAAACTGAAATTGCTATTAATTTTACTAAGGAAGGCAACATGAATCTTTCGAAAGGTATGTGAAGAAGTATTTCTTTCACAAGCGTCTCGCTTTCCATCACCAACGCCAGGCCCGCGATCTATCAAGGTATTTTTTTAGACTTTCCGCTGCCGGCCAGCAGAATGACACCGATCAGTGAACTACACAGCCACCCAGAAGTAGCTTCCGTGAGGGAGCTACCTTTTTCGAAGAACTCAGGATTAGACGAAAGCAATATTTCTTCAACACCCTAGGTCGAAAGATTTTAGCTACATTATTATGTTGCGTGTTAAAAAAGAGTAGGGGCTCAATTTCACAAGGATATATATTTCTCCCGCTTCAATGAAAGTTACTGAAACACAGGAAATATATGCATCTGAAGTTTGGAAAATTTAAATAATTAGCTCATCGGGTGAAATCCTTGCGTCATCGCGTCTTTCGACACATACTTCATAGTGCTCTGCAAGGTAGGCAAACAGCTTTCACAAATACACCAATTTTGGAAAAAAAAATATCTAGATTTTTCTGTATACTGCCAGATGTTCAGTGATAGCTGTTTAAAGATTCTCATTTTCAAAATAATAAAATTACCTATATATATTTTCACTTGTCCATCTGCGGTCTGTTCTTCTGACAACATGTCCAGCTCATGGGATTTTACTCTCATCATGATGTCTTCCACTCTTGTCATTTTCCTTATCCACGAGTTCCTCTTCTTATCTTTTCTGGTTACACCAAGCATGCATCTCTCCAGGCTACTTTTAGTTGTCTGCAGCCTTTGTATGTCTTTTTTAGTTAAAGTCTGTGTTTCTGCTCCATACGTAAGAATTGGAAGTATGCATTAATTAAACACTTTTTCTTTTAAGACAGAAAGGCTTATTGATCTTGAAAATTGTACCGTTTCTTCCAAAAAGCTCTCCAGCCAAGTTTTACACGCCGATTAATTTCCTCATCAATGTGACCCTCGCTTGATATCGGCTGTCCAAGGTAAATATAGGTATCGGTTATCTCCATCAATCAATAAATCTTCTATTCTGGTAAAAGCATTGTACATCACCTTTGTCTTCTGAAAGTTCATTTTCTTTGCATTTGTCAGCGGGTTCCCGGATCATATTCTGCAGCTCTGAAGGGGTAGTTGCAAAAAATGACTACGTCTTCACCAAAACGAAGGTGAGTTAAATAATCTCCATTAAACTTTAACCACTTGTTTTCCCAGTTCAATGATTGAAAGACATTTTGCAAAGTGGCATTGAAGAGTTTGGGAGCAATGGTGTCAACTTGTCTCACTCCCTTTCCAATTTTTATTGGTGCTGTATCCTCAAATATCCAAACCTTTTCACTAGATGTTATTAATAATTCTAATGTAAGCATCTTCAATACGGCAGGATTTTAAAGCCATTGGAACTGCTGATGGTTTCACGGAATCAAAGGACTCTTCATAATCAATAAAAAGCCATGCATAATGGCAGTTCATATTCCCTAATTCTTTCAATTAGTTCTCTCTGTGCATGAAGAGGATCTATGGTGCTGTAGCTAATCCTGATCCAGCTTGTTCTCTTGGTTGAACCATGTTCAGTGTTACCTTCAAGCGATGCGAAAGACACTTAGTGAAGATTTTACAAACCACTGGAAGAAGGCTAATGGGCCTGTAGTTCCTGAGATCCTCAATGTCACCTTTCTTATGTAGCAGGATCATTGTAGCATTGTTCCAATAGTCAGGAATCTTTCCTTTATTGAGACATCTAGTGAAAACTTGTGCCAGTATAGTTTCTATTTCTCCGCTTGCTTCCTGTACAATGTACATGGTAATTCCATCTTCTGCCGGGAGGACAGGAGGAACTTTGGTGCTGGTACCTTTCTTAATGACTGGAATAGGTGCATCATCTCTTGCTTATAATTTTATGTAAAAATCTTTCACTTTTGTCCAAAGCTTCACCTCTATTTTTTGTTACAGAGCCATCTTTTTTTCTCAGTGCCATAATCTGCTTTCTTCCCTTGCTGAGATGTCCCATTGTTTTCTTCAGGCTTTGATTATTTTCAATTGCTTTTATTAAGATATATATGTATACTAAGATAGTATTATTTTAACATACGAGTATACTGTATAATGGTCAGAAAACTAATCTCGCATTTCAAGAATAAAATTAATTTTTATGATGCTGAATGTATTGTTAAACTTAGGAACAAAGAAAAATGTTGAAAAAACTTCGTATTATGACATTTTCAGGTGATTAAAAATAAAATCTTTGCATCTAAAGGAGGGATCGCAGGAACGTGGACAGGAAACGAAGTCATATTAGGAGCATTAAAAATCCATAGTTTTTCTCAAAGTTTAAAATCAAAGTTTTCTTGCACATATATTTTACCTTATGAAGAACGTTCCTAAAAACCACTCGTTTGGGTATTAAGGAAGTAATCATGATTTCGATTTATTTAAACCTACTGCTTTTGTTCCATCAGATGGCATTCCCTGCTGAATGGATGGCTCGAGACTGAAAAGCAGCTAAGTTTTCATATATTTATATAGGATTTCAACAATTAGTAAAAGTTTTATTGGAAACAAATTCAGTTGGTGTCACTGCATTCTTTCCTAATTATTATTGCGTCACAATAAGCATACAGTCTTCATACATGTAACTTTTTTCTTACCGTTAAAGCTGATACCGTCAGTCCGGTGTCTGCTGCAAGCGCAGATCTGGCGAGTCGGTGTAGCCGTCCTGTTCCGCCGTGCTGAAAGCCGCAAATACAGGTCATCTCATCCGAGGAGGTCGTCGCCCTCGGCCTACCTTTTCTGTACCTTTGGGAATCTGCCCCGTGTCTTGAAACTGCTGCTACATTCTTCTGACCACATAACGATCGACGTTGAGCCATCTTGCGACGTCCGCCTGCCTCTGCCCTGTTTCGAGTCGGTCTACCGCTCTGTAGCGTACTCCTCTGGTAAACGACGTATCGAAAGCATGTTAACAAAATGGCTTCCTCGAAATCTTGTCATTCACAGCAGCACATGAATTGGAGACTCCCTCCGAAACAGCTGGTTTAAAGCTCTTGCATTTGCATAAAGCACTGACAGCGCCACTCATTTTCGTTTCGTTCATCGATGCTCTATGCTTTCGTCCGTAACATATGCAAATTTCGTGGAATTTGAACTATACATTTGCTCAATTATCGGGATTTTTCGGTTTGTTGTTTACTTTATGGAAACCAGCAGCGGCGTATCTTGGGTCAGATACCTGGTCTATCTCACCCGTTCCTCTCCCCCTCCACAGTACTGTTTTTTTTTAAACTGCGAAGTTTAATTTTTACTGTTAAGTAATATAAGTACCTTATTTTAGGTATATGCTATTGCTGATATGATACCAAATAATTATGAGGATTAGGATTTGAATACTTTATTTGCACATGAACTCCTTTCTTCTTTCCTTTTGTGTGAACTTGAGTTTGCGTTTTCATAAAAGTTTCTCAAGATTATTTTTTCATATTTAAAAAAGAATGTTTTTCTCTATTGACAAAACAGCCAAGTTGCTCGAATGTACATGTCCTTGTCTGGCACTAAGATATATCTTGATTCTTTTTAATGCAGAAAAATTTCTCTCGGCTGTTGCAGTTGTTGATGGAAACTTTAATATTAGGTCTGCTAATTTGTACACCTCACTAAACACTATGTCCAATTTATTCAACTTTATGTAACAAGTAACGTCTCTTACTGATTTGTTTTTGTATTCATCAAGGGAATAAAACACCTTCAGTTCATTTTTTAGTCGAGCTGTATCAAAATTTGAAGCATAGAGTTCTTTAAGTTCTGACAGTAGATACTCAAGGGAAGATTTCACAAAATTTATCAAAACAGTTCGAATCCAACAAAGCCACGAAGATATAATATCATTGATTTTAATTCATTGACATTTTACACAAAGTGAAACACCTCTCGCAAAACACATGCTGTTACAGGCGAAAGCATGCGTGTGACTAATGTAGTCCTAAGTCTTCTTTTCTGAAAGAAGCGTTGCGCAAAGCTAAGGGTCCGTTCCCCTCCAAACGCTCATTCATGTTGTCATGGAAACGCTAGCAGGCGATCAGATCGAAGGTCTTCCAATCAGAACAGCGAAGACTTTGGATGAGTTGTTTGCATTATGCCGTTGGTCTTCGCTCGCCAGACTGAGTCAAAGAAGCAAATCCGCACGTGTTTTTTTCACAGCGAAAGCATCGACGTATCTTAATACCGTTGATAATTGACGTTTTTTTTTTGTGTATATCTAATTGACTTTTATTTGTGTATTCTCTGGGCTTCGCAGCTAGCTAGGCTAGCTGCGAATATACGCCACTGGAAAACCAGTGTATATAGATGCAGTCCCCGGATTGCTAACGAGTTATGTTCCTAAGTCTGCCTTTAAGTTGAATTTGTACGTAAGTCGTAACAGTGATAGGTGCCATTCATATCTAACGTCAGTTAGTCAAATTTTTTATTTCTAGTAAACCATTCAATGCATAAAAATCATTCAAGAAACCCATTCAGATACACTAAAACATCTTTAAATTAATAATAATAATTATAATAACAAGGTAATATTCGGCTGAGAAAGTCCTAGAAAATGATCAAATCAAGGATTTTCGAATTCAAATCGATCGGCACCTAGAACATAATACACCAGACATAACAGTCATAGAAAATCGGAAAGTCTGGATAATTGATATAGCGGTTCCTGCAGATGTCAGTCTATGGAAAAGAACTGGAAAAATGATTAAATATAGAGACCTTGCCATAGAAGTTAACCAATTATGGGCTAAACACACAACGGTAGTCCCCATTGTCATCGGGAAACTTGGAACAATGTCAAAAAATTTATGAATCCTTTCGAAAATTTGCGCTTTCTGATATACCAGATACAGAACTGCAGAAGGCAGCTTTACTTGGGACATCATATATTTTACGCCGATTCTTGACTAACACCTAGGTCTCCGGTGGAAACTCGTATCAGCTCAACCACAGCAGTCAATAATTTTTATGTTTATGTTTCATTGTCACAGGCTATGTTTCGTATATTTCGAATAAAGAAGATAATAAAAATAATAATAATGAATGTAACTACAATATTTATAATAATGAGAGACATAAAATGAAATAATGATAATTATAATAATAATAAACGTTACTATAGTATTTATAATAGAGAGGGGGGGGTAAGAGGAGGAGGAAGTGAGAGAGCAAAGCTACACGTGCAGCTTTCTTTTAAATCACTGAAGAGGCTTCACTAGCCTTTTTTGCATTAAAGCAAGGTTAATAGGCACATTACGTTGACTTTGATCCTCTAACCAAATTATTAATAGCCTTTCCAGTTCAATAATTAATTTACTGCGTTGCTTAGTGATCATTGTAGATTTCATCGCGACAGAGTCTTTTACACGCTATATTATTTTGCGCTTTGTCCTTCAACATTGTCCCGATCGTTGATCGACTGTAACCTAATGATTTTCCGACGTTCTATGCCGTTTCGCCTTTTCCGATAGGTTTTTGAATTACACTTCAGTTTTAATCGTGATCGTTTTCCTCTTCTTTGATGTATTACCATCACTTGCATCACACTTACGCTTTGGAACCATGGGTACGAGGGTAATCAAAAATAAGGCCAAACACAGTAACACACGAGACACTGTTAAGCAGAAACGTGGTCCGACTAAAAAGAACGAAGTCTTTGTCCTACCTTGGCTCACGCACCTACGAGATGATGAACAGCTGTAGACGCGCAATGTTTTGATGCGCGTTGCCAAGTAGCGTCCTTTTTCCTATTACGAACCATTGTGTGTAACTCGAATTTTTAATATATAATAGGCTTTACGGGATTGGTTCGTAACTACAGGCTGTACGTAAGACGGACGTCCGTAACCCGGGGACTGACTGTATATCAAGAAAAAGAAAAGGTAAAGACTTAAATCCGTATTCCATTGATCACTAAAGCTAACCGTTGCAGCTCAAAACGTGAGAGTGCTTACATTCTTTGCGACCGAAAAAAAAAAAAAAAAGGACAACGGAAAGCATTTCGGAAGCAGAGGACAGCAGCATTTCCATGGAAGGGAGAGCGACAGGGCCGTAAGAAGCACAACTTTCATTCCTCACCGGGATTTGAACACGGAAGAATAATCAGAAGCCACTGAAAGAATCATGGAGAAATGCATGCTTGGTATACCTTAAAGAGAAGGAAGAGGAACTCTTGGATCAGGAAAATGACGGGAATCGTCGACATCATGATGAAGGTAAAGTCCCTGAAATGTCAATAGGCTGGACATATTGCTAGAATAACTGACCATCGTTGGATCGCTGAAACACTTGAATGGATTCCGAAGGATAGAAAAAGGCCCAAAAGAAGTCCTTGGATAAAATTCGGAAGCATGTCAGGGTGACACGGAGGAGACTGGCGCTAGATAGAAAGTTGTAGAAGAAATTTGGGGAGACCTTCATCCAGGAGTGTACTGATGATGGATGATATTAGTGATGATGATACATAGTCACATTTTTATGCAAGAATTAATGGATTTCATTATTGGAAGCATTTACCATGTTTAAATGCTCCAGGTAATGCGATCTATTAATAAAAATGTTTTTATGTATTAAAATGTGTTTCGCACCATTAGTAGAAACGACCTGTCGAACACGAGCCTCGTTTGACTTTGTTTTCTTTTTCACAGTGGATAGATCCCGTGACGCAATAAGGTGCGACTCAAAAGAGAGATTCATATGTGAAAATGGTGTCCGCCGAAATATCTCTCTTTATACGGTTATTTACGAATGTTATAGTGCTGTGCTCGTGCTAACAGTTCAAATCGAATTATAATTTGAAGTACAGGGCTTAGCCGATGGCGATGGTGCTAAAACTCAAAATAGTCGTCGTGGTACAGTTTCGGTAATAACTCTGCGTCACGTTGCATTTTTTTTCTCCCACACGGGATGAAACACAAACACGTTTAGATTTGCAACGCTGATCTTTACTGATTAATGGGATAAGGATTCGGGCCCTTACCATTTCTTTTTTCACATATACACTGAATTAGCTGACATTTGGAACACCTATGTAATAACGTGTTGGTCCACCTTTTGCGCAATCACGACCCGCAGATGCCCAGGAACAGATTCTACATGATGTCGAAAATCCTTCATGCATAATTTGACCCATGTCTGCTGCAGCAGTTCTGCCAGTTCAGCTTATTACATGGAGGAAGGTCACAAGTTCTCACACCCCGTTGTAGCGTATCCCACAAATGTTCAATCGGATAGTCAGGGATTTTGGGGGTCAAAGAAATGTGGAAAATTCATTGTCATGTTCCAAAACCTCAGTTCGTTGTCATGTTCCAAAACCTCAGTTCGTTGTCATGTTTCAATGTGGCAAATTCGTTGTCATGTTCCATCCTTATTATGTTCCAACCACTCAGTAGTTACACGAGCCAGATGACACGGTGCATTGTCCTGGTGAAAGATGGAACTGTGGTCCGGTAAACCTCTTGCAGATATGGAGAGACATGATTGTGAGAACAGCAACACCAAGGAAGAATCGCGCTATTCAAATGAAATTTGTATATCACAGATTCCTCATGTTACAGGAGATGACTAGCTCTCCAAATGTAATCGGTTAAGACTTTTTCGCTTCAAAACTCAATATCGTGCGAAGCCATCTACACGGCGTAGCCCTGAACGAAAGAGGTTTTTGATATCGTCCCGTGGAATAGCGTTCCAGGCAGCTTCTATCCAAGTCCCGAATTCATTTGTGGTGACTGGCAGAGGCGCTTAACGGACCTGTCGCTTAGCTACCATGCCCCAGTCATGTTTGACAGGGGACATATCAGGCAAACGTGCAGGCCATGGAAGAAGCGGTATCTGCTGTACATGGAAGAGGTCTTCGACATTTCGGGCCACAGATGGCTGAGCATTGTCCTGCTGGAATATAGGGTCAGGACAATTCTGAAGGAAGGATACCACTTCTGCATCTAAAACACTCCTCACGTATTTCTGGCTGTTGAATGTTCCCTCAACTCGTGATGCGAGATCACGAATTGAACCCAAATGGCTCCCCAAACCATGAGAAATGGCGCTGCGCCAGTATGACGCAGCAAAATGTACGCTACTGTTCATCACGACATCTTTGAACAGCTATGCAACCATCACGGTGTATCAAATTGTACCGCGACACGTCAGAAAACACAAGATGTTGTCAATCAGCCAGCCAATGTCTGTGTGCGAGACCTCATTGCAACCTGAGGTGTGTGTGCTTGAGGATCAAAGGAATGTGTATAGCAATGGGCTCCTAGCGACCAGTCCTTTATTAAGCAGACGACGTCAAACTCGCTGGAGGACAAAGCCTGACCTGTTGTAATACTCCACTGCTGCCATAACACCGTGGACGTCGTTGTGTGACCGATCACTACCATGCGTTAGTGTCTGTCATTCCGTGCAGTCGCGCAAAATGAAAGACACCTCCACCGCATCCGGGAAATATACAGGAAGCTCATTTTCCGGAGTTCTGTGCGTTCGAGCCTCATCTTTCCACTGACCCCAAGTTCGAATCACTGTACTTGCGTTTAGTACCACACGAGTATCAATATTTCGCGGTAGAGAAAATCCAGCTTCTCCCATTCCAACAATCCTTCCTTACTCAAAGTCCATCAGGTGTTCATAACGCAACCTTCTTCGGCGACCCGGCATAGTGAAACACCCTTTCGACTTAATGTCGGCTCTTCACTGATTTCAACATCTCGTTTGAGCCAACTATTTATATTTAAGAGTGGACAGTTTAGAGGACGCTGCTCCGAAACCGCATTAGCATTTTCTCTGACATTTTAATCATTTGAATGTTGTGTATACTTTTGCACATAGCTTGTAGGTTTCAAGCTAATACAGGTAGTCTTTCATGGTGTTGCAATTATCACAAACACTAGCATTTATATAGTTTCTTTCATCTTGAGGTAGAGTATAAGATCTGCCTGCCCAGAATATGACGGCCCACCGGATATTCATGCGGTATCTCGGCGGCCCAGCCCAGGCCTGAGTTTGTCTACGTTTCCTTCAGTTGAAATATAACTTTCCAGGAGACTTGATACGTGTATTTTAGAAAGTTAAATGCTATTTTTACTTTTGAATACCACTGCATTTCCTAAAACATTCTAGTGTAAAATGAATTGTCCCTTCAATAAGCATTCCAAACGAAAATGAGATGAAAAGGTTCGAAAGCTACTTTTGCTCCCTGCTACACTTTGACACCCAAGAAATACATTTGGAGAAGTTTTATGAAATCATTAAATTTCTTAGCTATTGCAGAGCTTTCTCATCGTATCATCAGTGAAGTGTTTTCCTTGGTTACTAATTTCAGCCTTTCTTTCACTATAAGCCAAGGAAACAGTCCGAAACATCGCTCATAGGGACAGCCTCCTAGGGATATAGCTTATAGGAATTTATCTCATAGGAAACAAATTCCGAAACATCGCTCATTGGGAAATACCTCGTAGGCCTATTAAAAATTGTAATGAAGAAGCAAAATGAAATGGCTGTTAATTTGATTGTGCTTAAGAAATGAAGCATGAAAAAGTATATGAAGAAGTATCATTTCTTTCACCAGCTTTTGCTTTCCATCACCAACGCCAGGGGTGATCTGTCAAATATCTTTTTTAGACTTTCCGCCGCCGGCTAGAGAAAGTTGACACAGACAGTGAACTACACCACTGGGAAGTAGCTTCCCATGAGGGTGCTACATTTTTCGAAGAACTCAGGATTTGATGAAAGCAATATTTCTTCAACACTATTAAGCTGGAAAGATTTTAGCCGCAGATTCAACAGAATAGAGATTCAACTTCACAAGCATATATTTACCCCCGTTTCGAGTGAAGTTACAAAACACAACAATAAGGGAATCATAAATCTGGAAAATTAAAAAAATTACCTCATCGGGTGAAATACTTGAGTTATAGCGTCTTTCGACACATAAATGATAGTGCTGTGAAAGGTAGGCTAAATATTTTAACAAAAAAAAATTCTAGATATTTTAAAAACAAAAAGCTTAATATTTACAAAAAAATCCTAGGTTGCCGAAACATCGCTCGCAGGAACATACCTCATCGGGATTTACATGGTCTATTCAAAAATTGAAAATCAAGAAGTGAACTGAAATTGCTATTAATTTTACTAAGGAAGGCAACATGAATCTTTCGAAAGGTATGTGAAGAAGTATTTCTTTCACAAGCGTCTCGCTTTCCATCACCAACGCCAGGCCCGCGATCTGTCAAGGTATTTTTTTTAGACTTTCCGCTGCCGGCCAGCAGAATGACACCGATCAGTGAACTACACAGCCACCCAGAAGTAGCTTCCGTGAGGGAGCTACCTTTTTCGAAGAACTCAGGATTAGACGAAAGCAATATTTCTTCAACACCCTAGGTCGAAAGATTTTAGCTACATTATTATGTTGCGTGTTAAAAAAGAGTAGGGGCTCAATTTCACAAGGATATATATTTCTCCCGCTTCAATGAAAGTTACTGAAACACAGGAAATATATGCATCTGAAGTTTGGAAAATTTAAATAATTAGCTCATCGGGTGAAATCCTTGCGTCATCGCGTCTTTCGACACATACTTCATAGTGCTCTGCAAGGTAGGCAAACAGCTTTCACAAATACACCAATTTTGGAAAAAAAAATCTAGATTATAAAAAAATATCTAGATTTTCACACCCCGTTGTAGCGTATCCTAGAAATGTTCAATCGGGTAGTCAGGGGATTTTGGGGGTCAAAGAAATGTGGAAAATTCGTTGTCATGTTCCAAAAACTCAGTTCGTTGTCATGTTCCAATGTGGCAAATTCGTTGTCATGTTCCATCCTTATTATGTTCCAACCACTCAGTAGTTACACGAGCCAGATGACACGGTGCATTGTCCTGGTGAAAGATGGAACTGTGGTCCGGAAAACCTCTTGCAGATATGGAGAGACATGATTGTGAGAACAGCAACACCAAGGAAGAATCGCGCTATTCAAATGAAATTTGTATATCACAGATTCCTCATGTTACAGGAGATGACTAGCTCTCCAAATGTAATCGGTTAAGACTTTTTCGCTTCAAAACTCAATATCGTGCGAAGCCATCTACACGGCGTAGCCCTGAACGAAAGAGGTTTTTGATATCGTCCCGTGGAATAGCGTTCCAGGCAGCTTCTATCCAAGTCCCGAATTCATTTGTGGTGACTGGCAGAGGCGCTTAACGGACCTGTCGCTTAGCTACCATGCCCCAGTTATGTTCGACAGGGGACATATCAGGCAAACGTGCAGGCCATGGAAGAAGCGGTATCTGCCGTACACGGAAGAGGTCTTCGACATTTCGGGCCACAGATGGCTGAGCATTGTCCTGCTGGAATATAGGGTCAGGACAATTCTAAAGGAAGGATACCACTTCTGCATCTAAAACACTCCTCACGTATTTCTGGCTGTTGAATGTTCCCTCAACTCGTGATGCGAGATTACGAATTGAACCCAAATGGCTCCCCAAACCATGAGAAATGGCGCTGCGCCAGTATGACGCAGCAAAATGTACGCTACTGTTCATCACGACATCTTTGAACAGCTATGCAACCATCACGGTGTATCAAATTGTACCGCGACACGTCAGAAAACACAAGATGTTGTCAATCAGCCAGCCAATGTCTGTGTGCAAGACCTCATTGCAACCTGAGGTGTCTGTGATTGAGGATCAAAGGAATGTGTATAGCAATGGGCTCCTAGCGACCAGTCTTTTATTAAGCAGACGACGTCGAACTACGCTGGAGGACAAAGCCTGACCTGTTGTAATACTCCACTGCTGCCATAACACCGGGGACGTTGTTGTGTGACCGATCACTCACTACCATGCGTTAGTGTCTGTCATTCCGTGCAGTCGTGCAAAATGACAGACACCTCCACCACATCCGGGAAATATACAGGAAGCTCATTTTCCGGAGTTCTGTGCGTTCGAGCCTCATCTTTCCACTGACCCCAAGTTCGCATCTCTGTACTTGCGTTTAGTACCACACGAGTATCAATATTTCGCGGTAGAGAAAATCCAGCTTCTCCCATTCCAACAATCCTTCCTCACTCAAAGTCCATCAGGTGTTCATAACGCAACCTTCTTCGGCGACCCGGCATAGTAAAACACCCTTTCGACTTAATGTCGGCTCTTCACTGATTTCAACATCTCGTTTGAGCCAGCTACTTATATTTAAGAGTGGACAGTTTAGAGAAGGCTGCTCCGAAACCGCATTCGCATTTTCTCTGACATTTTAATCATTTGAATGTTGTGTATACTTTTGCACATAGCTTGTAGGTTTCAAGCTAATACAGGTAGTCTTTCATGGTGTTGCAATTATCACAAACACTAGCATTTATATAGTTTCTTTCATCTTGAGGTAGAGTATAAGATCTGCCTGCCCAGAATATGACGGCCCACCGGATATTCATGTGGTATCTCGGCGGCCCAGCCCAGGCCTGAGTTTGTCTATGTTTCCTTCAGTTGAAATATAACTTTCCAGGAGACTTGGTACGTGTAATTTAGAAAGTTAAATGCTATTTTTACTTTTGAATACCACTGCATTTCGTAAAACATTCTAGTGTAAAATGAATTTTCCCTTCAATAAGCATTCCAAACGAAAATGAGATGAAAAGGTTCGAAAGCTACTTTTGCTCCCTGCTACACTTTGACACCCAAGAAATACATTTGGAGAAGTTTTATGAAATCATTAAATTTCTTAGCTATTGCAGAGCTTTCTCATCGTATCATCAGTGAAGTGTTTTCCTTGGTTACTAATTTCAGCCTTTCTTTCACTATAAGCCAAGGAAACAGTCCGAAACATCGCTCATAGGGACAGCCTCCTAGGGATATAGCTTATAGGAATTTATCTCATAGGAAACAAATTCCGAAACATCGCTCATTGGGAAATACCTCGTAGGCCTATTAAAAATTGTAATGAAGAAGCAAAATGAAATGGCTGTTAATTTGATTGTGCTTAAGAAATGAAGCATGAAAAAGTATATGAAGAAGTATCATTTCTTTCACCAGCTTTTGCTTTCCATCACCAACGCCAGGGGTGATCTGTCAAGTATCTTTTTTAGACTTTCCGCCGCCGGCTAGGAGAAAGTTGACACAGACAGTGAACTACACCACTGGGAAGTAGCTTCCCATGAGGGTGCTACATTTTTCGAAGAACTCAGGATTTGATGAAAGCAATATTTCTTCAACACTTTTAAGCTGGAAAGATTTTAGCCGCAGATTCAACAGAATAGAGATTCAACTTCACAAGCATATATTTACCCCCGTTTCGAGTGAAGTTACAAAACACAACAATAAGGGAATCATAAATCTGGAAAATTAAAAAAATTACCTCATCGGGTGAAATACTTGAGTTATAGCGTCTTTCGACACATAAATGATAGTGCTGTGAAAGGTAGGCTAAATATTTTAACAAAAAAATTCTAGATATTTTAAAAACAAAAAGCTTAATATTTACAAAAAAATCGTAGTTTGACGAAACATCGCTCGCAGGAACATACCTCATCGGGATTTACATGGTCTATTCAAAAATTGAAAATCAAGAAGTAAACTGAAATTGCTATTAATTTTACTAAGGAAGGCAACATGAATCTTTCGAAAGGTATGTGAAGAAGTATTTCTTTCACAAGCGTCTCGCTTTCCATCACCAACGCCAGGCCCGCGATCTGTCAAGGTATTTTTTTAGACTTTCCGCTGCCGGCCAGCAGAATGACACCGATCAGTGAACTACACAGCCACCCAGAAGTAGCTTCCGTGAGGGAGCTACCTTTTTTCGAAGAACTCAGGATTAGACGAAAGCAATATTTCTTCAACACCCTAGGTCGAAAGATTTTAGCTACATTATTATGTTGCGTGTTAAAAAAGAGTAGGGGCTCAATTTCACAAGGATATATATTTCTCCCGCTTCAATGAAAGTTACTGAAACACAGGAAATATATGCATCTGAAGTTTGGAAAATTTAAATAATTAGCTCATCGGGTGAAATCCTTGCGTCATCGCGTCTTTCGACACATACTTCATAGTGCCCTGCAAGGTAGGCAAACAGCTTTCACAAATACACCAATTTTGGAAAAAAAAAATCTAGATTATAAAAAAATATCTAGATTTTCACACCCCGTTGTAGCGTATCCTAGAAATGTTCAATCGGATAGTCAGGGGATTTTGGGGGTCAAAGAAATGTGGAAAATTCGTTGTCATGTTCCAAAAACTCAGTTCGTTGTCATGTTCCAATGTGGCAAATTCGTTGTCATGTTCCATCCTTATTATGTTCCAACCACTCAGTAGTTACACGAGCCAGATGACACGGTGCATTGTCCTGGTGAAAGATGGAACTGTGGTCCGGAAAACCTCTTGCAGATATGGAGAGACATGATTGTGAGAACAGCAACACCAAGGAAGAATCGCGCTATTCAAATGAAATTTGTATATCACAGATTCCTCATGTTACAGGAGATGACTAGCTCTCCAAATGTAATCGGTTAAGACTTTTTCGCTTCAAAAACTCAATATCGTGCGAAGCCATCTACACGGCGTAGCCCTGAACGAAAGAGGTTTTTGATATCGTCCCGTGGAATAGCGTTCCAGGCAGCTTCTATCCAAGTCCCGAATTCATTTGTGGTGACTGGCAGAGGCGCTTAACGGACCTGTCGCTTAGCTACCATGCCCCAGTTATGTTCGACAGGGGACATATCAGGCAAACGTGCAGGCCATGGAAGAAGCGGTATCTGCCGTACACGGAAGAGGTCTTCGACATTTCGGGCCACAGATGGCTGAGCATTGTCCTGCTGGAATATAGGGTCAGGACAATTCTAAAGGAAGGATACCACTTCTGCATCTAAAACACTCCTCACGTATTTCTGGCTGTTGAATGTTCCCTCAACTCGTGATGCGAGATTACGAATTGAACCCAAATGGCTCCCCAAACCATGAGAAATGGCGCTGCGCCAGTATGACGCAGCAAAATGTACGCTACTGTTCATCACGACATCTTTGAACAGCTATGCAACCATCACGGTGTATCAAATTGTACCGCGACACGTCAGAAAACACAAGGTGTTGTCAATCAGCCAGCCAATGTCTGTGTGCAAGACCTCATTGCAACCTGAGGTGTCTGTGCTTGAGGATCAAAGGAATGTGTATAGCAATGGGCTCCTAGCGACCAGTCTTTTATTAAGCAGACGACGTCGAACTACGCTGGAGGACAAAGCCTGACCTGTTGTAATACTCCACTGCTGCCATAACACCGGGGACGTTGTTGTGTGACCGATCACTCACTACCATGCGTTAGTGTCTGTCATTCCGTGCAGTCGTGCAAAATGACAGACACCTCCACCACATCCGGGAAATATACAGGAAGCTCATTTTCCGGAGTTCTGTGCGTTCGAGCCTCATCTTTCCACTGACCCCAAGTTCGCATCTCTGTACTTGCGTTTAGTACCACACGAGTATCAATATTTCGCGGTAGAGAAAATCCAGCTTCTCCCATTCCAACAATCCTTCCTCACTCAAAGTCCATCAGGTGTTCATAACGCAACCTTCTTCGGCGACCCGGCATAGTAAAACACCCTTTCGACTTAATGTCGGCTCTTCACTGATTTCAACATCTCGTTTGAGCCAGCTACTTATATTTAAGAGTGGACAGTTTAGAGAACGCTGCTCCGAAACCGCATTCGCATTTTCTCTGATATTTTAATCATTTGAATGTTGTGTATACTTTTGCACATAGCTTGTAGGTTTCAAGCTAATACAGGTAGTCTTTCATGGTGTTGCAATTATCACAAACACTAGCATTTATATAGTTTCTTTCATCTTGAGGTAGAGTATAAGATCTGCCTGCCCAGAATATGACGGCCCACCGGATATTCATGTGGTATCTCGGCGGCCCAGCCCAGGCCTGAGTTTGTCTATGTTTCCTTCAGTTGAAATATAACTTTCCAGGAGACTTGGTACGTGTATTTTAGAAAGTTAAATGCTATTTTTACTTTTGAATACCACTGCATTTCGTAAAACATTCTAGTGTAAAATGAATTTTCCCTTCAATAAGCATTCCAAACGAAAATGAGATGAAAAGGTTCGAAAGCTACTTTTGCTCCCTGCTACACTTTGACACCCAAGAAATACATTTGGAGAAGTTTTATGAAATCATTAAATTTCTTAGCTATTGCAGAGCTTTCTCATCGTATCATCAGTGAAGTGTTTTCCTTGGTTACTAATTTCAGCCTTTCTTTCACTATTAGCCAAGGAAACAGTCCGAAACATCGCTCATAGGGACAGCCTCCTAGGGATATAGCTTATAGGAATTTATCTCATAGGAAACAAATTCCGAAACATCGCTCATTGGGAAATACCTCGTAGGCCTATTAAAAATTGTAATGAAGAAGCAAAATGAAATGGCTGTTAATTTGATTGTGCTTAAGAAATGAAGCATGAAAAAGTATATGAAGAAGTATCATTTCTTTCACCAGCTTTTGCTTTCCATCACCAACGCCAGGGGTGATCTGTCAAGTATCTTTTTTAGACTTTCCGCCGCCGGCTAGGAGAAAGTTGACACAGACAGTGAACTACACCACTGGGAAGTAGCTTCCCATGAGGGTGCTACATTTTTCGAAGAACTCAGGATTTGATGAAAGCAATATTTCTTCAACACTTTTAAGCTGGAAAGATTTTAGCCGCAGATTCAACAGAATAGAGATTCAACTTCACAAGCATATATTTACCCTCGTTTCGAGTGAAGTTACAAAACACAACAATAAGGGAATCATAAATCTGGAAAATTAAAAAAATTACCTCATCGGGTGAAATACTTGAGTTATAGCGTCTTTCGACACATAAATGATAGTGCTGTGAAAGGTAGGCTAAATATTTTAACAAAAAAAAAATTCTAGATATTTTAAAAACAAAAAGCTTAATATTTACAAAAAAAATCCTAGTTTGACGAAACATCGCTCGCAGGAACATACCTCATCGGGATTTACATGGTCTATTCAAAAATTGAAAATCAAGAAGTAAACTGAAATTGCTATTAATTTTACTAAGGAAGGCAACATGAATCTTTCGAAAGGTATGTGAAGAAGTATTTCTTTCACAAGCGTCTCGCTTTCCATCACCAACGCCAGGCCCGCGATCTGTCAAGGTATTTTTTTTAGACTTTCCGCTGCCGGCCAGCAGAATGACACCGATCAGTGAACTACACAGCCACCCAGAAGTAGCTTCCGTGAGGGAGCTACCTTTTTCGAAGAACTCAGGATTAGACGAAAGCAATATTTCTTCAACACCCTAGGTCGAAAGATTTTAGCTACATTATTATGTTGCGTGTTAAAAAAGAGTAGGGGCTCAATTTCACAAGGATATATATTTCTCCCGCTTCAATGAAAGTTACTGAAACACAGGAAATATATATGCATCTGAAGTTTGGAAAATTTAAATAATTAGCTCATCGGGTGAAATCCTTGCGTCATCGCGTCTTTCGACACATACTTCATAGTGCTCTGCAAGGTAATCTAACAGCTTTCACAAATACACCAATTTTGGAAAAAAAAATATCTAGATTTTTCTGTATACTGCCAGATGTTCAGTGATAGCTGTTTAAAAATTCTCATTTTCAAAATAATAAAATTACCTATATATATTTTCACTTGTCCATCTGCGGTCTGTTCTTCTGGCATGTCCAGCCCATTGCCATTTCAGGGATTTTATTCTCATCATGATGTCTTCCACTCTTGTCATTTTCCTTATCCACGAGTTCCTCTTCTTGTCTTTTCTGGTTACACCAAGCATGCATCTCTCCAGGCTTCTTTTAGTTGTCTGCAGCCTTTGTATGTCTTTTTTAGTTAAAGTCTGTCTTTCTGCTCCATACGTAAGAATTGGAAGTATGCATTAAATAAACACTTTTCTTTTAAGACAAAAAGGCTTATTGATCTTGAAAATTGTACCGTTTCTTCCAAAAGCTCTCCAGCCAAGTTTTACACGCCGATTAATTTCCTCATCAATGTGACCCTCGCTTGATATCGGCTGTCCAAGGTAAATATAGGTATCGGTTATCTCCATCAATCAATAAATCTTCTATTCTGGTAAAAGTATTGTACATCACCTTTGTCTTCTGAAAGTTCATTTTCTTTGCATTTGTCAGCGGGTTCCCGGATCATATTCTGCAGCTCAAGGGGTAGTTGCAAAAATGACTACGTCTTCACCAAAACGAAGGTGAGTTAAATAATCTCCATTAAACTTTAACCACTTGTTTTCCCAGTTCAATGATTGAAAGACATTTTGCAAAGTGGCATTGAAGAGTTTGGGAGCAATGGTGTCAACTTGTCTCACTCCCTTTCCAATTTTTATTGGGGCTGTATCCTCAAATATCCAAACCTTTTCACTAGATTTTATTAATAATTCTAACGTAAGCATCTTCAATACGGCAGGATTTCAAAGCCATTGGAACTGCTGATGGTTTCACGGAATCAAAGGCCTCTTCATAATCAATAAAAAGCCATGTATAATGGCAGTTCATATACCCTCGTTCTTTCAATTAGTTCTCTCTGTGCATGAAGAGGATCTATGGTGCTGTAGCTAATCCTGATCCAGCTTGCTCTTGGTTGAACCATGTTCAGTGTTACCTTCAAGCGATGCGAAAGACACTTAGTGAAGATTTTACAAACCACTGGAAGAAGGCTAATGGGCCTGTAGTTCCTGAGATCCTCAATGTCACCTTTCTTATGTAGCAGGATCATTGTAGCATTGTTCCAATCGTCAGGAATCTTTCCTTTGTTGAGACATCTAGTGAAAACTTGTGCCAGTATAGTTTCTATTTCTCCGCTTGCTTCCTGTACAATGTACATGGTAATTCCATCTTCTGCCGGGAGGACAGGAGGAACTTTGGTGCTGGTACCTTTCTTAATGACTGGAATAGGTGCATCATCTCTTGCATATAATTTTATGTAAAAATCTTTCACTTTTGTCCAAAGCTTCACCTCTATTTTTTGTTACAGAGCCATCTTTTTTTCTCAGTGCCATAATCTGCTTTCTTCCCTTGCTGAGATGTCCCATTGTTTTCTTCAGGCTTTGATTATTTTCAATTGCTTTTATTAAGATATATATGTATACTAAGATAGTATTATTTTAACATACGAGTATACTGTATAATGGTCAGAAGACTTATCTCGCATTTCAAGAATAAAATTAATTTTTATGATGCTGAATGTATTGTTAAACTTAGGAACAAAGAAAAAATGTTGAAAAAACTTCGTATTATGACATTTTCAGGTGATTAAAAATAAAATCTTTGCATCTAAAGGAGGGATCGCAGGAACGTGGACAGGAAACGAAGTCATATTAGGAGCATTAAAAATTCATAGTTTTTCTCAAAGTTTAAAATTAAAGTTTTCTTGCACATATATTTTACCTTATGAAGAACGTTCCTAAAAACCACTCGTTTGGGTATTAAGGAAGTAATCATGATTTCGATTTATTTAAGCCTACTGCTTTTGTTCCATCAGATGGCATTACCTGCTGAATGGATGGCTCGAGACTGATAAGCAGCTAAGTTTTCATATATTTATATAGGATTTCAACAATTAGTAAAAGTTTTATTGGAAACAAATTCAGTTGGTTTCACTGCATTCTTTCCTAATTATTATTGCGTCACAATAAGCATACAGTCTTCATACATGTAACGTTTTTCCTACCGTTAAAGCTGATACCGTCAGTCCGGTGGCTGCTGCAAGCGCAGATCTGGCGAGTCGGTGTAGCCGTCCTGTTCCGCCGTGCCGAAAGCCGCAAATACAGGTCATCTCATCCGAGGAGGTCGTCGCCCTCGGCCTACCTTTTCTGTACCTTTGGGAATCTGCCCCGTGTCTTGAAACTGCTGCTACATTCTTCTGACCACATAACGATCGACGTTGAGCCATCTTGCGACGTCCGCCTGCCTCTGCCCTGTTTCGAGTCGGTCTACCGCTCTGTAGCGTACTCCTCTGGTAAACGACGTATCGAAAGCATGTTAACAAAATGGCTTCCTCGAAATCTTGTCATTCACAGCAGCACATGAATTGGAGACTCCCTCCGAAACAGCTGGTTTAAAGCTCTTGCGCATTTGCATAAAGCACTGCCAGCGCCACTCATTTTCGTTTCGTTCATCGATGCTCTATGCGTTCGTCCGTAACATATGCAAATTTCGTGGAATTTGAACTATACATTTGCTCAATTATCGGGATTTTTCGGTTTGTTGTTTACTTTATGGAAACCAGCAGCGGCCGTATCTTGGGTCAGATACCTGGTCTATCTCACCCGTTCCTCTCCTCCACAGTACTGGTTTTTTTTTTTTAAACTGCGAAGTTTAATTTTTACTCGTTAAGTAATATAAGTACCTTATTTTAGGTACATGCTACTCCTGATATGATACCAAATAATTATGAGGATTAGGATTTGAATACTTTATTTGCACATGAACTCCTTTCTTCTTTCCTTTTGTGTGAACTTGAGTGTTGCGTTTTCATAAAAAGTTTCTCAAGATTATTTTTTCATATTTAAAAAAGAATGTTTTTCTCTATTGACAAAACACCCAAGTTGCTCGAATGTACATGTCCTTGTCTGGCACTAAGATATATCTTGATTCCTTTTAATGCAGAAAAATTTCTCTCGGCTGTTGCAGTTGTTGATGGAAACTTTAATATTAGGTCTGCTAATTTGTACACCTCACTAAACACTATGTCCAATTTATTCAACTTTATGTAACAAGTAATGTCTCTTACTGATTTGTTTTTGTATTCATCAAGGGAATAAAACACCTTCAGTTCATTTTTTAGTCGAGCTGTATCAAAATTTGAAGCATAGAGTTCTTTAAGTTCTGACAGTAGATACTCAAGGGAAGATTTCACAAAATTTATCAAAACAGTTCGAATCCAACAAAGCCACGAATTTAAGATATAATATCATTGATTTTAATTCATTGACATTTTACACAAAGTGAAACACCTCTCGCAAAACACATGCTGTTACAGGCGAAAGCATGCGTGTGACTAATGTAGTCCTAAGTCTTCTCTTTTCTGAAAGAAGCGTTGCGCAAAGCAAGGGTGCGTTCTCCTCCAAACGCTCATTCATGTTGTCATGGAAACGCTAGCAGGCGATCAGATCGAAGGTCTTCCAATCAGAACAGCGAAGACTTTGGACGACTAAAAAGAATGAAGTCTTTGTCCTACCTCGGGCTCACGCACCTACGAGATAATGAACAGCTGTAGACGCGCAATGTTTTGATGCGCATTGCCAAGTAGCGTCCTTTTCCTATTACGAACCATTGTGTGTAACTCGAATTTTTAATATAATAGGCTTTACGGGATTGGTTCGTAAGTACACACTGTATGTAAGACGGACGTCCGTAACCCGGGGACTGACTGTATATGAAGAAAAAAGAAAAGGTAAAGGCTTAAATCCGAATCCCATTAATTACTAAAGCTCACTTTTGCAGCTTAAAACGTGAGGGTGCTTACATCCTTTGCGACTGAAAAAATGCAACCGGACAGCAGCACTACACAACGAAATGGTTGCGACGTTTCAGTCCTGGGAACACGTGGTCGAAACTGTGACAGCGAACTCCGGTAACAGTGCATTACAATTAAAGTATTGTTAGTGGAGATATTAAAACAGAGCGAAAAATCCACAAATATGTCAACACCAAAGGTATGTCGAATACCACAACAGAATGCATATTGTGAGAAAAAAAACCACGAAGCACTTCAATTCGTGAACACGGTTAAAGAACAGGGCCTCCACCGCTGAAAAAACAGCCCAACCAATTTTCATCCGGCACTGATGCCAGATTTCACATACAAAAGTTAGCCAGCATACCTCCCATGTGAAAGCTCGACCTCTTGGACATAGGTCAAGTGAATTAATCTAAAACGTATTGCTTTTTTCCGCTAGGCACCTAGAAGTACACTGCTGGACAATTGCTAAGGACGGGTCATAAACGGCTATATAGCGCATAAAAAGTAAGTGTGGTTGGATGCCAAGTGAAATAAAATAATGTCAGAATGCCAGGACATTACAAGAAAGACAATTTATTGTGCTCTGAAATCCAGAAGGCTTTGGAACGTGTTCAAGGGACAAACAGGCCATTTTGTGCAGAATACGTAAACGTGAAAAAAATGCAATTATCGTCCGCAGGCATTCCGGCGTAAGATGTCAATTTGGATATGGCCACCATGAAGGGCGATGCAAGATTCCACACGTCGTGTCATGCTTTGCACAACATTATCAAGCAGCTGTTGGGGTAATTTATCCCATTCCTCTGTCAGTGCACGGATGAGGGTGTCCTTGTTTATTGGAGGGCATTGGCGACCAGCAAAGACTCCTCCCCAAAGCATCCCACACATTTTCAATGGGATTCAGATCTGGAGAACGTGCTGGCCATACGAGGCGTTGAATATCCTCGCTCTCAAGACACTCCTGGACAGCGACTGTTCGATGACATGTTGCGTTGTCGTCCATGAAAATGAATCTATCACCGACAGCACCACGAAACATGCGAACATGAGGTAGCAGAACATCATTAATGTATCGTTGGCCAGTCATAGTCACAGTTGGAAGCACATAGAGGGACGTACGGCCATTGATCATGATGCCAGCCCATACCATGACTCTGCATGTCGGATATCGGTCCCTTTCCTGTATGTTTGCTGGACAATATGCAGTACCACTATCACGCCAGATCAGTTGTCGTCGACAATCAGACGATAGACTGTATCTACTCTCATCTGAGAAGAGGACAGCAGACCAGTCGTTATCAGTCCAATTGCGATGTTGATGGCACCATTGCAAACGGGCGGTACGGTGAAGTCTGGACAATGGGATGCACCCAACAGGACGGCGGGCGTATAGTCTTCCTTCATGCAAACGTCTGGCGACAGTTTTTCTGGAGATCCGCTTGCCAGTAGCAGCCATAAACTGATTTGATACCTCACTAGCTGTGCTGCGCCGGTGTCTTTTTGTTGATAGCACTATGTACCGAACTTGTGCAGGTGTCGTACTGCGAACACGACCTCCCCTGTGACGTTTGCTACACTCTCCATTTGTTTGAAATGGTTTCCAAAGCCTTGAAACAACACTGTGGCTGACGTCAAACTCCCTGGCAACATCTGTTATTTTTCGCCTTTCTTCAATCTTGCAAATAATACGGCCACGCGTAAAATCATCTAGGTGATGTCGGGAAGACATACTGAAAATTGCAAGTTCGTCAATTGATTCTTT
This sequence comes from Macrothele yani, assembly GCA_039090855.1. Lineage (NCBI taxonomy): Eukaryota > Metazoa > Arthropoda > Arachnida > Araneae > Macrothelidae > Macrothele > Macrothele yani. Next base: position 45,654,331 of record CM077006.1, read on the forward strand.
CCCTTTCAACTTTGCGTTTGAACAACAACGGTCAATACGCGTCAAATCCTTTATATCTCTTATCAGCGCTATGACGTCACGAACAAGTTCGGCAATCCAAAATTTGCATACGCACAACACGCCTTACTGTATCCCGCACTTATGCTAATTTCCACATTTTCCTGCCTTTCATTTTATGGTTGCTATCTTTGCTATTGCCATCCGTCCTTAGCAATTGTCCGGCAGTGTATATGGGAGTGAAAAAATAAAATGGGTGGAATTGTTATAGAAAAAATGTGTGCGTGTGTGTGTGTGTGCGTGCGTGTGTGCGTGCGTGCGTGCGTGTGTGTGTGCATTTGTTAGGCGGAATTTCGCAAAATCTACTACATGGATTTCAATCCATGTTATACGTATGCAATCGAAATTTATCGTTACAGGTTGGCGCACATACATTTTCGTGCCTGCAGCAAATCTGCACAGATGACCCAAAACTTGAATGAGGCATTTCCAGCAACCGTTCTTCATGCAAAACGAAATCCAAATTTGACACGATATACACTCACTGTCATAAAAAAATCCGCGCACCAAGAAAAAAACGGAACGATTAATGCGAAACTCGGCGAATAGCTACAAGCATTGCAGACATGCAAATGAATAAAGTTTCGTGCGCACGCGTCCAAGACCGGCGATGCAATCGCAATCATTGGGACTTATAAGGCAACTCGCAGGGGACTCCACATTCTTGCCGAAGTGCACGGTAAGAGTCAGGTGAGATCCCTAAGCGATAGACATGCCGAGGAGCAGCCGTAGATGTGTGTACGGGCAACTGACGGAGTTTGAACCAGGCCGTATCGTCCGGATGAGAGAGGCAGGGTGGCCGGCGGGCCCAATCGGCCGCCATTTGGGCAGGTTGGACAGCACGGTGCAATCGTGTTGGGAGCAATGGACATGGGATGGCACCCAGACACAGCACCAACAGAGAGGACCGTGGGATCGTGAGAACAGCACGCACAGATGCAACAACATCCTTATACAATATCCAGAGATATGTAGAGGCTATACAAGGTACTCCTGTGTCCTCCAGAACCGTTTCCAGACGCATGGCAGAGGCAAAACCGCACTTTCGACGTCCCTTAGATTTTCTGCCATTAACACCTGACCATCGTCGGCGTCGATCGTAGTGGGGTTAGCAGCGAGCAACGTGGAATGCTACGGACTGGAGACTTATATTGTTCAGCGACGAGTCCCGCTTCTGAATGGGAATGGACGACCACAGTGTCAGAGTGTGGAAGACCGCAGGTGAGCGCTACAGTACCAACCTCACTGTACAGCGGCACACGCCCAGAATTTCAGACGTGATGGTCTGAAGAGCCATCGCGTATGACAGCCGGACTTCCCTCGTAGTGATCCGAGGGACGTTGACAGCCCAGCGCTACGTACAGGAGATCCTACGGTCCCATGTGCTGCCTTTCCTGGCGGTCTCATTTTCCAACAAGACAACGCCCGTCCGCACACGGCTTGGTTTTCCCAGGACTGTTTATGTCATGCTTCGACGATTCCGTGGTCTGCCAAATCGCCTGATCTCTCGCCCATCATGCATGTGTGAGACCAGATGGGACGTCAGCTTTCTCCATGTCCCAGTCAGTGTTCGTGATTTAGAGCGTCAGTTGCAAGAAGTGTGGGCCAATCTGTCCCAGAATAACATATGGCGTCACTTTGACTCCATGCCGGACCGTATCACCGCATGTATCCGAGCACGAGGCACTCCGACGAGGTACCAACTCTGACCGGAATGTGTACCGTGTGTATGCGGGAAATAGTCTTGCTGCTGTGATATTGTAATTACATCTGTCCTTGGTATTAACCATCTCTCTACTAAAATCTCATTTCAATCCAACGTCTCCTTCTTAGTGCGAGGATTTTTATGACAAAGAGTGCACATAATTATGTAAATTGCTGAAGGATTTTCTCTTATTGGGAGTTTAACGGCCACTATAAGCAACACAATGGACTATAAGCAGTCGCCCTTCCCTAATTTAGGGCCACTGGTTCTAGGGAAGCGAGAGAGCTAGTGTCGTAACACAAACACAACGTACATACCTCACCGGGATTCAAACCCGGACCCATATCGGACAAATGATCAGAAGGCACTATGAGAATCATGGAGAGGTGCCTGCTTGGCATAGCCAGGAAGGGTAGGAACTCTTGGATCAGGAAAATGACGGGAATTGTTGGCATTATGATCACGGTAAAATCCATGAAAAGTCAATGGGCTGGACATAATGTTAGAATAACTGACTATCGTTGGACCGCTAAAACACTTGACTGGATTTCAAGGGACAAAAAAAGACCCAAAAGAAGACCTTGGATGAAATTCGGAAGCATGTCAGGGTGACATGAAGGAGACGCGCTAGATAAAAAGTTGTAGAAGAAATTTGGGGAGACCTTCATCCAGCAGTGTATTGATGACGGGTGATCATGATGAGTCACATTTCTCTGAAAGAATTAATGGATTTCATTACTGGAAGCATTTGCCGCCTTCAAATGCTCCAAGTAATGAAATCTATTAATGAAAATGTTTTTTCCTCAATAAATATTAAAATGTTTTTCGCACCATTAGTAGAAAAGACCTGTGGAACACGAGTCTCGTTTGGCTTTGTTTGTTTCTCACAGTGGATAGATCCCCTGACTGAATAAGGTGCGACTCAAAAGAGAGATTCATATGTCAAAATCGGTGTCCGCCGGAATATCTCTCTTTATACTGTTATTTACGAAATGTTATAGTGCTGTGATCGTGCTAACAGTTCAAATCGAATTAGACTTTGAAGTACAGGGCTTTGCCGATGGCGATGGTGCTAAAACTCAAAATAATCGTCGTGGTATAGTTTCGGTAATAACTGTGCGTCACGTTGCATTGTTTTTTTTTTTTTTTTTTGCCACACGGGATGTAACACCAACACGTTTCGAGTCGCAACGCTTATCTTTACTGATTAATGGGATAAGGATTCGGGCCCTTACCATTTCTTTTTTCACATATACACTGAGTTAGCTGTCATTTGGAACACCTACGTAATAACGTGTTGGTCCACCTTTCTGAGCAATCCCGACTCGCAGACGCCCAGGAACAGATTCTACAAGATGTCGAAAATCCTTCATGGGTAATTGACCCATGTCTGCTGCAGCAGTTCTGTCAGTTAAACTTATTCCATGGAGGAGCGTCACCAGTTCTCCAACCCTGTACTATCGTATCCCACAAATGTTCAATCAGATACAGTCAGAAGATTTTGAGGGTCAAAGCAATGTAGAAAATTTTGTCATATTCCGAACACTCAGTTCGTTGTCATGTTCCAAACACTCAATTCGTTGTCATGTTCCAATGTGGGAAATTCGTTGTCATGTTCCAATGTGGCAAATTCGTTGTTATGTTCCATTTTTGTCATGTTCCAACCACTCAGTAGTTATACGAGCCTGATGACACGGTGCGTTGTCCTGTTGAAAGATGGCACTGTGGTCCGGTAAACCTCTTGCAGATATGGAGGGACATGGTCGGCTAACAGGCCCCTGTAGCGTCCATCATACAGTGTTTGTGGGACGACAACCAACATAGGGCTTGCCAAGAAAAGAACATTACCTTCACCGACCTGTTGAATCCTAACAGTGCAACCAGGAGATAGAGCTTCATGCTGTTTACGCCATCAGCATGGTGCAGCAGAAAACGGGACTCATCTCTCCAGACGATCTTCCACCTGTCTAGGGTCCATTGTCGACATTCCTTCGCCCATACGAGGCGTTGTTTGCGACGACTGGGCGTCGTCATGGATACCCTCGTTGGTTTTGAGCTGTGGAACCTCAGGCAAAGCAAAGTGCATCCCACGGTGCATGTGGAAATAGGTCGAACTGCACCGCTGTTGTACTGGTGGGTTAGCTGGATGACTGCTGCACCTTGTTTCTGAGAAACCACTCGTGGCACCCGCGATTGATCTGCGCGTGACTGACGAGCGTGACTGACGAGCGTGACTGACGAGCGTGAGCCGACTTCTCTGGATGACTGTGTATGGTTAATCCAGTTCTGGTACATCCTTGACACAGCAGAATGGAAGCAGCCAACAAGTGCGGCTGTTTCCAAAATACTGGCATTCACCATTCGGGTCCCAACTGTATGGCCGCGGTCAAATTGAATTACGTCGCCACATTTCCCCATTACTGGAAAACGTTTGCTGTTTACGTACAGAGGATAGATGTGCACAATTTTTAGTAGTTGCATGTGACGTTGATATCAATCGGTACTTCGTTATCGCTCCGAATATGTAAAAAAGGTGGGTGTTCCTAATGCAAAGCTAACTCTGCGATGATCGTGTGTACCTCGAGTCTCGATATTTTAAGCGGTTTAGTGAGTTACCTGGGTGCTTTTTCATTATAAAAGTATATTTCATCTACTCTTACCTCATAGTTTGCTCTCATTGTTAAGGTGGACGTCAAGTAATTTTGCTTCCTATATTTCCAATGGAAAAACTTCTGTACACATTTTCTTCACATTAATGCGTTCCCAAGGATGAAAATTTGAACATCGATTAAAATAGCTTCATTTTATAACTTGGAATACTTAATATTTTCGAAAACTTAACCATAATTATATAAAAAATCAATAACTTTTCCTTTGGTGGTGTTGAAACCAGAAAAAGATGGTGCGACCTGTACTTTGATGACGTCAGTAGACAAATAAATGTTGGATTGCATAATTATGGTTATGTTTTAGAAAATATTAAGTATTCCAAGTTATAAAATGAAGCTATTTTAATCGATGTTCAAATTTTCATCCTTGGGAACGCATTAATTGTCCAGAAAAAATGGCGCGACCTGTACTTTGATGACGTCAGTAGACAAATGTTGGATTGCATAATTATGGTTATGTTTTAGAAAATATTAAGTGTTCCAAGTTATAAAATGAAGCTATTTTAATCGATGTTCAAATTTTCATCCTTGGGAACGCATTAATTGTGAAGAAAATGTGTACAGAAGTTTTCCCATTGGAAGTATAGGAAGCAAAATTACTTGAAGTCCACCTTAAGTGCTGTTCATTTTTTCTTCTTCAAACTGTTTGTTTACTTTTTGAAGTCGCCAAAATGGCGGCTTCCTGTTATCCAGCCTCAGCGTTAGCACAGGCGGAAGTTTATCACACCATACTCTTAACTTCATGGAAGTAAATGTACTCTCGCTTCCAGATACCACTGTCGTTGATGACTTCATGCCGTCTACCAAGACGTTTCCCATCTCTGTTCCCAATTCAATTCTCAATATAGGCCAAGAAACGGTAATATTTATACTAACCCCCCCCAGCACACACCCTTGAACTTTTGTGGCCAGTTGGCATAAACTCTTATGAACCGACACGAAAATCCAGACAAACAAAAGAGCTCCTTCCCGTCGTTAGACACCTTGGAAAACTGCCACACATAATTCGGAAATTTGGAAAACTGCCACACATTCAGAGTGTTCCTCGGAACAACAGCAATATGTGGCCGTCCCCTTGATGAAAAGCATGTGGCAGTTTTCCTGTGTGGCAATCTTCCGGTGTGGCAGTTTTCCTGTGTGGCAATCTTCCGGTGTGGCAGTTTTCCTGTGTGGCAATCTTCCGGTGTGGCAGTTTTCCTGTGTGGCGGTTTACAGTGAACCGAGTGATTCACAGTTAAGAAGTGAAATGCTTTGTGCGACAAAATTTTGCTATCGTTTGGGTAAAACGGCTCCAGAAACAGTTGTTTTAATGAAAAAAATCTTACAAAGATAAATATTTGGGTGAGTCAACTATTTTTAGGTGGCACTATGATTTTAAAAAAGGGCGTTTGTCGGCAGAGTTCTCTCCTAGCCCTGCTCGACCTGAAAGTGTTGTAACGGAGCGTATTGTTAACATTGTTTGGGCAATACTGCAAGAAGATCAACGAATGACGTGAGAAGACATAACGGTGTCACTAACATTTCAAAAACGTCGGCATTTTGTATTTTACGCGACAAATTACAGCAGCATCGTGTGTTCTAGATGGGTACTTAATCACCTCAGGAGAGAACAATTGTTAGCCAGAGTTCAGGTGTGTCATGAGTGGAAACAAATGTTTGCAAAACATCCGAACTTTCTAAATACAGTAATAACTGCCGATGAAACTTAGATTTGCTATTTCGACCCCCTCATGAAGCTCGCAACGAGTGTCTGGAAATGTGCGGGCTCGCCTCCTCCCAAAAAAGTCCGCCAAGCCAAATCAGCTGGGAAGGTGATGATAATTTTCTTTGATCATAATGGTGTAGTTTACCAGCATGCTGTTCCTCCACAAATTACTGTCAATGCTGAGTATTAAATTTCAGTCTTGAAGCGTCTGCGACGACACATATCGATTAAGCTACCGAAACTGGTGGACAAGTGGACCCTACACCATGATAACGCCCGCCCACAAGTGGCTTCTTGTGTTCAACAGTTTCTGATGAAATACAGTATTGAAATCATGCCACAGCCTGCCTACAGGTCTGACTTCAGCCTTCGTGCGATTTCTGGTTGTTTCCAACAATGAAGGAGAAGTTCCGTGTCGCAACATTCAACACAGATGCTGACGTTATTCAAGCTGTACAGGGGTCGCTAAAGCAGCTTCCACAAAATGCCTTCGCCACATGCTTTGAAAAGTAGACTGAACGATGGGACTGGCTGCATTTCATCCGAGGGAAGATACTTTGAGGAAGAATAACATATATTTTGCTGTACCTATATTTTTCTTCATTTTGTGTGGTTTTACTCTCAGTTTTTATGGAACGGCCGTTGTAAGAAGAGCCACTGACGATCTCATTCTTTGGGTGAAGAAGGTGGATTTGAAACTGCTGACCAGGTGCGAGAAAAAGAGAAGGATGGAAAATCGTAATTGGATGAAGGCTTAACATCAGAAGTGAGTATAAATCGATGTAACGTTTTGGCAGTAAGGGAGGATGCACAGACAGTGGATTGGTTTATATTTAAAAAAAATTGAGCAGGAAGAGATGCAGAAGGATGGAAAATGAGTCCAATCGAGGTGGCCAGATGAGGAAACTGAGTAGTTATGGCATCTTTAAGGAGGCGAAGTTTGAGAAAGTCGGCTGTATTGTCAGGAAGTTATGTAGAAACATCGCCTATGGTCGCCCATGAGAGGTTAAAACGAATTAGGTGATGTACTTGTAGAATGCCGGCTTGAATCCATGAAGGGAAATAAAAATAAGGATGAGACGTCGGATGAAAAAAAAAAAAAAAAAAAAAAAGAGTTATAAAATAAAGGTTCCTGAAGCAGATTGCCACCCCGGTGGCGCAGTGGTCTAAGCGATGGCCTCTGATCATTCGTCCGAAAGGGGTCCGGGTTCGAATCCCGGTGAGGCATGGATGTTGTGTTTGTCTTACGGCACTGGCTCTCCCCCTTCCCTGGAACCAGTGATCCTAAATTAGGGACGGGCGACACTGCTTATAGCCCATTGAGTTGCTCACGGTGGTCGTTAAACCTCCAATCAAAAAAAAAAAAAAAAAGCAGATCTGGCGTGGATGATGGAACAAAACGTTGGAATGGCAGGGAGCGAAAAAATTTGACACTCACACGATAAAGCGTAGGAAGACGAATGGGTAACATGCATGGCCTGGCATTGCTTCCGGAAACCCTCCGGCATCTGATGGAGTCGATGCCTCGATGTGTACAGGCTGTTGTTATTCGCGCTAGAGGACCAACACGCTATTAGGTAGGTATATTTAATGTTTTGTACACTGAGTGTAAATTAATACATTAGCATTCTTAAATAAAATAACTACTAATAAATGACAAATGGAGATGGAAGGTCATGTGATTCGCAATATACGCTCTCTCCTTGACAAATGTCAACTCCGTTTTCTCGCGGTGCATCCTGTTACCACTGAAGGAACTCTAACGACCGACTAATAACGTTATAACTTCACAAAACTAGTGGAAATACAAGCCCACATTCATCAAGGTATTTGAGCAGCGTGGTGAGTTATGGACAAATTTCCTCCAATTGACTGCACAGTCTACTCAATAACCCTCACTCCCTGGCCTTCAGAGCTGCAGGGTATGGTCCAGGAACTTGCTGACAAGAGTAAAGAAGTGAATAAATGAAATTACAAAAAAGTATATAATGTACAATACTTTTACAAGAATTGATGATATTGCTGCTATTAGAGCAACTGAAGTAGTAACCGATGCCTATATTTACTTTGGGCGCCCAATATCAAGCACGGGCCATATTAAAGAAGAAATTAATTGGAGTATAAAGCTTGGCTAGAAAGCATTTGAAAGAATCAGTAATATTTTCAAGTACAATTTACCATTATGCCTTAAAAGAAAAGTGTTTAATCAATGCATCCTTCCAGTTCTTACGTGTGGAGCAGAGACATGTGCTGTATGTAAATATTTAAAGTATAATTAAATAGTGACTTTGGTTATCCTGTGGCGAACAGCAGCTATCTGATCACATGTAGAGGATTTTAGGAAGGGAGTGTCTGACCCCAGGTCTTAAACAACCCTTAGAAATAAGAAGCTAGGAGATTTAGGCTAGAGTGCCCGATAGGAAAGTGACACGGAAGCGAGATAGAAAGGGGGAGGAAGACGCCCTTATTTATTACCGGAGGGCCAGTACCCGGGGTCCGACGGGCCGCCGGTGGCCGAGTGGGCAACGTTCGTGACTGCCACGGGAAGGGCCTCAGGTTCGATCCCAGGCAGGTACGAACGCTCGATCCACTAAATACCCGCCGTGCGTCGGATGGGCACGTTAAGCCGTCGGACCCCGGGTACTGGCCCCCGCTAATAAATAAGGGCGTCTTCCTCCCCCTTTCTACTTCGCTTCCGTGTCACTTTCCTATCGGGCACTCTAGTCCAAATCTCCTAGCTTCCTATTTCTAAGGGCTGTTTAAGACCTGGAGTCAGACACTCCCTTCCTAAAATCCTCTACATACGATCATCACCCGGGGTCCGACTGCTTAACGTGCCCATCTAACGCACGGCGGGTATTTAGTGGTTCGAACGTTCGTACCTGCCCAGGATCGAACCTGAGGTTATCTCCATGGCAGTCACGAACGCTGACCACTAGGCCACCCGCGGCGCCGAACAGCAGCTAGAAATTCGCCTTCACTTAAAAAGGCGCTCAACAGATCCGTTGGGAAAAGCCATTCTTACACAGACCGTGGGACCACCCACGAACAAAAAGACCCCCCCCATCCCTCTATTCTCCGTCGTTGGAGGAGCTCGTAGAAACCCCTCAAGTGACAATCCGTCGGTAAGCAATTACGGAGAGTTAGCTTTTTACGTGAAGAACATCTTTCCTTCGGAGACGGAGAGTGACAGGAAATGATACTGAGTGGTCATAAACGGAGAGTGCCGTATGAGGTTTCAGACAGTTAGGAAGGATTTTGCTCAGGCACTAGGTAGGGATTCCTGTCTTTACACAACATGAATAAGAACAGATTTGTCAGGAAATACATAGAGAAAGCCACTCAAAAATATTCATCACTCGCTTGAAGTGACTGTGTATTTTGACTAACCAATATTTTCCCTCCCCCCTCACCCCAATCTGAGGAATAAATATTTGCGCCGATGAAATCACCTGTCGTTACACATCGATAACTAAAAAGAACAAGTTAGTAAAATCATGTAATGCATTGATTATGATACGCTTTCCAACATACCAGAAATCATAACTCAAGTTATGAGGAATAAATCTCGCTCCTCTGCCCTGACCTTTGATTCCATTTCGATGATATTCAACAGAACCGGTTCAGTATACTTGCGGAATAACATACTAAAGTTTTGTCGCAACAGAAGCATTTTTACGTAAGTTATGAGAATAATGGCTGTGGAATAAATCTTGCTTCTGTGCCAAGACCTTTGACCCCATTTTATTGATATTATACAGAACCGGTTCACTATACCTCCGAAATAACATGATAAAGTTTCGTCGGAATGGAATTTTTTTTACGTAAGTTATGATGAATAAAGGCAATGGAATGGATCCCACTCCTATGTCCTGACCTTTAACCCCATTTTGCTCATTTTTTATAGGTTTCGTCCCCTGGTGGTTACCTACCAAATACGAAAATTCCATCGAAATCGAACCATTTTTTCGCACGTTATGACGCACAAGGGCAATGGAATGGATCCCACTCCTGTGTCCTGACATTTGACCACATTTCGCTTATTTTCAATAGGGTTCCTCCCCAGGTGATTACCTACCAAATACTGAAATTCCACCGAAATCGAACAATTTTTACGGATGGACAGACGGACAAAGCTTGAGCATATATGCTTCAACCTACGGTTGGAAAGCGCAAAAAAGACATACAAGGGCTGCAAACTAATAAAAGAAGTATGGAAAGGTGTATATTTGGCATTACGAGGGATGATAGGAAGAGGAATTCATAGATCAGGAAAATAACGGTAGTTGATGACATCATGATCAAGGTAAAATCCCTCAAATGGCAGTGGGCAAGACATATTGATAGAAGAACTACCTAACATTGGACAGCTGAAATACTAGACTGGATTCCAAGGAACAGAAAAAGACCCAAAAGAAGACCATGTTGGAGATAGGTGGATGAAATTCGAAAGCACACTAGAGTGGCATGGAAAAGATTGCCTCAAGACAAACTTGGGGAGACCTTCATACAGTAGTACAGCGATAATGGTTGATAATGATGGAATAATAACTGATATAATTAATACACAAAAAGCTCCTTAAATGTTATACATAATTTTATACACCATAATTTTGTAATAGACCACAACGTTTTTCCAAGTGTTCAGCTATTACGTTTAGTAATGATATGTGATCATTTTTTAAGACTTAATCTGCTTTCCGATCTACCTATAACAGGCAGTCTCTATAATGACATATGACAAAGTTTTAATAATTCGTCCAATTTTGATCTACATACATACTGTACGATGCACATAGTCGGTACAATGACATACGATAAAGTTTTTGAATTGAATCAGTGTCTGATGTACATATACACTATATTGACAAAAATCAGCGGACACCCCTTTAAAAGCAAATGAACGGATCTGCTGCGTTGTTAAGACGAGCAGTACAGCTGCAAACTGTATGAAAACAAGCCTGCAGCTGACCGCGATCATACCGCACTGTGAGGTTAAGTGAAAATGTCGCGGCGGGAGAGAACTGACTTTGAGAAAGGAAAGATTGTTGGGTGTTATATTAGTGGGTTGTCCATAAGAGAAACCGAGAGGCGTTTAAACATACCCAAATCGACTGTTTTGGATGTATTGAACAAGTGGATGACACACGACGTGCCTGAAGCAGCAAAACGTACCGGCAGACCAAAGAAAATCAGTGATAGAGGACGTCGAAGCCTCAGGAGAGTCGTTACAGCTAATCGAAGGAGTGCTGTACAAGACCTCAGTGTACAGGTAAGTAAAACTGCTGGAACCTCGGTATGTACACATACTATTCGCAGAGATTTTCATTCCATGGGTTACTTTGGTCGTGCGGCTGCTCATAAGCCTTTAATTTTCATTCGGAATGCTACTCGTCGTTTAGCATGGTGTAAAGAACATTTATCGTGGACCGTAGATCAAAGGAAACGGGTCCTATTGGCTGACGAATCCAGATACACGATCCATCAGTCTGATGGCCGTGTGTGGGTATGGCGGCAGCCGGGGAGAACGCTATTTACCACAGTGTACTGTTCCTACGGTCAAGTTTGGAGCTGGCAGTGTACTCGTGTGGGGGCGTTTTTCGTGGTATGGTCCCGGCCCATTCGTTATCGTGGACAAACCTGTTAACCAGCACGTCTACCTCGATATTCTGGACAAATATGCTCTACCAATTCTGTGGCAATACTATTGAACCGAGCCTTGTTCGTACCAGCAGGATAATGCACCGAGCCATAAAGCAAGGACTGCTACGACGTGATTTGACGATAATTCCGTATCACGTGTGGACTGGCCATCACAGAGCCCTGATCTTAACCCTATGAAGCACCTATGGGATGAATTAGAGCGCCGCATAAGAAGTTTGGAACCAAGTCCTACTACTAAGCAACAGTTAGTGGCAGCATTATGTACTGAATGAAAGCGCATACCTATCGCCGTGTTCCAAAACCTTGTCGAAAGCATGTCTCGAAGGGTCAGTTTTCACACAGTATTTATTAGAAGAAAGATACAGGAGATGTGCTTGAATAAATCATCTCAAATGATGTATGACAAAAGAAAATATTTACAGGTGCTTGTAGCTTACGCTACTGCTTATTTACACGGTTCTGTACATTGATGATAGTAAAAAAACAGTTAATTACACTCGAGTGTCAGGTGAGGCAACAAAAGTCTCTGACAAAGCAAAGAATAGGAACAATTCAGCTAGAAGAGCGTTATACAATATTAATTTTGCACAGTATTGATGCAAGGAATAATACAGAATTCGAGCTTGCAGACATAGATTCAAAAGACAGGTGATGAGAAATTAACAGAATGTGCAGCTTGCGCTACGTTAATTACAGGATTCGGTGCAACGTTTGCATGACAACAGTTAAGTGCAGTAGAAATCTGGCGAGGCAATATGAATCTCTGGTAATACAGAGAGTAAAATCAATCCAGAATGATGAGCACTATAGAGTATAAATTTTACACAATATTGATGAAAAAAAAAAGTTCTGACCGAAAGGTGATACATTGTGGGTGACCTGGAAAACCAGGAGGTTGCAGGTGATCAAGGGACAAACATGAAATCGAAAGTTCGAAAGACAGATGATGAAAAATTTACAGATGAATGTGGCTCGCGGTACTACATGTTACATACAACGGTGATATGAAAAATAGTTATATACAATAATTTTCCTGAGAATACAAAAGAAAAAATAATCTCTGAAAATACAGAGAGAAGACACAACTCATCACAGTGAGTATTGGAGAACACAAATTTACACAGCTGAAAAGTAAAATTACACTGTTGAATCAGGAATTGAAGATAAGAATATACTGTAAAAACCACAAAGTTTACAGATGTCTGTGGTTCGTGAAACGACCTATATACATGATTCTGTACAATGAGAAGTTACAATTTATATATATTGATTTGTCAGAGGTGGTAAAAAGAAATAGTCTCTGACATCGCAGAGAGAATACATAATTCAGCAAGATGAGTAATGAAAAACAAAAAAATTTACACATGAGTTATACACGAAATGATACATGTGAAGAGGATGAGAACAGAGTCTTAAAAAAAGCGTGAAAAGAAATTGACAATTATAAGTAGCTCATGCTTCGAACAATTCATAGGATTCTATACAATAATTGATCTACTAAAAGTTATGTACAATAGTGAGACAAACAAAAAAAAATTCTGATAAAATAGAGAGTACAAATAATATAGTGCAGTGAATGTTGAGGAACAAGATTGCACTCAGTTGCGAAGCAAAAAAAAAAAAAAAAACAGGAAATGTGTATAGAAAAATCGTCTCAAAATGACATATGAAAAGAAGATTTACAGGTGCTTGTAGCTGACGCAACGACCTATTCACAAAGCTCAATATAGTGGTGAGAGAATACAGTTTATGTATGATAATTTGTCGGAAAAGACAAAAAATAGTCTCTGATGAAGCAGAGATTGAAGACAAATCAGCATGGCAAAAATTGTATCTATCAGGAGGTAGGTGAAACAAAAGTTCCGACTATAAGGTGAAGCGTTGTGGGCGACCCTGCAAACCAAGTGGTTGCTGGTGACCAAGTTGATAGGAACTGTGGTTCACTGCAGCGTGCAACTGCAGTGGTAAGTTCTAGTCGAAGGCGGGAGAGTAGGCGATTACGAAAATGACAAAGTAACGCAGTACTGACTTTATTTATGTCAGTAGAAGCTTCGGGGGGACGCTGAAGATGATACACGTGAATTATATGTTTTACAAGCACGAAGATGTAGGAGCAGACTGCCGGAAGGTGAATAGGGCGAGAAGAGTTCAGAAGTAGTGTTCGGTAGGCGCTGAAGGTGAGGACGGTCTCACAGGATCGTTGTGCTAGCGTGAAAGCGAGATGGAGTATTGGCAATAATACTGTGCAATTCATGAAGACATGCTGAACGTCAGCCTCCTCGCCACAATACGGACAGGAGGGTGAAGATAAAATGGTCATGCGATGTAAAATCGACGGCACAGGGAGGCGGTTGTGTAAGAAAAGCCAATGTGAATTGACTTCAAGGGGTGCTGAAAGTGGGGAAAGCGCAGCGGACCACACTGCGGAGGTAGAAGAAAGTGGAATACCAGAAATGGGAAGAGGTGCGGAAGAGCGAGAGAGAAAACGGTAGAGATCAGCTGTTGAGAAAGAGACAAGAGGAAGAGGTGGACCAATGGACGACAGAAAAAATGGGAGAAGGAGAGAGGCAGAGTGAACAGAAATGAGGCCTGAGGGAGTAGCAAGCTCAGGGAACAGGGAGATTATAGTAGAAATAAGAGAGTTGTGAACAAAGTGAGCGTTGGCATTGAAACGGAGAGCAGAGGGTAGAGAAGAGAAGGGGAGCCAGGAAAGATCGGTGTTAACAAGATCGCTGACAGTAACGACTCCAGCTCTGAGCCATGAAGGAAAAGCAAAACATGGGAGATGGGGAGGGTGTAGCAGAGAAGAAAAAAAGAGGTTCGGAAAGTAGGTCATTTGTGGAGGCAGGGAGAGAGCGAGAAAGAGGGAGGGAACGAAGAAAGGAAATAGCCTCTTTGTAGACAGGAGGGAAAAGTGTGAGAAGGGGACAGTGGTCCATGAGTAAGAACGAAAGGAGAGTAAAGCGTGGGTTATGCGGAGATACTATGACATCACGAGCAGCAACTGCAGAGGGAGCAGGTGCCGCAAGTGATCGTAAAAACGTAGACACACGATAAGCCTTGTAATAGGATCTGACGTCGGGTAGACTAATGCCTCCGTTGGAAGGAGACAGGCTGAGTTGAGGTGCTCCGACCCAGTGATGGCCGGGCCAGATAACCTGAGTTTGACAGCGGGTGAGTTCAAGAAGACGTAGTGCTGGTTGCTTCGAAGCCAACCAGGAATACGTGCACATTGAAAGCAGGTAAGTGTGCGTTAGACGTGCTCTTTGAAAGACGGAGGTGCAGAATTGTGCGCGCCGCCAGATTGCTACCGAGCGATGTAGGCGTGGCCGGAGAGTCGTCCAGGTGACGAGTGAAGCAGTTGCTGGTTTTCCAAGGTGGACTCCTAGGAATCGTTGAGAGGTGTTGGACCACTCTGCTCCCCAAGGAGAGTCAGTGCGGTTAGTCCACGAACCGGTCCATAGGCCTGTGCTTTTCGTTGTGTTTAGCGCTGCTCCGGAACATGAGGCGTAAGTATTGTAGAGATTGTGGAGATCGTGAAATTGTGAGTCTTGCCGAATGCAGAATGTAATATCGTCGGCGTAGGCAACATAGGTAGCAACATGATGACGTGTGCTGGCTACCACCGGTGGTAGTGAAGCAAAGAAGGATCGATGGACTGCGCGTAAAAAAGGTTCTATTGCGAGGGCGAAGAGCTGCCCGGATAAGGGGCAACCCTGACGCACGCCGCGACGAAAGGGTATGGGAGCTGTGAGAAGGTTGAGCAGCTTGACGTGGAAAACTGCGTCCCGGTAGAGGGAGATGAGAAGAGAAGCAAAGGAAGGAGGAAATCCGAAATTTAGTAATGTAGCAAGAAGGTAATCATGAGAAATATTATCGAACGCTGAGCGTTGATCGAGGGAAAGAAGAGCAAGGGGTTCTGAGCGAGAGCGGGCGAGGTGAATTAGATCATTAAGAAGCTGAATATTATGGGAGATGGAGCGCCCGGGTACAGTATAGGTTTGATTAGTGGAGAGAATATGAGGGAGTATGGGGTTAAGCCGTCGGGACAGAAATTTAGTATAGAGTTTATAATCAGTATTTAAGAGTGAGATGGGACGCCAATTCCCCAAGTCAAGCGGATCACCCTTCTTGGGGAAAAGTACAACATGTGCGAGCGTGAAACTCCTTGGAAGAGATGTAAGATGCATGGCAGTAGAAAAGGCACAGAGGAGAAATGGAAGGAGGGCAGGAAGAAAAGCCTTATAGAAAGAAACAGGGAGACCGTCCGGGCCAGGTGAAGCCCGGGGGTTGAGGGACGAGAAAGTGTCAGAGAGCTCAGTTAAAGTGGGAGGATGAAGGAGGCTGGCTGAAAGATGAGAAGGGACCTGAGGCAAAGAAGAGAACAGAAGAGCAGAAGCCGTAGGGGAGGGAGGAGGAGTTTCACAAAATTTTGAAATGTAGTAATTACGTACCATAGAACAAATTGGAACTGGTTCGGATGAAACTACTCCAGTTGGAAGACGAAGGTGCTGCAGAACAGAAGAGGATCGGCGAGTTGACTCAAGTGACGTAAGGAATTCGTACGAACAAGCATCAGGTTTCAGGTGTTGTAGTTTAAGGCGTTGAAGGGCTTGTTTTGCAAGTGGCACCAAAAGTGAATGTAATTCTGCCTGGTAGACTTGAAATAGGGGATCAGCAAGATTGAGCAAAGAAAGCATTTGCCTAGTATGATCAAGTCGCATCCTCCGTTGTGTCATGATCGAGTATGACAGGTTTCGTACCAGTAATATGAGGTGGCGTTTTACTTCCAACCAAACGTTGAGGGGGCACGGTGCAGAATGAAGCCTTGTACGCCAATCCGCAAGAAAATCTCGCACCGATGAGCAGAAGGCTGAGTCATCTAAAAGAGTGTCGTCAAAAGTCCAAGGCCGGATTGTACGTGGCTGTGTTGAAGTAGCAAAAACTGTTATGGCAATGGCGCAATGATCCGAGGAAGCTGTGGGTGTACAGCATGAATCTGATATTGCTGGTAGAAGAAGAGAAGTTGCATAAAAGCGATCCAATCTTGCTGTAGGAGGATCAATGGCTCTTGGTGCACGCCATGTATGTGTAGTCAGGGTTGGTGACAAATGGCGTTGAACATCTACTAGTGAGAAGTCTGAAGTGATAGACTGTAAGAGATGTACTACTTCCGTGCGGTGTTCTCTGGAAGAAGAAGAGCGATCAGTTAGGGGATGTAGAGTGCAATTGTAGTCACCTCCGATAAGTACCCGGTCGGTGATGGGAATACGTGACAGAGCCCGTCGAAGTTTTGCAAACAACTCTGGCACGTGAGTAGGAGTGCAAGGAACATAAATGTTGAATACATGAAATTTTTCAGCTGCGACGGTGAAAGAGACTCGTTGTAATAAGTCTCGACATAAGTTTTTCACTGAGAAGGAGGAAAGAGTTGAACGAAAACGTGAGTGAACACCAACTGCCATGCCACCACGCGACAGTTGGCTGTAGGCGTGATGGAAAGTATGATCCCACTGACGCCATTGATGAAATTGAGTGGTGGAAGTACAGTTTGTTTCCTGCAGAAGTAATATATCAGCATTCAGCGGAGCAAGATCCTCTCGTACCAGCGCATTCGCAAGAGGTGTCGCAAAACCGCGACAATTAAGTGACACCACCTTGAATGTCTAGGTTAGTTGTGGGATGCAGTAGGAATTGACTGGCTGTAGTGATGGAGTGGAGTCGACGGAGAAAACAAGCACTCCACGGGACCTCATCCGCAGTGCGCCGAAGAGTGTTTTCAAGTGAGTGTAATTGAACCAGCACTTGTGGAAGAGCTGCTTCATACTGCTGAATGGAAGTGCGTGCTGAGGAAGGGCTAGAGGACCCTAAAAGGCAATCCAGCACGTCATCGTATGGCAGAGGCTCAGCAGGGAAAGCATTTTCAGCAAGAAAAGTTGTGAATTCTTCTAGTGAGGGAAAAGCACCCTCACATGCTGTCTCAGAGGAAGTGTGTAGAGGCGACCGGGAGAACGGTCGTCGAGAGCTGACGGAGCGAGAGGATGAGCGGGTAGAAGAGCGAGATGATCTTCGGGATGCCAGAGTCTTTGCCTTCTTCGTCTTGGAGCGAGTAGCACCACTGCGTTTTCCAGCAACCACTAAAGCTTCATGATCGTCTGGAGAGTCTGAACCCGAAGCGTTACCTGTGACTCGTGTCATGGAGCCAACGGTAAAAGCTGAGGAGTGGTCAACATGTACATCAGCAGTGGTTGTAAAAGTACAAGGGGGAGTCGATTTTGGAAGCCTGGGAAAATTCTTAGGATCAGCAGGAGGTGGAGGCATCAAAGTCGTTTGTTGACCAATGGCAGTAAGCTGACTTTTGGAAGATCTTGATTCCGCGACTTTCCTCGAATAGGAAGAAGTCTGTGAAGCGTTGGTGGACAAAGTAGAAGAAGATGTAGTGTGTGGAGCTGTTTGCAGGGAGGCACGTGGGCACTGAGCCCTTATGTGACTTTCGCTCTGACATATAGTGCAATACTGTGAAGTGATTATCTCAACTCTTCGGCGTTGCTGTCCACAGCGGATGTGCAAAAAACATTCGGAACCGCTTTCGGCTGAGCATCAGATGAAAAGAGGACTCGAGCAGTGCGGCGAAAACCTCGAATCGATTTGTCTTCAGGATCTCTGGGAGCCGCAGAGAGAGTTGTTATGGAGCCAACAACTCTGCCGTACCTGCTGAGCAAGGTGCAAAGTGCAGCGTCGGATACTTCTGGTGGTACGGGGTAGAAGGTCACCTGCACCGGGCGGTGCGCAACCGGTTGTGCTAACAGATGCACGTCATTGATGGTTAGACCTTCCGTAAGGACCTGGTCAGCATGCGCTTTATCCTTAAAATAGACCAAGACAGATCTGGGTTTTCGAGCTACAAAGTCTATTGCATCCTTTGGTAAGATAGTTTTGAGGGCTCGGCTATATTGCCACAGTTTAGTGTCGGGAAGCGCATCAAAATAGACGCCCCGTTCCATAGTGGAGGAAAAAAGGTGACCAGCTCGGGAATCCTCAGGTATGTCAATTGTAGCAGTAGAACCGACGACAGTGACATAGGATTCAGGAAAAGGCATAGCAGATGAAACTGGGGGTGTGAGGACCCCAGAAGTTGCAGAAGCATAGGATGCTTGGGCAGGCATGGGTCGAGAACTCGATGAAGCGGCTCCTAGCAGTGAGGGCGGATCAGAAAGTTGATGAAAAGTAGAAGCTATGAGCTCAGTATCGCTGATCACGGAGACGTCATCATCTGCTGAGATGTAGATAGGAGACTTGGCACCACCGCACTTGGTGGGAAGGGAGGAAGTTATTGCTGGAGAAGAAGAGGTATCCATGACGTCGCAATGACGTTCGGGAGCCACCTCATTTAGCTGAGCAGGAGCTGTCGCCGTAGAAGAAGAAGAGGGTGCTGGCTGATCTGCCAAGATAAGGATGTGGGCGTCACCCTTGTCTGCCTCCGCCATCGAAGCAATGGCGAGACTTTAACGAAAAAAGACCAGCTCGGTTGAAAAATAAAACAGTGAATAATGAAAAATATGGCACTCACCAACCTGGGAGATACACGAACGTAAAGCGTGGACTTTCAACTTGAAGATACACGCAAACACAGAAACTAAAGCACTCAATAAACACCTTATAGCAACGAAAATCACGGAGCTTAAAACCCAACCACTGAGCTTCGAAGGGTCAGTGCATGCATTAAGGCCAAAGGTGGACCGACACCGTATTAACGTATGTCAATGAATGCTATGTTGTGTTGTGTTTCTCTTCTAGGTGTCCGGTGACTTTTGTAAATATAGTGTATATGGCCAAGTTTTTGAATGAAACTACTGTGTGATTTACATATATAGCAGACAATCTGGGTTATGACATTTCATGAAGTTTCTGAAATTAATCTCTTTCTGATCTATTTATGCAGCAAGCAGTATGGTTCATGTCGTATGATGGAGTTTTCGAACTGAGTCATTTTCTAATCTACTTACGGGGCATGCAGCCTATCTAATGATGTACTATAAAGCTCAGAAAATTAAAACACTTTTTGATCTGCTTACTCGGCATGCAGTTTGTATAATGGCATATGATAAAGTTCTTGAATTGAAGCACTCTGTGATCTTCTTACACAGAGGGCAGTCTGTGTAATGGCATATAAAAGTTTTTGAATTGAGTTGCTTTCTGATCTACTTACGCGGCATGTTGCCCTCTATAATAATTAATTATGAAGTTTTTGAATCGAATCACCTTCTTATGAGCCTGCATTCGTACAGAGGGTGAGTCGAACGTTTTGCAATATTTGGATCACTTGATGTCTTCATACGTACGTTTACGACGAAAGCTGACTAGCATTCAAAGTATATGCCATCGTGTTGCACCGTCTTTAGCCATCTGTCTGCCAGTCCTTCGATTCCGCTGTGGTACCAGTTCTCGTCCTTCGAGGCGAAGAACTCCTTCACCTCAGATGCCACCTTCTCCTGGTTGCTGTAGTGCCGCCAGAGAAGGAAATGGGCCATGGAACGGAACAAGTAATAATCCGACGGGGCAAGGTCCAGACTATACGCTGGGTGTTGCATCAGTTTGATGCCTGGAGTTTTGCCCGGGTCGTCAGCGAGGTATGAGGCCGAGCGTTGCCCTGCTGTATGGAGAGGAAGCTTTCTGTTTATTAGTGCCGAATACTTCTCCTCCCAAACGGCATACATCCGCTCCAGCTGTTCAGAGTAGAGGTTGGCGTTGATGGTCCGACCGTCTGGAACAAATTGGTAATGATTATCTCCTCGAAATTCCACCAGATGCAGAGGATCAGTTTGTGCTCGAAGCGCCCACGTTTGGCAACAGGTTCAGGAAGCTGGCCCGGGCTCAACCACTGGCCTTGTGTATTAAGATTACGGAAATAGACCCACTTTTCATCTCACGTCACAATTCTCTTGGTGAAACGTACATCGTACACAGAGTTTCGTGCACACTTTCACTCTCCGGTTTGCTTCAGCTGGCGTCAGTTCGTGGGGATAATGACGCAGCACCTTTAGACCTTGTCGAGGTCCTGAAGGTGACGAACTACGGTGGTTTGTGATATATGCCCAGCTCGCCTGATAATCTTCGAGTGCTGGTTGACGGATGTGTCTCCACTGCTTAGCGCACGGCCTCTGAATCCACGGTTTGCGGCCTACCTGACCTTGGCTGATCGTCGAGGTTTCTGCCACTTGAGCGAAATTTCTTGAGCCATCTGGTTGCTATGCTGTTGTCCATGGAATCTTCCCCCTTTCGCATGAAACATGTTCGTGTTGTTTGAGCAGTGTTATGGCAGAGTTCAAACTCGTAAAGCAAAAGTTCGCTAATTAGCCGGTTGTGGCTGTTTATGTTTTAGGCGTCCCAACCACACACATATGCAATGTTGTCCACAGTAACGACTACCACTTTATATCCCTTTCAACTGACTGCAGTGCGCGACTTGAACTAGCTTAAGCACGTGAGATACCCGCCGCAGCACATGCGTTTATGCAAATATTGCAAAACTTTCGACTCACCTCTGTATAATGGTTGTGACGTACTACAGAAGTAAAGCACGTGTCAAGAGGACAAATCTGCAGCGGTATATTCCGTCCGTGTAGCTTAGTTGGGAGAGCAACTTACTCCGCAGTGAGAGGGCGGGGTTTCGATCACAGGCAAATATGTATTTTCACATAGTTTATGATATAGTTCTGATAATTCATCCATTTGCTTATTAAGTTATGTAGCATACAGTCTGTATCACAATATATACAATTTTTGAATTGAATCACTTTCCGATTTACTTATGCAGCACGCAGTCTATGATGTACTAGTTAAAAGGACACCAGATTGTGCACAGTCAAAAACGCTTATAGCTTTGTAAAATCCGTTTATTTACTGGCGTAAAAAAGTATATATAATCACCAAGCTTTCGCTTTCCACTGGGAGGCTTTTTCAAGGTAATAGGTAGACATAAAATGACTATCATATTGGGTTGGAAAGAAAGTAATGTCCAATGACAAGGTTCCCGAAGTCGAACATTTTCCGTTTTATTTCTGAAAAGAAAAAAAAATATTTCAAAGGAAGATGCGTACAATGGAATTTTGTGCTCGATACTGGTGCCAGCAGAATGAAAAAATGATTTGTCATACAAAAATACTGCCGTCCTTTTCTTAAAGCAACCAAGATTTCCACCCTCCGACGATACGGCGCAGACGCTAGACTCACCGGTACTATATCGTAAAACGATACTTCCTTCGCGTGTGTTTCCAGTGCGATTGTCCGAAGCAAGATGCAGGCAAACGTTATCGTTTGCTTCTCTGGTGATTCCATCACTTACACACCCCGCGTGTCATACTGTAAAACTGAGAGTTACTTTTCACATCGCACCTTTGGCATTGAGCATTCAGAGGTTTCCGTTTGACGTGCTAACATTTCGTTCCACTGCATGTCGTGTCGGAATTAATGGCTTATTTGTTAATATGGATGAATTTAATATTAAGGAGACTGAAAAAAGCATAGAGACCAACAAATACGTGCTTGTTGAAAATAAAAAAGGGAAGTGTGAATGCTGAAAGCTGTTTCGTCTCATTATGAAACAAGAATATGTTTCACAGCAACACCAATCTTTACAAGCTTGTGATATGTTGAAAGTTTCCAAAATGCGAATGTTTATTTCTGGAGTGTTCGTTCCTTCTGAGGGGCAATGATGAAATCAACATCCACATTTTGGAAACTTTCAACTCATCAGAAGCTGGTGAAAATTGGTGTTGCTGTAAAACACATTCTGAAGCTTGATATGCTATCAAGAAAACAGCAAAAACTGAAATTAAACATGCAAAAGTTACTTAATTCAAAAATTGTAGCTGTACCACCATCAAAATTATGTGGAACAGCCTTAACATTACTGCGGAGGGCACGGGCGGATCCAGAAGGCTACTCTAGGGGCGGCGGTTTTTGAGATATAAAATGGGGAGGGAGAAGACATTATGAAAGGTTTTTTTAGAAATACATTATACATATTGGCGGTGCCGTTCCTACCTGGAGTTCCTTTTCAAGGTCTTTAAAACACTTTCACTTGTTCCAGGAATATTAAATCGTTAAATACCTGAACGAGAGCAAATAATAGGTGAAAAATCACAATTGTTTTAGTGCGATCAGTTGCGCGTTTCCCAAAGAAATGAACTTTATGCTTTGAAATGTTTTTCAAAGCATACAGTTCAAATTGGCACAGAATACGTCTGAATGAAATCCTTCGAAATAAAGCCCAAGGCCTTATATTCGAAGTTGGTTAATTTAATAAAATAAAAAAAAGTTTTTAGTGGTCTCTATCTGACATATTCTCATACATTAAAGTAAATACACGCCTGATTTCAGCCAAAACATAATGAACACACGGTTTAAACATAAAATCGCTAAATATAAAACACGGTAACTGGAATTTTACTGTCCCCCCTTTTTTTGTTTGTTTTTACTGTGCCCGACGGTGACAAAAAAATCATTTTTGACTTATTTTCATTGGAGATGAAATAACGAAACTCTACGTCCATTATAAATTGACGTAAAACGGGAAAAAGAAAGCAGTTCTGATATCATTTACTTTACGTACATGAATGAAAACTCCAATGAAGGACGGTACACACACGGGGCGTACTCAGTGTGTGTTACAATCACACTCGTACAAAAATGAGAACTTAGTTTTTCTTTTGAAAGAGTTCCCTAATCTCGTTTGAGCCGCCCCGCGCAGTGGTCTAAGAGATGGCTGGCCTCTGATCATTCGTCCAAAAGGGGTCGGGGTTCGAATCCCGGTGGGGCATGGATGTTGTGTTTGTCTTACGGCACTGGCTTTCTCCCTTCCCTGGAACCAGTTACCCTAAATTAGGGACTGCCCATTGAGTTGCTCACGGTGGTCGTTAAACCTCCAACAAAAAAAAAAAAAAAATTTTGCTGTTTCCCTCTCCCCTCCCTTTTTTTGTTTTTACTCTGCCCGACGGCGACAAAAAGAATCATTTTCGACTTCTTTTCATTGGTGATGAAATAACGAAACTCTACGTCCATTATAAATTGACGTAAAACGGGAAAAAGAAAGCAGTTCTGATATCATTTACTTTACGTACATGAATGAAAACTCCAATGAAGGACGGTAGACACACGGGGCCTACTCAGTGTGTGTTACAATCATACTCGTACAAAATTCTGATGAAGAGAAGTTAGTTTTTCTTTTGAAAGAGTTCCCCTAATCTCGTTTGAGCCGGCGCAGTGGTCTAAGAGATGGCTGGCCTCTGATCATTCGTCCGAAAGGGGTCCGGGTTCGAATCCTGGTGAGGCATGGATGTTGTGTTTGTCTTACGGCACTGGCTCTGTCCCTACCCTGGAACCAGGGACCCTAAATTAGGGACTGCCCATTGAGTTGTTCACGGTGGTCGTTAAACCTCCAACCAAAAAAAAAAAAAATTTGCTGTTTCCCTCTCCCCTCCCTTTTTTTGTTTTTACTCTGCCCGACGGTGACAAAAATAATCATTTTCGACTTCTTTTCATTGGTGATGAAATAACGAAACTCTACGTCCATTATAAATTGACGTAAAACGGGAAAAAGAAAGCAGTTCTGATATCATTTACTTTACGTACATGAATGAAAACTCCAATGAAGGACGGTAGACACACGAGGCGTACTCAGTGTGTGTTACAATCACACTCGTACAAAAATGAGATGAAGAGAACTTAGTTTTTCTTTTGAAAAACAAAGTTCCCTAATCTCGTTTGAAGAACTGAGAACTTCCTTTAAGTGAGTACGTAAAGGGGAACCAAGTTAACAGTGCCTCCTGATATTCAACGATTACCAAATTTAAACAGCTTGGAATTTTTACGATATTATAAATCTTTTCCTGTAAAAAATTTTATGGCACCAAAATTCCCAAAAGATAATAGAGAATTAGAACGTTTCCGTGTTTATGATAGTTCATAATAGACTTATTTACAGTTTAGAGACAGAGAAAAATGAGTAGGTTTGAATTATGGATTCAGGTTTGTTTTAAATTTTTCACAAACTGTTTCGAGACGCTGCAGACGCTAGACAATATGACAATAATAACGAACTAACAAAGAATACCCCCATGTCTTTTTACCCCGCCCTCCCGCCCGCCCTCCAGCTCTCTCTCTCTCTTTATTGTATTCCCTTATCTTTCTTTTTTTACTGAAGCTAAATCAATGTAATACCTATTTTAAATCCAATTGCGTAGTAAGTTTAATTGTTAAATCTTTTTTTAGAAAAACTGAAAACAAAACATGCATAGTTCATCATTCACGATCTTCGCTACTTTAAACGTGAAAACTTCGTTAGGGTTTAGGAGGGAGAGGGGGCACCGCCCCAGTCGCCCCCAGCTGGATCAGCCACTGGCTGCGGGACTTTTCGGCTTTCGCATATGTGTTTGAAAACATGTGTAAAACAGTTAGTTTATGTGAAACAGTTAGTTTCTGTAAGTGAGTAAATTATGCGTTCTCGTAATACATTTGTATGATTTCTACATAACCTACGATACCCTCTGTGAATAGTATCATTATAAGTTGAGTTTCGAATATATAGTTCAAACCAGATCTGTACGGGTTCAGTTCTGGTCGGGTCCAATTATGTGACGTTCGGGTCCAAAATGTTTGACCCGTTTCCTTCACACAGCACGGGTGACGTGTCACAAGGTCGGGGATCTGGGTCGAAAACTGCTGCCTCACCCAGCCAATTCCCCGGACATAGCCCCAAGCGACTACCACCTTTTCCGGTGGTTGCAGCATTTCCTGGACGGGCAGCGGTTCACCAACCGGGACGATGTCGAACGCGCACTTACTCACTTCTTTGTGTCCAAGCTGCCACAGTTCTACAGGACGGCATATCCAACAGCTGCCCAGTTGATGGAGTAGGTCGTGGAAAGCGATTGTGACGTGCCTGCTCCGCAGGACGCACACGACATAAAAGCAGATAGCAGCAATAACGAACGTCTGCGTAGCTCAGTTGCTAGAGCGACTTGTTCCGGAATAAGTGGACTCGGGTTCGATCCCCGGCGTGGACCAAAAATGACGGAGAAATTTACTTCGTTATAATGGCGGCCGAACTTCCCGGATGACCCGGCCGTTCAAGATCTCGCAATGGTGTGATGTTCTTTCCACACCACGAGATAGGAAAAATAAGAGAATCCCTTCTTCAGCGTTTCAAAAAATAAAAGTGTGCGATGTTGCATTCCACACACTAGATTGACTGGGAGTTCTCAAGTGCACGTTCTACAGCGGATGGCTGCCTGAGACGATTCATGGTCACGGCTGACCCGCGGGCCATACCCCCGGCCCTCTTTAGGGGGTGGGGGAGATGTGACGTGCCTGCTCCGCAGGACGCACACGACATAAAGGCAGATAGCAGCAAGAACGAACGTCTGCGTAGCTCAGTTGGTAGAGCGACTTGTTCCGGAATAAGTGGACTCGGGTTCGATCCCCGGCGTGGACCGAAAATGACGGAGAAATTTACTTCGTTATACGATGATGGCTACATTTTGGACTGATTTGTACTTGTATACGGTAATTGGCACTCTTCTGTTGTCTTGCATTTGCAGACATTACTTTCTTTCCAACCCAATAAAATGACTACTGCCTTGACAAAGCCTTCCAGTGGAAAGCGGAAGCTTAGCGATTCTATATTCATTTTTTACGCCAGAAAATAAATGGATTTTACTACGCTTTAAGCATTTTTGATTGGCTAATGATATAGTTTTGATAATTTATCCCTTTTCTGGCCTACCTATGTTAAATGCAGTCTGTATAATAACGTATTATCATTTTTTAAAAAATTAAATCACTTTCTGATCCACTTATTCACCACGCAGATTGTTTAACGACACATGATAAAGTTTTAAGAATTTATCCATTCTTTAATCGACTTAAGCTGCCTATATAATGGTGCATTATAAAGTTTTGGAACAAAGTTACTTTCTGATCTGCTTATGTGATAAGTTTTGAGAACAGTCTTCCCTGGGTTACGAGTAGTCTGTATAACGACATATCATAAATTTTGGAGAATCAATTTGCTTGTGGATCTTCTAAGTACTCCAATCAGCCTGCAATCTGTACAAATTAGATAAAATAAAGTTCTGGGAAAAAATTGGATGCAAATTTATTAAATATTTCGTGCCTCCTGTAATCACACAATGTCATTCCGATAATTTATTCCCTTGCGGAAATACTAATCATTACCGTTCGGTGATGCAATAATTAGTAGACCTACAAATGTGTCATAATAGGAGATGAAATTTAAGAATTAATTCCCTTACTGTCTAAAATTTTTTCACAGGCACAAGTTTTCTGCTAAGTGACATAAATTGTTGGTCACACACTGTTTCTAGAGGACAGACAGAAAAATAAATTCCATTTAATTTGCAGTCGAGATTTTCTTTGCAAGATATTTTCTCATTTTTTTCTTAAATTCTTGTTTTAAGGACCACCATGAACAACTCAAAATGCTATAACGGTGTCCCAAACGCCCGTAAATGCAGACGACCATAACCGCCCGAATCGCCCATCTAGAGTCAGTAAAAATTTCAACTCCCACATGTTCTTTGGATTGCAAGTGCCTTTCAGGATTAGCAGAAGTCACCATCAATCATCATTGTCGTCACTACACAAAGAAGTGAACCTGGAACTGGTTCCTCCGGAAAGATATTATTCACTGTATATCTGTTTTTCGTGAAAGAACACACTGATTGCCCGCGGGAAACGTCAGTGCTTATCAAAATCGGAAGTTTCAGGGGGAAGAAATTCGAAAAGTAGCGAGAGGCAGTTGTTTAGAGAATTATAGCATTCTGGCGAGAAACTTGCGTGATTTTAGGCTCCTGGTCATTAAAAGAGATAATAAGCACTCGCCGTCCCTAATTTGGGGTCACTGGTTCCAGGAATGTGAAACGGCCAACTGCGTAAGACAGGCACGCCACCCCTGCTTCAACCGGGACTAGAAGTCAAGCCTGTCTTGGATGAATGGCCAGAAGCCAGCGCCTTAGACCACTCGGCCACGTGGGCATCAAATTTTCCTGAATGATGTTAATAATATATAGTTTAAATGAAACAACGCGACGCAACAAAGGTTTTTTAATGGCGGTTAATGTGATTTCAGAATATTGAGGAATAATTTAAATCCATTTGGTCTAATTTATCAAAAGACCTGTCCATTAAACACGTGATCACGGTGGAATCATGCTTAGAAATAATTTACGCTACATAAAAAACGCAGTGTCAATAGAAACACACTAACAGAGCACTCATTTCTCTGCATGGCAATGGACTTAATATTTGTTTACGTCGAACTAAATCGTAATATATATTTTTTACGTTCTTATTAGGCATTAATATTTGTGTACGTTGCACTAAATCGTATTGAATATATTTTTTTACGTTCTTATTAGGCATCAATATTAGTTTACATCGCACTAAGTAGTATTGAATATATTTTTCTACGTTCTTGTTAGGCATCAATATTTGTGTACGTCGCACTAAATCGTATTGAATATATTTTTTACGTTCTTGTTAGGCATCAATATTAGTTTACATCGCACTAGGTGGTATTGAATATATTTTTCTACGTTCTTGTTAGGCATTTTTTTTATTGAAGGTTTAACGACCACCGTGAGCAACTCAATGGGCTATAAGCAGTCGCCCGTCCCTAATTCAGGGTCACTGGTTCCAAGGATGAAGCCAGTGCCGTTAGACAAACACAACATCCATGCCTCACCGGGATTCGAACCCGGGCTCCTTTCGGCCGAATGATCAGAAGCCATCGCTTAGACCACCACGCCACCGGAGCGGCCTTGTTAGGCATCAGTATTAGTTTACGTCGCACTAAAACGTATTGAATATATTTTTACGTTCTTGTTAGGCATCAATATTTGTTTACATCGCACTAAATCGTATTGAATATATTTTTTATGATCTTTTTAGGAATCAATATTAGTTCAAGTCGCATTAAATCGTATTGAATATATCTTTTTACGTTCTCGTTAGGCATCAATATTAGTTTACGTCACACGAAATAGTACTGAATATATTTTTTTACGTTGTTGTTATGCATCAGTATTTGTTTAAATCACACTACATCATATTAAATATATATTTTTTACGTTCTTGTTAGGCATCAAAATTTGCTTAAGTCGCACTAAATCGTATTGAAATGTTTTTTTACGTTCTTTTTAGGCATCAATATTATTTTCAGTCACACTGAATCGTATTGAATACATTTTTCTATGCATTAGTATTTGTTTATGTTGCTCTAAATCATATTGAATATATATTTTTTTACGTTCTTGTTAAGCATCAATCATTCGCGTGCATTTGCTTACCGTTTCTCTGACGGACACCTGGCGATCAGTCATTTCAATTTCTATGAAAAAACAGGAAATAAATAAAACGAAACCTGAGGAAAAGTAGCGAGTAATTTTCGTCGTCGGGGATGTGATACATTTCCTTACAGCGCTGAGATCCATCACTAAACAGCAGGCCCTCAAGGCATTTCGTACTTCGCCTCTTGGTCGGGTGATTACCTTGTCTTCCTTGATGCCCTCTTCGGCAAGCCATAATTTCCCAACAGGAGTTTGGGAGAAATTAAGGTAACACTTTCTCCTTTTTACGCACTGGATATTCATCGAAAAGAATCGTTTGAAAAACACGCTATCACCGACATTCGTCTTGACCGTTAACACAACTGACGCGTGTTTCTTGCTCAATTTGCAGGAAGATTGGCGCATTATAAATTACAGTTACAAAATACACTTTTACTTTAGCAGCGGATGCTCCCAACCGGTTGAATGGCCATCGTCTTATTAAGCTCTTATCAAAGATCAAGAACTTCTTTAGGTTGTTTGTTGAGAAAAATTTCCCGGAAAAACTTCACAGATCAGAGCGAAGAGCTACCAGTTGCATAGATAAAGAATTCTTTCCTTGCACTGGATGGATTCTTTCCGGAAAGAAACAGAAAATTAAAAGAAAAAGTTATCTGTTTTCTGAACTTCTTTCAAGAATCAAGTTCCTTGATAATAGTCATGATCATTTAAGCTGTTGATTTGTTCTTCCAAGAAACTGATAGTTTAGATAAACTATATTTCATCTTAAACACCCTCCCAGGGGTTACGAGCAGCTTAAAAGGGACACGATTTTCTACGATACATGCCACGCAAAGAAAGAAAACGAAAGAAAAAACTGTAAACAAGCTTTCACGAAACTTCAAAAAAAATAGCTTTAATTACACAAAAATTTTGAAATAGTGCAATATAAAATCCACTTTGAGTATAAGGCTACTTTTTTTGTTTGAAATTCCATTGCAAAACTTGTAAGTCGTCGAGTTGCGTTGAGAAGGAAGATGGCTATTAGAGGAAGAGGCGTAAAAGTTTTGCGCAAAGACAAGTAAAGCCATGCGGAACATTTGAAAATATGAAGAAAATTCTCCTCATTGCGAAATCTTTGAACACCCCATAATGCTGCATCTACACCCAGAGTAGGATGGGCTTTTTCAGGACGATAATGCCCCCATGCAGGAATGGTTCAATGAAGACAGTGCTAATATGAGACATCTCGAATGGCCACCAAACTCGCCTGGTCTCAACCCAGTTGAACATCCAGGTAATACTGTGGAACGTCAGGTGAAGCATTTGGCCACACAATCTCCGATCCATACTGGAACTGAGAACTGCCATACAAACTGTTGGATTGCAGATTCCCACACAACATCTGTGTACAAACACCTCATTTATACGATGTTACACCGGGTGGTGGCAGTTATCTGGGAGGAGAAAGGGGGTCGTAATTCATTGTGCACTCAGTGTACATGAAAGATCTGAACAGCTTACAGACAATACATCCAGAAATACTTGAAAGCGGCAAATTTATGGCCAGAAATAAGGTACTGAACCTGTTTCAGACGCATGAAAGAAACTGCGATTGTGAAGAGTGATTGTGGGTTGTTGTATTCCTTACTGACACTGCACCAATGGATGACTTATTGGCCCGAGATATTGCAACTACACAGTGAGTCAAAAGTCGCATGGACACCCTTGTATTTCAGAAACGGGAGGGAAAATGAAATATCTGAATACCCCAGCAAAGAATCTGTGAGGGGCCTATCTTTAGGCTATTTCCGGAACACGACCGCCATCTTAAGCCATATAGGATCAAGGTCAAAATTTTCAAATGGTAAGGAGGTCATGTTGCATATCAAACAACACCAGAATTTTCTCTGAAATTGATTGCCGTAATCAGATTTGACATATGTGTTGTGGTTCACAAGTTATCAACACAGAAAGTTGAAATAACAACCTCTAAGGTACCTTGTGATGTGCAGCTATTTGATGAGTTCAATGTGTTGTCGCTGTTGCTGAACACAGAGCTGAAGGCGCTGGATCCAGTCGTTATGCACCCGCACTAGAATATCGGGAGAAATGCGGTGCTGAAGATGGTGTTTGTCGCTGATTTTCTCAGCATACACCGGGTGTTTCAGACGACCCCACAGATCAAAGTCGAGTGGTGTGAGGTCGGGGGATCTGGAACACAGATCAAAGTCGAGTGGTGTGAGGTCGGGGGATCTGGAACACAGATCAAAGTCGAGGGGTGTGAGGTCGGGGGATCTTCTTAGAATTTGGGTATCAGGTATACGACAGTGCTGTGTGAAATTGGTGATCTTTCTGGGTGTCGGTTGTTGAGGTCTGCGGTTATGATACGGCATCTTACAGCACAATAATTTGCTCATTATGTCGCTAACCCCTTCCCCGAAAAAACAAAAACGAACTTTTTAACGGGCAATGCAATTCAAGGCAATGTCACCCCATTAAGCGTGCTGACAGATTTTTTTAAAATGTCCTTTTCACTATTCTAAGCAATTTTTGTAGTGCTATATACAAGCATTATTCTAACGATATTTAAATCTGATAAGTAATTTCAATTCTTTTTAATAATTTGATAAATAATTTCATTTTTTAAATAATTTGAGACCTGATTTTGATTTCTAATAATTTTAAGTTTAATTTGTATCTTTGATAATTCGAAATTTCATTTAATGTTTGAAAGTTTCAAATCTGATTTTATTTTTTAATAATAATATAAACACCCAGATCCGTCTCTCTGGAACTCTGGAACGCTTGACGTCACACCAACGTCTGCATTGTTACGACATCACTTATTTGATCAATTCGTGTGTACTCTCGCGATGTCAAAATGATTGCCTGCTATAGCACGAGATCACTTTCAAATGTCAAGGTGATCGCGTGCTAATTTAAAAATATTGGATTATTAATGACTCGAGTTCTGTCTTTCCGACCTACCAAATTCGAATTGAATTCTTAATATCACAGCAAGTTGAGTTTGCACGCGATAACATTGAGGTGTTAAGATGATCGCATGCTAATGTAAAAACATTGGATTATCAATGATTCGAGTTTTATTTATCCGACCTACAAAATTCGAACTGAATTCTTAAAATCACAGCAAGTTGAGTTTGCACGCGATCACATTGAGATGTTAAGGTGATCGCGTGTTAATTTTAAATAGTGGATTATCGATGCCTCGAGTTCTATTTATCCGATCTACAAAATTCGAATTAAAATCTTATTATCGCGGCAAGTTGCGTTTGTATATTAAATAAAATTTAGCACAATTCGAATATTAATTTGTACGCTTTAATTATTTTTTAGTTTTTAATTTAACTAATTTTCTGAGTTTAGTGCTGATTATATTATAAATTTTGCAAAATATCGATCTCTAACCTACAATAAAAACTGAAATCTTGCGATATCAAAGTGAGCAAGATTGCATCTAAAAGCAGATGTCGCCCCAATAGCACATTGTCGAGAATTTACATAGTTCCGATTTGTAATACCAGATATCGCATTATTTTGTAGAAAAAGCTTCAAACTAAACTTCGGACAGGACAGTCTGAAAAAAGCCGTGAGCGGAATAACATGTGTGCAGGAGAAAAAGTAATTTAACCCGAAAAATCAAAGCAAAAGTTGTAAGTTTACTCGAAAACAACTGGACTATAAGGAAAATTGCTGAACAACAATAAATATTTCGCGCAGAATATTTATCGCGAGGTCTTTTGAAAAACGGAAATAAATGGCATATAATTTTCAGTTCTAACATGAATGAGTTCTTATTCTATACGTTTTTACTATATTTCCATATAAAAAAAACGGCGTCTATTTGATTTGTTTTTAATCTGCTTCAATTAAAAATTTTACCGTCTTAAGACGGGAAACATCCCCTATATAATATTTATTTAAAGCTTAAAAACAACCGTCTTAGGACGGGCTATAAGCGAGTTTTTAAATAATAAGTTACAGATCGATCTGTGATTCTTGTAAAACAAATTTTACTTTTTTTTTTTTTATCTCGAACGTGAAAAAGTGAAGCTAAATTGGTTCCGTGAAAAACCTTTTTAAATTTATTTTGCCTGTTTTTATTTTAATATTTAATTCTTAAATTTCTCGCCTTAGCCTTGCTCTCAAAAAGTACAGAAAAATATATCAAATTTATCATGTTTTTAATAGATAAATACGCAGTTGACGTGGAGCAGGAACATCAAATAGTTCCTGCTCCACGTCAATAGTTCCTGCTCCACTTTCCACATATAAACGTGGAAAGAGCGATTACTACTATTGATGTTCCTGCTCCACGTCAACTGATTTCTGATTTTTTAAAGTCATGTGGACTTTCGCCTATATATTTCTTTCTACTATTTTTTTTTACCTGACTTACTATTTTGACTCATGTCGGATTAAATTATTTGCTAATAATTTACTTCTGCGTTTTTGTTCGTGCAGTGACATATTAACAACTTAAATTGCACACATCGGGTAGCTGCGTACGTTTTAGCTGTCAGACCGTGGTTAGCAAACAGCGTTTAATGGCAGGATTCGCGTTCTATTTAAATTGCTCGCCAATTGAGTGTGAATGTAGCAGATCGTAGACTACAAATACCGTGAAAAGAAGAAAGCGATACGAGATCTTAGGAAAAACGGAGCATAAATCCTCAATTAAAGTGTTTAAAATAAAACTGGGGTTGAAGGAAAGAGAATAAAAAGTCCCTCAAGTGCCCGAAGTCCGTGCCGGACAAACAGACTGTAAAAAGACGGTCGGCAGTCTCCACCTTGTGTTCACCTTCACGCCGTCATTAAGACTTCGCCAGGTATCTTCATGAACGACGACCTCATTGCAATACCTCAAAAACCTCGAGAAAATTCTGATCGAGTTAATGAGCATTTCCTTTCTTTTATACCACATTCGGCCTTAGATGACTGAGCATTAAAGGATAATAAACCACTTCTTGAGTTATTTTCGCTTGTAATGAGAAACGATTTTTGCGAAATGTGCATTCCACGAGAATTTTTATTTTAATACAACCTGCTACATTGACCACTTTCTGAACTAGTTATCAGCTGTCATTTTAGACGTCTAGTCACACCCGTGTACCTACAAATATTCGGTCTTCAAGCAAAATTAAAAAAAAAAGCCCCCACTTGCTCTTTCTCTATTTGCAAAACTAACAAAGAAAATAAAGATGCGTTCATAGTTA
The DNA here is from genome assembly GCA_039090855.1 of Macrothele yani. NCBI lineage: Eukaryota > Metazoa > Arthropoda > Arachnida > Araneae > Macrothelidae > Macrothele > Macrothele yani. Next base: position 45,688,719 of record CM077006.1, read on the forward strand.
AACACGCTTATGACGAGGAGTTTAGGACCAACGGAAAACCTCGTTGCAGCCACAGTGACTCAGTGATCGAAGCGAAGGCTTCTGACCATTCGTCCGTCGTGGGTCCAGGTTCGAATCCCGTGAGGCATGGATGTTGTGTTTATCTTGTGGCACTGGCTCTCTCCCTTCCCTGGAACCAGTGGTCCTAAATTAAGGACGGGCGATTGCTTATAGCCAGTTGTGGTGATCAATGTGGTCGTTAAACCTTCAACCCCCACTCCACCCCCGAATCCTCGCTGAATCCGGGCGCTCGCTAAATCCGTTATGCTGTGAAAAATCCCGCCGTGTACACTAAGTTGACTAGAACAAGCCGCCAACGGTAACCGATAACTCTGGTACTGTTGGCAAATTTTGAGCGAAGCTATTGCAAAATCGGAAGGCGTCAAAACCTGACCATGGACGATGTCCAATCGCATGCCAAAAATCACGGTGATCGGATGTGTCATGTCGTAGCTATGCCCGAACAACTAATTGTCCCGAGTCTCGTTTAGAAAGCGGATTTTTTAATTATTATCAAAATTGGTCAGTTTTTTAATAGTCATTATTTTTATACAGCACGACCAATCACCATGATACCAACCCCATGTCGCTCACCATTTCCTTCCCTTTCTCTGTGGCAAGTGTCACCGCGATCAACTGAAGCTCTTTGAAGGAGATAGGTAACAAACGACTCCTTCTCAAAACCCGGAAACCCCCTTAAAAATGCAAGTTTCTGGACGATTATTCCTCAATGACACGGAATTTCGGGAATCGGAAGGCTTCAAAACCTGACCATGTCCAATCGCATGCAAAAAATCATGGCGATCGGACGTGTCATCTCGTACCTATGCCCGAACAACTAATTGTGTCGAGTCTCTTAAGAGTGCTCCGGTTGGCCTTTAGATAGGAGTGATGAAGAGTTGACATGGGTACCCCCGCGCAGAGTGGAACAGACCCAAACCGAACGCAGGCGATAAATAGGCTGATAGCAGGGCATCCCCACAGTGTATTGAAATCGTGGTGATCTGAGCATCTTTGATCGTGGATGCATTGTCGGCGCAAGACAGATGGGGCATTCTATCTCCCAAGTGGTAAAAACCCTCGGTTTCCAAAGGGCAACCGTATCAAGGACGTACCAGCACCGAGAGAGCAAGTGGTGGTCGACCACACGCCATTGACGACCGAAGTCGGCGTAGACACTCCAGGCTCGTACAGACCGACCGTTTGAAAATGGTGGCGCAAATCCCATCCACGTTAAATATCGGAGGCCCATGCAGCGTCAGCAAGCTAACGGTACCGTCCACGCTGCATACCCTAGGCTAGGGGGCCAACGCCCTACTCGTGCGCCACTGTTGACTGCGCGTCATCAGATATTACGACTCGCTTGGTGCCGGGAACATCAAAACTGGACTTCTGAAGAGTAGCGCAGCGTCGTGTGGTCAGATGAATCACGTTTTCAGATGTACGGGGATGACAGAAGGGTGCGGGTGTGGCGTCAACCCGTTTTCAGATGTATGGGGATGACGGAAGTGTGCGGGTGTGGCGTCAACCCGTTTTCAGATGTACGGGGATGACAGAAGGGGGAGGGTGTGGCGTCAACCCGTTTTCAGATGTACGGGGATGACAGAAGGGTGTGGCGTCAACCCGTTTTCAGATGTACGGGGATGACAGAAGGGTGCGGGTGTGGCGTCAACCCGTTTTCAGATGTACGGGGATGACAGAAGGGTGCGGGTGTGGCGTCAACCCGTTTTCAGATGTACGGGGATGACAGAAGGGTGCGGGTGTGGCGTCAACCCGTTTTCAGATGTACGGGGATGACAGAAGGGTGCGGGTGTGGCGTCAACCCGTTTTCAGATGTACGGGGATGACAGAAGGGTGAGGGTGTGGCGTCAACCCGTTTTCAGATGTACGGGGATGACAGAAGTGTGCGGGTGTGGCGTCAACCCGTTTTCAGATGTACGGTGATGACAGAAGGGTGCGGGTGTGGCGTCAACCCGTTTTCAGATGTACGGGGATGACAGGAGGGTGCGGGGTCAACCCGTTTTCAGATGTACGGTGATGACAGAAGGGTGCGGGTGTGGCGTCAACCCGTTTTCAGATGTACGGGGATGACAGAAGGGTTCAGGTGTGGCGTCAACAGCATGAGGCTATGCCAGGTCAGCCCTGTTTAAGGAGGTGGTGGCTCAGCGATGGTTTGTGGAGCCTTTTCATGGGACACATTAGGTCCCTTAGTGTGTCTGGAGAGGTCCTTAATCGCTGGGTGCTACGACAATGTGCTGTCTGATCACATACACGCTTGCATGGCCTTCGCGCATACTGCAGCCGATGGCCTGTTTGAGAAACACAATGCGCAGCCCCATTGGGCCACAACGACCCAGACACAGTTTAAGGAACACTCACCTGAGTTTGGAACCATAAGGTGGTCACCAAAGTCCCCCGATTTAAACTCTGTGGAAGCTCTCCGGGACGCCATGCAGGAAGGTTGTCAGATGGGACGACAGCTTCATCTACATTAGCAAAGTCGTCAATTGCAGGAACATCATTACAAATATGTTATGTTCTGCCGTTGCAACCAATCAGAGAATAGAAGATCCTCCATTTCATCATCAAAAGTTGGAAAACTCAGCTCTTCTAAAGCAGTTTTGGATGCAAGACTGTGATACGCGTCCCTAAATATGAATTACAAGAGCAAGTCGCTTCTTTAGAATTTGGTGTACCCCCCATTGCTTTTCTATCAATATTCTTCCATTAGCACACCAAAAAATATTCCCCTGCGCTTATTACAAGTTCGTCTGTACGTCAACATTTCTATTTGTTCATTCCAGGGTAATGTAAAGCATATTTTCTTTGCCTTATTAAATATGAAATTTCATTAATTTTTCTTTTTTTTTAAGTTCCGCGTAAAATCCGGGAATTTCGTTAAATTTGCTCATTAAAAGCTGTCAAATTTACCTTGAATTAACATTATACCTGTTTAACTTGTTAAATCCGGTATGTCGCTAAATAAGGCTCGCTATAAGCGGGCTTTACTGTATTTCAAATTATAAAAATATTTATTTCAATTAATAAAATTCTTCTATTTTTATGAATAGATAGATTATAAGTATTCAAATAATAACAAAAATCTTTCTTCCTACTTTTCCATTAGCAAGTGTCTAGTTAAATCTAATTTATCTGACTGTTGAGCTTCAGCGGTAACATACAACGATATTTGAACCGTATCCTGACACACTGTATTTCGCAAATAATTTTTGGCTCTTTTCAACTTGATCTTTTAGAAGTAGATACTGTGACAGGTATTATTAGATATAAAATCAGTGCAGTAGAGGTGGCCAGGTAACTACATGACAAATCGTTGAACTTTATTTTTAACAATTCTGCGAGGTTTTGTTTATTGAATTTATTGATTTAATTTCTTCTCTTATGAAGCCATTTGATATATATATTTTTTAAATTGGAGGTTTAACGACCACCGTGAGCAACTCAATGGGCTATAAGTAGTCGCCTGTTACTAATTTGGGCCACTGGTTCCAGAGAAGGGAGATAGCCAGCATGGTAAGACTAACAACATCCATGCCTCACGGGATTCGAACCCGGCCCCATCTCTGACGAATGACCTGCATATTGTAAAATATCACATTCTGTTCGTGTAAACAAGTTCTGAAGTTCCAGCAATGCGAAATTATTGACAATTGTTTTCTAAGGAATAAATCTTGCTCCAATTTACATCTGCACAACATATTTATCCTGAATGCATCTTCAGTTCTTTTAAATCTGTAATCCAATATTTGGCATAATGCCAACGATGTCCTCTGCACTTCTGACTAGCGACGTATCATTCGTGAACGTTTCGTTCCCAATGAATAACACTTCACCGTGAATGGTGAATGTTCCTCTCTCACCAATCTGAATGAACATTCAATCTTCCATTACTGCAGCATACGAGATGCGAGCAATAATATATGTAGACTGGTTGCATAAGTAGGTGGGCTTTGGAACCTATTACGCATGTGCCGTGAATCACGTGTCACGTGCTCGTCCGATTTTTTTAAAGTAAGCTTTGTTCTTACGTGTATGAAGCTGCTCGTCGCATTTGCCATACCGGAAGTGATCAACGAATTCGTATCAGATTTTATCAAAAACTTGAAGAAACTTGCAGAGACACATGCTTAACGTTACAAAAACTCTGTGGGAATAATTCTTTGAGTTGCGCACAAGATTATGAGTGGTATAAACGTTTGAAAGGTGGTCGTGAAAGTGTTGAGAGTGATGAACGGTCTGGAAGGCTCGCAAACCAGTAAAAGAGAAAACAATGTCGAATTTCTGCACACAACTGTACAATAAAATCACCTAATCACTATTCGTGAATTACCTGAAGACTTCGACATTAGTTTCGGTTCAGTTAAGTCGATTTTTACGGACGATTTTGGTATGAAACGCGTCTCAGCCAAACTTGTGCCAACATTGCTCTCAGCTGAGCAAAACAGGCCCGTGTTCCAGTCGCTAGTGGCCAGCTTGTTTGCGTCGAAAACATTTAACAAGAAAGATGACACCGAATTTTCGGGTGTAATAAGCACGTCTTTTGAATCCGTTCTGATGCAAATTAAATTTATCAAAGCTATTCAAAGTCAATGGAACCGGTATGCAAAACAATAGTATCTGACGGAAGAAAGAAGTTTTTCAATCGGATCTTTAATCCCTCAGATTTTGCTGTAAACGGAATCGTGAGCTTACGAACTCTTAGAAACAGAGTTATCGACAAAAATACAGTAAGTTGTGACTTTACGTCCCCTTGTGGGAAAACCATGCATTATTTTAGGAAGAAAGTATTCTCAAAAGGTTTTTCCATATGAGCGGTATCGGTCCAAGAAAGAAAAAAATTATTCGGGTTTTCAGGAGCCCAGATTTTGCTACAAATACATCAGAAGCAGAAATTAACACTTATGACCCCTGGTGACCAAACCATTCTTTACCAAACATTAGAAATTATGTGAAAAATATTTTCCATCAGGTCTTGTATGCGATACAGGAAGAAGTTTTCAAATCGGAGTTTTAGTAGCAGAAAACGCAATTTACCTTTGTGCCCCCTAGCGGAAAGTCTATAATTTACGTGAAAATTTTGAATTTATATTAAAAACATTTCACATCGGAAACAATATCCAACAAAGAAAGAATTTCTGAAATCGGACTTTTAGAAGTAGAGATATTGACAAAAATAAGATATACATCTACGCCCCCTGTAGTAGAAACCATGCATTATTTCAAGAAGAAAATGCTCCTAAAATGTTTGTCGACATGAGTAGTATCGGTCAACAAACGAATTTTTTTTCGATCGAGATTTTAGAAGCTCATACTTTGCTGCAAATACATCACAAACGGAAATTAAGGCTTACGCCACCTGGTGGCCAAACCATTTTTTACAAGAACTAGAAATTATGTGCAAACGATTTCCCATCAGGAACTGTATCCGGTGCAGAAAGATTTTTTTCAAATCGGAGATTTAGAAGCAGAGATATAGGGGGGAACGCAATTTACCTTTACGCCCCTAGCGGGAAGTCTATGAATTACTTGAAAATTTTGAAATTAAATGAAACACACGTCACACGGAAAACACTATCCAACAAAGAAGGAATTTTTTTCAAATCGGACCCTTAGAAGTAGAGATATTGACAAAATTAAGATATACATCTACGCCCCCTGGCGTAGAAACCATTCACTATTTTAAGAAGAAAATGTTTCTGAAAGGTTTGTCGACATGAGAAATTTCGGTCTACAAACGACGTTATTTTCAATCGAAAATTTAGAAGCTCAGATTTTGCTGCAAATACTTTATAAGAAGCGGAAATTAAGATTTACGCCCCCTGGTGGCCAAACCATTTTTTTTTTACAAAAACTAGAAATTATGTGCAAACGATTTCCCATCAGGAGCTGTATCCGGTGCAGAAAGAATTTTTGAAATCGGAGATGTAGAAGCAGAGATATAGGGAGAAACGCAATTTACCTCTACGCCCCCTAGCGGGAAGTCTATCAATCACTTGAAAATTTTGAAATTATATGAAAAACACGTCACACGGAAAACACTATCCAACAAAGAAGGAATTTTTTAAATCTGACTACTAGAAATAGAGATATTGACAAAAATACGATATACATCTACGTCCCCTGGCGGAGAAACTGTGGAATATTTTAGGAAGAAAATATTCCGAAAAGGTTTATCGATGTGAGTGACATCAGTTCAAGAAAGGATTTTTTCAATCGATATTTTAGAAGCTCAGATTTTATGGCAAATACATCAGAAGCAAAAATTAACACTTACGCCCCCTGGTGGCCAAAGTATTCTTTACCAAAAATTAGAAATTATATGCAAAAGATTTTCCATCAGGAGATGTATCCGCTGAAAAAAAATTTCAAATCGGAGTTTTAGAAGAAGAGTTATCGGGAAAAATGTAATTTACTTTTACGCCCCCTAGCGGAAAATCTATGCGTAATTTAAAAAAGAAACTATCTAAAATACTCTTCGACATAAATGGAATCAAAAGATAAAATAATTTTTTCAATCGGATGTTTAGAAGCAAATATGTGGAATAAAACGTATTTTTGAATTCGACATCATCTGCATTTACGCCCTCTAGCGGCGAAATTGTACATCGTAAAAAAAAAAACGAAATACAGGATCATCATTCGCATATTTCAGGCTTCCGAATGCAAAAAGAATTTTTCAAAACGGACTTGCAGAGATACCGTGGGTACAGACGGACGGACAAACCGATAACATAAGCACGATCTTTTTTTACAAAAGACGTGCTAAAAAACTATCACAATTGGGGATGAAACGTAGGCTTATGGGGGAGACCCCGAAACTATTGGGTTGGTGCGAATGAAATGTCTGGCGCGAACGAGCAGTGGAGACAGGCCGCTGCCACAGCGGAATGGAACCACCCACAGGTGTTGCGGGTATTACGTCACAGAGTTACTATAAATAGCTAGCACGTGTGTGAAGAACAAGGTGCAGACGTTTGTTTGGACGCAACGTGGCATGCAAAGGAAACATGCAGACGCCGGATTTGAGAGTTATCTTCCGGTATGAATTCAATACAGGACATTCTGCAGGAATTGCCGCTCGAAACGTTAACAAAGCGTTTGGGAAGAATAAAGACAACGAACGAACCATTCGGCGATGGCTTGTGAAGTTTCGAAGCGGAGATACGGACCTGCAAAACGAAGCACGTGGTCACTGACCTGTTGCTGTTTCTGACGATGTTCTGTTACGTGTGGTTGAAGCGGACCCCCGAAGAACGTGTCGTGAGATAGCGGCAGAGGTAGGTGTACACCACACGACAGTTGTTCGGAGTCTGGCTGCGCTGGGTAAGATAAAAAAAAGCTGGACATGTGGCTGCCGCATGAGTTGACAACTGTCAGCAAGACTAGGCGTTTGGAAGTCTACACATCTCTGCTTACCAGGAATAAACAGGAACCTCTACTGCATCAAATCGTCACCTGCGACGAGAAGTGGGTCCTTTATGATAATCGGAAACGATCTGAACAATAGTTAAGCAAGGCACAGCCTGCTGGACGGCATCCTAAGCCACCCCATACACACCAAGAAAGTGATGCTCCTTGTCTGGTGGTCCACAGGCGGGATAATTCATCGGAGTTTCTTGGCAAGAGGCCAAACATCACACTGAACGTTATTGTGTTGAATTACACCAGATGCACTGGAAATTGCTGCAGAGACAACTGGCTTTTTCAACAGACATGGTGGTCTTTTGCTCTAGGACAACGCCCGTCAACAGGTCGCACAACGAACGATGCTGACGCTAAGTGCCTTCGGCTATGAAGCACTGCTTCATCCTGCCAATTTCCCGGACGTGTTTCCAACAGACTGTCATCTGTTTCGTCGCCTGGATCACTTTCTGTCCGGGAAACAGTTCACGACATCCAACGAGGTTCAAAGTGCAGTTGATGACTTTTGCAGGTCCTAGCCACGATACTTTTTCGTTCCGGGATCATAGCCTTGCCAGACAGATGCCAGACAGATGCCAGACAGATGGCAACTATGTGTCGATGTCAATGGGGATTATTTTGCCTAGGTAAATTGTCTTACTTTTCCGTTCTGGCTGTCCACGTGTGCTCGTCCTTTTGCCGGACATTTCATTGGCACTAACCCAATATATAAGACTCGGTCTTAACAGTGAAAGGCACCAAACTCTCTTACACCTAAAAAGCGCGATAGAGCTGCAACAATGTTAAAACAATGCTGATTGTTTCTTCAATCATGAGGGAATTGTGCATCATGAATACGTTCCATCAGGCCAGGCAATCAACAAGGAGTACTACTGTCAAGTTTTGCGGCGCTTAAGAAACGCAGTTCGTCTCAAAAGGCAGGCATTGCATGATATTGGTAAGTGGAAACTCCACCATGACAACACGCCTGCCCAAGCATCACAACCAGTGATCTAAATGGGCCGGTATACGCCGTTATGGAATACCGTCACTTGTCTGTGGAAACTCCACCATGACAACACACTTGCCCATACATCACAACCAGTGCTCGAAACTGGCCGGTACACGCCGTTATGGAATACCGGCACTTGTGGAAACTCCACCATCACAACACACCTGCCCATGTATCACAATCAGTGCTCGAAATGGGCCTGTATACGCCGTTATGGAATACCGGCACTTGTGGAAACTCCACAATGGCAACACACCTGCCCATGCATCACAACCAGTGCTCGATACGGGCCGGTATACGCCGTTATGGAATGTGGAAACTCCACCATGACAACACGCCTGCCCATGCATCACAACCAGTGCTCGATACGGGCCGGTATACGCCGTTATGGAATGTGGAAACTCCACCATGACAACACGCCTGTCCATGCATCACAAGTGCTCGATACGGTCCAGTATACGCCGTAATGGAATACCGGCACTTGTGGAAACTCCGCAATGGCAACACACCTGGCCATGCATCACAACCAGTGCTCGATACTGGCCGATATACGCCGTTATCGAATACCGGCACTTGTGGAAACTCCACAATGGCAAAACACCTGCCCATGAATCACAACCAGTGCTCGAAACGGGATGGTATACGCTGTTATGGAATACCGGCACTTGTGGAAACTCCACAATGGCAACACACCTGCCCATGCATCATAACCAGTGCTCGAAACGGGCCGGTATACGCCGTTATGGAATACCAGAACTTGTGGAAACTCCACCATGACAACACGCCTGCCCATGCATCAGAACCAGTGCTCGATACGGGCCGGTATACGCCGTTATGAAATACCGGCACTTGTGGAAACTCCATAATGGCAACACATGCATCGCAACCAGTGCTCGATACTGGCCGGTATACGCCATTATGGCATACCAGCACTTTCTTTTTCCTAGTATTTCATAACAGCACTTCCCTTTTCCTAGTATTTCATACCAGCACTTTTTTTTACTTGAAATTTACATACCTTCACTAGTTTTAGAAGTGGGAATTACAGAAATGAATTTTTTTTCCCCTGATTTACGAGCCCGCATTCTTAAACATGGAAACCTTACGTGCCTCGAGCCCTTGAGAAATAGCTATGCGGGAACCGTAAAGGGTAGGGGAGTGGTTTACACATTTGGTGGGTGGTGAGATTGCTATTAATTTAAGACTGAATATTCATTCTGATTGTGGTGGTTTTAGTTGCCCGGCTTTCTACTTCATGAAAGTCCTTATTGGAAGGAAACCGTCTTCTCGGCTCGGGACCTTAAAGTTCTGGGTTCACGTCCTGCTGAATCACTAATGATTAGCCGAGGTTCGGAAGTCTTGTTAATCTGTTGGTCCCTGGGCAGAGACTCGTTACAAATAAGTTTGACCCTAGTCCTCGGTGTAGCATAAGTACTGTCAAATGGAATGCACAAACCAACCAACTTTAATCGATAGCCATCGTTTCTGACTTATGGCGCAATAGTATTCCACAGAACTGTAGATTATATTTTCAAATAAAGGAGCTTTTCTTCCGGAGATTTTTTTTAAAGTTTTTCAGTTTTAGAGATTTTCTGGCAAAGGTATTTTTTTCCGGAGGATTTTTAGCTAAATGAGAATACCGGCACTTCAAAATTTTCATTTCGAGCACTGATCACAATTTGTGCAGCGGTTTCTTGCTAAGCATCGCATTGCACAGGTCTGACAGCCAATCTATTTTCCAGATCTCGCTCCTTTCAACTTTTTCTTCTCCCAAAACTCAAATACCACTTGAAAGGAAATAGATTTAAAGATATTGAGCAGATACAACACAATGCGACGAAGCAGCTGTTCGCCATTTCAGATGACGACTTCAAAAAATGCTTCGAACAGTGGAAACAGCTGTGGGCTAAGTGTGTGGCTTCGAAAGGAGACTATATTTTAAAGAGGATTAAGTTTCAAATCTGTAAGGTTTGTACTTTTTTACGCTTTCCAACCGTAGGTTGAAGAAGCGTATATGCTCCAGCTTTTTCCGTCCGTCCGTCTGCCTGTCGGCACGATAACTCACGTAAAAATGGTTCCATTTCGATGACATTTTAGTATGTGGTAGGGGACCACCTGGGGACAAACCCTATTGAAAATGGGTGAAGTGGGGTCAAAGGTCACGACATAAAAGCGAGATCCATTCAATTGCCCTTATGCGTCATAACTTGCGTAAATATGGTTCGATTTCAATGAAATTTTAGTATGTGGTAGGAGACCACCTGGGGACGAACCCTATTGGAAATGGGTGAAGTGGAGTCAAAGGCCAAGACATAGGAGTGGGATGCATTCCATTGCCCTTATGCGTCATAAGGTGCGTAAAACTGGTTCGATTTCGATGAAATTTTAGTATGTGGTAGGGTACCACCTGGAGAGGAACCCTGTTGAAAATGGGCGAAATGGAGTCAAAGGTCAGGACATAGGATCGGGATCCATTCCATCGCCCTTATCCCACACTGTTAAGGTGGACGTCAAGTAATTTTGCTTCCTATATTTCCAATGGAAAACCTTTTGTACACATTTCCTTCACAATTAGTGTGTTCCCAAGGATGGAAATTTGAAAATTGATTAAAAAACTTCATACTATAACTTGGAATACTTAACATTTTCTAAAACATAGGCATAATTATATTAAAAAACAATAACGTTTCCTTTGGTGGTGTTGAAACCAGAAAAAAGATGGCGCGACCTATACTTTGAGGACGTCAGTGGACAAATAAATGTTGAATTGCATAATTACGGTTATGGTTTAGAAAATATTATTACGGTTATGGTTTAGAAAATATTAAGTATTCCAAGTTATGAAATGAAGCTATTTTAATCAATGTTCAAATTTTCATCCTTGGGAACGCATTAATTGTGCAGAAAATGTGTACAGAAGTTTTTCCATTGGAAGTATAGGAAGCGATATCACTTGACGTCCACCTTAAAGTAGCAATTCTTGTATGTACAGTTTATTTTGAAAACTGTTCTAAGAATTTTGATGAAAGTCGTTAACCTACCGTTTTCTGGTACTAGAAATCGATTTAGCTTGATCTCGACTTTAGAAGAATTCGTTTAGTGGGTTAAATAACCAGCCCGAATTATAACGTTTTTAGTGTCATGGCGTCGTTCCATTAATGTTACCAATGCTTAGAAATCTTATGACGTCACAATCACGCGTTTGAGAATGTTGGTGCGCGGTCACGCCATCTGTCTCATTACGTCACGCGTTGTGTGTGGATCCTATTAAAGTTTTATGACGTCACACTCCTGCGAGCAGATGGTCGCGATTCCCATCTGCCTGATTACGTCACGCGTTGTGTGCGTATGTCCATCCGCGCGATAACTCGCGTAGCAATCGTTCGATTTCGATGAAATTTTAGTGTCTGGTAGGGGATCACCTGGAAAGGAACCCTATTTAAGGTGAACGAAATGGGGTCAAAGGTCAGTACATAGGAGCGGGATCCATTCCAGTGCTGTTATGCGTCATAACTAACGTAAAAAAGGTTCGTTTTCGATGAAATTTTGTATGTGGTAGGGGACCACCTGGCGGCAAACCCTATTGAAAATGGGCGAAATGGGGTCAAAGGTCAGGACATAGGAGCGGAATCACTTCCATCGCCATTATGCGTCATGACTTACGTAAAATGTTTCGATTTGGATGAAATCTTAGTATGTTGTAGGGGCCTGCCTGGGGACGAATTCTATTGAAAATGGGCGAAATGGGATCAAAGGTTAGGACACAGGAGCGGGATCTATTCCATAGCCCTTATGCATCATAACTTGCGTAAAATTGCTTCGATTGCGATAAAACTTTATCATGTTATTTCGGAGGTATACCGAACCGGTTCTGTTGAATATAATCGAAATGGGATCAAAGGTCAGGGTACAAGACCGAGATTTATTCCACAGCCATTATTCTCTTAACTTGAGTAATGATTTCTGGTATATTGGAAAGCGTATTTTAATCAATGCATTGCATGATTTTACAAACTTTTTTTTTTTTTCAATAAATCCAGTCTAAATACGTTTTGATCGCACTTTGTACATTGAAATCGCAGCATGATTAAAACACATTTACCCTAAATTCGTCTTCAGCTCTTTTAAATGTGTAATCCAATGTTTGGCATCATGCCAACGACGCCGTGTCCCGGCATTCTGACACCACAGCAGACGAGCGAACAGAAAACAGCTCTTCTCTTCCTTTAGCTTACTGCTTTTGTAGTTATTTTTCTTCTCCCAACTTTCATCATTAACCATGGGTACAATTCCCGTAGGTGTCTGTTGCCATTTTAACTATACTGTTAACTATATTGACGAGCGAACAGAAAACAGCTCTTCTCTTCCTTTAGCTTACTGTTTTTGTAGTTTTCTTCTCCCAACTTTCATCATTAACCATGGGTACAATTCCCGTAGGTGCCTGTTGCCATTTTAACTATACTGTTAACTATATTGACGAGCGAAAAGAAAACAGCTCTTCTCTTCCTTTAGCTTACTGTTTTTGTAGTTATTTTTCTTCTCCCAACCTTCATCATTAACCATCGGTACAATTCCAGTAGGCGTCTGTTGCCATTTTAACTATACTGTGTCCCATTGAAGTCTGTTCATTGCAGAGTGGTTCAGTTCTTGAAAAGTTCCACCGCACCAGTCTTTGATATCGTCAGCCTACACACGCTGAGGGCGTCCTCTTGCATTTCTTCCGTTCATTAAAATGGTTCCACCTAAAATACATATCTACCTTATGTTTCCAATGGTAAAACTTCTTTACATATTTTCTTCGCAATTAATGTATTCCAAAGGATGAAAATTTGCATATCGATAAAACTAACTTTAAGTTACAGCAGGAGATACTTAATATTTGCTAAAGCATAACCATAATTATATTAAAAATCAATCATTTTTCTTTAAGTAATGTTCATACCTGCTAATAGATGGCGCGACCTGTACATTGATGACGTCAGTAGACAAACAAATGTTGGATTGCTTGGTGAATAAATTTGAAAGACGTGGAAATAATGCAAATAGAACAGAGCGATGTCATCGTCTATTTGCAGTTGGATTGTTTATTCCGTAATTAGAAATCCGCAGTCTGATTTCTTTCAATAACTTTTATTAATGTTCGGAATGGAAACAAAATTTGAGTCTATCCATGCCATAATCTGGAATGTTTAGAATAATTTGAGCGACTTAAATTAAATGATCTGACAATAAATTACCTGAAAATGTCAACAGAACTGTAAGTACTGCTGGTTTCTAATTCCGAAGTAAGTCATCAAACATTTGTTTGTTTACTGCGTCATCAAATATACAGGTCGCGCCATCTATCAGCAGGTCTGAACATTACTCAAAGAAAAATGATTGATTTTTAATATAATTATGGTTATGTTTTAGCAAGTATTAAGTATCCCATGCTATAACTTAAAGTCAGTTTTATCGATGTGCAAATTTTAATTCTTGGGAACACATTAATTACAAAGAAAATATGTAAACAAGTTTTATAATTGGAAACATAAGGCAGAGATTGTAGGTGGAACCACTTTAAGCCAAACACCAAGGTTTTTATCTTTGTGTCATTTTTCATTCTGCAGATGTGTCCAAAGTCTTAGTTTTCTCTGTATGATTTTTTGGAACAGGGTCTCTTTTAGTTGTATTCTTCTGTAAACTTCATTTCTTTTCCTCTGGGTCCATCCGATTCGTAAGATTTTACGATAGCACTTCCTCTCAAAAGCAAGTATCCTTTTCACTGATTCCTTTGTCAATGTCCAAACCTCGCATCCATATAGCATGCTGCTGAAGATGCATGTCCCAACCCTTCATGACTAATATTTTTTGTAGGTGGATTTGAGTTAAAATGTTTATCTTCTTAATCTTTTTGGGCCCCTTAACGCCACGGGCCCTTTAGCACAGCTATACTGCGCTTAACCATAGTTGCACCACTTCTAGTCACAACAACAAAAAATTACCGACTTTTAAAACTGACCATTTGGAATAAACATTGCTTTCTAATTTCGTATCAATAAGTTTTATACTTAAAAAAAGAAAGGAAGAGATAAAAGAAAAATAATTCAATTAAAGTTTTTACCTGGTTTACATGTAACTTTCTAGATTTGTATTTCTATTTCTTCTAAATACAGATTTAAATGCGAAGGGACTTCGGTGGGATATAAAAACAAGAAAGATGACACCGAATTTTCAGTTGTAATGAGCTCGATTTTCGAATCCTTTCCGAACGAATAAAATATTTCAAAGTCATTCATAGTCAATGGAGCCGTTACAAAAAAAAAAAAAACCAAAAAGCCCGCCTTTCTACAGCCTATAAAACATGCAGAAAATGAAACAGTTACTTTCTCCCATTCGATGTCGAAAAGTATGTTACTAATATAAACAAATTGTGCACAAGTTTCTCTTAAGGCTGCTTTGAATTAGTGTTAGGGTTCACTTTCTGCGATAGATGGCAGAAAAAATCTCTCGTTGGGCGTGGCTTTTACGCCTTAAAGGACTATTCCAGAAGCTGGCGCCAGCGAATCACGGCAGACCTCGCTATATTCAGAATGGAAGTGGTCTCTCGTAGGCTTCACAATGAAAAGACAAAATACGCGCTGTTACGTTTTAACCAATGACGTTATTTGGGGTGCAGCTCAGTAAGTAGGCGGAGTTTCTATAGCTCAAATTCAGGGGTTCTTTGCTAATGTACACATTTTCTCTTTAGAAAATGAACGTAAAGTAGGATTTAAGATGATCTATGGAAGACAAGATCACAGTCTCACTTTTGGCTCCCTTCAATTATTTCTATTTGGCCTATATAATTCAAACTAATCAGACAGAAATGAGATATTTCGTTTCTTCCAGACAGAAACACTGCTACGCTAACTTATAGTTCCATCTAGCGCCAAATTGGAATACTTTCTAGTCAGATAAATTGAATTTAAAAAAGCATTCTAACAAAGTTTTCTGAATAATAACTGTGGTACATATTAGCTATAGGCCGTTTTTATTTGTGCTCAAAATTTCAAACTCTGCAAAGTAATAGTCTTCGGGAAAATGTGTACAGAAGAATTTGCATTGTACATATAGGATAGAATTTATCTTATATTCATTCAAAGACATCGTTAATTGAAGGAAAATACTAGAGGCAAAGCGATTCTCAAATCAAACAGTTAGAAGAACTGACAAATCGAGGCAAAGATGTTAAAACTTTATGCCCCCTTGCGGAAGAATTTTGAAAAACGGAAAAGTAAAAAATATGCGAAAATTATTTTTCATAGCAAAAGCTATGCTAAAGAGAAATTTTTTTTTCAAATACGTCTCTTGCAAGCAGAGATGGCGAGAAAAGGGTTTTGACATTTCTTCCCCCAAGTGGGTAAACTGTGCGTTAACAAAAAAGATAGTATTCCCCATCTTCATTGAAGCGAATCGCACACAGAGAAAAAAGAAAACATTCAATAGGATTTTCAGAAGCGGAGGCACAGCATTAAACACAAATACTTATGCAAGTAAACATGCCAAATTAATTATGCAAGTAAAGGTGCCTCAGAAAACTTGAAAATTACATTTTCCTGGGATGGAAATCGAATCGGCATCACCTGATTTACGTTCGAGTGTGTCGCCGTTACACCACCCAGAACAAGGAAGCTGAAGAATTATATACATGTTTCGATTTGCGCACGGCGGAACGTTACATGGGAATTTTTTATTATTGGTGTACAAAATAAAACTATATGTAAATAGCAAAGAACCTACTTATTAACTTTTTAATAAAATTTAAACTGTTTAAGAAATATATATATAAAAAAATTATACAATATAAGAAAATAAATGAAAACAAATAGCTACAAATTAGGTACCCATATCACTCGGGGGGGGGGGCAATACGCTACGATATCTTTCATAATTTCTAAAAATCGATCATTACTTTTCAATCTTTTTCGTCACATAAATTCACATAGGTACGAATCCAACATGGCCTCCCCGGTGGCGCAGTGGTCTAAGCGATGACCTCTGATCATTCATCCGAACGGGGTCCGGGTTCGAATCCCGGTGAGGCATGGAAATTGTGTTTGTCTTACGGCACTGGCTCTCTCCCTTCCCTGGAACCAGTGACCCTAAATAAGGGACGGGCGACTGCTTATAGCCCATTGAGTTGCTCATGGTGGTCTTTAAACCTCCAATTAAAAAAAAAAAAAAAAAAATCCAACATGCTCCTATGAGTGCCCCAACGAGTTTTATTTTTAAATTTCGCCTTTCCCCACATAGATTCCACTGATCGAGTATGGGCACCTGTGTTGGGATTTACAAAGTTCAGTGAATGATTTAGCTACAAGTGTAAATAATTTTCTTCAGATAGACGGTTGTACGCTCGCTATTCGTCAGATATTAGCGTAGTATCAGGACGTATATATTGCTTAATAATTAGTATTAAAATGCAGCTACTTCGCCCTAGAACAGCCATAAAGAAGCACTAATGAGTTCCTCTATAAATTCATCCGAAAACCCATTGCTCTGGCATTACACGACCAATGTTGCTTTTTCTTTTAGAAAATAAACTTTCACCTGCTTCTACTGTGAGTCCTGGTCCTTCTATAAACGAAGGTTTTCTTAACAAATTTGCTACACAAACTTCTCTCATATAATTATTCCAGTCCACACATGTGCTCTTATTTATACGCAGTTCATGCTCACAAAACGAAATTGTTGTATAACCAAAACTCGAAGTAAATATACGAAAAATATAGCCGTTTTGAAGTTTAATTTAGAACCTGTTTACCACGTATTAGAACGTAAAGGCATTTCTTCTCGGCATTCTCGTTTATAACATCTCCATCTCTCTCTTCCACTTGATGCCAATGTCATCTCATAACTTAAATAGCAATTTCTTCGAGCATGAAAAACTCCTTTATCTTGAAGGGAAACGTATGGCCGATTGTCGATATGTAACCGTTGTCGATAAATCAAGAAAATTCATTTTGAAGACACATAATTCCAAAGAGCAGACAAACGGTTAAAAGAATATACCTTCCGAATGACCACACACTATTCCAAAAGCGCAGACAAACGGTCAAAAGAACGTGATCACTGTGCATAGGTGGTACGCATAGAGAAGCACGTGATCATTGCGCATCTGCTGCCGAGGCCTCTGCGTTCTACTTTCGAAATTGGGAACTACTTGAAAGCGTTCTTATTCGGAAGTCAAATAGTGGCGGGCAGATAACAGAAAAGGTCCGGATCATGAAATATATGATTCGGTTTGCGCAAGGTGCAGCGTTTTATCTGAGTCCCAAAACACATCGTTAGTGCCTTCGAAGTTCCTTGTTCTGGGTGGTGTAACGGTAACATACTCGAAAGAAAACCGGTAGATACGGGTTCAATTCCCATTCCAGGACAATGTAATTTTCAAGTCTTCTGAGGCACGTTTACTTGCATGAAGACTTTGTTTTGGTGAAATCATGTATGTTGACTGGGCCTCTTTTATTCTGGGTTGAAGTGGTGAAACCAATTTCCATGTAGGAGACACTATTCAATGCTGAAATGCTTTTCCTTTCTCTTTGTATGCCGTTCAGTTGTTCGAAAGTCATGTTGTACCTTTTGGTTAAACATAGCACCTTTGTGTTTACAGGTATTCAGTGATAAATATCTCTGCACGTCTAACAGTGGAGACTTTGGATGCCACATCACATACTTTAAGATGCCCGATTTACAAAATTGATTCAGTAAGTGATAAATGTTTATATTTCTTACATATGTCGATTGCATACGAGTATACGCGGCTTTTGGAAAGTTTGTTGCACTGATCGTACATACGTACTTCCTTGTGAAGAGATCTCTTTCACCATATTATGCAATAAAGCTGAGAATTCTCAGCATGCTTCACATTATGGTTTTACAGAAAATTTCGTGAAATAACGTTATTTTATGATCCAAAGGACAGGGTCTGACGTCATCTTGCACTTCCTGTAATGCGTAGATTTTGAGATATTCTATGTTCAGAATGATAGGAAATGACGCCATCTTGCAGTTCCTGTAATGCACAGGATTAGAGCTATTATATATTACGAGTGACAGTGTCTGACGCAATCTGTCACTTATTGTAATGCGCATACTTGGAGCTGTTCTATGTTAAGAGGGACAGGGTATGACACCATCTTGATTTTCCTGTAATGCGCAGGCTTGGAGCTGTTCTACGTTCAGAATGACAGGAGTTGACGCCATCTTGCAGTCCCTGTAATGCACAGGCTTAGAGCTGTTATAGATTAAGAGTGACAGGGACTAACGTCATTTTTCACTTATTGTAATGCCCAAACGTGGAGCTGTTCTATGTTAAGAGAGACGGTCTGATGCCATCTTGAAATTCCTGTAATTCGCCGACTTGGAACTGATTCATGTTAAGGGTGACAAGTTCTGACACCATCTTGCACTTACTACAATGCGCAGGCTTGGAGCTGTTCTATGTTCAGAGTGACAAGTTCTAACGCCATCTTGTTCTTCTTGTAATGCACAGGTCTGGAGCCAGCGCCGTTGTAGACTGTCGTAGACTTGGAGAGGCAGGACTTAACTTCATCTCTCACTGCTTTTAACAGTCAGCCGTTTATACAGCGTTGTTCTAGAGTATGATTGACGTTAGATGTCATTCGTGGATCTGGCGATGTTAAATGCTTGGAGCAACAGGGGCTGATGACGCCTTTTTGTACTGCCTGAAGCGCGCAGACTTGCAGCTAACTCGGTTCTGTGCTCCAGTGACAATGTCTCACGCTTATAACGTACAAGTTTGTCCGCGTCGGGCATCGAATCCCCTCGCTCCGGAGTAAGTCGCTCTCCCAACTGAGCTACGCGGACGGAATGTCTCGCTGCAATCTGCCTTTATCTCATGTGCGACCTGCGGGGCAGGCACGTCACACGCTTTTTTTTAAATGCTTGTAATGCACATGTACTAGAAACGGATGGCAGTGACTGCCGAACTCTTGCATTTCCTGTAATGTTCAGGCGTAGAGGCAGCGGGGTTCTATGCTCGGAGTGATAGGGTCTGGCGTTATTTTCGACACAACGCTGTTCAAGATTCGAAGTGACAGGGTTTGGTACCTGCTTGTGCTGCGCATAATAATTGTTTGTTGGAGGTTTAACGACCACCGTGAGCAACTCAGTGGCCTATAAGCACTCGCCCGTCCCTAATTTAGAGTCACTGGCTCCAGGGAAGGGAGAGTGCCAGTGCCGTAAGACAAAGACAACATCCATACCTCACCGGGATTCGAACCCGGACGCATCAAGGGTAAATCGTCATAAGCCAGAGTTTAGACCACTGAGTCACCGGGGCGCCGCTGCATGTAATGAGCAGGCGAAATACATTTGTTCACGAGCAAGCGACAGCACGCTTCCACCATGTACGTGATCATCACTCATTAAATAAAAGTCACTGAATTTTGGGGCTTGATAAGCCCGTCTTTTGATAAAAGTATCAAACCAGTAAATTAAAGGTATTTCAAGGTATATTTGTTAAGTCTCCAAGCAGTAGGTTCTGAGAAGAAAACAAATTTTATGCCACTCCGCCGAAAAATGTGTCAAGAAAACTGAAAAGTGCATTTTGTACGTACCGAGTGAGACGCAAAAAAGGATTTTCTCAATAGGAATATTAGATGAAGGGACAGAGACAGCGTCATTATACAAGCGCACCACACATGACTCATCCAAGATTCGAACTCAGGCCCAGCTCGGATGAGTGATTAGAAACCAACGCCTCAGACCACTCGGCTACCGGAGCAGCTAAAGAAATTGCAAACTGAACTTCACAATTTCCTTTCTTTCCCTCTTTTTTCACCCATGGTTTACCACGACCACCATGCCGCTGCCCGAGTGGTACGAAGCGTTGGGTTATAATAATTATTCCGAGATGTGCTTGGGTTCGAATCTCGGTTGAGGCATGAATCGCGTTTTCGCCCTACGGGGAACTGACTGGCCTGTTCCCTTCCTTGTAAATAGTGGCCACAAATCAGGGCGGCGTGCTTATAGCCCACTGTGGTCGTTAAACTCCCCAAGTATTAGGGGTATGCAAAAGTTTCGAGCAGAAAGGAGACAGGAACAATAAAGAAATCAGTACACATTTATTCAACGAAATATTGGCAGTTGGCATCAATGACCTTTTGCCATTTTTCAGCAACAAATGAATGCCCCTGTGATAGAAGGACTCGGGTTTTGAGCTCAAGAAAGCAGTGACGAAATTTTCCACCTCTGGAACTGTTTTTTTTTTTTTTTTTTGATTGAAGGTTTAACACCACCGTGAGCAACTCAGGGAAGGGAGAGAACCAGTGCCGTAAGACAAACACAACATCCATGCCTCACCGGGATTCGAACCCTGACCCCTTTCGGACGAATGATCAGAGGCCATCGCTTAGACCACTGCGCCACCGGGGCGGCTCTCTGGAACTGTGGTGAACCGCTGTTGGACTAGGGCATGGTGCATAGAGCGAAACAGATGAAAGTCTGAGGGTGCGATGTCCGGGGAGTAAGCAGGATGCGGTAAAACCTCCCAGTGTAACTGTTCAAGGGTTGATTTCGTGACGGCACCTACATGTGGTCTGGCATTATCATGTAACCGGATGACTGTGCGGCGTCCTTTACCTGTCCATGGACATTTTTGCTCGATTGCGGCGTTCAGTTTCATCAACTGATCGCTATGTCGTTGTGCAGTGGTTGTTTCTTTTTTTTTTTTTTTTTTTTTTGATTGGAGGTTTAACGACCACCGTGAGCAACTCAATGGGCTATAAGCAGTCGCCCGTCCCTAATTTAGGGTCACTGGTTCCAGGGAAGGGAGAGAACCAGTGCCGTAAGACAAACACAACACCCATGCCTGACCGGGATTCGAACCCGGACCCCTTACGGACGAATGATCAGAGGCCAACGCCTTAGACCACTGCGCCACCGGGGCGGCCAGTGGTTGTTTCACCTGGTTTCAACAGTTCGAAACCACATGCATATCCCACCACACACACAACAGCACCATTTCCCCGTGGATATCCTGCTCTGCAGTGGATGTTGATGGCTGTGGCCTGGGTCAACCTAGGATCGCATGCATATGGGGTTGTCGCAATAGACCCATTTCCCCCCTGGTGACAACCTTCCACAAGAAATTTTTCCCTTGAAACCTCTTCAGCAACGACATGCAGATGCCCAATCGTTGATGAATATTACGCTCCATTAGAGTATGCGGAACCCACTTATCAATCTTTTGGATCTTCCCAAAGGCCTGCACACGCTGCACCACCGTCGATTGAGCCACTTTCAAACGTTTCGCGAGATGCGTGGTCGATTGTGTGGCATCCTCTTGCAACAGCGATTCCAGCTCCTCGTCTGCAAGTTCCTGAGGTCTAACCGCACATGGCTTGTCTTCCAAGCTTAGATCACCTTTCTTAAACCTGGCAAACCATTCTCGACACGTCCGCTCACCCATAACCGTTTCGCCATACGCCTGACATATTGAACCGTATGCTTCACTTACACTTTTCCTTAAATTAAACATGAATAGCAAACAGTGCCGCAAATGAACTTTATCGACCGCCATGTACGAACTGACAGCACGGGTCCCCGGCCGGTTAGACCCCTATAGCGCCCGCTAGCTGAGATGGCGAAAACTTTTGCATACCCCTAATCGAAAAAGAACTCTAAAGGTTATAACCATTCGCTGTCCCTAATTTGGGGCCACTGGTTCCAGGGAAGGGAAAGAGTCAGCACATACCACCCTGGGGATATTCGTACGACTGATAGCAAAGCGACCACTCAATCATCAGGGCGACTAAATTTTCTTCATTTTTGGATGTTTTAGAATAATCTAAAATCAAATTATCGGTAGGAAGAGTGAAATTGTTTCAATTGTGTGTGAATCTGCACTACCGATATTAACCCTAAACAGGCTGGAACGAATTAACTCGGGGGTTAGGAAAATGAGATGGTTGGTTGGTGGATTTTTACGGCACAATGGCCATGTTTGACCAAAAAGAGCCAGACACAAAACAATCAAACAACAGCATTAAAAACGCGGAATAATGCTTAAAATCAGGCTGATTCGGGAAAAGTGAAAAATGAGAATGAAGGAAAGTGTAAAAACTAGATACGTTTAAAAAAGTCAATTTGTTTTAAAAATGAAAAGACAGCAAATGTATTGCAGTGGTCATCTAGGAGCCGCTGCGTCGTCGTTCAATAAATGAGAATGGAAAAAGTGAAAACGAACAAGCACGAAAACAAACACAACTACATAAAACTTGAGTGACACTGAGACGGCAATGGCACGCCTAGCACATTGCGGCAGTGTCGCCACCGCCGCAAAGTGGTCTAAGCGAAAATGAGCCTCTGACCATTCGTCCGAACGGGGTCCGGGTTTGAATCCCGGTGAGGCATGGATGTTGTGTTTGTCTTACGGCACTGGCTCTTTCCCTTCCCTGGAACCAGTGGCCCTAAATTAGGGACGGGCGACTGCTTATAGCCCATTGAGTTGCTCACGGTGGTCGTTAAACCTCCAATCCAAAAAAAAAAGTGTCGCCACCCAGCAAAAAGCGAAAATGAGATGAAATCAGCTCGAACGAATACATTCGCTGTCTCAGAAGTGGCCCCAAACGCAGCTGGAACAAGTGAATCTGCGGACCAGAAAGCGTTTGCTTTCTCTTTAGCTTTTTAATTATAAGTGGTCAGTTACGAGAATGACTAATCCAAAGTGCTCAATGCAATGTTATGATGTTCCTTTTTAATATTTTCAGAGTGATTACCTGCTGAAAGGGATATAACAATGGCTACGAACGTAGAAAAGGAGAAAGAGAAGATGTTTGGTTCACTTGTTTCTTGTCCTAACGGCTTGATGTCCGTATCAGATGGACTAGCCATTATCCATCATGCCTTGGGTCATGGAGCAGGGAATAAAGGAATAGAAGTGAGATCTTATCATTAGTGACAAAGTCATGGTGGGTACTGTTGAGATCAGAGGGAGAAAGGAACTGTTTTGCCGCAGCTTTCGAACTCGGGGCTATGTGAACGTTTCTTTTTCAGGGAGCTCACAGAAATTTGGGTACTATTTGGTTCAGGTACACTGACCCTTCAAAAGACGTTTCTTTTTAGGGAGCTCAGACAATTTTGGGTACAATTCGGTTCAGGTACTTCGGCCTCTCAAAGGACGTTTCTTTTTAGAGAGCGCCAAGAACTTTTGGTACATTGATTCAGGTATATCGGCAGCTCAAGTACGTTTTTTGTTTTGGAAGTGCAAAGAATTTAGAGTGCACTTTTTGTTCAGTTACTTCTGCCGCTCATGGAAGTTTCCTTTCATGGATCGCAGAGAATTTTGGGTACAACTTGGTTCAGGTACATCAGCCTCTCAAAGGACGTTTCTTTTTAGGGAGCTCAGAGAATTTTGGGTACAATTTGTTTCAGGTACATCAGCCTCTCAAAGGAAGTTTGTTTTTAGGAAGCGCCAAGAACTTTGGGTGCATTGATTCAAGTATATTGGCCGCTCAAGGATGTTTCTTTTTAGGAAGCGCAAAGAAATTGGGGTACAATGTGGTTCAGGTATATCGGCCGCTTAAGGACTCTTCCGTTTTAGTGATCGTAGAGAATTTCGGGTACAACTTGGTTCAGGTACATCGGCCTCTCAAAGGAAATTTCATTTTAGGCAGCTCAGAGAATTTTGGGTACAACTTGGTTCAGGTACATTGGTCTCTCAAAGGAAGTTTCTTTTTTAGGAAGCTCAGAGAATTTTGAGGACAACTTGGTTCAGGCACATCGGCCTTTCAAAGGACGTTTCCTTTTAGGGAGCGCCAAGAACTTTAGGTACATTGATTCAGGTATATCGGCCGCTCAAGGAAGTTTCCGTTTTAGGGATCGCAAAGATTTTCGGGTACAATTTGGTTCAGGTACTTTGTCCGCTCAAGGACGTTTCTTTTTAGGAAGGTCAGATAATTTTGGGTACAATTCGGTTCAGGTACATCAGCCTCTCAAAGAAAGTTTCTTTTGAATGAGCGCCAAGAAGTTTGGGCACAACTTGGTTCAAACACTTCGGCCGCTTAAAGGGATAATTATCCACAGAGAGACCATCAGATCGTTAGATGAAGGAAGCCTTAATAAATTAACGAATTTTTATACAGTGTGTTCACTTTTACAATGTTTATTCTGAATGTATATAAGTAATTTTGAGAAGGGGCCTCAAACTTGCGATTGCTTGCAAGAGTTATGCCCGGATATTAATTCAGTAACAGCTTTAAAACAATCACTTTTGATTTCGTTGATGCAGGAAATCATCACTGTCGAGTTCGTCAGTTTTATCGCACAAGAGGCAAGTGCTACGGAAAGACATCACGCATACGATAAGCAAAACGCCAAAAAGCGACTGCAACAAAAATACAAGTGCTTGGTCACAGGATCGGTTTGTTACAATGTACTCAGAAAAGACCTTATTAATAAACTAATATTTCATTGTAATATTTCAGTTAAAAAAATATTATTTGGGATTGTGATTTTAATATATTTAAATGTCAGAAACTCCCTCCAAAGAAGAAAAAGCTGTTATTTAGTCTGTAAGGCAAAAATATGTGACACATTTAGTCTCTATGAAGCAGCGACGCAAAGAAAAAAATACCCGTTCTGCAAAAAATGGGAGATAAACGAACGAAATGAAAAAAAATTCCGCTACGAATACTGATTTCCGAGATATATCCAGATATCATTCACGCTTGCGATTTTTATTAACGATAAACTATAATTTGCATTCCTCCAATCATACAGACAGAGGAGGTGAGACATTTGTCGAATTTTACGTTTTTCAGGATAACCACAGACAACAAACGCTAAACGGGGATACTTTCCTTTTTCTTTTTTACTTTCTTCTGCCCGAGATCACTTTCACACTTCTTTTTCAGTTCCGCACAATTACGATGACTTTCTATTGGTAGTTGCATCGGTGTCGTCATCCGAGCGGTCGAATGGCAGTGAACGTCAGTATAAAAGACTGCTTGAGGCGAATTATGGCCGCTGTGAAGCACTTTGTCATGCTTGGAATTACATGTAAGTAACACCTCGTTGTCTTCCTTTAATTTCACAATCAAACAACTGCCTCTCTTTAACTCCCTTTGTTTACGACTGAAGGATATCAAACGATGGCGGCTTGTCGCAATGGAAGGCCGGCACGATTATATTTTTCCCGTGTGTAGTTCTTGGTCGCTTACCTAGACAGAAACCTGGTAATTTTGTGAAATTCTTTTTTTCAGGTTTTATTTTTCTGTAGCCAATTCAAGGTTCGGAGCATAATTTGGAGTATTACTCCCCATGGTGGACCGGGGCGCACCCAGTGGCTTACCGGAAAATCTCGGGGCCTCCCCGCAAAAATCACATTGAGGTCCCTTTTGCGAAAATCTATTAACACTCAATTACTTACATTTTTAATTCCATATTATTAAGTAGGCTTTATAGGAGTTTAAACAATTCAAATTGTTCGGAACCTACAGGTATTTTTCGCAAAACCAAAGTTATTGCACTTTACTGCGTGTAACACAAATGCGCACCTTGTAATTAAAAAAAGTTGCCCTAATTTTTTGCTAATAGAAAGTACTACAAAACAGTTACGGCGAAGTTAATCATATCATGCAAATTTCATTCTTTTAGAGGACCAAGGCCAGCCTTTTGAAATGCCTCATGATAAAACGTACAAAACACGTAACTTTCATGTGACAATTGTGGCGTATTACAGAGGTGAAAACATGTTTCAAGACGACAAATCTGCAGCGAGACATTCTGTTCGCGTAGCTCAGTTGGGAGAGCGACTTACTCCGGAATGAGAGGACACGGGTTCGATGCCCGTCGCGGACAAACTTGTGTTTTCACATTGCTGCCCGATTTTGGAAAATGGATCCACTAGCCGTTGGGTTCTTCGAAAAATGTGTGATGTTAGTTCCAAACATTGTTTGGAATTAATGAAAAATCCCTACTTCGCTTCCAAGAAAAGAAAAAGAGGCAGATGATGTGACGTAATACAGAGGTAAAATCATGTGTCAAGACGATAAATCTGCAGCGAGACATTCTGTCCGCGTAGTTCAGTTGGGAGAGCAACTTACTCCGGAGTGAGGGGAGACAGGTTCAATGCCCGTCGCAAACAAACTTGTGTTTTCACACACTTTACTGCGTGTAACACAAATGTGCACCTTGTAATTGAAAAAGCTGCCCCAATTTTATACCAATAGAAAGTACTACAAAACATTTATGGCGGAGTTAATATCATGCATATTTCATTTTCGAGAACTAAGGCCGGCCTTTTGAAATGCCTCACGATCACACGTAACTTTCATGTGAGTGTCTAGTAACCTTTTTCGATTTGTACGAAAATATATATCATATGTAAGTAAATAAATAAGTAGCAACTGTGGCACAAAAAAAAAAAAAAAAGTAAAACTACTAAAATTATTTATCGTTGAACATAAAAAACACTTAACATAATGCTACAAGTTTTAGCACATAGTAAAAATTTTTCTTTTGACTCTGTTATAAAAAAAATGACATGCTGCTCCCCACGAATAACACTTTTCAGTTAATTAAATTCTGAAGTATGCGGAGTTACGTGCAAACAACTGTAATACACAGCACGTTATTTTCTTTGGTAAAACTTTTCATTCACTGAACTGATATTTCTTTCACATTTTCTTGTTATGTACGTGAACTATTGCTATGACTGTGAAAAGAGGCCTCAGTCCTCTGAAATAACTGCTTTCCAGTTATCCAGGTTTTTACAAATTTTAACCGCGAAAAAACAGTCTTCCAAAAGTTACGTTTCTTTTTAATACTGGTTTCAAAACTACCGTAAAAAATTGCTGGTTATTTCTTTATTCACATGAAGTTCCTGCAAAAGATTTTGTAAAATGTTTTTGATGAGGCTAGAGGTCCTCTTAGCCGTGAGGTCCCCTCGGAATGCGGGGGTTCCGGGGCTATCTGTACGCGCCTGGGCGCACCCAGGATTTTGACAAGGGGGGGGGGTGTCATATCGTCTTTGTGTTCAATCGTGGGCGCCCATTGTGGGGCGCAAGAGGGGGCATTTGCCCTCCCCTGGAAATCTGACCATGCCCCTTCTATTCTTGGAAGCTACTGAAGAGATTTTGGCGATAGCACTAATTCTCAGTGCTGATCTTCTAGATGCGAGTTTATGAGGAAAAATGAGGGGGAAATGTTGGTAAGTTTCAATAAAAAAAGGTGGAAATTTACAGTAGAAAGTAATAATGAAACTTCCTATTGCATGTTGGAGAACAACGTGCATACGTACAGTATACACACAGTATAGAGACGTACATCCTCCTCCTCTGCAGCACTGCTGGATAAAGATCTCTCGAAAATTTTCCCAGAAATTTGTCTTGAAGGTAGTTTTCCATTCTCGATGACCAATTGAGTGATCTCTGGGGCTTCGTGGCACATGTGATGATACAAGTGACAAATAGGATCAAAAGAACGATAAAGGAATTTCCTTATTGTCCGAACATGCTGTTCGATTTCATTTATCCCTCTTCTTGATGTAGTTTTTGGATCATCTGGCTTCCAATTAAATTTCTGTTGAGAGTGTGTTCATAACTGTTAGATAACAAGCAGGCACTCTGGAAATTTGCATATGACTTTGTATATGTCATTCGTAGTTACAATTTCTGTTTGCCCCTTCCTCAAAACTAAGCTGCGGGCGCCCATGTGTTCAATATATGTCAACATCATCCTTAACCATTATCAATCCACTGCTGGATGAAGGTCTCCCCAAGTTTTATCCAAAACTGTCCGTCTTCAGCCTGTCTCCTCCATGTTACTTCGGCATGCTTTCGAATTTCATCCATCCATCTTCCGTGTGGTCTTCTTCTAGGTCTTTTCCTGTCCCTTGGAATCCAGTCAAAAATTTCGGTTGTCCATCGCTGGTCTGTTCTTTTGACATGTCCAATCCATTGACATCTAAGGGATTTTATTCTGATCATGATATCTTCCACTACTGTCATTTTCCTTATCCACGAGTTCCTTTTCTTATCTTTCTTGGTCACACCAAGCATGCATCTCTCCAGGCTTTTTTCAGTTTTCTGCAGCCTTTGTATTTTTTTTAAATTAAGGTCCATGTCTCTACTCCATACGTACGAGCTGGAAGGATACATTGATTAAACACTTTTTCTAAGATATAATCGCATACTGCTCTTGAAAATTGTACTTTCTTTCAAAAGCTCTGCAGCCAAGTTTTATACGCCGATTAATTTCCTCATCAATGGGACCCTTGTTTGATTCAACATATAATTTTTTTTTAATATTATTTTTGGCTCCTGTTGAAATTGCTTCTTCTTGTAGTGGGTATACACACACACACACATCGCTCTTACATAAGATCGTTACTGAGGGAACTTTGTGACCTCCTTCAGGGGTTGAAGCTGTTAATCCTTTAAGGTTCCTTTGCTGAATACGGTAATTTTATTATCTTCAGGGGTAAAAGTAACGTGGTTACTGACTGGCAAAATTATTATGCATTGAACACCTACCTAACGCTTGGTTGGGAATAACAGAGGTAGCTGGACACTGCTTGAGTTTGAGATCATATCAGAGAGGCATTTGAAATTTCCAGGATGACTTGTACAATAGAGATGAACTCAGGCCCGGGCTCGGACGGGATCAGAATTCATTAACTACCGAAAACCCCGGGCTCGGAATTACAAGTCTTGGATTTCATTACTGTAATTAATTCAACACATGTAATTCCGAGCCCGGTTGAATTACAAGTGTTGAATTTCATTGTGGATTTGTTACCATGGTGGAAGGATTTTCAATTTCCTAAGCTAGCTGCCATTGCAAGACAAATTTTGCTTAGCAAGACTTACATTATGCATTGTCCAAAGCTATGGCCTAAGCAAGGATTAGTTTAAGGAGGTCTGGTATCGAAAAACTGGGGAAAAATCACTCCCATTTTTTGTATTTTATTAAAAATCAAGAATCTTATCTTTAAAATGATGTATTAATTTCCAAAATTGTGCAGTAAGAAGTATTGTTATTTATTTTTTAAAACTTCCTCACTCCCGCGATTTTTGGCGGTGACGTTGGTTTTTAGTGCAGCGGTCGAGTTTTAGAGGGAAAAAGATCAAGTTGAAGCGCTGAGGCATTAGATGCAATGCTCTCTCTTTTTTCAAGATGAACTTGATCTGGAAACAGCACACACATATGATAATATTGTGATTATTATACAATTAAGCGCAAATCTTTGTTAATGTTACAAAATGCAGAATAATCTGGTCTGGAATGATTTTACGTTCTTTTTTTTTTTAATTTTGGAAATTTCCCTACATGCTTTTTTTATATTCTACATCACTCTAAACTAGCTTTACCAATTGGCATATATGTAAATTATATTGCAAAGATTAGTTTTCTAGAGTCAAAATTTCAAACACTTGCAACTATCTGTACGGCGTTGTACGTTTTATAATGCAATTTATTCAAAATAAAGGTAAATTTAAAAATCAAAAAGAAATAACGAATGGAATTTTTTGTTTCTAAACGATTTTTTTTTCTTCAGCTTTTACCACTGATTCCCCTGATACGGTCGAAGGGCACGTTGATTATTTATTTTTTTTTCAAATCCACATTTTAGAACATTTGGCTTTTTGCGCAATATTTCTAAAAACATTCATATTGTGAAGTGGATTAACTTAACTAAACTTTTAAACTAATGATTTTTAAACTAATCCTTGCTTGGGCCATATCTTTGGCCAGTGTATAATGCATAAACGCAAGCCTTGATAAGCAAAATTTTCCAAGAATCCAGGCCCGGGCTCAGCAAACACATGTGATCAAAGAAAGCGGGCTGGGCCTGGGCTCCATCAAAGGAAATACCCACCAAAGGAAATTAGTTTATTTTATGACTTTTCGATTTTGAAACGAAAATGCGTATATATATACGTGTATACAGCTCCAGTCTTAGTACTTCAAAAGTCTTAGGAAAAGATTGCCGAGAAGGGCCCCCTAATGTAATTTTTAACTGGAAAACGTGCACAGTTCCTAATCGTTAAAAAATGTTAAAATATACATTCTTATTCAGATCTGAGTAATATATTCTTACCTCAATGACACGAAACTGAAATTAAAAAGAAATGAATGTAAGTTATTCAATATCTGCTGCCCCGCCGGCGCAGTGTTGTCTTCTGACAATTCGTCTGAGATGGGTCCGGATTCGAATCCCGTGAGGCATGAATGCTGTGTTTGTTTTACGAAACTGGCTCTCTCCCTTCCCTGGAACCAGTAGTCCTAAACTGGGGATAGTCGGTCGTCCCTAATTGTGAATTATTAGTAATAGGGATGGGCGACAGCTACAGATGAACGTAACAAACGACCCTGGCACAGATTAAATGTAACTACGAAAGTCCATTTCCGCATACGGAAGCTAAAATATGACCTCAAGATAGAAATAAAAGCAAAATCAGAAGTGTGTTAGTGAGGGGGATGGTGGTAACTGTTGGCCTAGGATGTGTACAAGTTACACCCCATCGTGTTATACATCATTTTAAGGCTCTCGTCAAATTAGCATGCAATCGTCTTCCTCTTGGCGGGATCGAAAGGAAGCCGAATTTCACTACGACGTGCAGTTTTCACAGCATCAAAAATGTATTTTGTAATAGATTTTATCACATTTAGTATTAGGGGCCTGTAATGTACGCAGATTGCAATGAGATACTGTTACGTTCATGTAAAACGTGATAACATAATGTTCGGCGATAATTTAGAAAAATATATTGTTGAATAGTAATGAATGAAGTCTACAATTATTGTGTCACTTCATGAGACACGATCAGATATCAACAATGGTATTGTCTACTTCCGTTACCCATTTTCGTTATATAGACATTTTTTACGTATATATTATGTTGGTCACAG
Source organism: Macrothele yani (assembly GCA_039090855.1). NCBI lineage: Eukaryota > Metazoa > Arthropoda > Arachnida > Araneae > Macrothelidae > Macrothele > Macrothele yani. The sequence goes on from CM077006.1 coordinate 45,720,094, forward strand.
AACTACAGCTTTAACGTTAAGCACCCTCTTTATAATTGTACCATAAAGCTCAAATAAGAGAAAAAAATGTTTTCTATAGCACTACTACAATTTTTATAATTCACCAAGGAAATTATTTTAATTTGAATTTTAGGATATCTTTTCATGCAAAATACTATACAAAAATAATTTGCAAGAAATTTTAATGTCTTAAAAGGTAACGTATCTTGATCTTTTAGAAGCAAAATCTGCAAGTGATTTAAGGTAGATCCCAAGGCGAAATATTCTTTTCGAGTGATATTTCTTTCCGACAATGACGCGAATAACCCTACTAATTGTTTGCGAGTCGATGTCGGTCTTAAATACCCTTTCAGGGAAGCCTTGATGTTGAACAACTTCTCACTGCTGATGCAACGGTGAGGGAAATCGTTAAATAATATCCACAGGGCAATCGAGACGTTAGGAAGTGCTTATTTTAATCTGCTGTCATAAAGATAACGCAATAACTGTATCAGAGATAAATCTTCAGGAATAGCGTTAGCTATTTTTTTTTTACTTCTGGTAGCCGACATGTGCCATCTATATATGCGGTCATTTGCTTAGAAAAACGTTTTGTTGTCCCAGTGGTCGAGTGGTCTGTGGCACTGGCTTCTGGCCATTCATCGAAGGTGGGCCCGGGTTCGACTCTGGCATAAGGCATGGCTGGCACATTTTCCCCACAGCGCTGTTACTCAATCTCTTCCCTGGAACAAGTGGCTTCAAATTAGGGACGGGCGACAGCTTATAGATCTTAGAATTGCTCATGATAGTTAAACCCCGAAATTGAGGACGGGTGAAAGCTTATAGACCTCATATTTGCTCATGATAGTTAAAACCCTAAATTGGGGATGGGTGAAAGCTTATAGACCTCATAATTGCTCACGATAGTTAAACCCAGAAATTGGGGACGGGTGAAAGCTAATAGACCTTCGATTTTCTCATGATTTTTAAACCCTGAAACTTGCGATGGACGGCTTAGAGTTTCTCATGATAGTTAAACCTCTGAATTGGTGGGTAAATCATTCATTTAGAGACATTACACATTGATCAAAGGGCACGTTTTAAATCCAGTCTGAAACTTTTCCATTGGATCCTGTATCGCTTCGTCCTATGTTTTATAAACAAATTGCTCTTTTGCTTTCTTACGCCAAAAAAGAACTTTTAGACAGAAAAATGCAGTCTTTTTTTTTTTTTTTGCCCATCTCTAACTGGTCTGCTAAGTTCATGGCTGAAATTTTGGATTTCCCTAAGCCGTTTTCTTTTTAAATTCAATAAGGAAATTTTTAGTGTGCCATATCTAAATTTGTAGTGCATGTTTTATTTATATTATAGCTTTGGATAATTTCGCTTGAGTGATTAATGTAATTCATAATTAATAACGAGGGGATGTACACCAACTTTACATAAAACAGTAAAACTATATTTGTGATACGATTTATTGGCATAAAAATAGGAGTAAACGTTCCCATGCTTTCTCACGCCAACCAGATGGCCGTTTCAAAGAGGACGGACAGAAAATTAATTCGCTTCAACAATTTGAACGCGGTGTCTTAACTAGACAAAAAGAAGATAGATGCGCTGCTCAGGTGGCACAGTGGTCTAAGCGATGGCCTCTGATCATTCGTACAAAAAAGGGTCCGGGTTCGAATCCCGGTGAGGCATGGATGTTGTGTTTGTCTTACGGCACTGGCTCTCTCTCCCTTCCCTGGAACCAGTGACCCTAAATTAGGGACGTGACTGCTTATAGGCTATATCCCATAGACGTGACTGCTTATAGGCTATAGCCCATAGGTGGTCGTTAAACCTCCAATAAAAAAAATAGAAAAAGATAGATAGATGCAAATGTAATTTTCATTCAAAGTCACGCTGCGTCAGTTTGGTTGAACGCGGTGCTTTGGAAAGAACAAGGCGTTATTTGAAGAACTGGCTTCAAATTCGTGACAGCTCTAGAGAGACGTTGCAAGCCTCGATATTGGTAAAGATTTCCAAAGTTTCGTGAATGGCTGTAGATTTAGGGGTGAAGTAGGAAGCTAATTTCTTTATATCATTCCACATAGGAGCAGCGGATTTGAATTGACTTATCTGGATAGGGCCGTGGTTACTTTTACCGTCCTTAGGGTCTCTTTTGTGCTTGCGGATTCTATTTCTAAAGCCAAACCCTTGCAAAGTGTCCAGCTCATTGCCACTTCAGCGTCTTCACCTTCATCATCATGTCATCAACTCTTGTCATTTTCCTAATACACGTTTCCCTTTTTTCATCTTCCATGGTTAGATCACATGCAGAGGATTTCAGGAAGAGAGTGTCTGACCCCAGGTCTTAAACAACCCTTAGGAATAGGAAGCTAGGAGATTTGGGATAGGGTGCCCGATAGGAAAGTCACACGGAAGCGAGGTAAAAAGGGGGAGGAAGACACCCTTATTTATTACCGGGGGCCAGCACCCTGGGTTCGACGGCTTAACGTGTCCATCCGACACACGGTGGATGGATATTTAGTGGTTCGAGCGTTCGTACGTGCCTGGGTTCAAACCCGGAGTCTTCTCCGTGGCAGTCACGAACGCTGACCACTACGCCACTCGCGGCCCTCAATGCAGCTTTCATGGTTACACCAAGCGTGCATCTCTCCATGCTTCTTAAGTTGTCCGCAGCAGCAGCAGCAGCCTTTTTTAGTCAAGGTCCTTGTCGCTGATCCATAAGTAAGAACTGGAAGAATGCGTTGATCAAACACTTTTCTTTCAAGACATAATGGTTAATGCTCTTAACATTTGTATTTTTTCAGAATACATTCGCGGATGATTCGGCCTGAATTTTTTTAACAGAATACTTTAGAATAATTACTTTAAATTCCAATCTATCTCGCTTTATAATACCGAAGTGACATTGAATTACATTGCCGAAATTATGCACGTGGACGTCCATAGATTAGAGTATAGGAGGGCGCAAACAAAAATCGTAACTAAAAATAACATCCACAAACACCATATACAAATTTCCACTGTGCCTTTTCTTTATTTAACTTTTTTACCATATACTCAATTAATTGAAAATCAAGACTCCATGACTACACAAAATAGATGGATAAATGAAATTTGAAAGCTTGTTGGGACAAAAAAAAAAAAAAATAAAAAAAAATACCTTGTTCTTTTAAGCCTTGCATGTTTTGGCCATTTAAGACCCATGTGCTATGAAACCCCAACAATTACTCAGTCATCATCAAGAAGAAAATACTCTCAAGACAAAATTCTCGAAAAAATACTTCGACAGATCTTTATCCAGAAGTGAGCAGCTACTTCTGGACAAAGATCTGTAGAAGCATTTCATAACGTTGGGAATCTATAGTAGAAGATATATTTTTTATTCATTTGTCTTTCATGCTTTTCCGTACTGTACGCGCGTATGTACTCTGTGCTCCAACATCTAATCCAAAAATTCTACATTATGACTTTCTACACTGAGAAAAACGTTTTGTTAATTCAACAAAACATTTTGTCGATATACAGTCTACAAGACATTTTGTCGATATACAGTCAACAAGACATTTTGTTGAATTTGCAAAATTATTTTGTTGAAAATTATTGTTGATTTAACAAAATTTATTGCTATCACGACAAAACGTTTTGTTCATTTAACAAAATGATTAGGTCGATTTTGGGGAATTTGTTTGATCCAACAAAACATTGTTATCATGACAAAATGTTTTGTTGCTGCAACAAAACTTATTGTGTCACGATAACCATGTTTTGTTGCAGCAACAAAACATTTTGTCATGATAACAATGTTTTGTTGGATCAAACAAATTCCCCAAAATCGACCTAATCATTTTGTTAAATGAACAAAACGTTTTGTCGTGATAACAATAAATTTTGTTAAATCAACAATAATTTTCAACAAAATAATTTTGCAAATTCAGCAAAATTTTTTGTTGACTTTATATCGACAAAATTGTTTGTTGAATTAATAAAACGTTTTTCTCAGTTACTGTAAATTCCCAATGTTTCTCCTATTTTTACTCCATACACACGCATCCTGAACTTAAACAGAAAAATTTGCAATCGGAGTGTCATAGCTAAAATATTTGTAGTATCTTCCAAGAATTGAAATTTCATAGTGAGATTTCCAGGGGAGGGCAAGGGCCCTTTCTTGCCACCCCATACGGACGCCAATGGTTACTCAAATGCTTGGCTGCTACTCTCGCATTACTGCGCATGCCCGACCGAAACTGTGATTAAATACAGACATCGCCCACAGCTTCCGTAATAGTGATCGATTACAGGCGTGATGGGTAAGACGAATGATTTGGATGCCTTCGACAGAGTGCAGATTGTGAGTGCCCGCATGATGAATCACTCCATCGTGGAAATCAACAACACAATGAGCTTTTCCCTTAATACAATGTCAAGAGCGTTTGGGGAATAGAATATGGCAAAAGAACAAACTCCCGAATGAATTGTAGATGTGCACCAGCCCCGACAGCTTGTGGTGTAAGCCGTTTAGGCCAGGTTGTTCGAAATAATGAAGACAATATCACACATCACCACCTATTTGAACAGTAGATCAAGTCTCTATGTCAGTGTAAGGACAGTGCAACGTATTACGTATTCTTAAGTATCTGGCGTTCGGGAGCTGTCGGCCAATCACAGTCCCAATGTTAACGGCACAACACCGGGTTCAGCGTCTTGCCTGAGCAAAAGAACACCGACATTAAACCACAGAGGACTGGCAACGGATAGCCTGGAGTGATGAATCCAGATTTAAAACAGCATCGAGCCGAAGGGTGGATTGCGAGTCTGGAGTCAACCTCATGAAGCCACGAACCCTTCATGTCATGTTGGAACAGTACAGGCTAGTGATGGCTCAGTGATGGTCTGGGTTGGTGTACAGTCGACTTTGAGTGCGCCAAATATGTATGTGGACATTCTAGCAGACCATTTACACCCACTCTTGTCCAGCATGCATCCCAGTAGAAATGGAGTATTCCAGCAAGATAATTAAATCATCCCAAAGGTCCCACCTGCCTACTGCATGGTCACAAATGCATTGTAGTGAATTTGAAACGCTTCAAAGACCACCTAGAATCCCTGATTTAAACACCATCGAACCTCTTTGGGATACCGTCGAACAGGCTATTCGGGCACATGTACCATCGGCAACGAACATGAGCGAATTATGCACAGATTTGGAGAAGACACGACTGGTGTTACCTGCAGAACATTTTCGTAAGCTCATGGAGTCAATGCCTCATCAAATGGCTGCCGTCATTAGAACAAGAGGTAGCCCATCGCGTTACTAGGCCGGTATCTCTAATTTAATGGCACTTCAGTGTATATATTATCATCACCATTATTAATCCACTGTTGGATCAAGTTGCATGCTCCCTGTATTTACACCAGTTTGTGTTATTTGATTGTCTGCCAGCCATACCTCAAAAAGAGAAAAACTCCGAAGAGTTCAGACGTGACGCTTAGGATGGGAAAACATGACGAGGAACTGACAAAATTTACATTAAATAAAAAGTTAAAAAAAATTAATGTAAGATTAAAACGGCACTATGCATTTTCTTGCTACCACCGATTTGTCCATGGATCATCAGATACACACTTCAATACGGCGGCGATATTTTTACGGCTTCCTCCTCATAATTTGGGAACGTTTTCTCCTGGGTATTTTTATTCATCCACCCATAGTGAAATCCCAGATGTCCCACTAATACTGGAGCCCCCAAATACTGTCCAGCCCAGGACCCCTATCTCCATAATGTACTCTGCTGCAGAGTATGATCCAGGAAGTTGATGACAAGAGTAAAGAAATGGAATTAAAAATGAACTTTCAGAAGACAAAACGGATGTACAATGATTTTACAGGAAATGACGAGTTTGCGATTGGTGGGGAAAACCTTGAGGTAACCGATACCTACGTTTATCTTAGACAACAGATATCAAGTAAAGGTCACATTGATGAGGAAATTAATCGGCATATAAAACTTGGATAGAGAGCTTTGGGAAGAAATTTCAAACGCAATACGCCTTTATGTCTTAAAAGAAAAGTGTCTAATCAATGTATCCTTGCAGTTCTTACATATGGAGCAGAGACATGGACCTTAACTAAAGAAAACATAGAAAGACCGAGGACAACTGAAAGAAGCCTGGAGAGATGTATGTTTTGTGTCACCAGGAAAGATAAGAAAAGAACTTGTGGACAAGGAAAATGACAAGAGTGAAAGACATCATGATCAGAGTAAAATCCCTGAAATGGCAATGGGATGGACATATTGCCAGAAAGACATACCACCAATGGACAACCGAAACTTTAGATTGGATTCCAACGGATAGAAAAAGACCCAGAAGAAGACCACATAAGAGATGGATGGATGATATTCGAAAGCATGCTGGAGTACCATGCAGGAGACTGGATCAAGACAGAAGGTTTTGGAAGAAACTTGGGGCGACCTTCGTCCAGCAGCGGATTGATAATGGTTGACAATGATGGTGATGATATACTGTACATATAAAATATACTGTATATATATATATATATATATATATAGTGAAACCTTGGTTATACATTTCTCCAGGAGATGGCCTTAAAAATGTGTAAATATAAAAACCGCATAAACAAAACTTCAAAACATATTACAAAATTTATGCCGTAAAGGTGTATAAGCTGTTCTATAAGGCTTTATTTAAAGTCGAATCGGTGGCAAAAAAAGGTTACAAATTATAATATACCCATTGCAAAAATCATAAAGCCAATGAAAATCAAACTCCTCTTTTGACGATTCTGTTCTAAAAATCCTGATTCTAGATTAAGTGAAATCCCCACAACTAAGAATCTGAGACCAGTGCTTCAGCATGGAACTCATGAATTAAGAACTTTTTTTGTTTTGTTTCTGCGGATCTTGAGTGCGTCCACTTGAAACCAGAATGTTGAATATTGAAGATATAGTGCGGATCCCATTTTACTACGTCACGAAATAGTGAAGCCACAAAGTTACGAGATTTATCAATTTTTAAATAGCGCATATTGTGTGTGAGTTATGAAACGCGAAACCAACTTTTCATCCAAACCAAAGGTAAACAACATACTCTTCTCTAATCTAATGGGAACAAGGTTCAACTTTGGCTGCACTGAGAAAGAACACACACAACAATTTTGTCTCAATTATCTCAAAGTTGTAACATTATACAGTCGTGGCCAAAAGTCCTGCACCAGTAGACCGAAAGTCAATTTTTGATGTTTGAAGTCAACTTATACAGCGTAATAATGGTAAAGTCAGGAATACATATTATACATCATTTTAAAGGAAATTTTATGCTGAATTCAAATATTTTTACAGAATGTTATTACCAGTAGTAGAAGTGAAGTTACAAGCAAAAATGTGCAAGTGAGGAAACACAAATCCAATTCTGAAAAAGGTTTCGCGCCCCTGTAATCCACTATAGCTTTATCCGACGTCCGCAAGTGAGATATAAAACGATGTAGAATCGTCTGCCGACTTAGAAGGGCCGCGGGTTGCCTAGTGGGCAACGTTCGTGACTGCCATGGAGAAGACCTCAGGTTCGATCCTAGCAGGTACGAACGCTCAATCCACTAAATATCCGCCGTGCGTCGGATGGGCACGTTAAGCCGTCGGACCCCGGGTACTGTCTCCCCGGTAATAAATAAGGGCGTCTTCCTCCCCCTTTCTACCTTGCTTCCGTGTCACTTTCCTATCAGGCACTCTAACCCAAATCTCCTAGCTTCCTATTCCTAAGGGTTGTTTATGACCTGGGGTCAGACACTCCCTTCCTAAAATCCTCTACATTTGATCATTTTGCCGACTTAGAAACACTTGAAAAACAAATTCTGTGGTATTCTTCACACTTGTGAAGAAATAAGAAATTTCTTTTTTAACCGAAATTTTTTAAACTTTACTAAAACTAATAATAAGCATTTAAATATATATGAAACTAGTAGTTTTTGACTGAGAAATCAAAATAAGTGCTCTAAGGACTTTTTGGTAGTAACTATAATGAAATTTTCAAAATAAAAAGTGACAATGTCTCTGGACCAATCATAATTTACGAACAAGATACATGGCCAATTGGAAAAAAAAAACTGCACTCTAATTGGTTGTTAGCTGACACTGCGTGCCTGGCCTACTAAATAGGAAGCAAAAGTCGGACAGCAGATAGCATTTCTCTCTTAAGTTTATGAAATTTGCTTTTTAGACCCATGAAACACAGTAAGAAAGTTTTTTATCGACAATATTTTTTTGTTTCTGCAACATCCTATTAAATTTAATTAATCAGACATTTCGCAATAAAACACTAAAATCAATTTAACATTATATTTAGTGTGATAACATTACACCACCTAACGATGGCATCAACTACGAACTCACTTTGTATTTAATGGTTTTTAAAACAATTGACGAATTTTATATTCCATGTTTTCACCTCCGACTAAACTAGATTTCAAACAAGAACATAAAAATATTACAAAAATTATTTCCAACCGATTAATACAAGTTGAATACCCAGCCTCATTACAGTAAAACAATAGCATTACACTTTTGATAACATTACAGCACAAATAATTTTTTCTTGCAAGACGGCGAACTTATTCTCTCATCCAATTAATAAATTTCAAACTGCCTTTTCCACTTTTTATTCATACAATTCTTTCAATAATCAGGAGAGTAATATTAACTTAAGTAATGCAGTGATTGCTCCATGTCTGAATTTGTTCAGCTTGCTTCATCACTTAGCGTTCCGCTTTAGCAAGGCATGCACTCTGACTCCTCTCTTCACCTTCTCTTCTTTCTGATCTTTCCTGTGGAGCACCTGCTCCTTCCTCCTTTCTAAAGGCAGTTGGGACTACGGGGTCACGTCTTTTCCCGAATGAAAAAGCTGTTGCCTAGCCCAGATTCAGTCGACTTTTCTATGGTTAGGGGCAAGATGCATTAACCGTACGATAGGTTCTGAACGATTGAAGTTGCCCCAATGTTTGAACCTTCGGTTCGTGTTCTTGTGTTTCGATCGATTTGCCGACTTAGAACGCAGCTGCTTGTAATCAGTTGACGGAAGTTTAGGTAGCATTCCTGGTGATATTTGAATTTCGGAATGTCAAAGACCCGAAAATTGGTCCTGCCTCTTCAAACCAGGGCAAAAATTATTACTTTGCATGAATTTGGATTCAGTAGTCGTAAAATTGCTGTTAAATGTGGCTGTGATCATTCCACTGTCTTGCGCACCATTAAGAGAGTTGCGGAAACTGGATGTGTGGGAAACAGAAAAATAACAGGTGGACCAAGGCTGTGTACGCATGTTGATTCGTCGTTCATGAAAATCAATGTTTAAAACAGCCACTGATTTAAGAAATGAGTGGGAGAATGAAGTAGGCATTATTGCATCTGCACGCACAGTTCATCGTGGGCTACAAGAAAATGGACTGACTGCACGAAAAGCTTTCCGTACTGAACGACAACGGATCAAAAGAATTGCTTGCGCCAAGGCGCACAAGAATTGGACTGTTTACGAATGGAAAAAAAATATTTTCAGTGATGAAAAAACTGTTATTATTTCCGCTAATAATGGAAATATTTATGTACGTCGTCGGGCTGGTGAAAGATATAAGGCATGCTGCATCCAGCCAACAATCAAGCACCCACATTCGGCGATGTTATGGTCCTGTATTTCAACCAGTGATGTTGGCCGTCTGCACATTGTTGATGGCCCATTGAATGGATCGAAATATGTGGATATTTTGGAGTTCAAACTGCTACCATCTTCACAAGACATGGGTTTGCGGAATTTTATCTTTCAGGACGATAATGCGCCATGTCATCGGTCAAAGTTGGTTGATGAGTGGTTTAATCGAAAAGTTATAAGAAAACTTCAGTGGCAAGCGCAGTCACCGGATCTTAAACCTACAGAGAACATGTGGGTGAGATTGAATAAAAAGATCCGTCAACAAGGGCCCACATCTAAAACAGCATTGAGTCTGTAAGGGCCGTATGGCACCGTGTTATCACCAATGGACAACTAGAGAAGCTCATTAGTTCCATGCCAAGAAGGTGCACTTTGTTGCCGAGAAACCGTGGTTATCCAATTAAATATTAAAGCGTATTTTACTTGTTGGTAAGTTATTTCAAGTTTCCTGCAAGTTTCAATAATGTACTGTACAGTAATTCTACGTTAAATGCATTGTACACTAATTTCACAAATTCCACTATTTATTGCTTTTTGTGACTAGACGCTGTACCTTCGCTTGTAACTTCACTACTGTTACTGGTAATAACATTCTGTAAAAATATTTGAATTCAGAATACAATGCCCTTTAAAATGATGTGTAATATGCATTCCTAACTTTACCATTTCGCTATATAAGTTGACTTCAATCATCAAAAATTGACTTTCGGTCTACCGGTGCAGGACTGTATATGTATATATATATATACTGAAATCAAAGGCGATATTTTTTGCCCCCCCTCTGTCAAAATCCTGGGTATGTATGTATACATATAGTAATAATAATTCTGAAAATCCGAGTGTGTATTTATATACCACATAATAACAATAGTATTGAAAATCCGGGCCGGGTATGTATGTATAATACTGAAACCTAAGACTATATTTCTGAACCCTTTCCCCGCCACTTGTTAAAATCCTGGGTGAGCCTCTGATTTCACCGCATTGAAAGAATGAGTGGTGAGATGGTTCGTAAGAGAATTTTTTTTTGCCCAAGTCGTAGGAAAGAAAGAGGAGGGCCAAGGAAATCATGTTAGGACCAGATTCAGGAATCCCTTCATGAAGAAAAGGGAATGAGTATGAAGTACAAAAAACCTTACGTGAGGCGTGTGAAACTTGAATGGCAGTAAATGGAGACGTTTGATATATCAGTAGTAAGTACATAAAATCTAGCATCATCAGTTTTAAACTCTAGTATGTCACTTGAGCTTTCTTTGAGAAACTAACTTCTGAATCTTAGAGAACGGCTTACGGATACTGTTTTAGCTACTTAAAGTTCACAGCCTTGGAAAAGCCGTCCGTACGGCGCGCGTTCGTGAGCAGTTTTTAAATGGATTTGAGACTCTTTCAGTTTATCGTATGCGGCTTGTTATTCGGTGTATATTTTCTATTGAAGTACTTCTTTAAGAATTGATTTGCATCTAATGATAAGAATTTATTGCCATTTTACATGTGACGTACACCTCTAATTTAACTTTCCTTTTGAGTTCCTGTGTTCCCATGTAGATTTGGTTTCTCCACGTTAAATATTTTATCACTTAATGGAACATTAGTTTTTCAAAGTTGACATCCACACAGTGAGTCAGAGGTAAAAAAAAATAAGTGAAGTGCTTTAAGTATGAGAGAACAACCTGAGGAGTTCGACATGCTATGTGTTAGATGAAGAACGATAAGTACGATTAGATGTCAGTTGATTCTATTTTGGTGACGGCAAGCTATAATTATCACTAGTATTTTGCTAAGAAATAGTAGTTTCCAGCATTTTTATCTTGCTGTTATAAAACGAAATATTATTGATGTGCTGCATACTTGACATGCTTGGAGACTGAATAAAGAGCGATTGGACTTGTAAGTACAGAATTATGCGATTATTGAATCCTGGACTGTGTTAACTTTTAAAATGTCTTTTACATTATTTATTTCATTTAGAGCTTCAACTTATTCTTTACAGCAACGATACGAATTAGAATATAAGGCTCATTTTATGCCAAATCACCTAATTTTAATATTCGACCGTGTTCTCACGTCTTAGGTATCGTTCAATATATTTTTATGAGTAAGTACCTATGAAATAACACCAGGTTAATTTTTTCAGGTTTTTTTGTCTAAAATAAATCTGAGAATTTTTTTTTTTGAGAATTTTAATTTCTGCGCAATTTAGGGTACTTACTTTTTTTGTTTTTTTTTTTGTTAAAAGTTTAACGACCACGGTGAGCAACTCAATGGGCTATAAGCAGTCGCCCGTTACGGCTACTGACTCCAGGGAAGGGAGAGAACCAGTGCCGTTAGACAAACACAACAACATCCCTGCCTCACCGGGATTCGAACCCAGCTCCTTCTTGGACGAATGGTCATAAGCCAGCGCTTAGACTACTGCGCCACCGGGGCGGCACTGCATTTTCTGCGCCAGTTTAAAAAATCCTATTTCGCTTATTTTTTTAACTAATCTGGCTTAAAATAAAAATACCAACTTTTACCACAATTAAGGTGGACGTCAAGTAATTTTGCTTTCTATACTTCCAATGGAAAAACTTCTGTACACAGTTTCTTCACAACTAATGCGTTCCGAAGGTTGAAAATTTGAACATCGATGAAAATAGCTTCATATTATAACTTGGAATACTTAATATTTTCTAAAACATAACCATAATTATATTAAAAAATAATAACTTTTCCTTTGGTGGTGTTGAAACCAGAAAAAAGATGGCGCGACCTGTACTTTGATGACGTCAATAGGCAAACAAATGTTTGATTGCTCAATTATGGTTATCTTTTAGAAAATATTAAGTATTCCAAGTTATAATATGAAGTTATTTTAATCGATGTTCACATTTTCATCCTTGGGAACGCATTAATTGTAAAGAAAATGTGTACATAAGTTTTTCCATTGGAAGTATAGAAAGCAAATTTACTTGACGTCCACCTTAAAGGTTTACTATACATCGACTATAGTTTCGCAGAGCATTTGGCTCAGCATTATCAGGATGAATAGAGCGTAAACATTCAAATCATGGTGACATAATCAGAGTTCTGACGGTCACGGTTCTTGGTGTTGTTTCTACGCGCTTGAAAGAAATGGAGTCGACGTCATGTCGTTGACAAGCCGTGAAGAGTTCCGGTATATGTGGCTTATATATATATCACGGTTTAGTCGAATCAGGTTTCGGAATTTCAAAAATTCTCAGAAGTTTTAATTTCAAAGTTATTTTCAAACCCATAAACAAGACAAATTTTTACAGATCAAAAGACTGCTTCGAAGACAAATTCCTAGGGAATTTATCAGATACCTTGTGAATGTGGACTTCCATATATAAGACAAACCCGCAGGGCTTTAAGTTTCCGTGTGAAGGAACACAAGACCTACCTACGGAACTATGAACTGAAGAAGTCGTCTATAGCTCAACATTGTCACGAAAATAATCATAAATTTTTGTTTGGAAACGCTACGCTTATTGATAAACCTGATTCGACTATCAAGTTTAATGTATTAGTGTTTCCACGCATATACCGGAACTCTTCACGGTTTGTCAACGACATGAATTCGACTCCATTTCTTTTAAGCGCGTGGAAACAACTCAACAAAAACCGTGACCGTCAGAACTCTGATGATGTTACAATGATTTGAAAGTTTACGCTCCATTCATCCTTATGATGCCGAGCCAAACGCTCTGCGAAACTATAATCGATGTATAATAATCCTTTGATTGTGTTAAGTGTTAGTATTTTTATTCTATCCTAACATCAGAAGTTTTGTAGTCATGAATTATATACACTGAAGTGCCAGAAAAACTGGTACAGACGAGCTTCTGCAAAAAACATAGCAACGTCACCTATGCGCGTACTCAGTAAAAGCGTACTCAGGAAACTGCCCCGCATAAAATATGCATATTTACGTCGTAAACTGTGCTATCCGAGTTTTTATCGGACACCCCAATAATTTTGTACCTTTGTAGGTTCGATTAGCCATAGCTCGCAAATCATAATTAGCACATGAATCATAGTTTTTTTGTAAAGTGAGTTAACCACGCACTTATCATGCTTTTAAAATAAAACGTTTTTTTTTCGTGTTATCAAACAAAAAATTTATTTCGTAAAATTTAAATTCAAAATAAACTTTTTCTATTACAGATTTAAGACATTTTTCAACCTAAATGAACTCTCATTTATTTAAAATTATCTTATGCTACATTATCATCTGATGTTATTTTTACAAGTATCCGAGTTTATGAAATAACCTTACACTTTTAAAACTCTACAGTTTGATGATTTTAGAACTACTAAGAATAAGGTCATTTTTATATCAAAGCATTATTATTCTGTATATTCATTAATTTCCATGTACAATTATTGCTGCTTTTATTTCTCTTAGAAATCATACACGTACAAACACATTTATGTATTCTATTACATTTTAATAAACAAAACTGAGAAAATGTAGCCTTCTTTTCTTTTGACCAGTTGTTTTCATTGTAAATAGAATTTCTGAACTTTCAGTTGCATTTCATCATTAATACCTATGTTTTTGTTCATGATGTAGCTTATGAAATTTTATGTTTTATGTATAGATTGTTCCCTCTCGAGCCATTAACGACAGAAATGTTATCACCGAGAAGGATTTTATTAATCACGCTGCTTTTGAACGGTGAGTAATATTTGCTATTTTTCTACTAAAAGGCAATTTTGTTTCTACCCAGTTTGCTTTTAGGTTTGTATAATTTTGGAAACTAGATCGTCATATTTAAGTGTTTGTTCTTGGATTTCGCACAGGTATTTCAGCCGAATGAAAATTTAAAGCTGTTCAAAAAGTTATTTACCAAAAAGGATTCTTTCGGGAAGTATTTTTCTCTAGTTTATAAAAAAGAAAAGAAAAAGAAAATCGATTTACATATTTCCTTAACTACAAAAAATAACTATGAAACAAAAGATTAAATTCAATTTTCTCTCAAATAACCATATATCGGAAAACTGATATGGACCTTCATGGTTTTTGTCGGAATTTCTTCTCATGTTTTTTTTTTTTTTTTTTTTTTTTTGCCAAATGCGGTTTATAATTACGTATTTCAGCTCATAAGAATTATCTAGTAGTAGCTAGCAAAAGTTATTTTTCTCATATTCCATGTACCGATTCTTATCAGAGTTTCTACGTCGCCTTTAAGGGGAAAGGGTCGTTGCTAACGATCACCGTGAGCAAGCAACTCGATGGGTTATAAGAAGTCTCATGTCTCTAATTCAAGGCCACTGGTTCCAGAGAAGGGAGAGAGTCAGTGCCTTACGATAAACACAACATTCATACCTCATGGAATTTAAACCATCTCGGACAAATGGTCAAAAGCCAGCGCTTAGATCACTGTTTTCAAAGTGTTTATTCGAAAGCATACATATAATGATAAATGATATTTACACTGATAATGAATTATATATACAACATGAAAATAAGGCTCAGTAGGTGCTCTCCAAAGCAAAACCAATAATCACATTAAAGTATGCGACGTGCCTGCCCCGTAGGACGCACACGATATAAAGGCAGATAGCAGCAAGGACGAACATCTGCGTAGCTCAGTTGGTAGAGCGACTTGTTCCGGAATAAGTGGACTCGGGTTCGATTCCCGGCGTGGACAAAAAATGACGGAGAAATTTACTTCGTTATAATGGCGCCCGGATGACCCGGCCGTTCAAGATCTCGCAATGGTGTGATGTTCTTTCCACACCGCGAGACAAGGAAAAATAAGAGAATCCCTTCTTCAGCGCTTCGAAAAATAAATGTGTGTGACGTTGCATTCCACACACCAGATTGACTGGGAGTTCTCAAGTGCACGTTCTACAGCGGATGGCTGCCTGCAACGATTCATGGTCACGGCTGACCCGTGGGCCATGCCCCCGGCCCTCTTTCGGGGGTGGGGGTAGGTGACGTGCCTTCCCCGCAGGACGCACACGACATAAAGGCAGATAGCAGCAAGAACGAACGTCTGCGTAGCTCAGTTGGTAGAGCGACTTGTTCCGGAATAAGTGGACTCGGGTTCGATTCCCGGCGTGGACCAAAAATGACGGAGAAATTTACTTCGTTATAAGTGCTATAGCATCAATTACTACACAGATCAACTGTAACAGAGCACACAATTTAAATACACATGATTTTCGTAATTAAAGATAGTTACATGATGGTCAATAGAATTAAATGACAAGTGATATGCGATTATCCGTGACATTAAACCACGGAGGTATGGTAGACCAAATTCTTGAACACCGTTTTAATCTTCTAGAGTGAAGCGCTTCAGAATATTCGGTATGACGACGTGCACGTAGTTTGTTGCAAAGAAAAGAAAGTAGTCGTTCCTGTGCTGTAGCCATAGATAAAGATGAGACAGCAGAAGCGTAAAAACAATGACGAAGATAAATTGTATACTTGGCTAATATGAACAGAAAATCACAAACTTGAGAAGTATGAGAGCCATAAGGAGTCTTCGGTGTGAGAAACTGATAATCAGAAAAAGTGTGTCTGCGTGAACAAATCCGACCAAAGATGGGTAAAAAGATAAAAAATAAAAAGGAGGAGTAAGAACAGGACATACAAGAAACATATTGTCAGTGTCTCCAGGGGCCGTGCAGGAAAAACACTCTGAGGAGGTGAGTAAATTCATTTGATGTAGCGATGCTGGAAAGGGAAGCCTTCGATGAAAGAAAAGCCATTGGATATCAGTTTCCTTTCGATGACTGAGTGGAACATCTAGAGCAAGCGACACCCAAGTCGAAATCAATGCATTAGAAGAAATGGATGGAATTGGGCAGGGAGACTCATATTTTGAAGTTGAAGAAATCTGAATGGAAATTTAGAAGTCATAGAATGCAGATGTACCTACTTGATGAGAAATTTCCATCGAATATGGGAGCAGGAGAGGAGGTGCGTAATCTTTAGTTTAATAGGGAAAAAATAGTTAATAGGGAAAAAATAGTTAATAGGAAATTTGAAGCCAAAAAAATTCCACCCCACCCCCACCTAAAAAAATTAATCGGAATTTTTTTTTGTAGTTACAGTTGCAAAATAATTACAAAATAGCGATACTTCAAACTACGATCCATGATAAGAATAACTCATTTTCGGTTATTCTATATGTCTTTTTCAAGAAGATCGTTCATAACGACAGCCGTACATCTTCAGGAGAGTTGTTGACAATGACAATCGTACATCTTTAAGACATTTTTTTCATAACAATCAGCTTCAGGACAATCGTTCATAACGGCAGTCGTACATCTTCAGGGCGAACATTCATAACGACAGTCCAACATCGTCTTCAGGACAGTTGTTCATAACGACAATTGTACATTTTTTTCAGAACAGTCGTTCACAACGAAAATAGTACTTCTTTTTAAAGACAATCGTTTATAATGATAGTCTTACATCTTAAAGACAATCGTTCATAACGACAATTGCAGTCTGTTTTATAGGCGTAAGAAATCAAAATTACAATTTGCCAAACTTTCGCTCATCAGCGGAGGGCTTTTTTAAGGCTAATAGCATAAAACAAACTGAATTACTCGAACGATTACAATTTAAATATGAGAATAGTTACACGAGACACACGAAGAATAATTAAATACCCAGCGTAGGGTGTTCTAAATGTGAAGTCACGGGACGTGTTAATTTGGCAAGTGGCGGTTTCGGAGGAAAAAATCATTTAGGCACGAGATCCAAATTTTTGGCAACTCCAGGCAGACGCTATCGTTGCAAGCTTCACAACTCGTAATAAGTTCCAGAGATTCTCGGAATGCTGTTGCTTTAGGGCTAGAGTAGGGGGCTAGTTTTTTTAATACCTTCCCATATAGGAACCGCGAACTTGAAGCACACTTATCTAGACAAATCTGTAGATGATCTTCCTTCCTTTGCGTCTCTTTTGTGTTTTTAGCACGTCTTTTGTAATAAAAGATCGTGCTTATGTTATCGGTTTGTCCGTCCGTCTGTAGACACATCTCTGCAGCTATTAGTCCGATTTGAAAAATTCTTTTTGCACTGGGAAGCTTGAAATTTCCAAATGATGATCATTCATGTCGGGTTTTTCTTACGATGTACAATTTCGCCGCTAGAGGGCGTAAATGTAGATGATGTCGAATACAAAATACGTTTTGTTCCACATATTTGCTTCTAAACATCCGATTGAAAAAATTATTTTATCTTTCGATTCCATTCATGTCGAAGAGTATTTTAGGTATAGTTACTTTTTCAAATTACGCATAGATTTTCCGCTAGGGGGCATAAAAGTAAATTACGTTTTCCCCGATAACTCTTCTTGTAAAACTCCGATTTGAAAAATGTTTCCTTTAGCGGATACGGATAATGATGGAAAATCTTTTGTAT
This sequence comes from Macrothele yani, assembly GCA_039090855.1. Lineage (NCBI taxonomy): Eukaryota > Metazoa > Arthropoda > Arachnida > Araneae > Macrothelidae > Macrothele > Macrothele yani. The sequence goes on from CM077006.1 coordinate 45,738,188, forward strand.
ATAATTTCTAATTTTTGGTAAAGAATACTTTGGCCACCAGGTGGCGTAAGTGTTAATTTTTGCTTCTCGTGTACTTGCCATAAACTCTGAGCTTCTAAAATCTCGATTGAAAAAATTATTTCGTGGACTGATGCCACTCACCTCCATAAACCTTTTCGGAATATTTTCTTCTTAAAATATTCCATGGTTTCTCCGTCAGGGAGCGTAGACATATATCTTATTTTTGTCAATATCTTTATTCTAGGAGTCCGATTTGAAAAATTCCTTCTTTGTTGGATAGTGTATTCAGGTGACATGTTTTTCATATGATTTCACAATTTTCAAGTAATTTATAGACTTTCCGCTAGGGGCCGTAAAGGTAAATTGCGTTTCCCCTTATATATCTGCTTCTAAATCGCCGATATGAAAAATTCTTTCTGCACCGGATACAGCTACTGATGGGAAATCCTTTGCACATAATTTCTAATTTTTGTAGAAAATGGTTTGGCCACCAGGGGGCGTAAATCTTAATTTCCGCTTCTGATGTATTTGCAGCAAAATATGAGCTTCTAAAATCTCGATTAAAAAAAAAGTCGCTTGTAGACCGATACTACTCATGACGACAAACGTTTTAGGAACATTTCTCCTTAAAATAATGCATGGTTTCTACGCCAGGGGGCTTACAAGTATATCTTATTTTTGCCAATATCTCTACATCTAGATTTCCGATTTGAAAAATTTCTTCTTTATTGGATAGTGTTTTTGATGCAAAATGCTTTTCATGTAAATTCAAAATTTTTAAGTAAATCATAGACTTTCCGCTAGGAGGCGCAAATGGGAATTGCGTTTTCTACGTTATTTATTCTTCTGAAACTCCGATTTGGAAAATTCTTCCTGTATCGCATAAACACCTGATGAAAAATATTTTTCATAAAATTTCTAATGTTTGGTAAAGAATGGTTTGGCCACCAGGGGTCATAAGTGTTAATTTCTGCTTCTGATGCATTTGCAGCAAAATTTAGGCTCCTGAAAACTCAACTGATTTTTTTTTTCTTTGACTGATACCGCTCATATTGAAAAACCTTTTGAGAATACTTTCTTCTTAAAATAATGCATGGTTTTCCCACCTGGGGGCGTAAAGTCACATCTTATTTTTGTCGATATCTCTGTTTCTAAGAGTCCGATTTTAAAAATTCCTCCTGTGTTGGAGAGCGTTTCCGGTGCGAAATGTTTCTCATATATATTCATATTTTTCTTAACCGACAAGTCTGCAACCAGAGGGCGTAAGTTCACGATTCCGTTTACAGCAATATCTGAGGATTAAAAACCATATTGAAAAACTGGTTTCTTCCGTCAGATACTATTGTTTTCGATACCGGTTCCATTGACTATGAATAGCTTGATAAATTTAATTTGCGTTAGAATGGTGTCAAAAGACCTGCTTATTACACCCGAAAATTCGGTGTGATCTTTCTTGTTTGATTCTGGTTCCAAACGCGCGTTTTGTCATTCCGATGTAATATCTTCGCGTACCTTCAGGGTATAATAATGGTGTGGCATGAACACGAGCTTCAATGATGATCGGGGGTCTGTCAGATAATTTTGAAAGTATGAGGATTTTGGAGCCCTTATGCCTACACCGAGTCTCATCTTTCTTACGGAGTTTTTTAGGATGTAAGAAACGCCCGGAATATATGGTATTGATTTCAAGCAAGTACTGCAGCTGAGTCGATGAATTAGTGCATATTCCACGTAGCGTGTCATTAGTATTTCTGATGATGCTGAGAATACCCTTGTATGTGTACCCTGCTTTCGTGGTTAGATTAATTATTTAATTTAATTCGGGTTGCCTGGCAGAAAAAAATCTGAGCTTACAGTAAGTAAAAGCTCTTCGAATCCGTGATCTGAAAAACGCTGAATTATGTTCAGCTGGGCAGAATGACCTGCTAAGCATCGGATTAGGTACAGACGTGGATTTATAATAGACTTGAAAACAGAGCCAGTTGTTTAGTTAGAAGTACGTCCAGATAAGGTAATGAGCTGTCTCTTTGTGTCTCCATGGTGAAGAGGATCAAAGAGTGAATAGAATGGATTTTGTCTATGAAAGGCAGAAGAGTATCTTTCCCGTGAGGCCATATGAAAACACGTCGGCTACATAACTTAGCCAAGCGGAAGATTTTGGGTTAATGTTGGCGAAGATATGCTCCTCTATGGGGCGGAGCATTGCTTCGGCAGGGACTGGAGAAAGCGACGACCCCATCGGTGCGCCTTTGCTCTGCTTATAAATTTTCCCTTGAAGACTGAAGAAGCTTGAATCTGTGACCAAATCTGAGCCTCTAGGTTCAATCTATTGTAACTTCGTTTCTGATTCGCAGCACAAAAGTGCCATGGGGTATTAAGTAATTGCATCTAAACGTACTCTGGGTGTGAATCCTACAACACATTTATTGGTGCCTATAGCCTATCTATTAGCTCTTTCAGCCGTTATCGCTGAAAAGAAAGCAGTAGAAATACAAATCTATGCATTTTCAACTATTTTCTGTGCTTCAGTTCCGGAAAGTTCAAAACTTCCATTCAAAATATTTCATGTAAGTTATGGAATCTAAATCTTGAGCTCTTGATTCAAGCACGCAAGATGCGCACCAGAGGAAAGAAAGGCCTCAAATATAGAATGTTTCATAATATTCTAGAGTCTTGTGGACGTTTCATGAAAGTTCCAAGAAACGAAGATATCTGGTTCACTGATAGAAAGTATGATGAGATTTATAATCATTTTTTGGAGTTCTACTATTCATTACTCCAGCTGGAGAGCAGATTTTCTATGCATCGGGTAATCGTGATAGACCCCTTATAGTCTGGCAAGTTGTTTTTATTTGTTGTCCGTGTTGCACCCGCCGAGGTCAAGTCAAAATTCCGAAAGGAAGTCCTGTTAGAAGCGATAGTTGAGAACGCATGCGCGCTGCCGTCAACATCTGCATGAAAATGTTCCTCTCATGTGCGCATAGCCAAGAACAAAACAACTTCACTTATTTGGTTATTGTTATTCTTTCAGAGGAAATAATTTTTCTTGGCGACGAATGTACATTGCTCTCGATGCATGCAATGATTCATTACCAGTCATGCAGTGGGTAAATTATTTGCCTACAGTTCATAAAGAATTACGCAGAGGGTGTTTATCAAACTAATTTTCATTATATTCTTTCATGGCTGCATCTAGTGCTACGGAAAAAGAAGACAACAGCTACGATGGCGCAGTGGATGCATAGCACTAGATGCATGGCTGCATCAAGTGCTATGGAAACAGAAAAGTACCGCCACGATGGCGCAGTGGTCTAAGCGCTACCTTCTGACCGTTCGTCAGAGATGGGTCCGGGTTCGAATCCCGGTGAGGCATGGATGCTGTATTTGTCTTAGCTCTCTTCCTTCTCTGAAACCAGTGGCCCTAAATTAAGGACAGACAGCGACTACTTCTAGCCCATCGAGTTGCTCACGGTGGTCGTTAAATGGACAAACCCTCCTTCCCACAAATCTGGCAAAAACGAAATGGCAAAGGAAATAAAAAAGATGTTTTATTATCTGATGTAAAGAGATTTTTCCGTAACCATCCATTCCAAAGATATTATTACTGTAAACAAGGCACATAGAGTGCATACAAAACGAATATTTTCCGTGTTTATGGGATTCAAGTGGTAATAATTCACGGCAGTAAAAACTGAGATACACAGATTGCACCTTTAACGTTATGCCCGCGCAGAGCCGAATACAGTTCGGCTACTTTAAAAAAAACAAGAAGTTTAATGAATACGTCTCAAAAAACGGAACATATACACTCAGTAGACAAACTTTGGAGATGGGAATGATGGACATCCCCGCGCAAGCATGTAACTAAAATTTAGAAAGAAATGCTACTTCTATTACTTAACAATTAAAAAATAAACTTCGCAATGTTTAAGAAACAGTACGGGGGCGGGTGGGGGGGGACTAGGTCTCGGACTCAAGATACGCCACTGTCGTAAACGGAGGACGCCCTTGCGGTTCAGCAGTGCTGGTTGTTTCGACGTGAGCGATGCGTGCAGCCTGCTCTCCTCACACGTGCTTTCACCACAAAGATCACCCCGAAGCACTGATCCACACGCCCAGGTGAGGATGATCAAACTTAGTTGCGCCGACCCGTTTTGCCCTTTTATCTATCACGTGAAACCTTAGGAATAGGAATGATGGACATCCACGCGCAGAGTGGAACGAACCTAAACCGAACGCAGGCGATAAATAGGGTGATAGTGTATCTTCCTAACAGTGTATCGCAATAGACGAACATGGGCAAACGTGGTGATCTGAGCGGCTTTGATCGCGAGCGCCCTATCGGCGCAAGACAAACGAGTCATTCTATCGCCCAAGTGGTAAGAACCCTTGGGTTCCCGAGAGCAACCGTATCAAGAGTGCACCGCTTGTATATAATATATAAGAACCCTAGGGTTCCAAAAGGCAACCGTATCAAGCCTGTACCGCGCGTTTACCATCGCAGAACTTACCAACGCCCAGAGAACAAGCTACGGCCGACCACACGCCATAGATAACGGGAGTCGACGTAGACTATCCAGGTTAGTACAGACTAACCGCTTGGCAACGGTGGCGCAAATCACATCTAGGTTTAATGTCGGAGGCCTAAGCAGCATCAGTGAGCGAATGGTATGGCTCACAATGCATCACATGGGCTACGGGAACCTACGCCCTACTCGTGTGCCACTGTTGACTGCTATTTATCAGAAATTAAGCTTTGCCTGGTACCAGGGACATTTAAACTGGACCTCTGAACACTGGCACTCCGTCTTGTGGTCAGATGAATCCGGTTTTCAGCTGTACCGAGCTAACGGGAGGGTGCCAGCAGCATGAGGCCATGACCCAGTCGTGCCAGATCGGCTCTGTTCAAGGCGGTGGTGGCTCTGTGATGGTTTGGGGAGCCTTCTCATGGGACACATTATGTCCCTTAGTGTGTTTCGAGAGTTCCTTAACCGCTGCGAGCTACCAGCATGAGCTGGATGATCACCTACACACTTTCATGGCGTTCGCGCATCCTGTGGCCGATGGTGTATTTCAGAAGGGGCACTCGCCGCTCTGGGTATTTGAATCGCAAATACCCAGGCATGGCTCGAGGAACACATCTGAGTTTGGAACCATCCAGTGGTTCCTAAGGTCCCTGGATTTGAAACTTGTGGAAGATCTCCGAGAAGCCGTGGAGGGGGGACATTAAATCCATGAATAATTAAAGGACGTCTTGGACGGAGTTGTGGACAATGCTGCAAGACGCATGGCTGGCATTACCTCCGTAGACCCTACGGCATCTGGTGGAGTCGATGCTTCGGCGTATACTGGCTGTTATTCACGCTAGAAGAGGACCAACACGCTGTTAAGTAGGTATCTCAAAAAAAAATTTCCATTTAGTGTACTCTGCCTTACGTAAAATTGTGCTCCAGGAAGAGATCTAAGATTCATTAACATTCGGTTTTGAATCGAAAAATATTAAATCCCTGAACTGGGAAAACAAAGGGATAAAGATTAATGGAGATTATCTAACTCACCTTCGTTTTGTTGATGACGTAGTCATTTTTGCAACTATCCCATCAGAGTTGCAGAGTATGATCCAGGAACTTGCTGACAAGAGTAAAGAAGTGGGATTAAAAATGAACTTTCAGAAGACAAAAGCTGGAGATAACAGATGCGTACGTTAATCTTGGACAGCAGATATCAAGTGAGGGTCACATTGATGACGAAATTAATCGGAGTATAAAACTTGCCTGGAGAGCTTTTGGAAGAAACAGCATAATTTTCAAGAGCAATATGCCATTATGTCTTAAAAGAAAAGTGTTTGATCAATGCATCCTTCCAGTGCTTACGTATGGTGCAGAGACGTGGACCTTAACTAAAAGAAACATACAAAGGCTGCATACAACTCAAAGAGCATGGAGAGGTGCATGCTTGGTGTAACCAGGAGAGATAAGAAGAGGAACTCGTGGATCCGAAAAATGACAAGAGTGGAAGACATCATGATCAGAGTTAAATCCCTGAAATGGCAATGGGCTGGACATACTTTCAGAAGAACAGACCATCAATGGACAGTCGAAATTTTAGATTGAATTCCAAGGGAGAGGAAAAGACCCAGAAGAAGACCCCATGCGAGATCGGTGGATGAAATTCGAAAGTATGCGGGTGTAACATGGAGGAGACTGGCACAAGGCAGACCGTTGTGGAAGAGGCTTGTAGAGACCTTCGTCCAGCAGTGGATTGATAATGGTTGACGATGATGATATTAAGACAATACAACGTAGTTTGTCACAAATATTTATTTTTCAAGTCGACAATGGATTCGCTGGGTATTTACCTAGCTTCATCAGGACGATTTGTCCTGATGAAGCTAGGTAAATATCCAGCGAATCCATTGTCGACTTGAAAAAATAAATATTTGTGACAAACTACGTTGTATTATCTTAATATATTGTGACGTACTACAGAGGTGAACACATGTGTCAAGACGACAAATCTGCAGCGAGGCATTCTGTCAGTGTAGCTTAGTTGGGAGAGCGACTTACTCTGGAGTGAGGGGACACGGCTTCAATGCCGTCGCGGACAAACGTATGTTTTCACAATATATAATCGTCACAGGACTGTAGTCTTTGAATTCAAGAATTAAAATATGTGTTTTTAATCTTTTTCTTCAACCTAATAATTCATGTAGGCTCATCAGCAACAAAAAGCATTTGGGATCGGACGTGCTTGACTTTGATTATCGAAAAGAAAAGTACTCACGTCTTCGTTTTCAACATGTGACGCATACTCTAAATTAACTTTCGTTTTAGTTCCTTTTTCTATGTAAATTTGAGTTCGTTCTCCTTACCATTTTTCAATCTTAATGTGATATGTTCTCTCTCACACGAATACGGTTGGCAACACTTGTCTGTGAGAGTGATGTATGCTTGTAGTGATAAGAACAAGACGAGAGATATACTATAATGACAAAGCAGCAATGTGCGGTGTGCGGGTGAAACTCGCTGCGATATGTTTCAGATATCTTAGTATCAGGGCCGGCTGGACCATATAGGGGCAATCGGGGCGGTCGCCCCGGGCCCCGCGCCTTGAAGGGGCCCCGTAGTTTAGGAAATAAAAACATTTTTGCTAGAATTCTCTACATTTATTGCTATTTTTTTAAGTTTTGGGGCGTTAGGCCTAAAATATGTTTTTGTAATGTTTTTTTTTTTTAGTTTACAATCTTTCCCTCTCCTTTATATGTTAAATTTTTTTCCACATTCATGAAATAGAAAGTTAAATTTCGTCACATTTTGTGACTCCCTTGCTCAACAATTTGTGTGTAAGCCAGATACTGAAATTTAACAAAATAAGAAGAACAATATCAAAGTTGTTTTGGGGCTATAAATGGAGGGCAATTTTTTAGTGACTTTAAAAACAGTATTGGAAATTTAAAAAAAAAGCAATTTTCACACATGTACGCGTATAAAAGGTACGAAAAGTCACTAATTTGTCAGTTATTCCGCTTTCCGTAAAACATAAATCACTAAAACGTGTACCACGATATATACGGTTTAATTTAAGAGGGATCCTTATAATTCGCTAAGCAAAAATGTTTGCTATGGAAAAATATTCGTTACGCAGATCAGTTAAAGTTATCTTTCTATCATTTTGTGAGAAAGTTTTTATAAAAATCACAACGCAACCTAAACCCCTTCTCCCCGGAAAGAAAATCGTAGATTTTAGTACTTGTTGCTTCCTCTCTCTCTCTCTCTCTCTCTGTCTGCCTTCCTGTGTGTGTGAGTGTGTTGCTTTCTGTCATTCCCTCAGTGTGCCTGTCTCTTTCTCTGCCTGTCTGTCTCTTTGTCCTCTCTCTCTCTATCTGTCTCTCTTTCTGTCTCTCTCTATCTGTCTCTCTCTCTCTCTATCTGTCTCTCTTTCTGTCTCTCTCTATCTGTCTCTCTCTCTCTATCTGTCTCTCTTTCTGTCTCTCTCTATCTGTCTCTCTCTCTCTATCTGTCTCTCTTTCTTTTCTTCAAAAGTTTACGTAAGTTGATTCGGTTTTCCGTCTATGTTTCGTCTGGCCCTAAAACGCCTTGTGTCGTCTCTTTGTCCTCTCTCTCTATCTGTCTCTCTTTCTGTCTCTGCCCCTTTCTGTCTATCTCTGTGTGTGTCTGTCTCTTTCTCTGTGTGTGTATGCGTTTGTATGTGTGGGTGTGTGTGTGTGTGTTTCTCTTTGTCTCTGTTTCTTTCTCTGTTTCTTTCTTTCTTTCTTTCTCTCTCTCTCTCTCTCTCTCTGAACTTTCAGTTCATTTTATGGCCTTTTTCTTAAGCTCACAGTAATTTGAGATAGTTTCTTTTCTTTATGATAATTTTCCTGTGTTTTCATTTTTCACGTAACGATTTTATTAAACTATAAGATTTATTTTCGAGGGGCCGCAGTGAAATCTTGCCCCGGGCACCGCAAAAGTTCCATCCGGCCCTGCCTAGTATCAAGCTGTATAAAGTAATGTGATTTCGTCAAAAGTTGCTTGAAGTGAAAATGCCGAGCTGGAGCAATAAAAGAAAAGTTTACGTAAGTTGATTCGGTTTTCCGTCTATGTTTCGTCTGGCCCTAAAACGCCTTGTGTCGTCTCTTTGTCCTCTCTCTCTATCTGTCTCTCTTTCTGTCTCTGCCCCTTTCTGTCTATCTCTGTGTGTGTCTGTCTCTTTCTCTGTGTGTGTATGCGTTTGTATGTGTGGGTGTGTGTGTGTGTGTTTCTCTTTGTCTCTGTTTCTTTCTCTGTTTCTTTCTTTCTTTCTTTCTCTTTCTCTCTCTCTCTCTCTCTCTCTCTCTCTCTGAACTTTCAGTTCATTTTATGGCCTTTTTCTTAAGCTCACAGTAATTTGAGATAGTTTCTTTTCTTTATGATAATTTTCCTGTGTTTTCATTTTTCACGTAACGATTTTATTAAACTATAAGATTTATTTTCGAAGGGCCGCAGTGAAATCTTGCCCCGGGCACCGCAAAAGTTCCATCCGGCCCTGCCTAGTATCAAGCTGTATAAAGTAATGTGATTTCGTCAAAAGTTGCTTGAAGTGAAAATGCCGAGCTGGAGCAATAAAAGAAAAGTTTACGTAAGTTGATTCGGTTTTCCGTCTATGTTTCGTCTGGCCCTAAAACGCCTTGTGTCGTTAATTTAAAGTGAGCTATCCGGTGCAATTAGGGCATCATATTTACCCTTTGTTCAACATTTCTTCAGCTGGACATTTGGAACTTAGCATAACACCAAATCTCGTATAACGTAAAGGGTTACGTTATAAACACTTCTTCCCAAGCAGTTCGAAAATGCCTTCCAATTTCATCAATTATTCTGCCATGTGAACTTCTTTGGTTCCTTAAAATCTCTCGATATTCTAACCCTTTAAACGGCCGATGTACCTAGAGCCTAAAGTTTCCTGGCCTTCCCAAACAGGAATGTTAACATAGCGGCCGGGTTTCACGACAGCCACAGCAAAAACAATTCCTTCCTCTCTCTCATCTCAGCAGTACAGACCATAAACTTGTCGCACTGATAAGTTCTTCCTTTGTTCTTCAGAGCTCCATGGCTAAAGGAATGATGGGGAAGGATTAGTCACTCTGACACGAATATCATGCCTGCCAAAGGGCAGAAATAAGTGACTCAAACATCTTCTCTTTCCTTCCTCAGTACTGAGACTTTGATCTCGGACTTATGTGAGCTGATTTATTCAAAGAATGCTCTAAATAAGTCCATGTAAGAACTATAAGAACTACTTAATAGACTAAGCAATTAGACTCATAAGCCTAAACTCTGAAGAACACACAATAAATACACCCCAACTTGCTGCTGCATCAGCTTCATCCGCTTGCTTAAGAATATCTTTTTTTTTCAAAATAGACCGTCGTCATCGCAAAGTACGCTAACAATTCTCGTCCGCTACAGTTGACATACCGCAGTATTATATAATCCAATGCGTTTAAAGCTTCACTTAGGTTCATCGCCATTGTTATAGCCTTTTTAGCTGGCAATCAGTAAAAAAGGGCTAGTATCAATTATCTCCCCCCCCCCCATGATCACTTTGAATATCAAAGCTAACGGAAAAGCAACGGTTTCCGATGCGCAGGTCCGCTCGTTTCAGCCGCGTTCGGGCTACTTCTTGGAAAGCGAATGTATTCGTTAGAGATGAATTTAGCCCATTTTTTATCACCCCAGGTAAATTCGTTTCAGCCGGATAAAGGGTTGTACAACGTTAAATTTGGGTCTACCCTTAGATATACACACGGCGTTGTTTTTTTTCGGCCGTCCAAAGACTGAATGGCCATGAGGTATGCCAGCCACAACCAAGATTTAGTGAATGAAGCTATTTCACAGCAAAAGTCACCCAGCTGAGACGAGGACGGAGAAATTTTCCTTTGCTACTGTGTGTGTGAAATGTAAAAGGCAAAGCTTCTATACTGAAGAGCAATTGAATTAGAGACAGCTGGCGTTATACAAATGTAGCGCTGTGGGCGGCCCTGTAAACGGAAACGACATGACGTATGCAGCGATCCGACAATATAAGGAGTGATGCGACGAGAATCAGTAAGAGTCGGACGCAGTATGGGTAAGACGAAGGATCTAAGCGCATTTGATCGTCGGCAAATTGTCGGGGCCCGACGAATGGGTCACTCCATCTCGGAAGTCGTGCAGGCGCTGGGATTTTCACGAGCCACTGTGTCACGGGTGCACCGTGAGTACATCGAATCCGGTAAAACCATCCCTGCAAGGGCCAAATGCCGGGGACAACAGCGTATGGATGAGCGGGGTCATCGTCTGCTAGCTCGCATTGTAACAGCGGATAGACGGGCCACAGTGCAAGAAATCACTCGGCAATTTAACGCTGGTGCTCAAAAACGTGTAAGCAGCCACACCATCCAGAACCATCTCTTCGCTATGGGGTGCAGAACCCATCGTCCCACGAGGGTACCACTGCTGACCACACATCACAGAGTGCAAAGATTAGCATGGGCGCGGGAACATCGCCACTGGACCCTAGACGTGTGGAAAAATGTTGCCTGGACTGGTGAGTCGCGATTCACGTTGGTTCATACAGATGGCAGGATACGAGTACGGCGTAAACCACATGAAGCGACGGATGCTTCTTGCCAGCAGGGTACTCTTCAAGCTGGTGGGGGTGGCATTCTCGTCTGGGGACTGTTTACGTGGTCTGAAATGGGACCCCCTGGTACGTGTGACATCGTCCTTCACAGGTCAACGTTACCGGGATATCCTGGACGACCATTTGCTCCCGTTTGTGCGTCTTCAACATCCCACTGGGGACCTCATCCTGCAACAAGACAATGCAGCTCTCGAATTGTATCCGAATGGTTGGATGAACACTCCACCGACGTGACCTCGCTTCCTTGGCCAGCTAGGTCACCTGACCTCAATCCCATCGAGCACATCTGGGATGCCATCGAGAGAGATGTTAGAGGCTCTGACCCCCTCCATCAAATCTTCGTGAACTGTGGGAGCTTGTTCAGGGGTCGTGGATCCGTAATGCTTCCCAACGCTTCCGGTGTTTTGCCGAGTCCATACTGAGACGAATCGCCGCCGTCATAAGGGCGAAAGGTGGTGCTACACGTTACTAGACAGGTATCTCTAATTCAATTGCTCTTTAGGGTATGTGTTACCTGCGATTAAAATCCAGTTTATCAGTTCCATATTTCATGGTTAGAACCAGTGGACAAGAAAATGAATTATATACAAAAATGGTGTATATGTCCTATGACGCTGGTCCTATCTCTTCCCTGGAACCACTATCCCCAAATTAGGGACGATGACTGCCTATAGTTTTTGAATTCCCGGCGGTCGTGAAACTGTTAAACAAAAGAAAACTTAAAATTGTAAAAAAACAAATATATTCACTGAGTTAGCTTTGCATTAGGAACCCATACCTGTTCCTAATGCAAGGTACTGGTCCACCTATCTGTGCCCTCACGGCTCGCAGACGCCTAGGAAAGGATTCTACAAGGTGTTGAATATCCTCCATGCGTAGCTTGACCCATGTCCACTGCGGCAGCTCCGTTAGTTCACGCTTATTCCGTGGAGAAGGGTCAGCAGTTTTCACACCCCGTTCTAGCATATCCCACAAATGTTCAGTTGGGTTATAGTGAGGGAGATTTGGGGGTCAAGGCAAAGTGGTGAATTCGCTGTCGTGTACCTCTAACCACTCAGTAGTTATACAAACCCGATGACACGGTGCGTTGTCCTGTTGAAAGACGTGGCCCGAGTGGATCTCCTGAAGATATGGATGGAGATGATTGGCTAACATGTCAATGTAGCGTCCACCATTTAATGTTTGTGGGATGATCACCACCGGATCTAGAGCTTGCCAGGAAAAAACGCCCCGGACCAGAACACCACCTCCACCGGCCCGGTTGACACCCAATTATTCAACCAGAGGATAGGGATTGACGCTGTTTACGCCATATGCAAACCCGGTCATCAATATGGTGCAGCAGGAAACGACCTACCTCCATCTGTCGGGGGTCCATTACCGACGTTCTTTAGACCATGCAAGGCATTGCTTGCGATGACTTGGCGTCATCATGGGGTACACTCTTTGATCTTCGGCTGTGGAACCCCAGGTGAAGCAAGACACGGCGCAGGGTGCATGTGGAAATAAGTCGAACTGCACCACTGTTGTACTGGCGGGAAAGCTGGGTGAGTGCTGAACGTCATTGTTCAGATAACAGTCGTGACACCCGACGCTCACCTCTAGGATCAACCGCGCCAGGATGACCGATGTGAACCCTTTTTCTGGATGTATGTACATAGTTAATCCAGTTCTGGTACACCCTTGATACAGTAGTACCGGAGCAGCCAACAAGTGTGGCTGACCAATGTGAGCCCTTCTGCTGGATGTCTGTGCACGGTTAACCCAGTCCTGGTACACCCTTGATTCAGTAGCACGGGAGCAGCCAACAAGTGTGGCTGACCAATGTGAGCCCTTCTGCTGGATGTCTGTGCATGGTTAATCCAGTCCTGGCACACCCTTGATACAGTACTACGGGAGCAGCCAACAAATGTGGCTGTTTCCGAAATACTGGCACCAGCCCTCCGGGCCCCAACTATCTAGCCTCGGGCAAATTGGCTTAGGTAGTCAGGTTTTCCCGTGTGCAGTTTATTTTAGGCGCACTTGACGTTGGTATCACGTGCAGTAATATCGTTATCGCTACGAATATGTAAATCGGGGTGTTCCTAATGCAAAGCTAACTCAAGGTATAAAACCTATATAATAGGCTACGTCTGTCCTTAACGCTCTGTCGTCATTCAGTACTTGCAGCGCCATCTTCTTTTATCCGGTGGCCGAAATCGGAACTAAGCTCATCGCTATCGCAAGATACGTAAAATCAAGGAGAAATACCGGAAAATAGAATAAAGTTAGTAAGGCAAACGACTTCATCTGTGGAAACACGAACAACTGTCTGCGACGTTTGTTCTGTTACGTGGGTGTTATGTCCGGTTTTATTTCATTTTCTTCGCATTGCAGCATAATTTCATAAAAAGTAATAAAATTGCAGTTATTTCATAGAAAGTAATAAGCGTTATTATAAATATAAATACTCAGATCTATTTAAAACGCTCTAACTTACAATAAAAACTGAAATTTTGAGGTCAAAGTGAGCAAAATCGCATCTAAAAACATTTTCAGCTCTTACATGAATGAGTTTTTACTGTATTTTCTTACAGAAATCCTGCGTCTATTTGATATGTTTTCAATCTGCTTTAATTAAAATTTTTAGCCCGACCTAGGTCCAGTAACATTCCCTATATATGAATATTTATTTAAAGCTTAAAAGGAGCTGTCCTTGGAAGGGCTGCTGGCTAGTATGCAAATAAAAGCTGCGGTCATGTAAAAAGTTCTTAGAAATCCATTTCTGGAGTGTTCGCATATGCTTGGAGAGCCCTATTCTTCTCAGCTAGTGACGAAAGTTATTAAAACTCTTCTTCCCAGCTGGATTTGGATGTTGGGATAAATTTTGGTACATCAACCATACTGAGATATTTGTTTCACGGTGTTATGAACTTTTTTTATGTCATAATCATATTAATTTCTTGCTGTGCATAACTGGAACGACCTTTATAAAACTGCCCTCCAATGCACTTCAATTTTTGTTTGTTTGTTGGTGCGATTTGTTCTGCTGCTTTTCATCGTCCAAGATTTCTGACATAGGTGGAAAGTTTGGAGTAGAATATGCTGTCTCTTCTTTGGTTCTCTTCTTCAAATCAGTATATTTTGCTTTCACGGCTAAATCTTTATTTCTTCAGGGTCAGGATAACATGCAAAAATGTCTGCACGCCACAGCCTCTTCCACCAATTTCGAGCATGGTTGGTCAACGCGTGCCCAGAGAAAATAACGCACATCTTCCAAAGAGTTACTCAATAGAAATTTTTAAAATGGTATTCTTACTTCCGCGTTGAAGCAAATATTCTAAAAAAATTGTAAAATAATGATGCGCTGCTGATCAAATTATTCCTTAATCGGTTAGTTAAATGGAACTGGTAGAATCGATTTAATATTTTTCATCGATTTATTCATTTTTATCGATTTATTCACTTTTATCGATTAAAACGTCTACTTCGAGAGGTATTTAGCAACACATCCCGAAGTAATTCACAAATAGTTGCTGATTTTAGTCGATCTCTATTGATCTCACATTTTAAATCATGTCATACCGGGCTGGGAACTTATTTGTTCTTATCCAAACATCTTTCTACTGCACTGAAACGATGATAGTTTTCCGTCTTTAGCGCACGATTTAATTATTAAAAGATTAGAAATATATACAATTAAAACCATGAGCACTTTCGAGGCAGCCGCTGCCTCGAAATAAATATAAAACACAGGACGAGCATGGTTTCCAAAATCTTGGGCTTTTATCCTGCAGTATTTGTACCCATTGAAATTTCCACCGAATTCTGCATTATTTAAATTCCGAATCATCCCTCAGTACTCCTCCGGCCAATTTTGCACTTGACTCTAGAACAACCCAATCATATGGAGATTTATATTCTGGTTTGAATAGCAGGTAGTTGAATTTTCCATATCTCGATTGCAAGAAAGAAGGGGGGTGAGGGAGGGGTGGTAATGATTTTCTGGAGGACCTAAGGCTACATAGTACCTTGCTCCTAATTTAAATCCATTGTTTACAGGGCTGGCACAAAACTAGCGCTTCGGACAAAAATATTATTCACACCTTCCCCGGAACCCTAACTCGGGACCAACTCGGAAAACTTGCCAACATTCCGCGTCTTCGAACACCCTGTACGGGTGGGGTTGGGGGGGTGCGACAGTCTCGAATTAAATATTTAAGTTGCCTGAGAGTGAAGTCATAATCATAACATTCGTCAATTTTCAAATTTCGTAGTTATTAGCGGTCTTGGTATTAGCTTCTCCTTATCATGGTTTTGCTTAAACATCTTGTACAAAACCTTTGAACTCACTGTTTTAGTTCAAATAAACATTTTTTTTTTCAATTATTTGATGCTATGCATCCTTCCCGACAGTAGTAGAGTACGTCCCAAGCAAAAACTTTCGATGTAACGAAAACGGGTAACGGCAGTAGTCAAAACCATTGTTCAAATCTGATTCTTGAATGCTGTCTCATGAAGTGACGCAACAATATTTAATTTCGTTGTTACTCAAAGATATATTTTACTAAACTATCGCGGAACATTATTTCATCACCTTTCAGATAATCATAACAATACCTCATTGAAATCTGCATAAATTACGAAAACCTCATGCTAAATGCGATAAAAGCCATTGCAAAAAATGCCTTTTTGATGCTACGAAAACGGTGCGTCGTTGCAAAATTTGCCTTCCTCTCGACGGGGGTTATCTGCTGTTGAAGAGAGCTTTAACATATGATGTACATATATAACACGATGGGTATAACCTGCAGAGATCCTAGACCAAAAGTTACCAATCTCCCTCTCTAACACATTTGCGATGCAGCGTTTTTTCTATATTGAGGTCGGATTTTAGTTTGCGCATGCGCAGAAGGACTTTCACAGCTATATCACATTTCATCGTTGTCACGGTCGTTTCTTACGTTCGTCTAAGAATGAGTAATATGTAATAGTAATAATAATAATAACAGTAATTTTTGATAAACTAAGCAGTAGAAATGTTATTGCCGCCGCCATAGTTTAGTAAATACTTACATTTATGACTCACATATCTTCTTTCATTGGTTTTACGTCAATAACATTCATTAATCCACCTACCTAAGTACTGCTTAACAGAAATTAGTAAACCTTATTTTTTGTTTTTATGTTTTAATTCCACTTAGTGTGTACCGGAGTGTGGCTTGGTGTTGTCATGAGTAACGCGAATAAATGCAATGTCTTGTACGTAAATAAATGTGTACTTTCGAATCATTCGTTTTATTTTATACCCCCAAGGAACATGGCATGCGAAAGATGTCTACAAATAGTACCAGGGTACTCTCTCGTGATTTTTTCATTAGAACTCCTTCGTTTTTTAGAGGTTTGATAAATTCTCTTACCCTTTGTTTTCCGTACAAAGTCGTTAAGTGTGGTACCAGCCCGCTTTCACCTTCACTGGTGAGTAAATGAAGATTGGACTTTAAAAAATTGAATTATTAGAAAAAGTAAAGAAAAAAACAACACACAAAGCGACCTTCCCGGCACATAAATGAATACAAATTAAGATAGCGGGTCAACAATGGACCAGCATGAAGCTCTGTGCCCAGGAAGCAGAAAAATTAGGGGAGAGCCCAGGAAGTCTCAATTAATAACGTGAAAAGTCTTAAAAAACTCAAAAAATCTGCCTAACTAATATTCCCCCCACAAACGAATAGTAATAGCGGGGGAATATAATTTAGAATACGCTAACGTGACCCAAACCCCAAGATGGCCGAACGTGCAGGGACAGAGATAAAAAGAGACTAGTGCCTCTTTGAGCTAAGTATCCTTTTGAGTTTCCGCATCTTTCCCGGGTCTAATCCTTCATCGGAAGAGTAAGAAGGAGATCACTTACGCGGCCTTATTTGATATTCCCTGTGACAAGACGTTGCGAGTTCTCGAGGATAGGAGTTGGATGAAGATATAGAAAAGGGAGGCAGAGCGAAACGCATTTCCCAAGCCACTTTCAAAAATTTCTGTATTGCCACGAAAAGCCAGAGCAATTCAGAAAGTCGTGGAACCCCAGGGGCCTTGAACATGGAGTATAAAAATGCCCGTGGGATTGCGGCCGACTTTGTGTTTAAGACGATAGATACGTTTTTCCACTAGCTATCCTCTTGTCCCGGGCGGAACGAAAGCACTCCTTATCAGAGACTGATGGAGAGAGGTCTTTGAGAATAAGCTGGAGGAAACGGTGCTGCCCCGGCTTAGAAGGAGGTATTGTATTTACCTTCGCCCAGGAGAACTGGGGTGGGGCAATATTTTGACTATCTTGTGCAGAAACTATGACTGGAGATATTCTGAAGGATCTTCTCTGAAGTCTTGGATACTTTGGTGCAATCCTAGGGTTCAACGCCTGGAGTCTCGTATCTATGGCTATGACTGGAAATATGACTGGAGATTTGCTGAAGGATCTCTTCTGAAGTCTTGGATCATTTGGTGCAAGCGTAGCGTCCAACGCCTGGAGTCTCGTATCCATGATTATGACTGGATATATGACTGGAGATTTGCTGAGGGATCTTCTGTGAAGTCTTAGTTCCTTTGGTACAATCCTAGGGTCTAATGCCTGAAGTCTCGTATCCATGACTATGACTGGAGATTTGCTGAAGGATCTTCTCTGAAGTCTTGGATCCTTTGGTACAATCCTAGGGTCCAACGCCTGAACTCTCGTATCCATGACTATGACTGGAGATTTGCTGAGGGATCTTCTCTGAAGTCTTGGTTCCTTTGGTACAATTCTAGGGTCCAACGCTTGAAGTCTCGTATCCATGACTAAGACTGGAGATTTGCTGAAGGATCTTCTCTGAAGTCTTGGATCCTTTGGTGCAAGCTTAGGGTCCAACGCCTGGAGTCTCGTATCCATGATTATGACTGGAGATATGACTGTAGATTTGCTGAGAGATCTTCTCTGAAGTCTTGGTTCCTTTGCTACAATCCT
This sequence comes from Macrothele yani, assembly GCA_039090855.1. NCBI lineage: Eukaryota > Metazoa > Arthropoda > Arachnida > Araneae > Macrothelidae > Macrothele > Macrothele yani. The sequence continues at coordinate 45,756,324 of CM077006.1, forward strand.
AAGGTCCAACGCCTGGAGTCTCGTATCCATGACGCTTGATATAGAACACATGGGAGCTGGTGCAGAACGTTTAGGAGCTGGTGCAGAGGAACACTGAGGTTTTGCGGCTGTTGATGGAGGCGTTGACTTTGCCATGTCAGCATATGTCAGCGTACTTGATTGCGAAGGGGAAGTCTCAGTGGAGATATCCTTTTCAGAGATTCAGCAGCAAGTGCAGCTTGTATCTGGGAAGGGATCAGGTGCAAGAGCATGTGCTCAAACTTGCACTGTCGCTCAAGGACAATGTTGCGAGCGTTACGTGCCAGTCGTAGAAATTTTCTGTTCACAGAGTGGTGAGCAGAAATAAGACCCAGCTGCTGGTCTACCGAGGTGGCAGAACTGAGTTGAGTATCGAGCTTAAACTGGAAGGTCCACGACTTCATATTTAGGTGAATTTGCCCATTTAAGTATCGCGTTAAGTATAAAGTCGTGTATCCACGACTTGATACTTAACGTGAGTTTGCACAAAGGGTCAATAGGATCAGCTGCTTCTAAAATGTCCTCTTCGTGGGAAGGCACCGAAAGGAGGTCATCCTTTCAGAAGTGGTCTTGGCTGCAGGTTCATCATTGAGAGTATATTTGCGCGTTACATTACGTTACGTTACATTGGACTTCACGAAATAAAATAATTAAAAAAGTTAAAACCTAAAAAAATTAATACTAACGCGTCCTTCTCTCCCCATAAATGAATAATATTTAAGTTAATGGGTGTGAAAACTCAAGTTTGCTCGCGACGGCATCAAATTCGTGTCTCCTCACTCCGAAATAAATCTCTCTCCCATCTGAGCTACGCGGACAGAATGCCTTGCTGCAGATTTGTCGTATTGATACGTTTTAACTTCTGTAATGCGTCACATGGGCCAAGAACATGTTAGCATATAACATGCCCATGAGAGAAAAAGGAAAAATTAGGGATGAGTCCAGGAAATCTCAAATAATTAAAGTGGTAAGCCTAAAAAAACGCATAAAAGGCCGCCTAACGAATTTTGAAAGGGGGGGGGGGAGCTTGCGAACTGAGAAAAGGAGAAAATTTTTAATGGAGAACCACTTATCCTGGCAGGCGCAGTAAGTGCAGGCTGAAGAGGAGTTTAATGTCTCCTTGAGGAAGAGCCAAGCAGTTTCTTTAGCTTGCGAATCGTCCCTCGGTCAAGCTCTTCATTTGACGAATAAGAAGATCTCTTACGAGGTCTTCTTTGACGTTCCTTGGAACGGGAACTTGATGAAGATTTAGGAGACTTCACAAAGCGCCTTACCAGGCCACCTTCACAAATTTCTGAATTGCTACGGGATGATAGAGGAAAACACTAATTCGAGGCACCTCAAGGTATTTTACATGGAGCATGAAAAATATCGTGGGGTTATGGCCTACAGGATGCTTCATACGGTAGGCCCTTTCACAAGGGTCCCCTTGTGTATTGAGGGAACGAAGGCACTCCTTATCAGTTACTGATAGAGGGAGGTGTTTGAGCATAAAACTGCTGGTACCTGGAATCAGCAGTACCTTTGAAGGGGAGAAGTCCATTATCTTGTCCCAAGATTCACTTGTGAGTATGTGCATAAAGTGTAAGAGAATGATTTTTTTTTTTGAAGTAATAAAGCAGTGGTATACCCCGATTGTGTTTTTCTTTCCTTTCCCCTTTGATTTTTGGCAATTTCTTTTAAAATTAAGTATAAATATGAATGTTTCATAGGCCAGTAAGTTTATTAATATTTCACTAGAATTAAAATAAGCTGAAAAGAGCCGTAAACCCGTGAACTGGAAATTCAGAAAAAAAAAACAAGATGTGAAGTCTTCCATACTGAGCAACGCAAATTTCTTATAACAGAGAATAAAAGAAGCCTTCGAACTGCCTATGCATGAGTGAAAAAAAAAAAGAAAAAGAAAGGAGAGAGTCCCTGGTAGATACTCTTTGTACATAATTTATGCTATGCATCTTTCGCATGCCATGATCTTTGTGGGTGTAAAATAAAACGAATGTTTCGAGAGTATACATTTACTTACGTACAACACATTGCGTCACTCACACGACTAGAGATGGAAACGGATCAACGGGTCGACAATTTCTTGTGGAAAACGGGCCGGGTCAAGGTGTTCCTGACCCGATTTTATTTCTATTTTATTTTTGAATAGAAAAAAAATCAGAGAACCCTTCAGAGGTCTTTGAAATAATACATCAGCGCTGCACAATACGATCCTGGAACTTGTTGAGAAGGGTAAAGAATTAGCATTAAAAATGAACTTGCAGAAGATAGACCTGATGTACAATGGTTTTGCAAAAAATGAAAATTTATCGATTAACGAGAAAAGCTGAAGGTAACCAATTCCTGCATTTACCTTGGGCAGCAGACAGGGGCGGTGGAAAGTGAGGTTCATTGACCGGGCCCGAAATTTCGAATCATGGTGCACCCCAGAGCTGAGACAGGCTGAGCCCGAGCCCGACAGCCTGAATCGGGTGAGGGCTGTAGAATGTTTACTGCGTTCGGGCTCGGGCTGTAGAATATTTACTGCGATTCAGGCTCGGGCTATTAGAGAGAGGGAGAACGAGATAGTTTTTATTATATATAAAATGATTTTATATGATTTAGCAAATGAGTCACTTTATATTTGGTAAAGGGAAATCTTCGGCAACTGGTTCTGGTTGGGGAGCGGGCATTCCAGATGGCTATTTATTCCGGACTTGGGTAGAAAATGCCATAGGCCGTGCATTAGTGTTTTTCTGCAGAGAAGAAAAAGCTTTTTCAAGAATTGTAGATATTGGAGAGTTGATAGCTTACCGAAGATAATTTACCCCCTATCTCTAAGCAGTACCTCCCTGCTAATTCTATTAGAAACGTACATATTACAGCGCGATAATATTAGCATTATTTGAGCAACATAACAATTGCAGCACCGCCCGGTCATTTTAGATGCCCGGCCACCCGAAGCATTTCTGGTGGAAACGAACAGTCAAAGAAAATCGTACAGTTACACTATTAAAATAGATATAGATCTCTCCACTCCCCATTTGAGAAATACATTGATTAATTGCAGGAGGAGATGGAAAGTGGAAAAGGAAATGTTTTTTTTATTAATGATTGAACAGGTTAGCCAGTTTTCCGGCTCGTTCGGGCCAGGGCTCTATCTTTTAATATAAACCTCTGGCTCGGGTGGACTCGGACTGATATACCACGGGCTCAGACGGGCTCGGGCTCCAAAAATTGAGCCCGAACTCAGCTCTGGTGCACCGTCATCATTTCCCGCTTCTCGGAACAAATAGGAGAAAAATAATGCCTAAGGGGCTTTGTTAGGGATTAGGACCACTTGACCACTTACCTAGATGAACTTTCTAAGGCGCACCACAACAAAAAATCGTACATATGCCAAATAAAATAAATAAATAAAAATCTTGGCTAAAATTATTGAAATTTTTGACCGGGCCCTGGTGGCCCGGGAGGTTCCGCTGCCACTGGCAGCAGATATCAATGCGATGGCCATACTGATGAAGCAGTTAATTGGCGTATAAAACAAACTTGGTTGGAAAGCTTTTGTAAGAAACAGTGCAATTTTTAAGAGCATTATGCTATTATGTCTTAAAAGAAAAGTGCATCCTTCCAGTAAGATCAATGCATCCTTCCAGTAAGATCAATGCATCCTTCCAGTGTTCGGAGCAGAGACTTGGACCTTAACTAAAAAAGACATACAGAGACTGAAGAAGCATGCTGATATGCATGCTTGGTGTAACCAAGAGAGATAAAAAGAGGAACTCGTGGATAAGGAAAATGACAAGACTTCAAAACATCATGATCAGAGTAAAATCACTGAAATGGCAATGGGCTGGACATATTGCCAGGAGAACGGCCCACCGATGAGCAACCGGAATTTTAAACTGGATTCCTACGACCCTGATACCGATGAAAAGGGATGTAGCTTCGAAAATATGTCTGCGCATACGCAAGCTAAAATCTGACCAAGATAGAAAGAAAAGCTGAACCGCATGTGTATTAGTAAGTGGGATTGGCAACTTTTGTTTTAGGATATCTACAGGTTACACTATTGTGTTATACATCATTTCGAACCTCTCGTCAACAGCAGGTAACCCTTCCTTGGGGGAGGGGGGGGGTCAAAAGGAAGCCAAATTTCGTTACGACGCACTGTTTTCGAGATATTTGAGAAAATCAACCTAGGTAGCTCACAGACTACAGCATCAAAATGCATTTTTGTAGTGGCTTTTGTCACATTTAGTGTGAGATTCTCGTAATTTACGCAGATTGCAATGAGATATTCTTACGTTTATGTAAAATGTGACGGAATAATGTTCTGCGATAGTTCGGTAAAATTTATTATTGAGTAAAAATGAAATTAACTTTCTTAAGTCACTTGATGGGACAGCATGCGGCACAATCAGATTTCAACAGTGGTTTTGACAATGACGCACTGTTACCCATTTTCGTTACATCGAATTTTTTTATTCGAAATCTACTTAACTACCGTCGGGTAAAATGCATAGCATTAAAAATATTTGCGGGTTTTTCTTTATTGACACTCTGTGTCAGGCTACAAAACTGCAAAATGAAACACGTTTTTTATAATTATTTTTGCCGAAAGCTGTGTGTACCTATGGCATTTCATACATGGAACATTTCTTTTCCATGTGCACAGAGATGTAGGAAAAGCGAAGTGTTGGGATTTTTTGTGGTTTATGACGTCATAGGAAGTGAAATTAATTACTTACGGCTCTTGTGTATTGTTTCTTCCGAATCACAGCATTTGGTTGCAGATTTTAGAGGAACTACGGTTCGTTGCTAATTTTTACTTATAATTTTTTTAAGAGAAATATACTGACGTCATTTAGAAACCAAATGGTGCTTATATGCCGAGAGAAAAGTTATTACCAGCCCAAACACTGACGTAGTACAGAGGTGAAAACATGTGTCCAGACGACAAATCTGCAGCGAGACATTCTGTCCGCGTAGCTCAGTTGGGAGAGCGACTTACTCCGGAGATAGGGGACACGGACAAACTTGTGTTTTCACAACTCACGAAACAGTTTGGAGTAAATTCCCTTTGGGAATAAAATAAGCGTTAAATTTATTTTGCTCTAGTTTACTGTCCGGCGCTGACAGAATAAAGTAAATCGCATCAACAATCCGTCTCTGCATGAATAAATCTCACAGCGTAGTTTCCGGGAAGTCTCCGCGATGTATATTAAACTACGTGCAAATGGTAGATTTAATCATTACTTTCAATCGTGCTAGAAAGCGCGAAAAATTCCGTACCAAATGACTTTTTACCTTGACGGCAGACAGTGGAGCAATGAAAAAGAAGTGCAAATACATCAAACAAAAAAATAAATAAGGGTATTATCGTCTGTCACTGAAGACTTGGTTGGCCGGTCATCGCGATTCAATGGGTTCCCCGGTACGATTAAGCGGAAAACTTCTGCCCAATTAATGGAACGCTCTTGTCTACTTTTTTTATTTCTCGCATCGTTCTTCTTAACCACGGCGTCTGTCAGTTTACAGTTAAAGCATTCGGAGTTCTGCTCGAGTTGCAGCAGACCAGGAAAACAAAATGCTTTCCTTTTTTTAAGCAGCGAGAAGATTGTGGAAAGTTTCATCGGAATTGTTACAAAGTATTTTTTTTTCTTCTTCTTCCTTCTTTCATCCTATTTGTAACGGTTACAATGGATCCGCGGAATTATAATTATTAGTACCTTTCTTTTTTTTTCTTTTAGATAGGGAAAAGTATTATGCAGATCCAGGTTCTGAGGAAATTGTTTTTGGGTGTGAAAGTGTCAGCCGAAAGTGATAAAAACGAGTCTCGGTAGTTCTTGGTACAGAAACATTTAGTGCATGCACACAGAATACATCAATTAGGATAAAAAGTTATTTATAAGAAAACCGTAGAATACGAAAATAAAAACTTCGTGTGATGTGACGGAACAGCAAGGAATTTTCCCATTAAATGTGACCGACTCCAACCCCGGAACATGTTGTTTGCTAGTAATTCTGACATAATAATTGGATAAAATAAGATTTATAAAAAAGCTTCGATTTATGTGTCATAGGCATTTCAGTAATACTAAAAAGAAGTCAATCACTTAAATACAATATGTATAATGTCTAAGATCTGCTTCTCAAACAATCAGGATGTTTTTGTTGCTACTTAAACTAATTACCTTCCACAATCCAGTGCATTGTTTTAGTTTTCTTTAAATAATATTTGCTTCGGTTAATCAAATTGTTTTCATAATGGATTTGAACAATAACTCTAGACACTACGCTGAAGTGGGATTTAGAAGTAATCTTAATTACAGGAGGTACACAACGAAACTGAAACACATGGGTTTAGGACAACAATTTATTAGTACGGTGTAGAGCCTGCTTTTGAGGCCAATACAGCTGCAATTCGTCGTGGGAAGGACCGATACAAGTCCTGTATAGCAGCCGGAGGGATTTGAAGCCATTCCTCTTGCAGAAAAGTGGCTAGTTCACGAGGTGACGCTGGTGGAGGAAAAGGTTTCCTGACTCGCTCCTCCAGAACACCCCAGAGTGGCTCAATAATGTTCAAGTCTGGTGACTGTGCAGGCCATGACAGATGTTCAACCTCACTTTCGTGCTCAGTAAACCACTCTTCCACCAGTTTGTCTCTGTTTATTGGTTTATTATCATCCTGATACACGGAACCACTGTCAGGGTACAATGTTTGAAACATTGGGTGCACCTGGTCGTCCAGAATTGCCCGATAGCCCCTGGCAGTGATGTGCCCCTCAAAAACAATCAGCGGGCCTACAGACTGCCACGATATTGCGGCCCAAATCATCACCGATTCACCTCCTTGCTTCACTGTGGGCAATAAACAGTCCGGGTGGTAAACCTGTGAGGGATGTCTCCACACGTTAACTCTCTCTGTTGTGGGAAAGACAGTGAAGAACGATTAATCGGAGAACAATACACACTTCACGTTATCCAACGTCCACGATTTGCGCTGATGGCACCATTGCAACCAACGTTTAGCATTCACACAGGTGATACAGGGTTTTGCGGTAGCAACACGACCGTGAATGTTGATCCCATGAAGCTCCCGACGAACAGTTTTGACAGGTGAGTCGCGGTGCGTGTTCAACTCTGTGGTGAGTCGCGGTGCGTATTCAACATCTGTGGTGAGTCGCGGTGCGGATTCAACTCTGTGGTGAGTCGCGGTGCGGATTCAACTCTGCGGTGAGTTGGCCTGCTGTGGTTTTATGTTTTTTGGCTACCATCCGCGGACGACCCTATCAGACAGCTTCCTCTTAACTCGACAGTTACTTCTATTGGATCTAGTTCTTCTCTCTTGCTGGTATGCCGACATGACCCTGGATACCGTGGTTCGCGATACACCACAAAGACTCGTTTGTTTTGCACACAGATGCTCCGGCGAGAAGTGCACCAACAATCTGTTCTGTTAGAAACTCGGATATGTCTTCCATTATGCTGTGCGGTCGCACCTTTTTGAAGTCCAGCTGTGCAACTGCTCTGCTAATGCAACCTTCACACTCAACTCTCTTTGATCGACTGTGAAAAAGAGGCAGGCTGGCCACCAGGTAGCCCGTGCGGCGACGCGATACGCGGCGGGGGGGGGTCTATTTGAGAAGATGTTTCAGTTTCGTTGTCCATCCCTTGTATGTCTCCCGTTTAATATCTACCTGAACAATGTATCAGCTTTGAAGAAAATGCAGATTTTTCTGGATAATACATTACGAACTTTCGCAATGTTCCATTGCTATGCGTCAGGAATGATGATATTCAATTCTCGCTTGGGAGACAGAGCTGCTAGCAGAGGACACGATAAGGCTCGGTAGCACTGCAAGACAACCCCCCCCCCTCCCCCCTCCCCCTCTCCTGGTAAATGCACGTTGTAAATTTTTTAAGTTTTTATTTTCGGTGGTTTATGAAACTGATTTGCATTTCATTATACACTGTAGAGCAATTGAATTAGAGATACCTGTCTAGTAACGTGTAGCACCACCTTTCGCCCTCATGACGGCGGCGATTCGCCTCGGCATGGACTCGACAAGACACCGGAAGCGTTGGGAAGCCACACGGATCCACGACCCCTGAACAAGCTCCCACAGTTCACTAAGATTTGATGCAGGGGAGTCATCTCTCTCTCGATGGCATCACAGATGTGCAGAGGTCAGGTTACCTTGCTGGCCAAAGAAGCGAGGTCACGTCGGTGCAGTGTTCATCCAACCATTCGGATACAGTTCGGGAGCTGCATTGTCTTGCTGCAGGATGAGGTCCCCAGTGGGATGTTGAAGACGCACAAACAGGATCAAATAGTCGTCCAGGATATCCCGGTAACGTTGATCTGTGAGGGACGATGTCACCCGTACCAGGGGTCCCATTTTAGTTCACGTAAACAGTTCCCAGACGAGAATGCCACACCCACCAGCTTGAAAAGTACCCTGCTGGCAAGAAGGATCCATTGCTTCATGTGGTTTGCGCCGTCCTCGTATCCTGCCATCCGCATGTACCAACGTGAATCTCGACTCATCAGTCCAGGCAACATTTTTCCACATGTCTAGGGTGCAGTAGCGATGTTCCCACGCCCATGCTAATCTTTGCACCCTGTGATGTGCGGTCAGCTGCGGTACCCTCGTGGGACGACGGCTTCTGTACTCCATAGCGAGGAGATTGTTCTGTATGGTGTGGCTGCTTACACGTTTTTGTGCACCAGCGTTAAATTGCCGAGTGATTTCTTGCACTGCGGCCCGTCTATTCGCTGTTACAATGCGAGCTAGCCGACGATGACCCCGCTCATCCACACGCTGTTGTCCACGGAAGTTGGCCCTTGCAGGGATGGTTTTACCGGATTCGATGTACACACGGTGCACCCGTGAAACAGTGGCTCGTGAAAATCCTAGTGCCTGCACGACTTCCGAGATGGAGTGACCCATTCGTCGGGCCCCGACAATTTGCCCACGATCAAATGCGCTTAGATCCTTCGTCTTACCCATACGTAGTCCGACTCTTACTGATTCCCACCTTATATTGTCGGATCGCTGCATACGTCATGTCGTTTCCGTTTACAGGGCAGCCCACAGCGCCACATTTGAATAACGCCAGCTGTCTCTAATTCAATTGCTCTTCAGTGCAGATCTATGCATTTTCAACTGCTCTCTGTGATCCCGGGTCATAAATAAGTGCGTCTTCCTCCTTTCTACCTCGCTTCCGTGTAACTTTCCTTCCCGGTACTCCAGCCAAAATCTCCTAGATTCCTATTTCAAATTGTTGTTTAAAATCTTGGAATCAGACTCTCCCATCCTAAAATCCTCTACATAGAATCTCTCTCCTCCACGCCCTTGTTCCTTCTTCGAGGAAGAGCTCGTTGCGACGTCATAGCTGGCACTCTCCACTGTGTCCACTAGGACTTTTATTGTAGCACTCCTATTTCTCTTACCTGTCTACCCTCTGCCATATCTGAGACTTTGGGTTCAATCTAATGTAACTTCATTTCTGATTCGCAGCACAAAATTCCCATAGGACATAATTAGTTGCATCTAAACCTTTCCTGTGGTGTAAATCGTACGACACCTTTCTTAGTGCTTATAGCCAATCTATTAGTTATTTCAGCCATTGTCACTGCAAAAAAAGCAGTAGACATATAGATCTATGCATTTTTTTATTGGAGGTTTAACGACCACCGTGAGCAACTCAATGGGCTATAAGCAGTCGTCCGTCCCTAATTTAGAGTCACTGGTTCCAGGGAAGTAAGAGAGCCAGTGCCGTAAGACAAACAAGATCCATGCCTCACAGGGATTCGAACCCGAACCTCTTTTGGACGAATGATCAGAGGCCATCGCTTAGACCATTTTCAACTACTCTCTGTGACCCCAGGTTATAAATAAGGGCGTCTTCCCCCTTTCTACGTAGCTTCCGTGTGACTTTCCTGTCGGGTACTCTAGCACAAATCTCCTAGCTTCCTACTTCTAAGGGTTTTATAAAACGTGGGGTCAGACTCTCGTGATAGAAGTTCATTCTGTTTTTCATGTGCTTCAGCGACTGAGCGAAAACCTGTGGCTGAGGTAAAAGGATTTTCACTCTCATCATATGGATAATTTTACCTGAGGTCGAATTATCAACAAGCTGAAAGAAGGCCGGACTATGACTAATGTTGCCAGAGTGCTTGAAGTAGCACATAGTATAGTGTCGGCGTTTTGGTCAGTGTTCAGAACACACAGAACCGCTGCTAGACGTTTTGCTTAAGGTCGTCCTCGCTGTACGATCAGCGGAATGACCGTTACCTGGTCATAACGGCAAAATGGAGTCTGAAAAGTATTGTGGCTCAATTAGTAATACGTCTTCAAGTAAGCACAGTTGTGCGAATTTTGCATCAAACCCCGTGTTAAAATGCTTAAATGCAGTAGGATTATATACCCGCAAACCTGTACGCTGTCTACCATTAGCCAGCGCGTATCCTACAGTCCACCATTAGTGATGTATGTATGTCTCCCGTTGTCTGGTCTTCAGTTTAATAGGGCAAGGTAATGTTGGCAGATGAGAGCCACTTTAGTCTCTTGTCGGATTCCAAGCGGCAGTTGATCTAATGGACACGTAGGACTGCGTATGATGCCAAGGACATTGGGACCGATATAGTGGTCGTCGCGTCATGGTGTGAGTTTGTATCATGGTTAATGGATGTAGTGAACTACAGCTCATGGATCAAGGGGCAGTCATCGGGTAGCGGTATTTCAATGACGCGATTCTTCGCTACGTTTATCAGCTCCGTAGTGCTGTGGTTTCCGATTTAATTTTTGTGGACGATAATCTCAGCCCTTACCGTATAACAGCTGTTGATGAATTATTGGCCAATGAGGATATCCGTCGGAGAGAGTTGTCAACGCGTTCTCGGATTTCAGTCCAATCGAACATATATAGGACGCAATGGGGAGATGCGCGTTAGGCAAAGAAAACCCCACAGAAATCATTCAGGTATTTATCAGTACTCTCCGGCAAGAGTGAGCCGATTTAGTTGTCAGCGCCTTCTCGGATTTCAGTCCAATCGAACATATATAGGACGCAATGGGGAGATGCGCGTTAGGCAAAGAAAACCCCACAGAAATCATTCAGGTATTTATCAGTACTCTCCGGCAAGAGTGAGCCGATTTAGTTGTCAGCGCCTTCTCGGATTTCAGTCCAATCGAACATATATAGGACTCAATGGGGCGAAGCGCGTTGGGCAAAGAAATACTCCACAGAAATCATTCCAGTATTTATCAGTAGTCTCCGGCAAGAGAGACGATTTAGTTGTCAGCACCTTCTCGGATTTCAGTACAATCGAACATATATAGGACGCGATGGGGAGACGAGCGTTGGACAAAGAAATCCCTCACAGAAATCATTCCAGTATTTATCAGTAATCTCCAGCAACAATGAGGCGATTTAGTTGTCAGCGCCTTCTCGGAGATCAGTCCAATCGAAAATATATAGGACGCAATGTGGAGACGCGCGTTGGGCAAAGAAATCCTCCACAGAAATCCTTCCAGTATTTATCAGTACTCTCCGGCAAGAGTTAGACGATTTACCCCAAGCGCTAAGCATAACAATTCGGTGCAAAAATGTATTGTTGCGCGGGGTGGGCATATCACTTCCAGAGGACTTCGACCTATAGTTTGTTCATGCAGTGCTCATGGAAGTGTGTCACTGGACGGCGAGGGAGTAAAATGTAACTGGACGATCTCAGTTACGGTTCACTCATGATTTTTGATGTAATGTGTTTCAAAGGCGTACAGATTTTGTAAATCTCAGGGTATACTAAATAAAATAAAAAAAAAATACGCAAGGACGTTTATGCGCTATTTTTCTTTAAAGTGAATAAAAAAATAAATAAAAACGTCTTAATTTTAAATGCTATCAAGTATTGCGTTTTTGATTCCATACTCATGCTTGTGAGTTAATTTAATATATCACCAGCAAAAAAGTGTTCTGTTCCTATACTTTTGATAATCATTGTTTCATTTCCCAGTAGATTTGAAAAATGTTTGTTATATTGAATTCAGCATATAATTAAAATGTATACAACACTATGGGCTGCGCCTCTAGGCTTGCTACGCTCGTTTCCAGAGTAGCGCTCGGGACCTGCAGCCCGATCTCCAAGTACATCACGGGAAATAAAAACTGGAAAATTCATATAAATTTCAATTTTTATTGCATGTCTAAGTAAATAAGGCTTGTTATTCCGAAGTTTCAGAGGTTTTTTTTTTACTGTCTTTAATTTTTGGAAGTTCGCACTTTTGTCGTTTGAACTTATAGCACTTACTAAATTTACCACTAAGGAAAACAAAAGCGGCCCAAAAAGCATTTCCGTAAACCGTAAACCATTATGCTAAACCGTTAAGGTGGACGTCAAGTAATTTTGCTTCCTATACTTCCAATGGAAAAGCTTTTGTACACATTTCCTTCACAATTATTGTGTTCCCAAGGATGAAAATTTGAACATCGATTAAAATAACTTCATATTATAACTTGGAATACTTAATATTTTCTAAAACATAACCATAATTATATAAAAAATCAATAACTTTTCCTTTGGTGGTGTTGGAACCAGAAAAAAGATGGCGCGACCTGTACTTTGATGACGTCAGTAGAAAAACAAATGTTGGATTGCATAATTATGGTTATGTTTTAGAAAATATTAAGTATTCCAAGTTAGAAAACGAAGCTATTTTAATCTATGTTAAAATTTTTATTCTTGGGAACGCATTAATTGTCCAGAAAAAAGATGGCGCGACCTGTTCATTGATGACGTCAGTAGACAAACAAATGTTGGATTGAAAAATTATGGTTATGTTTTAGAAAATATTAAGTATTGCAAGTTATAAAATGAAGATATTTTAATCGATGTTCAAAATTTCATCCTTGGGAACGCATTAATTGTGAAGAAAATGTGTACAGAAGTTTTTCCATTGGAAGTATAGGAAGCAAAACTACTTGACGTCCACCTTAAACAACTGAGATAGCTTTACCAACAAAACGTATGCATAACAAATTCTCTGCGTCACCATGGCAGCAGGTAACGGGACCTGAACGTTCCTCTGTGGGTATCGTGAAGACAGACAAGCCTTTCGTTTCTTTCCTTTGCGTTTTAAAAAAATGCTTAAAAATCAGAAAATGATTTTTTCTTAAATTTTTTTTTTGTAAAAAAGGGACGATAGTTGTAAGTTTATGCTGTAAAAATTGCAATGCGTTATGATTTATAGTTTGCCATATATCCGTTTTTTTAAATGGATCCCATCGCGAAATAGAGAATTTTGTGAAATTTAGAAATTTAATTTCTCGTAAACTAAATCGAAATTCAAAAAAATAGGCGACGAGGTGCAAAAATTCGGTCATAGCACTACATGCCTACAAAGTTTCGTGGTTCTGTTGCTGTTAGTGTGCCCGGAACGCGACCTGATAGCACTTTTTTGCTTATCTTAACTTTGAAATACCATAGCTCTTGAAGTATCCCTAGAATTGAGAAATGGTTTATTTCAGCGTGTTCTCCAAACAATTTTCTACAAACGACGTAAATTTCATATTTTTGTGTTCAATACGTTTTGCGCTGCTAGCTAGGAAAGCAAGAGTGTCGCGAAATTTCTAAAACAGCGGCAGCAGCAGTGGCGGCAGTTACTTTTGTTTAGAATAGAGAGATATTACAAAATGTATTTATACTAAAATGATATGCTCAACACACACCATTTCGAAAGTTAACTGACAAACATCTTATTCCATAAGTTCCAATTACAATATACTAATAATTGTCGAAAGGCAATTATTGCTCTAGCAGAAATATAGGTATGTTTATGCTATCGAGCATGCTCACAGTAGGAGCCTGTGATGCATTTCATTTCACTGTTGCTGTCACCATCTACAACATTTACAGCTGTACAATCATTTCTTCCAATTTTGACTGGTCAAAATGTTCCTCGTCCTTAAGTTTTCTCCATAAATGTTCGAGGAAGGCAAACTGTGCATCAAGCAAGAAAAAAATACGTTGAAAATGGAGATCTTGCTTGCAACTGCGCAAAAAGAATCTTTCAAATCCAGTCGTGTTCGCAGGAACGAAAAAAGAGGGAATTTTTTTGATGAAATGGTATTAAAAATTTCCAAGGTATAAGAAGTACACACATTGGCCAAAAAATAAAATTAAAAATACGAACCCTTATTTAGTATTTAGTAGGGAATGACAACAAGTATGCATCACGGCATGAATTCTATTAGGTAAAGTTTGTCGGTAATACTTGCCAAAAAATTTAATAAAAAAAATACGAGCTCTTGTTTAGCATGGCGTAGGGAATGAGAGCAAGTATGCGATATGGCATGGATTCTGTGAGGTGATTGAGTTAATCGGGTATCTTTCATTTGGGGGGTCCGGACTAAAGCCCACTAGACACTTGTCCACCCGGACAGTTGCTCACTGTGGAAGATTTGTAGATAATACGTAACATCGGAGGAAGTTTCCGATTTAGTGTAGGTAAACTGATAACAAATATTTATGGACCGTATAAAAAGTGCATTTTGTTTTAGAAATTTTGAAATTTAAGGGGGTTACCTCCAAACCTAAACTAATATATATATCACCTTTCTTATGAGTTCAAAAAGCTCAAACTTAAATCATTAAAACAACGCTATCAATAGACGAACAACCATTTGAAAATTTGGAAAAACCTAAGTTTAGGGGTGTTAACCCCTTAAATGTAAACTAGCATATATAATCTTTTTCATGGACTCTAAAAAGCTCAAACTTAAATCATAAGACAACGCTATCAATAGACAAACAAAGCACTTGAAAATTTGGAAATGTTCAAATTTAGGGGTGGTAACCCCTGAAATATAAACTGACATATATAATCTTTTTCATGGGCTCTAAAAAGCTCAAATTTAAATAATCTGCTCGATGGAATGCCATCGAACAGGTGAAACAAGTCTATTCTATGGGCCGCCATAGTTGCTGGCGGTGATTTCTGTACTCAGGGGTTAGTCATTGTATAGTATTATACATGCGAACAACAGGAGCTTTATAGGGGGGAGGGGACAGCGAGAAAGTAGAAATAGTAGACCTCTTGTGACATGCTTGCACCGCACGACGCACATGAGATAAAGGCAGATAGCAGCGAGAGCGACTTATTCCTGAATGAGGGGACCCGGGTTCGATGCTCGGCGTGGACAAAAATGACGGAGAAATTTACTTCGTTATATTGACGCCCTAACTTCAAGAATGACCTGGCCGTTAAAGTTCTCGTAATGGTGTGATGGTATTTCCACACCGCGAGATAGGAAAAATAAGAGTATCCCTTCTTCAGCGCTTCGAAAACTAAATGTGTGTGATGCTGCGTTCCACACACCAAATCGACTGGGATTTCTCCAATGTACGTTCTTCAGCGGATGACTGCCTACAACGACACATGGTTCCCGGCTGACCCTTGGCCCATGCCCCCGGCCCTCTTTCGGGGGTGGGGGAGATGTGACGTGCCTGCACCGCAGGACGCACATGAGATAAAGGCAGATAGCAGCGAGAGCATTAGTCCGCGTAGCTGAGTTGGGAGAGCGACTTACTCCGGAATGAAGGGACCCGGGTTCGGTGTCCGGCGTGGAGAAAAATGATGGGGAAATTTACTTCGTTGTACTCTGTTTTGTATTCTCTAGGGGTCAATTAAACTGAACTAGTTTTCACATCGGGAAGAGAAATTTCAATGTCGCGAGGCAGTCAATTTGCCCACAGAATTTCATACCAGTTATTTTTTAGTTCGGAGAACTAGTAATCGATTAATTCCAATTTATTGCTGTTCATATAGTGTACCAGGAGCCTGAGTAAAATGCCTTGCTTTGAGCGTGGTGACAGGTTTGACTGGGTATAATAGCTGATGTAGATGGAGATCAGAATTATATATGTTTGTGCGATGTAAGAGTTACAGTCCTTGTGCAATTTATACTAACATAGACCTGCCCAACCACTAAACTACCGTTTGACATTGTTTATACCTCAGAAATACGAAATATCTAGATTGTAACTTAAAATCTTCCAAAAAGGTCCGCGACCTAGGTGCTTTACAAAGAGCCGCGAAATAATATGTTGATTGCCTTTTATTAGGTTTTTTAAACTGTTTACAAATACCAAAGTTGTAACTTAAAATCTAAAAAGGCCCGCGGCCTAGGTGCCTTGTAAACAGCTGAGAAATAATCCGTTCAGTGCCTTTTATTATGTTTTATGAAATGTTTACAAATACGAAATATCAAAGTTGCAATTTAAAATCTTTAAAAAAGGCCCGTAGCGTGGGTATCTTGTCAGCACCTGAAGATCGATCCGTTGAGTCCCTGTAGATTAGCCTTTCTTGCATGACATGCGAAATATTAAAATCATAACTCAAGATTTCATAAGTCTCAAATCTTCTACATAAACCTTGTATCGTTATGATCTGACATACACATTTATATCCTTAGGAAAACTCGAACATTTCGTTTTGTTTTTACTAGGAAAACTCCCATATTTTGACAAGATCTTGGAACGAAACGCAATTTATCATTTATGCAATTTGTATACGACCCCGTAACGTCGCAAACTCTGAAGGGTACCAATCTCCCGGGTACAAATTTGCCGTTTTCCGTAGAAATTTGGTGTGTCGTTTTGGATTTGCTTGCGGCGTGCTTTATTTCGGGATCTATCCGCCCCTCCCCCCATTCAGTTGAGACAATTCCAATTCTTTTTCAAAATGTGCGGTGGGTCATACTGCATATAAATTAAAAATTTCGGCGGGTGCACAAATTCGGTGGGTATAGGCTACATCATGTCCCAAACGTGCGTGGGTCACACGGCATACAAAATTAAAATTTCGGCGAGTATGCACCATCTCCCAATATCAAAGCAGGTCATGATGCTTAAATTTCGAAAATATGGTAGCGATTATTCCTAAAGTTACTGTGTTAAGTGTGCTCAAGTTCACTGGGCTCGTATCCAGTGGGTAAATGTCCGGATGGATAACTGTCCGAGTGGGCAAGTGTCCGATTGGGCAAATGTTCGACACCAGTGGCGAAGCGTCAATGGAAGAAAGGGAAGCATTGCTTCCATTTGGTTCGTGCGCTTTCTTTTGCGTGAGTTAAAACTATGTAGCAACAAAGTAAAATAAAAATATCACACCAACATAACGCAGCGGTCATTTTTTTCAGTATCTTTTATTTTTAAGAAAGCAAATTCATATTTGTATTTTTACGAAAACAAGAACATTTGTCTCTTATGTAAGTCGCTCGTTGGAAGCAACGCAGATAATGCAGCCAGCTGAACCTCAGTAACACGGCATGCCCACCCGCAGAGTGGCTGGCCACAGCCAGTAATGCTATGTTAAGCATAGAGCGTGGGGAAGCATTCTCCCAAACGCTGCCCCGGCACTGAAGGAAGAACCACACAAGAGAGGTTCAAGGATGAAGCCACTAACTTGAGCATGCGCTCTTTCCAAACGTTCAGTCAGACTCAGCACTCAGAGGACTCCCGTAACAATAGTTTGAAGTTGCAATTTGTCAAAAGTTTTCTGTGTTCGTGTAATTAGTTGATTCAGTTCCATTATTGGCTTATGGTTTGAACTTACAGTAGTTTTATGTCGCACGTTCTTTAGCGGTGACATGTCATTATTTCAGGAATATAAAAGTAAGCGTTACTTTTATTAGTGTAGCTATTTGTTTCTGTGACTCTTCTGAGGAATGTAAGCGCCATGGAAGTAATGGACTCTGGCGCATCTACAGTACACGGCCACGTGAACTCCGAAGACTGCATTCTAGAAAAAATACTTTGTCTTTTGGATCATTTTCATAATCATATAAAATCACATGTATAAATAAAAAAAAGTTCTCTATAAAAAATCTTATAAAATCAGATTTATATAAATGTGATTTTATTGATAATTCATAGGTGATGTTATATATAACTCATATAAAATCACATTTATAAGTAAAAAAAATTCTCTCGCTCTCTAAGTGCCCGAGCCCGATTCGCAGTAAATATTTTATAGCCCGAGCCCAATTTGGGCCCTGGCTCTGCTTCGGGCTCAGCCCGTCTCAGCTCTAATAGAAGCAACCCCAATTCTTTTCGCTATGGGGGTAGACAAGTTTCTTTCTCTTTCAACATTTTCACTGCACATTTTTTTTATATATCTTTTGCATTTGAACTTCTACATAGACATTTCTTTTTGGTGGTACCGCGCATGGTTGCGTTTGGGGGCAGGGGGATCTTACGATGGTTTCTGCCATGCCGTATTGTCAACGTAGCATATAAACTACGGATCGCTTGCTGATCTTAATTATTATAAGTTTTCATTCATATCACTTTTGCCATCTATTTATCGCATATTAACTGCATTGCTTCCCTTACTTACAAAGTCACGCTTCGCCACTGTCCGACACCCCCTTTCACTTGACCGAAAAATCACTTTACCGAAAATCAGTTGGCCAAAAATGCCTTCACCGAAAATATCGTTTCACCAAAAATCACTTTACCGAAAATCAGTTGGCCGAAAATCCCTTCACCGAAAATATCGTTTCACCAAAGGGTCACCTGAACGTAAGATACATTTCACCGAAGGATCTCTTCACCTAAAAGATCCTTTCACCGAAAGGTCAGTTTATCAAACTTTGGATTTTATTACAGCATCTGTTGAAGTGTGGTGCAGATCAGGAAAATTGGCCACCTAAATTTTAGGTGATCGTATAAAAATTGCCCTTTTGATTTCAAAGTGAACATTTCCTATAGGTACCACCGACATGGAACAGTTGGTTAAGTCACTATGTATTCTGTGGGAGGTGGACGTTTCTGTCGGGTGTTCGAGGCCGGTCCTGCCGGCCATCTAGTCTGCGGTTTTTTCGGAGCTTTCCGCAGACTCCCCGTGTTAGGGGACGTGAATGCTTAGATGGTTCCCTCTGAAGTCGGCCCCGGACGTGCTTTGTTCCTGGACTCCACTTCCATAGGATGCCTGAGTTTACCAGATGAGTGTTGATACGGTGGTAGTAAAACACTGTAAGACGAGTGAAATCTGATGTCACATGGCTTCAGGCGCCTACGGGTATTTTCCATAGCTGTTGTTGATGACTTCCTGTAGGTTGGTATTTTGACCTCTAACATTTAAGCCCTAGGTCAGGACCATTTCAGGAATTTATAATCCTTCGTGCTCACGTTCATAAGGTTTATACTATACAAGTCAAGTTAATAATGTGACAATTTTATTCAGGTACTAAAAGCTAATTATAAGGCTCTAGACTTGGCCTTTTTCTTTTTGAAATTGCTAATCTGCCGTGCTCATATTCATAAAACTTACATGAAAAATCTTGTTAATAATGTTGTACTTTTACGCAGCCACAAAGCATTAATTTCAAGGCCTTAGGCTTAGTTTTGGACCTTTTTAGCAAATCATGTGTCTTATTAATACAGACATTTGACGTGGACTAGGAACATCAAACAGAAGTCATCGCTCTTTCCACGTTTATAAGTGAGTCACGAAAAAATTATCATTGGCCGCCACCGGGAATCGAACCCAGGGTCTTCCAGTTACGCGCCGGATATGCTTCCACTGCACCACAACGGCCTCGAATTCCTCCAGACTCACAAAAAATTGAAAACTAAGAGCGATGACTTCTGTTTGATGACATAAGTGTCTTAATTTCTTAATGATACGATATTAAAAATACTTTTGTCTACAGTAATTACTCAACTTGAGGAGGTTAGCAACGCTACATGTATTTATGAAAAGCAACCTTATTGCTCTCAAATTGCATGTGTTCCTTGTGGCCATCTTTCCGCAGCCACACTACGCTTCAACAGAACTTATAACAAAATACAAAATTTTCGATAAACTGACTCTTCGGTGGGATGATCTTCCGACGAAATGAATTGTTAGGTGAAGTGTCCTTCGGTGAAATGTCTAATACCTTTCATCAAGTGTCCTTTCGGTGTCTTATACCTTTTTCTCCCATTCGTGTCTTGTGTCGGTGCTTATGACTTATGCCTTTCTATTAAGTGTCTCTTCGGTGAAATGTACTTTTCGATCAATGCATCTTTCACCAACGGTGAAATAAACGTTTCGATCAAGTGACCTTTTGGTGAAACGATAATTTTGGCAAAGTGATGCTCGGTTAATTGACCCTTCGGTTAAGTAATCGTCAAGCAAATGAACTACACCAGAGTTCGTCTTGGTCTAGCAATACCCTTCCTGCAGGAAAATATCGCACAACTCTGTCAATCTTGACGGAAGAGGACATCGACGCTGAAAAGCTCTCCCAGCATGTCCCTCAAATTTTATACAGAACTGAAATCAGGGGACTGAGGAGGCTACGGTAGGTGCTGGAAATACTCTTTGTGTTAATCAAAACACTCTTACAAGAATCTGGCAAGATGTGCGATGTATTGTCGCTCATTAGAGGTCATCATGCGCAGACGAGATGTGTAACATTGCAAGGTGCATTAGGTCTTCTACACTAGATATCATTTTACATTCCAGTGGTCCCAGATGTACATTCCACAAAGCAGTGGCGACCCTAAAAGTTCAGAAGTGGGTGGGATAAGTGTCCTACGGAGAGAGCCCAAATTCTAAAATGCTTGGCAAAACAATTTACCAAAAATTTTCGTTCATAAAGATTTTACCCGATTCTGATGTTGTTATCCTCAGTAGTAAAAGTTTTCAGGTAAATACTATACATCATCATCAACCATTATCAATTCATCTGGATGAAGGTCTGCTCAATTTTTTTTTTTACAACGCATGCCGCAGTGACACGGAAAAGACTGTCTTGAGCCAGTCTTTTCCGTGTTACTCCGGCGTGCTTTCGAATTTTGGTCGTCTTCTGGATCTTTTCCTGTCCCTTGGTATCCAGTTAAAAATTTCGGTTGTCCATCGGTGGACAATTTTTATATTAATATGTCCAGCAAATTTCCATTTTAGGGATTTTACTCTGATCACGATGTCTTCCTCTCTTGTCAGTTTTCTGATTCAAGAGTTTCTCTTATCTTTTCTGGTTACACCAGGTATAGAATTTTTTCAATGTAGTAGTGGGAGCCATGGATACAAACCTCCAAGTCACCATATATTCGCAATTTTAGCTTACTTACGTCATTTTCTGTTTCTCTTTAATATTTGCTGTCATAAGGCTGTTTGTGAGTTTTAGTTTCTAACGTGAGAAAAAATATATCATCACCAACATTGTCAACCATTATAAATACACTGCTGGATGAAGGTCTCCCTAAGTTTCTTCCACAACGGTCTGTCTTGGGCCAGTCTCCTCTATGTCACTCGCGCACGCTTCCGAATTTCATCCACCCATTTCCCACGTGGTCTTCTTTTGGTTCTTTCCCTGTTTCTTAGAATCCAGTCTAAAATTTTGGTTGTTCATCGGTGATCCGTTCTCCTGGCAATATGTCCAGCTCATTTCCATTTCAGGGATTTGCTTCCACTCTTGTCGATGTCTTCCACTCTTGTCATTTTCCTTATACAGGAGTTCCTCTTCTTGTCTTTCTTGTTTACACCAAGCCAACAGCTTTCATCTCTCCAGGCTAACTTCCAGTTGTCGGCAGTCTTTGTATATCTTTTTCAGTTAAGGTCCACGTCTTTACGCCGCATGCCTTGGCCAGGTACAGTCCAGCTGCCGGGGACCAAGGGCCAAGTTTTCAGTTGTGGAGTCATTGGGGGGGGGGCATAACTCACACGCTGGCCAAGCGAGTTGGCGATTGTTGGGCAGCACTCCCTCTAATCCCGGAGGTATGTATGCCATTTTAAAATGTAATTACGAAAATTATGTCTTTCTAATACAGTCTTAGGATTCTATCAGAGGCCTTTTTTTCGTTTCACAGAACCGTGCCACACAATAAATTTAACAAAAAATATTCATTTTGTAAAACAAAATTTCTCTGAATTTGAAAAATTCACATAGGCCTTCGTTTATCCAAGTCCCCCATATCTTAAATCATATCATTCTTCATGTGTTCTGCTTAAATATTTGGGAGAATGAGGAGGACAGGGATGGGGGTTAAAGGGAGAGGGGGGGGGGCTTAAATAAAAGTTGTGTGGACTGGAAGCCGACCGTAGCCCACCTGCAGCTTTGCGCCTGCCACAAAGTATGGAAATGATTGGATTATGATCAAAAGGCATGTCGGATTCATCGTTTCACGAGGCTCTCGCGACAAAAATATTCGTAATATTTCGGCCGGAGTGTGTGTGTAATTTGTGAGAGAGCACACTGGTTCCAACGTATCATAAAAAAGAAAGAAAGAATGAAACGCTGATACTAAGTGGTAGGGCATTGTCCCCAATCTTCGTCGTTTGGCAGCTGAAGTAGGAGACACCGTTTTCTAAAGCCTGTGCTGGGAAAGAATTCGCGCTGTTAAAAGAAACAGCCAGGAAATCTAACTTCTCAACCTTCTTGTGTCCAAGCGATAGATCGAAAAGCGGAAATGTTGCGGAAAAATAAAAGTTACGAATTAAGGAAACTAAAAGGGCGCAAAACTTACTTACAGCTTCGAATAAACTTAAAACAAATAACAGGTAATTTGAAAGTGAGCTCGAAACCAAAATAGAACTTTTAAGAAAAGAAAGTACGTAGATATTAAAGTGAAAAATGGCCTGAAGATAGTTTAAAAAGAGCGAAAAGGCATTTGTCCATTCCAACGAGCAAGTTTAGGTAAAGAAAGTGAAAATAATAAACGACGAATGACAGGATTCTTGAGCTGTAACAAGACGAAAATAAGAATAAAGTTAGTGACCTTTTATTTGTACATTTTGTAGCATTTTTTTTTTGGACAGTTTGTGCGAAGTTATTATTTTGCTGCTAGTAATGTTTTAAATAATCACACCAGACAAAAAATTAGTTGCCCCTGTCAGAACTTACCTAATAACAGGTGACCGCGCCTCTTGCCTAAATAACAGCATGTCGGTGTGGTAGAGACTCCACGAGGTTGTGGGTGTACTGAACACCGATTTGCATCCACTCGTGCGTCAATTGGTCCCGAAGTTCCGCTAGAGTACGTTTAGGCGTTTCACATTCTGTTCCAAAGGATTATAATGAATAAAGCTTCCTTCAATTATAATGAATACAACTTCTTCTACTACTAATAAGCTTCTTCTAATGCTTGTTGTTTGTTAATTATATTATGAATAAACTTTCCTGCTAGTAATGTAGTAATAATAATGAACAAGTTTTTAACTGCTAGTAATGTTTTAGTAGTAATTAAGATGAATAAAGTCTTATGCTGGTTGTTAATAATAACAACTAACGAAATAAACCTAACAGCCAGACAGAGGTCTGACAGTACTATGAACTGAGAAAAACGTACTTACTAAGGCAATCTTTTATTAGGCAAACTTCTATTATTTATCCACACTCATTTCATCGGTCACACAACTACTCGATATCTGGCTCTCACATATAACGAAGTTCTCCCTACGCACATCAACAAAAAACTCTCTCGCACATAAACAAACGCTCTCCCTACGTATCGTTGAACGCGCCTATTTATACTGGCTACCACCACGTCATGACTTACACTCATTGCCAGATCTCATTCAGCGGGAGAAATAACATCTCGTTCAGTAAGAAGATAATTTACATAGTAAAATAAAATAACCAGAGATAGTAAAAATCAAAAGGAAAGTGAATCTAGAGTATACGTTACATCATCCCACAGGTTTTCGATAGGACTGGGGGTTTGCAGGGCCGGTCGAGGTCAGACCATGTTGCTGATTGTACGTCGTGCCACTTACAGTTTTAGCCCTGTGCTCACGGTAATTGTCATCTTGGAAGACAGGAGTGGCAATGTGATGCTGCTCCTGGAGATTTAGGGCGAAGGGAAACACTTCGTCATTCAGAATGCGGAGGTAAGCATGCAAGTTCATCATCACTGCAAAGAAAGGGCCCATTTCGTGGTACGAAAAACATCCCCAAAACATCACACAACCCCCTCTAGCTTAAACAAAACCTTTTTTTTTTCACCCTTTCCAACCGTAGGTTGAAAAAGCGTATATGCTCCAGCTTTGTCCGACTCTCCGTCCGCACGATAACTCACGTAAAAATTATTCGATTTCGATGAAATTTTACTATGTGGTAGGGGACCATCTGGGGACTAACCTTATTGAAAATGTACGAAATGGGGTCAAAGGTCACGACATAGGAGTGGGATCCATTCCATAGCCCTTATGCGTCATAACTTGCGTAAAAATGTTTCGATTTCGATCAAATTTCAGTATGTCGTAGGGGGCCACTGGGGACGAACCCTATTGAAAATGGACGAAATGGGGTCAAAGTTCACGACATAGGAGCGGGATCCATTCCATAGCCCTTATAGTTCACAACTTGCGTAAAAATGTTTCGATTTCGGTGAAATTTTCCTATGTGGTAGGGGACCACCGTGGAATGAATTCTATTAAAAATGGACGAAATGGGGTCAAACAAAGATCAGGACATAGGAGTGGGATCCATTCCATTTCCCTTAAGCGTCATAACTTGCGTAAAAATGTTTCGATTTCGATCAAATTTTAGTATGTGATAGGAGGCCACCTGGGGTCACATTTTATTGAAAATGGACGAAATGGTGTCAAAGATCAGGGCAAAGGAGCGGGATCCATTCCATAGCCCTTATTCGTCATAACGTGCGTAAAAATACTTCGATTGCGACAAAACTTTATCATGTTGTTCCAGAGGTACACTGAACAGGTTCTGTTGAATATCTTTGAAATGGGATCGAAGGTCAGGACACAGGAGCGAGATTTATTCCACAGCCATTATCCTCATAACTTGACTAAAACTGTGTCGATTGCGACAAATCTTTATCACGTTGTTCCGGAGGTATACTGAATCGGTTATGTATAATACTGTATCATCGAAATGGGGTCAAAGGTCAAGACACAGGAGCGATATTTATTTCACAGCCATTATCCTCATAACTTGAGTAGTGATTTCCGGCATGTTGGAAAGCGTATCATAATCAATGCATTGCATGATTTTACTAACTTGCTTTTTCTTTTTTTGATTGAGGGTTTAACGACCACCATGGGCAACTCAATGGGCTATAAAGCAGTCGCCCGTTCCTAATTTAAGGCCACTGACTCCAGGGAAGCGAGAGAGCCAGTGCCATAAGACAAACGACAAACACAACATACATGCCTCACTGGGATTCGAACCCGGACTCCTTTCGGACGAATGATCAGAAGCCATCGCATAGACCACCGCGCCATCGGAGCAGCAACAACACACCTTCGACGCAATCAGGAATAAATGCTTCATTGGGCTTGCGATGCACTCGTCCCTAACCATCATTGAAGTACAAACAAAAACGAGACTCATTTCCAATCGTCCCCAGTAAAGTTTTTGCTGCCTCTGAACCCATTGATAGCGTGCGACTTTATGACTTGCTATTAAAAAGGCCTCTTCCGCGGTACTCTGCTCCAGATGTCCATCGCTTCGCAATGTCCTTTCGGAAATTGGTTGGAGTGAACTTTCATTGATTGTTTGGAGCAATTGTTGCCTGGCTTGAAACCGATTTGCAGTTACTAGGCGTGAAACATGGCGGCGGTCTCTGTTGGTGAGAATCGTTTTCTGGCCACAGTTACGTTGCCGTTTTTCAGTTGACTACGAACTATACCACTGTTTGTAGACCCGCTGCCCAGTACGCTTTGACACACGAACAAACTGGGCGACTTCATTCACTTTGTGTCCGTGGGAACGGCCAAACGCGGTGGCTCTTTTTTGCCACTCAGTAACGTCTGTCTTACGACCCATATTGCAGACTAAATTCAACACACACGTAGCTCTTCACCACTGCATGAGACAGAAATGATCCTGTGGACCACGTCAGTGCTATTTATCTCCCAACAATGCTATCGTGGCGCCCTCTGTGCAACCGGTAACTTCCTACTGCCATTTCTGTTAGGGGGTAACTAGTCTTTTGTCCGATGTGCTTAATTCTTATCTATCACTTGTATACAAACTATTAATCTCAAAACCATAACCAGTGGTAGAATTTTGAAATAAACTTCATGCGGACTAATGTGAAAGGAAGAATCAAAGAGTAAAGGCAACATACCCTTTTAGTACCGGTAACTCTGATCAAATGAATATAATGGTTATCTCACTTCTCTATATAGTCCCCCTGCAGGTCGATGCACTTCTTGTATCGTTCCACTAACTTAATTATTTTTTCAAGGAATGAAGACGCTAGTGGAACTATACAAGGAGTGCATCGACCTGCAGTGAAGAAGCTAGTGGAACGATACAAGAAGTGCATCGACGTTGCAGTGAAGAAGCTAGTAGAACGATACAAGAAGTGCATCGACGTTGCAGTGAAGAAGCTAGGGGAACGATATAAGAAATGCATCGACCTGCAGGGGAACTAACCGCAGCAAATTGTGCAGAAGTGAGATAACCGTTATGTTCATTTTTTCAGAGTTTACCCCTGAGCAAATGAACATAATTGGTTATATCATTTTTCCACATAGTCCCCTTGCAGGTTGATACACTTCTTGTATCGTTCCACTAGATTCTTCATTCCTTAGGAAAAGAAGCTTTTCGGCTGTTCCCGAATCCGGGTCTGCACCTCTATCTTAACCTCATCATCAGAGGTGAACTTGCGACCGCGTAGAACCTCTTTAAGTGGACAGAAGACATGATAATCGCATGGCACCAGATCAGAGCTGTAAGTGGTCGGACGGGAAGACGTTCAAACCGCGCTTGCTGCATTGCCTCCACCTTTGCGGCTGCTACATTGGAAAGTTCATTGTCGTAGTGCAACAAGACTGTTTTGACAGCATTCTTTTGCTTCGAATTGCAGGTTTCAGTTTCTCTCTAAGCATAGCACAGTACGTTTCACAGGTCACTGTTTGTCCGTGTTCTCGAAAATGAACCAGAATAGGACCCTTCACATCCCAAAAGAAAGTCGGCCGGATTTTTCTTGGCGGAGGGCTGTCATCTGAATTTCTTCTTTACTAGAGAAGACACTTCACTGCATGCTTTATCTCTTGCTTTCCGCTTCGCAGTGATAAATCCATGTCTCGTCGCCGGTGACAATGTATTCCAAAACAGCCGGATCTTCTTCATAACATTTCAGGAATTGGGTTGCAACCTCCACGCGCGGTTACGTATGAAGATCAGTAAGCTGTTTGGGTAGCCATCTTGCGCAAACTTTACGGTACTCCAAGTCATCACGCGCATGTGAAGATCCATAGCTGATATCCAAATGTGCGGCAACAGCGAGCAATGTAATCTGTCGGTCTTTTCTGATCAAGCCATTCGCCCTGTCGATTTGGGCTTGTGTGCATGATGTTGATGGCCGACCAGTTCGAGCTTCATAGGTTCAGCTCTTGCGTTCCCACTTTAAACCTTTCTACCCATTCATAAACTTTTCGTTGAGTCACACTTCGGAGCAGAGCCAACATCCTTCGATGAATTTCAGCAGGTTTCACTCTCTCTGCCCAAAGAAACCTCACTACGGCGCGTTGTTCAACAATAGTGTAATCCCGCAGCGAAGTGTCCATGTTTATTTTACCTTGGCTTCAACCAGACTAACGGCAGCGCGCTGCGCTGCGAGTGTTCGAACTATCCATAAGATATTACGAACGTGTTGTATTGCGTCAACTTCTATCCGTTGCCGTTACCGCTTGCTCAAATTGCCTTTTTGATTTACCTACGTAGTTTATTTAGGTGCAGACCACCAGAAGTGCTTATATTCCAATATGGAAGACGGCACGTGTCATCGTGTACATTAGGCAGATGAGATCGTCGAGCATCAGTTAGCGTTCGACTGAAGGTCGGAATGGGCAAAATGAGTGATCCGGGTGATTTTGAACGTGGCATGATAGTTGGCACCAGGCATGCCTATTCGTTCATCTCCGAAACACCCGCTTTCCTGGGCTTTTCACGAGGGACGTCGCCAAGAAGATGCAAAGGTGGGCTACCGCCCATCCATGAAAATTTTTCTTGCTTACCCTGCCGCCCACCCACTTCAAAACGTGCCGTTTTTCAATTTTTTTAACATTAAAATATAATCTGGACTTTGCCAAGTAATAATGAGGCTCATGTTTTTCGTCGTGTAGCGTTACGTATTTTCCTCTGGGAAGTGCGTTGTTTACTTCTCCCTAGAAAGGCTATGAAAATAGCAACCGAAGGCCATGAGAATTCAGTTGTTCCGCACTCTTCCAAATCCTTAGTTTAAACCTCTTTTCATGCTAATAATGCCAAAGGTGAATAGGAGGGTGGATAGGAATTCAATGAGAGTGGTCATTACCAATTCCTCTTGTGTTTGTTTGTGATACTAAAGGGGGATTTCAACCCTGAAAGTGGAGTCTAAAGCTATACCAGTGCTCTTAAGCCTGCTCAGGGTCAGCGAGGAAGCGGGAACTGGATGAAGATTGCTTTGAAGGAGAGGAGTGCAAGACAATATCGCTGTCTTGAAGGAAGAAGTTAAAAGGAGGGTGGATAGGAATTCACTGAGCGTGGTCATTACCAATTGCACTGCTGTTTGTGCTAGAAACAAACAGCAGAGCAATTGGTAATGACCATTCTCGGTGAATCTACGTGTCGCGACGTTAACATTTGATTTAGGTAAACAAATAAAACATTTTTCTTCAAAGAAATTGTTCACAGTACTATTTCCAAAAGCAAAATTGCGGACTTTCAAAAAGCGATTAAGACAATGCATTCAAAGCCAACGCTCCAGATGGGCCAGTATACGCCGGTACTGCATATCGACACTTCTTTTGTCCTAGTATTCCATACCGGCATGAATTTTAGTAGTGGGAACTTCAGAAATTACTTCTTTTTCGGGGAAGGGGGGCTGACTTCAGAGCGCGCACTCTTAAACATAAAAACCTTATGTGCTTCGTATTCCTGAGGAATAGCTTTGTGGGAGCTGTAGAGAGCAGGGGAGTGATATGCACGCGATCTAAAAGTTCAAAGGATGGAAATGAAGCTCTAGGGAAAAAATTAATCCCTCCCCACTAACGCGATCAATCTAACCGTTACGCACACCAGGCAAAGGCTCGCGGAATCGAGCATTCGTCTTGTCTTCTTCGTCACAGCGCGAAGCTATCCGCTTACGGTAAGATCACTTACTTGGCATCTGTTCGAGGAACAGGTAATCCTAAAGGTCGTAAGCTTGTAATCCTGCTTAAATTAACGTTCTTCTGTTAACAAATAATCCAGTGTTGCACAACAGGAAACACAAACACCATTTCTTGTAGCTAACTATTTAATTACAAACACGACCACAAACACATAATTCCATTATTCTAAGACATTGTCAATGACACACATCTTTTATGTTTCATCTTGCTACCTGCTTCGGCTCCACTCTCTCCGCCGCGCTGCTGCCATCTACCGAGAGATTCGAGAAATAGTTCAGTCTGAAACTCTACAGAAGCTACCCATAGCTCATGATCACATCTTGCCAAAGCTTCAGATCATTCCACTAAAGATGTCTGTAATTTTTTTTATATCATAAATTTAACATATTCAGTTTGAAGAGCTTGTCCATAGAATGAAGACTTTGGAGTAATAGATTAAATACAAATTTTTATTTAGCAGCAATCAGTATAAACTTTTTCCACTTTGGCCTTTTTTTTTTTTTTTTTTTTTTTTTTCGAGGGTGGTGAGGTTGCTGCTAATTTAAGACTGAATATTCATTCTGATTGCGGAGATTCTAATTGCCCGACTTTCTACTTCATGAAAGTCCCTATTGGAAGGGGCTTTCATGAAGTAGAAGCCTTCTCGGCTCGGGACCTTAAAGTTCTGGGGTCAAGTCCAGCTGAAACACTAATTATTAGCCAAGGTTCGGAAGTCTTATTGATCCGTTGGTCCCGGGGTAGAGACTCCTCATTATAAGTCCTCGGTGTAGCATAAGTAGTGCCCGCTGGATCCACAAACCAACCACCTGAAATTGACCGCCATCTTTTCTGATTTAGTGCAGTAGTATTTATTTTACGGAAAATTTGAAAATGACAATCCGTTTTTTTTTGGTGTAAATATGACAAGGCTGGTAAGTCAGATAATATCCTCAAACTTCTTGAGTATTATACGGAATTGTCAATCGCATTTTCAAACAAAGGATTTTTCTTCAAGGAATGTTTTTCCTTTTATTCAGTTTTCGAGATTTTCTGGCAAAGGTATCTTTTCCGGATGAGTTTTTCTAAATATGAGCATACCGGCACTTCAGAATTTTCATTTCAAGCACTGTTCAAAGCAAGAAAAAAGCTGAAGGCGACATTCTACCAACACTTACTGTAAATCTTACACCACTTTAGACTAGTCAGGTCATGTTACCTTGTTTATTTAGCGGTAGCGTAACTGGTTAGATCCATACATATGTGTGTGTATCGATGGGAGCGGAGGGGAGGGGGCGGGGTTGTCGATCGTGCCTTTGTGACTGTGACCGGTAGTAAAAAAGGCATTATTTAAAGTTACCATCAAACATTTGTCCCAGT
Organism: Macrothele yani; assembly: GCA_039090855.1. NCBI lineage: Eukaryota > Metazoa > Arthropoda > Arachnida > Araneae > Macrothelidae > Macrothele > Macrothele yani. The sequence continues at coordinate 45,786,803 of CM077006.1, forward strand.
ATAAAGAACACTCGCCCACCCGTAGCCTCCCTGATGCCGAAGTTCCTGGGACGTGCCTGCTTTTCACTCACAACCGCATGAAGGGCTTACCCGTAAAGTAAGGATGTAGAGAGTGGAAACAGACGCAGAAGCCTGTGGAAACTGCTCCCATAGAACGTGGCGCTCTCATCGACCTACAACAGAAGCAAATTGTGACGTGACCCCATCCAGTCGGCAGCGGTTGCTATGGCAACCCCAACCTAGTGCTGGGGTGGTGAGGAGCAGCTGTTCTGTGCCACCCTTCCGTTGATTCCCCACTCCCCACGATGTCCTCAACTCCTGTCCCGATCTGAGTCAAGTGAGGCATCGGAAAGATGACAATAGTGAAATATCCATAGATATCGAAACCAAAAACGTGGAAATCGAAACAGATGACAATGGAATACAAATCAGAATTGAAAGTAAAGCCGAGTCACAGCTTACACTGAAGAGCAATTGAATTAGAGATACCTGTCTAGTAACGTGTAGCACCACCTTTCACCCTGATGACGGCGGCGATTCGTCTCGGCATGGACTCGACAAGACACCTGAAGCGTTGGGAAGCCATACGGATCCACGACCCCTGAACAAGCTCCCACAGTTCACGAAGATTTGATGGAGGGGGGTCAGAGCCTCGAACATCTCTCTCGATGGCATCCCAGATGTGCTCGATGGGAATGAGGTCAGGTGACCTAGCTGGCCAAGGAAGCGAAGTCACGTCGGTGGAGTGTTCATGCAACCATTCGGACACAATTCGGGAGCGATGGCACGGTGCATTCATTGTCTTGTTGCAGGATGAGGTCCCCAGTGAGATGTTGAAGACGCACAAACGGGAGCAAATGGTGGTCCAGGATATCCCGGTAACGTTGACCTGTGAAGGACGATGTCACACGTACCAGGGGTCCCATTTCAGTCCACGTAAACAGTCCCCAGACGAGAATACCATCCCCACCAGCTTGAAGAGTATCCTGCTGGTAAGATGGATCAATCGCTTCATGTGGTTTGCGCCGTACTCGTATCCTGCCATCCGCATGTACCAACGTGAATCTCGACTCATCAGTCCAGGCAACATTTTCCCACATGTCTAGGGTCCAGTGGCGATGTTCTCGCACCCATGCTAATCTTTGCACCCTGTGATGTGCGGTCAGCAGCGGTACCCTCGTGGGACGATGGCTTCTGTACCCCATAGCGAGGAGATGGTTCTGGATGGTGTTGCTGCTTACACGTTTTTGTGCACCAGCTTTAAATTGCCGAGTGATTTCTTGCACTGTGGCCCGTCTATCCGCTGTTACAATGCGAGCTAGCCGACGATGACCCCGCTCATCCACACGCTGTTGTCCACGGCAGTTGGCCCTTGCAGGAATAGTTTTACCGGATTCGATGTACTCGCGGTGCACCCGTGACGTAGTCGCTCGTGAAAATCCCAGTGTCTGCCCGACTTCCGAGATGGAGTGACCCATTCGTCGGGCTCCGACAATTTGCCCACGATCAAATGCGCTTAGATCCTTCGTCTTACCCATACTGCGTCCGAATCTTACTGATTACCGTCGCATCACCCCTTGTATTATCGGATCGCTGCATACCTCATGTCGTTTTCGTTTACAGGGCCGCCCACAGCGCCATATTTGCATAACGCCAGCTGTCTTTTTTTTGATTGGAGGTTTAACGACCACCGTGAGCAACTCAATTGGCTATAAGCAGTCGCCCGTCCCTAATTTAGGGTCACTGGTTCCAGGGAAGGGAGAGAGCCAGTCCGTAAGACAAACACAACGTCCATGTCTGACCGGGATTCGAACCCGGACCCCTTTCGGACGAATGATCAGAGGCCATCGCTTAGACCACTGCGCCACCGGGGCGGCTATCTCTAATTCAATTGCTCTTGAGTGTATATTGTAAAGAAAACAATGACGAAATATGCGTGAATGGAATTTACAACAAAAACACGTAGAAACCTGAGTTATGGAATTTGCAAAGGAAAAGTTAACGATCAGCAAGGAATAAGCAAGAATAACGCCACTTATTAAAATGCTATAGGAAACTGAAAGATGCAAACTAAAATGAATCCGGAAAATTGTAGGTATATGTCGTATACGTCGTCTTCCACCTGCTGGGAAGTCAAAGCTCAAGTGGACAAAAACATGTGGCTTGTGGTGATTCCTGGGAAGCCCAGCTGTCAATCAACGGTAGTTCTGTTGTAGGTCGATGGTGCGCTGCATCGACTTCATGACGTCATGAGTTTCAGCTTAATACAGCTGGTGTCTTCTCTATGTATCTTTACTTTATGGGCTTACCTTGAGTGGTGCGACATGCAAAAAGCTTCCGGCAATCGGCGATCACGTGAATGAAAACGGTTGGTGGAACAGAGGGGACAAAGCAGACAGGTTGTCGACTTTTTTAGTCCATTCGCGACATAGTCCAACATATCGTGCGTTTGGAGATAGCCATCAGCACACTAATACTGAATTCTGCACTGATTTGACGAGTTGTGGCCCATCAGTTCGCTTGAACGATTCTCGCAAGTCTCCTTCGATCCACCAGCTGTTTTGGCCAACAGGATCGCTGACTGATGAAAGAACGGCGGTGTGACAGATGCTCATACTGAAACTCCTGGTGTTAACTATCATGCACGTTCAGAGTCGCGTAGAAGACACGTTTTACCAAGGAGGTAAGAATAGATGGAGTAAGGATGACGTCACAAACTTGAAAGCACTTTGCGCAGACGACGCAAAGCTCATGGCCACTCCCAGTGCGACGTTGCTTGTACTTTTTCAATGTTAGGTTTAATTCTCAATCGTCTCACTAACATGGCGGCAGAGGCTGTGATTGACTGCGACTCGTCTCACCAACACGGCGGAATTGGCTGCGACTCGTCTCACCAACATGGTGGCAGAGGCTGTGATTGGCTGTGACGTCATGATCATGACGTTTCGGTGACTTCATTTTCATTACACGAGTGAAAAGGCTGGCCCTTACTCCATCTATTCTAATCTCCTTGGTTTTTACCACTCCGATCCTCAATCAAACGTTAAACTATGCTTTACGAGCTGACCTGCTTGATATTCATACTGCACACTGCGCATCGTCTTACGTGTTGAAGCAAGGCTGTCTACAAAACACAAGGCCATGACATTAGAGAGATGAGTTGTCTCCGTTTGTGACGTCACTTTCATGATACATGGACTGATACGTCTTTGTGTTTGACGTCACACACGATAGCGTTGGAAACCAATCGAAAGCTTTGGTTTCCGCGTGACGTCGCTAAAACAGGGAACTCATCTCTCGAATGCCATGGCCTTGTGTTTCAAGACGGCCTTGTTTGGAGTGTACCTGTTTACGTGACGGGGTCAGTTGTACCTAATAAAGTGGCATCTTAGTGCGTATTTGCAACAATATCTCTACTTATAAAAAAATCCCCTAGTACTCTTTGTAGATAAGTTATGCTATGCATCTTTCGCATGCCAAGATCTTCATGGGTGTGAAATAAAATGAGTGATTCGAGAGTATACATTTGTTTACGTACAACATATTGCACTTATTCGCTTCATTCACGACCACACCGAACCACAGTCCGGTGCATACTAAGTGGAATTAAATCGTAACAACAAACAAGATTTACTAATCATTGGGTGTACTTAGGTGGATTAATGAATGTTACTGTCGTTAAACCAATGAAAGAAGATATGTGAGTCATAAAAGTAAACATTTACTATAATATGGCGGTAGCAATAGTAAGTATTTTGTGTGTGTGTGACTATTTAGTTTTTCAATAGCGATGTTTTTATTAATTTATATTATTTAGATTTAGGTGAACCTGAGAAACGACCCTGACACCCATGAAATGTGATGTACCTAAGAAAGTCTGCTTGCATATGCGCAAGCTATAATCTGATCTCTAGGTAGCAAGAAAAGCTTAATCGCAAGTATGTTAGTGAGATGGAGTTGTAACTTTTGGTTTAGGATATCTACAGGTTACACCCCATCGTGCTATACATCATTTTAAGATCTCGTCAATAACAGATAACCCCATCTTGGGGATTGAGAGAAGCTAAATTTTTCGATAACGCATACTATGCTCTCATCAGAAGAGATGCATAGTATTAAAATGCATTTTCGTAATGGTTTTAATCACATTTAGCATCAGGCTCTCGTAATTTACGCAGATTGCAATGAGATATTGTTACGTTTATGTAAAAAGAGTATCATGAAAAAGGAAGGAACAAAGTGTTTTAAGGTGTGAATTCTACTTATAATGTCAAAAGTGCTCATGGATGTTTTAAAATAAATGACATCTCTCAGCCATTACAACAAATCTATCTCAAAATCCTTTCTTTACACCCCGCAAACAATGTGACACACCTCCGCAACAGCCCCTTTTAGCTGCAGCTCATTTGCATAAACCGATACCATCGCTATTCAATTGCATACGATACCCTGACCGTGCTTTACATTTCGCGCTTCATACCCGATTTTTGTGCATGTCCGACTCTTCTTTCACAAATACGGAGGATGTTCACACATTTGTAGGGCGTTTTTGGTAAGCTATTACAGAAAATAAAAGAAGTTCAAAGAAAATATTAAGATATTACAGAAAAATAAAAGAAGTTCAAAGAATTGAAACTGTAAAAAATAAAGAAGTTCAAAGAATTGAAACTGGAAAAAATAAAGAAGTTCGAAGAAATTTGGTAAGATATTACAGAAAATAAAAGAAGTTCAAAGAATTGAAACTGGCAACAGCGTGTTAGATGAACACGAAAGAAACACCCGCTGTAGTTAAGTATCGCCTGCTAAGAAAATGGCGCACGTAAACAAGCTGTAGACAAACGGTTATGTTTTTGCTCTTTACGAAGATTGATTGGAGGTTTAACGACCGCCATGAGCAACTCAATAGGCTATAAGCAGTCGCCCGTCCCTAATTTAAGGTCACCGGTGCCAGGGAAGGGAGAGAGCCAGTGCCGTAAGACAAACACAACATACATGCCTCACCGCGGGATTCGAACCCGGACCCCCTTTTGGACGAATGATCAGAGGCCATCGCTTAGACCACTACGCCACCGGGGCGGCGCTCTTTACGAAGAGAAATATTCGTACTCTGTAATGAAGAAAAGTTGTGAAAATTATGGAATAAGCGTTTTTAAATGTAAAATAAGTAATATTATTAATAATAGAAGAGAAATTGTGAAGCATTGCTTTTAACAGGAAAAACAACCAAATGAATACCCAAAAAAGGCATGTACTTTTAAGACAATTCAAAAAAATAAGATCTCTAGTCTTAAAAGAAAATCCACCTACTCAAAGAGCAATCGCCAAGTCGTTAAAAATCACTGTATCAACAATAAACAAGGTAATACACTAAGATTTTAATCTGAAAGCTCCTCCCCCAAACCGTAATGTCCACCGCCTTTTGCCTAGGCACGTGGATGGTTGCAGAATTCTTTATGAAATCACTTAGTCGAAATTTATTGTGACCATTGATGAAGCATGCATCCACCTAAACAACTGTAACAAAGAAATGTTGATTTGCTATCGCAAAAGACTTACAAACTTGGTTTCAGCAATCCAAAGAAAGTTTCAGTAAAGGATTCGTGATTATTGTTGGTTTCTCGTACGATGGGAAATTAAAGTTAAGAAAAGCTGAAAAGAATGTTAAAATCAATTCTACACATTACCAAAATAATGTTTTAACTCTTATGTTTAAAGAGGAAATACCGTTCCTTTATCCACAGAGCCTTCAAAAGAGTAGAACTCTATCAAGGTAAGACCACCAGTCATACACTGAAGTGCCAGAAAAACTGGTACAGACGAGCTTATGCAAAATACGTAGCGACGTCACCTATGAGCGTACTCGGTTGCGTCCGCCAGTGCGTATATAAAGAGATAGACATCCTTGCCAGCTGTCAGAACTGTTTTCGGCATGAGAATGATAAGTAATAACGATTTAAGCGATTTTCAACGAGGTGTCATAGTTGGCGCTCGTGAGATGGGCCATAGTATTTCGGAGGTAGAAACGAAGTTCGGATTTTCACGGACGACCATTGCAAGGGTGTACCGTGACTACAAGAATTCCGGCAAAACCTCCAACCTACAATACCAGTTTGGCCGTAAAAAGACATTGAGTGAACGTGACCATCGTCGGCTGTCAAGAATCGTTTCACGCGATACGAGTGCAATACTCTCTCGGGTGTAATCGGAATTCAATGCTGGAGCATCAACAAGAATCAGCGTCCGGACTGTGCAACGTACCCTGCACGATATGGGGTTTGGGAGCCGACGCCCAACTCGAGTCCCCTTGATGGGTGCACGACACAGAGCTATGCGCCTCGCTTGGGCCCGCCACTGGACACTTGATGACTGGAAACAAGTAGCCTGGTCTGACGAGTAGCGTTTCCAACTGTATTGGGCAGATGGAAGGATTCGTGTGTGGCGCAAACCCCATGAAGCCATGGATCCCGCCTGTCAACAGGGAACTGTTTCCGGCTGGTGTGTGTGTGTGGGGGGGGGATCCGTAATGGCATGGGGTGTGTTTAGCTGAACTTCATCGGGACCCCAAGTACGTCTGAAAACGTCTGTGACCGGCCAACGTCATGTGCGCATCCTTTTTGACGAGGTACACCCTCTCATGTCCTGCATTCATGCTGACGGGTTGGGCCTGTTCCAACAGGAACAATGCACCTCCGCACAAGTGTCAGTACGCCACATTATGGTTAGAGGAGCATTCATCTGAGTTTGGGGTGTTGCCATTTCCACCCAAGTCCCCAGATCTGAACGTGGTAGAACACATTTGGGATGCCATGCAACGCGCTATCGAATACAGGAATCCGAGACCTCGGGATACACCCGAATTGTGGAACGCTCTGCAGGAAGTATGATGTGCATTGCCTACATCATATTTCCAGAAGCTAGTGGAGTCCATGCTCCGTCGTATTTCTTCAGTCCTGCGCTCCCGTGGGAGACCTACCATGTATTAGACTGGTGTACCAGTTTTTCTGGTACTTCAGTGTACATCCAAATCTCTCATTGTTTGTTGAAAAAATGAGTCTGGTATCAAGTCTATACGTTTTGCTCATATTCCTTCAAAATCTCCTGATGTGTCACCAATTGACTATTGCGCCTTCGAAAAAGAGAGCACTTTTTTCTTTTCTCATTGATTTAACAACCACCGTGAGCAACTCAATGGGCTATAAGCAGTCGCTCGTCTCTAATTTAGGGCCACTGGTTCCAGGGAACAGAGAAAAAGCTAGCGCCATAAGAAAAATACAACATCCATGCCTTACAGAAATTCGAACCCAGACCTTTCTCGGATGAATGGTCAAAAGACCAGCGCTTATACCACTGCGTAACCGGCGAGGCGACTACGCTTTGTAAACGCAGACCTAAAAGAATAATTGAACTGTGGAAAGCAGTGGAAGAGGAGTGGAATAAAATACCTATTTTAAGAAATGCCATGCCATCTTGGAAATATAGATATAGGTTCACAGTCTGGAGAAAAGGCTATCAGTTATAACATTTAAGAAAGAAATAATTTTACTTCAAACATTAATTATATTGCAGGAAAATCATTCAAAGAATGTGTGAACAACCTAGGTAATTAAGAGTTTTCTGTTTTTTATTCCTTAATTTATGGAAACCAGTGTAAATAAAGGTTTGTATTTGTTTGGCCATAGTGTGTATATTTACAGTGACTAATTTCTATTGTCTTTTAAAGAGTTTCACAATTCCTCATGTCTCTCATAAACATGCCAATTGATTTATGAAAAATACACTGCTCAACAAAATTAGGGGAGCACCCTTTTTAAACGATTTTATTCAAAGCAGTTGAGTAAAATGTTATTGAACAGTCAAGAGATTCCCTCCGAATAATGAAAAACAGCTGTAGAAAGTAGTTCGACATGCAAATTAGCAACAATGACTTCAAACGTGGCGTCGATGCGAAAATCACATAAAACTGGTGGTTCTTTCGAAACTGTTTTTGTGCCGCTGGTCGCGGGAGAAACAGTTTGTTGCGTTATCTCATGTTAGCATGCCGAATCAACACGATTTGCCAGATAGCACCGCTTGGCGAGCCATAGGAAGGTTGGGAGCCGGTCGAAGTCAACGGATAGTAGCGTCCGCCATTGGAGTGAGCCGAAGTGTAATTGCACGCGTGTGGAGGCGGTTCCAACAGACGGGAAGTGTTCGAAGACGTCCTAGTCAAAGTCGTGCACGAGTTGCCACCTAAAATGATGACCGTTATTTGTCATTAACAGTACTTCGGGGCAGGGGGTCAAAATGCCCCCAGCTGCAAAGACAACTTTTAATGACAACCGGAAGCAGCGTATCGACACAAACAATTCGTAGACGCCTTCACGCACGTAGATTGTATGCACGTAGGCCAGTTTTTGGGTCTCACTGACCTCCTGACGTCGTATGGCTCGAAGAAACTGGGCTGAAGAACATTGTGATTGGGGACCTGCCGAGTGGAGCCAAGTTCTCTTCTCCGACGAGTCCAGATTCAGCCTAGAGCCGGATAATCGACGACTTCTGATCTGGAGAAAACATGGCACCCGATACAATTCAGCGCATGTCCAAGAAAGATAGCGTTTTGGCGGAGGTAGTGTGCTTGTTTGGGCAGGGATAAGCTTAGGTAGGCGTATTGACCTGTACGTCATTCGGAATGGGTCTGTGACTGCTCAAAGGTACAAGGGCGAAATTCTTAGACCCTTGGTCGTGCCTTATATTGCTGCCATTGGCGATTCAGCCCCCTTTTATGGATGACAACGGCCGACCTCATCGAGCTTACCTTGTGAATCAGATGCTTGAAGAGGAAACAATAGAATGTATGGGCTGGCCGGCATGCTCCCCAGATTTGAATCCGATCGAACATGCTTGAGACACATTAGGCAGACACATTACCGCTAGACCACAACCTCCGTTGACTCGCCTTCAGTTGACAAATGCCCTTCTTGAAGAGTGGGGAAGAATTCCCCGAAACCTCCTCGACCACCTGATCAATTCAATGCCCCACGGGTATGAAGCCGTCTTGCATGTTCGAGGTGACCACACACCTTATTAGATAGATGACAAAGTTTGTCAATGCTTATTTTTTCTTCTCCAACAGATATGGGTAATAATTTTTTTTTATGGCACCAGGTATATTTCCTGTAAAAAATGATTTTTGTTACATTAAAACATAATTGTTCACCTATCCAATCCTTTATTTTCTTGTACCTTTCATAAATATATTTTTATATTATGCTGCATATTTACCAGCAGTTGTCTGTTCTCGCTAAATCACCTGCTCCCCTAATTTTGTTGAGCAGTGTACTTGATTTTTTTAAACATGTGTCGCGTAAAGAAACGAGACAATGGGAGGGAGGGAGGGAAGTAGGGTAAGTTTAATTACTTTTTTTATGGAGTCGAAGAAGCAAATAGAATTCCTGTTTTAAAACTTAACTAAACAATTTATTTTATTTGTTTCAGGTTTTGAGCAAATAATAGCGGCAAAAAAGAATGGAAAGAATGGTAAAAACAAAGATGGTAAGTCATTTTTAAAACCTTTTCCCCGTTCATGTTAATTTCATTTTTAATCATAATGTTCATTAATTTACTGTACGGTGTCTTTAATACCCGGCTCCCCTTCTAGATTTGACCAGAGTAGATAAACTATTCGAAATAATATCGAAATTATTTTATGTATAGTGAATGGGAAAAGAAAAGCGAACGGCCATTTTCTCACCACTTTATAATTGCCATTAATCAGCGCCCTGAGACAGTGAGGTTGTTTTAGACAGGAAGTAATGTATTGCATATATGCAATGGGAAACTATCGATTATATAGTATCGGCATTTTCCCGATAGAAATTGTAATCGATTAATTGCATCCGTTCTTCATATTGCATATCTGCCATATATTCTGAGCTACACAGGACCGCCCTTTGACAAGGGCAAGCAGGGCACTTAACCCGGGGTGCAGCGCTTCGGAAAACTGCTCATCATAGGTATAACAAAATTAAGATTAAAGATGAAATATGCAGAATAAAACATAATAATTATAAATAACCTGCATAACCAAGCGAATGTTACCTTATCTGTATGGGCAGTGGCGTATACAGGATGCTGGTACGTAGAGAGTTTAGGGGGTAAAAAAGGCTTTCCAGAAATAGAGTTGCAAGCGATTTGTCACGCTTTCCAGAAGTAGAGTTGCAAGCGATTTTTCACGCTTTCCAAGCGTAGGTTGAATAAGCGTATATGCTCCAGCTTTGTCCGTCTGTAATAGTCTGTTATATGCACGATAACTCGCGTAAAAATGTTTCTATTTCGATGAAATTTTGTATGTGGTAGGGGACAACCTGGGAAGGAAACCTATTGAAAATGGACGAAATGGGGTCAAAGGTCAGGACACAGGAGTGGAATCCATTCCATTGCCCTTATGCGTCATAACTTGACTAAAAATGCTTCGATTGCGACAAAACTTCATGTTGTTCCGGAGGTATACTGAACCAATTCTGTTTAATATAATCGAAATGGGGTCAAAGGTCAGGACACAGGAGTGAGATTTATTCCACAGCTATTATCCTCATAACTTGAGTAATTTGTGTAATGATTTCTGGTATGTTGGAAAGCGTATCATAATCAATGCAGTGCATGATTTGACCAACTTGTTTTAAAGGGACAATTAATCAACCGATTAATCAGCTAATGAAATTTGATTAATAAGTTAAAATTGTTAGTCGATTCACACCCCAACAATACACCGTACACGCAATCTTAAATGTTAAAAATAAATAATACCCCCATTACAGCATGAAATATTTATTTCCTGACTCACTCCAAACATAACTTAATTTGACCTGCTATTTTAGGTAGTTCATCTGCATCAATTGTAATCGACGATGTAATAATTGATGAATTATCTAATTAAAATATGCAAACTCAATTCTTTTTTAGTTTCTCGCTTTAAATTGAGTTGCGTTCGTAAAAGTTTGTGTGAATTTCGCATTTTCAGCAAACCGTAAGACATTTTTGATCAAATTTCATCTTTTTTACCAAAACTTTAAAAAAAAAATAAAAACTCCGAGTCGTAGACCGGTGGAATGGGAGAGTGACCTGAGCTCAACTAACCCCTATGTGGGTACGCCACTGTGTATGGGATATACTGTTTGTGATGTGAAATTATCTGAATGCACCTAAATTAAGTCAGCCAGTTGCCCTAGATTAGACGGGATATTTCCGGATTCCGATGATCTTGGATCTCATTATGTATACTTCTTGTACTGATTCATTTCCAAATCTTAGTGTTGCTTTTACAATTTTATTGACAATTCCAGTTCGTATTGCCTCAGCACAGCGAAGTTTCTCGACGCTGAAATTAAGAAAAAACCCCTAAAACTGCAATGACTTAAGAACGGTTATCTTATTTCTGCCTGTCAATAGAAAATACATTACGTGAAATAAACCTCAACCCTATTTCATTTTATTTTGAGGCTGTGTCTTTGAGCCATGTGCTAATAGTTTCAAATCAGTCTGTATTGCTTCATGCTTTTAAGGCATCATCAACCGTTCTTATTCCACTGCTGGATGAAGGTGCCCCCAAGCCTATTCCACAATTGTCTTGAGAAAGTCTCTTCCTGAATTTTTGAGAAATTATCTTCCATTCACTTCAGCATGCTTCCGAATTTCATCCTCTCATCTCGCACGTGATCTTACGAATCTTTTCCTGTCCCTTGGAATCCAGTCTAGTATTTCTTTTGTCCAACGGAGGTCAGTTTTTTTAGCAATATGTCTAGTCCAGACGGCAGGGCCGTAGTCTGGTTCCAGAATCAGGCTACGGCCCTGCTGAAGAGCCACTCTGAGGGATGGGTGGGAACAAGATGAAGAGCCACTTTGGGAAGGGGGTTGGTAGGGGGGCCCCTCCTGTATGCAACTTTAGAATAACTTTTTCCACGAATACAGAGGAAAGCTTGTTGTTTTATCGCTCTCATTTGTTAATTTATCTCAGTAGCAAATAATTTTCTATTCCAAAAAATAAAATGAATAAACTATTTGAAATAAAGAGTGAAGGGAAAAAGAAACTGAACTATTGACACACAAAATGTAAATCTCATCTCTGAATTTCTTGATGGTGATTGCATTGCAGGTTCCTTATTTGCTGGAGGCAAATTAACTCCCAATTAGCATGGAAAACTACTTATTTTATTATTCTGGTTCCTTTCCGTGGATCCGCGCAATGGGGCCAAGGAGTTATTTACGTCGTACTTCGACTCTACTCTTCTCTGGTTCCCTCTTTTTTTCTTCATATTTAATAGCCTATTCTCCTTCGCTGGTGCTCGGTGGTAGTCTCTTCTTACAGTGGTCAACATTCAAACGCTATCTCTTCCCCACTCAAAAGCTTACAGCCCTCATATTCCCGCCAACTAACTTTCCCCCCCCCATACAAGGTATCGCAAAACCACTCCTATACTGACTCCCAAAAAAACAACAGGAAGCAGATGAAAGCTTTCTCTCTCTCTCTCATTCGAAGATTTCATTTTAGCACTATTTTCCAACGCCTAGAGGGATACGTTTAGCTAAAACCACCCCACAACAACACTTCTTTGTTGGCAATTACGTAACTACCTGGAAGTTTTTTTAACATCAGCGTGGCATCTCAAAACCACTCACAAAGGGACGAACATTATTTTAACCTTCCGTGCAACTACGCCTCCATCGCGCCTTTCTCTCTTTCCTGGTAATTGTTTTCCAAATTTTAGGATTCTCCGAGCAAAAAAAAACTAACTAATTTCTCTCTTCCCTGACCTTTAACACCGACAAGCATTGTGCCCACACGGAGAGAATTATTTTCCGAGCTGTTTCTACTGGTTCCCCTCGAGAAGTTATTTCCTTTGAGTTATCCATTGTTTGAGCTGTATCATTATAATTTAAATTAAAAAAAAAAGTACAATGCACGAATAAGCAAGGTAAAGCGTTTATGCTTATAATGAATACAACTTGTCACTTTCTGATCCATGAGTTTATCTTCCCGTTCCTTCTTGATTACATCAAGAATGCATACCGAGTTGTGCCTGGGTTCGAGCCCGAATAAAATATAGCTGGATGTGTTTGTCCCATAGGGCTAGTTCTGTAGCTTCTCTAGAATTAATGGTCACAAATCCGGAACAGACGAATCCTTCTAGAGGGGCGTACATAGATTTTTTTTCGGGCGTGAGGTGGGGGGGAGGGGGGGTGCGAACATTGGAAAATGCATTTTTATTAAATTAAAGCATTTTTTTACATTTAAGTTGCATTTTAACCATAAATATAAAAAAAAAAGGAATACTCTAGGGGAGAGGGGTGGGGCAAGACCCTATGGGCTCCCTCTAAACCCGCCCCTGCCCCCTGCCATTTAGTCTTACATGTTTATTCTTACGTTAAACCTGAAATATAGAAAATTCTTGGTGTTTTTTCTAAGTTTAACCTAAGAATCGCAATTGTTGCATCGATCTCAACTCTCGAGCTACTAGCATGTTTCCACGTATCACAGAGACGTCGTTTGAACGTTGCAATTTGTTTTCCGTAGTTGATAATTTGTTTGTGGTTGGTTCAAACCATTCTAAAACGTTGATATATGGTTAATTGTGTACCTTGAAACAGTGGAAGAATTCGAACGTTTCTGAAACATTCCAATAAAGTTAATATACATGTGCTAAAATCACAGAATTTTTAAAATGATTTTAAAGCACTGAAAATCAGGCTCAGCTTTCAACGCCACCTATCAGCAAAAATTAAAAATTAATAATAAATGCACCTATATAGTTCATAGAAAGTGGCAATTCTTTTAAAAATAAGTACTAAATTTCTAAAAGAATGTAGATTGTGTTTAAAGACCCTTAATTTTTCGGCAGACATCATAATATATTTTTTGAGTCCATTTCCAGTTCCTTTTGCAAAGGATAATCCAGCTACCTCTTTTGATCTATACGAAAAGCCAACTGGCCTTTGAATCCTTCCTTTATGTTTTGTATATTGTTGAACTTTCTGTTTGATTGTTTTCCCGCCATCTTGTATTGCTGCCTTCTCTTATTAACCAACGGGCAAGCGTATTTCACAAATTGCTCGGGCAATTTTGCACATTTTGGAACACCGTTTGTGGTTAACGCAAGAAATATGATAAATAAAGAGTTCCCTGGTTTCAGATTTTCATTTTGGACCCTTTAAGTATTTTTTATTAATTAATAAAACTATGGAAGACTCCTTGGTAAGACTTTCGCTGCAGATAAAAAATGAAGGGAAAGGTCAATAAAAATTCTGAAACCAGGGAACTCTTTATGTATCATATATCTTGCGTTAGCCACAAACGGTGTTCCAAAATGTGCAAAGTTGCCCGAGCAATTTGTGGAATACGCTTGCCCGTTGATTAATAAGAGAAGGCAGCAATACAAGATGCGGGTCTCGTAGATCCTTAAGTGCCATGAAAATGCTTTTTTAACCAGAAATCTACCTTTCCGGGTTACATTAATTTCGCCAGAACACGGCTTTCCAACGTTTTATAAAAGTTACAAATGGTTAAAAATGGGTTTCTTGAACCCTTGCTATAACAGTTTATCAACTAGAAATCCTGGTGTTTTTTAAACATATTTTTAATTTTTTGTAACCGACCAGTTAACTACCTTTGAGCATTGAAACAACCAATTCGTGCTTAGTGGGTTCGGGAACACTCCCTGCATTTAGTAAGCTAAGGAACTGGAATAAACGAAGAGCCAGCGGCGATAAAAATTCTGTGAGAATTCTTGTTCCCACATAACGATGCGTAATATCATTCGTGCTGAATTACAGTGTTTAGTTAATAAATTGAGATCAAAGATGGCAGCACATTAGATTCCACTGGTAGATGGCACTGTGGGATTAGGTGGCACTGTGGGATGTAGTTTCTGATTCAACGCAGGTGCTGATTTTAACAGTTAACTTGCAGGAGGTCTTAGAATGAAGTTTTGGACACAACAGTTTCCGTAGCATTCAAAGCAGAGGCGTATATAGAATTTAATCCACCAGAATAAAATAAAAGTTATTGAAAAATAGAGGAAAAAATTAAAGCATTTTGTTTTTAATGTAAGTTGATCCATTTTTATTAAATTAAGACATGTTTTTCTAATGTAAAAATATTAATTTAACCTAAAACATAAAAAAATGAAACACCCTAGAGGGGGGGAGGCTGGCAAGACAACATTTGTTCTTCCTCTAAATACGCCCCTGATTCAAAATCAACATCAGAATTTCAAGTTTTCTCCAAACATGAGTCAGTTACAGAAAACCACACAACCAGCGACGTCTAATGGAAGTTTCTATTACATCCAGCTGGTCTAGTAGACGTCATGGATGAAATATAGGCGTCCATTAGACATCACATATAGATGTCAAGTGGACGTCCTTAATGGATGAATTCTGGAGCTACCACATCTGGACATCCATTGGATATCATTGATAGAACATGTAATGGATGTCTTTTATGGATGAATTGTAAATGCGCACCTTAAATATCCGTTATCCACAGTTTCAATTTTCTAAATATGGCACCACTGGCGCACCCAGGAATTCTTGTTGGAGGGGCTATCATCATCATCATCATCATTGTCAACCATTATCAATCCACTGCTGGACGAAGGTCTCCCCAAGTTTCCTCCACAACGGTCTGTCTTGTGCCAGTCTCCTCCATGTCACTCCCGCATATTTACGAATTTCATCCACCCATCTCCCATGTGGTCTTTTTCTGGGTCTTTTCCTGTCCCTTAGAATCCAATCTAAAATTTCGGCTGTCCATCTATGGTCTGTCCTTCTGGCAGTATGTCCAGCCCATTGCCATTTCAGGGATTTAACTCTGATCATGATGTCTTCCACTCTCGTCATTTTTCGGATCCACGAGTTCCTCTTCTTATCTCTCCTGGTTATACCAAGCATGCACCTCTCCATGCTGCTTTGAGTTGTCTGCAGCCTTTGTATGTCTCTTTTAGTTAAGGTCCACGTCTCTGCACCATACGTAAGCACTGGAAGGATGCATTGATCAAACACTTTTCTTTTAAGACATAATGGCATATTGCTCTTGAAAATTATGCTGTTTCTTCCAAAAGCTCTCCAGGCAAGTTTTGTACGCCGATTAATTTCTTCATCAATGTGACCCTCACTTGATATCTGCTGTCCAAGATAAACATACGTATCTGTTATCTCCAGTTTTTCTCCATCAATCGATAAATCTTCATTTCTTGTAAAAGCATTGAACATCACTTTTGTCTTCTGAAAGTTCATTTTTAATCCCACTTCTTTACTCTTGTCAGCAAGTTCCTGGATCATACTCTGCAGCTCTGATGGGGTAGTTGCAAAAATGACTACGTCATCAGCAAAACGAAGGTGGGTTAGATAATCTCCATTAATCTTTATCCCTTTGTTTTCCCAGTTCAGTGATTGAAAGACATTTTCCAATGTGGCATTAAAGAGCTTCGGAGATATGGTGTCACCTTGTCTCACTCCCTTTCCAATTTTTATGTGTGTTGTATTTTCAAACAGCCGAATCTTTGCACTTGCATTTTCATAGATGTTATTAATAATATTAATGTATGCATCTTCAATACCGCAGGATTTCAGAGCCGTGGTAACTGCTGATGGTTTCACCGAATCAAAGGCTTTTTCATAATCGATAAAAGCCATGCACAATGGAAGTTCATATTCCCTCGCTCTTTCAATTAGTTCTCTCAGTACATGGATATGATCTATTGTGCTGTAGCCACTCTTGAATCCAGCTTGTTCTCTCGGTTGAGCCATGTCCAGTGTTACCTTCAAGCGGTGTGAAAGAACTTTAGTGAAGATTTTATAAACCACTGATAGGAGGCTGATAGGTCTGTAGTTCCTGAGATCCTCAATGTCACCTTTTTTATGTAGCAGGATCATTGTAGCATTGTTCCAATCCTCAGGGATCTTCCCTTCATTAAGGCATCGAGTGAAAATTTGGGCGAGTACTGTTTCAATTTCTCCACTTGCTTCTTGTATGATGTCTATAGTAATTCCATCTTCTCCTGGAGCTTTCCCCCGCTTCATGTTCTTGATTGCATGAGCAACTTCTGCTGGGAGGACTGGAAGAACTCTGGTACCTTTCATGATGTCTGGAGTACATGTATCATCCCTTTCATATAATTTGGAGTAGAAATCTTTCACTCTTGTCAAAATTTCGCCTCTATTTCTTGTTATAGAACCATCTTCTTTTCTCAGAGCCATAATCTGTTTTCTTCCTTTACTGAGATGTCCCTTTGCTATCTTCAGGCTTTGGTTGTTTTCAATTGCTTTCCTCACTAGCTCACAGTTGAATTTCCTGACGTCTTCAGTGATACTTTTTCGTGCTGTCTTGCATAGCTCTATATATTCCACTTTGGAAGTCACATCTTCTTTAGTTGTCCTCATCTCTCTTCTTTTTTGCATCAACATTTTGGTTTTTCCTGATAATTTGTTTACATTCAACTTGTTCTTAGACCCAGCTAATTTTGTTGCTGTTTCCATAAGAGCTTTGGTTACTTTTCTGTTAACTTCCGAAATATCCACTTCTTCCGATGTTAGGCCTTCTAAAGCAGAGAATCTGTTCTTCAGTTCCAACTTGAAAGTATTATGGTGTTTTTTAAGGTTGGTTATGTCAATACATTTTGTTTGTCTTATGAGCTTGCCACGTTCCAGTTTAGTGTTGAGGTGCATCTTACATCTCACCAATCTATGGTCACTACCTGTGTTGAACTTGTTTAGCACACTGCAGTCTTCGATGACGAATTTTTTGTTACACATAATAAAATCAATTTCACTTGTCATCCCAATTGGATGTCTCCATGTCCATTTCCTGTGTGGCTTTTTCTTGAAAAAGGAATTCAAGATGAAAAATCCTTCTGCCTCTGCAAACTCAACGAGAGTATTTCCACGCTGGTTTCTGTTGCCGTGACCGAATTTACCTACTGAAGTTTCATTCTGTTGCCGGTGCCCTATTTTTGCATTGAAATCTCCCATAATTATCTTCAAGTGCTGCTTACCTTTATTATTTAGATGACGAATTTCCTCATAAAATTCTTCAATTTCTTCTTCAGGATGACTTGTGGTGGGTGCATAAGTTTGAATAATCTGAGCTTGGTATCTTCTCGATAGTTGGATAACGAGTCGTGCAGCTCTGTCAGAGGAACTTTCAACTTCTACCACTTTATCCTTCAGTTTCTTGTTTATTATAAATCCAACACCACTAGTTCTGCCAGTATCTGTCCCACGATAATAGAAGAGATGTCCACTTTTCAGTTCAATGAGATCTTCTCCTTTTCTCCTTACCTCACTTAGCCCGTCGATGTCCCACTTGATCCTTTGTAGTTCTTCTTCCAATTCAAGAAGCCTTGAATCAGAAGATAGGGAGCGTCCGTTGTAGGTAGCCAAGGTCAGCATCAAATGGCAGCCTAATCCGGTCCTCCGGGGATTCTTAGCACCCTCTGCCTTCATGTCGCACTGGCCGCTGCCTTGGCCAGGTACATTCCAGCTGCCGGAGACTGAGGGCCAAGATTTAAGTTGTAGAGTCATTTTGGAGGTGTTTGGCCATAACTCACCACGCTGGCCAAGCGGGTTGGTGAGTGTGAGATAGCATTTCCTCTGATCCCGATGGTATAGTTATACCGCTATTTGCGGTCGTCAGAGCCCCTTTAGTGGGAACAGGATGCACCACGAGAAGGCGGGGTTGACATTTGTCAAGGAGAGGCTGTGATGTTACGCATCACCTGACCTTACATCCCTCACCTGACCTTACATCCCTTGGGGCTATATATATATATATATATATATATATATATAGTATACGTACACAATGTGTTTACATATATATTTTTGAGTGTTTAATTTGTGACGTACGTCGCTCTTAATATCCTTAGAGGGGGCTTAACACCACAAAGCCTCCTCCGTGGGTGCGCCAATGTATGGCGCACACCGTGAATAAAAGTACGAAACAACTGCGTTAAGCAGAGTAGGTCAGAAGTCAATGATAGTTTGAAGTTGTTCACATCTAAGCTGCAAGATTCAAAAGAATTGAAATTATAATTTTGTTGTGTGTTTTTCTAAGTGTATTTGTCGTCGTATGTGTGTATATGTGTGTGGCATGCTTTCTAGAAAAACATTAAAGATAGCAGGAAGCAGTTCCGTACAACCTATAAAGTGCTATGATTATACATTTCTAAAGAAATTCAAATCTTATAAGAATTTCATACATTGTCAAGGTTGTACAGTTGGCTGCAGTCTTGGTAGTGTAATTTAAAAATGTCAATTTTTGTTAATACTCGTGCATGTATCACACATCTAGAAGACCGCCCCGGTGGCGCAGTGGTCTAAGCGATGGCTTCTGATCATTTGTCCGAGATGGATCCGGGTTGGAATCCCCGCGTCTGCTACATACAAATTATTCTTAGTTTTGCTCGGACTGAGATTCCCTTACCCAAAGCAAAATTCCTGGATACGTGCCTGTACACAGCTGTGATTTCGAAAAACTTGTCACAGTTTTTTTTTTTTAAATTCAATTTACCTTAAATGAAAAGTACTCCCATTTCGGACCGACTGAGATAAACTGAGTTAAAAAAAATTCTGATAAATTTTTCGTAATCATATATGCGGATTAGCTAAGAACTTTATTTATTAGTCCTCAAAATTTTGAAACCAGACCTCAATAGTCTTTCAGAGGATGTGTATAGAACAAATTAGAGTATTGCATGCAAATGCGTATTTAGGGAGCAGGGGACAAGGCCAATTGTTTCATTGTTTTGTTTTTGGTTAAAACGCGACTTACATTAAAAAAATGCTTTAATTTTTTTTCTATTTTTCATTAATTTTTATTTTGTTCAGGTGGATTTCAAAAACTTATTTCTTAACGACCCCCCTCCAAAAAAAAAATTCTATATACGCCCCTGATTGTATTTATACGATATACTGTATTTTCCTTTAAGGTTCCTTCTCGAATCTAATTTTATTATTAGTTTGACTTAACGAATAATAAAAATTATTTTAGGAATTTCTCTCGTTAACATCACAGAAACATTTGCCATTGTAGCATGCAGATATCTCCGCCGAAACATTTTCAAAATATTTATTACTTTAAATATACAGTCAAAACAAGATATAATTTTAATATTTACAGGACACTTAAAAGTAATGAAATGAGGTTCAGATTTCCTGATGAGCCACTCGAAAGCGGAGAACAATTGTTTGCATCAATTTACAACTCCACTAATTAAATCAGGGCAGACTTTAGCATTCGTGGCGCCCGGTGCGGCAATATTGGTTGACGCCCCCAAAAGTCCCCCTCCCCGGACTGGATTGCGTAGGTTTTGATCCACATATGAAAGATATAGGCCTACAATGTAAATTAATAGTCGTGCGCGTTGATTCCTAGTTCAACAACAAAAGCACAACACTTCTCTTTTTGGGCTTAAGGTGAATCCACCTGAAAACTTTGCCCTATGTTTCCAATGCTAAAATCTGCTGTAGACATTCATTTTCTTCGCAATTAATGCATTCCCAAGGATGAATATTAGCACATCGATAAAAATAAATTTATAATATGGCCTAGTATAATTCATCTTTTCTGAAACTTAACCATAATTATATTAAGAATCAATAACTTTTCCTTTGGTGGTGCTGAGACCTGCAAAAAGTGGCGACACATGTACATGTGACTTGCTAAATGCAATCACGTCGCATTTTGTTTATTAATTTTATTAATTTTCGGAAAGGAATCAACACTAGAGTCTATCCATGAAGTCGCTGGCTTGAAGGATGTACATGTGGCGCCATCTAGGTACTGGAGGATGTACTGGGTCTGCGTGTCGTCACTTCCTCTCAACCGTAATTCAGGAAAAAATAAATCATTCCCTGAATTTGCCTGATGGTGGTTTAGTTCCAGGTTCCGTATCGATGGAGGCAATTTTTATTTTTTTTTATTTTTGATGGGTGTTTAACTACCACCGTGAACAATCCAGTCGCCCTTCCCTAAATTAGATCCACTGGTTTTAGGGAGGGGAGAGAACGATGGCCGTAAGACAAACACAACATTCATGCCTCACCGGCACTGTGGAAAATAAATCCCAACCAAAATGTAAAAATCATTTAGTGTTTCAGTTTAATTTGTCGTCGTTTTCAGTGTATCTGATGGTGCTGAGACCTGCAAAAAGTGGCGACACATGTACATGTGATTTGCTAAATACAATCACGTCGCATTTTGTTTATTAATTTTATTTATTTTCGGAATGGAATCAACACTAGAGTCTATTCATGAAGTCGCTGGCTTGAAGGATTTACATGTGGCGCCATCTAGGTACTGGAGGATGTACTGCGTCTGCGTGTCGTCACTTCCTCTCAACCGTAATTCAGGAAAAAATAAATCATTCTCTGAATTTGCCTGATGGTGGTTTAGTTCCAGGTTCCGTATCGACGGAGGCAATTTTCTTTTTTTTTTTTTTTTTTTTTTTTTTGATGGGTGTTTAACGTCCACCGTGAACAATTCAATTGGCATTTGTGTTTAAAGACCACCGTGAACAATTCAGTTGACCGTCCCTAAATTAGAGCCACTGGTTTCAGGGAAGGGAGAGAACCATGGCCGTAGACAAACACAACATTCATGCCTCACCGGCGCGGTGGAATAAAAATAAATCCCAACCAAAATGTAAAAATCATTTAGTGTTTCAGTTTAATTTGTGGTCGTTTTCAGTGTATCTACGCAACGTCATCGAACAGTCATTGATGTCGTATTTCGGCTCTTTTTTACACTTAGGGTTCCACTCTTTTTCTCCGTCTTTAATCGCGCTTCTTTTTCTCTGGGGTTGTAGGTTGCCTTTTCTTGCCATGGTGTGTGAACAACCAAACACTCCTCCCCACTCAAAAACCAAGATACCTTAGATTCTTCCCAACAAACGCCTTTTCTCCCACAATAAGTATCATAAAATCACTTTTAGTTACAGCAAAGTAATCAGCAGGAACTATTTTGCAAAGATTAGAGGGATACATATAGCTAAAACCTCTCCATGGCACTTCTTTGTAGCTAATTAACTGCGATGAAACTTAAGAGCACGTTAGGATTTCACAGTGATAGTGTTTTAGTCTTTAGCGCAATCATATGCCTTCACCTTAGGTTATTTTTTTTTTTTTTTTGATTGGAGGTTTAACGACCACCGTGAGCAACTCAATGGGCTATAAGCAGTCGCCCGTCCCTAATTTAGTGTCACTGGTTCCAGGGAAGGGAAAGAGCCAGTGCCGTAAGACAAACACAACATCCATGCCTGACCGGGATTCGAACCCGGACCCCTTACGGACGAATGATCAGAGGCCAACGCCTTAGACCACTGCGCCACCGGGGCGGCAACTCCGATTTGAAAAATGTTTTCTTCAGCGCATATACCTCCTGATGGAAAATCTTTTGCATATAATTTCAAATTTTTGATAAAGAATACTTTGGCCATCAGGGAACGTAAGTGTTAATTTTTGCTTCTGATGTATTGGCCATAAAATCTGAGCTTCTAAAATATCGATTGGAAAAATTCTTTCGTGACTGATGCCACTCACATCAATAAACATTTTCGGAATATTTTCTTATTAAAAATTTCCACAGTTTCTCCGCCAAGGGACGTAGATGTATATCTCATTTTTGTCAATATCTCTACTTCTAGAAGACCGATTTGAAAAATTCTTTCTTCCTTGGACCCTGTTTTCAGTGTGACATGTTTTTCATATAATTTCAAAATTTTCAAGTAATTCATTGACTTTCCGCTAGAGGGCGTATAGGTAAATTGCGTTTTCCCCTATATGTCTGATTCTAAATCCCCGATTTGAAAAATTCTTTCTGCACTGGATACAGCTTCTGATGGGAAATAGTTTGCACATAATTTCTAATTTTTGTAAAAAAACGGTTTGGTCACCAGGAGGCGTAAATCTTCATTTCCGCTTCTGATGTATTTGCAGCAAACTATCAGCACCTAAATTCTCGATTGAAGAAAACGTCGTTCGTAGACCGATACTAATCATGTCGACAAACCTTTTAGAAACATTTTCTTTTAAAAATAGTGCATGGTTTCTACGCCAGGGGCGTTGATGTATATCTTATTTTTGTCAATATCTCTACTTGTAGGAGTCCGATTTGAAAAATTCCTCCTTTGTTGGATAGTGTTTCCAGTGTGACATGTTTTTCATATAATTTCAAAATTTTCAAGTAATTCATAGACTTTCCGTTAGGGGGCGTAAAGGTAAATTGCTTTCTCCCCTATGTCTCTGCTTCTAAATCTCCGATTTGAAAAATTCTTTCTGCACCAGATACAGCTCCTGATATGAAATCCTTTGCACATAATTTCAAATTTTTGTAAAAAAAGTTTGGCCACCAGGTGGCATAAGTCTTAATTTCCGCTTTTGATGTATTTGCAGCAAAATATGAGCTTCTAAAATTTCGATTGAAAAAAAAAGCATTTGTTGACCGATACTACTCATATCGACAAAGCTTTTATGAACATTTTCTTCTTGAAATAATCGTGGTTTCTACGCCAGGGAACGTAGAAGTATATCTTATTTTTGTCAATATCTCTCCTTCTAGGAAACAGATTTGAAAAATTCCTTCTTTGTTGGATATTGTTACCGATGCGAAATGTTTTTCCTATAAATTCAAAATTTTCAAGTAAATCATAGACTTTCCGCTAGGGGGCACAAAGATAAATTGCGTTTTCTGCGTTATTTCTGCTTCTAAAACTCAGATTTGAAAAATTCTTCCTGTATCGCATACAAGACCTGATGGAAATATTTTTCACATAATTTCTAATGTTTGGTAAAGAATGGGTTGGCCACCAGGGAGATTAAGCGTTAATTTCTGCTTCTGATGTATTTGGAGCAAAATCTGGGCTCCTGAAAACTCCTAAATTTTTTTTTTTTTTTTTTCTTGGACCGATACCGCTCATATTGAAAAACCTTTTTAGAATACTTTCTTCCTAAAATAATGCATGGTTTTCTAAATAGGGGATGTAAAGTCATCTTATTTTTGTCGATATCTCTGTTTCTAAGAGTCCGATTTGAAAAATTCTTTGTGTGTTGGAGAGCGTTTTCGGTGCGAAATGTTTATCATATAAATTCACGTTTTTCTTAACGCACAACTCTGCAACCAGAGGGGGCGTAAGCTCACGATTCCGTTTACAGCAATATCGGAGGGATTAAAAACCCGATTGAAAAACTTCTTTCTTCCGTCAGATACTATTGTTTTCCATACCGGTTCCATTGACTTTGAATAGCTTTGATAAATTTAATTTGCATCAGAACGGATTCAAAAGACGTGTTTATTACACCCGAAAATTCGGTGTCACCTTTCTTGTTGATTTTTCAAAAGAAAATTGCAATTTGTATAATGCGTGAATAAAGTGAAGTATTTATGCTTATAATGAAGTACGAAGGTCGTTTTCATAAATTGTCGATTATAGAATTTTCAGCAACGTCCATTTTTCAGGGGTGCTAGCAGAGGGGCTGAGTCCTCTCTGCCCCCCGGCTAGCTACGGCCCTGGGCGAGTGCAACCATCTTCAAATTTTAGGAAATTTGGATAAACGTATGTGAATTTTTGGAATTCACAGAAATTTTGTTATATGAAACGAATTTTTTTTTAATGGAGGAGTGAGAGTTCAATGAGCGAATAATGTCTAAGAGAGTAGTAGGAAGACACTGTTTATGTAATTATAGCTTAACCCTTTAAGCGACCGATGCATCTGAACCAAATGGTGCCCCAAATGTTCTGAGCCCTAAGCAGAAATGCTCGCATAGTGTTCGGGTTTAACGAAAGCTAAGCTAAAACAATTCTTTTCTCACTTTCATCTCAGCAGTACCTCTGAAATAAACTTCATGCATTTGAGTAGAAACAAATCTCTCGTTTCTTAGATTCATCGCCATTGCTATATCTCTTTCATTAGGTAATCAATCGGAAGGGAATAGTCACAATCATTTCCCTAAATGACCACTTTGAATAACAAGGGAAAGCAACACTTTCTGATTAGAGATGGAAACGGGTCACGAGTCAATGGGTCTGCTCAAAGTGTTCCTGACCCGATTTCTGACCCGGTTTTATTCCAGTTTTGTTTTTGAAAAGAGAAAAATATATTCGAAAGAAAAATGCGCGTTGTGGAATTCTGTAGACTATACTGATGCCCACGGAGTGAATACTGATTTGCCATTCAAAAATATTGTCGTCTCTTTCTTAAAAAGCAACAAAGATTTCCACTGCCCGATGTCAGACACACCGACACTATATCGTAAAGAGATACTTCCTTTGCGTTCTTTTACAGTGTGATTGTCCAAGGCAAGGTACAGGCAAACGCCATTCGCCTGCTTCTCAGCTGATTCACTCTCACAGTACGAAGTTCACCGTATGACTAAGAGTTACTTTTCACATCGCATCTTTTACATTATTAAGCATTCAGAGGTTTTTGATAGATGTGCTAGCATCCTGTTCCCATGACATGCCATGTCGAAATTAACTCCTTATTTGTTAATATGGATGGAATATTAAGGACGTTGAGAAAGGCATCGTGGCCAACAAATACGTGCTTGTTGAAAACCACAAGGGGAAGAGTGAATGCTGGAAATTGTTTAGTCTCATTAAGGGACCGGTGAATATTTCTGTGATGTTTGGTCTTGCTTGTTGTTCAAAATGTGGAAAGCGTATAATTACAAAGAAAGATGTCAATGGTGTAATAAAATATTATGGAACCAAAAATCTAACTGACCATATGAAAGTATGCGCACCTCCATCAAAGCGTGAAAAGAGTGAACAATGTGTAATCGTAAATAATGATTCCCATTTGTAATATACTCCATGGTCACGGTCATAGTCAGTCATCACTTCTGGATAACGCAAATATACATGGATTACCGGGTCAAATCGGGTCAGGAACACCAAAATAGTAGCAGTAAAATTTAGCAAGTAACCAAATTTTATTATTAAAAAAGAATTTCAGTTATTAAATATCAAGCAGTTATAGGGATGAATATATACGTATCATCATCATCATCATCATCATCATTGTCAACCATTATCAATCCACTGCTGGACGGTCTCCCCAAGTTTCCTCCACAACGGTCTGTCTTGTGCCAGTCTCCTCCATGTCACCCCTGCATACTTTCGAATTTCATCCACCCATCTCCCATGTGGCCTTCTTCTGGGTCTTTTCCTGTCCCTTGGAATCCAATCTAAAATTTCGGCTGTCCATCGATGATCTGTCCTTCTGGCAGTATGTCCAGCCCATTGCCATTTCAGGGATTTAACTCTGATCATGATGTCTTCCACTCTTGTCATTTTTCGGATCCACGAGTTCCTCTTCTTATCTCTCCTGGTTACACCCAGCATGCACCTCTCCATGCTTTTTTGAGTTGTCTGCAGCCTTTGT
This sequence comes from Macrothele yani, assembly GCA_039090855.1. Lineage (NCBI taxonomy): Eukaryota > Metazoa > Arthropoda > Arachnida > Araneae > Macrothelidae > Macrothele > Macrothele yani. The sequence continues at coordinate 45,813,218 of CM077006.1, forward strand.
ATGTCTCTTTTAGTTAAGGTCCACGTCTCTGCACCATACATAAGCACTGGAAGGATGCATTGATCAAACACTTTTCTTTTAAGACATAATGGCATATTGCTCTTGAAAATTATGCTGTTTCTTCCAAAAGCTCTCCACGCAAGTTTTGTACGCCGATTAATTTCTTCATCAATGTGACCCTCACTTGATATCTGCTGTCCAAGATAAACGTACGTATCTGTTATCTCCAGCTTTTCTCCATCAATCGATAAATCTTCATTTCTTGTAAAAGCATTGAACATCACTTTTGTCTTCTGAAAGTTCATTTTTAATCCTACTTCTTTACTCTTGTCAGCAAGTTCCTGGATCATACTCTGCAGCTCTGATGGGCTAGTTGCAAAAATGACTATGTCATCAGCAAAACGAAGGTGGGCTAGATAATCTCCATTAATCTTTATCCCCTTGTTTTCCCAGCTCAGTGACTGAAAAACACCCTCCAATGTGGCATTAAAGAGCTTCGGAGATGTGGTGTCACCTTGTCTCACTCCCTTTCCAATTTTTATGTGTGTTGTATTTTCAAACAGCCGAATCTTTGCACTTGCATTTTCATAGATGTTATTAATAATATTAATGTATGCATCTTCAATACCGCAGGTTTTCAGAGCCATTGTAACTGCTGATGGTTTCACCGAATCAAAGGCTTTTTCATAATCGATAAAAGCCATGCACAATGGAAGTTCATATTCCCTCGCTCTTTCAATTAGTTCTCTCAGCACATGGATATGATCTATTGTGCTGTAGCCACTCCTGAATCCAGCTTGTTCTCTCGGTTGAGCCATGTCCAGTGTTACCTTCAAGCGGTGTGAAAGAACTTTAGTGAAGATTTTATAAACTACTGATAGGAGGCTGATAGGTCTGTAGTTTCCGAGATCCTCAATGTCACCTTTCTTATGTAGCAGGATCATTGTAGCGGTGTTCCAATCCTCAGGAATCTTTCCTTCATTAAGGCATCGAGTGAAAATTTGGGCGAGTACTGTTTCGATTTCTCCACTTGCTTCTTGTATGATGTCTACAGTAATTCCATCTTCTCCTGTAGCTTTTCCCCGCTTCATGTTCTTGATTGCATGTGCAACTTCTGCTGGAAGGACTGGAGGAACTCTGGTACTGGTATCTTTATATATATAGAGAGGGTTTCGAATTTATAGTTCAAAGCAGATTTGTCCGGGTCCGAAATTTTTGATCCGTTTCCAACTCTGCTTCTGATGCGCAGGTTCACTCATTCCAGCTGCGTGTGGTCCACTTCTTAGATAGCTAATATATTCGTTCGAGCGGATTTCAGCCCGATTTGCTAACCCAGAATTAATTCATTCCAAACAGACAGACAGAGAGAGAGAGAGAGAGAGAGAGAGAGAGAGAGAGAGAGAGAGATTCCTTATGGCATCAAATATTGACAAGAAAGATGATACCGAATTTTCGGTTGTGTTAATGAGCATGTCTTTTGAATCCTTTCTAATGCGAATTAAATTTATGAAAATTATTCAAAGTCAATACAACGCAGCCAGATTTCTACAATCGATAAAACATGCAGCAATAGAAACAGCTACTTACTTCCACCTGCAGCTAAAGCGTATGTTACGAAAATGAACATATGGCGAACAAAATGTTTCTCATAGCAGAAGGATATCGGAGACAGATTTTTAAATCAAACATTTAAAAGAAGAAATATAGAAGGAAACATGATATAATTCTACGCTTTCTTAGCGGAAGAATTTTGCATAGTGGTAAAGTTGAAATAGGCGAAAAATATATTCTTCGTGGAAAAAGCTGCGCTAAGGAAGAACTTTTAAAATACGTCTCCGGAAAGCAGAGAAAGCGAGAAAAAGGTGTTGACTTTTTGCACCATAGAGGGAAATCTATGCAATATTTAAAGATGACAACCTAAAGAGTCCCACAAGGTTAATGGCATCCGGTGTTGAAATAATTTTTTAAATCGCACATTCAGGAGCAGAGATATTAAGAAAAACATAAAACATTGGCGCCTCTTAGCGGTGAAATTATTCATTATTTTGAGAAGAAAATAAACACAACAGTTTTCGTAGTAAGTAGTATCTGACCAAAAAACAATTTTTTATATTGGGCTTTTAGTCCCACAGATATTGCTGTAAACGGAAACGTGAACTCACGCCATATAGTGGCAAACTTGTGCGTTAAGAAAAATTTGAAATTATCTGAAAAATTTCGCAGCGGAAACGCTCTCCAAAAAAAGAAAAATCGGACTCTCAGAAGAGATATTGATTTTGTTGCAAATACATCAGAGGCAGAAATAGACACTTACGCCCCCCCCCGCCGCCCTGTTGGCCAAACCATTCTTTATCAAAAATAAAAAAAATGTACGCAAAACATTTGTAATGAGGAGCTGTTTCCGATGCAGGAAGAAGTTTTCAAATCGGACTTTTAGAAGCAGAGATATCGGGGAAAACACACTTTACCTTTGCACCCCCTAGCGGAAAATCTATGCATTACTTGAGAAAGAAACTAATAGTCTTCGTTATAAATGGCATCCAAAAGAAGAAATAATTTTTTCAATCGGATATTTAGAAGCAAATATATGCAACAAGATGTATTTTGAATTTGATATCATCTGCGTTTATGCTCTCTAGGAGTAAAGTTATGTATCGGGAGAACAGCTGGGTCCGAAATTTTTTTGACAAGAGTAAAGGAAAATTAATGCTGGTAGTCAATGACGTACTACAGAGGTGAAGCAGGTGTCAAGACGACAAATCTGCAGCGATACATTCCGTCGGTGTAGTTATAATGAATATAGCTTTTACTACTAAGCCAATTATAATGAATATAACGCTTCTTCTACTGAATTATAATGAATTCAGCTTCTTCTAAGCTAATGCTTCTTCTAATGCTTGTTGTGTTATTAATTATTTATATCATGAATAAACTTTCCTGCTAGTAATGTAGTAATAATAATGAACAAGCTTATAACTGGTAGTAATGTTGTAGTAGTAGTAATTAGGATGAATAAAGTCTTATTCTGGTTGTTACTAATAACACTTAATGAAGTAAACCTAACAGCCAAACAGATATCTGACAGTACTATGAACTGAGAAAGACGTACTTACTTAAAACTCTTTTATTTGGTAAACTTCTCGCTCACACATAAACGAAGATCTCTTTATACAACAACAGCTCTCTGACACATAAACCACAGCTCACTTCGTACAACAACAGCTCACTCTACGCACATCAACAAAAAGCTCTCCACACAAACAAACGCTCTCTCTATACAACAACAAACGCTCTCCCTAGGTATCGTTGAACGCGCCTATTTATACTGGCTACCACCACGTTGTTTTCTGTATACTTACACTCATTGCCAGATCTCATTCAGCGGGTGAAATAACATCTCGTTCAGTAAGAAGATAATTTACATAGTAAAATAAAATAACCAGAGATAGTAAAAATCAAAAGGAAAGTGAATCTAGAGTATGCGTTACATAGTTTAGTCGGTTAGAACAACTGGCTCTGGAGCAAGGATGCGTGAGTTCGATCGCGTCACTGACAAATTCCTGTTTTCATAAGTTTTCTTTGGCTCTCAGGACCTTGACCACTATGTATTCCTTCCAGAAGAGAAAAGTGTGAATAAAGAATGTACGTCGGTATCCTCTGTCGCCTCAGAGATGCAATCCGAAGAAAACGTCCGGGAAAAATGGACAACAAACAGTTGGGTTCTTCTTCGTGACAATGCACCTGCACATCGATAATTAATAATCAAACAGTACCTAGCAAAGCACGATGCGACGTCACTACAGCGTCTTTCATATTCTTCTGACTTGGCACCACACGATTTTTACTTGTTTCTGGGGTTGAAATCTGCCCTGAAAGGACGACGATTCCCGAGTGCTGAGGGCATTCGAAAACACAACAAAAAGGCGCAGAAAGAGGTTTCAAAGAACGCATTCCAGGAATGCTTCAAACATCCTAATGGGCATTGGTAAAAGTGTGTAGCTGCCTAAGGAAACTATTTTGAAAGAAACGCGATGTGAACAATGGTAATGGTATTGTTTTCTGTATAAAAAGGTGTTTTCGGGAACATTTTTGAAACAGTACCTCGCAAAGCACGATGTGACGTCACTGGAGTATCTTCCATATTTTCCTGGCTTGTAACTATACGATTTTTACTTGTTTCCGAGGTTGAAATCTGCGCTAAAAGGACGACGATTCAACGTTCAAAAACACGACAAAATGAGATACTAAGTTCAAAAGGCTTGGATGCCATGCTGACGTCACAGATTTAGTATAACGATGGCTCCAGATTTAGTCAGTTGTTCACAATGACGTTTTTCACGCTAAATCGTGTCAGACAGTTGGGAAAGGTGTTTAGATTATCTCATGCTGCGACATCTACCGGTGGTTATGGCAAGTCAAAACTCGAATAACTAAACTTATTTAATCCGTCAGGTGTTTTACGTTCCAGAATACAGTTTTATACCCAGGGCCCCCAAATTGGTGGCAAAATTTATTTCTTTTATTTCTTTGGTTTTTTTTTTTTTTGTAGATTGGAGGTTAAAATTAAGCAGTACATAACATAGAAGGGTCAAAGCTCGAAAATTTCCAATAAAAGCTTTAAATGAAGAATACAATGCTGTGTTTACAACATACTATTGTATAACAGTTTCATATTCTTAATTTATGGGTTTTTATTTATACTTTGATGTGCTATCACTGAGCCCTGAAGCTTAGTTTTAGGAAACAAATTTTTCTGTTGATTTGATTTCGATATAACGCCATTATTATGCGCGAAAATGTTAATTTAATCTCAGTTGGTCTTATTTAATTTAACTTTCGTTACTTATTTCTTTTCTTAGTTGGCTTTTATTTATCGTTCGTTAAAGCAACATATTTTTCTAATTGCAAAACTTTGAAAATTTAAAAGTTTGGTTGAAAAGGGCCCCTCCAAATTTTCGGGCGCAAGGACCCCGATTGCGTTAAGACGTCTTTGTTCACACTTTTCAATTGGCTCCGGTTTTCATCAACTTTGTTCAAAATATCAAGAAAACAAATTACAATTTTTTATCTTAATAAAATATTATTTTAAAAATTATTTGCTATAGGTTTAGTGGAATTACCAATATCTATGTCATTTACAATGTCGTTAATTTTATTAATAATAGTGTTCTGCAGTAATGCCAATTATCGGATTACTATTCTCATTAACAAAAGCAACGTAACTCAAAAAAAATTCCGAAGTTGTTTAATTTTCAGTTCACACCCCCTTCAAGAGAACGTATGCCGGCATTTATGGAATACACTAGTCATTAGAAAAAAAAAAAAAAACTATTTGTAACCTTGTCGCGAATGAGAATCTCTACAAAATAAACGAAAAATATTTTGAATCAGAAATTTTAATGAAATCCTGCGAATTAAATACTTCAGTTTTTCTTAGAAAGTGATTTGTTTAAAAGATCGCTGCCCAAGCAATGTTGTCTGGTGCCGTTAGGTCTGCTCACATATGACTGTTCAGTGAATGATGCTAATAATAGGAACGTTGGGATAAAGAAATGGAGCAAGATGCAAACTAGCGAGTAGTTATTTGTTGCATCTGCTTTATTTCCGCATTGGTCAAATGAATATCACGGAGAAACAAGATACAAACCAGTCTTTTATGTTTGCATCTGCTTTATTTCCGCATCAGTTACACGCATTTTCTGACCTTCGAAAAACACAATGTTTACATCTGTTCTGCCCTTAGTGATATTATATCGGGTTATCGGTAGTCGAGGCATATCATCTGTGACGTCAGCATGGTATCCAAGCCTTGTGAACTTAGCATCTCTCACACAACAAAGACGCTGAAAGAGGTTTCAAATAATGGATTCCACGAATGCTTCAAACATCCTTATGGGCATTGGCAAAAGGAAATTAGTTTGAAGGAAATGCGCTGTGAACAATGGTATATTGTTTTTTGTATAAAAAGGAACTTTTTGAGCCTACCATTACTACACTGTATATATGAACACTGAAATGCCAGTTTATTATGTACACCTTCCCTCGCCACATAAATAGCTCACTCCAACACGTAAGAAGTCACGTGAGCGCGGCTTTGGGTATAAATAAGCTCGTCGAGCACCTCTTAACGTTCGACTGAGGGTCAAAATGGGCAAAATGAGTATTCCGATAGACTGAATGTGGCGTGATATTTTCTTACAAATAAGGGTAAGACTATGAGGTAAGACTATAAGGGTAAGACTATGAGATGTGCGACAGTAGCGCACTCAGTGGAGATGGCTAAGGGGTCCGGGCTCTCCCCCATGGTACCACTTGGTCCTTCTCTCTGTGTTATCGGCTGCTTAGTTTTAAATATGTTATAAGATTTTAAATATATATTTCACAAATAATTAAAAACGTACTGTATTATGGCGAAAATGCTTTTATGGCTTTCCAGTATTTAGTGAGATGTTTTCTCAGGGTAATTTTACTTGCATTTTCAACGTTTTCGGCCACTCCATAATAAAATCTTGGGTGCACTACTGATGTGCGGAATGTATACAAAATACCTGATATAGTTCTGATCAGGAAAGTTACATCAGAAAAGTCGAGCGCGGCAAATTGTACACTCACATAATTATGCAAACAATGTGAAGGTCTAAAAAATTCGAGATTTTTGCGCAATCTTAAGAATGTGTGTTTTAACCCTTTAAGGGGGCGCAGTGGTCTAAGCGATGGCCTCTGATTTCGCCCGAAAGGGGTCCGGGTTCGAATCCTGGTGAGGCATGGATGTTGTGTTTGTCTTATGGCACTGGCTTTCTCATTTCCCTGGAACCAGTGACCCTAAATTAGGGACGGGCGACTGCTTGTAGCCCATTCAGTTGCTCACGGTGGTCGTATAACCTCCAATTAAAAAAAAAAACCTTTAACCGGCTGGAACGAATGTACTCGGGATTAGCATAATTGGCTGAAATTACCTCGAACGAATTTTTTCGCTGTCTAAGAAGTGAACCGAACGTGATTGGAACGAGTGAACTTGCGAATCAAAAGCGTTGCTTTTCCACTTAGCTCCTTTATTCAAAGTTGTCTTTTAGCGGTATAATTAACACTAATAAACTTCTGACTGATTACCACCTGTTAAAAGGCTTTTAGAACAATGGCGACGAATCTACGTAAGAAGAGGAAATATGCTTCTGTCACTTATTTCTACACAGTGACATGATGTCCGTGTCTGGGTAAAATTTTAGCCTTCATGCCTTCGGTCATGGAGTAGAGGATAAAGAACTAAATGGGATCGTCTATCTCTAAAGGGTATAAGATGGGAAAAGTTTAGGAAAATTGAGGTCGGTAGGTTTATGCTGAGATAAAACATGGAAAGGAATTGTTTTGAACCTTCATAATACGCAGCCGCCAGTTGAATATTTCTGTTCATGAGCGCAGAAAATTTGGGGATTATTTGGTTGAAGTAAATACATCTGCCGCCTACCTAAATGGTTAAGTTCGGTTCAACTTTTCTTTATAAAAAAATATTTAAAAAAATGTTTGCCTTGGAAGAGGTAACTACAAATAAATACAGGGTGATTCATAAAAAAGTATACAGTTTCAACGCACTATAAAACAAGAACAATGTAAGATATTTTATGTTACCTGTAACAGAATTGTAGGGGAATGTTTCAAGTTTTTTTAGAGACAGTCACAGAGGTTCTACGTGTGCACCCTTAGTCACACGACACACATTGAGCCGGTAAACCATTTCCACACAAACGCGATACACGCGGTCGTCCAGGACTTTTAAATTTGCATAAACAGCCCATAGTTTCAAATTTTTTATGCCAATCGTAGATAGATTTTCTGGTTGGAGGTTCTTTTACGAATCGTGATCGAAAATGCCGTTGCACAACAGTTACAGATTCCGTTTTGCTCAATTCAAGAACACAAAAAACTCCTTCTCCACTGCAGACGGTGCCATTTTGACTGACTAGTCACGTGACACGCGCGCTATTGCCTACGCCACTTCCCTCAGTAGCGGGACACAAACTTTATGAGTACATCTACCTAACGATTCGCAGTTGTGGTCCCTGTCTTCAACTGTTACTGTTTTACAGCATCTGGAAACTGTATACTTCTTTATGAATCACCCTGTATAATATGCGTGTGGACTATCTTTTTTTTTGTTGTGTGGAACCTTTGTCACACATTATGTGGACAAAAGTGATTGGACACCCCCAAGCAGGCGCAATGGTGTGCCCTTGCAGCAGACACGTGGTCGATAAGGTAAACAGGAGAGACCTCTGAGTTTAGAAAGGGCGTTATAATAGGCTGCTCAATGCGGATATAACAAGTATTACTGATGTCAGACAGGTCGCTAAATCGACTGTGGCCTTTGTCATCAACAAGTGGAAGACGACGGGACCAGGAATTCACCTCACTCTGGAGGAACTGCAAACCTAGGGATCGGAGGATGGTGCAGGGGGAGATCCGGAAAACCAGGTCCCAACCAATGCACGCTATAGCACATGAGTTACATATGGCCACAGATGTTATGGTCTCCACCAAGACACTCCGAAGAGGCCCATGCACTCTCTCATCATGGCGCAGGGGGGATCCAGAAAACCAGGTCCCGATCAATGCACGCTATAGCACATGAGTTCCGTATGGCCACAGATGTTATGTTCTCCAGCAAGTCACTCCGAAGAAGCCCATGAACTCTGGCATCGTGGCGAAGCGGCCGCCCATGAACTTCTCATCAAAAAGACCAATACAGCCACACGGCTACGAAGGTGTGAACAGCACAAAAATTGGGTATTGGAGCAATGGCGCGGTTGTTATGGAGTGTCGAACCCCGCTTCACATTATTTTGATCGGATGGACGTGTCTGGATTTGTCGGTTACCCGGAGAATGTTTGCTTCCGGAGTACACAGTGCCTACTGTGAAGAACCGAGGCGGTGGAGTTATGGTATGGGGATGTTTCACCTGGTACAATATGGATCCACTGTTTGTTATTCATGGCAACATAAACTCTGTGCTATACAGCACCCATAAAAATTGGAAACGGAGTGAGACAAAGGGACACCATACCTCCCAAACTTTTCAATGCCACTTTGAAAAATGTCTTTCAATCACTGAACTGGGAAAACAAAGGGATAAAGATTAATGGAGATTGTCTAACTCACCTTCGTTTTGCTGATGACGTAGTAATTTTTGCAACTACCCCATCAGAGCTGCAGAATATGATCCAGGAACTTGCTGACAAGAGTGAAGAAGTGGGATTAAAATGAACTTTCAGAAGACAAAAGTGATGCACAATTGAAGGCAAAAGTAATTATTCGTACGACATGGTAATAGGTATCCCAAATGCTGTCTGCGTACGATAAATAAAATCATTAAAAGTTTGCAAAGTAAAACCAAATTTATTTACAAATTAAAATAATTTAAAAGCAAGAACTTTCGGAGCTGTCATGGCCCCATCATCAGGCTAAGTGTCGTAGGAATGCAGAGTCAATCATTATAAAGTACAAGTACCCATCATTCATTTCACCAGTTCGTCTCGAGGAGATGCCAGATAACAAAAGTTAAAGTTACAGTTCAAAAAAGGAACTACGTAGGTTTTTCAACATCTGGTTGTCCGGAGGGGGCGACCAGCCATATCCACTGGCTCGGAACATAGGCCGGGAGGTCAAAGTTACAGCATTAGTTACCAAATTTAATAATATAGAGGCTTTCAGTGAAAAAGGCAGTCCGTTTGTTAATAGCTGAGTTTAAGATTTTTGCGTTATTCCAATCAGGTACGTAACCCTCTTGATTAACAGCTGCTGTTAAGGCCGTGTTAGATGGTCCTGGTCGGAGTGCATATTTGTGTTCAGCCAGACGTATGTTTAATGCCCGAAGTGTTGATCCAGTGTAGAACATGTCAATGGTATACAATAAACACCATGTTTAACCAATGGTGATACCTTATCTCATCATTTCTAATTAACGAAAAAATATTCCTAGTGGTTACACCGAATGAAAGATTGTGTCGACTGCATGCTTTCTTTAGAATAGACAAAATAGGAGGGTAAAATTCGATCTTGCCAATGCACTTGGTTGAAGTAGTTGTAATTGACAAAGTCGTGAGTTTTAATCTCTGGTGTTTAAGTAATAACATCCGGAAAAATTGGTCCGAGAACCCAAAAGAGCGGGCTAAGGTTAAAACTCTATCCAGTTCATCAGATCTTGCTTTTCGGGTAGAGTAATGTGTGAACGCCCGTTTTATCAAAAAACGGAGTGCGGCCGCCTTGTGGTCAGAGGGATGAAACGAAGAAAAGGGTATCATACAGGGGACAGAGGTCGGTTTGCGGTAAACAGAATAATGAAGTTGGTGAGAGTTTAAATCTCGAATCAGCATAAAATCTAAGAAGGGCAATTTACCTTCTTTCTCAAGTTCCTTGGTAAACCTGATGGTAGGAAGTTGTGAAGAAAGACATTCAGTAAATTTATCCAAAAGGCCCAAAGAGTGGGGCCAGAATATCAACAAATCATCAACATATCTTAAAAGAAGTAATGGTTAATGCGGAAATATCCGTAAGACATTATCCTCTAAAGTCTGTAATAAAATTTCGGCTAAAACGGAGGAGAAGGGGGACCACATTGTGGCACCCTCTGTCTGTTGGAAAAACTTGCCATCAAATTTAAAGTAGGAGCGTTTAGAAACTAATTTAAGGGCTGAAAGTATAGCTTCAATTTCAAGGAGGGAAACGGAGTTTTCCTCTTGCAGTCTATTAAGAATGGTTGAATGGACTACATCCAAAGGGACATTCGGAAAGAGACTCGACGTCCATAATGAAACCAGTTCTAGGTGAATCAAAGTTTTTAATCCTATTTAAGGCTTGAATGGAGCTAGAAATAGAAACTGAGGAATTTAGGGTTAAAGGTTTTAAGTATGAAGCAATGGTACTAACATGTTCTACATTGGATCAACACTTCGGACATTAAACATACGTCTGGCTGAACACAAATATGCACTCCGACCAGGATCATCCAACACGGCCTTAACAGCAGCTGTTAATCAAGAGGATTACGTACCTGATTGGAATAACGCAAAAATCTTAAACTCAACTATTAACAAAGGGACTGCCTTTTTCTCTGAAAGCCTCTATATTATTAAATCTGGTGACTCCTGCTGTAACTTTGACCTCCCGGAAGTTCCGAGCCAGTGGAGATGGCTAGTCGCCCCCTCCGGACAACCAGATGTTGAAGAACCTACGTAGTTCTTTTTTTTTTTTTTAACTGTAACTTAAACTTTTTTTTATCTGGCATCTCCTCGAGACGAACTGGTGAAATGAATGATGGGGCCATGAGAGCCCCGAAAGTTCTTGCTTTTAAATTTTAATTTGTAAATAAATTTGGTTTTACTTTGCAAACTTTTAATGATTTTATTTATCGTACGCAGACAGCATTTGTGATACCTAAGATGCACAATACTTTTACAAGAATTGAAGATTTATCGATTGATAGGGAAAAGCTGGAGATAACCAAGACCTACATTTATCTTGGACAGCAGATATCAAGTGAGGGTCACATTGATGAAGAAATTAATCTGCGTATAAAACTTGCCTGAAGAGCTTTTGGAAGAAACAGCATAATTTTCAAGAGCAATATGCTATTATGTCTTAAAAGAAAAGTGTTTGATCAATGCATCCTTCCAGTGCTTACGTATTGTGCAGAGACGTAGACCTTAACTAAAAGAGACACACAAAGACTACAGACAACTCAAAGAAGCACGGAGAGGTGCATCCTTGGTGTAACCAGGAGAGATAAGAGGAACTCGTGGATCAGAAAAATGACAAGAGTGGAAGACATCATGATTAGAGTAAAATCCATGGAATGGCAATGGTCTGGACATATTGCCAAAAGGACAGACCATTGATGGATAGCTGAAATTTTAGACTGGATTCCAAGGGACAGGAAAAGACCCAGAAGAAGACCACATGGAAGATTGGTGGATGAAATTCGAAAGTTTGCGGGAGTAACATGGAGGAGACTGGCACAAGACAGATCGTTGTAGAAGAAACTTGGGGAGACCTTCGTCCAGCAGTGGATTGATAATAGTTGACAATGATGATGACATAGAGATATCCTGGATAACTCAATGCTCCCAACGTCGTGGCGTTGTGGCTCAATTCTCCCAACGGACACAACGATTGTTTCTTCCAGGACGACAATGCCACTTGCCATGTTTCCAGAGCTACAATGGAGTGGTATGAGGAAAATCAGGTCTCGCGGATGAACTAGCCTTCTCAGAGCCCGGATCTCAATCCCATTGAACACCTATGGGATGAACATTAACGACGGCTGAGGACTAGACCAACACAACCTTCTTCACAGACAGAATTGGTCTATATACTGAATGCTGGAATGGGGGTGCATCCCGCTCTGCGTACTGGTCCATGGACTTGTGGACAGTTTACCTCGACGGATGGCAGATGTAATCTCTGCAAATGGAGGATCTACCACTATTGATGTAAATACTATACTGTTTTTCTATTTACTTACATTGTCCGATCACTTTTGTCTACATAGTGTACTTGGAAAATTTGAGGCTCAAAGATTTTTCAGTTTTAATTTTTGTTATCTTTCCTGTTTTTCTCACAGATGATGATGACGACGATGATGGCTTGCCCAACTACTGCCCGGAACCAGACGGTATGTTTCCGATTCCAACGGACTGTGCGTCTTTCTACAACTGTGTGGGAGGTACGCCCATTCTGATGAGCTGTGCCCCTGGCTTGCTCTTTGACCCCGAGTCACAGATGTGCAATTTCCCGGAACAAGTGAAATGCTCCAGTAAGTTCATACTACTGTTTCATAACACACAACTATTTCTTGAAGTACATGTTTTATTTTAAAAAAAGAAAAACATCCTGATACAGAATCCTTTACTGTCTTACACTGGAAGAAGTACACTTTGTCCGACTGAAACTTCCTACCACGCGTGCTAAAACAAAATCAACTCCTGTTTGTTTTAACGAACACATACTACAACAAAATCAATATACATTGAAACCCATGCGTGTGCGTGCAGTTGGCTGATCTCCAGCCTGTCTGTGTAATAGGACACTGTTGAGGGTTCTAATGCTGCGGCTGACCATCCAATTGCAGTTTTCCAGGGTTTCCGCAAAAATAACGTGAATGTGTTCATGGATTCTTAAAATTGGTAATGGACTTATTGAAATATTTCTGGCAGTTGCCTCCTTGACACTTGATGAGGAAGCGAACTGGAAACCGCTTTCATCGTAGTCCCCATTAACCAGGATATTCGACACCATATACGCAATTCATAGTGATTTATCGCCTACTTCTTCGTCTAGATATGAAACTTGAAGATATACTGAGAGGGCAGCTGCTTAACAATGTGGTGTACCAAGGCGAATTGCTGTTCTGCTTTCAGAACAATAGCAATTTGCCTCGTCATTGATTCGACTAATTTTTGGTAACTTTCTGCTGAAGTATTTAACCACTCACGTCGAATAACATCTGCCAATGCGTACCAACTGGATGGCGATGGATTCTGGCATCTGATGCCTCGAAATATTCTATGTGATTAAGATCAGGAGACGAGGTGGATAATGAATAAGGGAAATATCTCCAACATGTTCCTGAAACAATTTCGAGAAAATATGGGCATGGTGCATTGTCAGCTGGAAGTGCCCACGACCACGGGGGTAAAGAGAGACCATGTTTGAATGATCATGATCTACGACGACATTCAGGAATCAGAACACTCTAATTGGACATCCAGGAATCGGTACCTTCCAATTAGATAGACATTCAGAAATCTGTACACTCTAATTGGACATCTAGGAATTGGTACATTGAAATCAGGAATCGGTACACTAATTGGACATTCAGGAATCGGTACACTCTAATTGGACATTCAGGAATCGGTACACTCTAATTGGACATTCAGGAATCGGTACACTCTAATTGGGCATTCAGGAATCGATACACTCTAATTGGACATCCAGGAATCGGTACACTCTAATTGGACATTCAGGAATCGATACACTCTAATTGGGCATCCAGGAATTGGTACATTGAAATCAGGAATCGGAACACTAATTGGACATCCAAAAATCAGTACACTAATTGGACATTCAGGAATCGATACATTAATTGGACATTCAGGAATCAGTACACTCTAATTGGACGTTCAGGAATCAGTACACTCTAATTAGACATTCAGAAATCGGTACACTCTAGTTGGACATCCAGGAATTGGTACATTCTAATTGGACATTTAGAAATCGGTCCTCTCCAATGCAAGGGGCCTAAAATCGCCCATGAAAACGTGACTCATACCACTGCGCTTCCCCAGCCAGTCTGGAGAGTTGTGACCATAGAAGATAGATGGGCCCATGCGCTCATGCTGTTCTCCAAAATTCATCCTATAGTCCTTGATGTAGTTGTAAACGCAGTTCGTCAGCTCACATGACCCTTTTCAGGTATTTAGGAGTTCATCCGCGATGCTCCCAGTTCCACTGGAGACGCGTTGTTTTGTTCTGTACAGACAGCAATAGTTTACCGACTGGTGTTTTTCAGGTGTAAGGCAGACGGTGCAATGTACGGCCGATCGTAAGATGTGATGCTGCTTTAAATTGTCCAAATTCAAATCCATCGTTATTTCTTTCACTATTGCCAGTCTCCTGGCCCGTTGATATCCGGCTATCTTCCACGCTCATCTCGGGATCGATTCGACGTTTTCAACCACAGGTTGGCCAACCCTTATCCGAAAATCGCCAAACCGAAAACCTCCGAAATCCGGAACTTTTTTCGAGCGCCGGCATGATCTGTCATATGAAATAATATGCCAGAAGATTCGCGGGTCTTTGCACATCCCGACGATTACGACACGTCACCTCGTTTTTTTATGTACAAATAACATTTGTAACTCTAAAAATATTGCACACTTATTCTGCAACTGCATCAAATGTTCCCTCAATCAAAGCATTTCCTTCCGATATTTCCAAAACCAACGAAATCGCGTACATTGTTAGTTGATTCTTCGATAAATAAATGTTCATCGCGATCGTAATGAAATTTGTTGCATTTGCTTCACTTTTTTCAGACACGTAATTAGTTCGGAAATGGCATCTGAATTCTCTTCTTGTGGGCTGACAACGAATACATCACTTTGTTTGCAAAGTTTGTTTTGCCTACTTCTAAGAAAAGATCGGCAATATTGAAACCACAGACCAGTAGGGTTTTTTTGTTTTATTTTTTGATTGGAGGTTTAACGACCACCGTGAGCAACTCAGTGAGTTATAAGCCGTCACCCGTCCCTAATTTAGGGCCACAGACTCCAGGGAAGGGAGAGAGCCAGCGTCGTAAGGAAAACACAACATCCATGCCTCACCGGGATTCGAACCCGGACCCATCGCTTAGACCACTGCGCCACCGGGGCGGCCCAGTAGGTTTGCAGTGGACATCTAAAGGACAAAAAAGTAAGCTATTTCCTTCAAAGAAACTAAACAAAAAACTTCGCGGCAAAAATTCGCCGATTTTGTTTTTCCATGAAAGTTCATGTTTTTAACTGCCATGTGACCATCATGACTATCCGTTATCCGGAGGGTCCGATATTTGGAAGCAAGTATAGAGAACTGTATACACTTCGGGACTAAGGATCAATAAACCTTCCGCTAAATGGAGGTGTCCGCTATTCAACAGTGTCCCGTTAAGGAGGCTTTATTGTATTTGTATAACCCCTTCGGGCACTAAAGAACATTCTCCACTCGAAGTCTGTTAGAGATCACGTGGCTTTCCCATTAAACCTGTGCTCGAAATGGAAATTTTTGAAGTGCGGTGTGCTCATATTTAGCTAAAAATTCTCCGGAAAAAATATCTTCAGGTATTTAGGAGTTCATCCGCGATGCTCCCAGTTCCACTGGAGACGCGTTGTTTTGTTCTGTACAGATAGCAATAGTTTACCGACTGGTGTTTTTCAGGCATTGCACCGTCTGCCTTACTGGGCCGCCCCGGTGAATCTCCAAAACTAAAAGTACCAGAAAATCTCCAAAACTAAAAAAGTAAAAAGAATCCCTGAAAGAGAGATTCAAGTTTGTCAGTCTGAGAACCTCAGCGGACACTACTTATGCTACATCGAGGACTAGGGTCAGACTTATTTATAACGAGCAGTCTCAACCCAGAGACCAACGGATTAACGAGACTTCAGAACCTCGGCTAATCATTACTGATTCAGCTGGACTTGAACCCAGAACTTTAAAAAGGTCCCGAGCCGAGAAGGCAGTGCCCTTCCCACAAATAGTATCATGAAGCAGAAAATCAGGCAGTTAGAACCTCCTGAATGAGAATAAATATTCAGTTTTAAATTAATAGCAATCTCATCGCCCTCCAAATGTGTACACCACTCTCCTACCCTTTACGGTTCCCACATAACTATTTCTCAAGGGCACGGAGGCACATAAGGTTTCTATGTTTAAGAATGCGCGCTTATAAATCAGAGACAAAAAAAAAATCGTTCCTGCAGTTCTTCTACTATTTACTACTAAAATTGGTGCCGGTATGTAAATTCCGGGTAAAAAAAGTGCCTGTATGAAAAACTAGGAAAAGCAAAACTGCGGATATGCCATACCGGCCCATTTCAAGCACTGCTTTAAACCTTCTGTAAAGTATTCCAAGCTACTTCTGAGTCTACAGTCAAAGTTTCCAGTCTCGCATGCTACCATTTACCCCACCCAGACAACAAATTCCCAAGTAACTGAAGCTAAGCAGATGCAGCTGAGAAATCGGAATATCATTCAAATTTGCGCTAGTTCAAGCAACCTGATGCTTCCTTGTAGGGTCAACGACCATTTCTCATCCAGCTACGGATATAAGACACAAGTTGCAGTGCTTCAGAGAACATCTTAGATATCAATGGGAAACGAATCCTCCTGATGCTTCCTTGAAGCGTCAAGGACCATTTCTCATCCAGGTAGCAACCTGATGCTTCCTTGTAGCATCAACGACCATTTCTCAACCAGGTAGCAACCCGATGCTTCCTTGTAGCGTCAAGGACTATTTCTAATCCAGTTGCAGATATAAGCCACAAGTTCCAGTTCTTCAGAGAACATATTAGCTATCAATGGGAAACGAATCCTCCTGATGCTTCCTTGTAGCGTCAACGACCATTTCTCATCCAGGTAGCAACCTAATGTTTCCTCGAAGCGTCAAGAACCATTTCTCATCCAGGTGCAGATATAAGGCACAAGTTTTAGTGCTTCATAGAGCATCGTAGATATCAATGGGAAACGAATCCTCCTGATGCTTCCTTGTAGCGTCAACGACCATTTCTCATCCAGGTAGCAACCTAATGTTTCCCCGAAGCGTCAAGAACCATTTCTCATCCAGGTGCAGATATAAGGCACAAGTTTTAGTGCTTCATAGAGCATCGTAGATATCAATGGGAAACGAATCCTCCTGATGCTTCCTTGTAGCGTCAACGACCATTTCTCATCCAGGTAGCAACCTGATGCTTCCTTGTAGCGTCAACGACCATTTCTCATCCAGGTAGCAACCTGATGCTTCCTTGTAGCGTCAAGGACTATTTCTCATCCAGTTGCGGATATAAGCCACAAGTTCCAGTTCTTCAGAGAACATATTAGATATCAATGGGAAACTAATCCTCCTGAAGAAACAATTCTTTATAAATAAATGGAAAGCAATACAAATGCCATTATTGGCACAAAGGCGCTGTATTTTCATTGTTTCCCATGTAGTCACCTCTTCAGAAAACTTGAAAAATGAAAAATTGTATCGCCCTGGAGCTGGAATCGAACCCGCATCTCCCGATTTTCGTCCAAGCTTGCTATCCGTTACACCACCCAGGGCAAGGTAGTTGCAAGCAACCGCAGCTAAGCAAAATCAATATTCGATACATTATGGGCGACACATTTTGAAACAAAACAAAACGAAACAGGCCTATCACCCTTTGGCCTGCACGGGGAAAAACAAAATCAACTCCTCCTGCGAATGGCCAAGCACATATCCAAATGAAATCAGTATTTTATCAAATATTGGTTGACACGCGCTAAAACGAATAGAATAGAAGCAACCTGCCATGTGGTTCGGCAGTTAATCACTTGTGTGTCTGGAGAATTCGAGGCCGCTGTGGTGCAGTGGTAGCATGTCCGGCGCGTAACTGGAAGACCCGGGTTCGATTCCCGATGGCGGCCGATGTGAATTTTTACGTGACTCACTTATTAATGTGGCAAGAGCAATGACTTCTGTTTGGTGTTCCTGATCCACGTCGAGTGAATGAATTAATTACCGAATAGAATTCTTACCATATTTTGACCAACAGATGTTAAAACAAAAGCAATATTCCTGTCACCGCTGAGCATACTCAGACAAAATCAATCCTTATCGCTTTTTGGCAAACGCATATAAAAAATCACTATTCACCACATTTTGACAAAAGTTTAAACGGATTCAATTCCTATGATATTTTCACTTACAGAAAAAAATCATTTTAGTTCACGTTTGTTGAAACTAAAACGATGTACTGAGCAAAATGTAGAGATTTTTCGTTATACACTGAAGTGCCGAAAAAACCCCGGGATACTTCTCTAATACCGTGTTCATTTTATTTGTATTTAGACGTCCTTATTAGTTCGTCTCCTGATTTCTACCTTGAATAAAGATATTTTGAAACCTCCTTTGTTACGCTTTCCAACCGTAGGCTGAAGAAGCGTATGTGCTCCAGCTTTGTCAGTCTGTCCGTCCGTCCGTCCGTCCGCACAATAACTCGCGTAAAAATGGTTCGATTTCGATGAAATTTTAGTATGTTGTAGGGGACCACCTGGGGATGAATCCTATTGAAAATGGACGAAATGGGTTTAAAAGCCAGGACATAGGAGCGGGATTAATTCCATTGCCCTTATGTGTCATAACTTGCGTAAGAATGGTTCGATTTCGATGAAATTTTAGTATGTGGTAGGGGACCATCTGGGGACGAACCCTATTGAAAATAGAATAAATGGAGTCACAGGTCAGGACACAGGAGCGAGATTTATTCCATAGTCATTATCCTCATAACTTGAGTAATGACTTCTGGTATGTTGGAAAGCGTATCATAATCAATGCATTGAATGATTTTAGTAACTTGTGATCGGATAACGGCAGCAGCGCGACAGGGCATGGACTCCACAAGCTCTCTGTAATACTGTGGAGACAGTGCACGCAATGCTTTCTGAAGAGCGCCCAACAGTTTTGTAATATTCGCCGGATCTTTATGTTTCAACTTTTTGACCCTCAGTGTCTCGCGAAAACATCACAGCAGGTGAGAGAATAACATTTTACCTTGATACGATACATCGTTCCAACTTATCAATAACGATCACTCCTTCTGCCATGACTTTTCCAGCCGACTTCTGCACTAGAAACGTTTTAGGACGGGGAGAAGAGGAATACTTCCACTGTTTCGATTGTTCTTTTGTTTCGAGATCTAAGTGGTGTCACCCATGTTCCGTCCACAGTGACATACCGCCCTCAAAACTGAGGGTCGAAATGCTGCACAATCTCATGGCAATACTTTACTCTTCCCCTGTTATGATCTGCATTTAGTGCTTTAGGGATCCATTTTTAAGAAATCGTCTTCACCCCTAAAACATTTAATACAGTATCGTCACTATCGTGAGTTCGCCCATAGGAGACGTTGAATATTGTTTCGTTGTTATTCTGCTGCCTGACATGATCAGATCATGACTGACATTCGCATGTTGGGGTGTCGACAAGGTAACAGGCCTTCCCACTGCAGGGTGCATCTTCGACCCTATCTCTTCCGCGCAACGCAATTGTCAACTGTGCCGTATTATAAAGGACAAGATTCTCCTGTTTGTTACTTGTCCTCATGAATTTCTTTCGGCGACATTTCCTGAAAATGAAGGTACTCTATGACTGCACACTACTTGATTTTCTCAACACCCGCCATCTCCACCTTTCTCATTTCAACGCACTCCGGAAAAGAAAGTTACAAAAAAAAAAAAAAAAAAAATTCCTTGAAGAACAGGAAGAGTCGGATAACAGATTGACAACATTGTCGTTTACGAAAACTTTTGCGATATACATACACTATATAACCAAAAGCATCCGGACACCTCCTTCGAGTAGTGGATTTGTCCATATACGTCACTGTCATTGCCGATACAGGTACAAGAAGGAAGATGACACCATATATTTGGTTGCAATGAGCACGTCTTTTGAATCTTTTCCGACACGTAAAATATATTGTTTTGGTGCAAATGAAATATCCGGAGCGAACGAGCAGTGGAAACAGGCCCCCACCACAGCGGAACGAAACCACCCACAGGTGTTGCGGATATTACGTCACAAAGTTACTATAAATAGCTACCACGTGTGTGAAGAACAAGGTTGAGGCATGGTTTGTTTGGACCTAACGTGGCTTGCAAAGGAAACATGCAGACGCCGGATTTGAGAAGTCATCTTCCTGTATGAATTTAAACTGGGCCATTCTGCAGGAATTGCCGCTCGAAAAGTTAAAGCATTTGGGCAGAACACAGTCAACGAACGAACCATTCGGCGATGGTTTGCGAAGTTTCGGAGCGGAGATTCGGACCTGTAAAACGTAGCACGTGGTCACCTACCTGTTGCTGTTTCTGACGATGTTCTGTTACGTGTGGTTGAAGAGGACCCCGAAGAACGTGTCGTGAGATAGCGGCAGAGGTAGGTGATTACCACAAGACAGTTGGTCGGCGTCTGGCTGCGCTGGGTAAGGTGAAAAAGCTGGAAATGTGGCTGCCGCATGAGTTGACAACTGCAAACATGACTAGGCGTTTAGAAGTCTGCCCGTCTCTGCTTGCCAGGAATAAACAGGAACCTCTACTGAATCAAATCGTCACCTGCGACGAGAAGTGGGTCCTTTATGATAATCGGAAACGATCTGAACAATAGTTAAGCAAGGCACAGCCTGCTGGACGGCATCCTAAGCCACCCCTACGCACTAAGATGATTGATGATGCTCCTTGTCTGGTGGTCCACAGCCAGGATATTTCATCGGAGTTTCTTGGCAAGAGGCCAAACCATCACTGCAGAACGTTATTGTGCTGAATTACACCAGATGCACTGGAAATCGCTGAAGAAAAAACCGGTTTTCGTCAACAGGATAACGCCCGCCCTTATGTCGCACAACAAACGATGCTGATACTAAGTGCCTTGGGTTATGAAGCACTGCTTCATTCTGCCTATTTTCCGGACTTGTCTCAGGCAGACTATTATCCGTTTCGTCGCCTGAATCACTTCCTGTCCGGGAAACAGTTCACTACAAACAACGATGTTCAACGTGCAGTTTATGACTTCTTCGGGTCCCAGCCACAAGACTTTTTTCGTTCCGGGATCATGACCTTGTTGGACAGACGGCAGCTATGTGTCGATGCCGAGGGGGATTATTTTGTCTAGGTAAGTTGTCCTACTTTTCCGTTCTCGCCGTCCACATGTGCTGGTCCTTTGTCGGGCATTTCATTCGCACCAACGCAATATTTGAGAGCAGATTTTTAGAAAATCTAAAAATTCAGCAGAAAAGGAAGTACACGTGCACCACCTAGGGGAAAATTGCGCATAACTTAAAATACGCTCCTGTAAAACTCAGCAGCAATGTGAACATTTTTGTTTGGGGAGCGCAGAAACTGATTCAAGTACGAGGGCGGATCCAAAAGTTAGATACACTGTTGAATAAAAACAAAAAATACAAATAAAGAGATATACTCAGGGTTTTTTTTTTTTTTTTTTTTTTTTGATTGGAGGTTTAACGACCACCGTGAGCAACTCAATGGGCTATAAGCAGTCGCCCGTCCCTAATTTAGGGTCACTGGTTCCAGGGAAGGGAGAGAGCCAGTGCCGTAAGACAAACACAACATCCATGCCTCACCGGGATTCGAACCCGGACCCCTTACGGACGAATGATCAGAGGCCATCGCTTAGACCACTGCGCCACCGGGGCGGCCCTCAGGGGATGTATGTTGGTTTAAAGGTACATTTATTCATTGTTCGACATAGTCCCCTAAGGACTGTAAACATTTATCGGGACGTGTGATTCACTTTTCCATACCTGTACAGAAAAAAGTCTCCTCCAGTTTGGTGCAAGCAGCTAAAGATCGCAATTTTCACAGCCTCATCTATTTGGAACCGTTGTTCACTAAGGTCCTGTTTCATTTTACCGAACAAATGGTAGTCGCACGGGAATAAGTCGGGGCTGTACGGTGGATGTTGCCACTCCTCCCACTTGATTGACCGCAGCAATGGTCTGCGGTCATTCTGACGGTCTGACTTCGCGGTATTCGTTCGTCAAATTTGTGCGACCCTTTTCAAATTATTGGAACCACTTAACAATAGCCCGGCGAGATATGGCATTTTTCCCGTGTACAGCACAGATTTGACGATGGATGTAAATGCAATTGAGGTTGTGACGTGCCTGCCCCGCAGGACGCACATGAGATAAAGGTAGATAGCAGTGAGAGTACATGCCAGTGTATTATAGTGGATAGCACTCTGAGCTCCGGAGCCGAGACTTGGGGGGTTCGAATCCCTCCACTGGCATAAAAATGGAGAAATTTACTTCGTGCTTAGTCCACAAAAATTGAATGGTTCCTCGCACTTCCAATTTTTCTTAATGGAGGTTTAACGACCACCGTGAGCTACTCAATGGGCTGTAAGCAGTCGCTTGTCCCTAATTTAGGGCCACTGGTTCCAGGGAAGGGAGAGAGCCAGTGCCGTAAAACAAACACAACATCCATGCCTCACAAGGATTCGAACCCGGACCCCTTTCGGACGAATGATCAGAAGCCATCGCTTAGACCACTGCGCCATCAGGGCGGCCTTCCAATTTAGGGTAAGAATCCAGTTGACGCGCCATTAGAAACTGCCTCCTTCACACGCCTTACGCAGTTACTGAATTAAAACACCTCCCGCCTGCAGCTTTGACGTACTGTCTACTTCGCTCCCAAGTACACCCAGTCTGACTGCAATCCCACTCCAGATGGCGCTAAGTGTAACTTATTTTTTTATTCACCTACGTACATTTGCCGGTTCAAGCGTTAAGACTGCCCTCCCCTAACACAACAACAAAAAAGACAGATTAAGAAATTAAGAACATTTTCTTTTAAGACGAAGAGGTCATTTCAAAACTTTTTGCTAATAGGATCCGCAGGGGTAAGCCCACCAGATTTACTCCTATGGGGCTTACTGAAGGCAAAAATCTGACTCAAACGATCGATGCCCGAAAGAAATCATCCACTGAAGTGTTGTTTCTCCTACTGAGGCTATGCCAAGGCGTGCATTCATATTTTTAGTACTTTTTATACACTTGTGCATGGGACACAAAGGTGACCTGATTCAGCACTTTATGTGAAGTGATGCTGTTTCACAAGTACTCAGAAATGTACGTACAATTTCATCGATACTGGCTCTAAAACAATAACTTCACTGCTGTGAGCCCCCTGCCCTCTGCCCTCTAGAAGGGAACCCTGCGGTAAAATAAAGGGAGGAAATTGTGCGAATGAAACCTGCTAGTGTGACATGTTACCAAGATCACTTTTCTGTTGGCAAAGACAAAGTAACTTTGATTTAAAATAAGAATATAACGATTATTGATGACGTGTCTGTGCGATGCCCACGCAAAAGGTGAGAAATATTTATGAGGCGCATTGGTCAGGCCATATTTCTGTTACTAATGACAAGATATTGATGTCAATTGATTTTGTCTCCAATCACTCAAACGTGTTGTTATTTACGATGAGATCATCCTATGCATAGCCTTAATTTTGTAGCATACCAAGAGATTTACCCATTTTTCTTTTATATACGACGACACAGTGCAGTGCTAGTTTCGTCTTGAGCCATGTTATTCAAATGCATATTTTTTGCTTTTGTATCAATTTAATGTCCTTTACCTCCCATGTGCGTCTAAAAGCACAAGTGATCCGTCCCTGACTTAGGACCACTCGTCCCCGTAAGAGAAAGCCAGCGTACAAACACAATACGTGGGATTCGAACCCAGTCCGGCAGTACTAGGAGACCGAATTCGCTGTCTGAACCATTAAACGACCGAGCGACTAAACGGGTTTGGGTCATTGATAAAGAATCTGTGCAGTGCATTGTTTTGGATCTTGAAGAATGAGCTGGAGTATTCAAACCTGGTTGACGACAAGTCCTAAGGCCGCCGAGGGCCGCGGGTGGCCTAGTGGGCAACGTTCGTGACTGCCGCGGAAAGGACCTCAGGTTCGATCCCAGGCAGGTACGAACGCTCGATCCACTAAATATCCGCCGTGCGTCGGATGGGCACGTTAAGCCATCGGACCCCGGGTACTGGCTCCCCGGTAATAAATAAGGGCGTCTTCCTCCCCCTTTCTACTTCGCTTCCCTGTCACTTTCCTATCGGGCACTCTAGTCCAAATCTCCTAGCTTCCTATTTCTAAGGGTTGTTTAAGACCTGGTGTCAGACACTCCCTTCCTAAAATCCTCTACATATGATCAAGTCCTAAGGCCGGGTGGTGCAGTGGTCTAAGCGATGGCCTCTGATCATTCGTCAGAGACAATCTGTGCAATTTCTTGGGGTTTGAAACATAATCAGTGCATTGTTCATAGCTTTGAGACAGAATCCAGTGCATTGTATATGGCTTTGAGACAGTCTGGACATTTTAATGGTTTTGAATTACAATTTGTACATTTTCATGGCTTTGAGAAAATTTGTTCGAATCCCGGTGAGGCATGGATGTTGAGTTTGTCTTACGGTGCCGGATCTTTTCCCCTGGAGTCAGTGGCCTTAAATTAGGGACGGGCGACTACTTATAGCCCATTAAGTTGCTGACGGTGGTCGTTAAACCTCCAACCCCCCCCCCCAAAAAAAAGTCCTAAACACGTGTAGAGCAGTACTTTGTTACTATCCACGTGGCTTTGTGATTGATCTGTTTGATGAGAAACATGTAAGCAGAAATACTAGCGTATTTCAGAGTAATGCACGGATTCTGTCTCAAAGCCAAGAATTTGCACAGATTGTCTCAAAACTATGAATATTGTACAGATTCTGTCTCAAAGCCATGAAAAATGCAGTGATTCTGTCTCAAAAGCTATGCACAACGCACAGATCCTGTCTTTTCAAAGTCATGAATATACAAAGTTTTCTGTCTCAAAGCCTGAATTTCGAGCAACGTGTTTTTATCATTTCTGTGCTATTGCTGAAAAAAATGATATTGCTTTTTATCTGTTCTTTCCTCTTCTGTTTATTCACTCTTGTATGTTAATTGTTCTTGTTTTATACTTCGCTGTATAGATCAGTGTAGAGGACAGAATGGACTTTTTGCCAGCCAGCACAGGTGTGACGAATTCGTCCTGTGTAACAACAATGAGCCCAAAGTAATGAGATGCAAGAAAGGGCTTTACTTCGATTCCAACCTTCAAGTCTGCAATTACAAGAGCCAAGTCCTATGTCAAATACGTAAGTGCTATATTATTTATTCCTTGAACCACTGGTAACATTTCTTAGTAAAATTAACGCATTCCTAAAATATGCAATGGTCACACAGGTATCAAGGGGTAGGTAGGATTAAAATTGTACACGGGCCTTATTTGGTGACCCGGCCCGGGCCACCAAATAAGGCCCGGTCCGTGATGTGCCATTTTATCTTTCCATTGTATTTTATTAAATTGTGAAACTTAAATAATGAAATGCGATATTGTTGAAAATATTAAGTTGAATGTAAGCCTAAAAATATTAACTAAACTTTGGCAATTATCGAAGAATATAACTTTTAGAGAGAGAGAAGACTAAGCGCGTTCAAAATCTCCCTTTCTCTGAACTAGCAGGAAGTAACACTACAAAAGTCAATCCCTGCAGAGATTAGTGATAGGAGAAACGATCGATATCGTCCCACTCTCCCTCTCTTACACACACACAACCCCCGTCACCTACTCCAAACAACACACCCACTCGCTCAGGGTCGAATCTTTTTGTTGTCAAAAATCCCTAAAGTGGTTTTACAATCTTAATACCTACAGATGGTAAAAACACTGCGAGTATCTCTCCTCGTCTCTGATTATTCCCTGGGCTATGTCATGGAAGTAAGTAAATATAAGAAAACAATTAAACAGACCAGGAAATACGGAAGCACGACTTTTTCTTTCTTTACCAATGTGATAAAAAGAATGGGTCGACTTGGCCCAGCCCGGCCGTAAGTGTTTAGAAAAAATGACTGTCCCATGCAGACCTCTAAGTAGGCTAACCTTTCCAGCTGCGAAGCTGCGAGTTGCATTTTTTTTTTTTTTTTTTGTCTTGCGAAACGGTTCCCGTGTCAGCGTTGACACCCCTTTAACACCAAAATGAGCGTGTCAGCTTTGTTAATCTAGCTCTAAGATTTCTTCCATTCGCAGAAAGGAAGCTGTTCAATTGCAATTTTTCGCCCTGTGCTAGATACTAGTTATTGGAGGGGGGATTAACGATCACCGCGAGCAACTCAGTGTGCTATAAGGGTTACTGGACCCAGTGAAGGGCGACAGCTAGTCCTGTAAGACAAGCACACTATCCATGTCTTTCTCTGGATTCGAGCCCAGACCCATAAGAGATGAATGATTAGAAATGGTGCTTCGTAACACTGTGCACAGAGTCGACTCTGTGCTAGTTAGATATTCCACTTGACCTGGGCAAAAGCATTTTTTTTTCCGGAGTTTTACGAACCTTGTGAGCACCTATGTCCACAAAGAGTCACTCGTTCCTAATTTGGTGTTGCTAGTTCCGGCGAACGGAGACAATTATCGCCATTGGATAAATACCACACTAATATCTCTACCGGTAATCGAACCCGTGCCCGCATTATACGATTTCTCCAACACCCGTCCTCGCTTCTAATCACTCCGCCAATGACGTCAAAGGGCAAATGTTGGTCCAGCTTTAGTTCAGCTGCAATTCTTTCTTAAATCACTTTCGAAGTGTTATTTTTTCGAGAAGCAGCTTCAGCACTACCTTTCCTGTAATCGACTATGTACAGTGCTGTCCAAAACTCGTGTTGCACCATTGGTTTGCAATGATTCAGGATATAAAATTTTAATTTAGGATATAAAAATTAAATTTATTGAATGATTAATGGCAACAATTACAACTAATCAATTCGTGATTAAAAAGGTGCTTTTTAATTGTACACAAAAGTCAGTATGACCACCAGTATTTTCGTGACAAAATTATCCGGTGACATGTCCTATGTGATATTTTGTAGAGCAGAGCCTTGTCGATTTTGGTACAGGCAACTCTTACAAATTCCTTGAGCTGTTCTATGGAGTCGCATCTTTCTTTCGATACGCTGGCTATAATTATGCTTTGTTACAGGAAGAATGATCAGGGAGGCCAATCTAATGGATATGCTAAATTTGCTATCCTCTCCTTATTCATCTCGCATCTACGTTACTCGTAACTGCATGGTGGGACGGGGCTCCATCTTGTTGGAACTAATAACTCTCTAAAGGTTTCAGTATTTGGAGATCTGGAACAAACCCGTCTCTTAACGTAGCTAGGTATGACTGTTGATTCATAGCGCCATCGAAGATACACTAACGTATTAAGTGCTTATTAGACAATGCTGCCCAGATGATCACATGTGACGCATTGTTCTAACTATGTAATAATGTGGATTTTCTTTATTCCTAAAATAAGCGTTTCTTCTCACACGCACTTCTATAAATCGCACACTCATCTGAGAAGAATATTTACCAAATTACGAGATGTCTGAAAAATATTAGACCAACCGATAACCTGAAAACTGAACATCTAGGTGCTTTTCGTTTACTTCCGGGCGAAACTGCTGCAGAAACATCAAAGTGCTTAAAGTCTCACACGAAAAATAGGTTTCTAAGTAAACCGAACCATTTTTGATGGAAGCAGTTGAAAGACTGACATGATAGCGCTTGCGGAAGCCCCATGCTTGTCCTTCCTCAAATGTTGTCAGTTTCTGCGAGCACAGTTTATCCGGTCCTTTCAGAAAATCGGTACAATTTCACCAGTAACAGCTACTGGTGTCTTTCAGTTCATATAATAATGTTTCTGTGAACATGTTTTGATACTGTAAAGAACATCGCAGTCTTGTTACAATCTTCATATATCTCAGATCTTGTTTCATAAGAACTTTTGGCTACTTTCAAACCCTGCGGATATCTACAGGGAAGAATATCGAGATCAGACGCTGAGTTTTCGAAGATATGAAGAAGTTTCCTTAAAGTAAAACTTACAACAGGCCACTGAAAAGTTTCAAGAACGCTAGGACAACTGCATAGCAGCCAAAGAACGTTACTTTAAAACAAATGAGAATACAAATATGACTGGTGTACGTGTTATGCTCAATCCCCAATAATGGGTGGGAAAATGGGGACGGATTCCCGGGGCCCGCAGTCGAGCAAGACAGAGAAATGATACTTTAAATTATAAAATTATAAACAGCAGAAATATGGATGAAACTGAAAAAGCAGAGTAGTGGACTTTGAAATTTATGTGAAATAGTGTATCCAGAGAACAAAGTTTTCGCCTGCGAATAAATGCAAAAAATACACCCCCTCAAATAAAAAGAGGCCAAATCATTAAGTCTTATTTTTTAAAAACAAAACAACCTCTCAATATTTCGGGGAAATTTAAAGCACTGAAAGTTTTTTAGTCAACAACGTTTGCAAATCAATTTTCTGGTACTGTCTAAAATGAAATTCTGATTTCGGCACTGCAATTAAGTTTATCTCTGATAACTCATTTGAGTAACTCAGAATAGCAAAGCGGCATTTTCTGTGAGTTTAATTATCTTGTTGTCACAATGTAGTACGCATATTTCCAACTGTTCTACACTAATTGTACTAATTCTAAAACTTTTCAAACTCCTACGAATTTTGGATTCTCTCATACAAGTTTTCGATCTCTTGCCAAGAGTTTCACGTTGCTGAAAATAGTCATCCTACTTTGTCATTTTTCTTTGCTATATTTCATTAATGAATGTAGTCATTGCGAAGGTATGTGAAAGGAATCAACAGAAACTGTAAGCGATTTGCATCCCGCAAACTGAAGTTACACCGCATCTAGAAAATTAGAGCAAGAATTGTAGCTCAGCATTATTATTTATATAAGAATGATGTAGACATTTTTGCATATTTTCGAGATCTGAGCATTACTTCCGCTAACAACTTTCTGTGGGGTTTTTTCATTAGGCAATTTTTCAGTGATTCCCAAGAATTTTAGCAAAGAATCGGCAAATAGGGGTTTATTGTAGAGGTTCTCAACTTTTTTTTCTCAGGAAAAACATATTTTTATTACTGTTTAACTTTTCCTTTGTATTTTTGCTGCAAAAGATTTTTCTAAATCAATCTATGGTTAAACGTGTTTTTTTTTTTTTTTCGCAATTTCTTTTTTTTGCAACCCTTTTGAAAACATTACTTAGAATATATCATAACCATGGGCGAAACCAGTAAACCAGTAGTGAAAATGAAAAACTGAGTTTCCGAGGGGTAGGGAGGGGAGTAAAACTTGCGAAAACGTTCACTGGCCAACATTTTTATTCGCCACTAGAATATGTTACCCGGATTTCTTGCTCCGTGATTATAACTGTGTGATAAACATCTTAATTCTTTTATTTATCTTTTATGCTATACATAAAACTCGGTGGAGGAGCAACCATCGTTACATAACTTTTTAACTCGCTTTGATCGCACAGATCTTTTTTTTTCACAGTAGGGAGCTACTGACATTTCTTTTTTTTTTTTATTGGAGGTTTAACGACCACCGTGAGCAACTCAATGGGCTATAAGCAGTCGCCCGTCCCTAATTTAGGGTCACTGGTTCCAGGGAAGGGAGAGAGCCAGTGCCGTAAGACAAAGACAACATCCATGCTTCACCGGGATTCGAACCCGGACCCAGTTCGGACGAATGATCAGAAGCCATCGCTTAGACCACTGCGCCACTGGGGCGGCACTGACATTTCAAAAGATAAGCATGAAGGCCGTCTAACGTGCCGGTACCGGGGCCCGTAAACCGGTGGTTGGGCGCTGGTTATTCTGTATACTAAATTCACTTTCAGTTACTCGAAAGGCCCTTACATTCAGTAACGGTTTTAAGATGTGCGACGCCTTCAGAAAACACAAACATGCTTGTCTCCTTTTATAAAAGTATAAACACTGCAGGATTTTAAATATTACACAAGTAGTCCCGTGCTTGAGTGGTCAGATGCGGAGTTCTAGTCAATCACCCTAGCAGCGCTCGGGCTCCAGTTATAGGTGCCGTGCCTACTCCATGGCTCTGGCCCTTCCTTCGGGAACCCGTGGCCCAAAATTAGGGACAAGCTACTGCTTATAGCTGTAAGATTTGCTCGTGGTGGCCATTAAACCCCGAAACGAAAAGAAAATAACGCAAAGATGTTATTAATTCTAAAATAAAATAATAGGAAATTTAATTGTTACTTATAAAACGTGCAAGAAAAAGAGTTCACAACTTTTTTCTCGCACGTTTTCTACGAAAGCTGAACCCAGTGTTTCAAGCCTTCATAGAAAGAACTGATAAAGTACGAGGCCCTAGGAGGTAACCTAGGTTGAATATACTTAAAAGCGCCACTGCATGCCATATACACACACCGGCCACTGAATTAAAAATCTTTATGTAGATGCACGTAAACGTCCTTAAGCTGCGTATATGCAAAAGACGTGAGCCACCACGTGATCTAGGCTAGTTTTTTAGACCTGCTCTGATCCATAATCGTCAGTAGTGTTGATCACAATGCGAAAACTAATCTTTTCGGAGTTTGATGAATGGCTTTATTGTGGGTGCGCATCTGACTGGAACGAAGATTTTGAAAAAGCAGAGCTGACTGGCTTCTTAAAAGCTGAGATATCCCGGGTCTTTAATCAATGGATTGTTTGTTTAAGAGGCGTAACTGTGGCCCGACGAGAATCTGTCAGGAACGAGATCGCCGTCATCTGAGAAAGCTTGTACGGAGAAAGACTTCCTCTGTGCAACAATGGACCGAAGCATTTGATGAAGGCTGTTCTCGACCAATATCTTAGCAAACTGTTCGCAGAGAATTGAAGAGGATTGGTATTGGCAGTTGCATGCC
Organism: Macrothele yani; assembly: GCA_039090855.1. NCBI lineage: Eukaryota > Metazoa > Arthropoda > Arachnida > Araneae > Macrothelidae > Macrothele > Macrothele yani. The sequence goes on from CM077006.1 coordinate 45,844,313, forward strand.
TATACGAAAAACACGGATTTCTGCGAAAAACCGAAAAGCTCGTCTACAGCGGTGTTAGGAGCACTTACTGGACACTGAAAGACTAGAAAAAAGTCATGTGGTCCGATGAGTCGCTACACACCTTGTTCTGTACCGACGGTAGGAAGAGTTTGGCGGGAGACCCATGAAGCAATGAACCCTGTTTGCCTTGTAAATCCAACTCAAGATTCTGGAGGTGGTGCTGTGGTGTGGAGCACATTCTTCTGGTAGGGAGTGGGTCCCCTGATATTGCCGGAAGGTCAGTTGTCCTCCAAGGATTATCTGAACATTGTTCCTGATTAAATCCATCCATCCTGCAATGTTGACTTTTTGTCCAGTGGGTGACGGCTGTTTCATGGACGACAATGCTACTGCCCATCGCGCAAGATGGGTTCAACAGTGGTTCAGCGAGCATGGCAGTAGTTTTCGCGATCTTCACTGGCCAACACAAAGCTCGGATCTTAATCCCATTCAGAATGTAGAGGACATGTTAGAAAAATAGATCCGGGAGAAAAGTCCTCTTTCGTCAAATCTGAGCCAGTTGAAGGACTGAACGCCTGGTATGCTGTAGACGTAGATGACCTCAAACAGCTTGTGATATTTATGCCAAACCGCATACGTGTTGTAATTCGGGGGAAAAAGTCCAACTCGATATTGAATAAAATTTATAATTCAGTGTCCGTTATGTGTAACTGTGTGTTGCAATTTCTGTGTGTAACGTTTCTGTAACTTGCAAAGATTTCATATTTGCCTTTTCTTCTCTTTTACAGCTGGCGGTGGACAGACAAAAGGAGACGATGCAGGTAATGACGACGACGACGATGGGGATGATGACGGTGATGATGATAAAGGTTCAAATAAAGGTGGGAACAAAGGCGGAAAAGGAGGTAAAGGGAATAAAGGTGGCAAAGGAGGAAAAGGTGGAAAAGGAGGAAACAAAGGAGGAAAAGGAGGAAAAGGTGGAAAAGGTGGAAACAAAGGAGGAAAGGGAAATAAAGGAGGAAAGGGCGCAAATAAAGGAGGAAAAATGGCAACAAAGGTGGAGGTGGCAAAAGCGGAAGAGGAAATAAGGGCGATTCCGAGGAAGAAGAAGAAGTTGATTATGATTATCAGGATGAAGAAGACGATGGTAGAGTGCAGGTTGGCCATAATGGAAATGGCCTTGGAGTATTCTACGACTCTGATAGCAGTTACGAAGAGTCTAGACAAGGTCAAACGAAGCTAGCTGCTGCCAGTGTAAGATCGGTGTGCCCCAAAGCACGGGGTCTCTTCGCCCATTCAGACGACTGCACGATGTTCTATCAGTGCTATGATGGTGAGGTCCTACTGAGGTCTTGCCCGGTAGGCTTACTCTTTCACGACAAGGAACAAGAGTGTATGTATCCTAAGAGCGTAACTTGCGGGGAGAGGCGAATTCCAAGGCATCCGAACTACGATTGAGAAGAAAATCTTCGTCCGTAAATTAAATATTTATTACTAAATGAAGCCTCCACTTGAGAACACATAAGAGTATTTTGGAACATGAAACTGGGCTCAATTGCTACTGTAAGTTCCGATAAAAGAAAGTTCCAGGGTTTTTAATCGCTTCTGAGGGATGACCTGGCACTAGTTATAAAATGTTTCTGTGAGATATCTTTTAATCGAAACATGACATTTTTCTTCAAAGCTCGGTACAAATATTAAGTGATAATTTGGTAGATACATTTCGCACGCACACAAATAAGCATGCTAATCAGATATACCAAAGGTGAACGTAAAAAAACAGTCAGTTTAGATGTCAGATAAACGTGAACGAAATTCTACATCTCAGAAAATTTAACCACACTCCATTTGATTCCATGAACGTAAGAAATAACGTTAGAATATGTAGATGCGCAATTAATGTAACGTTCCAGCATTGGAATTAAATACATCTTGACCCAGTCTCAGAACTACCCTCCATAGGGAATCAGCTGTTTCAACAGCTAATTCGGGAGTGGTAACCCCACATTTCCTGATTACTCATGTTTTTTGTGCTGATTGGTCAATTATGCCGTTTACGCTACAAATCCCAGAAATCCAACCAAAAGACAGCATTCTTAAAATTCTTAACAGTTGGTTTAATTTGTAAAACTTTCGACATCAAACGGTCTCCATTTTCTTTGATTAAAAATATTAAGATAAAAACTTTATGAAAATGTAAAATCAACAAGAAAGGAAAGCTTCGCTTGCTAGCTGAATTTCCTTGGTGTTCTATTAAAACGTTAAAAAAAGAGCTTGCATGTTTTCGTCCATGAGAAACAGCTTGCTACACGAGAATATGAGATATATGAAAATGGGAATAGATAAATTTGTTGGGGCTTTTTATGGTATGTTTTCTCTTTCGTACATAAATTTAAAAGTCGACTGAGACTTCCTTTCAGAAAAATCTCACCCTTTACAATGATAGCTGGAAAGTAGGAGTGGTATTTTAACTTTTTTTTTTTTTTGCGAACTGCAACTATAGGTGAATCAACAATATTTCAGCAGCTTAACGCTCGTTTCTATACATATGTTTTAGATAGAACCCATCTGAAAGCCTTCGCAGATAGTAACTGCACTAGCCTTGGATTTTTAGATGTTTGAATCAGAGTATGAACACTACTTTTTCTGCTAAGCTGGGCTTATTTCCTTATAGAATGTAAAGAAGTTTCCAGAAATATGAGGAAAAGAAGAATTTATTTTCAGCGCTTCAAGAATTCAACGAAATTTAAGGCAATTCAAGAAAAGCAGTTCTTCAGAATAAAATCATGCAAAAGAAAAGAAACAATGACAGGCATTATGTATTTTTAAAGTTTTTTTAAAAGTTCATTTTTCAAATGCTGTGAAATGTAATGAAAAAGCAACTAATGTATGTGAATAAGATTTTCTTTGGTATCCTGAAAACGGGAAGAATTATCTGTATCTTAAGGAATTTTCCAATTTTTCTTAAAGAAGCCACTTATTAAAAATGACTTAAAAAATGCTAATCGCTGTCTTTTTAGTGTAATGAAATCAAAGCGTGCGAATCTCAGCAAAGGAATTAGGGACAAAATTTCATTTTTCCAAATTTTTTAATTACCATTTCATCGAAACACCTTCTTGCGCCAAGAAAACGTTTGAAATTGGTTTTTAATAAATAAAACTTCTTAAAGAGGGAAAGTTATTTGGCCAGACGTTTTAAACAGTTTTCAATTAAAAGTTTCCTTATCTGAAAAATAGGAAAAAAAATCAGTTGCTCGTTTAGAAGTCTGTTGTTTGCTTACCACTGCCATTTACACGAAGCAATCATAAGCAGCAAAAATAAATTTTTATATAAGTTCAACCCCATTCCTTTGATCAGATCAAGTGAAATCATGGGATCAAAGAGCCGGAGGAAGTTTCAAAAATGTTATTGCAAAAATCATTCAGAACGCTGACTTTTGAAACGCATTTGTTTAATGACCAGTATATTCTTAAAAAAGACATGTGAGATTGTTTTAAACCTACCCCTTGAAAACATCGTTTCGCATGCTCATTTGACGTTTGCTTTGTGTACTACATTTTAAATGCGATTTTTTTTCGTAATAAAAAAAGGCATAAGTACAACAGACACTTACAAAACTTATATATTTCCCATATCATGATTTTAATCCCAGGAAAAGTCTTCATATATGAAATTTTCGTTTAAAAAATTGTATCCGATACAAATTAACAAACTTAGACCCTTTCCTTTGACCTGTTCTATTTTCTTACGTGGGGGTGGTATTTTTTGTCCCTAGCATTTTATTCATTATATAACAAAAGGCTGTTAGATGATTTTCACTCCCTATTGTTCAAATTTTTTTTGTTTGCCAACTAAAAGTACGTAGGATTTGAGAATTTTTCTTCCCAAGAAATGAAAACAGTCAAACAAGCGGATACCACTATTTAGCTTTACGACTTTCCAAGAAATAGAATTTTAAGCGCAATTAATTATTTTTCCTTTAACAATTTAACAACCCTATTGTATCTAACGCTACTTGTGCCTAATTTAGGCTGTTTACATACAAAAGAGAGAATCTGTGCCTTAAGAATGATCACAACATTCATGTTTTATTTGGTCTTGGCTCAGCGCTATAAGGAGCCAGAAGGCCCTCTACTCTACTCTACTCTACTCTACTCTACTCTACTCTGCCTCTTTAAACCTTGACGACACAAGCACAGAAAAATAGTTCTTTTTATTGTTGTGCCTGAGTTTTGTCACCCCCTGTGAGCAATTAAGGCTGTAACGCGTTTCTAAATTTGGTGTTACTGGTCCCCAGAAGGGTGGCAGGGTCAGCCTTGGGTATAACGTAAACCTTTACGTTATGCAGGATTTGGTATTATGCTAAGTTCCAAATGTCCAGCTGAAGAAATGTCGAACTAAGTGTATGTGACGCACTAGTTGCACTGGATAGTTCACTTTAAATGAACAACACATAAGGCTTTTGAGGGCTAGACTGAACACAGACGTAAAACAGAACCACTTATGTAAACTTTTCTGTTATTGGTCCAGCACAGCACTTTCACTTGAAGTGACTTGAGACAACACCACTACGTCGTCTATTTACAAAATCACGTGACTATATACAGCGTGATACTAGGATATCGAACACATATCACATTGAGTTTCACCCCCCACACACACACAGCTGCTGCTTAGTCATTAAATATCTCTCGTCTTGTTCTTATCACCACAAGCATACGTCACTCTCACAGACTTCAAGTGTTGCCAACCGTATTCATGTGAGAGAGAAGTATCACGTTAAGATTGAAAGATGCTAAAGAGAACAAACTCAAATTTACATAGAAGGAACTAAAAATGAAAGTTATATTAGAACATACGTCACATGGGCCTCATCCAGCTTCATCCAGGGCTCGGGCGATTGGCCAGGGGCCGGTGCCTCTGACTCTAGGTCACCGGAGCGTCAAAATAATGACTGCTTTGAGAGTTCTTTTCAATTCCATAAATTGTATGGTACTTGGTATTGTTTGAGAATTAGTGTAGAGTAACCTATTTCGGTTTTCTTTTTGGGGGGTGGGGGCTTAACTGCTACCATGAGCAAATCTTGAGAGCTACAAATAGTCACACATCCTGAATTTAGAGCCACTTTTTAAATAAATTAAAGGAACTGAGCAAACGCAATCGAACAAGTGCACCCCTGTGCCTCATCCGAATTCGATACCATCTCGAACGATTGGATAGAAGCCAGCCCTCAGACCACTCGACCACGAGGGCTGTTCTATTGTGTTGATTGGCTACGAAAGCTGTGAAGTAACGGCTTTTCACTTCGATCCTGTTCTCAATTGCACAAACAATTTCCTTGTGATATACACAGCTGAGCTCCGGTAACGATTTTTGGATTAAAGGTTAGTATCATCCCATCAACACAAGCGGTTTCATTCTCGACTTCGTAATTACGAAAAGGGACCGACCGGGTGGTCGAGTAGTACGAGGTACTGGCTTCTAACCATTCGAGATGGGTACGGACTCTAATCCCGGCCGAGGCATGAATGTTGTGCTTTTCCTACGGCTCCGGCTCTCTCCTTTGTGGGGAACCAATGGCCTCAATTTAGGAAAGGACGACTGCTTATAGCCCATAAGTTGCTCACATGGGTCATTACCTCCCTCCCCTCAAAAAATAACAGAGGCGCTCAGTGGCGAATAGTTCCTTATGCTTGTGAGCAGAGTTGGAAACGGGTCAAAAATTTTGGATTCGGACCCGAACGTTTCATTATTGGATATTAGACCCGACCCTCACCCGACTCGGATCTGTAACTGACCCGGACCCGACCCGGGAAAATCTGCATTGAACTACGATATTTATTTTGGGCGTTCAAAAAGTCTGCAGTGGGTATCTTAGGTTATATGGAAATAGAAAAAAAAATGTGTTATGGGAACGCATAATTTACTCACTTACAGGAAGTACTGAAACTCTCGTCCTTCATTTGGCTGATGCTTTGATCACGCATAATTTTCTCACTTACAGGAAGTACTGAAACTCTCGTCCTTCATTTGGCTAAAGCTTTGATCACGCATAATTACTCACTTACAGGAAGTACTGAAACTCTCGTCATTCATTTGGCTAAAGCTTTGATCACGCATAATTTACTCACTTACAGGAAGTACTGAAACTCTCGTCCTTCATTTGCAAGACATAACCTAACTGTTTTACACATGTTTTCGAACACATCTGCGAGAGTCAAGAAGTCCCTCCGCAGCTATGTTAATTCTGTTCCAACCAATTTTAATGGCACTTCAGTCAAAATTTAGGAATTAAGCAACTCATTGTATGTTTAATTTCTGTTCTTGCTTTTTCCTTGATAGCATAGCAAGCTTGAGAATACGTTTCACAACTTTATGATGAGTTGAAAGTTTCCAAAATGTGGATGCTTTCATGATTGCCCCCTCAGGAGGAAGATATACTTTTCCTTCTGAGGACATGCTTCCTTCCTATTGAATGACAAATCATTTTTTGATCCGCGGGCACCAGTATTGAGCACAAAATTCCACAGCGCGCATTTTTCTTTGAAAACACATTTTGTTTCTTTTCAGAAATATAACGGAAATAAAACCGGGTCGAAATTAGGTCAGGAACACCTTGACCCGACCCGTTTGACCTGCTAGAAATTATTGACCCCTTGACCCGTGACCCGATTACATCTCTGCTTGTGAGGCCTGGTTCCTCAATCCTCAGCAAGGCACGAATACTGTTATCCGTTTAAAGATATCTCTTCTCTCTTTCCCTAACCAGTGGTACGAAATTTATAACGAATGACTTTTCTTAGTCTTGGATGCGTCCTGTCGCTGGGACTCGGCTCAATTAATGGCAAAAATGTTAAACCTTAAGGCGCTGGTTCTCTCCTTTCCCTAGAACCAACAGCCCTGAATTAGGGATAAGAAAAATTCTCCGAGCCTTACATCATCATGGCTACTCTCGAACCCCAGGTAGAGCATGAATGCCGCTTTTGCCCTTAACAACATTGGAAGCCTCTCCAGCCCGGAACCAGAGGTTCTAATTTAGAGACCTTGAGGTTTAACCATACAGTAGGGCTCTGTAGCTGGAAGTAGTAAAATGATAGCATAAGAAACACTTACTGTTTGAATGACAACAAGTGTCTTTATTTGTAGCTTGCACATCAATCATGAGGTAGAATTCACAACAACAATAAATACTTAGTTGAAGTAACTCGAATTAGTAAAGGTTATTAACAATGAAACTTATAACACAATTACTTTGAGTAGACAAAGTTTTCGTAAAGTAACAAGATATCTCGCATCGAAGTTGATAAAGCTTAACAGATAAACATCACCTCCCCTAACGCACACTAGATTTTATGAATATTGTTTTTATTCCTTTGCTTGATCTCTGACTAAGTGCTGCCACAAGGAACATAAAAAAACTTGGAAGTTCAGCGTTTAAGTATGGAAACCATAAAGAGGTAACCAATATTTGCAAAAGGGACAGCAAATAAAAAGGGAAAGTCAAAATAGATAATGTACGTCACAAGACAGCTAAGTTTTATCGGCTGCAAATGCACTTGAAAGTCATCAAACTCGAAAAATAAAAATAGAAAGAAAACAAGTCGAATTTATAAGCATTTTCAGACCTGTGTACTTAAAATTAACGTTCCAAATGATCGGTTTCGTTACCAAATAATGTCGTTAAGCGAAAGCTTTTTTGTTATCCGGTGCGCTTCATTAGTCAATGTAATTTTTATTTTTGCGGTTTGATTCAAATTCATGGTGAAAGTCAAAATGCATGAAGTTCAGTGCACTACATAATGGGGAAACATTAAGAAGCCAGCTGCCCTGCTTTTGTTTATGAAAACACAAACTGTCTTCATTTCAACATCCGATTCCAGTGGTGTGATTGCTTTCGAGTTGAAGCCATGTTTTTTATCTTGACCGAAGAAATACTTAATTTTTGTGTTCTCACAATAGAGCATTGAATGACTTTATTCACACAATGCATTAGTTATTTTTCCTCTCCAAAATCAAATATAAGGAGATTATATTATGGACAAAGAAATGGTTTTACATTTCTAAATTTCACGAATCTCTGTTTCACACATAGTCAGCTTTAAGTTTCTCCAATTCATGTGAAATCACTTCAATACAGATTTTTATTGGGTACGTCATTTTGAACTATGCTTTTTCAACTGGAAGAAAAGATTAAAGAAAAATGAAATATGCACGTACAGAAGATAATATTTCGTGAACATATTCATGCATTGTTCTTAACCGTCAATTTTTTCTCATTGTATAATGATGGCTTTTACTTTTGCATTTGAAGTAACAAGTTTATTGACAGATCACATTTGGTTGTCAGTACATTTATTTCCTTAAGCGCTTCGAAACATTTTGCACACATTAATGCTGAAGGAATTTTAAGACTTCATTTCGTTGCATACGTTAGATTTCGTCCCATTAATATTTACGATTATATATATATCGAAACTGAATTCGGCGATACAGTGAGGATCAGACTGCTTAATACTCATATATTTTCACTTAGGTTTTGTCCACAATGCCCCCCCCACACACCTCATTTTAAGTTCTTGTGCTTGGACATTTGCTGTCTGTTAACTGGTAACTGCTAAAAATCTCGATTCACACACGTATGATGCTGCAAAACGAATCATTGTTAGTAGAGTTGTCCTTTAAATGTATGCACAGCTTGTACACCAACACAAAAAGCAGAAATGTTCCATTTTAAGGCAGTAAAACATCTGCAAAGAAAGGCATTACATTCTCATTTTCTTCTATCTCTTGTGTCACTGTTTTCGATAAATTATTTTGAGGTGGGAAACATGCTTACGTTTTCCTTTCCATTCCGCCGTGCCTCAGTTCAATGCCTTCATTTTTTAATAATATATTCAAAATTATTTAACTTTTAAAGGCTCCTTGGTCCCCCTGGACGAAGTAGAACATAAACAGGAGCAGATTATAGAAAACTCAAGTAGTTGACAGGACAAAATTCTTGCAATCAGGCGACAAAATAGAGTGACTGCATGATCCTGAGTGTTCACAGAAAAAAGAACACATGCTCATGTGCTATATGCACCACCTGTTTTATGATATTGATTCGATCAATTGAAAACAATGATACACTGTTCTTATCCCAACGCTTTGTCTGACCTGTTTGTCTTTCATTGGTAACAACGGGCTTCGTTTTTCAATAATAATTATTAAAATCCATATTTCATTAGATTAATAGGTGTGTTCAACTCAACTTATTATTCCGTGATTCTTAAGTAAAACACAACCAGTTAAACTTTTTTAAATGTTCGTTTGGCTACTACACTGATAGTTTTCTTAATATCTATCTCTAATTTTTCCATTTCCTGCCGGTTCCACTTCCTGAGTGTTAACATAACTTCTTTTATTTCCTTTCTGCTTTTTATTCTTTCAAAAGCTTTACCATCATTCATTCAGTGCCCTGTTGTTCAGTACCTCTCTTTCCCGTAATGACTTTTATAAAGCGCTTCCTATTTCCTCTGTTAATGAATAAACAGCTTAGTTCGTTTCCCTAGACAACGAAAAAGCCACTGTCTTTGTGGCTTTGCTATTATGCAGCTAGGAAATGAATATCTGTAGTTCCTTAAATTAACCTATTAAATGCGCACACAAATGCTAGTACACAATGTGAAAGGAAGAGTTATTTTAGAGGAAAAGTTTTGGTTAAAGAAGTTTCAAACTGTTAATTTATTAGAATGTTTATTGCTCGCATAATACAGGTTTAAAACACTGGAGACTGACTAAGTAGATCAATCAGTTGATGCCAATAATAGTTATAATAATAGTTTGCTGCTAATAATCAGTTATAATAAGATCTTCATACTTAAATAATTGGTGGCTTCATTAAGAATATTCACATTTATTAGTGAATGTTTTAATTTTAAAATTCTGTAAATCACATTTTGCCTAAATTCACACTGTCGAAGATGATACATGTGATGCTGAAATGTTTATATTTACTAGTCATAGATTAGCATTCTCTTAATCCATTGTATTGTAAAATTAAAGTCATATTCTGGAAGTTCCAAAATGTCATGCAATTTTCATATTAATTTCAATTTTCTGTATTTCAAAAGAACTTATTATTCTGTTCATTTGCATGTAAACCCAGATAACTCTAGAGCACAGAAATATGTATAATATTTTTATATTAAATTTCAGTGATCTATCTCACAAAAATGTGTTTGAAGGAAATATTTATAGTAACACGTTTTTCATTTCAATTTAATTAAAAACATTTTTCATTAAGATTATTAGTGTTTACAAAAACCCATACTTAGTGTTACTAGTACAAAGGCACTGCAACTCCAAGCAACAAGAAAAAGTGCTTTTCTTTGTCTATCAAAAAATCGACATGCTGTTGTATTTTTTTTTTTTTATCACAGTTATTTATAAGGGAGACATTGTTCCATATACGAGCATTTTAGCTGAACTCGGCATAAAACGTTGCATCGATTTCTGTTCTGTTAAATTAGCTAAACTGCAGTAAATGAAAGGAATAAAAGAAATAGCGTTCCGCCCCGGCTACCGAGTAGTCAGAGGTATACAGTAGTGGTCAAAGTTGTGGAAACCTTTTGGAAGTAGTGTATTTTTGAGGTTTGATGGCTCACAACACCACTTTGTTTTGGAATAATACCATAAAATTATATATCAATGGAAAGATAAGTTCATCAAGAATGTAATGCAATAACTTTTATGAAGGATTTTATATTAGAACATCAGTTATAAAGAACAAAGGTAAAACACATAGAAAAAATGAGATATACAAAAATTCTCACCATGTTAGTTAATACTTAGTTGGGTAACCTTTAGCGTTAATTACGGCCTTACAACGCCTTTCCATGGAGTGAACGAAGTTTGTTTAGTTCTGCAGCTGTTATAATGTGAAACCAAGACTGAATTATTGCTTCTATTAATTGGGTTTTATTGCTGGGTTGCTTCTGACAAACAAGTTTCTTTAGTCGGCTCCATAGATTGTCCATGGGGTTAAGGTCTGGGCTATTCCCAGGCCATTCCAGCTGTAGAATATGATTATCTTGAAACCACTGTTTGCACACAGCAGCAACATGACATGGAGCTGAATCCTGTTGAAATATAAATGCTTCATTATCTGGGAAAAAATTACGTGCAGAAGACTTCAGTTTGTTCTCAAGTATTTCATTAATGTATTTTTGGCCATTTATATTCCCATTAATCACCCAAATTCTGCCGACACCTTTTGATGTCATACAACCCCAAATCATAACACTAACTGGGTGTTTCACGGTATATGTAATTCAATCAGGATGTAAACCTTCTCCGATTCTTTTCATTACCTATTTTATGCCATCACTACCAAACAGGGAGATTTTGGTCTCATCACTCCAAATAACACTGTCCCATTGTTCTGCTATCCAGTTAACATATATTTTAGCCCAGTTTAATCTTTTTAACCTTTGTTTGAGAGATAAAAATGGCTTTTTTCGTGGAATTCTAGCTTTTAGACCAAATTCCTGCAGTCTGCGCAGAACAGTCCTTGCATTCAACTTCACATTCCATTGCGCCATTTCATCTTGTATACACCCAGATGATTTTCTTCTGTCCCCTAGGCACAGTCTCTTAATTCTTCTATCATCAGTTGCTGTTGTGCACCTTTTCCTGCCTTTACCGGTCTGGATTTGTAGTGACTGAGTCTCCTTATACCTCTTCAAAAATTTAGAAATGCCACCTTTGGCTAAGTTTCCACCAATTTTCCTTCTAATTTCTTCATAACTGAAGCCTTGTTCACTTAATAGTACTATTTTACATCGCTTTCTGGGTGATCAGTCAACTCTTTGTGCCATTTCTTTCATTTTATTACGTTTTACAAGCTCACTAAATGAAAGAACACGCGCACAAAAAAAAACCTAACTTGATAGCAATCACATAACACACAGACAAATGTCCTCCTCTCAGCTCCAATACATGACATCAATAGCTGAATCCTACAGTGACCTCATTGGCTCATTGCCAAAACAGATGACACCTGATTGGCTCTCTAAACACCCATGCTCATTGGCTGCATTCAAATGAAGGAAAGCTACTTCATATCCACCTAAGCAAATTGTGCTTCCTTTTCTGGTTATTTAGCTATATCATTTCATAGAAAACAGATAATTGAACAAACTTTATTGCATTACATTCTTGATGAAATTATCTTTCCATTGATATAAAATTTTATGGTATTACTCCAAACAAAGTGGTGTTATTAGCCACCAAACCTACCTCAAAAATACACTTTTTCCAAAAGGTTTCCACAATTTTGGCCACTATTGTAGGTTTCTAAACAGTCTTCCGAGCTGACATCGGTTCGAGTTTCGGATGAATTTTGGTGCTGAATGGCGTTTTACTTTCCCTGAAACACCAGCGGCACCAAATTTGAAATGGCGACTGTCTTTAGCCGGTTGCTATTACAATAGTTAGACTTTAAAATTAAAAAAAAAAAGGGTGGGTGGGTGGGATGAATATTCAGTTGCAAAAAATGTTTCTACATGTGTAAATTTTATGTTTCCATACTATGAAATACTCCCCGTGGCGCATTTCCAACATTATCAAGAACATAATAGGCTCCTGGTGGGGAGCACCTTCCCCTCTCTGCTTCCCTTCGCCTCTGAAAGAACGTAAGGTTTGCGCCGTAGTTATTCCTAAAAATAAGCATTTTGGATGAAATAATTAATGAAAAGCATACCGCCTTTATTATCCTCTAGAAAGAATTCCTTCAAGCGAAGAAGTTCACGCAATTTCGTACTTAAAAAAAAAAATAAGTTCTCACCTTTTGCATTGTATATATAGAACTCGCTTACAACGAGGAGCTCTGGACAGACGGAAACAATTGTAAATTCGGGGACCCGCTAAATCCGTTTTTGGGTGAAAATTCCCACCATGTAAAAATATACATACGTAATAGTTTACGTTTATATTATACAGTGCATCCATAACAAATGGACATACGTGAAAGATTTCTATTAATTAATTACGTACTATAATTAATTAATAAAATCTTTCAAGTATAGGCCACTTGAGTCTGAACGCTATTTAACTGCATAAGACACATGAAGAAACAGCAGGGCCGATCCTTCTAATTGCAGCGCTCACTTGGAGTGTGAAAGGGGAAATAGACAATTCTAGGAATTAGATCCTGTTTCTCGTCCGGCGGCATCCACACTCCATTACTGTTCTATTCCTTTCTGGAATTGTCGCCTAGAAATCCACTTTCACGTATGCGAGTCTCACCAATCCTCTTTTTGCTTAGGAGTAGGAGACCTGTTTCACCTCTGCTGACGTATCACACAAGTATTGGAAAGAGTCTCTTGCAAAACTCGTTTGGTGAGAATTGGAAGTACTCCCTCTTTGTTACTTTTCTATCAACATTTTCCCACTAGCAGACAAGTATTCCTCTCCGCTGTTTGAACTTCGCCGTGTATAACACACCATTTCTATCACTCCATTCCAGGGCAGCGAGCAGCAGATTTTCTGTGCCTCGTTAAATATGAAACTTCGTTACTGCGTTTGTTAGAAGTGATCATTTTAGCTTTTCCCTCCCTCGTTAAATTGGGGGACTTCATTAAAAATTTTGCTCGTAAAAACCCGATCAAAATTAGCTTTGAATTAATATCATAATAAACGGAAGTTCCTACTTTGCTGGTCAAATCCGATATCTCGCTAAATACGGGCTCATATGCGGGCTCTATTGTATTTTTCTTTTTTCTCTGGATGATTCCAATCAGCCATTTTTGACTCTCGGCTGTTTTTTTTTTTTTTTACTACAAAAATTATCTCAGATGGTGCCATTTAACTGAACAGAAATCTTGGTAACTAATTTGCATATATGCAATTATTTAAGAAAACTGTATTTTTCTAGATTTGTAGAACGTGTGTGTATTAGAAATGTCGATAACGTTATTGTAATTTTGAAATTTCGATTAACTTGTCAATACTTGAAGAATAGTTGTGTCCCACGGCTCTAATTTTCGTTTGATTGTACATTGTGTGTTGTAAGATAATATCTGTTCCGAACAGTTTGTGGTTGTGTTTTCATTGAACGAAAATTGTAAACTCATACATTCCTCATGGTGAAAATTGTTCATAACTTGTCTTTGAATAAAAGATGTTATTATACTATAGTTTTGTGTGCCATGTCATTGTTTCTTTCCAACGCTTTCTGAACTCTCAAAAAAAAAATCACTGGATCCCTGAGAAACAGAAAAAGTAGTTTCACTCTGTGTTAAACTTCTTGAAATCTGCGCGCCAACGATTAGTAAAGTGAAGCTTTACGCGGTAAAATAATTCTAGATCTTTTTTTTTTATTGAATTTCAGCCCATTGTTTACCTAGTAAGCAGGAACGCAGCAAACTTTTTTGTTTTTGTTTTATCTTGACGGGTGAGATTTGAAATTATGCCTCCGAGTTTAGACGTTTCCCACCTCCTCTCAAATACTATGCAGTTTTTACTTTCTGGTACCTCCGTTATAAGAAAGTTTCATGACTGTCCAAAAATTGCACTTCCAGTTTTCGACATAATTTTACTACAAATGTGGAAATTGCGTAAATACCCAAGGGCCAACTATTGAAAATATAAATGTTAAAAGTTATGAGAAAACCGATAACACAGCACTCTGCAGAATGAGAAACGAGCTATGACAGAATCAATCAATACCTCTTAAGTTAGGTTCAGTTTCGATGAACCTAAGTCTGGCTATTACAAAGGGCATCGTTGTAATTCTCAAGGGTCTGTTGATGTTCCAACTGTACGCCGCACCTTGCTCGAGCTAGAGGTCTCCACGGGCCTTATTTGGTGAGCCCGGCCCGGCCATGTGCAGTTTTGAATTATTATTTTTTTGTTGTATTTTATAAATTTAAAAAATTAAATTGTGAAATGAGATATCAATTATCGACGAATATAACCTTTAGAAAAAAAAAAAAAAGAGGCTAAGCGCGTTCAAAAACTCGCTTTCTCTGAACTAACAACCGATAACACTACAAAAGTCAATCCCTATACGAATTAGGGATAGGAGAAATAATCGATGTCGTCCTGCTCTCTCTCTGTCACACACACCACCGGCCCGCACTCCATACAAAATACACACTTGCGGTGAGGAGGGGGTCTTATCTTTTTGTTGTCAACAAGTCCCAAAGCATTTTTACCACTCAATACCTACAGATGGTAAAAACACCGAGTGCCTCTCGCGTCTGTGATTACTTCCTCGGCTATGTCATGATCACATGGGAAGTAAGAAAAACCAGCAAAACAGGTAAACACCAGAATATAAGGAAGCACGACTTTTTCTTTCTTTACCATTGCGATAACAAGAATGGGTCAACTTGGCCCGGCCGCAAGTGTCTGGGAAAAAGCCCGGCCCTACGCCTTGTTCTCTAAACTAAAAATAACCCGACCCAGCCCGGTCAGACCTCTAAGCTCTGACTACACAGTGAAAGAAGGGAACAGACTGCAGTGGCCTTGACAGGAAAGGGGACTGGAATGGGGATGAAAAATTAGTGTTGAAAGAGTATACTCCAAGGCGTTAAGAAAAGAAATTGTAAGCTCCTATGGGAGGCATCAGCATGCTATCATTAGGAAGGGGATGGTAGCTACTACCGTGAGCAACTCAGTGGGATGTAAGAAGTCGCCCGTCCCTGAATTAGGGCCATTGGTTCTAGAGAAGAGAGCCAGTGCCGTAAGACAAACACAACATCCACGCCTCACTGGGATTCGAACACAGACTCATCTCGGACGAATGATTAGAAGTCATCGCTTACACCACTGCGTCACCGGGGGAGGGGACAGCATGTGATCATGGTGCTTTTGAAAACACACTGCATAGCTACCAGATAGTGATACGAAGCCAGTTTAAAAGACAAATTAGTGTGATCAGGTGCTGCGAATGAGTAGATATTAGTGATATTGTAATATTTTGAAATTTGTTTTAATGTTTATGAGCTTCTCGCTGTTCACGGATATTTAAAGATAATTTAATTTAATATATTTAAAGCACTGATTGAAGCATTTTTTTTTATGGTAGGCTCAAATTTATTCAGACGTAAATTGCTATGGAGTGCTGCACTTGCTTTGGAATGAAAGACAATTAGAACAGAGTGAATGAGCATCAGATGTAGAACGTGAAGACGCTTTCAGGGTGAGGCTTGGAAACATTCCGTTTCAAGTTAAACGCTCAGAGTAGAGGTCTGCACGAACCTTATTTGGTGAGGCCGGCCCTGCCCGTTTCAGATATCAGACACTCGGCACGGCCCAGCCCAGCGCGTTTCAGATATTAGACCTTCGGCACAGCCCAGCCCGACTCGTTTCAGATATTAGACACTTGGCCAAGCCCGTTTCAGATATTAGACACTTGACCAAGTCCGTTTCAGATATTAGACACTTGACCAAGTCCGTTTCAGATTAGACACTCAGCCCATTTCAGGTATTAGACACTCGACCCAGCCGGGCCCGTTTCAGGTATTAGACACTCGGCCCAACCCAGCTCGGCTCGTTTTAGATATTAGACCCTCGGCACAGCCCAGCCCGACCCGTTTCAGATATTAGACATTTGGCCGAGCCCGTTTCAGATATTAGACATTCGGCCCAGCCCGGCCCATTTCAGGTATTAGACACTTGGCCCAACCCAGCTCTGCCTGTTTCAGGTATTAGACACCCGGCCCAGCCCGTTTCAGGTATTAGACACTCGACCCAACCCATCTCGGCTCGTTTTAGATATTAGGCATTCGGCCCAGCCCAGTTCGGTCCGGCCCGTTTCAGATATTAGACACTCGGCCCATCCTACAATTAACGGCACGGTCCGTCAATTGTAGCTATTATTTAGGCTCGGCCCGTCAATTGTAGCTATTATTTAGGTTCGGCCCGTAATGTGCTAATTTTGTATCATTTCGTCTTTCTATTTTATTTTACTGGGAAACTTAAAAAATGAAATGAGATATTATTCAAAATATATTTTCTTGAATGTAAGCCTAAAAATATTAACTAAACTTTGGCAATTATCGAAGAATATAACCTTCAAAGAAAGAAAACAAAAAAACTAAGCGCGTTCAAAGTATAGAGCAGTTTAAAAAAAGGCTATTGTTTAAAATGCGTCCAACACCTAGTCTAAAAACACTAGTTAAATTCATTAACTTAAAGTTTTCATAAGATTTAACGATTTGATTTTTTTACAAACTCCGAATAAACATAAGTACGTTAACATACCTGACTGCAGCAGGAAACGTTTCCTCTCATGCAGTATGCGAACAGAAAATCTGAACGAGGAACTTGTAGCTGCAGAAACGCATGTCTCTTAAGATATTCCGGATTTTGAACTGTCATAGCTTAAAAAATTATTGCACTTAATGCAGAACACGAAGTTTTTTCGGCTGTTTCAGGGTTTGTGCATTGCTGAGTAGTTTAAAATGCGCCCAAATATCACTTTTCCCGCTTGCATTGTCTATTAGGATGTATTCTCCTGTGACAAATTTTTTGCGCAATTATTTTGATTTCTTAAATTACATGGTAAATGAAGTTACATTTACAATTATGAGTACACGAAGACATCGACAGGGGTCTGCTGCGGATAAATTTTCCGAGTGAAATAGCGCAGGAGGGTAATAAAATGTCTCCTTCTTCGAACTAGCAAGCGGTAACACTGCAAAAGTCAATCCCTATAGGAACTAGGGATGGAAAAAATAGTCTATGCGTTCTCATACGGACACCATCCGTTCCCCACTCCACTCCACACAACACCATACACGCATTTGCTCGGGGTAGAATCTTTTTGTTGTCCTAATACCTGCGGACGGTAAAAACACTGAGTGCCTCTCCTCGCCTCTGTGATTATGCCATGGGCTATGTCATGGAAAAAAGTAAATCCAGAAAAACAATTAAACAGACCAGGAAATCGGGAAACACGTTTTCTTTAACATTACGATAAAAAAATGGGTCGATTTGGCCCGTCCGTAAGTGTCTAGGAAAATACCCAGCCCGTTGTTTTATTCTCGAAACTAAAAGCACCCGACCCGACCCGTGCAGTCCCTTCTGCGACAGAGTCTGAAAGGTCATGGAGGTCAGGCACATTCATATATTTGTACGGACAATTCTTTTTCTGCAACTGAAGGATCCACATCTCACAAATGGTTACTGTATTCCTTAGTTAGCTGTACGGAATACTGTATGCGGCTAACTAAATGCTTTAAGAAAGACAATGCTGAATCGCACAACTTTCTTTTTCAGTTACAATTTTATTAATTTTATTCAGACGTTTTGCATTTCTACTTTTTACGCTCCTTGTATGATCAGTCTAGGAGAGCAACCGCCCTTCCTGCCTCCTTCCCGGTAGCTATGGCCCTGCTACTAGCACTCAACTAACCTGTCTGGTTCCAATAAATTCATATATGAAGCAATACTCATTCCCTGCTTCAAAAACTAGATCCACCATATTTGAGACATAAGTAAGCTGTTCAATAAAGAATGATAAATAATAAAAAAAAACATACCTTTATTAATCATTCAGGTTTCGATGGTCTTCTTCAAAATATTCCCCATGTGATACATTGCACGTAATTCAACGCTTCTGTCACTTTCCAAAAAACAAATAGAAGCCATTTCTTGATATGCGTTTGAGGACCGCCTCCGATGCCTTAACAGCATCATTTGACGGACGAAGCCTTTTGACTCCTCAAGTTGCCCCTTTAAGTTCGGAAATAAAAAAGAATCCTAGTGGGGGGGGGACAAGTTCAGGGTTGTAGGGTGTATGAGAGCCACATCAATTGTAGCAAAATAATCGACGGCGATACAAGAAACGTGAGGGGGGGGTCGGTATTGCATTATGTTGATGCAACATCCATCAATTTGCATGTAAGTGCAGTCTTTCTTGACGAATCTGATTCCGCACAGTCCGTAATACAACTTTATACGTAGTAGGTCCTCGTATCAGCGGCATTATTTGGCACAGCATGCTGGTAAATAATTCCTTGCACGTCGAAGAAGACGAAGAAAGTGGTCACAATAACTTTAGAAGCAGGTGGCACGACTTTCGCTTTTTTCGTGTCGGCTATGAAGGAGATTTCCAAACAGAACTTTCTCCCCCTCCCCTTACACCCTGACTCACATGGTGTATCTAGGTTTTATTTGCGGTAGACGACAAACTTCAATCCGAATATGCTTTTAGTCAAGTGTTAGTATTCTCGGAACCCAACGTGCATTCGTACGTGTTATATGCAGGTGGTCATGGAGAATCGTGTGCGTACTTCTTACTGATAATCTCAAAATCCTGTCTCATTCTGTTACATTTCGCTCACAATTAGAGCTACAATGTTGACGTTTTCCGCGGTAACAGCACTTGTTGGGGCACTAGAACCGTCTTCCTTTTGGAATGATTCCGGGCCTTCTTTAAACACCTGAAACCACCTGCGAGTACGCTATAAAAAAATATTACTCCCCCATTACCATCTTGAAGCATTTCATAAGATTCCACTGACGTTTTCTTACGTAGGAAGTAGAATTTCAAAGAGGAGTACTGCTTGAACTGTGACACCTCCATCGTAACGTAAGCAAATCTGAACTGATTTTCACCTGAGCGTCTGCCAAGGTCAAAGGACGCGCATAAGTTTACTGCGCATCTACTGCGTAACACAGCTAGCTTGAACCTCACTTTGTGCTCCTATAGTAAGGACGGATAAAATGGTAAAAGTTTGCTAATGAAAATTAGTGATATTGATTGAACAGCCCTCATGGTCTATTTCTTCCATTTATTTTTTGAATTTTATTTCTTCCCAATTGTTAGACAACAGACCATGAAATTACCTCCCGATGACCATGCTTTAAATGGCGAAACTGAGCGTAACAACTCAAAATATTTCAGTAAAAACTTTTCGTCAGTAGCAGAAGGGACTAATTCATAAATGCACCTCTAATTGAACACTTTCGCTGTTCAGCCATTCACCTTTGAAACTACTAGAGCTTCTTGTTTCACATTTTGAAGATTCTCCTACCTTTTCTTTGATTCTAAGTGGTACACTAAACTTTCTTCGATTCCAAAGCCGTTTCTGCAAACCAGACTTCTCTCCCGCAAGACGGATCTTCCTAGATTCGTAGAGAGAACTGTGTAACTCTGATTTCAAACTTCCTGCTGCTTAAACGAAGAAATTATTTTCTTTCGGTTAAACGATGACTTTTAGCCCTTCCCTGAACACTGAACAGGGGCGGACCCAAAAGCTAACCTTGGAAGGGGTGCGGATACTCTGGTCTAAAAAGAAGACCGATAGAAAGACTTTGTGTGGACGGGTATCTTCTGTCTCTCTCTCTCTCTCTCTCTCTCTCTCTCACACACACACACACACACTGTATTCACACGCACATTCACACTGGCAGAAAACTCCCTCCCTGGTATTGCACGGCTATTTAAAATTTAAAGTATAAAAAAAGTTGCGTAAAATTTTTAAATTACAAAGTGGGAAAAACAACTGAGAAATCAGCACTATGTTCCTGGCGTTGAATTGCCTGTCTTACGAGGAAACGAGCTCAGATCTTTTTAACTATCAAGTCAGGATAGAATCTTTCAAAATAAATTGAGCCCTTCTATTCGAGAGGCTTTATTTAATATAATTTCCAGCTTGGATCATTCCTGAATAATATGACCGGTAATTCCACTTCAAAATATTCGTTTATTCTCTCGCAATACATATCCACTTTCTTTGAAAGTAACTTCTATTTACTTCACTTCATGCAGTCATTCCTTCCAATTTAACTGTCACTTACGTTTTTCTCTCGGACGTTTTGTGGAAATATTACGTTAAACAAAGCACACCCATTGCTTTCCATGATCAGTCAAAATCTCTATTCCCTTCTGCTCTCAGCTTCCTCTGTTCCTGAAACTCTAGTTTTATTTTCTTTCTGTCCTCTCTCTCTCTCTCTCTCTCTCTTTCTTTGAAGCTAGAATCCATCCATCCGTCTATCTCATCCGCCCATGGCGGGTTAAGTTCCTCAAAAACGACAAAGAGCGCCCATAAAGGGGGGGGGCAGTAGGGATCGAGCTCCCCCTAGCTGTTGGTATAGCCAAATGTTTGGTCAATTTAACAATTTAATACACTATAATAGACGAAACCTTTTTTTTAAGAATTTCTAAAAATAATACGATATTAATGATTGGTTGTATTAATTATTTTTGTTGTATTTTAGTATCTTGTACATTTACTAAAATGTTTGACAGCTTTGGAGGAGGTAAGGATTTTTCTTAGCCCCCCCCTAAAAGTAATCATATGGGCGCCACGGAAGACGACTATACGCCCTTGAGGATTACTGGCATATTAATGCAGCTGGCTTGCCATTCCTCCGCTGTATACGGGTAAAGGACAAAGTGCGACCGAGGCCGACTTCACAGGGAACTATCTCTGTCTCTATCTCGTCTACTCAACCATGGGGTGGTTGAGTTCCGCAAAGACGACTGTGCGCCCTTGAGGATTACTGGAAAATTAATGCAACCGGCTAGCCATTCCTCTGCTGCATATGGGTAAGGGACAAAGTGCGTCCGGGGCTGACTTCACAGGGAACCATCTCTGTCTCTATCTCGTCAGCCCGTGGCGGGTTGAGTCCGGCAAAGACGACAATGCGCCATCGAAGATTACTGGCAAATTAATGCAGCCGGCTTGCCATTCCTCTGCTGCATACGGGTAAGGGACAAAGTGCGTCCGGGGCCGACTTCACAGGGAACCATCTCTTTTTCTATCTCGTCCGCCCATGGTGGGTTGTTCCGCAAAGACGACTCTGCGCCCTCGAAGATTACTGGCATATTAATGCAGCCGGCTTGCCATTCTGCTGCTGCATACGGATAAGGGACAAGGTGCGTCCGGGGTCGACTTCACAGGGAACCATCTACGCATTCCCGACCCCAAACACAGGGAGTCTGCGGAAAACCTCGGAAAAGAAGCTAGAATAGAACATTTAATATTCTAACTCACAGCAAATTTTAATTATTTTAAAAGTTTTACGAAAATATGCACTTATTATAATTTTACAAAAATAAATACATTAATGATTACGATCTTCGCCATTTAAAAGGGAAAAGCCTGTTTTTTGTTGGGGGGTGGGGCGATCGCCCACCCTGGATTCACTAGTGTCCCTGAGCAGGTGGGTCAAAGTGATCAGAGGATCAGTACTCCATTTAGATAATAAACCTTAAAACGGGAAACGGGCAGGAGATATTTTGTAAGATACTGCATTTAATTATTCATACATATTACATATACATATATCACTAAGCTGTTCTCCAAGATTCAGAGGTTAGCTCCACAAAGAAATACAAACCACTAGATAATTTTTAACTGATTATTTACTTACTGTTGCCGCATCAAACTTCTCCATTTGCAGCGATCTTGACCTACAACTCGAGCTTCACTAACATCCATCACTCGACGTACTCAAGACCTTCTACACTTCATACGCATAATCTTTTTCTCATGCATACACTCCTGAATCGGACCCCCCCCATGACCTCCTTGGCCTTTCTCTGCCTTTCCTTCCTGCCACTGGCACGTCACATCTCTGCAGTCAGAGATGTGACGTGCCTGCCTGCCCCGCAGGACGCACACGAGATAAAGGCAGATAGCAGCGAAAACATACGTCTGCGTAGCTCAGTTGGTATAGCGACTTATTCCGGAATAAGGGGACTCGAGTTCGATGCCCGGCGTGGACAAAAATGACGGAGAAATTTACTTCGTTATAAGGTCCATTCGTTATTTTCGTTCAGAAGATTTTACGAACTGAATCGTACAAACCCTGTGAAATGGAGGAAAGAGAAATACGGGTGTTGATAAAATACCTGTCTTCGAGAGACATGTTCGCAGATGAGGTTCATGATGATATTTTGCAGACATTGAGGGACAATGCTACTGCACATTCCGTAGTTGTCAAGTGGTAGGGAACTTCATTTTATCAAGGAACCTTGAGATGATGCAATTGTTCTGGATGACTCTTTACGTCCACCTTTGAGGAAAACATCAGTTTTGTGCACCTTCTAATGATACAAGACGGAAGAACCACTTTTCGGTATATGACGAGTCTATGGGCATTTCAATCTGCAGTGTCGATTGAGTCTTGATGAATTATTTTAAGATGAAAGTAGTCAGTGTGTGATGGGCCCCATGAATATTGGCACATGAGCAACAGGCAGGCTGCAAATGAATGTGTATCGCCGAATTGAACACACTCCGCAAGGATCCAATAAATATTTCGTTTCCGACTTTTATGATGGAAGAAACTTGTGTTCATCATTGACCTAGACGTTGATAAACACGGTGAAAGGTAATCATTTGACACACGTTCAAAAAGGAACGATCACCGGCTACCGCGCTAAGGTTCGAAGCTTCTCAGAAATAGCCGACTTCGTGGGCTGTTCGCGAGGTGCTGTAGTTAGGGTGTACCAAGAATGAACCGCTGACACACAGAGTACCTCTCGATGTCATAACTGTAGAGCCCCAAAGCCCCTCGACCCCAGAGGAGAACGTCACCTCCGTCTCCGTCTACTGGTAAAGAGTAATCGACGCGCAACAGTGCAGCAATTGACCACGCAAGTCAAGGCTGGGGCACCAATGTACGTGTTCCCGATAACAGTAGAGCAAACCCTATTACGCATGGGTTTCCGGAGTCGACGCTGCGTCAAGGCGCCCGTGTTAACCGAGGTCCACCGGCAACGACGCCTGCAGTTTGCATGGGGCTACCGTCACTGGGCAGTGGAAGAGCGATAAAACGTTGCCTTCTCCGACGAATCGAAGTTTCTACTTCGGAGAAGTGACTGCCGGTGGCGGATACGACTTCAGACACACGAGAACCAACATTCGAACACGTTTGTTGATCAAGTAGAGGCCGACGGTGGCAGTGTGCATGTCTGGGGGGATGCTTTTCTGGTATGATCTGGGACCGCTGGTACCACTGGACGGGTCCCTGAACGCCAATGGCTACCTGTCCATCCTCGCTGACCAAATACATCCCTTCATGTTGGGCGTTTACCCTCGTGGTGATAGTGTCTACCAACAGAACAATGCGCCGTGTCACGTCGCTAAGGGAATGCGCGAATGGTTCCAGGAGCACGACAGCGATGTCTCCGTTCTTCCTTGGCCGGCGAAATCGCCTGACCTCAATTCCATAGAGCATTTGTCGGACTATTTGGATCGATAGGTTCGACGTACCAACCCACAACTACGTCATAATCGTGACCTCCGTCCTCTGTTGCTGTCCGAATGATCACGTGTGCCTTGGGCAACCTTCCAGGGCCTCATTGCGTCCATGCCACTCCATCTGCCCGAAGGACGCACACGACATAAAGGCAGATAGGAATCAGAATCAACGTCCGCGTAGCTCAATTGGTAGAGCGACTTATTCCGGAATGAGGGGATCCGGGTTCTAATCCCGGCGTAGACCAAAAATGACGGAGAAATTTACTTCGTTATAGGTGGTCATGTTATTCTGATACGACTGTGTGTATCTCCTCCGTTTTCCAAGAAGTTCCGTTCTGCTCTGTCAGTCCACAAAATGGTGGCATCAATTGTTTCGAATGCAGAAAAAATAGACGCGGAAAAGGTTTTTTCTCCTCCAAGATTATAAATGCACCAGGTCGCACCTCCCATATAAAGAAGATCGCCATTCAGATGGCAGGATTTGAGTTCAACTCCCACCCTATTCTCTAGAGTTTGGCCCTAGTGATTTTTATTTGTTCTCCAGGCGGAAGGAAAACATCTATGGGAAGTGATTTGCTTACGAGTGTGCGGTAGTCGCAGGTGAGGGTTGGTGGCTAGAAGTCAAAGTTGAAGTTCTTTTCTCGTTGGGATCAAGGCAATAAAACATCTGTGGGATAAGTGCGTTGAAATGACCAGAGACTACGGTCGAAAAATTTAAAAGGAATAATAAGGGTACAGCTTTCTTGCATGTCTCAATATACGTACTTTAGCTTTTTCTAACGACTCTTATAACAAAACATACTGAAATTTAATTCTACCAGAAAAGTTTCGGATTATGAAGGTTAGTGCTGCTTCTTGTATGTCGGATATGATGACAGATTTTGCGGAAACATAATTGCTTGGAAAAGATAGTGGCTACCCAGACCCGGGATCTGTGAGGATTTTTGAAAAGCAGCATGCCTGGAAACAATCCCAGCAATATACGCAGTCATATCAGAATAATACGGCCACCTACCTAATGATAGGAATAACCACCTTCGGCCCGGATGACAGCGGCGAAACGGCGTGGCATTGACGCAATGAGGCCCTGGAAGGTTGCCCGAGGCACACGTGCCCATTCGGACTGCAGCAGGGCACGTAAGTCTCGGAGATGACGTGGTTGTGAGTCGGCACCTCAAACCTGTGGATCCAAATAGTCCCACAAGTGCTCTATATGATTGAGGTCGGGCGATTTCGCCGGCCAAGGAAGAACAGAGACATCGCTGTCGTGTTTCTGGTACCAATACGCAGCCCGTTAGCGACGTGGCACGGCGCATTGTGCTGTTGGTAGACACCATCACCACTAGTATATACGTCCAACATGAAAGGATGCATGTGGCGAGCGAGGATCGAGAGGTAGTCATTGGCGTTCGGGGACCCGTTCAGTGGTACCAGCGGTCCCAGATTATACCAGAAAAGTATCCCCCAGACATGCACACTGCCACCGCTGGCCTCTACTTGATCTACAAGCGTTTTTGGGTGTTGGTTCTCGTGTGTCTGACGCCGTGTCCGCCACCGGCCGTCACTTCTGTGGAGTAGGAACTTCGATTCGTCGGAGAAGGCAACCTTTTACTACTCTTGTACTGTCCAGTGACGGTAGTCCCATTCAAACTGCAGGCGTCGTTGCCGATGGACCTCGGTTAGCACGGGCGCCTTGATGCAGCGTTGACTCCGGAGACCCATGCGTAACAGGGTTTGCTCTAGCGTTTTCAGGGGCACGTATACATGAGTGCCCCAGTGTTCATTTGCGTGGTCAATCGCTAGACTGTTGCGCGTCGATTTCTCTTTACCAGTAGATGGATGTGACGTTCTCCTCTGGGATCGATGGATTTTGGGGCTCCACAGTTATGACGTCAGGAGGTATCCGGTGTGCCAGAGGTCCATTCTTGGAACACTCCTACTACAGCACCTCGCAAACAGCCCTCGAAGTCTGCTGTTTCTGAGATGCTTTCACCCTCGGCGCTGTAGCCGATGATCATTCCCTTCTGAAAGTCTGTCAAATCACTACCTCTGCCCATTTTGTTCACGTTAAGCACTATGGCTCGTCTGTCCTGCACGGCCCCTTATATCTCCGTGTGGTCGACCTTGTCACGTGCACTCTGTGACGCGCCTGGGCGGGTACACTGTGATTCCGGGGTGGTCATATTATTCTGATACGACCGTGTATAGCAGCTGTACTTTAAAATATAGTACACATTTTAAAGTACAGTGTAAAATACTGTACTTTAAAATGTGTCAATCAAATTTATGGCTTACATTAAGAATTTATGAAGACGGTTTCATAAAATTTTATGCACAATCACTTTGCATCAGAGAAAGAGCACTCGCAAGTAATTTGAAAATGCACGTTGAAACTGGATACACAACCTGCCAGTGAATTAGAAACTTTTATGCAGTTGTACGTAAACGTCACTTACGCGGCGTATATGCAAAATGTGTGGTCACATGCGTCACCACGTGATCTAAGTAACTTTTTAAGACTGCTTCTCGTCGGTAGTGCTGATCACAATGGGAAAAAACAAATATCGATAAAGGGCTTATTGTGGATGCCCGTCTAGTTCGAGCGACGATTTTTAAAACAGACTGGTTTCTCGAAATGTGAGATGTCTCTGACTTTAATTAGGGAGAAAATAACCCACATTGCTTGCCTATATGAAGCGCAACTGTGGAGCGAATACAATCTGTTAGGAACTAAGTCGGCGGCCTGGTGAGGTTTATACGGAGAAACAGAACTTCCTGTGCGCAGCAATTGACCAAAGTATTCAGCAAACGCTGTTCCTGACCCTTATCTCAGCGAATATGAGCAGGAAATTGAAAAGGATCGGTAATGGCAAACGCATACCTATACAGAAACCACTGATTTCTGCGAGGAACCGGAACGTTCGTCTAGAGTGGTGTGAGGAACACCGTGATTGCTGAACACCGGAAGGCTGAAAAAAGTGGTTCGATAAGTCGCAGCACACCTTGTTCTGTACCGATGGGAGGTAGAGAGTTTGACGGGAGCCCCATGAATCAATGGATCCAGCATGCCTTGTAAACACAACTCAAAGTTCTGGAGGCGGTGTCATAGTGTGGGGCACACTCTTTTGTTATGGAAAGGGTCCCTTGATATTGCTGGGAGGTTGGGTGTCCTTCCAACGATTATCTGAACATTGTTGAAGATCAAGCTCATCCTGCATTGTTGACTTTTTATCCAGAAGGGGATATCTGTTTCATAGATGAAAATGCTACTCTCCATCGCGCAAGATGTGTTCCGCACTGGTTCAGCAAGCATGAGAGTGACTTTCACTATCTTCCCTGGCCACCACAAAGCCTAGATCTGAACCCCATTGAGAATGTATGGGGCATGTTAGTAAAATAGTCAGTGGGCTAACGCTGGTGTGTTGATAATAAATATCCGTGTGACCATGCGTTGGTAAGTGTTGAGAAAACTAGGAGCATATTCTATTAGTGTTGAACGGAATATCGAGGAGTAGACAATCTTATGTTCTGCATTCTATACTTTTGATTACCTGATGTGCTACCGGGTATGTAAACAACGCCGTATGTAAAATGAAATTCGCGGCTACACGTTTAGTCATGCCTTATGTAACTATGGTATTTCTACAGAACACCGGGGCCCACTGCATGTTCTGCACCAAAGCCCCAACACTATAGTTACGTTACTGGCTGAAAGGTCAGGTGCCCACCAAGTATTATCTGAACACTGTTGCCGATCAAGACCATCTTGCAAGGTTGACTCTTTATCCCTCAAGTGACGGCTGTTTCATGGACGACAATGCTACTCTCGTCAGATGTGTTCAGAAGGGGTTCAGTGAGCCCGACAGCGACTTCCACTATCTTCCCTGGCCACCATAAAGCTCGGATCTAAACCCCATTGAGAAGGTGTGGGATGTGTTGGAAAAACAGATCCGGAAGCAAAGTCCTCTTCCGTCAAATCTGAGCCACTTAAAGGATTGTCTGGTGAACGCCTGGTATGTTGTAGACGTAGATGCATTCCAACACCTTGTGGAATCTATGGTATGGTGTCGGTTCAACCTGGTATTGAGTAAACGTTTTTAATTCAGTGGCCGGTATGTGTATATAACAGTGAAAGCTTTATAACTTGTAGTAGTCGCCCACATAGCCGAATGGTGTTCGCCCTAAGCATTCGCCCGAGTTTGAGGCCCGGATGGGGTTCGGAGGCGCTAGTTCTTCCCCTTCGATGAAAGCAGTTGCCTTAAATCAGAGAAGGGCGACTTCCTATCACCCATACTGTTAGTCACGTGGTCATTAAACCCCGAAATAAAAACAAGAAAGATGACGCCGAATTTTCGGGTGTAATAAGCATGTCTTTTGAATCCGTTCTGACGCAAATTAAATTTATCAAAGCTATTCGAAGCCAAAGGAACCGGTATGCAAAACAATAGTATCTGACGGAAGAAAGAAGTGCTTCGATCGGGTTTTTAATCCCTCAGGTATTGCTGTAAATGGATACGTGAGCTTACGCCCTCTGGTTGCAGACTTGTGCTTTAAGAAAAACATGAATTTATGCGAGAAACATTTTGCACTGGAAACGCTCTCCAACACAGAATTAATTTTTCAAATCTGACTGTTAGAAACAGAGATAGCCGCCCCGGTGGCGCAGTGGTCTAAGGCGCTGGCCTATGATCATTCGTCCGTAAGGGGTCCGGGTTCGAATCCCGGTGAGGCATGGATGTTGTGTTTGTCTTACGGCACTGGCTCTCTCCCTTCCCTGGAACCAGTGACCCTAAATTAGGGACGGGCGACTGCTTATAGCCCATTGAGTTGCTCACGGTGGTCGTTAAACCTCCAATCAAAAAAAAAAAAAAAAAAAAAAAAGAAACAGAGATATCGACAAAAATAAGATGTGACTTTACGTCCCCAGGTGGGAAAACCATGCATTATTTTAGCAAGAAAGTATTCTCAAAAGGTTTTTATATATGATCGGTATCGGTCCAAGAAAAAGTTTTCAGGAGCCCAGATTTTGCTGCAATTACATCAGAAGCAGAACCAAATTCTTTACCAAACATTAGAAATTATATGAAAAATATTTTCCATCAGGTGTTGTATGCGATACGGGAAGAATTTTTCAAATCGGAGTTTTAGAAGCAGAAATAACGCAGAAAACGAAATTTACCTTTGTGCCCTCAAGCGGAAAGTCTATGATTTACTTAAAAATTTGGAATTTATATTAAAAGCATTTCGCATCGGAAACACTATCCAATAAAAAAGGAATTTTTAAAATCGGAGGTTTAGAAGAAGAGATATCGGGAAGAGATATCGGGGAAAACGTAATTTACTTTTACGCCGATAGCGCAAAATCTATGCGTAATTTGAGAAAGTAAGTATACCTAAAATAATCTTCGACATAAATGGAATCGAAAGATAAAATAATTTTTTTCAATCGGATGTTTAGAAGCAAATATATGTGGAATA
Organism: Macrothele yani; assembly: GCA_039090855.1. Lineage (NCBI taxonomy): Eukaryota > Metazoa > Arthropoda > Arachnida > Araneae > Macrothelidae > Macrothele > Macrothele yani. The sequence continues at coordinate 45,873,998 of CM077006.1, forward strand.
AAACGTATTTTTGTATTCGACATCATCTACATTTACGCCCTCTAGCGGTGAAAATGTATATCGTAAAGAAAAACGAAATGAAATGATCATCATTCGAATATTTCAAGCTTCCCAAAGCAAAAAGAATTTTTCAAATCGGACTAATAGTTGCAGAGATATAGTGTCTACACACAGACGGACGGACAAACCGAAAATATAAGCACGATCTGTTTTTACAAAAGACGTAGAACATGTGAGACTGCAATTATATTAAATATTCTTTTGTTGTAGATGCAATGTTAATTCAAAAAGCAATTATCAAGTTAACTCAGGTGTTCTTGGTACTTTGCTTGATATGTGTATATAAAAAGGCGATTTTAACTGCATTACAAGACCCAAAAATATCCCTATAGTGACTTTGTTACCAAATCCATTACATACAATGAAATATTTATCTATGAAATTTTGCAAAAGTGCTCCCAACATTGTAACGATCTGAAAATGTTGCTTTCCCATAATAAAGAAAAAAGGAGTAATATTGTGCAACTAATATTAACAAAATAACATAAGAAAATGTGAGTACCGGTAAGGATACCATTTCAGTTTACAATATTTACTGGAAACATTAAATTTTTGTGCTTTAACGCAATTAGCTCGACGCCCCAGTGGAACAGTGGTCTAAATACCGGCTTCTTGCCATTCGTTTAAGGGGCTCTGGACTCGATCCCTAGATGACATATGGGTAGTGTGTTTTCCTAAATGCACCGGCTCTCTCCCTTACGTGGAACCAGTAAGCCTAAGTAAGGGACAAGCTGCTGCTTATAGCCCTTGGAGTTGCTCCTGGAGGTAGGTTAAACCTCGAACAAAAAAAACTAGTTCATTGCATATGTTTAACAAGCAGTAATAGCCACAGGCAAACTAAGTATCGGAAGTGTGACAGCCAATAGAGGAAGAGAAGTATGAGAGCGGGAAGTATTGAGAGATAGTAGATAAAATAATATCAGAGTGAAAGTGAGGAGGTGATGGACATTTGGCATGCAAAAAAAAATATGAGAGCGAATCGTAAGCAGAATTATCGGCAGAAGAATCGTAAAATGAGAGTGATCCTTAGAGATATGAGTAGTAGGAATGGACTGCTTCTGCCTACGTGGTGCTTCGTGAGCACGACTCACTGTTTCGCATCTCGTACATTCTGCCCTTTTTTTCCGCTCGGTCGATGAATTAGTGCTTACGTCGTGTTAGTCCGCCATTTTGGTGGATGAGATCATTCTGGTATTCCGACTTTTCGTGTTTCCATCACTGTTCCTCACTGTATTGGTTGCTCAGTGTTCTTGTGAGAAATTCAGGAATTCTCTATATTGATCCTCTGTTTCAGTTGTGCCACAAATTTCGCTGGGATATTTTTCGAACTAAAAATGTTCCTGTGGCTCCCTTATGGGCTCGTCCTCGGAACTTCTGCGTAGAAGTATGGTGTTTTGCTAACCACGTTGATAAAGCAATTCGTTAAAAACAGTATGAATGAAGAAATATTTGACTTACAATCAGGAGTACGTGGTAGGGGGAATTTCAGTGTGGTTTGTTGTTGGAAAGTATCTATAGAACCCTGAGTATTCTGAAGCGATCCTTTCTTACTAATTATGTGTGTGTGTGTGTGTGTGTGTGTGTGTGTGTGTGTGTGTGGAAGAAACAAGGCTTGCGCGTGCCCGTACATGTGAGAGAGAAATTTCGGCTCTGAGAAACAGTGAATGTGGGACAAGAATTGTGACAGTGAAGGAGAAGCAAACAGTAGAAAGGGAAAATGTCATGCGGAAGAAAGGCGCAGAAAGGAAATAGCTAGGAAGGCAAGAGTGACAGGACAAGAGAGGAGTGAAGTGAGACAGGATATAAGTGATTAGAAGTATGACAGTCATAGAGAGATAAACAGTCAACAGAACAAAAACGTACGTGAGCGAAGAACTGAGAAGCCATGTGCGAAAGAGTGAAAGGCACGTGACAGAAATACGGTGATTGAAAAACATCCGATATTAAGATGGAAATATCAGAGTAAATGACGGGTTTTTGACATAAGAATGCATGCGTGAGAACGATAGAATTAGAGATAAAGAAAATATGAATGAGTGACCAATGGAAGGAAAATATCTCAGCGAATGTGAAAAAGGTAGTGAGAGACGAAACAGTTAAGAGACGGAGAAAGATACTAAGCTCACAGATGAGACACTGTGACGAGTGGGAAGAGATGAAAAGTTTGCATGACAAGAAGCAAACAAAGAAGATACATCAACATCCATGGGTACAATTCTCGTACGTGTCTGTTGCTATTTTACCTATACTGTCCCATTGAAGTCTGTTCGTTGTAGCGTGGCTCAATTCTTGAAGAGTTCCACCGCACCAGTCTTTAATAACGTCAACCCACACGCGATGAGGGCGTCCTGTTGCATTTTTTCCGTTCATTAAGCCAAACATCAAAGTCTTTATCTTTCTGTCATTTTTCATTCTGCGGATGTGTCCAGAGCCTCAGTTTCCTCTGAATGATTTTTTGAACAGGGTCTCTTTTAGTTGTATTCTTCTGCACTATGACGAAGTAAATTTCTCCTTCATTTTTATGCCAGGAACGGCATTCGAACCCACAACTCTCGGCTCCGGAGCTCCGAGTGCTATCCACTATATTACACTGGCATGTGCTCTCACTGCTATCTGCCTTTATCTCATGTGCGTCACATAGGGCAGGCACACATTTTTATGCCAGGGGCGGGATTCGAACCCACAACTCTCGGCTCCGGAGCTCCTAGTGCTATCCACTATATTACACTGGCATGTGTTCTCACTGCTATCTGCCTTTATCTCATGTGCGTCACATAGGACAGGCACACATTTTTATGCCAGGGGCGGGATTCGAACCCACAAGTCTCGTCTCCAGAGCTCCGAGTGCTATCCACTATATTACACTGGCATGTGCTCTCACTGCTGTCTGCCTTTATCTCATGTGCGTCCTACAGGACAGGCATACATTTTTATGCCAGGGGCGGGATTCGAACTCACAACTCTCGGCTCCGGAGCTCCGAGTTCTATCCACTATATTATACTGGCCTGTGCTCTCACTGCTATCTGCCTTTATCTCATGTGCGTGCTGCGGGGCAGGCATGTCACAGTACATTTCTGCATATCTTATCCTCTGGGTCCATCCCGATTCGTAATATTTTACGATAGCACTTACTTTCAAAGGCAAGTATCGTTCTCTCTGACTGCTTTGTCAATGCCCAAGTCTCGCAGGTGAAGGGGTGCATGTCTCGAGAATGCTTAACTTGGTTTTCAGGTAAATAGCTCTACTCTTCCAAAGTTTATCCATGGCTTTTAACAGACCAATAAGATTTCCTATATTTTTACTGAATTATACTGTATATTACATCTGTTTTATCTTTCTAGCACTTGTTAAACGTTATTTTTATTAACAGTTATCTTTCTTTGTTTTCCCATTCTCAGGTCAATTTGTTCCAACTGAAGAGTGTCCGACGTCACAAGGTATTTTTCCCAATCCCAAGAACTGCAGCACATTCTTTCTTTGTACTAATGGAGAACATCATGTTCAAGAATGCCCATCAGGCCTGGAATATGATGCTCACAAGAGACAGTGCAATTATCCACATCTCACAAATTGCAACGGTTAGTGTTTGGCGTAACGTGTTTCTATTATTTTGTTCTATTTTTGATCCACATAAAATACAGTAGCACTCGTATACATTGATCAGCATTACATTATGACCACCCCCAGCCTAGAGAAATGAGCACGCCTGGAGACCAAACGGTGGCGCAAGTGAAGTTCACAAACCATTATACACTGCTGGCCACCCAAAATGCAACACCAAGAAGGACATGAGATTGCAAAGCCAGATTTACTGGACACATAACAATAGATACAAAGGTGAAACGATTGAGCTTACAGGCCCGTGCGACTTGCGGAACACGCAGACATCAATAGTTCGTGTGGCCACCATGGCTGGCAATAACGGCCGCTACACGCCGCGGCATCGAACGAAAAAGGCTTTGGATGTGGGCTTGGGGTATGTCGGTCCAGGCTGCTTCCACACGTTGCCACAGTTCATCACGGGTAGCCGCGGGTGGTGCTTGTCGGGCCACTCGGTTGCCGATCAGCGACCAGACGTGTTCGATGGGTGACATATCGGGAGAACAGGCAGGCCACGGCAGCAGTGGCACCTGGTGGACCGTGAAGAATTGTTGCACGATGCGTTCCACGTGCGGGCGCGCATTGTCCTGTTGAAACGTGGCCGCTGGAAGGTCCTGCAGGTAAGGGAGGACTACAGGCTCCAAAATGTCGGAGATGTAGCGGTGACTGTTGAGTGTACCGGCGATGCATACCAGAGAGGTGCGGGTGTCATATCCAATTGCGCCCCAAACCATAACGCCAGGCGACGGACCGGTATGGCGATGCATAATGCAGGCGTCATACAATCTCTCGCTGCGGTGCTGCCACACGCTGATCCGACCATCGTGGTGTTGCAGGCAGAAGCGGGATTTGTCGGAGAATACAATCTCTAGCCATTCCGTAGTCCAGGTGCGGCGTTCAACGGCCCACTGCCGCCGCACTCGCCAGTGGTATAACGTCAATGGTAATCGGGGCAATGGGCGCCGTGCGACAAGTCCCCGCTCCTGCAGACAATGTCGAACGGCATGTGCTGACACAGGTTGTTTCGCAACACACCCTAATTCCTGCGCTAACGTTCGTGATGTGGCGGTGCGAGCCGTCAATACCCGCCGCACAACAGGCTGTTCCTCTTGTTCGATGGTGTGCCGTGGCAGCGGCAATCGCTCACGTCGGTCTGTCCACCCCTCCTGCACCCACCGAATCCATACTCGCCTCACTGTGGCTGTATGTCGTCCCACACGGACGCCGATGTCTCGGTACGATAAACCGCTGTCGCGAAAAGCCACTATTCGTCCTCTGTCGAACTCCGAAACGTGCTGGAATGACTGCCGTATTCTGCGACGAGGCATCAGGAAGCTTCCCACGCACAGTTCCGGCAGCGCAACACACTTTCACTACCTACACCCCGCCTTCTGTGAGCCCTTCTTATAGTGCTTCTCGGTGGCGTGCCGGGCGCACATGATTTGCAAATGCCCTGCAATGCAAATCGCGTGCATGTCCTCTCGCGGGCGACGCATGCTGTGAATTTCAGGCCAATCGCATGCTTCCTTCTTGGTGTTGCATTCTGGGTGGCCAGCAGTGTATATACAACCCGAGGACAGGGTTTCGGTTAGTAGAGTGTTCGGAGTCAGAATGGGAAAAGCTGCCGATTTATCGGAGTTTGATAATGGACAAATTGTGATGACACGGCGCCACGGAACTACGATTTTGGAAACAGCGCGACTTGTGGGTTGTTCACGTGCCGCTGTAGTGAGTACGCATCAAAAGTGGTGCACAGATGGCCAAACGACGAACCGTCGTCCAGCCGTGTGTCGTCCGCAGCTCATTGATGCCAGATGAGACTGTTGCTCATTGTTCACAGCGACGGCAGTGCCACAATGCGGCAAACCACCCGCACCTACAACAGTGATGATCAAGGCAATGTGTCACTGCACGTCATCTCCAACAACGCATGAAATGGGCCCAAGATAATCGAGATTGGACCGTGGATGATTGGAAGAAAGTGGTCCGGTGTGACGAATCAAGATTCTTGGTGCATCACGTAGACGGCCGAGCGCGGACACGCCGATCACCGACGGATGCTATGGCACCTGGATGCACTGTTGGGCGGAAACAGGCCAGCGGTGGTGGTTTTATGCTGTGGGCGATGTTTTCTTGGGGCACTTTAGGCCCCATTATCCCAATAACACAATCCCTGACAGCTTTTAAGTATCTGAACATCGTTGCGGACCAAGTTCACCCATTCATGTTCACTGCTGGTGATGGCCATTACCAACAGGATAATGCGGCATCTCACACTGCCAGAGTGGTTCGAGGAGCATGGTGATGACTTTCTGTTAATTCCCTTGGCCTCCAAATTCACCTGACATGAACCCAATCGAACATTTGTGGTTGGACTTAGAAAAGCGGGTTCGCGCTAAATCACCACCTCCCCGAAATGTACAGGAACTGGAGGACCTGCTGTTGACATCATGATACCAGATACCCCAGGATACCTATTACCACCTCATCGAATCGTCGAGTGGACGCTGTTCTGCGGACTAAAGGGGGTCCTACAGCTTATTAGGTAGGTGGTCATAATGTAATGGATCATCGGTGTATAAGGAAATTGAAAAGAGAGTAAAAAACATTCGATATAAGCAAACTTCGTTATAGCCGGAAAGATTAAAAAAGGGCTGTTTTCAGCATACTTACATTAGGCCAGGTTAAAACTAGTCAATCATAAACTATTTATAAATTAATCGAAGGTAAATAATACTAGTTAGTTGAAAACTATAGCTAGCAAATTAACAAGAGTGAGATCTGCAATAAGCAAAACATTTTACGAATGTAAAAACTAAAGTCAAAATATTTAACGAATTTGAAATTCCACCAGTTACATGTTTCGTTGGACATACACAGTGCGTCAAAGAATTTTTAAGACTGGCGCTAGATTTCAGCCTACGGTGGCGCCACCAGTGTAATAGCGAATGCGTTATAAACCGCGACCATCTGCTTGCTTTCTGCCAAAAGTACTGTGCAGTTGTCAAAGTAACTCAAACGAAACGGGCGTTCATTAGGGAAGTAAATTTTTTTTCATGTTGAATTATTAAGATGGAACAAAGGGCTGTTATTAAATTTAACGCAAAACTTGGTAAAAGTGCCTCGGAAACGTACTAAATGATGAAACAACTTTACAGTGAGTTTTGTTTAAGTAGATCAAGTGTTTTCCTGTGGCACAAACGTTTTTTGGACGGAAGAGAGATGCTAGAAGATGATAAGCATACCGGAAGACCAAGTTCATCTAGGACACCTGAGATTATTGAAAAAGTGCGTGATTTCGTGGCAAACAATTGATGTGCGTCACTAAGAATGATGGAAGAGTCTTTAAACATCAACAAAGAAACGATTCGAACCATCCTGCATGAAGATTTGGGCAAAACAAAAGTCTGTGCTAAATTTGTTCTACACACGTTAACCAATGAACAAAAATCAAGGAGAAGTGCACATTGAAGAGACATGATTTCAGCCACTGAAAATGATCCAAACTTCTTAAAATGGATTTTTACTGGTGATGAAACACGGTGTTTTCAATATGATCCTAAAACAAAGCGACAAAGTCTGGAATGGAAGTCGAAAAACTCGCCACAAGCCAAAAAAACAAGAAAAGTTCCATTAAAAATCAAAACAATGCTCATTACATTCTTCGATAGTAAGGGTATTATCCACAAAGAATTTGTTCTAAGTGAACAAACATTTACTGGTGAGTTTATTTAAATGTTTTGAGGCGTTTGATGGGAAGAATTCGTCGCATTTATCCAGAATATCGAGATGAAAACAGTTGGTGTCTGTTGCACAATAATGCACCCAGTCACACCTCACTTCTTGTTCGTAGATTTTTGGCGAAAAATACCGTCTGTGTGTTGAATCATCCACCGTATGTCCTGATTTAGCACCCTGCGACTTTTTTTTCCCCAAACTTAAAATGACGTTAAAAGGGTGTCTTTTTGGTGATATTTCGACCATACAAACAGCTTCGACGCGTGCTTTGGAAGCAATTCCGCAAAGTGAACTAGAACTGGCATTCGAATCATTATTAAATCGCTGTAACAAGTGTATTGAAGCTGGAGGGACTTATTTTGAATAACAAACCAAAACAAATTATAATTTCTTGTTTCTATTTCATTTTACAGATCCAGTCTTAAAAATTCTTTAACGCACTGTGTATGAACCAAATCTTTCTTGTTTTGTGCTTATCATGATCACTCTTCTAAATGTTTTTCAACTTCCTCTGACGCCATTGTTAAGATGTTTCCAGATGCGAAATAAACTCTATGGTTTTCTAAACAGATATTAACCCTTTAACGACCATAACCAAAAAATCTTGTATCACTCTAAATACCATAACACCCGAAACTGTCTGTTGGTTCACTTCTTTGTTTAATAATAACAATAATGACTGAGGGTGACTATAGCTGATCCTTCATAGGTTGAGAAAATTTCAAGAATAAGTAAGTTTAGGAAATTTGACCCACTCTAGATTGGCGTTTCTAGTGGCTATGGCCGTTTGTACGTACGGGCGTTTTGGGTGTTATGGTCGTTAAAGGGTTAAGCGATTGAAAGGTGACTAGGGAGGGGATAAAAGACAGCATTTGCCCATGAGACGTGCGTTGTCCTTTCCCTGGAGGCAGTTACTCTAAATCAGGGGCGGGCGACAGCTTATAACCTTTAGAGCTGCTTTAGAGCTGCTCATTGTGGTTGTTGAAGCCTGAAAAAGAATGAAAAAAGATACCAACGGGACTAAACCGAAATTACTCTGCCGCCATTTTATATAAATATTTGCGCCACCTTTTATACGTCATCATGGCCGCCATAGTGGCACAGTGGCCAAAGCACTGTCACTGACAGACCGTCCAAGATGGGCTAGGGCGTGGGTCTCGAATGAGGTATGCGCACTAGCTTTAACCTTCGTTGAAACCAGTAGCACCAAATTAGACATGAGCGTTTGAGTTGCTCACGAACATTTGCTCGCGGTGGTCGTAAACACCCCACCCCCACCTCAGCCTCACTCCCAAGTAAGATTCGTTACGAAATGTGTGCCATCTTTTTGTAAATGACGTACCTTCACGAAATACAGGGGGTTGTCCAAAATAATGGAAAAACCTTGAAACAATAGGTGTTACGCCTAATCTGGTGTGGGAGCATCCTTGGCTTTTAAAACTGCTTAAAGCTTTCTTGGAGTGGACGCATACAAGTCCTGGATGGTGGTATGTGGTATGTTGTACCATTCTTCCTGCAGAAACTGCTCCAATTCCTTGAGAGACGCCGGAGGAGGATACCGGGATCGCACTCTATTTTCCAACACACACCACAGGGACTCAATGATGTTTAAGTCTGGTGATTGTGCATGCCAGGGAAGGTGTGCAACTTCATCCTCATGTTCCTCAAACCATGACTGAACAGTTCGACTTCTGTGAATCGGGGCATTATCATCTTGAAAGGTGCAATCCCCTGACGGAAACAATGTCTGCGCCATTGAATGCACATGGTCGGCCGAAAGAGTGACATTGTAACCGCTAGTGATCCATCCGTGTAAGGTGATAATGGGACCTGCTGCAAACCACAAGATCATGGCCTAAACCATTTCAGAACCGCCCTAATGCTTCATTGTGGGAAGGAGACAGTCTGGGTTGTAGGCTTCTGCGAGGGATCTCCACACATAAACCCGTCCTGTGCTGGGGAATAGTGAGAAACTTGGTTCATCGGAAAACAAGACATGTTTCCAATGAACCGCAGTCCACGTTTTATGTTCCTGGCACCACTGTAGTCTCCGTTTCATATTCACCTGTGACACCAGGGGTTTTGCAATCGCAGCTCTGCTGTAAATATTGTGCTTATGCAAATCCCTTCGCACGGTATGGGTCGACACTGGGTTTTGGAGATGTGCATTAAGCTCAGCAGTCACTTTCGTCGCCGTGGTCTTCCTCCTTGCAGTCACAATCCTCTTTAAAGTCCTCCTGTCTCTCGCAGTCGGTTTGGTTTTCTTTCCACAGTTGTGTCTCGAAGATGATGTTGTGCCGTGAACATTGTATGCTGTCATGACCTTCGACACGGTGTCTCTCGATACCCCCAATACCTGTACCACTGTGGTTACCGACTCACCAACCAGACGGGCTGCCCTCTTTGGTACTCCGACAGGGCATTCATTGTGCCTTCACCTGGAACGAAATTATGCAAACCCCGATTTACAATGCAATCGCGCAGACCCTTGAGAATATAAGCAACACTTTTTTACCAAAAAATTGTAGCTACATGTTCGTTTTACATAAAAAGCAGCACATACCGAAGTCTCTGTTTTCAGCGAGGTGTTTCGAATATTTTGGACAACCCATGTAGTTGCACCTCTCTTTTTGATATGCCACATCATGAAATATTTCTACCACTGTTTTATAGGATCATCAACGAGTTGTATTTCCGACTGCAACACAGATTTTTCCCCAACTATCTCCACGGAAATGTCTTTCCACTGTGTTTATAGGATCATCAACGAGTTGTATTTCCGACTGCATCACAGATTTTTCCCAACTATCTGCACGGAAATGTCTTTCCACCATTTTTAAGATGGTATATCATCACTGAATGCCACTTCCATTATTTTCTTTTAGGAAGTTTCGTCTGAGATGTGCCTGAAACCCCATTTTTCAAGTAGTCCATCGTCACAGAATGCCTTTGTGTCTCCATTTTTACACGACACCTTTCATCGTCATGAATATGTTTCAGAATAAATAGATTCATTATTCTGAATGAATTAAAACACCTGAAATACTGGAATGAAAATTTTTTGCTGGAAAGACAGTTGCACTTGCTATCACGATATTTCAAGCATGCCGTCTATTTTCTCAGCATCCTCGTTTGTGAATAGTGCTCTCAAAACCGGGGCGGCTCCTCGTTTGTGAATAGGTGAGGTTTATGTGCTCTCAAAACCGGGGCGGCGCAGCGCCACTGAAAAGGGCGCCAAGTTTACGAGGGCGCATATTTGAACTTTTATTTCTTTCGGCTATTGTAATTCGAGACGATGAGCGTTGATGATTGAAGACGACGAGCCATGATGATTAAAGACAGTCAAAGATCTCATTTACACTAGAACAATCTAAATAATCACAATAGAGTATTGTTACAATTAAGCTTAAAAAAAGAGCGTTGCTTTTTGGTATAAACCTTGGATGAACTATAACGAAGTACATTTCTCCGTCATTTCTGTCCACGCCAGGATTCGAACCCGGATCCCCTCATTCCGGAATAAGTCACTCTACCAGTTGAGCTACGCGGACGTTTGTTCTGACTACTATCTGCCTTTATGTCGTGTGCGTCCTGCTGGCAGGAACGTCACAGAACGCGCAGTATTACGTATTAATTACAACGTAATGTCTTTTTCGTGAGCAAGATTGGTTTTTAAGCTATGTCTAAGCCATGACTAAGGAATGTTGAACTAAATAAGGATACGATGCAATAGTTTACGGTCAGACGAAACATAAACAGAAGTCAACTTACGATAACTTTTTATTGGTCCAGCAATCTTTCAGTAGATCCAACATATAACACAGCAGGTAAACTTCACATTTAACTTAGCGATCGAACGTCTATACACACACACATACCCATGAGCAACTGTTGTATCGTACTTTTTATATATCGTTCTTATCACATTCATACGTCACTTTCTCTCTGACCTCAAATGTGTTGCCAACCTCATTCTTGTGAGAGAGAAGATATCACGTTAAGTTTAGAAGTATAAAGGTGAACAAACTCAAATTTACATAGGAAAAAGAAGTAAAAATTAAAGCTATTTTAGGATATACGTCACATAATACAGTATATAGCGTATATCCTTCACATGTGCCTGAAAAACCATTCAATTTAACACACACACACACACACACACACACACACACACACACACACACACGTGTACAAAAGCAGTTCGAAAGGGAGGATGGTGAAGAACAAATATTGTCGCGTCGTGCGTCACGAACGTTAGAGTCAGCCCTGCTCAATACTTCACGTATTATGATACCTAGGACCACGAAAGTAACACAACACTTAATTTTTTAATGGTATGAACAAATGGGAGAGACGTCATTCCTGGAATGCCGTAACTTTCAGCTTAGCGATGTTAACAACAGGAGCAGTTGTTGCGCAACGACTTTTCTTTAGAACTGTTACACATAATGGAAAGGTCAGGTAAACAATTTTTTCCTTTCGCTAAAATACATTTTAAGGCTCTTATTTAAAAAGAAAAGTCGCTACTTAGTAACAAGTCTTGTTTTGTATTTTCTCACCACATGTCTTTGCAAACATAACATTGTCCTCAATCTCTCTAGGAACAGATAAACTGCAGAAGCCGAAGACAACAACGGCTCCCCCAAAAGAACCAGCAAAAGGTAAGTAGGTTTAGTTGTTTTATAATAAAAAAAACGAACATTTTTTAAATGCCAGTGACTCAATAAAGTGCTCGATCGGTAAGCACCTAGTTAAAGTGAGGAAGGCATTCGCATGGATAAAAAGGAAGATACGTTACAGTAGGTAGGGACGTTTGTCATGTAAAGAGATACAATCATAAATGTAATAAATACTTTATAACATCGGACAAATATGTGCTCATTGTGGATATACAGTATCACATCCGCAAATGTGATCCAGGTCAGATGTAAGAATGTAATATAAAAATGTCTTCTTAATAAAGATTGTGATCACCAAGAACGGACAGAAAACTCTCACAACGATGATACATACTCACCACTAGGTTGTTGATGAACTCTGGTGCTGAACGAAGACTTCCAATCCTAGATGAGGGCTGTGCGTAGCTCAGGAATGGCTCTGTGAAAAGGCTGACGAGCTGCTTGTGACGTTCAAACCATTTCAGGCATGCTCCATAGGGTTCAGCTCCGGAGATCAGGTTGACTAGTCCGTATGCGGAAGATCCTCGCTGTGCAGGAAATCATGAACAAGCTGAACCATGTACGAGAGAGCGTTATCATCTATTAAGAGGAACTGAGGGCCAACAGCTCCTCGAAAATGTCTGCCATAGGGGGCTTTAGGATCTCGTCCCTATAGCGCTCAACATCCATATTGCCTCCTGCGAACACGTGGAGAGGTGTGTGGACTTTGAACGTAATGCCACCCCACACGAGCAGACCACCGCCTCCAAAAGAATCTCGTTCGCAGGGCCATTACGAGTTCCCCGTTCTCTCCAGATGTAATGCCGACAAGAAACCGTTTCTGGACTGAATCTGGCCTCATCTATAAAATGAATACCAGCTCACTCGCCTGGGCTTCAGGAAGGGTGTTGCCTTTATCGTTTAACCCTTTAACGACCATGACTCTAAAATCTAATATCACTCAAAGTACTATAACGCCCGAAACTGTCTGTTATTTCACTTCCTTGTTTAGAAACAACAATAGTGACTGACGGTGACTGCTGCTGATCTCTCGTAGGTCCTGCAAATTTAAAGAACAGGAAAGGGTAGGAAATCTGACTCACTCTAGACAGGCGTTTCGGGCAGATATGGTTGTTTGTATGTACGGGCGTGCTGGGCGTTATGGTCGTTAAAGGGTTAAAGCAAGCTGTTCCTGTGAGATGCGGTTAGAGGGTAACAAACCAAGGGGTCCTAGCATAAAGTTAAATTTCGTAAGACTCCAATATATCGTTTGTCTTGATACTGTAGTCTTAGTGGCCGCAGAAAGCTTCGAAGGCAATTGCCGGGCTGTACGGGACCTATGGCATCGTGTAATTAAAGCGACACAAGCCGCCCCAACGGCGCAGTGGTCTAAGCGCTGACTTCTGAACATTCGTCTGAGATGGATCCGGGTTCAAATCCCAGTGAGGCATGGATGTTGTGCTTGTCTTACGGCACTGGTTCTCTGCCTTACCGGGAACCATTGGCCCTAAATTAGGAACGGGCGACTGCCAATAGCTAGAGTAGTAATTTTATCACGGGAAAAATGGCAAAATTGGCGGGTCGGTCGCTGGGGTAAATCGCAAAAGTTTGCGGATTTCACGAAATACCGTATTTCTTAAAAAAAAAAAAAAAAAATGGGCTTTCAGGCTCTTTCCTCACAATTCGGATATGTAAGATGCGCTGTCTGTCACAAAAGTGGTTATATTCGCAAAAGGTATTTCGTACTTATTAACACACTGAAGTATTGCCTCGCTGACTGCTTTAAAATTTACGGATTCGAAAGTGATGCACTGGAGGAAGGTTTCATTCAAACATTCGTTTCAGCTGATGGAACAGCATGAATATTAAAAATGCACCTATCTTCGGAATCATTATTCGTCTTCTACGATGCTCAGACCGGATACTGATTTTAAAAAAATCCTTCACTTGTTGCTTGTAAATATCATATATTTTCGGCAAATAGCATTTCCGCATCCAATTTGCATTTGGAATAACACCAATATCTTTCAACGAATTTTCCAAGTAATTTTTAATGTAGAGTTAGCCGGTTTGGAACGTGGGCTGTTAGCTGCACCACTTAATTTCGAAAGTTCAATTGAGCGATGCTGTTCTTGTTTAGTTCTTTTCTCGGTGAGTTTATCAACAAATTTCTGCATTATTTTCGGTTCATTATTCGGACACAATTTCTTTTATGCATCTTGCAGGCTAAATGCTTTTTAAAACTGTCCTTTCTTGAAAAATTAACTGGTATGTTGCAACACGAACGGAACAATAGATATTTGTTCACATGAAACGTTCCGTTGCTGTACTGCTTGCATCTTACAAATGCGCTCATTTTACTCACGTGGCACATTGTCAAAATTAACAAACAATATTTAGAAACTTTATGAACTAAACACTCACACGAAAGCACAAAAATTATCTAAGCCAAGCGTCTGCGAAGCTCAAACATTCTTTTCTGTGAGCTGCTTTTCGCAACTGAAACTACTAATACAATTGAAGACATCCGGTTTACTAGTGCATCAAATCGCCAAGGTCATTCAATAGTAGCAGGGGTGGAAATCACGGAAGCAACACCTGTATTCTTCAGCGGAGTACACGTGACCTGGAATTACCGGTCAAGCTTGTTCGACAAGCTTGCTCGTAACTAGCAATCTTGAACGGTAATTCAAGGTTTTAAGAACTTTGGAGTAGGAGTACTTTGGGTATATTTTTCGCGTAAATTCTAATGAAGGCAATAATACAATTATTTAAACATGAAAAACAATCTAAAAATTATAATATAAATTCGGCAAAAGTACGAAAAAAAAATCTGAAATTCGCGGATATACTTTATATTTGTGAAATTACAGAAAACGTCCTAAAATTCGTGCCACGAAACAATTACTAGCCTACTTATAGCCCATTGAGTTGATCACGGTGGTCGTTAAACTCCCAAATAACAAGAAAATGAGACAAAAAGGTCCTCGACACCCTTGGCCAGGGTTTCGTGACAACCCACCAGTGTTGTTGAATTCTTGCCGTAACTGAGAAAGTAGTATTATGTAATGTATGTGTATTATGAATGTTATATTAGAACATCTTGCAATCATTTTCTATAAAAATAAGTGCAAGAAGTCCCTATAAAAATGTGGTTAAATTCATAACAGACACTGTGTTGGTAACATCAGACATGAACTTTTGGCACAGAGACCACTTTCTCCATCTGCAGTCTTTTTGTACACTATGAGTTTTCAGCGCCTCGATTTCAAAACCTAATCTGCTTTGCATTTTATAAGTGTAGTTATGTCACTACTCACCCTGGATACTTCCAAACACTTCTCCAGTATTGTTTTGAATCGGGCTTAATTGAGGAATGTGGTAGAACAGATTGCGAGGAAATAGCAATCCTGAAATGTGCTCACTGTGAGAACTACTTTTGTTTGAACCATTCCATAATTAAAGATCTTCATATTTTTTGTCGTACATGAAAGGTGAGTGCAAAGTATATCCATAAAGGAACACG
Organism: Macrothele yani; assembly: GCA_039090855.1. NCBI lineage: Eukaryota > Metazoa > Arthropoda > Arachnida > Araneae > Macrothelidae > Macrothele > Macrothele yani. Next base: position 45,889,581 of record CM077006.1, read on the forward strand.
CTATATTGCATATCCGTTCATGAATACTTTGTAATGTATACCAATTGCTTAAAACAACGAAAGCAATTCCGATACGGGCCGCAAGAGTAATGGAGATTCCATGAATATTGTCTCCGCCAGTGTTCTTTGATGTCCTATAACTTCATCATTTACATTCCATAGCACCTAAAAGTTTGTCATTATACATAACCCCTTTCAGTACTGTCGAATGATATAACAAGCACTGTGCATCCAGCGACAACGGTCCGGACCGTTCCCTTGTTAGAATATTTGTTTCTACCTTAGTAGTTGGGCCGTGCAACAACCCTCCCCAGCACGCAAACGACTTAATTGTCTCTTCTGCGGTACCCAGATTTTTTTTTTTTTTTTTTTTGGTTGGAGGTTTAACGACCGCCGTGAGCAACTCAATGGGCTATAAGCAGTCGCCCGTCCCTAATTTAGGGTCACTGGTTCCAGGGAAGGGAGAGAGCCAGTGGCGTAAGACAAACACAACATCCATGCCTCACCGGGATTCGAACCCGGACCCCTTACGGACGAATGATCAGAGGCCAACGCCTTAGACCACTGTGCCACCGGGGCGGCACCCAGATTTCACTGCCGTATATCAGAGTAGGAACAATCCCACGTTTCTGTACTGACACCATGCTTGGCGTTTATTTGATTTATGCATACTTGGGCTTGCTCCATTTATCATGTTTGCCACAATTTTAATTCATTACTGAGTGTAATGATTTTTCCACTTGTGTTTTTTATTTAGGATATCTTCCACTATCCAGCTACTAATACGTTCTCAAAAAAATTGAAAAGTGATTTGCTATAAAGTGCTGGCTTGAAGAACTGTGGCTAGTACTCACAAGTCAATACACTGGTCACAAAAAAAGTTAGGGCTATTGCATGAAATGAAGGATGTATGTATCTGACTCAAGTAACACGCATTGAAATAACACCTGTGAGGCTACGGAGCACAAACGATAAAGAGTGCGTTTACGAAAACAATTTATTGTGCAATTTCTGCACACAACAATATAGGCAACATGGTAAATTCGGAGAATGTCCATACCTCTGGATTTCAGTAGCCGGTAACACCACCTGTCTGTCGAAGAACGTCTTGACACCTACGAGGTATACTTACAATGATAATATTGATTAGTGTCTGGGCAGCTTGTCCCATATTACTGGCAACACGTTACGGAGGTCTGCCAGTGTACTGGGGTATGGAACGTTGTTATCCAGACGTCTCTGATAAGAGTACCAAAAGTTCTCAACAGGATTAAGGTCAGAAGACCTCGGAAGCAGCTGTAACGATTGAATCTAATGATTTTCCAGATCTTGAAAAACACTCCAGATACGGTGAGCGGTTGCATTGTCATCGAGAAAACGGAATACATGTTCAATAGCAGCGTGAAACAATGTCACAAAGATCTCGTTTCGGTACACTGAGGCATTCATGTTGCATTGACAAACATACAAGGAAGTACGGCCATTATAACACACTCCTGGCCAGATCAGAACTTGGTAAGGATGGAAGGACTGCACATAGGGTGGTTGCATTCGTGTGCCAAATCTTCACACGTGTCCTCGTCGAGTATCAGCTTAAAAAGCTAAATGGGATTCGTCTGTGAACAGTATATAGTGCCACTCTGTATTCCATGACATGTACTGTTGTTGGACCCAGGTACATCTTTGACGACGGCGAGCCGATGTCAATGCTACATATCTCAGCAACCTCCATATCCGATAAAACGGTTTCATACCGTTTGGGTGCATACTGTGACACCAGAAGCAGCTCGAAGTGATTCCCGAAATTGGCTACTAGTGATATTATACCGTCGAGTCACATTATTGTGACCACTTCCTACTTTTGACGTCAACAGCGTGCTGCCAATGAAAGAAAGCACGTATCGTGAGCTGGCTTGGAAGGTATATAAGGTGTGCTGTAGGCATTCTGAAAACATATCACTCGTTGCTGTCATGGATAAAACGAGCGATTTATGGGGATGATTATCGGCTAATAAAAAAGGGATGTTTATAGGCTCTCGGGCCAAGGGTGGTAATATTTCTGAAACAGCGCAGTTTGTGGACTGTTCCCGTGCTGCTGCTGCGGTTAAAATGTATCCTGATGGGAGAAATGGCACCATTGCGAATAAGCGACGTTGAAACTGCGGAGCACCACATGCCATTGATGTGAGAGGTAAACGTCGGCTTCGAAGGTGCGTGAGAGCTGATCGACACGGTACAGTGGAACAACTCAGTGACCGAATGAACCAAGGGGTTACCGGAAGTGTGTCTAAAACGACAGTTCAGCAAACCCTGCTGCTTATGGGGCTTTGACGCAGACGGATGGTCACTGTACCTATGCTAACGAAGGTGCATCGGCAGAAAAGGCTTACATTTGCACGGTAGTATCCGAATTGGACCTCCGCTGATTGTCAAAAGATTGCCTTCTCCGATGAGTCACGTTTTCTGCTTCATCGAACGGATGGACGTTAATGTATAAGGTGGGAAACATCGGATAACAAACACTCTTCAACCATTGCTGGCAGAAGATAACCTGGTGGGGGCTGTGTTAGGGTCTGGGGAATGTTTTCGTGGCATTCTCTGCGTCCACTCATATCTGCGGAAGGAAACTATGGACCGAATTCTTTATGAATCCATCCTTGCAGACTACGTACACCCATACGTGCTGATTGTCTTCCTTGCGGCGGATAACATCTTCCAGCACGACAATGCGACGTGTCACACAGCTAGAAATGTCCGAGAGTGGTTGGAAGAACACCATGAAGGCTTTAAAGTACTTCGCTGGCCCCCATAATTCCCAAGCCGTAAACCCAATTGAGCCCCTATGGGACCACCTTGATCGTGTTGTTCTCTCTATGGATCCTTCACTACGTACCCTCCAGCAGCTGTTAGATGCACTGCAATCATCATGGCTCCACACACCTCTGAGCACCTTCCAGCGCCTTATTGAGTCCCTCCCCTGCGAGCGCAAAGCGGTTACTATGGATATTAGCTGGGTGTCACAATAATGTGACTCGACCCTGTAGGACATGTCCGAGAACTTGCTGTCAGATATCGATGATGCCTCCTGATTTTTATCCTAGAGTGACCACTCCTGTTTCGTTTTACAACATTTCCATGCCGTAGTAATCTTGTGTGTGGCCTACTTACTATACTTTGCGAAGCTCCTAAAGCAGCGGCCTCATCGATCTGCCGTACACTTACCTGTAACATGCCAGCAGCTCTATTTCTGTTGTCAATGCTTAAACATCGTCCGGACATCATTTCAGGTTAATCCCGCACTGAAAGCAACTTCTAGACCAAGCAGTGAAACGACCCGTTTTCCACTTCTCGCTGGATGCCTTTATCGGAGCTCGCACGCCAGCTGCTGTGTTGTCATGGTGCTACTGTAATTTACATCTGGCGTAGCTGCGCACACTGATAACCGATCTCCAGTATAACTAAATTTGTATATCACCATGTTTTCCCTTCGAAACCGCTATATCCCCAACTTTTTACAACCAGCGTAATTTTAATGGACACTCAAGACAGCTTTCCCTATTGCTGTAGAATTTATTTGAACACAAAGCTGAGGTAAGCGAGAGTCACGCTTGTAACAAGTCAGTCTACCCAGCTGACAAACTGCATTGAAATGCCGCAAATGTAGTGAAGCGTAAGAAAACCGTTGTTCACTTGAAAAAACCAGGAGCGGGGTGGTTTCGTCACTTTTACTTCAATACACTAATGGGTGGTGATGAATTCTCACACACGCACACACATGCATGTACCTTCAAATAATCCGTGCCCTTCAAATACAGTAATACACTCTTGTAAGCAAAGTGGAAAACCAACCAACAAAGGCGTAAATAGATAAGACTAAACATCTGTGGCTGAGTTTCGAAGAAAATTTCTTAAACTAGAAACGAGAATTCATCTCTTTGAATGGACAACTGAAGCTACATGCAATAAGCTTCTTCAATTTTTACGTGCAGAGAGAGGTTCAGAAAGAGTGTTTAACAGGCTTTGAAAACATTTGGAGCTCTTAGTGTATGGGCGGTTGGCAGATAGCGAGGTGGTGGTTCATGGAGGGAACTTTCACGGTGCCGGTATTTAGGAAAACCATTCTATGCTTACAGTAGGCGAAAAGTGTGGTTAGCAGTTTAAGGATGAGCAGTTTAAAGAGTGATTCGACCGTTCTACTAAGAGGTAATATAATTTATATAAGAGAAACTACACCGGAGAATTAAAACAGAGATATATGCCATACATGCTTTCTTACACAGAAACTTTTGCTAAACGAACTTCCACTTGAAGTACAGTACCAGTCAAAAGCAAATAATTAAGCACAGTGATAAAACGTTTACGTTCGGATCAAGTGTCAGTAGGCAGTTTACTTTTAAGCATGCAATAAAGAAGTGTAAGTAGGGAGTTTGCTTTTAAACATGCAATAAAACCCTTCTTTACTGTCTACCCTTCTTGCAATAAAACCCTTCTTTACTGTGTCAGTAAGCAGTCACAGTAAAGAAGGGTTACCAGACAGTTTGCTTTTAAACATGAAATAAAGAAATGTCAGTAGGCAGTTAACTTTTAAATATGCAATAAAGAAATGCCAGTAGGCAGTTTACTTTTAAATATGCAATAAAGAAGTGTCAGTAGGCAGTTTATTTTAAAACACGCAAAAAAGAAATATCAGTAGGCAGTTTTCTTTTAAGCATAAAATAAAAAAGTGACAATAGGCAGTCGCAATAAAGCGTCAGTAGGCGGTTTATTTTAAAACATGCAATAAAGAAGTGCCAGTACGTAGTTTCCTTTTAAACAGGCAATAGAGAAGTGCCAGTACGTAGTTTCCTTTTAAACAGGCAATAGAGAAGTGTCAGTAAGGCATTCGCATAAAGTGTCTGCACGCAGTCGAATTAAAGAAGTGTCAGTACGCAGTCACAATAAAGAAGTGTCAGTACGCAGTCGCAATAAAGAAGTGTCAGTAAGCAGTAGCAATAAAAAGTGTCAGTACGCAGTAGCAATAAAGAAGTGTCAGTAGGCAGCAACAATAAAGAAGGGTCAGTAAGGAGCAACAATAAAGAAGTGTCAGTACGTAGTCGCAATAAAGAAGTGTCAGTAGTCAGCCACAATAAACAAGTGTCAGTAGTCAGCCACAATAAACAAGTGTCAGTAGTCAGCCACAATAAACAAGTGTCAGTAGTCAGCCACAATAAACAAGTGTCAGTAGGCAGTCGTAATAAAAAGTGTCAGTAGTTAGTTACAATAAAAACTGTCAATAAGCAGTCACAATAAAGTGTCAGTACGCAATCGCAATAAAGAAGTGTCAGTAGGCAGTCGTAATAAAAATTGTCAGTAGTTAGTCACAATAAAAAACTGTCAGCAGGCATAAACAAAGACATCGCTCTTTCCACGTTTAGCAACGCACAGCAACCGAAAAATTGTTATTCGGCCGCCGCCGGGGAATTGAATCCCGGACAACGCACAACAACCGAAAAATTGTTATTCGGCCGAAAATTGAATCCCGGATCTCTCGATATCTAGCCGAGCACGTTAGCCTTACACGGCTAAATATCGAGAGATCCGGGATTCAATTCACCGGCGACGGCCGAATAACAATTTTTCGGTTGCTGTGCGTTGCTAAACGTGGAAAGAGCGATGTCTTTGTTTATTCGTTGACGCCACGTATTTGGAGGATTTTCACTTTGTCAGTAGGCAGTCACAATAAAATGACTGCCGACTGAGTAGTCGCAATAAAGAAGAATTAGTAGGCAGCTCGCTTTTAAACATGAAATACAGGAGTGTCAGCAGGCAGTTTATTTTAAAATATGTGATAAAGTATCAGTCGGCAATTTGCTTTTAAGCATGCAATAAAAAAGTGTCAGTGAGCAGTCGCAATAGAAAAAGGTCAGTATACAGTTTGCTTTTAAACATGTAATAAAGAAGTGTCAGTAGACAGTCACAATAAAAAGTGTCAGTAGGCAGTCACAATAAAGAAGTGTCAGTAGGCAGCCACAATAAAGAAGTTTCAGCAAACAGTCGCAATAAAGAAGTGTCAGTAGGCAGTCGCAATAAAGAAGTGTCAGTAGGCAGTCGCAATAAAGAAGTGTCAGTAGGCAGTCGCATTAAAGAAGTGTCAATAGACAGTAACAATAAAAAGTGTCAGTAGGCAGTCGCAATAAAGAAGTTTCAGTAGGCAGTCACAAGAAAAAGTGTCAGTCGGCAGTCGCAACAAAGAAGTGTCAGTAGGCAGTCACAATAAAGAAGTGTCCATAGGCAGCAGCAACAAAATGTGACAGTAGGCAATCACAATAAAAAATGTCAGTAGGCAGTCGCAATAAAGAAGTGTCAGTAGGCAGTCACAATTAAGAAGTGTCAACAGACAGTAGCAATGAAAAGTGTCAGTAGGCAATCACAAAAAAAAAAAAACAGTGTCAGGAGGCAGTAACAATAGAAGTGTCAGTAGGCAGTCGCAATAAAGAAGTGTAAGTAGGCAGTGGCAATAAAGAAGTATCAGTAAGCAGTCGTAATAAAAAAGTGTCAGTAAGCAGTTTGTTTTTAAACATGAAATACAGAACTGTCAGTTGGCAGTTTATTTTAAAATATGCAAAAAGAAGTATCAGTAGACAATTTGCTTTTAAGCATTCAATAAAAATGTGTCAGTAAGCAGTCGCAATAAAGAAGTGTCAGTAGACAGTTTATTTTAAAACATGCAATAAAGAAGTACCAGTACGTTATTTACTTTTAATGATGCGGTAAAGAAGGCTGTGCTTTATTCGTAATTGATTTCGTGTTTTTTTTTCTATTTCTAGTTTCAGAGAGTAAAAAAAGGAACAGATTGTGTCCGAAACCAGACGGAATATTTCCGAATGTGAAGAACTGCAGTACATTCATTTTCTGTGTTGACGGTACGCCTTATCTGCAGGAATGTCCTCCAGGATTGGCTTTCGATCCCAAAACTGTAAGGTGCGACTTTCCTGAAGTTGTTGGATGCAAACGTAAGTGTTTCTCAGATTCGTATCAAACACACCAATGCTATAGAAGTTTATAATCGATCACAAAATGTCGAACACATGATAATACTACGGAACGGAAAAGAATGGTTTCAAATAACAGCCATTATTTTTCTTCAATCACGTTGATTTCCAAACAACTGTTACGCTAGCGGTGAAATTTCTACATGAGACAAATTTACTCTCAACAGAAAATCTTCTGTTTAGGAGATCATGGACATCATTTTCATATCTGGGAGAGCGGAGAGTGATGGCTCACTTGTATTCTTAAAGTTACTAATTTTCCTTTGAGTATTATACTAGAATTAAATAAAAAGCTAATCCCCTGTAATGTAACAAAGGAATAATTTACCTTCTGTTAGTTTTGGTGAAGAATCATGGACATTCAAACTGTTTTCAATGCCCATTTATACGTTTGTTAAAGATAAATAAATCGCCTTTTTTCGCAATTCCGCTAGAACGACAGCAGAAGTTCTGCCAATTGTTTGTCATTTTTTTACATGAACAGAACAGCAGCCGTTTTTATTTATTATTGATCTAAAACAGGCAAATTCGTTTAATCCTTATATTCTTTGACCTTTTTAAGAATTTTATGCCCAAGTTATTACTCGAATCGCTATAACTTCAACTTTATAGTTAATCTTTATCTTGCACTGACGTAGCTTTGCATTAGGAACACTTATCTAATAACGCGTTAGTCAACCTTTCTGTGCAATCATGGCTCGCAGACGCCTAGAAGCAGATTATGCAAGGTGTCGAACATCCTCCATGCGCGACGCGATCCATGTATGCTGTAGCAGCTCCGTCAGTTCACACTCATTCTGTGAAGGTGGATCAGCAGTTCTCACACCCCGTTCTAGCATATTCCACAATTGTTCAATTGGGTTACAATCAGGGGAGTTTGGTGGCCAAGGCACTGTGGCGAATTTGTTGTCCTGTTTCTCCAACCACTCAGTGGTTATACGAGCTCGATAACACGGTGCGTTGTCCTGTTGAAAGATGGCACTGCGGTCCGGATAAACCTCCTGTTGATATGGATGGAGATGATCGGCTAACAATTCCCTCTAAAGTCCACCATTCAGTGTTTGTGGGATGATAATCAACATACCTAGGGCTTGCCAGGAAAAAGCCTTCAGACCAGAACACCACCTCCACGGTCCTGCTGAATCTCAATGGTGCAACCAGAGGATAGGGACTCATGCTGTTTACTCCATATGTGAACCCGGCCAACAGCACGGTACAGCAGGAAACGGGACTCATCACTCCAGACAACCTCCCTCCACCTGTCGAAGGTCCATTGCCGTCGTTTTTTGGCCCATGCAAGGCGTTATTTGCAACGATTGGGCGTCATCATGGGTACCCACGTTGGTCTCTGGCTGTGGAATCTCAGGCTAAGCAAGGTACGGCGCAGGGTGCGTGTGGAAATAGGTCGAACTGCACCGCTGTTGTTCTGGTGGGTTATCTGGTTGACTGTTGGGTGCCGTTGTTGAGATACCAGTTGTGACCCCCGACACTCACCTCTAGGATCAACAGTGCGTGGCTGACCAATGTGAGTACTTTAGCTGGATGTCTGTGTATGGTTAATCTAGTCCTGGTACACCCTTGATACAGTAGTAAGGGAGCAGCCAACAAGTGTGCCTGACCAATGTGAGCCCTTCTGATGGATGTCTGTGTATAGTTAATTCAGTCCTGGTACATCCTTGATACAGTAGTTCAGGAGCAGCCAACAAGTGTGGCTTACCAATGTGAACCCTTCTACTGGATGTCTGTGCATGGTTAATCCAGTCCTGGTACACGCTCGATACAGTAGTACGAGAGCAGCCAACAAGTGTGGCTGATCAATGTGAGCCCTTCTGCTGGATGTCAGTGCATGGTTAATCCAGTCGTGGTACACCCTTGATACAGTAGTTCGGGAGCAGCCAACAAGTGTGACTGACCAATTTGAGCACTTCTGCTGGATGTCTGTGCTGCATGGTTAATCTATTCTGGTAAACCCTTTATACAGTAGTACGGGAGCAGCCAACAAGTGTGGCTGACCAATGTGAGTCCTTCTACTGGATGTCTGTGTATGGTTAATCCAGTACTGGTACACCCTTGATACAGTAGAACCGGAGCAGCCAACAAGTGTGGCTGACCAATGTGAGCCCTTCTGCTGGATGTTTGCGCATGGTTAATCCAGTCCTGGTACACCCTTGATACAGTTGTACGGGAGCAGTCAGCAAGTGTGGCAACCAACGTGAGCAGTCAGAAAGTGTGGCTGACCAACGTGAGCAGTCAGCAAGTGTGGCTGACTAACGTGAACCCTTCTGCTGGATGTCTGTGCATGGTTAATCCAGTCCTGGTACAGTAGAACGGGAGCAATCAACAAGTGTGGCTGACCAACGTGAGCCCTTCTGCTGGATGTCTGTGTATGGTTAACCCAGTCTTGGTACACCCTTGATACAGTAGTACGGGAGCAGCTAACAAGTGTGGCTGACCAATATGAGCTCTTCTGCTGGATGTCCGTGCATGGTTAATGCAATCCTGGTACATCCTTGATGCAGTAGTACGGGAGCAGCCGACAAATGCGGCTGTTTCTGAAATACTGGCACATGCACTCCGGGCTCTAACTGTCTGACCGCGGTCAAATTGGCTTAAGTCGCCTCGTTTCTTAATTACTGACAAGTGTTTACTCATTACGCACAGAGGATAGATGTGTACAATTTATTGTAGCCGCACGGGACGTTGATGTCACGTGGTACTTCGTCATCGTTCCGAATATATAAAACGGAGGGGAGGGGTGGTGTTCCTAATGAAAAGATAGCTCAGTTTATTTCTTGGGCAAGCAAACCGGGCATATTTTCGTTTGTTGATAATTCACTTATTCCTTCTACTTATTTAGACGAAACATTTTACAACAGTAGATGCATCTGTGTCATGCAAACTGGAGAGAAGTAGTCCAGTTTAATATACTTTGCATACCCGACATTTGTTTTTACATGATGTTCATTTATATAGAGTGTGGTCCAGAAGTCCATGGATAGTGGGCTTATCACTGTGAGGTTGTGAGAATGTCAGGTAGAGCATTTAACCATAGCAGTGTCTTACACTGTTCCACAGTGAAATTGCCCCATCCAAAAAGAGTAAGCCAAATAAGCCGAAAATCACCAGATATATAGAATGTGAGGCGGACAATACATGGTTTAATTTCCAAGGCAGCACATCAGTTTGACATGACAGCAGTCAGCACCTTGCGTGACCCCATGTTGCGGAATACAATCACATACACTGCGCGGTATGGAGTGATACGGCCCTGTAATTGTGTCCTGAAATATCTGGGGCCAGTCAACGTTTACCTAGACCTACAATTCAGCGGCATTCCTGGGTGGCCGAAGAGCTTGCAAGAGTCATCCAATGAGGTCCTATACATTATCGATGGTGGTAAATCCGGAGATCTTTCTGACCATGAAAGCATATGGACCCCATGAAGTCAAGCTCAGCAGATATTGGTAGCCGAGCGTTATCTCGTTGTAAAAAGGCTTCTGAGATATCACTCAGAAAAAGCAAAAGTACAGACTGTAAAACGTATAGTGTAAAAGCCATTGGCCGGTGGCAATGGATTTACGCTATACAGCTCTGCTCTCATCGTTCGAATCCGCACCCTTCTGCTCCGGAGCAGAATGCTTTCCCAAATAAGCCACACCAACGAAGTTCGTATCTTCAACTTTGCCGTCTTGACGTATGAGTCACTTCTGAGGTAGGTACGTCACAAAAGTCATCCATGTAGCGCCGAGATGTCACCTTGTTCGTTATGCGTAGTAGAAGTGACCGTCTGTCGCAACAAATGGCCCTTTATATGAGGATCCTCTGTTCGGTCCCACTGTTTCCAGACGCGGACTCGACGATCGTCAGCACTGAGGCAGAATCGAGATAGGGCGTCGTCGAGCTCACTCAGGCAGAATCATCGCTGAACACGGCATGGTGCATCACTCAGCTCTACAACGACCCACTCCAGCTGAGCTCGACGATGCCCTACTCTCAATGAGAGTAGACAAAATGGCTCCCCTGTAGCGCAGATCAGCATTTACCAATCTTTGGTTCACCGTTCGAGTCGTGACAGAGATGTCCATAGTCACCCCTATCCCGTCGAATACCCTCCATAATAGCTCGTCGTTTGGCAAATGCCTGGTAACGAACACTGTCCCGCTACGGCGACTGGTGGTTCCTTCTTGCAACCACTGTTGCCAACAATGTACAACTATTCCGGAATTCCAAAGCACATGGGCCGCTTTTTGGTAAATCGACCACCCAGCTTTACAGAGGCCTGATATCCTTCCTCTCTCAAACGCATCCAGTTGGCGGTAGGATTGTCGACGAGGTTTACGAGATATCTTCAGTCTTTATATAGAGGGTAATTCAAAAGGATTCATCCGATTTCAAATGACTGTATTTTATGTTTCTCTGAATATACAGCAATTAAATGTACACAGGATAAAGAAAAAGCTGTCCAAATTTTGTTTTCACACCTTATAAGAGTTCTATGTGGCTTCGTTGGTCACGCGAACTACGTCGAGGCGATAATCAAATTCTTTCCATACGTGATCAAGCATGTCTGTTTTCAACGGCTGCAGAGAACTATGAATGCAAGCTTTGAGACAACCTACGTTGTGGGTAATGGTGGCACATACATATTATCCTTAACATACCCCCATAAGAAAAAGTCACAAGGCATCAGGCCATAGACCTGGCGGGCCGCCTGTAGAGCTCCTTGTTGTCGTGTCGACAGGACACAAAACGTTTTCCGTTGTTCCGTCGCCATTTTTCACAATGACAGTCTTTCGCCCATGTGCAGATACACTGGTTAAATTGCGCTATCTAGCGGTTACATTCGTAAACTCTGTGCGTTTCTCTTCATTTTAATGTGTGGAACGCGATTATTACCTTTATTTTTGCGGAGCTATGATCTAATACAAGTTAGTAAAATCATGCAATGCATTGATTATGGTACGCTTTCAAACATACCAGAAATCATTACTCAAGTTATGAGGATAATGGCTGTGGAATAAATCTCGCTCCTGTGCCCTGACGTTTGAACCCATTTCGATGATATTAAACAGAATTGGTTCAGTACACCTCCGGAACAACATACTAAAATTTTATCGCAATAGAAGCATTTTTAGTCAAGTTATGAGGATAATGGCTGTGGAATAAATCTAGCTCATGTGCCCTGACCTTTGACCCCATTTCAATGATGTTCAACAGAACCGGTTCAGTATATCTCCGGTACAACATGTTAAAGTTTTGTCGCAATCGAAGCACTTTTACATATTTATGGCGCATAAGGACGATGGAATGGATCCCACTCCTATGTCCTGACCTTCGACCCTGTTTTGTCCATTTTCAATAGGGTTCGTCCCCAGGTTGTCCCCTACCACATACTAAAATTTCATCGAAATCGAACCATTTGTACGCGAGTTATCGTGCGGACAGACAGACAAACGGGCAAAGCTGGAGCATATACGCTTCTTCAACCTACGGTTGGAAAGCGTAAAATATAGGATGAATCATTTTGAATTACCCTGTATATGGTAACAGCCTTCAATAGCCCGTTGTTTTGCTCCGTACGATCTGGAGCATGAGACATGACAAGGATTTTGTGGCCCGTGTTTTTTCTTTTATCTCTCCCACACCTCACGCGATTGCCTGCTTACTCGAATGATTTCCATATTCTAATTTCCTGCACACACACACACACACATATCCACCTGCGTTCGGATATATAGGCTTCTTCGGATTGGAAAAATTTCAGTGTCGAGTACTGTAATTATCTGACGCAACCGCAGCGATCCTGGTGGCATTGTTTTTAAAGAAAACTGCTAAATCTAAATTTTGATATATGGAAGACAGCGAAAAACTTTGGCGAGAAAGTTGTAGAATTCCGTCAGAGTAATATGGTATTCACCAAGTGGGAAATACGAAACCCACGTTTTAAATAGCCTTTCAAGCTGTTGGCAAATTACGCTATTTTTCCTGTCCCAGGCAATTTCCTTTGAACACCCTGTTGGCAAATTACGCTATTTTTCCTGTCCCAGGCAATTTCCTTTGAACACCCTGTTGGCCGAGTAGTCAGAGGCAACATAGGTCTCCGATTAGTGGTCTGGGTTGGGCTCTGTTTCGAGCTCCGGATGAGACACTGATGGCACTGTCACTTCCTTAGAACTAGTGGCTTCATATTAGCACCAAGCGGCTGCTTACTGCCCACAAAATTGCTCATGATGGTTGCTAAACCCAAAACAGAAAATTATTTTGTATAATGCAAATTTTCATCGCTTGTGACACGCTACAGAGGTGAAGCACATGTCAAGACGGCTGACTTGAAGCGATAAATTTCGTCGGTGTAGCTTAATTGGGAAAGCAATCAGCTCCGGAGCAGAAGGATGTTACGGAGCTATTCGATCACCGTCTCCGGTAAATTTGTGTTTTCACATTGGCTCCTGATCGCAGAAATGGATGTACTGATCGTTGGATTCTCCGAAAAATGTCTGATGTTCCTTCCACATACATCGACTGGAATTAATGAAAATCTCTTCTCCGCTTCGAAAACTGTGTGATGATTCTTCAACGCATCGTCTGGAATTCATCAGAATTCCTTCTTCTACAATGAACTACTTCAAACATGGTTTTCCGGCTGACCTGGAAAATAATTCCGTCCCAGCCCCTTCCCAAGGAATGAAGGGGTATAGTACCGTACTACAGAGGAAGTCCATGTCAGGACGGCAAAGTTGCAGCAATAAATTCCGTCGCTGTAGCTTAATTTGGAAAACATTCGACTCCAGAGTAGAATGATGCTGGTTCGATCAGCGGCATAATTTGTGTTTTTACACACTTCTTACTCACCTCGGAAGAAGTGGAATCGACTAGCTGATTATTCACCTTTATAAAATTAAGAAGTCAAGACACCCACCATTATTTTCGCTTTTGTAAATGCGATTGTGACCTCAAAATCTGTAATACAATATTACTCATTTCACTAAGCAGCCGTATCGATTTTTATGTTGAGCTAGAGGAAGTGTTATTTATTTATTCATTTTTTTTCGGTTGTAGGTGAGTTAATGAACTCTGTGAACATATAAATGTGCATCCTTTATTTGGGGCTGCTGCTTGCAGGGAGCGCACAACATTGCCCATGTCGTATTCGTGTTTCGAGCCTGAGCCGGCTTAGGCGATCAGACAGAAGCCTGTGTCTCTCACTACTCGCCGACGTGGCCGGTGTACAATAAGCTTCGTGACGCATGATCACGAAGATCCTAGGATTCAGAGGGTAAGTTAGAAGTCTCGGTAGCTATTGGCAAAGGGTTGACGAAAGGGAGGAGAAAATATTACACCGTCTCTGCGCCAGAGTGATCGCCGGCCGTTGCTAAACAATGAACCACCTCCGATTGATTCTCCTTCCCATACACAGGTGGCGACATATCCGCAAGACTTTCCTAAAGGGGTTGCTGTTATTCATATAGCACTAACATGTTTGCCTATATATGTTTCTGTGATTAGTTTTATTCGATCACGAAGTGCCTTAGTTCTCAAAAGCGAAATTCCCTGAAATAGCTGCATTTCGAGTGTATAAGGTGGAGTATCGTCAACATTTTGAGTAATATCATCAGTCACCTGTCACAATATTGAATACTATGCACCGGCGATGTAAAAGTGGACTTCGCAAACACGGAGTAACCTCCCTTGCAGCGACGATGTGGTAACTTACTTTATAATGCTTTCCAACTGCAGTTTAAGAGCAATTCCTGAGAAACCTGGGGAAAGTCTTTCACAGTCTGAATATTTTACACTGGAAGGTCCTTGACGTAGCTATTTCAGTCATCAACGTGCTCTGCAACATTCACTGGCAGAACTTATATTGTCAAAATGTTTTTGAGGACAAATGTTGAAAGGTAACTAAATAGCGTGGCTCTGCAGCACTTAAGGATCACGTAGTTTCTGCTCGATTGAGGTTCGTCAATGGCTACAAGCCATTAACGAGTTTCCTCTCCAGCATACACAAAAATCGTCGTTCTTGAGAGTAACTAATGTGTTGACGTCTTTGCACGCCGGTATTTGAGTTCTAAATCTTTGGGATTTTGGTGTATGTGACGCAGAAATTTCCTATTTAGTAGTTCTCTCTCTCTCTCTTTTCTGTGCATATCACCAGTTCCGATGTGACCTGGTATTTACCTGTTTAATATTTTTTTTTCTCTGGGATGTGAGAATTTACTAATTACAACTTGATCTAAAAAGTTCTCCGTCCTTAAGTGGACATTCTTTCTGCGTAATTTTTGCATAACATTATGAATTTTATTAAACGCTTTCCAATAGGCATACATATGTTCACCACCAATCGCCCCCATCCATAGATGGGGCTGCATGTTCAGTTAATTCCTGTCGTTTCAGAACCCAAAGCATTACGTTTGCCAGTCTATACTCTTCTAATATCTCTGGGAGGGGCGCTCTCTGATGGTATCATGTGGCTACTGACCAAAGCAAAAGTCATTCGAACAAAAATCGCGGTTTTTGATGCAGTGTACAGCAAAGAGCCAGAACATTATGACCACCTGGCTAAAAGAATGATCGTCTTCCATGTGCAACCAAAACAGTTCTTAAAAGGAGAGGCATTGGCGCTACAAGTTTTCTAAAGGTGTCTTGTGGTATTTAGTACTAACTTGTTAGCATCAGATCCTTTAAATTTTGCAAGTTACGAGGTTGAGTCGCGACAGATCGGATTTGCTGTTTCAACATAAATAATAGATGCTTCATTGGATTGATGTCTGAAGAATTTGGAGGCCAGGGCAATACCTGGAAAGTTTCTTCATGTTCTGCAAACCTCTCTTTAACAATCCGAGTAGTGTGGAATGGTGCATCATCCTGCCGAAAGAAGACACTACTAGAGGGCAATGTCGTTGCCATGAAAGGATGTACCTCGTTTGCAATGATTTTTAGGTAGGTGGAAGACGTTATTGTTTACGATTTCCAACCGTAGGTTGAAGAAGCGTATGTGCTCCATCTTTGTTCGTCTGTCTGTCTGTCCGTCCATCAGCGCGATAACTCGCGTAAAAACGGTTCGATTTCGGTGAAATTTTAGTATGTGGTAGGGGATCAACTGGGGAAGAACCGTACTGAAAATGGACGAAATGGGGTCAAACGTCAGGACATAGGAGCGGGATCCCTTCCATTGACCTTATGCGTCATAACTTGGGTAAAAATGCTTGGATTTCGATGAAAATTTAGTATGTGGTAGGGAACTACCTGGGGACGAGCCCAATTGAAAATGGGAAAATTTGGATCAAGGGAGCGGGATCCATTCTATCGCCCTTATGTGTTATACCTTACGTAAAAATGCTTCTATTGCAACAAAACTTTAGTATGTTGTCCAGGAGGTAAGCTGAACCGGTTCTGTTGAATATCATCGAAATGGGGTCAAAGGTCAGGGCACAGGAGCGAGTGTTTTCCACAGCCATTATCCTCATAACTTCAGTAATGATTTCTGGTATGTTGGAAAGCGTATCATAATCAATGCATTGCATGATTTTACTAACTTGTTTTCTGTTCATGAATGACCGGTCTCTGGGCTCCCTGGTAGGACACTGCATAAAGCATTGCTGCACTTCCTCCATCGGCTTGTTTTCGTCCCACGGTGCATTCTGGTGCCCACATTTCCCCAGGTAAACGACAAACACGTACCCGGTCGTTCACATGGTGTGACAAGCCACGAGATCGATTGGACCAGACCACTTTCTTCCAATCATTCAATGTCCAGTTTTGATGCTCGTGCCCATTCTACGCCCTTTCGACCGTGAACCGAGATTAGCGTGTCCAGTCGGAGAGGTCAACTGCTAGGCAAGTCCATTTTCAGTATTGTTCGATGTTCTCCGTGTGGAAACACATTGCGTCCGTCACGTGCAGTCAAATTACCGGCAAATCAGGCTGCACTATCTCTTTCGCTGCCTTATACCATACGAGATAGCCTTTGCTCAACTCTTCCATCGATGAGTCGTGGTCGGTCCACACCTTGCCGGAGGGTTAATTGTTTGCCCCTCCTCGAACCGCTTTATGAAGGTAGTAACCATGGTAACCGTGAGCATCCCATAAGCATTGCCGACTCGAAAAGGCAATGAGCCAGTTATCTGGCGATCACAATTTGGCATTTGTCAAACTCGCTGAAGTTTGCTGCCTTTCCCATCTGAACAACAAGAATGCCGCCCCGGTGGCGCAGTGGTATAAGGCGTTGGCCTCTGATCATTCGTCCGTAAGGGGTCCAGGTTCGAATCCCGGTCAGGCATGGATATTGTGTTTGTCTTACGGCACTGGCTCTTTCCCTTCCCTGGAACCAGTGACCCTAAATTAGGGACTGGCGACTGCTTATAGCCCATTGAGTTGCTCACGGTGGTCGTTAAACCTCCAATCAAAAAAAAAATAAAAAACCAACAAGAATAACACTTTATCGGTTAATATATTTTTTAAAACATTCGTGCTGGTCGCAATCGCGAAGAACAACTATGTTGAATCTATAAACTGTCTTAGCACGATCCATACCTAGTATCACACTGCAATTAAAAACTTTATTTACAGATTAAAAACTAAGTAAAAGATTAAAATGTCAAGAACTTTCGTGGTCGCAACGACCACATCATCAAGCCTAAACACCCGAACGTAAGCTAACATTAATATTTATATACAGAGATAACATAGAGAGGCCCTCCCCTGTGCACCATATATGTTGCTAGAGAAAGTCACAAAGAAACAATAACTTACCCAGGAAATCAATGAGCTAGTCCAATTACTCATCGTAGGGTTGGAGGCGGTACCATTGCAACACATTTGACACACTTTCCAGAACAGTAAAAAGTGGTGGCTTCTACCCAGACTGGGATAACGTTCGAATTCTGTGTGCCACAAATAATCGACAAACTCTTTTTTCGAAATGGATTACCTATTTCGGTCAACTGTGTTGCAATGATGAACTGCCCTACAATCTACCTGCAGTATGGAAACGCATTGTGGACCAGCTACCGCTTCCAACCCTAAGATGAGTAATTGGACTCTGCTGGTTGGGTGATTTCCTGGGTGAGTTATTGTTTCTTTGTGACTTTCTTTAGCAACATGTATGGTGTAGAGGGGGGGAGGGCCTCTCTATGTTATCTCTGTATATACACTGAAGAGCAATTGAATTAGAGATACTTGTCAAGTAACGTGTAGCACCGCCATTCGTCCTGATGACGACGGCGATTCGTCTCGGCATGGACTCGACAAGACACCGGAAGCGTTGGGAAGCCATACGGATCCACGACCCCTGAACAAGCCCCCACAGTTCACGAAGATTTGATGGAGGGGGTTAGAGCCTCGAACATCTCTCTCGATGGCATCCCAGATGTGCTCGATGGGATTGAGGTCAGGTGACCTAGCTTGCCAAGGAAGCGAGGTCACGTCGGTGGAGTGTTTATCCAACCATTCGGATACAATTCGGGAGCGATGGCATGGTGCATTGTCTTGTTGCAGGATGAGGTCCCCAGTGGGATGTTGAAGACGCACAAACGGGAGCAAATGGTTGTCCAGGATATCCCGGTAACGTTGACCTGTGAGGGTCGATGTCACACGTACCAGGGGTCTCATTTCAGACCACGTAAACAGTCCCCAGACGACAATGCCACCCCCACCAGCAAGAAGAGTACCCTGCTGGCAAGAAGGATCCATCGCTTCATGTGGTTTGCACCGTACTCGTATCCTGCCATCCGCATGTACCAACGTGAATGTCAACTCATCAATCCAGGCAACATTTTCCCACATGTCTAGGGTCCAGTGGCGATGTTCCCGCGCCCATGCTAATCTTTGCACCCTATGATGTTCGATCAGCAGCGGTACCCTCGTAAGACGATGGCTTCTGTACCCCTTAGCGAGGAGATGGTTCCGGATGGTGTGGCTGCTTACACGTTTTTGTGCACCAGCGTTAAATTGCCGAGTGTTTTCTTACACTGTAGCCCGTCTATCCGCTGTTACAATGCGAGCTAGCCGACGATGACCCCGTTCATCCACAAGCTGTTGTCCACGGCAGTTGGCCCTTGCAGGGATGGCTTTACCGGATTCGATGTACTCACGGTGCACCCGTGACACAGTGGCTCGTGAAAATCCCAGTGCCTGCACAACTTCCGAGATGGAGTAATCCATTCGTCGGGCCCCGACAATTTTCCCACGATCAAATGCGCTTAGATCCTTCGTCTTATCCATACTGCGTCAGACTCTTACTGATTCCCGTCGCATCACTCTTTATATTGTCGGACCGCTGCATACGTCATGTCGTTTCCGTTTACAGGGCCGCCCACAGCGCCACATTCGCATAACGCCAGCTGGCTCTAATTCAATTGGTCTTCAATGTAGACATTAATTTTAGCTTACGTTCGGGTGTTTAGGCCTGATGATGTGGTCGTTGCGACCACGAAAGTTCTTGCCATTGTAATCTTTTACTTAGTTTTTAATCCGCAAATAAAGTTTTTAATTGCAGTGTGAGACTATGTATTGATGGTGCTAAGACAGATTCAACATATTTGTTCTTTGCGAAGAATAACACTGATTACCAGAGCTCAGTATCTCAAGTGTTATTTATACCGTTTCATAACTTGCGTGTATATTTGCATAAAAATGTGCTGGTCATAATGTTTTTTGCTCTTTGATGAATATCCCTTGAAATCCTATGCTGACGAATTATGTGTTTGAGATTACTAAATAATCTACAAACTAGAGTATATTGTTCTGGTAAAAATCTGCTCTTTTGTCCAACTCTATGATAGTCATGATTTTGTTTGATTATAATTATTACTCTTAACTTCCTTCTTTTTTTAGCACCTCCCGGAACTATTTCAGTTCTGGTGTGCCCAAAGCAAAACGGGGTGTTTCTAAGTCCTTATCAATGCAATGTCTTCTACCTGTGCAACAAGAATAGGCCTTACCAGTTCCAGTGCCCATTAGGTCTACCATTCGATCCAAAATCTGGTCGTTGTGAATACCACGAATCAGTTAGTTGCCCACGTAAGTATCCACATTTCTTGCAGGAAGTGTTTGAATATTACCGGAAAAAAAATCGTTGAAATGACAGCGAATCATATTTTATAACTTGTCGGTGGCTTTGAGATCACAGCTGGGATGCTGCCGCGAAAATCCTTTGAAATTTCGGTACATTGCTTTGGGGTCGAAGATGACCCAATTCGAAAATTAAGTACTATTTATTTTAACTCATGATTTGTTTTTCCGTAGGCATCATCCGGTCCAAAAAAAAAAAAAATATGTTACTCTTCTTCGAAAGAAGTGATTTTAGATAGGATCAGAAGAAGGAAAATAAGGCCTGGTGTAAATCAACCACAGTTTAAAGGATATTTCCACGATGGACATTTTAAAGGCACTCCCTTACCTTGGGAAGAATTGAGGAATAGGAAAAAGAATGCGTGAGCAAAATGGAAATTCATGGCAGTTGCTGGAGCATTCGTAAACGCTACGATCGCATCAGGTAACAATAAACATAAGCGGCGGAAACGCCAGCATGGGTCATCATTGGCATCGAATACTTTCCTTTCTTAAAATTTTTGTCAATAGATCTCAAGCGTGACCCAATACATCTTGATGTTGAATGATGATATACTCACATGGAAAATCGTATAGTTGGGTAAAATCCAGGGCTGAAGCCATATCCTGTAGTACCACAGCTAGGTAAGATGAATATCGAAATAACAGAACTAGAAACTGAGCTGACAGTTATGACGGAATAAATTTTAAAAGGTCTGTCAATCCTACAGATGCACAACCAAGTTACCAACTAGCCGTTGATCATTCGCGGACGGAAAGGCAAATTGAGAAAAGCCAAGGGGAGCCAAGAGTGAAAGAGGCTCCAATAAGCACTCTCACGAGGTGATGTCCCGCCAGAAAGAACGTGGGCGAAAAATAAAACAAAAATCCAAAACTATGGGAAGTACAGGACTTAACAAGAAAGATGCCACCGAATTTTCGGGTGTAATGAGCACGTCTTTTGAATCCGTTCTGGCCGCCCCGGTGGCGCAGTGGTCTAAGGCGTTGGCCTCTGATCATTCGTCCAAAGGGGTCCGGGTTCGAATCCCGGTCAGGCATGGATGTTGTGTTTGTCTTACGGCACTGGCTCTCTCCCTTCCCTGGAGCCAGTGACCCTAAATTAGGGACGGGCGACTGCTTATAGCCCATTGAGTTGCTCACGGTGGTCGTTAAACCTCCAATCAAAAAAAAAAAAAAAAAAAAAAGAATCCGTTCTGATGCGAATTAAATTTACCAAAGTTACTCAAAATCAGTGGAACCGGTATGGAATACTCTGACCGAAGAAAGAAGTTTTTCAATCATATCATCAGATATTGCTGTAAACGGAAACTTGAAACTTACGCCCTCTGGTGGCAGACTTGTGCGTTAAGGAAAATTTTAAATTAGATGAGAAGCATTTCGCAGCGGAAACGCTCTCCAACAAAGAAAGAATTTTTCAAATCGGACTCTTAGAAGCAGAGATATCAACAAATATAAGATATGCATCTACGCCCCCTGACGGGAAAACCATGCATTATTTTGAAAAGAAAGTATTTCCAAAAGTTTTTCGATGTGAGCGGTATCGGTCCATGAAAGAATTTTTTCAATCGAATTTTCAGGAGCTCAGATTTACTGCAAATACATCAGACGCAGAAATTAACACTTTCGCAGCCTGGTGGCCAAACAATTATTTATAAAATATTAAAAATTGTGTGCCGAGCATTTCCTATCAGAAGCTGTTTGGTGCAGAAAGAATTTTTCAAATCGAAGTTTTAGAAGCAGAGATATTGAGGTAAACGCAGTTTACCTTTACGCCTCCTAGCGGAAAGTCTATGCATTACTTGAAAATTTTGAACTTATAGGAAAAACATTTTACTCCGGATACGTTATCTAACAAATAAGGAATTTTTCAAATCCGACTCTTAGAGGCAGAGATATTGACAGAAATAAGATAGACATCTATGCCCTCTGATGGAGAAACCATGCATTATTTTAAGAAGGAAATATTCTGAAATGTTTATCGACATGTGCGGTATCGATCCACGAAATAATTTTTTCAATCGGGCTTTTGGAAGCTGATATTTTGCTGCAAATACCTACGAAGCAGAAATTCAAAGTTTACGCCTCTGGTGGCCAAACTATATTTTATAAGAAATTAGAAATTACAATAAAGAAAAATTCCCACCAGGAGCTGTATCCGGTGCTGGAAGAATTTTTCTAATCGGAGTTTTAGAAGCACAGATATCGAAGAAAGCGCAATTTACCTTTACTCCCCCTAATGGAAAGTTAATGAATTACTTGAAAATGTTGAAATTATATTAGAAACATGTCGCCCTGGACACTGTCGAACAAAGAAAAAATATTTCAAATCCGATCAATAGAAGCAGAGATATTGACTAAAACAGAATATATATCTACGCCACCTGGAGGAGAAACCATGCATTATTTTACGAAGAAAATATTCCGAAAAGGTTTGTCTACGTGAGTAGTATAAGGCTATGAAAGAATTTTTTCAATCGAGATTTTAGAATCTCAGATTTTGCTGCAAATGCATCAGAAGCAGAAATCAACATTTACGTCCCCTGGTGGCCAAACCATTTTATACCAAAAATTAGAAGTTATATGCAAAATTATTTCCCATTACGAGCTATATCCGCCGAAGGAAAAAAATTTCAAGCCGGAGTTTTAGAAGCAGAGATATCGGGGGAAAAGCAATTTCATTTTACGCCCCCTAGCGGAGAACATATGCGTAACTTGGAAAAGTGACTATGCCTAAAATAATCTTCGACATGAATGGAATCGGAAAGTAAAATAATTTTTTGAATTGGATGTTTAGAAGCAAATATATATGGAATAGAATGCGCTTTGAATTTAATATAATCTGTATTTACGCCCTCTAGCGGCCAAATTTTGCATCGTACAAAACAAAAACTAAATAAAGGATCATCATTCGTACATTTCAAGCTTCCTAATGTAAAAAGGATTTCTCAAATCGGACTATTAGTTGAAGAGATATTGTGTCTACAGACGAACGGACGGACGGGCCGACAAACCGATAACATAAGCACGATCTTTTTTTACAAAAGACGTGCTAAATGTCAAAAGAAGAGGAGAAAAATAAGAGGTTAATGTTTTTCGTTTAAAACGTCACTACTTAAAATATTACTATTCCACTATCTGTCAGTTGAATTCGTAGCAATGTAACTTCGAAATCTTAAGCAGTGGGCAGCTGGCACACAAAAATCGTTAATTATACAGTAAGCTAAATTAGACCACCCAATGGCCAGAAAAGAGTAGATTTTAACTTACGGAAATCACTGTCCTTTATTATCCGAATACTTTAGGTCAAATAAGCATCCACGATAATCATCAGCCGCACAATAAGGAGTATCTCTACTTTTCAATGAAAACTACAACTTACTGTACATATAGAAAGTCTTGAAAGTACAGCTAAACGCAAATTAATCTATACACAACATCGCCACACCACCACACTTTTTGCTGCTTGCCTCAACATTATATATATTTTGTCCTGATCTGTAAACACGCACACGTCACGTACTCTGACTTCAAGACTGTTGCCAACACCATTCAGCGGGTGAGAAAATATAACGTTAAGGTAGAAGACGCTTAAAGAGAATGAACTCAAATTTACATAAGCGAAAAGTGAAAGTTAAATTAGTGTACGTTGCAGAGGACAGGAGGTTCAGGGAGGTTATTGAAAAGAGACTGAGAGAGAGAGAGAGAGAGGCTAGAGTAAGATGCTAGGAAAGAAAGATGGCAAAGTAAATATATAAGAAGCAAGACAAGGAATATGCACGCCGACAAAGACCCGCAGGAGAGGGTCTCGCGGAATATTTTAGAACTACCGCCGGTGGAACAGAAGAAGATGGCCAAGGGTAAGACGTTTCCCACGTTTTTTAATCCCTTATGTGTTTAAATGTCACAGTTAATACTGATATGATGTTACTGTAATAATGTTCACCTCACACAAGTTAGATTCGGTAGAATAATATTCTCAGTCTACAGAAAATGAGTTGTTTAGGTTAGCGACTGGCCCATCAAGCGCATCCGCCAATCACCACAAATGAATTCTGGTCTCGCATAGAAGCATCCTGGCGGGCTATTCCCCAGGACGATATCAAAAACCTCTTCCATTCAATGCCGCGCCATGTAGAGGCTGTTATTGTTGCTAGAGGTGGCTTCATACGATACTGAGTTTTGAAGCACAAAAATCTTGTATAGCTCTACAAATGTAATCAGTTTTTGGTAATTAACTATAACGGGTCACTAATATTTATCTTTTTTGGAATCATTCAAGTATAAACTGCAAGCAGATTGAGATTAATAGAACCTAAGATACAACATCATTTATTAGCAACGATTAGCGGCTTGTTTACACCTTAACAAAAGAGCAAGTCTACTGCACAGAAACGAAATTGAATGAATAATAATTTTTGTATATACCAGTGCCGTCTTAACACTTTTGGGGGCCCTGGGCCATCACATTTTTCGAGGACCCATATATATATAAATTCACACATCGTATTATTACAATATATATAGTGTTTTTTATTCATACCTGGTATTATTATAATATATAGTTTTTTTTATTCACGCCTGGTATTATTACAATATCGTATTATTATGTATATACAACATATAGTGCATCGCATAAATATAGAGGCAGAAAAAATTATCGAATAAAAAATAAACAACAATAAGCTGAAATGTTCACCTCATATTTATAGCAAAAATAGCATAGGACACGCAGCTGCGCAATAGTTTGACGGAAACAACAATTCCAACGCAAAGTACAAGAAAAAACAGAAGTACGCTGTCTCAAAAATAGACTTACTAGTTATGAGCACCTCCGGTACGAACAGTGGAGCCGTTGTTCCGAATAACACTGAAAATCCGATTGGGCATGCTGTTCACCAAGTTATGTAAGTGTTCTGGACGGAGTGCGTACCAGCTTCATTCAATCTGCTCTTTCAATGCCACCACACTTGAGAACTGCCGTCCATTCGCATACACATCACGAGCTAGAATACCCCGGAGGTTCTCGATAAGGTTCAGATCTGGACTGAGTGCTGGCCAATTCACTACGGTCACATGATGAGTGTTAAACCAGCTTTTCGTTGATGCAGACCGATGGATAGAGGCATTGTCTTGCTGGAACAGATAATCAACACCCGCTAGAGTTTCGGCAAACGGTAGAAGGTGGCTGCTGAGTATTTTCTGATACGTTTCCTTGCAGAAAAGCGATATCCGTTGTCCCATTGAACGCAAAAGCTCCCCAGACCATCACAGATTCCCCTCCTTCCTGTCTGCTGAAGAAGGTGTGTGGCTCGCGTCGTAAATCATGCCAATAGCAGTTCCAACCGTCAGGGCCGTCCAGGTTAAACTTTTTCTCATCGGAGAAAATAGTTGTGATCCACTCGTCCGTCCAGCGCATGTGGCTGCTTGCCCATAACATTCTAGCTTCCTTGTGGCGCCGCGTGAGGTGTGGCATACGGCGCATTTTACGGAGCACAATGTTGAGACTTTCCTTCATTCGTCGATGAACTGTGTCCTTTGAGACGGTGAAACCAAGTCCGAGAAATTTGACGTAGTGATAACCTTTGGCAAATGAATGTCTGACGGCAGGTCCGCTGTCTTTTGTAGGCTGCACCGAATTACGGCCCATGCGTGTGCGTACAGCATGCTAATTTGTGCATCTCTTTTGCATATGGCTACTTTACATAGTTGTCTTTATATTTATGAGGCACCTAAAATTACACTATTTCACTTTGTGGTGTTCTTTTCACACAATCTGGTCATCTCGACGGATCGAAACGTTTGTTGTAGGGTTATGTCTAATTAGGTACCACTTCAGCTTCCTACCTATATTCGCATTGCGTTCACGGCGCAAAGTCGACTGTCTCTATATTTTTGCGACGCACCTAATAAGAATTATTATATAAACCACCATCACCATGTTATCCCTTGAAAAATTGTAGATCTTCATAAAGTGTGCCAAATGGGCTCACATTTAGTTGCTTCGTAAATTACAAGAAAAAGGGTGCTGAGAGATATAATGTTTCTTTCCCATTCTACAAATTATTCAACGAAAACTAAATTCAAACAGAAGAAAGAAATAAACCATCTAGCGCCGTTTCCAGACAATGTGACGCATCGGACCAAAAATGCTGGTATGCGGCCCCGTCATTGTTATTTATTTAAACAGCAAAGACTGAATACATATAATTAGTTCAAGTGGGCAAACCCCAGTGATACACATACGAGCATTTCTTCGTATAGATAGATAACACAATTGACTGTTTAAAACGAAAAAGTAATTCGGGAAAAATACGGTTTATTCGTGGCCCTCATGACTTTCAAGGTTCAAGCCTCACTCACACTCGAGATCAGGAGAGAGGTTGGCTTCTTTGTTTTTTATTTCGTCACAAAAGATCAAACCTAACACCTAACTTCCCTCCTGTCCTCTCGGAAAATCAAAGCTACGAGCAAGGTTTAAAAAAAGAAAAAAAAAGGCAGAACTTCCGACTTTCTGCATTGGTGTTTCTTTCCTTTAAATAAAAAACAAATTTTCTGGTGAGTGGTGAAAGAGTTTAACTTTTTGAAAACCCATAATACTCTCGAGGTGTTGGGGGACCGAGTTCAGATGGGGACCCTGGGCACTAGCCCTGCTGGCCCACCCCTTAAGACGGCCATGGTATCTACATATCGCGCAGAACCATCACCTCCTAATAGCTTAGAAGGCCCGCGCACCGAACGCCGGAAGCTGCGTGACGTAGGAGAGAGTAGGCTGATGTCCGTGGTGGGTGGTCGAGCATGCATGAGCTTGCTCACTCTGTGTAAGCGTGACTACGGATGTGCGTGATTGTTGTTGTCAAACTGTCAACTAATTTATTTTCATAGAGGAATATTAAAAAGTATTCAAATTCCCTACTAATGGGGAGGTTCTCAAATGGATTACAGCAATAAAGCGTGAAAATTTTCAACTCTAAGGTACGTGGAAACCTTTTGTTAACCTTATTTTAAACTACTCGCAAAATAAAAATTTTGAACTAGAAAATTTAAATTTGGCTAATTTTATAATCTAATGCATCTCACAGCGGGAAGTCAAAGCACTGAAAAGATTTTTGAAAAATGAAATTTATGTTTGTAATGGAAAGAATAGATACTTGTGTTGTTATAGTAACCCATAACATGTTTTTGCCAATGTATCAAATAAGTTCAAAGTAAAATATGTATATTTAGGAAGGGATTTTAAACTTTTTTTTTATTATGGACACAGAATAATAAGGGTTGCATGTTTTTGATCCCAAGAGTAATATGTTGATACATTCGTACTTAGTTATTTAAGTGTTTAGGCAGCGTCAGATTAACTTTTTTGGGGTCCCTATTTCTGGGCACAAATGCTTGTAAAATACTTATATCCTATACGAAATATATATATGTCATGTACACATCTAACATGCCTATGTCCTTTATATAAATGCTAAGGCCTTGTTGCCATGTGAAATACATCTTTTGTGTTTGCAGACATAGAGAATTGCATTGAATTATCATTTTTAATATTTATTACTAAAGGAACACAAACACTGAATCAAATATAGACAGCAAAAATTAGATATGAATGCACAAAAACAGAAGTTCACACATAGTTCAGGAGTAAGTTTGCCTTTAAAATGTCCGTTTAAAGATTTTGAAGCATTTTTCTACAAACCAACACATTGAAGAACTCTCGTGTGAGCAGTGTGTGTATGCTCTATCTGTGGTAGGATGGGAATTTATCAAAACCATTCAATTTCTTAAAAATTAGGTGAAATATATCAGTACTACCTGGGCAAGAAATTATTTACTTGCCCAGGTAGTAAAAGCTGGATGCGCAGGAAAATGTATCTTTTAAGATAACAAACCAGAACCCTATTTTTTTTAAGTTAAAAATATGAACTGTTTTTACATGTTTGCACTTCCATTTTAAGGGTCTGTATTACAAATGTTCAATGCACAAACGTGTGTATATCAATTTTTAAGATGCTGATGCTAAAATTGGTATGAAATCGTACGATGATGAAACTGGTGTTTCGGAAATTTAGTGATTCTGCCATGTTCCTTTTGTTAAAGTTTTCTCCCTTTGTTACTAAACATGAGAGGTCAGTTACATCAGAGGCATGCATACTGTTGTTGATTATAAACAAAATTTGGAGCAAAACTAGGTTTCCGATTTCTGGGCGTAGAGCATAACATAATTAAAGATGTGATATTACTCTTTCCTTGGTACTTCGTAACAATAATACAACTTCCATTAATTAACAATGACATGAAACACGACATGTGATGACTGTCTTTTTTTTTTTCTTGTGTAGTAGGAAATTTTATTACAAACTTTTTTTATTTTAAAATTTAGTTTTTTTTTTTTTTTGGAGGTTTAACGACCACCGTGAGCAACTCAATGGGCTATAAGCAGTCGCCCGTCCCTAATTTAGGGTCACTGGTTCCAGGGAAGGGAGGGAGCCAGTGCCGTAAGACAAACGCAACATCCATGCCTCACCGGGATTCGAACCCGGACCCCTTTCGGACGAATGATCAGAGGCCAACGCCTTAGACCACTGCGGCCACCGGGGCGGCAAAATTTAGTTACCATGCACAGGCAATTAGATGTTTTATTTACCTGCCCAGACGAATGATTTACATGCTCTGGGCATCTCGGGCATGGTATTTTTAAGCCTTGGATATTGTTATTTTTAAGAGAAAGAAAAGTACGTGGATCGACATGAATCCACATATTGTGGAAACTATGTTCTAAACAAACAAGATTTTTAAAATACAAGTAGAAATATATACTCGCTTCTTTTTTTTTTTTTTTTTTTTTTTTGAAAATATTTGCTTAAAATGAGAGATTAACTTTTTATTCATTTATCTAGACTTATCTGTTTCCAGACTTCCTGCACTGTGTCTTCACAAGCTACAGCAATAATAACTGGAACTAATATATCTCATATTATCCGATAACTACTGGAAAGTGTGCTTCCAAACGTGAGGGTGGGTGTCAATTTTTGTATAGGGAAAAACTTCTTCAATCCTTCATAGAATTTATTTTGAAACCAAAATCATAAAAAGGAAAAAACAATCTTTTTCAATAGCTTTAGCAAAGACAAAACATTTGTGCAAAATTTTATACCATTGCTTTTTATAGTTTCTGAGAAAATGGTACATCAAGTTAGTCAATTTATAATGAAACATGTACATCTTTTAAAATACATCCTATAGTACCAAAACAATCGCTTAGATTTATTCAGTACAATAACTACTGCATGTGCATTTGTCAGGTTCTCAAAAATATAATAATTATCTGAAAAAATACTTTAAGAAATTATTGGAACAAATTTCAGATTTTCTTAGAAACGTGTCTTTGAAATTCTTCAAGGAACAGCTAACGGACACATAATCAAATTGTGTTTGTGATACACAAAGAACTACACAACCATAATTATTTGTACATTGTCAGTTTTCCTGAATACTTCTTGAAAATCAAATTTCAGGAAATTTCCGCCAATAAGTTACTTGTATTTTTCCAGATAAAAAGAAATACTTATATTGTGGATCCAAATAGTTTTGCTTAATGCTACTAATATACTTAATACAGATGTGTTGAACTTTGACAAGGTAACTTTTATGAAATAGTGCTCTGGAAGACAAAAATTATAAACTTTACATTTGCTTATCAAAATGAAGTTGTCCAAACACGTAACTAGATGGTACTAAAATTAGGAAAACTTGTTATGTCATTATTGTACGTTTAATAATGTAGCAATGGCATAATTTTCTTGAAATCTTAATTTATTTGATGCAATCAGTGGATCAAGCAGCAATTCCCTGTATGTATGTTAAAACGTGTTTTATTGAGCCTTTGGTAATAATTAAAAAACACAGAAAAAAATTCAGTTTTTCTTGACCTTTTTATATATATTAGTGATCACGGATTGCATATAAAATACATTTTCACTAAAGGAATTATTTCATTATTAAAATTTTCATAGTCATAAGTTTGCAATGAATGAAAAATCTGATCTTAAATATGTCAATCGACATCTTTTGAAACGACGGCGATACTTCGTAATGGACCCTCAAACTAATCTTTCAAGTACAAGAACGATTTGTTCACAAGTACAGGAATCGTTCGGTTAACTATAAAGATACTATAACTTCAAGTGAAACTACGACAACAGTTTATAATTTCGATTATAGAAATGGTTTATCACTTCCAGTGAAATGACAGGGATGCTTTCATTAAGTTGACGAATCTGTGTTGCTTACCCTTTCAAGTCGAAATTATTGCTACGCTAAATTTTACGCTGTAATTTCTTTTTCTTCTGTATTTTAAAAGATTATTAAACAAACTTGTTAACTCTGCAGTTATTTGAAAACTAACACACAAGTTCTTATTTAAATGCAGTGAAACTCTAAAAGAACGCACGACCTGGTTAGTTGGTGAACGTAAAGACGCGTTCGTTCGCACATCGCCGTAATGCTCCTCTCCGAGACTACGGACTACTCTAGTGACATCACAAATCGGTGCGCGGGCCTGCTAAGCTATTAGGAGGTGATGGCAGAACACGTCCACTTTGCAGATGAACGAATGCAAAACAGTCCAAGACGCCATCTGCCGGGCGACAGACACGAGTTATTTCCTGTAGCATGAGGAACCTCTGATATAAATTTCATTTGAATAGCGCGATTCTTTCAATTTCACAATTTCGAGTCGTTCTAACAAAAACTGCTATCGACTAATTGTAAGTACTTGTATATTCAATCACCTCTCGAATGACTGCTATCGACTAATTGTAAGTATATTCTATCACCTCTCGAATGATGCAGCAGATATGACTAAATAATATATGTTTTTTCACGTAGCAAATAAAATACACTTACCATTTACTGTAAGAAAAACTTGCGTATCGTTATTCTTTTTCAGCATATTACGAAGGAAAGTAGAAAATAATTTGATTCAAGTTTGTTTAAACACACACCAAAACGGAAACATTCCAACTTATTTTCGATACACGCAGCCATTTTAATCCAGTCACTACTACGCATACGATTGTCTTTTAGCTTCGTCGAGGCAAGGCTGAACTCGATCCTATCAGGCTGTAACATTAAGCAAAAACAGCGAGGACAGAAAAGATGAGTTGGGACCCAGCGCCATCTATCGACGTTG
Source organism: Macrothele yani (assembly GCA_039090855.1). Taxonomy (NCBI): domain Eukaryota; kingdom Metazoa; phylum Arthropoda; class Arachnida; order Araneae; family Macrothelidae; genus Macrothele; species Macrothele yani. Next base: position 45,920,871 of record CM077006.1, read on the forward strand.
TTCGCATTAACAAACTGATTCCGTATCATTATTTACATTTGAGATTTTATTTTATTCACTTTCACATTAACAGATGGATATTTGTATTCTGAATTCGTAGTACTTGGGGAAGAGAATTTTTCTGTAGGAACTGGTGTAATTCATGTATAAATCTCATTCCTCCTTTATTCTTCAACGATCTAGGGCCGAGATTTTGGTAAATGTTTAGATTAGCGTCTTAAATTATTTCGTCAGAAAAATGTTAGTACCTGAAAAAAGTGCGACGTACAGATTTTAGAGTATGGAAATTAATGGCAAATGGTGCAGAAATTTTGTATTTTAAATGTCATTTAAATATTTTTATCGTAACATTTACCTGCAAGTTCGATGCTGTGAAGAGACGCTAGGCCTAACGTATCGAACGTATGGGTAAATGTTACGATAAAAATCTTTAAAAGACATTTGAAACAGAAAATTTCTGCACCTTTTGTCATTAATTTTCACAATCTAAAACCTGTACGCCGCACTTTTCCGAAGTACTAATATTTTTCCGACGAAATAATTTAAAACGCAAATATACACATTTACTTACTATTTTACTTAATATGAGTTTATATAGCTGGGGATTTTTTCTAAAATTGAATTAGGTACGTAATTATCAGAATGAAAATGCTTACCACGAACAACAGTTGAAGGTAACTTGTCATTTGGAGCAAAATCCTGACGAGATATTTCTTTCAGCAACAGTTGCTTTAGGTTCTGATTTGAGGGAAACTCATGGAATGAAAATCCCACGTTTTTCTTCTTAGAAGGTGTGCACATTGGCACACAGCAGTAAACCATTTTGAAAATGGGTTGGATTTTGTGGTGAAAACAACAGTTTGGTTTTAAAACTAGAAGGTTTTTTTAAAAGAAACAAGAAAAAACGACGAACATACACAATCCCGCAATTCAAACAACGCAGAAACTGAGGTGTTTATACCTTGGGACGCAGTGCCATCTAACGGCTGAAATCGTCCCTAACGCCCACTGGGCAATCACCAAAAATCTATTGTCTTCAACGGTAATGCTACAGCCTGATAGGATCCAGTTCAGCCTTGGTCGAGGAAATAAAAAAAAAAGTAAAAGACGTGCGCAGCGCCATCTACTGAACTTTAAAAATAAACAAATCGAGTGTTGTGACGTCACACTGTTCTTGGCTGCAGTTGCAGTAAACTGTAACCATCTGCTATAATCCTCGCGAACACCAACAGAGGCACATCATGACTATCGGATTTCTCCTCGTTATTCTGATAAATCTAAAGCCGATTCTAAGATTTTGTTTTTTGTTTTATTTTCAGCGTCACCGAGGGAGAGGAAGCAGAACGCTAGGCACTATATGGAAATTCGTGAAATCAGCATTGTTTGAATTTGCCACAAGTACTTTCTTCTGAAATAAGCTCACGTGGAGTGCTGAAGGCAGGTTCCTGAACACTGAATCTGTAGATGCATCTGTTAATAACAATGCCCGGACTCAAAGAAAAGAACTGGAATGGAATCATGTCTTATAAAGAAGAAGAGATATCCTTCTAAGAAGACATGCTACCAAATCGGCGTTTTCAGAGACATTCTGTAAAAAGAAAAGATAAACTCTTAATAAGCCATAAGACAATACTCAAGTGAAAAAATACTTAAATTGAAAGTTACGTGATGTATTCTAGCAACACTCAAATAAAGTTTTTATTGCTTATAAAATATGAAAAATGGTTTCATTTTCAGAAATAAAAGAGAACCAACATTTACAAGGTGTATTGGAAAAGTTCTGGAACTGTATTCATAAAAACTTATTACCATTTAATTTTCAAAGGACATTTCTCAACTCGGTTCATTTTGGGGAAATAATTGTTACCTTTCTTAGAATCCACATCTTTTTACCCCGGAGCGGTAGTTCTTCCAATTGAATTACGTCGGCAGGCTTTTCGCTGTTTCACTGTCCATTTGACTCGTGCGCACGGTGTACAGGGTGTTCACAATGTCTTGTTACCCCACCCCCGTGTAATAAGAAATGTAAGTGGGCTATGTATTTGTTGTATGATGTATATGTTGAGTTATATGTTGAGGCATCCTTAAACATCCATTGGATCCGTTTAGGCTCCGTCATTCTCGTGACAGAGAATAAATTTTACGCCATGTTCTGTGGGACATTTTCCGAAGCAGTTGCGGGGTGATACGAGAAAAAGCACGTCTCACTGCTTGTTTAAGTTCATGAGTGGTTTGGTAGCGCTGCTGTGCAACAACCTCCTTTATGAAACCCCAAAGGGCATTATCACACGTTGAGAGATCTGGGCTTCAAGGTGGCCATTCAAGTGGAGCGGGCAGCACTGCCGAACCTCGGCCGATCCAACGATCCCGAAAGACCTCACCAAGGTATTTCCGAACATCGATTGCGTAATGGGCGGGTGCCCCATTCTGTTGGAACCATACGTCATTCAGAATGCCAAGATTTCCAAGTTGTGGCACAAACCAGGTTTGCAGCTGTCCAGATAAGTTGTCTGATTCACCGGACCATCAAAGAAATACGGTCCAAACAGATGTCGACTATACATTGCAGCCCATATCATGACATTCGGAGGATGATGTTCCAATTCTTCGACATAATGTGGGTTTTCCTTGGACCAGAACACAACATTCCGTGATCGGCAGCTGCGGTATATCTCACATTCATCACTGAAAATGACCTTTCCACGTTTTGGGATTGTGGCAAATGTTTGAAGCATCCTTGCACATGCATCCCGTCTGCGGTTTAAATCGATGTCTGATAACTCCTGAACGAACATCGGGCGATATGCGAGCAAATTCAGGTCATTCTTCATGTGCTTATGCAGTGTCGATCGTGGTATTCCAAGCTCCACTGATTGTTTGCGTAGCGACTTCGTCGGTGACCTGATAGCTGATTCCTCGACCAATTGACACTGTTGAACTCTGGTTGATGGTCTTCCTGTTCGTGGTTTATCCTTGATGTTGCCTGCTTCGAAGAGTTTATGTTGCCACCGCAGAACAGTCTGTTTTGGAGGGACCTCTTTGTCGAATCGTTGTTGGAAATTGGCACGCACGTCAGGCATTGTCTTCCCTGTGTGTGGACGTTCGTGTACCCAGACACTGACAACAATCCGCTATTCCAGGGTGTATTCGCTGGTATCACACATGGTTCCGGTACCTAATCTGTAAATAAACACAATACAGACCATAACTCAACATATATATCATACAACAGATACATAGCTCACTTACATTTCTTATTACGGGGGGGGGGGGGTAACAAGACATTGTGGCCACCCTGTATGATAGTCGGGTGTTACAACTCCATATAGAGTTAACAGTTAGAAAAATGGATCGCTAATGTCATAGATCGCCAGGTGATGGTATGCAGGAGTTGTGAGCCGAGTGTTTACCCTAATCATCATAGGAATACATAGCGTTTATGATTTCTTCAACTCTAAATCTGTGTTTATCATTAGTATTTTCTATTAATTACGTTGTGTAGTTGTGTGGTATTGAAATTCTAGAAACGTTGAAGTTTCTCTACAGAAGTTAATGCATGTCAACACCTTTTTAATTTAGAAGGAGACTAAAATTTATAGTGCAGCTGTGTGTCGGACTATGATCAGTTCAGTTCTTACGTTTTTAAAATGGGGCGAAAGCTTTTTGTATCGAACTATCGGACAGATTATTCGACATGTAAGGAACGTGCATCAACTTTTAAAGTCCCAACAGATGTAAAACAATCACTAATTTTTCCTTTTGATATCAACAGAACTTTGGCAGTGTAAGTTGGTTTACGTTATGCATGCCCGCCGCCATTTTTATATCTACAAATGGCATCCCGCATGAGACGATAGCAATCGCGCATAGATAAACATTTCGGTTTTTTTTTCTAATTATAAAAACGCTATTTTACGATGGTAAAAACTATTGACGGCCACTTCAAACTTGGTTTTCTACATATGAAAATGAAATTACCCTACATAAAGGTATGGAACAAGAAATGCAATGCGTGCCGACTAATCAATGCGATTATAAAACATAAATATGCATATATGTCGCCATAATTTACGACATCCCACCTGATAGACACAAAAGTGTATGTTTACAAAGCGTTTTAGGTTTTGTTCTTTTCAATTCCAAGCAAAACAGCATTCTTAAAACACGAATACTTCTGCCTCTTTCTCCCATAAGAAAACATAGGTTATGTCCATTCATCGGCCCATACGTTGGTCGCGCCATCTGGTGACAAGCGACATTAACTGGCGATTTGGGTATTTGCCATTTTTTTTGTAGGACTTCCGTCTACAGTGAGAGTTTAGGTCCCAGCCACCTACAGCGAGATCGCCTTTTGGGCAGGACTCTGGAACGGAAGGAATGAGAGCAAGTCTAGCGACTTTGACAGAACAGTTTGTAGTGAGATTAGAGTACAGTAGATGGCGCCACCGTACAAGTACGATATTGCACATAGAGGGGTGAGAGGATTTCAGGGGGGGGGGTATAGGAAAGGATACCCATTTAACCAGTGGGTCCAGCCTGGGGGCCGTCACTTAACGTGCTCGTCCGATGCACGGCAGATATTCAGCGATTGTTAGCAAATCACACCATCTCTGAAAGATCAGCCCAGGTTCGAACCTGAGGACCTTGCATCGATAGTGTGAACTGCTAACCACTAAGCCATCCGCGGCTCTAACTGGCGATTTTTGTCACCGCCTTCTATATATACAGTACACTGCTTGCCCAGTCGAGCTCGTTTCAGTGCTAAGGCGTGATGACGATCGTTCAGCCATTGGCCGTGAGCGGCACTAGATACGTTCTGATGTGCAGAAGATAATCATAAGCTTGTTTGCATTTCAAATTATTATTGTTTTGAAATGAAAACACGTTCACACGGAAGCGTTATTTTCTCATTTGTTTAGGTGTCATTCTGTAAATTCAAATTTTCCCTCCATTGAGAGTTCGCTTAGGAAAACCTAGTTTCCAGTCAGCGTCTTTAATAATCCGTTTTGGATTTAAGGTGGACGTCAAGTAATTTTGATTCCTATACTTCTAATGGAAAAACTTCTGTACACATTTTCTTCACAATTAAGGCGTTCCCAAGGATGAACCTTTGAACATCGATTAAAATAACTTCATATTATAACCTAGAATACTTAATATTTTCTAAAACATAACCATAATTATATTAAAAATCAATAATTTTTTCTTTGGTGGTGTTGAAACCAGAAAAAAGATGGCGCAACCTGTACTTTGATGACGTCAGTAGACAAACAAATGTTGGATTGCATAATTATGGTTATGTTTTAGAAAATATTAAGTATTCTGAGTTATAAAATGAAGCTATTTCAATCGATGTTCAAATTTTCATCCTTCGAAACGCATTAATTGTGAAGAAAATGTGTACAGAAGTATTTCCATTGGAAGTACAGGAAGCAAAATTACTTGATGTCCACCTTAAAACAAATTATATGCAACGAATTATCTCAGCATTTTGTTACACAGCTAGCACAGCTGACGAGATTTAAATAGAAATATAGCAAAGGAGAATTACATTAAATAAGTTAAGATTTGAGTTCAGTTTATTCAGGTCGTATTTATAAACGATCGATGACTACCAACGATAGTTACCTGTGATCGACGAATGCCAACGATAGTTTCCTGCGATCGACGAATGCCAACGATAATTAATTGACTTGTGGACATTGATAAGCACTATACAGTCGTTTTTTTCTTCTACAACAACTAATCCAATATTTTCATCACATCGAAAGAGCGATCGACAAGTAATAACGTCATTTTTAAATGAAACACAAAGTCAGTGTTATTACACGCATACAGGCGTCTGATAAGCACAATGTCAAAAAATATGACTTAATAGTCACTCATAGCATTCTTACAAACCATTTTTTTATATAAAAAGTTAATGATTATTTGTCGTTTGTCTGACGGCCATAAAGATTTAATGCAACTATTAAGCAAGTTAGGAGACAGAAGCTGAGTGAAGCAATATACACTGAGTGGCCACTTATTATAACCACCCCCTCAGTACTTCGTTGGGCCACTTTTGCCTTTAATACTGCGTCGATTCTTCGTGGCATGGACTTCACGAGATGTTGATAAGTAGTTTGTGGAATCTGAGACCATGCTTGATGAATAGCATTTTCCAGGAGTGTGAGATTGTAGCGTGCTGTATCCAGCTGTTTGATGGCTTGTTCAACTTCATTCCCACAAATTCGCAATGGGGTTGAGATCTGGAGATTGTGGGGGCCACCTAAGCAAAGTAAACTCTCCGGCATGTTCCTGAAACCAATCCTGTACAATACGAGCACTATGGCAGGACGCATTATCTTGTTGAAAGGAGCCATCGCCATTGGGATAAACCATCCGCATGACAGGATGCACTTGGTCCGCAACGATGTTTAGATATGATAATCCAGTCAGACGTTGATCAACACGAATTAAAGGGACCAAAGCATGCCTGGAAAACATTCCCCAAACCATAACGTTGCCTCCACCAGCTTGAAGGGTTGTAGCAATGCATTTGGGGTCCATGCCTTCGTGCTGTTTCCGCCAAATTCTCACTCGGCCATCGGCATGGTGCAACTGAAAACGTGATGCATCGGACCACATAATATGTTTCCTATTATCGACTGTCCAATCCTTGTGCTCCTGTGTGAACTGGAGACGTTTTCTCTTGTTAACTGCAGACAGCAAAGGTGTTCGAACAGGCCTTCGGCTGCCATATCCCATTCGATGCAGTGTACGGCAAACAGTGCGTGCAGAGATCATTTGAGGGGATCCTTGATTAAGATGGTCTGTAATTTGCTGCACTGTTGCCTTCCCGTTGTCTGTTACCAGTCTAGACACTCTCCGTTCCGTCCGAGCAGTCACTAGTCGATGACGACCACACGTTGCACGTAGAGACCCAATGTTTTGGCTGACAGTCCAGTCTTTACACACTTAACAACAGCTGCTCTGGAACATTTCACGAACGCGGCGGTTTCGGTGACACTCGCTCCATGGCTCCGAGCTCCTACAATCATCCCACGTTGAAAGTCCGTCAAATCGCATTTTTTACCCATCTCGTTACCCAAAAATCACTTCTACTACTGTCGCAAGCACTAAGCTTTCCCTTTTTATACTAGACTCGCTCTCTGGCGGCAACAGAATGCAGCCATAGCTTATTTGCTTAAAATTATCAGGTGGTCATAATAAAGTGGCCACTCAGTGTATATACCAAAATCAGTTTCTATTGCTGGGATGAACAAAATAGATCGTTCCCAAACGAAACAGAAGAATAATGTCTGAAGAAACCACAGGAAAATGAGTTTCCAACCTTTCAATGAACTTTGTGGAGAGTAGAAAACCTAGTTATTATAATTTAAATTATCTAAACAGTTAAAATAAAATTACTGATGTTAAATTATGCAGGTAAACAAAATACGAAAGAAGACAACTAAGCCGCGCGGTGGTCTAAGCGATTTTCTTTTTTTTTTTTTTTTTTTGGGTTGGAGGTTTAACGAGCACCATGAACAACTCAATGGCCCGTCCCTAATTTAGGGTCACTGGTTCCAGGGAAGGGAGAGAGCCAGTGCCGTAAGACAAACACAACATTCATGCCTCACCAGGATTCGAACCCGAACCCCTTTCGGACGAATGATCAGAGGCCATCGCTTAGACCACTGCGCCACCGGGCGGCCTGGTGAGGCATGGATGTTGTGTTTGTCTTACGGCACTGGCTGTCTCCATTCCCCGGAAACAGTGGCTCTAAGTTTGGGACGGGCGACTACTTATATCCCACTGAGTTGCTCACAGTGGTCGTTAAAGTCAAAAAAAAAAAAAAAAAAAAAGAAAAAAAAAAAAAAAAAAGAGCTCAACTAATGTTGAAACGCCAGTTTGCGGGCATTTAGGTCATAACCGGAAAACAACGTTTGAGCACGATTGGGCAGGCAGTGCATATATAGAAGGCGGTGTTTTTGCTTCCAGAGTCGCCCCACCTGACTAACATACACAGTGCGCATGCGTGACATCATGTAATACGTCACAGAATATAATTAACAGGTGCCAGATGTGGCCAATACGGGGATGGTGAGCCACTGTAAAGCCCTCATATGTATATATAAGAGCTCTTTATACAGTTTCCTGTGATTGATTAGAATTTTAATTTTAATATCTTTTACTACAACGTTTTTACTTAATAAATAGTCGTCCCGATGGAGCAATGGTCTAAGCGCTGGCTTATGACCATTCGTCCGAGAAGTTCCCGCTTTATTTTTAAACTTGTGTTTTTCAGATTTTCGGTTGTCAGTAATTCAGTTTTTTTTTTTTTTGTTTTTTTTTTCAGGAAAGTCCGTTTCAAGTTTCTCCGTATTTAGACAGAAAGTTCACAAAATCCAACCCGCTGAATATTTCAAGGATTCTCTCGCGTTAGGGCCAAGTCGTTTGGGTTGAAGCCGCGCGTTTTAACCACTGAGCCAGAAAGTCACGGGAAGCAGATTCACGTTCAAGGAGAAACTAATTTAGCGATGATGATTCTTTTCATTAATGCGACTGATTTAGTCACTTTATTTTCTATTAGAGCTCATTATTATTTTGAATACGTTCGTAACCATTTTATTTTTTCTGTAGGAGGTCTTGTTGCAAATTACGTATTGTTTTTATCGTGATTTTTTGAAGCAGCAGAATGATTCGGAGTTTGAAATCTTTTTTTCAATTCACAATAACTCTCAATTACCATTAAGAGAAGGTTCAATGTACTGTTTTGTAATATTATTTCACAAAACTTCTAAATATAAAATTTACTCTTGACAGCTACAGTGATTAAGTCTGTCGAGTCTTTAAGACAAAGCTATATATATATTGTATATAGCTTTTGTCTTATGGATTCCACAGACTGATACATAGACATCGTACAATCACCTGTACAAAAAAACTAAGTACTTGGTTTCTTACGGGAACATACGGTAAAATATTTACGGTAACACGAAATACACAGTCGAGTCATGGGAGTGGTTCATTTCGTCGACAATCACTTCGTCGACAACTCATTTCGTCGACGCCACTTCGTCGACAATCATTTTGTCGACAAGTACATTTCGTCGACACTCACTTCGTCGACACTATACAGTATATGCTTTCGTAAAATCTACAGTTTTCAATTTAGAACCACCAAATTTGGTATACTATCTCATTGTACTCTTACACCAACTTAGACCACAGACGAAAGGGGTCGGGGCCCGGGAGTGAAGGGGGCCCCATACAACATTTTCGTAAAATCTATAGTTTTAAATTTAGAACAACCAAATTTGGTATACTATCTCATTGTACTGTTACACCAACTTAGACCACAGACGGAAGGGGTCGGGGCCCGGGGTATTCTAACTTAGCTCGCAGATAGGGTATTGGAGTGCAGAATTGTGTTGCAGTTCTTAAGTAAAAAATGGAAATTTTTGAGAAAATTTTGTATGAGACTCCCTTTACATCGGGCCTCGACCCCTTCCAAAAACCGTGTACGGTCTAAGTACAATGAGATAGTAAACCAAATTTGGTGGTTCTAAATTGAAAACTGTAGATTTTACGAAAATGTTGTTTGGGACCGGGCCCCCTTGACCCTGGGCCCCAACCCCTTCCGTCTGTGGTCTAAGTTGATGTAAGAATACAATGAGATAACATACCAAATTTGGTAGTTCTAAATTGAAAACTGTAGATTTTACGAAAATGTTGTATGGGGCCCCCTTCACCCCGGGCCCCGACCCCTTCCGTCTGTGGTCTAAGTTGGTGTAAGAGTACAATGAGATAGTAAACCAAATTTGGTGGTTCTAAATTGAAAACTGTAGATTTTACGAAAATGTTGTTTGGGACCGGGCCCCCTTGACACAGGGCCCCGACCCCTTCCGTCTGTGGTCTAAGTTGGTGTAACAGTACAATGAGATAGTATACCAAATTTGGTTGTTCTAAATTTAAAACTATAGATTTTACGAAACTGTTGTATGGGGCCCCTTGACCCCGGGCCCCGAACTCTTCCGTCTGTAGTCTAAGTTGGTGTAAGAGTACAATGAGATAGTATACCAAATTTGGTGGTTCTAAATTGAAAACTGTAGATTTTACGAAAGCATATACTGTATAGTGTCGACGAAGTGAGTGTCGACGAAATGTACCTGTCGACGAAATGATTGTCGACGAAGTGGCGTCGACGAAATGAGTTGTCGACGAAGTGATTGTCGACGAAGTGAACCAGACCGCGAGTCATATTATTGTTACCACCTCATACTTTTGGCGTCAACAGCGCGTAGCCGAAAAGAGGAACACAAGTTTGTTGTCTGTAGTACGATAGGTTAAACAAATCCTTAAAACCGCCGAATAAAACTCAATTTATTTACAATTTTAAAAACCTATTTACATGGCAAGCACTTTCGGGGCTCACAATGGCCCCATTTTCAAGCCCAAAAGCCCCGGAATACACAGAGGCAGCAACTATATACTATAGTATTCGTGACTTAGGTGATATACGTCATAAAATTATACAAGTAATGCCATTTACATCAAGAGAAAAAGGAGTAATTAAAGTCCAAAAACAAATACTAAATATGTTCAAGTAAGAGTCGCGCCCTCTAGCTGTGTCATGGAGGGAAGCGACCATCCGTCTCCAGGGTCTTGGGATTGAAGCCGGAAAGTCCGTATTGCAGCAGACATCGTAATATTTAAAAATAAACAGGCTTTCCGAGAGAAAAATAGTATTCCTGTTAACAGAGGAGTTTAAAACTTTAGCATTTTGCCAGTCCGGTATGTAGCCTTCCTGGTTGACTGCAGTAGTGAGGGCTGTGGTGACGTTTCCACTACGTAGAGCATATTGATGCTCCTTCAGTCTTATATTTAACGATAGAGGTGTCGAACCGATGTAAACCTTTGAGTCACAGTTTGGGTCTTCTGAGATCAGAGGTATGGAGTAGTTAAACATATTGGTTGTTAAACATATTGACTTTATCACGGTCTCTATGAACTAGTGAGAAGATATTTCGGGTACAGATTCTAAAGGATAAATTATGTCGTTGATAAACTTTTTTCAAGTTAGGAACAATATGTGGAATAAAATCCAATTTACCAACAAATTTAGCCAGAGGAGCTTCAGAAACCAAAGTGGTAAATCGTAGTTTAGAAAACTTACTGAGTGACCTGTGAAAGAGAGAGGCCAGGAATCCAAACTCCCGGGTTAAAGATTGAATCTCATTTAATTCATCAATGCGAATCCTACGGGATGAAGAATGGTTAAAGGCTCTTTTAATCAAATATCGAAGAGCAGAAGTTTTATGTTCCGGAGCGTGAGCAGAAAGCCAAAGGAATAATACAGGGAATAAACGTAGGTTTTCTGTAGACTGCGTACTTAAGTTGATTAGAGATTAAATGCCTTGTTAATAAAATATCGAGGAAAGGGAGTTTTCCCTCAACTTCTAGTTCCTGGGTAAAGGAGATAGTTGGACATTGGGTAGACGGACAATCAGTAAATTGGTTCAAGAGAGACAAAGAATAAGGCCAGAACACCAACATGTCATCCACATACCTTATCAAAAGTAAAGGTTGGACAGGAAAATTCGCCAGGACTATCTCCTCTACAGACTGCAACAGGATCTCGGCTAAAATGGGAGATAAGGGGGACCCCATAGGGGCACCTTCAGTTTGATGAAAAAACGGGTTATTGAATTTAAAATAGGAACGTTTGGCAAGGAGTTTAAGGGCAGATAAGACAGCATCAATTTCAAGTGGGGAGACAGAGTTGTCTTCAGATAGTTATTTAAAAAATAATAGAATGGACATAAGACAGGGGTACATTTGGAAATAATGACACTACATCAAGAGATGCCATGATAAAATTTATTCCAGAAGAGTTAAAAGCCTTAATACGGTCGAGAGCCTGTGTTGTGCTCTTGATAGATACTGAGGAATTCATAATGAGGGGTTTCGAGTATGAAGCCAAGGCTGCTTCTGATAGACGAGTTGGGCTTGCGTATCCTGAGACCAGCAATCTTAATGGGTGATCCGGTTTATGAGTCTTGAGTTTCCCGAAGGCCTCAGGTATCCTAGGACCAACAGGAGGTTTCATCTTGGTAGGGATAGATGATGGCAGAAACCCAGAATTTCTTAGTTTAGTGAGATCAGTAATGGTAGCTGCGGTGGGGTCCGACTTAAGGGCTCGATGTGGGACCGAGTTTATTGCTTGTTTCATTTTATCATGTTAGTCTTTTCGATTCATGATAATAAGCTGGTGAGATTTATCTGCGCTTAGTATAGACAGGTTAGGGTTGCGAGCTAGTTCCAGCAACTGATCACGCTCGTACTTCAAAGATTGCTTAACCCTAGTTTGCCCAGAACAAGCAGTTGCCAAGTTATAGCGGATAGGTTCCCTTTCGTCCCCTGGTAGAGCACTAATGATCTGTTCAAGCTGAGGTATTAAGTGCATTGGGTTAACCGAAGGAACTGGAAAAATAAATTTAAAACCTCTGTTTAGGGCAGAGGTTTGGGTATGCGATAGTTGAACAGAACTGAGGTTTAAAAACGAATCCGATGTAGGTAAGTCATTGGTTGAAGTATCATATTGGCTTGAGAAGTGAACCCGGTTAGGGTTGTGAGCCACTAAAAGGCGAAGTTTATTGATATGTCGTTGTTCAACAGTATTAAGGTTAGATTGAAGTGAAGTAAAGAATTTCATTAGCGCGTAGCCAATGAAAGAAGGCACGTGTCGTGAGCTGGTTTGTAGGGTATATAAGGTGTGCTGTAGGCATTCTGAAAACATATCACTCGTTGCTGTATGGATAAAAGGAACGATTTATCAGATTTACAAAAAGGGACGATTATCGGCTTTCGGGCCAAAAGTGGCAGTATTTCTGAAATAGCGCAGTTTGTGAACTGTTCGCCCCTGAAGAAGTTTTAACATGCGTAAGATACAATACGTCTATAATTGTGCATGCTAAATGAAACTTTGAAATTCTCATTGTGATTCGAAAATTTTGTTAAAAAAGGCTTCAACCAGAGAATGAATCCTGCATTTATGAGCCTTACATTTATAAAGTTTAAATAAACGTTTGCAAAGATGTTGAACCCAGCATATACTAAGCGCCTAGAGAGGCGATCATCTGAGTCGTTTGTGTTACAACAGACAGGAGACGGCGCGGAGATTAGAAAAAAAAAAAAAAGATTTCTCAGATTTCCTCTACGAATTTTGAGGAGAAACGGAACATCGCTTAAAATCGATTAGAGTCTGTGTTTCTATTGGAGCAAGGCAGGGATTTTGTCAAATGGCAGCGGTCAGAGGAGAGCTCGGTAAAGCAGTTACTGAGGCGGCAATACATTTCGCCTCAGCCACTGAGAGCACGTCTGTTTTTATAGTGTACTAGCTTTAATACCCGGCTTTGGCCGGAATTTGGGCTTATTAATTTCATATTGCCTTATATGTCACTGAAAAAATCGGGGAAAAATTTGATTCTTGCAAGAAAGAAAAAAGCTGATTTCACAAATTCGGTCATTAAAAATTATTTATTCATAGTGTGATTATTTCAGCACTTGGCCGTACACAACATTTTTGGTTTCTCCTTCATCGGCGACAATATATAATTTTGTTGGGTCCTTTGGTCTTGACATTACAACATACAACTGTCGAATCAAACGGACCAAAAGCGTTACGAATTATTTAACACGCGTCCAGGAGACACAGCATTGGAACACTGGCTGAACAAAATTCGTTAATAATTTGGGTGGTATGTAAATTGCGAACTGAAATATGTAAATTGCGAACCAAAATCAGACCGTCATTAAAACTCTATATGTAAATTGCGAACCAACGCCCATGACCGCTATATGTAAATTCCGAACCGATTTCTCTGAACATCTGCTGGAATTACCTAAGCTAGCTCGTCTGTTTTGATTGCTTTGATTTAGATATATCTTTTGTTGTTCGACAAGTTTTACGATGGGAGTAAAGCTCTCGATCTCTGAAAAAGGAAAAGATTTGTTAATCGTAGACGCTTACACTTACTGCAAAATAAAGATACACTATCTACCCCCAAGTAATTGGACACCCCTGCATCCGACGATATCTGCGGTCCTGATACATGTCACGGCCGCCGCCGTTAAATTTCGTGTGGGAAACAACAACGCAGCCAGTCGCATGCAAGATTCCACGCAGTTCGGAGCTCTCTGATTTCGAGAAAGGGGTAATCGTCGGGATCACAGAAATGGTCGATCCATACGTGACATATTCAGCGAGTTGAAGTACCCAAAATCGACAGTGGCCTACGTGATTGGCAAGATGGAAGATGAGAGGTGACTGTCGGAATGTGGCCCGACCCGGCAGACCCACAAAACTGGGAGTTAGAGACCGATGGGTGCTGGCCAGAGAAATTCGGAAGAACCGCACCAAATCGATGGGTCACATCCGCGAGGAGTTTCAACAGGCATCCGGGAGTGTTCTTTCGATGAATACCATCCGCAAGGAAGCCCATCTGCTCTGTTATCATGGACGTGCTGCCTCCCACAAGCCTTTGATCACCAAGTCCAATAGCGCTGCTAGGCTAACGTGGTGCAAAACACGTCGACAGTGGACCGTTGAACAGTGGAAACAGGTTCTCTGGAACGACGAATCAAGGTTCATCCTCTACCGTTTGGGTGGCAGGGTCTGGGATTGGCGTCTGCCTGGAGAACGCCTCCTGCCAGAATGTATTGTACCAACTGTGAAGTTCGGTAGTGCGATGGAATTATGCTATAGGGGTGTTTCTCCTGGTATGGCACGGGACCCTTGGTCGCAATTCCTGGTAGACTCAACGCCGAGACCTACTGCACCATTTTGGATGACCATGCGCTTCCTACGCTGTGGCAGTTTTACGGGGTGGACCCATGTTACTTTCAGGATGACAATGCCACCTGTCATGTTGCAAGGTCCACCATGGCTTGGTATGGTGACAATGGGATTAATCGAATGGACTGGCCTGCACAGAGCCCGGACCTTAATCCTATCGAGCACCTCTGGGACAAGTTGGAGCGTTGACTTAAGGGGTGCCCCCACCATCCGAAATCGGTGAAGGAACTGACCTGTCTTCTCCAAGCCGAGTGGAAGAAAATACCGCTAGCCGTCGTACAACGCCTGGTTGAGAGTATGCCCCGGAGGGTCGCAGCTGTAATCGCCGCTCGTGGTGGCTCCACCAACTATTGAAGGTTAATAAACTTCGTTTTCCTTTGCTATCACAGGTGTCCAATTACTTGTTGGTAGATAGTGTATTTTCGTGAATACAATAAATTAAGTACAAATGTACATATACTCAATATGGAACATCACAGAAAAAAATTAACACGGCCCCTGCGCAAAGATGACAAACTAGTTTTGTTGTTTTCGTGAATAAAATGAATTACGTAAAAATGTTCATATACTAAATATGGAACATCACAGAAAAAAAATTAACATGGCCCCTGCGCAAGGATGACAAACTAGTTTTGTTGTTTTCGTGAATAAAACGAATTACGTACAAATGTACATATACTAAATATGGTACAACACAGAAAAAAAATTAACATACATATACTAAATATGGAACATCACACAAAAAATTAGCATGGCACCTGCGCTAGGATGACAAACTAGTTTTGCTGTCTTCGTGGATAAAATGAATTACGTACAAATGTACACATATTAAATATGAAACATCACAGAAAAAAAAATTAACATGGCCCCTGCGCAGGATGACAGACTTGTTTTGTTGTTTTCGTGAATAAAATGAATTACGTACAAATGTACATATACTAAATATGGAACATCACAGAGAAAATTAAAATGACCCCTGCGCAAGGATGACAAATTAGTTTTGTTGTTTTCGTGAATAAAATGAATTACGTAAAAATGTTCATATACTAAATATGGAACATCACAGAAAAAAAAATTAACATGGCACCTGCGCAAGGATGACAAACTAGTTTTGTTGTTTTCGTGAATAAAATGATTTACGTACAAATGTTCACATTCTAAATATGGTACATCACAGAAAAAAAATTGACATACATATATTAAATATGGAACATCACACAGAAAACTAAGATGGCCCCTGCGCAAGGATGACAAACTAGTTTTGTTGTTTTCGTGAATAAAATGAATTATGTACAAATGTACATATACTGAATATGGAACATCACAGAGAAAATTAACATGGCCCTGCGCAAGGATGACGAACTAGTTTTGTTGTTTTCGTGAATACAATGAATTAAGCACAAATGTACATATACTGAATATGGAACATCACAGAAAAAAAAATGAACATGGTCCTAGCGCAAGGATGACAAATTAGTTTTGTTGCTTTCGTGAATACATTGCTTTAAATTGTTTTACATTGTTTTAATCATTATTTTTTCATACTGTTTTATTTTTTTATATCGTCAGAATGGGCGCAAAAAGGTTGGTTAGCAATTTACACATCGGGTGTAGAAAAGTTGGTTCGCAATTTACACATACGGGTCTTGGCTCTTAGTTCGCAATTTACATATCGGGGTCGAGAGCGGTCTGATTTTAGTTCGCAATTTACACACTCCGAACAATTTGTTATCGACGATCAAATGCATCACGTACTTTCAGTTTCAAACGTCTTTGAGCGGCGAATCTCTGGGATAAAAAATTTAAAAACGTATCTTTGCGATTATTTTATGAAACTGGCTGAAATATTAATGAACACCATAAATCGTTAATAAGAAAATGACCTCCAAATTTCACCTGAATCGGTAAATAACTTTCTAAATTAGCGGTAAAAATTTTATTAACCGTTTCTACGTGTATATTTCTGTTTACCGATGAATTAAAAATTCCATGCTTATTTTAAAAAGTTTTGACCGGAATCCTGTGAAATTTTGAGGGACTCCTCTTATTACCAATTCATGGTGTTGACAAACATTTCAGCCCGTTTCGTTAAGATTTCACCAAGTTCGTTTTTGCATTTTTTTATGCACAGTTCTCAAAGAATAGAAACGCCTGTGGATGAATGGTCACGTGCTTTCAGATTTGGAACAGATAACGATGACGTAGCAAACGACGCTGACTTTATTGATTAGTTTATTAATTAATTCATAACTCGCAAAAGGAACAACTTAGAGGTCTTAAAATAGTTGCGTTGACCTAGAAATTCCAGTATTAATAAGCTATGCAAATTTCACGATTCCACAGTTCGGCGTTCGAGAGTTTTTGCTGCTTCAGACAAACAGACGTTTTGTGTTTTATATATAAGATTATACACACAGCTTTTTGGTGAAAGTATGCACTGTATTCTATATTTGAGTGCTGACTTTTTGGAATGTGTTTCTTCGGTAGTTTCTGGTTAGAGCGAGAAATGTGCTGAGTTTTTCTTTCTTAGTATTATTACTCATAAATTTTGATTTATTAGTAATAATAAAAATAATTGTTTTAGAATTGAACTGATTAATAAAACGTAAGTTGAATGCATTCCGTTGGGGGGGGGGCACATTTTACAGTTAGTCACGTGTTCTGATTTCTGCCATGTTTAAGTTACATGACCTTGATGAAGGATGATTCGTGTTAAAAACGTTGAAAGTTAAAATATCGACTAAACACGATAAAACACATATGTAGCACACATACACTACATGTAATTAAGCTTTACTGATAAATCACACACCACATGAGACCTTTCGAGGATCACAACGTCCCCATCTTCAGATGTTACATTCACGAGTAAGACCAAGATATATATACAGGGTGCATAGGAAAGTCCCTTTAGCCTGGAATAACTTGCAAACAAAGAGAGGTACAGTTATGCAAGTGAGATAACGGTATAGTAAAGCGACTACTCCCGATCGAATGCATCCAATAGCAGCGTCCCTAGTGACGAAATGCGGAAGTTAGCCATTGCAAATCGAAAACGCAAAGAGTTACAGCAAAATTTCCAATTACAAAGTTGTAGAGCATTAATTAATTAGTACAAAACGACATTTGTTTTACACGGATAAGATAAATTGTCGCCTGAATACCCTAAAATGTCCAAAATCGATGCGCGACGATTCGAATCTGCATATTCACATTTCGCAAATGTAGCCATATGCAAATGCAGATTGTGACGTTGTATCGTACCTACGATATGAAAACCAGTAGCAGGATGTACGCTGATCAGAAGTTTAGGTTTACGTACGCTGTGTGAGAATGGCGAACATTACTCAAAAAAATCAAGCGTATGCAACAGCGCCTACAAGTCTGCTGGATCTGCGTCATCGTGTTACAGATCTTTGCACTAGTGTGACACCTTCCATGCTGAAGAATGTGCATGCAGAGTTACTTTCACGAATACAAATGTGTATTGTGCGCAATAACGAAATCTTCGAACATACTCGACATTAACTTTTTATCACTGTGCGCCAGTTTGCCTTTTTTTTTTGTTTTTGTTTTGCCTGACGTCATCAAACTGTATGGACATAAGTACGCATTTATGCAATAAATTGTGTGTATTTGCTCATACCTATGCCTGTTCCCTTCAAACGTTCACAGAATAGGTCGCGCATCGATTTCGGACATTTTAGGCTATTCAGGCGACAATTTATCCTATCCGTGTGAAACAAATGTCGTTTTGTGCTAATTAATTAATGTTCTACAACTTTGTAATTGGAAATTTTGCTCTATCTCTTTTCGTTTTCGATTTGCAACGGCTAACTTCCGTATTTCGTCACTAGGGTCACTGCTATCGGTTGCATTCGATCAGGCGTAGTCGCTTTACTATACCGTTATCTCACTTGCATAATTGTACCTCTTTCCGTTCGCAAGTTATTCCAGGATAAAGGGGACTTTCCTATTCACCCTGTATATACAACACTATCGTCAGAAACCAGCAATATCGCAACGCCATCTAGGATTTACCTAGGATTTACACAGTGATAAATCATGAAAATGTTTAAATAAAATAGTCCATGGTTCCAATATAACTTTAGGGACATAATCACTACAGCAACGAGATTCGAATGATGCAATATATAGGCTCTCCATAAATAATAACAGTGAGAGCTTACCCGGAGAGTTTATAGTGGATACCTCATTCCACTTTGGAGTATAGGAACCGGTCGCAACCAGACGAGATAAGGCGGTTGTTAACTTGCCATTACGAACATCATATTTATGCTCCCTGACTCTGGTACTCAAGTTCCTTTTTGTAGAACCAATATATACAATATCATTAGTGTCTGGAACAACGGCTTGTAGAGGTATGGTGTATACGCCGTATCTAGTATATGGAGGCACCCTGTCCCGATCCTTCTTGATTAATGCATAAATATTTCTAGTCGTGAGGCCAAAGTCAATATTATATGGTTTACACTTATTTCTTAGTATATTAACAATCCTGGGCACATACGGAAGTGATCCCACAAAACGGGATTTACGAAAGTCTCTAGAAAGAGTCGAAACATTAGACTTCTTAATTTGCCGGACCAAGCGATCCACCACCGAGGGCTCGTGTCCATAATGACAGGCAATTTGTTTAATCTTGACTAGTTCCAAATGTCGTAATCTAGGGTTGGACGAGTGTGAAAATGCTCAACGTAATAAAAACCGAATGGCCGCAAATTTATAATTAGTCGGGTGATAAGACCAGAAGGGTATAATGTCAACACTGGAAGACGGTTTTCTGAAAACGGAAAACTGCAAATGGTTCGAGGGGTGTTCATCTTGTCGAAACAGGTTACATGACCTGTTTCGACAAGATATATGGAAATGTGCTTCCAGCTTGATTTCTCCTAGACACCGTTCCCACGGGTCAGGGCCTTAATTTTTGGCCCGCGGGCCTTAAATGTGATCTAAATGAAGGGTGTACCTTCGCAAACAGACATGTTGCTTTTATTCTGTACTCAAAAACATTTTTTGAGAAAAGTAGTTCTTCTATTAAAATTATTTCCTTTGAATTTTTTAGAGAAGTGAACGTTCGATTATTGTTGTGAGTGAGATGCAATAACCACTCATTAACTATCATTAGATAAAGAAATTAAGCGCAAAATGTGCGTTTGTGCTTAGGAAGGATGATACAAAGTAAAACGGGTTAACCCTTCTTCCTCTTTTTATTTTTCATAAAATATACATTTTCCCCTCCGAAATTGTTTCCAATGTTTTAAGTCTACCTCTCTCCCCTCCGCCGTGCTTGATGTCTTCCAATGATTTTGTTGAACTATAGGTGAATAATATATATAGATATAAATGTACATAAGTGTATATATATATAGATATAAATGTACATAAGTGTATATATATATATCACTATATTGACAAAAGTCACCGGACACCTCTTCAAAAGCAAATGAACGGATCCGCTGCATTGTTAAGATGCGCGGTACAGCTGCAAATGATATAAAAACAAGCCTGCAGCTGACCGCGATCATATCGCACTGTGAGGTTGAGTGAAAATGTCGCAGAGGGAGAGAACTGACTTTGAGAAATGAAAGATTGTTGAGTGTTATATTAGTGGGTTGTCCATAAGAGAAACCGAGAGAAGTTTAAACATACACAAGTCAACTGTTTTGGATGTACTGAATAAGTGGAAGACACATGGCGTGTCTGAAGCAGCAAAACGTATCACCAGACTAAAGAAAATCAGTGATAGAGGACGTCGAAGCCTCAGAAGAGTCGTTACAGCTAATCGACGGAGTACTGCACAAGACCTCAGTGTACAGGTGAGTAAAAATGCTGGAACATCGGTATGTACGCGTACCATTCGCAAAGAACTTTATTCCATGGCTTACCGTGGTCGTGCGGCTGCTCGTAAGCCTTTGATCTCCACTCCGAATGCTACTCGTCATTTAGCATGGTCTACAGAGCATTTATCGTGGACCGTAGATCAATGGAAACGTGTCCTATGGACTGATGAATCCAGATACATGATCTATCAGTCTGATGGCCGTGTGTGGGTATGGCGGTAGCCGGGAGAACGCTAGTTACTACAGTGTACTGTACCTACGGTCAAGTTTGGAGCTGGCAGTGTGCTCGTGTGGGTTTGTTTTTCGTGGTATGGTCCCGGCCCATTTGTTATCGTGGACAAACCTGTTAACCAGCACGTCTACCTCGATGTTCTGGACAATTATGCCCTACCAACTCTGTGGCAATACTATGGAACCGAGCCTTGTTAGTACCAGCAGGATAATGCATCGAGCCATAAAGCAAAGACTGTTACGGCGTGGTTTGACCATAATTCCGTATCGTGTGTGGACTGGACAGCAGAGAGCCCTGATCGTAACCTCATAGAGCACCTATGGGATGAATTCGAGCGCCGCATAAGAAGCTTCGAACCAAGACCGACTACTAAACAACAGTTAGCGGCAGCATTATGTACTGAATGGAAGCACATACCTATCACTGTGCTCCAAAACCTTGTCGAAAGCATGTTTAGAAGGGTCATTGCATGCATTAAGGCCAAAGGTAGACCGACACCGTTCTAATATATGTCAATAAATGTTATGAAGTGTTTCTTTTCTAGGTGTTCGGTGACTTTGGTCGATATAGTGCATGTTATGGGCTAGGTCTTCGTCTCACCAACATTTTACTCTACGAGCCGTCACTGCAGTGTGCTAGAAAGTTCTTTATGCAAAGCTCAATTACAATTTTTAATCATCATATCTTCTTTGTCCTAATTAAAATTCAATAATGACAGCAGCAAACGTGCTATTTAGTCTCGGAAGTGTATTCCGTGCTCAGTTTTTGCGAATCAATTCATTAAGGACATATCGCATTAAGAGTCAAAGAAATATCCATTGAATTGAAGCTCGGATGCTTTCTATTTTTTGGTTTCTATCCTTTTTTGTACTTTTTTTAAGTGGAAGCCTGCAGCAGACCGTTACTGGTATCATCCGGGGAAAAGAACAAGCTTAACATGTTCCCTTTAAGCGATGGATGGTAGAAACTTGGCCCGCGATGGAAAAACAGCAAACTCAGAACAAATAAACATAAGATTTTGCAGGACCTTCCGCAAATGAAAATCGAACCGGACCTAGATTTTTATTCTTGTCATTCAGTACTAGATTACACTTTTTAATACGCTGCGTTCCGGTCTTGTTCGTTTCGCAGCGAAAAACATAATGGGCGAATTTAAACCACGTTCATGTTAGAGATGTTGTGAAACTTTGTTTGATTAATTAATGAGATGAAGTAGGTGGAAAGAGAAGCACGAAAAATAGCGAAAAAACGGAAGAAAGGGCCTAATTATCGTTTCCAAAATGTTTCGAAGTCACCGAGTGAAGCTTCCATTCAACGGACTTCTTTAAACGAATTTGCATTTTATGATGAACGCAGTTATGTGTCATTTCCTGAACTCATTCGAATGTATACGTTTTTCAAGTTTTTCGTAGTAATACTCACGGTCATTTGATTTATGTGCTGCTTCCCTAAACTGAAAAAATTTCAAAACGGTGGCAAGTTATCTCACCAGGAGCGAATAAAGAATTATTGTTCGGGGCTGACGAATAATGGAATTTTTAAATCCACCAATAAAAATAAAAGTTAATGAAAAATATATGAAAACATACACCGATGAGCTATTATATTATGACCACCTACCTAATAAGCTGTAGGACCCCCTTTAGCCCGCAAAACAGCGGCCACTCGACAAGGCATCGATTCGGTGAGTTGGCGATAGGTACCCTGGCGTATCTGGTACCATAATGTCAACAACAGGACCTCCAGTCCGCGTACATTTCGGGGTGGTGGTGATTTAACGCGAACCCGCTTTTTCAAGTCGAACCACAAATGTTCGATTAGGTTCATGTCAGGTGAATTTGGAGGCGAGGGCATTAACAGAAAGTCACCAGCATGTTCCTCGTACCACTCCTTGACGATTCTGGCAGCGTCACATGGCGCAATTTCTTGTTGGTAATGGCCATCACCAGCAGGGAAACCAGTTGCCATGACTGGGGGAACTTGGTCCGCAACGGCGTTCGGATACCTGAAAGCTGTCAGGGCTTGTGCTATTGGGATAATGAGAAATTTTTAAAAACGCTTTATTTTAAAATTTTAAGACACTTTAGTGTTCGAAGTCAGCTTTTCCCATTCTGACTCCGAACACTAAAGTTTCCCATGGAAACATCGCCCACAGCATAACACCGACGACGCCGGCCTGTTTCCGCCCGACAGTGCATCCAGGTGCAATAACCTCCGTTGGTAATCGGCATATCCGCACTCGGCCGTCTACGTGATGCACCTGGAATCTTGATTCGTCAGACCAGGCCACTTTCTTCCAATCATCCACGGTCCAATTTCAATGATCTTGTGCCCATTTCATCCGTTGTTGGCGATGACGTGCAGTGACCATAAGGACCCGGCTGGGCCTTCGGCTACGTATGCCCATGCGCAGAAGGCTGCGATGAACTGTGTGCTGTGACACATTGCCATCATCACCACAGTTGTAGCTGCGGGTGATTTGTTGCACTGTGGATCTGCGGTCGCTGTGAACAGTGTGCGACAGTCTCCGCTCTCCTCTGGCATCAATGAGCTGCGGACGAAGATTCGTCATTTGGCCATCTGTGCACCATTTTTGATACTTACTCACTACAGCGGCACGTGAACAACCCACGGGTATCGTTCACTTAATCGAAAGATCACTTGACCGAAAATGAGTTCACCGAAAATCACTTGATCGAAAGGTACATTTCACTGAAGGGTCACTTGACCTAAAAGTTCATTTCATCGAAAGGTTATTTGATCCAAAAGTTTATTTCACCGAAAGATTACTTCACCTAAAAGTTCATTATATCGGAAGGTCATTTCACCGAATTATCAGTTTACCGAAAACTTAGAAATTTGTTGTTAGAGATCTGTTGGAGTGCAGTGCGGGTTTTTGAAAAACTGGCCACCTAAACCTTATGGGATTGTATAAAAAATGCACTTTTAATTTCTATGAAACACCTCTCCATAAGTAGGTTTTTCGAAATATAACGTTAATTATAAGGCCTAGATGTGGGCTATTTTATCAAATTTTAATCCTCCGAGCTCATGTTCCTAAGGGTTACATAGCGAGGCAAGTAAATAATGTTTCCCTTTTACTCAACCACAAAACAAATTTTTTGACCGTAGGCCTAGATACAGGCCACTTTAAGAGATTTTAGCCTTACTCATATTCATAAACGTTGCATAATATTTTGAAGTAAAATATGTTGCAATATGTTGTCCAAGCCTAAACCATTCATTTTAAGGCCTTAGGCCTAGATCTGGGAAATGTTTAATGTTCATTAGGTTTTTATGTAAACCTTATGAACATGAGCACGCACATTTAAAATTTGCTAAAAGGCCTAAGACGAGGCCTAGGGTCCTAAAATTGATTATTTTTGCCTGAATAAATGTGCAACATTATTAAATTGACTTTTTATGTAAACCTTATGAACATGAGCACACACGATTACATTTTTTTTAAATGTCTAAGTCGACGCGTATGGACTTAAAATTAATTATTTTTGTCTTAAAACTAAATCTTTGCGCTCTTTGTGACACGGAGAAATCAAAAGTGTAATTTGAGTATGATCCCCTAACGTTTTGGTGGTCTGTCTTGCGAATTGGCACCATGCTTCAACAGATCCTGTAATGAAATCAATCCAAAGTTTTCGATAAACCCACCCTTCGATGAAACGACCCTTCGATTGAATGAGCTTTTAGGTAAAGAGACCTTTCGGTGAAATTAACTTTTCGATCAAGTGACCCTTCGGTGAAATGTACCTTTCGATCAAGTGATCCTTAGGTGAAATGAACGTTTCGATCAAATGATCTTTCGGTGAAGTGATTTTTGGTCAAGTGACCCTTGGGTGAAGTAAACGTCGGGCAAATGAGCCAGACCCCCAACCCATCAGCCGTGCCGTTTTCGATATCGTAGTTCTGAGTCGCCGTGCCATCACAATTTGTCCTTTATCAAACTCCGACAAATGGGCAGCTTTTCCTATTCTGACTCCGAACACTCTACTAACCAAAAGCCAGTCCTCGGGTTGTACGTATATACACTAAAGAGCAATTGAATTAGAGATACCTGCCTAGTAACGTGTAGCACCACCTTTCGTCCTGATGACGGCGGCGATTCGTTTCGGCATGGACTCGACAAGACACCGGATGCGTTGGGAAGCCATACATATCCACGACCCCTGAACAAGCTCCCACAGTTCACGAAGATTTGATGGAGGGGGTCAGAGCCTCGAACATCTCTCTCGATGGCATCCCAGATGTGCTCGATGGGATTGAGGTCAGGTGACCTATCTGGCCAAGGAAGCGAAGTCACTTCGGTGGAGTGTTCATCCAACCATTCAAATACAGTTCGGGAGCGATGGCACGGTGCATTGTCTTTGTGCAGGATGAGGTCCCCAGTGGGATGTTGAAGACTCACAAACGGGAGCACACGGTCGTCCAGGATATCCCGGTAACGTTGATCTGACGTAAACAGTCCCCAGACGAGAATGCCAACCCCACCAGCTTGAAGAGTACCCTGCTGGCAAGAAGGATCCATCGCTTCATGTGGTTTGCACCGTACTCGTATCCTGCTATCCGCATGTACCAACATGAATCTCGACTCATCAGTCCAGGCAACATTTTTCCACATGTGTAGGGTCCAGTGGCGATGTTCCCGCGCCCATGCTAATCTTTGCACCCTGTGATGTATGGTCAGCAGCGGTACCCTCGTGGGACGATGGCTTGTGTACCCCATAGCGAGGAGATGGTTCTGGATGGCGTGGCTGCTTACACGTTTTTGTGCACCAGCGTTAAATTGCCGAGTGATTTCCTTCACTGTTGCCCGTCTATCCGCTGTTATAATGCGAGCTAGCCGACATAGACCCCGCTCATCCACATGCTGCTGTCCACGATATAACGAAGTAAATTTCTCCGTCATTTCTGTCCACGCCAGGATTCGAACCCGGATCCCCTCATTCTGGAATAAGTCACTCTACCAATTGAGCTACGCGGACGTTTTATTCTGATTCCTACCTGCCTCTATGTCGTGTGCGTCCTTCTGGCAGGTACGTCACATCTCCCCCTTATTTTTTTTTTTTTTTAAGTGCTGGAGAAAGGATTCTCTTATTTTTCCTATCTCGTGGTGTGGAAAGAACATCACACCAATGCGAGATTTTGAACGGTCGGGTCATTCGGATAGTTCGGGCGCCATTATAACGAATAAATTTCTCCGTCATTTCTGTCCACGCCAGGATTCGAACCCGAGTCCGCTTATTCCGGAACAAGTTGCTCTACCAATTGAGCTACGCGGACGTTTTATTCTGATTCCTATCTGCCTCTATGTCGTGTGCGTCCTTCTGGCAGGTACGTCACATCTCCCGGTACGTAACAACGGCAGTTGTCCCTTGCAGGGATGGTTTTACCGGATTCGATGTACTCACGGAGCACCCGTGACACAGTGTCTGGTGAAAATCCCAGTGCCTGCACGACTTCCAAGATGGAGTGACCCATTCGTCGGGCCCCGACAATTTTCCCACGATCAAATGCGCTTAGATCCTTCTTCTTACCCATACTGCGTCCGACTCTTACTGATTCCCGTCGCATCACTCCTTATATTGTCGGAGCGCTGCATACGTCATGCCGTTTCCGTTTACAGGGCCGCCCACAGCGCCACATTTGCATAACGCCAGCTGTCTCTAATTTAATTGCTCTTCAGTGTATACTGCTTTGTGAACTTCACCCGCGCCACCATTCGCTCTCGAGGGGCGCTCATTTCTCTCGGCTGGGGGTCGTCACAATGTAATGTCTCATCTGCGTAATGCACAAAGGGTTGTTCTAAAAAAAATGGAGAATGTTTTTATAAAAAATATATGCGTACCTTAATTATCATGAAAGTGGTCATTTCTTTCGAAACACTGTCCATTGCATCGAATACAGGTGTCTCAACGTTCCTCCCACTTTTCAGATGTCTTCTGGAATTCCGAAATGCTGTTGAAGCACCCCTGCGCAGCTGTAATAAATTATTGATAAGTCTCAAAATTGTCGTTCACGTAATGTCTTTTTTAAAAAATGGGAGAACAGCCAGAAGTCACATGATGACAAGTTTAGACCATATGCAGGTAGGGGCATCAACTTAACATTCATTTTCTCTATATAAGAAACAACAGAACTGGTCATTTGTAGCCTTATATTGGGCCGCACATGAAAGGAAATGGGGAGCCCAAGTTGTACAAACTCATTTCATGCCCAAATGCTCGGTTAAAATTCAGTGAATTGATGATTTTGAAATGCGAACCATATTTTCCTTATCTCTAATTGATAGATGTCGGTCTTTCCATATAACATATAATGAACAGAATTCTCCGGCTGGACGTGTAGTGCAAAAAAGCTTACGTTAAGTCACGTTAGGGTTATTGAAAGGTTACTTGACGTAGCTAAAGTGTGCTTAATCTTCAAAGTGCTAGAGTTTGTTTAGGTAAGACACGCACGTGCAATAAATTCCAAGAATATGGAATTTATTTTTACTCAGCGTTCCTCATTATCTTGAATATCAGTAATATAACTTCGGTTTTAGTACATTAGTACCTTGAAGGCTCCTTATTAGAGCGGTAAACACAATATTCCCTGAACTTAACGTAAACACTCAATGAAATAGATTTAACGGCCAGACACAGGTCTGACAATAAAATGAACTAAGTAAACGTACTCACTTTTAACCTTTTATTGGGGAGCTCCTGGTATTACTCAAATACACGCTCCAAAATAACACAGCTACTGATAGCCCGAACTTTCGTAATATCGTAGAAAAGTAGGTAAATCGCATATCAATAATCAGGAAGAACCTATCACATATAAAACGAAGCTCTTTGGTATACTTGAGCGCGCCTATATATACTGCATACCACCACGTCATGACTTACACTCGTTGCCACATATAATTCAGCGGGAGAAACAACATCTCGTTAAGTGAGAAGATAATTTGCATAGGAAAATAAAATAACAAGAGATAGTAAAATCAAAAAGAAACTGAATCTAGAGTATACGTCACAAACAACACTTATTGTATTGATATTCACCTCTGTAACATTAGTTGAAGGTCTTCCTCCATGCGCGATTAAAGCCACCGACTCACGACCATGCATAAATTCTATATGCCATCTGCAAATTGTTGATTTTCCTAGACATTCGTCTTTATAAGCCTCTTGCATAAGACGGAAAGTCTTTCCGGCAGACTTCTTAAGTCAACAGCAAAATTTAAGGGCGCATTTTTGTTCCACTTTTACATCCGTTATTTCAAAAAAAAAATCTCAGCGCGAAAACACTTGTTAGGGGTTCCCGAAACAACGCTCATTATAATGCGCATTGACGACGACGCATGCGTGATAAACAGGTGTGCCCGGTAGCTATGTTTACTATAACGACTACCGTTCTTTAAAGATTCGTGTCAAGGTCGAACGCAGTATTGCACATTTTTATTAAAACATTATCAGTTGGTTTAGGACAAGTTATGTGAGCTAACGCATTTTTATTAAATTAACGCATTTAAAAAATAATTCTAAGTTGCATTTTAATAAAAAACATGAAAAAATGAAACTCTTTTGAGGGATGCCCTTGACCCCCTTCCTAAATACGCCCCTGTATCTCAACTTACTCAAATGCTCTCGGACAAACCTTTAATTTCCTGTTCAGTTAGTCTTCGCCGGATATACAGGCATGGGCTAAATACTGAAAACACAGCTTACAAGAACCACATGTGTTTCTTAATGTAGTTCTAAACCACCATTTTGCCGCCCCGTTGGCGAAGTGGCTTCTGATCATTCGTCCGAAAAGGGTCCGGGTTCGTATACCGGTGAGGCATGGATGTTGTGTTTGTCTTACGGCACTGGCTCTCTCCCTTCCCTGGAACCAGTGGACCTAAATTAAGGACGGGCGACTGCTTATAGCCCATTGTGTTGCTCACGGTGGTCGTTAAACCTCCAATAAAAAAAAAAAACATCTTTTCCCAGCTTGTGTTTTGTGGAAGACGAAAAGAAATGTTGCACATTTGTCAGGGAAGTGGTACAACATTCTTTATGAAAAGGTTCATGCTTCGTGAGTGAAGAAGGCGAAAAGAAGCTATTGTTCGCCCTGTTTTTAATCTCTAACGGCAGTAGCTCTGTTATATTTAAAAACTTGCTAGCCTTAGGACGTGTTCAACCTCAACTATACGATTCTCCATACCTGACTTTACAAATTTGTTGCTGTGTGTGTACGAGCATTATCATGTTGAAATATGATATTTTTCGGGAACAATGTCAGAACAATAGAATGCACCTTAGGCAGATAGGAGGGGGTGGTTACATCTGGAAAATCTTATTTATTTTACTCTTTTTACTCTTTTCTTGTAAAAATTATGTTCTCAATCTGTCTATTTGGATTGCGCAAAATGAAAGAATTTTTGCGGCAAAGTTTCTCCCATAAACTGCAATTTTGGGACAATGCAAAATATCACAGGTAAACGAAGCACGTGTCAACAAGGCAAGAGTTCTACTGAACGATGTCAGATGGCTGAATGATATTGCCCCGGGACAAGCCAACTCCTGGTTCACTTACTTGTTTAGCAACAACAATGACAACTGTGGGTAACTTCTGCTAATTCCTCGGATGCCGTGCAAATTCAAAGAAAATGAGGGGTAGGAAATCCTATTCATGTTATCCGGGCTACTCGGGCGCTTGTGGTTGTTTGCATGTAAGGGCGCGTTGAGCGCTATGGTCGCGAAAGAGTTAAAATTGCAAACCCGTTCTTACTTTGCTTTCGTCACTTTCCAGTCAGCGTGCCTAACCCTAATGTCAATATTTCTATTTCTGGGACACAACCGTCTCTACGAGATGAAGGGGTTTGGAACAAAACTCCTAGAACCATGCCTACCAAACTTTCGCAACGGCAACACTCGAACAGGCAAGAATGCTTAAGGCTGCTAAGATGCTGGCCCGGTCTTCTTCGTGCCCTTAATAATTACCTTTTCAGTCGCAGACAGGTCATTCCTTTTCCCCACTGCACGAGCTTCGTACCGGTAAACTGACACGCCCTGCCCACGCTATTTATATTCCGAGCTTGTGGGTGACGTGCTATGAGACCCTTTCAGTTATGGAGACATGGGTGGATATAATATCTGGTCCATGAGTGTATAACCGTTCTGTATTCCTCGTGTCAGTATCGTAGAAATCATTTCAGTTTTGAGCAAAGTTATTTTCCCCAATCACCGAACAATTATATCGAGAACATTGTTCGATTGTTATGTGAGAGGCTTCGCTGTTGTCCAAATGCATCACGCATTTATTTTCAAAGTGTTACGATTCCCTGTCTAGTCAAAATTTGCGTCTTCGCGAACATAAAGATACATCTGATTGTGATGAAGCAAAAATATGAACCGCTAATAATGGTATTAACATTGCTGCTTATCTCTCTTTCCATTTCTGTCTGTGTACAGAAAAACCATTTAGTTTTTTTTGGTTTTTTTTTTTTTTTGCGAAGATACATACAAGAATCTGTAACATATGCCAGTAAATAGCTTTCTATTTGAGTTTCTGATATCTTATGTAAATTTGGTTTCTTCTTGTTAAACCTTTTCTTACTGAATGACACATTACTTCCCCAAAAAGCATTATCATTTTGGCAATACTAACAGTGAGTCAGAGCTCTACAAAATGATTAGAGTGAATGTGTATATGAGACAGATGCGCAGAGAAACGCATGTAATTTTGAAGGAATTAATTGTTACTATCGGTATATTGGTACAAATGAGAAAACTTACGAGGTGTGATAAAAAAGTATCCAGACTGGTTGCATAAGTATGGAATCGCGTGACACAGCATGAGGTGGTTTAACACATGTTCGCCTTGGAACCTACTACACATGCGCCGTGACTCACATCACCCCGACTTGTCCGGGTTTTTTTAACAGTCGTGCTTTGTTCTTACACACGTGAAGTTGTTCGTCGCAATTGTCATGTCGGAAAAAATTGATCAACGAATTTGCATCTGTCAAAAACTTGAAGAAACTTGCAGAGACACATACAGTAAGTATATTGGCAAAAGTCACCGGATACCTAGAAGAGGAACACAACATAGCATTTATTGACATACATTAGTACGGTGTCGGTCCACCTTTGTCCTTAATGCATGCACTGACCTTTCGAGACATGCTTTCGACAAGGTTTTGGAACACAGCGATAGGTATGCGCTTCCATTCAGTTGCTTAGTAGTAGGCCTTGGTTCCAAACTTCTTATGCGGCGCTCTAATTCATTCCATTGGTGCTCTAGGGGAGTAAGATCAGGGCTCTGTGCTGGCAAGTCCACAAACGATAGGTAATTATCGTCAACCCACCACGTAACAGTCCTTGCTTCATGACTCGGTGCATTATCCTGCTGGTACCAACAATACTCAGTTCCATAGTATTGCCACAGAGTTGGTAGGGCATAATTGTCCAGAACATCGAGGTAGACGTGCTGGTTAACAGGTTTGTCCGCGATAACCAATCGGCTGGGACCATACCACGAAAAACACCCCCACACAAGTACACTGCCAGCTCCAAACTTGACCGCAGGTAGTGTACACTGTGGTCAATAGCGTTTTCCGGCTGCCGCCATACCCACACACTACCAGCTCCACACTTGTCCGTAGGAACACTACACTGTAATAAATAGCGTTCCCCCGGCTGCCGGCATACCCACACACGGCCATCAGACTGATGGATCGTGTACCTGGATTCATCAGTCCATTAGACCTGTTTCCATTTATCTACGGTGCACGATAAATGTTCTTTACACCATGCTAAACGACGAGTAGCATTCCGAGTGCAGATGAAAGGCTTATGAGCAGCCACACGCCCACCGTAACCCATGGAATGAAGTTCTCTGCGATTGGTACGCGTACATAATGAGGTTCCAACATTGTTACTCACCTGTACACTGATCTCTTGTGCAATATTCCATCGATTAGCTGTAACCATTCTACTGAGGCTTCGACGTCCTTTATCACTGATTTTCTTTGGTCTGCCGGTACGTTTTACTGCTTCAGGCACGCCATGTGTTTTCCACTTATTCTGTACATCTGAAACAGTTTACTTGGGTATGTTTAAATTCCTCTCGGTTTCTCTTATGGACAACCCACTAATATGACACCCAAGGATCTTTTCTTTCTCAAAGTCAGTTCTCTTCCGCCGCGACATTTTCAGTCAACCTCACTGTGTGATATGATCGCGTTCAGCTGAAGGCTCGTTTTTATACCGTTTGCAGCTGCACCGCGTATCTTAACAACGCAGCGGATCCGTTCATTTACTTTTGAGGGGATGTCTGGTGACTTTTGTCAATATAGTGTACTTATAGTTACAAAAAATCTATGAGGAGGATTGATTCTTTGATTCGTGTACAAGTTTATGAGTGGTGTAAACATTTCAAAGAAGGTCGTGAAAGTGTTGAGAGTGATGAACGGTCTGGGAGGCCCGCAAGCAGCAAGTGAAAGCAATATCGAACTTATTCGTAGAGTTGTGCGGGAAAACCGCCGAATCACTATTCGTGAGTTATCTGAAGACTTCAACATTAGTTTCGGTTCAGTTCAGTCGATTCGTTCGAACGATTTGGGTATGAGAGACGTCTCAGCCAAATTTATGCCAAAATTGCTCTCAGATGAGCAAAAACCGACCAGTGTTACAGCTGCTAGTGACCTGATTGAGTGCGTCGAAAGCGACGAAAACTTTTTAAAAATTATCATAACTGGTGACGAGTCGTGGGTTTATGATCATGACCTTCGAACTTCGTCTTCACAGTGGAAGACCCAAAACCTCCCAAACACCCAAAAGCACGACAGAACCGCAACGATGTCAAGACGATACTGAATGCTTTTCTTTTCTTTCAATCATGAGGGAATTGTGCATCATGAATACGCTGAATTTGCCTTCGACAAAAACTTAATTTAACCATTTCGAGCTAGCAAAGAAACTTAGTTTCACCATTTCGAGCTAGCAAAGAAACTTAGTTTCACCATTTCAAGCTAGCAAAGAAACTTAGTTTCACCATTTCGAGCTAGCAAAGAAACTTAGTTTCACCATTTCGAGCTAGCAAAGAAACTTAGTTTCACCATTTCGAGCCAGCAAAGAAACTTGGTGTCACCATTTCAAACCAGCAGAACATGGTCTGCCCATTTCTAGCCACTTCTGGTGTGTGGAAGAAGAGATGGCCCAACAGACAAAACTGAACAGGTCTAACCCTTTAACGACCATGACTCTAAAATCTAGCATCCCTCCAAATACCATAACGCCTGAAACTGTCTGTTGTATTACATCTTTGTTTAGTAACAACAGTTGTGACTGACGGTGACACCTGCTGATCCCTCATAGATCGTACAAATTTAAAGAACTGGTATGAGTAGGAAATCTGACTCACTATAGAGAGGCTATGGTCGTTTGTATGTACGGGCGTTTTGTGCGTTATGGTCGTTAAAAGGTTAAAGGCCGAGTGGCGAAGCATATTAACAGGCATTTGCAAGAAACTTCTGGAGAGTATCCAAGAAGACAAAGGGCATATAGGACTAAGGGTTCGGCATATAATATTAAATTTTCTGTAAATAACCATTATTTGTAGGTATGCATGTGTCCAGATATTAATGTAAAGCATCAATCAACTATCATTCATCTCCTGAAACTGTCTCCAGAGTCTGAAGATGTTCAGCCATTTTTTTATACGCTTTCCAACCGTAGGTTGAAGAAGCGTATATGCTCCAGCTTTGTCCGTCCGCACGATAACTCGCGTAAAAATTGTTCGACTTCGATGAAATTTTAGTATGTGGTAGGGGACCACCTGGGGACGAACTCTATTGAAAATGGACGAAATGGGGTCAAAGATCACGACATAGGAGCGGGAACCATTCCATTGTCCTTATGCGTCAAAACTTGCGTAAAAATGGTTCGATTTCGATGAAATTTAGTATGTGGTAGAGGACCACCTCCTCACGAACCCTATTGAAAATGGACGAAATGGGGTCAAAGGTCACGACATAGGAGCGGGATCCATTCCATTGCCCTTATAGATCATAACTTGCGTAAAAACTTTTCGATTTCGAT
Source organism: Macrothele yani (assembly GCA_039090855.1). NCBI lineage: Eukaryota > Metazoa > Arthropoda > Arachnida > Araneae > Macrothelidae > Macrothele > Macrothele yani. The sequence continues at coordinate 45,954,897 of CM077006.1, forward strand.
GAAATTTTCGTATGTGGTAGGGGACCACCGTGGAATGAATTCTATTAAAAATGGACGAAATGGGGTCAAAGATCAGGACATAGGAGCAGGATCCATTCCATTGCCCTTATGCGTCATAACTTACGTAAACATGCTTTTATTGCAACAAAACTTTATCATGTTGTTCCAGAAGTACAATGAACAGGTTCTGTTGAATAACATCGAAATGGGGTCAAAGGTCAGGACACAGGAGTGAGATTTATTCCACAGCCATTATCCTCACAACATGACTAAAAATGCTTCGATTGCGACAAAACTTTATCATGTTGTTCCGGAGGTATACTGAATCGGTTCTGTATAACATCATCGAAATGGAGTCAAAGATCAGGACACAGGAGTGATATTTATTTCACAGCCATTATCCTCATAACTTGAGTAGTGATTTCCGGCATGTTGGAAAGCGTATCATAATCAATGCATTGCATGATTTTACTAACTTGTTTTTTTTATTGAAGGTTTAACGACCACCATGAGCAACTGGATGGACCATAAATAAGCAGGCGCCCTTTCCTAATTTAGGGTCATTGGTTCCAGGGAAGGGATTGAGCCAGTGCCGTAAAACAAGCGCAACACCCATGCCTCACGGGATTCGAACCCGGACCCTTCTCTGATTAATGATCAAAGGCCAGCGCTCAGCCCACCGCGCCAGCGGGCGTCTTCAGCTATTTGCACTGTCATCTAGACACTGACCGATTTCTATCCTTCCGATAAGCAGCCGTCGTAATAAATCATCCAAACGATGTCTTTGAGTAGGGATGGGACATTCGAATCCTCGAATCCCACGAATCTCGAAAAAGATTCGAGATTCGTTAACTCGAATCTTCGCGCTTTTCTCGTCATTCGAATCTTCCGAATCTTAACCTAAAAAACCTTGGCGGTTGGTGCTTGGTTCTAGAGCGATATTTGTTCAAAGTTTTGCCAGCATGACGAGTTTCGAAGATGATCGTCTGCAGTGTGTACACAGCTATTTGAAATAGCTCGTTACTTCCAAACCAGATGCAACAAACAGTGAAGGAATTGTTCAGCCAAACACAGAGAGCAACCGCCGAAGCGCCTGGCGTCTCCCATCAGACAGTTCCTTAGCCACCACACCTCAAGTATAGTAGTAAAAGTGACTTAGCCATATTTTATCTCTTTCCCGGCAGCCGTTACCGTGGTAACGAGCGTGAGAACGGAGGGAGTGTGACCTTGAGCCGCGTCGGGCACATGACTCAAGTTACTCTGTCTACAGCTCAGCATTTCTAGTTCTACTCAACTCCGCAGAGTCTCACTTGCACACGCTATCGGTATTCGCTCGACGTTATTCGGTTTGTATTTTTTTATCTCAATCTCAGCGTTTCTCACGCTTTATTGTCTTTATTCCTACGTAGTCTATATCGCTAACCACAGCGTTTACGCATACTAAGGAGAGATTTATTTTGTGCCTGTAAATAAAAAATTTCAAAAATGTGAATTGTTACTCATATTTTTTTTGCCAAATTATGTTCAGAAAATGGAAATGAACCTCAAGACTCAAGAGTTATGTACTTCATTTAGTAAATGCAAATTATAAATTTCATTTGTGTCTTCTTAATAGGTATGAGTATATTTTATGAAAGCTGTATTGTTTCATACATTTTTCATTAAACACGGGTTTCAAATTTTGCTTCAATTAAAAACTTTTAATTTTAAGTACAAGTCTTTTCTTTCTCTTTTTTTTTTCTTGTAATTATTTTTATATGAAGGTTTCGAGAGATTCGAGGGATTCGAGAACCTTTTAGGATTCGGATTCGAGAAAATTTAGGATTCGTCCCACCTCTGTCTTTGAGTAACTTTTAGAATACTCCCACTTGTGTAAAATTTTGGCAGAGCAATTTATTCAACATTCTGTAGCATGACAAGGCTTTGATTTACATTTAAAGAAACTCTCTTTGGTAGCGTTTTTCTTATACGTAATCCGTGCCAACGTTTTCTTTGATTTGGATATTCTTCGAGCACAGTGACCTCTTAAACGCAAATTTTGCTCGTTAATGCTGGGTGTATTAACAATATGGAACCTCTGAATAAGGGTCACTGCTCGGACTGGAAGAAAGTGACCGCTGTTTGGAGGTTGCTGTTATTCGGAGTTCAGGCCTAAGTTAGCATTTCTAGTCCCTTGCGTTTCTTCAGAAACTGAATAAGTGAATGAAGCTTATGCACAAAGAAAAAGTTTGCAGTGCTTTCTTCGGATGCTGAATGAATAAAACTTAATATATTAATTAAATAAATAAATCATAGCGTAGAAGGCTTTAGGAGAGAACTGTCTGACATTTGGTCTTAAACAGCCCCTAGAGATAGCAAACTAGTAGATTGCAATTAGGGTACCGCGTAGTAAAGAAAAACAGAAAATGTTTAGACGGGGAGCTGTAACTGCACAAATAGATGGCAGTGCTAGAAAAACCAGGGACAGAACCCACAAGGACCAAACCAAAAGATATTGCCTCCAATGGGCAACATTCAGGCACCAGCAACCACCTCCACAGGCCCAGAGATATGAGCGCAACATAAACGAGGCTGGTTCTTGCTTCACGTAGAACTAAACTTTTACTTCTTCCTTTTCTCTTAAGAACACCATTGAATCCACTGTAATCCAACACGTCCTCTATGAGGCACAGTTCCTTTTGCAATATAGAAGGCGCATCCTGAAGGTAATGCCTCTTCCTTAATAACTTTTGAAATTTTCAAGTGATTTTAATGAAACTGCACTGGCATGTACTATGATATGTTACCAATGAGGAACAATTTTTTTTCAGAATCGGAAATAAAGATAATGAATGACAGAGAAAAAGCAGCGAGCCGTAATTGAATTCCGGGAAAAAGAGGGACGCGAGATTCCGAAAATCTACAGAAGTCTCCTGGCGGTTTATGAAGCTGCCACAGTCGATATCAATAATGTCCGAAGATAGATGAAGAGGTTTTGAAAGGGAGAAAATTCAGTGTCGGACAAACAACGGAGTGGAAGACCCGCAACTGCAGTGACAGATTCCAACAGGCAACGAGTGAAAAAGACTTAATCACAGGTGACCGCCGTGTCACCAACCAGGAGTTGCAACAATAAACAGTGCTCACTATGTGCAGACATTGAAGAAGCTAGAGGGAGCTATCAGAAGGAAAAAACGTGACATTCCATTTCAGAGTGTTGTTTTACACAATGATAACGCACGTCCCCACACACCTCAATGGAGACTTCACAGGTTATTGCCAAAATGGGGTGGACGGTGATCTCCCAACCCCCGTATAGTCCTGATTTGGGTCTCTCAGACTTTTTCCTGTTTGCCCCTTTGAAAAACACCCTTCGTGGGGAACGTTTCGACGACGTGACAGATGTTAAACTGGCTGTGAACTCATGGGCGAAACGACAGCCTCAGGAATTTTTCCAAAATGGGTTCAAAGATTGCGGAAATGTATAGAAAGTGATGCTTTGAATAGGTTAGCATTATTAACAATATTTCCAAGTATTTTTCCACCAAGTTTCAGCTGCTACAAAAAAAAAAAAAAAATATCACGAGTGACGAGGCATTACTTTCAGGATGTCCTTTGTATTATCCATCTCGCCCAACTACCGAAGGAACTACGTAAAATCCTAAGGGACAAGGTGTCCGTTAGATCTGCTTTGGGACAGACAGGGGTGTCCCTTGACCGATGTTAAGAGGTTCCGTTGTTCAGAGGTTATTCTTAATGTTAATCTTGTGGCTGCAGAACCAACCAAAATTTGCCTTTGCTCGAAGGCTACCGTAGTTCGCAGGTGCCCGTTAACAGCGGTTTTGCCGCTCCGGTAGCACAGTGGTCTAAGCGCTGACTTATAATCATTTCTACGAGATGGGTCCTAGTTCGAATCCCGGTGAGGCATGGATGTTGTATTTGTCTTGCGGCACTAGCTCTCTACCTTCCCTGAAACAAGTGACCTTAAACTAGGGACGGACGACTGCTTATAGCTTATGGAGTTGTTCACAATGGTCGTTAGCCCCCCCGACCCCCAAGAAAAAAAATAAATAAATATGGAGGTTTCACTGTCTTATGTAAGCACTGAAGTTCAAAGTTAAGATGGTCATGTTGTTAATTAAGTTCATAAAGCTCTATAGCGGACGTGCTCTTTTCTGCAGGTGGAGACATTCGAACCTACATCTTCCTACTCGGGAGCGAGATAGTCACCCGACTCAATCGCACCAGCAAAGCTAATCGCTGCAACTCGCCGTTTTGACTCATGCGTCCCCTCGGTAGTACGTAACATAAACCCCCTCCTCCCTCCCGCCTGAGGAAGGCGGGGCACGAAATCGCATGTTTAAATTCCGCCGACGAACTATGCTTGAAAGAGCTCACTGTAGAAGAAGGAATTTTTATTAATTCCAGATGATGCGTGGAAGGAACTCTATTATTTTCGAACCTTTTATTAATTCCAAAAGATAATCACACATCTTTTTTTTTTTCGAACCTCGACTCCAGGTGATTTACTTTCTGTTCGGACGCCAATATAAGGAACAAGCACTCTTCTGCCGGTGGTGAGGTTCAAATTCACGTCTTCTTACTCCGGAGCGGGATATTCCCCCTGAACTGCGCCAGAAGTCCTTGCTGTTTTGGTTAATGAGTCACCTTAGTAGTACGTCACAGCTCAAAAAGACTTGGAAGGATTAAGAATATTCGTGTAATGGAAGAAAGTGCTATAGAGAAGAAGAGGATGGTACAATCAAAAACGCTTATAGCGCACACTGTTAAGAACTTTGCGATAGATTGCACCACTTTCTCAGAAAAGATACACCGTCGTGTTTTGCAAACAAAACGTGCATTTGAGAAATCCCAGACAATTTGGTGTGTGGAACGTAACATCACACTGATTTATTTTTCGAAGCACTGAAGAAAGGATTATCATTTTTCCTGTCTCGCCGTGTAGAAAGAACATCGCATCATTGCGAAAACCTTAACAGCCGGGTCATCCGGGAAGTTCGGGCGCCAATATAACGTACCAGTTTGTCCGGGCCGTGTATCGAAACCGGGTCTCTTCACTCCGGAGTAAGTCCCTCTCCCAACTAAGCTACACGGATATGTGCTCTCACTGCTATCTGCCTTTATTTCATGTGCGTCCTGCTGTGCAGGCACGTCACAGTGTATTAAAATTCCGTTTATTTACTGGCGTGAAAATGGTATATAGAATCACCAAGCTTTCGCTCTCCACTGGGGGTCTATTTCGAGGAAGTAGATAGACATAAAGTTTAGACAAATGTAGATAGACACTTTGTCTATCTAAAAAGCCTCCCAGTGGGGAGGGAAAGCTTTTAGATTCTATACACTTTCTTAAGCCATGAAATAAACGGATGTTTACTATGCTATAAATGTTTTTGATTGTGCATAGTCCGGTGCACTTGTAACTAGTATTAAGAGGATGGCATTTGCAGCTAAGGGGTTTGGAGGCTCAAACGTCTCATGAAACAAATTAGTAAAATCACGCAATGCATTGATTATAATACGCTTTCCAACATACCAGAAATCATTACTCAAGTTATGAGAATAATGGTTGCAGAATAAATCTTGCTCCTATGACCTGACCTTTGACCCCATTTCAATTATATTCAACAGAACTGGTTAAGTATACTTCCGGAACAACATGATACAGTTTTGTCTCAATCGAAGCATTTTTATATGTAAGTTATAACGCATGAGAGCAATGGAATGGATCCCGCTCTTATGTCCTGACCGTTAAACCCATTTCACCCATTTTCAATAGGGATTTTCCCCAGGTAGTCCTCTATCACATACTAAAATTTCATCGAAATCGAACCATTTTTACGCAAGTTATGACGCATAAGGGCAATGGAATGCATCCCGCTCCTATGTCCTGATTGTTGACCCCATTCAGTCCATTTTTAATAGGGTTCGTCCGCAGGTGGTCTCCTGCCACACACTGAAATTTCATCGAAATCGAACCATTTTTACGCGAGTTATCGTGCGGACGGTCAGACAGACAGACGGACAAAGCCGGAGCATATACGCTTCTTCAACCTACGGTTGGAAAGCGTAAAAAATGAATAGTGCTTTAAAAAGACAAGGCGCACAAAGAGTTATACAAGTAATTTATTCTTCCTAACTTCTTTCCGTTTTCTAAAACAGGACCAAAAATCACTTCTCAAAAAATCGCTCCAGTAGGTTTATAAATAAAAGATGCAGCAACAATTTTAGCTTTCACGATTTAACTCTTTTTGCAACTTTCCCGAATGTTTTATTTTTTATTTTTTAGGAAATAAAGGTTCTGATAGACGTGACGTTAAACTATTGGATTGTGAAATAGCTCATTAAAAAGCCTATACAAGTTTCTAAATTGTTAGATAAGTCGGAAAACAGAATAGAGTGTTAAAATTTCATTGTAGGAACAAAGAGCATTTTTCGTAACTTTATTCGGTAGTATTTAATAATACATTTTGAGCAATAAACCGACGAGAAGTTTTTCCCCGTTCTACCTTCCTTTACACAAACAGAAGAAACTTCGCTATTTCAAAACAAACACATACGTACCATTACGAAAGAAACGATTCGTAGAAACTGCAGTTTTTTCCCCCGTGTACTACTAATCTCTCTTTGGTTGGAAACATTTTTTGAGCCTAAATAACATATGGGAAAAATAGTACATACAAAAGAAGTGGAACTCTTTAACCTAGCAATGAAACTATTATTTTAGACCAAGCAAGCCGTAATAATGATAAGTGTATTAAGCGAGTGTCAAAAGGTTGTTCAGTTTGAGACTTTGATTATATATATTTGTTGAGTGGAAACCATTGAAGCGCAAAGGAAGATAAATCTTTCCGTAAGAACTTTCCGAATCGCCCCAGTGCCACAGAATGCGCTTTTACGCTCTTACTTGGGACGGAAGGGCAAAGTTTCTGAACCATAAACAATGGATAAAGGACGGATATGGCACACAGGAGAATCTTTTCAATTCTCCATAGAGCACGGAAACCGCAAATTTTTTTATCAACTGATGGAACATCTTTTCCTTAAGTCTACAAAATATATACTTTGGACACGCAGCACAATTGCCGCAAAAGTTGAGCTGAGAGACTCTTTGAGAGGACTGCGTTAAAATGTGAGTAACTCGTTTATTTAAAATTCTGTTTTCAAAATTTTTGCCAATAAAGCAAAGCTTTATTATCAGATTGTCGATTCAACCCATTAGTAAAATGGTTAGACCTCCCTGGTAATAATATCAGACTCTAATTACAACAAAAAAAAATGTTTCTCTAAGTCACTTATTCACCAGCTAGTTTAAAAATTGAAGTCATAATTCCGGGTGGTAAATGTGTTCTACAGAATGTTGAACCAAAGGATATCTACATAGGTACTCAGTTATATCGATTAAATAACATATTTTGATAATATTAAATTCTGTGGTGTGCACTTTCTGTTCCAAAATGTAATTAAAACGGAAGGAAGGCAATGAAATACAGAGTAATAGCAGATATATCAACATGAAGACATAATATCGAATTCACCGCCCTAATGGGCAAGTGGTATAAGCTATGGCTTCTGACCATTTGTCCGAGATGGGTATGGGTTTGAATCCCGGTGGGGCACTGATGTTTTTATCTTACGCCTGAGACCAGTGGCCTTAAATTAGGGACAACTGACTTCTTATAAGCTTATCGAGTTACTCACGGTGGTCGGTAAATCCTCAAGAAAAAAAAATCTTTAATTCTTGTGGAATGAATATTTTCTCGTGGCCTAGTGGTCAACGTTCGTGACTGCCACGGAGAAGACCTCCGGTTCGTTCCCAGGCAGGTACGAACGCTCGAACCTCTAAATATCCGCCGTGCTTTGTATAGGCACGTTAAGCCGTCGGGCACCGGGTAGTGGCCCCCGGTAATAAATAAGGGCGTGTTCCTCCCCCTTTCTACCTCGCTTCCGTGTCACTTTCCTATCGGGCACTCTAGCACAAATCTCCTAGCTTCCTATTTCTGAGGGTTGTTAAAGACCTGGGGTCAGACACTCTCTTCCTAAAATCCTCTACATATGATCTGATCTGATCTGATCTATTTCCTCGTCATTTTATTGCATTGAGATAAAAGTGTTAAATATGGACAAATTCGGAATATGAAAATTCCATGGATTTTTGCGTTGTTTAAAATGGAAGTAAGGCAATGAAATCAAACGTGAAAACATAATCTCTAGTTCGCCACCCCGGTGGCGCAGTGGTCTAAGCGCTGGTTTCTGACCGTTCGTCCGAGATGGGTCCGGGTTCGAATCCTGCGGTGCATAGATGTTGTGTTCATCTTACGCCACTGGCTTTCTCCCTTTCCTGGAACCAGTGGCCCTAATTTGGGACGGGCAACTGCTTATATAAACCCCATCGAGTTGCTCACGGTGGTCGTTAAACTCTCAAAAGAAATCTCTAATTCTTGTGGAAGGAATATTTTCTCATCGTTTTATGGCAGAGAGATAACAGTATTAAGTTCTAAATATCTGGTAAACTCTTCAGAATACATGAAAATTCAATGGATTTCTGCGTTGTTTGTGTTTGAGAACTGCTGCTCTCTGACCACGGTTCCTATTTCAGATGAAAAACTCCTGCAAGCAAGCAAGCACCTGGACTAGCGAAGTTTGTTCAGATTTCGATGCAGTCGGCAGCAGTTGCATGGTAGTACAATAGTAGCACTTTTGGACGAAAATCGGGAGATGGTGGTTTATAATACATCCTCTGGTTGGCTTCTCCTCAAGCAAGCAGCGCGACTTAGATTCAGGTCACGTGACCAGCGTTGCTTTCTTTGCTGGATGCAAAGTCCAAAGTCTTTGCTGCTGGCTGTTTCGTACGGATTTCAATGAGACGCTTTTTAATTCTCTGACATTTATTATTTGAGATGGTCATTCAGAGCCCTTGCTTTGTAGTAAGTTGCATTCGTTCGTTTGCCATGGGACCGAAGAAGAAAGTAATCGATATGGATACAAAAGTTAAAAGTCATTAAAATGCATGAAAAAGGTAGTGGAAGTGTCAAACATTTGGCAGAAAAGTTCAGTGCCAGAAAAATACAAATACCATTTTAAAGCGAAAAGACGAGATGAAAGAGTAGTGACGAGCTAGTTTTGTAACCATCAGCGCAAAGAATTATGTAAATCTCGAATTAATTCATACACTTAACGTGGATCAGGAACACCAAACAGAAGTCACCGCTCTTTCCACTTTTATAAGTGAGTCACGGAAAAATTCTCATCGGCCGCCACCGAGAATTGAACCCGGGGTCTTCCAGTTACGCGCCGGACATGCTACCATTGCAACACAGCGGCCTCGAATTCTCCAGACTCACAATTGATTAACTGCCAAACCACATGGCAGGTTGCTTCATGGAGCCCCGCACAGTGCTGGGGATTCACAAGAGATGGAAAGCGATAACTGAACAAATAACTAGGAGGCGACTGAAGAATTATTATTGAATAATTCCATGAAGCAACCTGCCATGTGGTTTGGCAGTTAATCACTAGTGAGTCTGGAGAATTGGAGGCCGCTGTGGTGCAGTGGTAGCATTTCCGGCGCGTAACTTGAAGACCCTGGGTTCGATTACCGGTGACAGTCGATGAGAAGTTTTCCGTGACTCACTTATTAACGTGGAAAGAGCGATGACTTTTGTTTGGTATTCCTGATCCACGTCAAGTGTATGAATTAATTATTCAATTCCTTCGTAGTTATTTGTTCATTTGCTGCTTTCCATCTTTGGTGAATCCCCAGCACTGTGCGGGGCTCCATGAAGCAACCTGACAAGTAGTTTGGCAGTTAATCACATGTGAGTCTAGAGAATTCAAGGCCGCTGTGGTGCAGTGGTAGCATGTGCGACGTGTAACTGGAAGACCCTGGGTTCTGTTCCCGGTGGCGGCCGATGAGAATTTTTCCGTGACTCACTTATTAACGTGGAAGGAGCGATGACTTCTGCTTGATGTAAATATAAACAGCAACGTTGAGGCCGAGCCAGAAAACGAAGTTTTATTGACGAAATTATTGAGATACGTCAAATTGAAGAAAAATAAACAATAGCAGTGCGGATGATGAAATAGAGGAGGTGAATATAGAAATGACGTCTAGGATAAAAAACATATTATCAAGAATCCCAAAATATTCAGGAAATTTGAGATTTTGCCCTTCACCGAGGTGTGTCTGAATTATTTCAGCAGCGCACGTGATCTGCTCTCTCACCGACTATCGTATTGTAAATGTTACTGTACAAAAATCAATGTTGTATTATTTAACAAATTAGAAGTGTGTGATTCTAAGTTGATTAAGGTACGATGAACAGTACATTCTCTTAAGTAATTACAATTTATGTCTTAGAATTTGTTATTAGCATGGCAAAAAGTCAAATCTTCATATTTCAGTGGCTTTCATGGTTGCACCTGTATAAAACGGAAGGTTGTCTAAAACGGTAAATAGCTCCAGTCCCTTGGATTCCGTTTTAGGCAGGTTTCACTGTATCACACTAAAAACAAAACCCCTCAAACTGCAAAAAAATAAGCAATGAAAATCTAAACGCGTAAAGTACCGTAGAGTAGAATTCGCAAGAAAAATAGCAAAACACACAAAAAAAGCCAAGAAGCAACTACGAATGGCCAAAAAGCAATATGAGAAAAAATATAATAAGAAATCATAATTTTTTCTCTCATACTGCATTTTAGTCTTTTGTAGTTGCTTTCTGGCCTTTTTTGCATTTAGCTATATATATTTAAAAATTTCAAAATGTTTATCTTATATTGTAAGAAAAATGTTCTTCTCTGCACTAACTCCAATCAAAATTTTGAGCTTGCACGTTCTTGAATGAAATCTAATAATAATTGATGCCACACTTCAGTGACCTCGGCAGATTACATCAAGTTCCATTACTTTTCGATGCATTCTTTGTAAGAAATCTGTTATATAAAAAGTCACATTGACAACGATTGGGGTTTTTAATGTACGTGTTATAGGAGAATCGCTGATAAAGTTGTCACTTGATATAGTTATCTGAAGAGTTGGTGTAGCCATGACAAGTCTTCCAACTGCTTTTTTGGGGGAGGGGGTGGATTTAACGACCCCCATGAGCTATAAGCTGCCACTTGTCCTTTATTTAGGACCACTGGTTCGAAGGAAAAGAGATAGAGAGATTATCATAAGACAAGGACACCGCTTATGGCTCATCAGGAAACTCAAACCCGGACCCACTCAAGCGAACGGTTAGAAACAAGCCCTTAGACCTCAGTGCCACCGGCGAGGCAGAATATTTCAACTACTGCAGTTTTGAACTTTGTGTGTCACTCAACACGATTTGACCGTTCGTTTCTGACCGTTCACCTGACCGTTCCGCGTTGTTAGTAGCTCAATTAGATTCCTCATTCCCACAGAATTTTCACAATTTATTCCCAATTACACATTATTCCAATTTTTCCGTAGCATGATTACACATTTTCTAGTTTTTTTTTCCACAATTAAATTCCTCATTTGCTCAACTTTTCCACAATTTACGAGAAATTCCTCACTTTCCCAATTTTTATATAACTGCATTATTGATTCATCAAAAAAAGGTCTTCGCTCTATCCAAGTTTATAAGTGAGTCACGGAAAAATTATCATTGGCCGCCACCGAGAATCGAACCCAGGGTCCTCCAGTTACGCCGCTGTGGTGTGGTGGAAGCATATCCGGCGCGTAAATGAAAGACCCTGGGTTTGATTCCCGTTGGTGGCCAATGAGAATTTTTCCGTGACTCACTTATAAACGTGGAAAGAACGAAGAGCTTTTTTGATGTTCCTGGTCCACGTCAAATGTCTGTATTAATTATTCATTCGCCTTCTAATTATTTCTTCAGTTGCTGCTTACCATCTTCGGTGAATCCCCAGCATTCTACAGGGCTCTAAGAAGCAACCTGCCAAATTGGCTTGGCAGTTAGTGTGTGTGAGTCTAGAGGAATCCTAGGCCGCTATGGTGTAGTGGAAGCATATCCGGCGCGTGACATTCTTATCTTGCAACATGCCCAACAAAAGGAAACCCGGAGGCTCCATTGTCATCGACAAAGACGTGGACCTTCTTTAGTTGAACAGACTATATACAACCGCACCTTCGTTTCTGAATGTAAGCAGTTAAGATCGCCTGAATATTTTGAAGAAACAATGCGAAATTTAAGCTGCTAAGGCTGCCGAAACTGGTGAAACACATGAGCAAATTCTGTAAATGGACAAATGACAAATTATGGTGACTGCCTACAGCGACACATGGTCTAGGCTGACCCGTGGGCCATGCCTCTGGCTATTTCGGGGGGGGGTAACGTGCCTGCCCCGCAGGACGCACACGAGATAAAAGGGCAGATAGCAGCGAGAAGATACGTCTGGGTAGCTGATTTGGGAGAGTGACTTACTCCGGAATGAGGGGACTCGATTTCGATGCCCGGCGTGGACAAAGATGACGGAGAAATTTACTTCGTTATAATCCAGATGTGACGTGCCTGCCCCGCAGGACGCACAGGAGATAAAGGCAGATAGCAGCGAGAAGATACGTCTGCGTAGCTCAGTTGGTAGAGCGACTTATTCCGGAATAAGAGGATTCGGGTTCGAGGCCCGGCGTGGACAAAAATGACGGAGAAATTTACTTCGTTATAACCTCAATGTCCTGGAACCCGTTACTTCACATTAGTGACGGGCGGCTGCTTATAGCCATTAGCATTGCTCACGGTAGTGGTTAAGCTGCGAAAAATAAATTCTGCTTAGCCTCAGTAGTGCTCTGATGGGGCTTGGACATACCGGGATACGTTAAGGTTAAGACGACGTGGTAAGTTTTTACAGTATAACAGATGGTAGGCGAAACGAGTGGTTAAGTATGACTCAAAAGCGGTTGTTTTGTCTATAGAGAATTTTCCGAACTCGTAGAGAGTATTAGTTATTGATAAGAGATCATGGAGTTATTCATCAATGTGCTATGTATAACGTACTACGAGACGTGACATGAGGTACACATACCCGGCCGCTGAATTAGAAACCTTGATTCAATACCGGGTTGGACCTCCTTTATCCCGATGTACAGCACCCATCCGGTTTGGCATAGATTCTGAAAGATGTAGGAGTGCATCTACGTCTACAGCATACCAGGATTTCAGATTCTGAAAGATGTAGGAGTGCATCTACGTCTAGAACATACCAGGCTTTCAGATTCTGAAAGATGTTAAAGTGCATCTAAGTCAACAGCATACTAGGCTTTCATATTTTGAAAGATGTAGGAGTGCATCTACGTCTGCAGCATAGTAGGCTTTCAGATTCTGAAACATGTAGGAGTGCATCTACGTCTACAGCATACCAAGCTTTCAAATTCTGAAAGATGTAGGAGTGCATCTAAGTCTACAGTATAGTAGGCTTTCATATTCTGAAAGATGTAGGACTTCATCTTCGCGTACAGCATACTAGGCTTTCAGATTCTGAAAGATGTAGGACTGCATCTACGTCTACAGCATACTAGGCTTTCAGCAGACAGTCCTTTAACTGGCTCAGATTTGACGAAAGAGGACTTTGCTCCTGAATCAATGAGGTTCAGACCAGGGCTTTGTGGTGGCCAGAAAAGATGGTGGAAGTCTTTATCATGCTCGCTGAACCTCTACTGAACAGATTTTGAGCGTTGGACAGTACTGTTGTCGTCGATGAAACAGCCGACACCTGCTGGATAAAAAGTTAACAGTGCAAATGGACTTGATCAGCAACAACGCTCACATAATCCTTGGAGGGCACCAGACCTCCAGCAATATCAGGGGGGCCGGTTCCGTACCTTAACAGAGCGTCCCTCACACCATGACACCAACCCCAGTACCTTCAGTTGTGTTTACAAGGCAAGTTGAGTCCATTGCTTCACGGGGCACTCGCGAAACTCTCGGTCTACCATCAGTACAGGATAAGATGTACCGCGACTCGCCGGACTACTATTACATTTTTCCGGGGTCTAGTCACGGTGTTCCTGACATCACTGTAGACGAACTTTCTGGTTCTTACCAGAAATCGGTGGTTTTCGTATAGACATACAAGTATCAATATTGGCCCCCTTTAATTCCCTGCGTATAGTTCATGGAGATATGGATCGGGAATAGCTTTCATTGAAGGCTTCGGACAATTGCTGCACACAAGAAGTCCTGTTTCTCCGTACAAGCCTTCTCAGACAACGGTTATCTTGTTCTTGATAGATTGTCGTCACGCCGCAATTACTTCTCTTACACAAGTAAGGTAGGTTATGTTTCCACTGATTAGACCCGGCACATCTCACCTTTTGAGAAACCAGTCTGTTTTCAAAATCGTCGCTCCAGCCAGACGGTCGCGCACAATTAACCCTTTAACGACCATGAGCCAAAAATCTTGTATCACTCTAAATATCATAACGCCCGAAACTGTCTGTTGCTTAACTACTTTGTTTAATAACAACAATAGTGACTGAGGGTGACTCTTGTTGGTCCCTCGTAGGTCAAAAAAAAAAAAAAAAATTGAAGAACAAGCAAGGGTAGAAAATCTGACTTACCCTAAATAGGCGTTTCGGATGGCTATGGCCGTTTGTACGTACGGCCGTTTTAGGCGCTATAGTCGTTAAAGGGTTAATTAGCTGTTCATCTAACTCCGAAAGTTCCTTTGTTTTTTCTATTGTGATCAAAACTACTGCCGAGTAGCAGTCTTAAATAGCTGCTTAGATCACGTGGTGACGCACGTGACCACGTATTTTGCATATATGCTGCGTAAGAGACGTTTACGTACATCTGCATAAAGGTTTCTAATTCAGTGGCCGGTGTGTGTAAATGACGTATTGCGGAGATGACGCAGGAGTCAAGCCTCGGCGGCGTAGTTCAGTTCGGAAAACAGCCGCTCCTGAGTAGGAAGGCTTGGGTTCGAATCTCAATACCGGCAAGAAGGTTATATGTTTAAGTAGTAGTTTGGAATAGGTTCAGTGGAAAGGCAGAATGAAGGATGTGGCTTAAAAAGAAAAATTGCCATTATGTAAAAGAACCAGTGTCTTGAAAGTGTTTCGTTTTTTACTGTGTTAAGTAGAGATTTGAGAAGAGCTTTATTTTTCTGTTCGGGGGATAATACGTTTGAAAAGAATTATTACTCATGTTTTTAAGTGCAATGAAGAAAGCGGTATCAGTCAGAAGAGGAAATTTGGTTAGGTGGCCAACATAAAAAAATCGGGTCAATCTGAAAAAAAACCCCAAAAAAACCAGCGGCATGATCCTCAGAACATCACACGTGTGTCATATGATAGAACCTATATCGTCGGAGCCAGTGACGTCACTGGGTTATTTTTTATTTCATTTACATGCTTTTTTATGTTTACTAAAATAAATGACGCCTCAAACTTCGTCTATAACGGGTGTTCCAATATTTGCTTTCGTGAGTGTACTTCATAGATGTTGCACTTTCCTCTGGTGTGGAGGCAATAGCAAAGATCATATTTTGGATGCTGCAAAAGCACATGTATTAGGTGTGCAACCTAATTCTCGGCCACAGGCACGACATGCTGACAGCAAATCATAGCAAATCGAATACGTACCTAATCAGGCAAATAATCCCCGTCGTGTTGGATACATTTGAGCCATCGGTCAGGGAGCTGCCGAATGCCACTGCAGAAAAAAGAGGGCTGTTTCGAGTTGATAAAGTCATCAATACTTGTGTGGACCTCCTCGACAGAAGTGAAGTGCGTATCCCTCAGATGATGGTGCAGGGAGCGAAAGAGGTGATAATTTGACGGGGCGAAGTCTGGAGAATACGTCGGGTGGGAAAAACTACTCCCATCCCAGGTCAGTGATCGTGTTTAAAGTCGTTTTCGCGGTGTGAAGACGCGCGTTATACCGAAGCAACAGGACGTACCTTCTGCCCTTGCCGTTGCATGGCCTTTTCGCCTCCATTGCGTTACTCACACGAATGCGTTGCTGACAATAACGCTCAGCATTGACCGTTTCAACAGGTTTCAGCAACTCAAAGTGTACGACACCGTGCTGATTCCACCATAAGCACAGCAACAACTTCCTGGCATGGATATTCGGTTTGGCGGTACTGGTGGTAGGCTGACCTGGATAAACTCACGATTTGCGCCGCTTAGGATTATCGTAGAGGATCCACTTCTCATCACAGGTCAAAATCTGGTAGAGGAAATCCTTCTTCTTGAATTTGGAGAGCAAGGACACAGCAACATCGTAGCGCTTAGACTTGTTCACAGCTGTGAGTTGGTGGGGCACCCAACGGTCCTCCTTGTGAATCTGTCCAAGTTTGTGCAGGCGCTTTGCAATGGCTTGCCGTGTTACTCTGAGTTCCTGGGCGAGTTCTGACTGTGTGCGACAGGGATCCGCGTCCAACAGTTGTTCCAGTTCCTCATCGGTAACTTTCTGTGGCTGTCCCGGACGTTCTGCATCACGGAGATCGAAATTTCCCTGCTTAAACCGCTAGAACCACTTCTTACACGTACTGTAAAACACAGCAGCCTCACCCAAAGCAGCACAGATTAATTGCTGGGCTTCCGCGGAACGCGATTTCAGCTGAAACGTGAACAGAAAGCAGTGCCTCAAATGTTGCTCCCCAAACGACATTGCTTTCACCGTCAACTTTCGTCCCTTCTGTCATTACAGCTGTGAGCGGTTACGGTTGCCTGGAAAGCTGTTGGATGGCGCTGCAATCAGCAGTTATCGCATACAGATATTTGCATTTGCCGTCGTTCTATGATCGCTTGCTACTGGGGTCCAAGAATTAAGTTGCACACCTAATAGAAATACAGGCTTCTGGAAAAAATAGCAAAAAAACGTAACAGATGAATCTTTCATTTGTATATTCAGAAATGTTTCGAATAAAACGATACGTCAAATAAAAAATCTAAAACGTTTTGATTTACGTATGTTGAATGAAAAGAAGCAAACAATAGGCCATAAGCAATTGACCAAAGCATTCATTCTACGACTGGTTTAATTTAGGTAATTTTGCTTACAAAACCAGGTCAGAGTGCGAGAAAAAAAGAAGTATTTAAGAGAAGTGACACGGATCGGAAAGTTTCTTTCTAAGGGAGGAATAGAACACGTGATCTATGTCAAAAAGAAGTTTCTGTGGAACAAAAAGAAGCTTATAGTAAACAAAAGACAGGAATCTGAACTAGAATTTAAAGCGTTTCTTTGTTGCAGTTTCAGTTTCAGTTTATGTGCACAACGGCAAAATATTTGAAAAACTGATGGTCGCAAAACATGAGTTTAAACCGAAACCCTTGCCAAATAACATACGAAAATCCGTATCTTGCGCTCAAAGACCTTTGGATGTCCTCAGGAATGCTTCTGTTTCTTTCACAGCACAAAACTTCTAAAGCTGTCAAACATTAGCAACCTGTTGAATTTCGACCTTAATTCCAACCCATTTTACAATCGAAATTTATTTTTTAAATCATGTGCTTCAGGTTATCCTTTTCGTGAAAACTGCGATTTTAAAACATTTCAGTGTTTTCAACAAATGTTGTAACTCTTACATAAATTCCTGATCAAAAAACGCAGTGTCGGGAAACTTAGATGTTTTAATGATAGTTCCGGTTTAAAGTGATGCAACATTTTCCAGTTTCATGACATACTACGTGAAACCCGTCAAAAATACCGGGGAAAAATAAGATGAGTAATTTTTTAATAACCAAGCATGCTTCTTGTTTGTAATGTCCAAATGTGAAAGTATGTTTCATGAACATTGCAACGATTAAAAAAAGTATATTGGTTGTGAGAGGGATTCGACAATTAAAACAGGCAAGAGCTCGCGTTTTCTCAGTTTCCGTTCGGCGTACATCAGATGTTTCTCTAGGCAGCTGACGAAATTTCGAAAGTAAATAACAAGAGCCGGTCGGAATGTTTCCCAGCATTACTTTTTTACGCTTTCCAACCGTAGGTTGAAGAAGCGTATATGCTCCAACTTTGTCTGTCTGTCCGCACGATAACTCGCGTAAAAATGGTTCGATTTCAATGAAATTTTAGTATGTGATAGGGGACAACCTGGGGAGGAAACCTGTTGAAAATGGACGAAATGGGGTCAAAGGTCAGGACATAGGAGAGGGATTCATTTCATCATTCTCATGCGTCATGACGTACGTAAAGATGCTTCGATTGCGGCCAAACTTAAGTATGTTGTTCCAGAAATATACTGAATTAATTATGTTTAATATCATCGAAATGGGGTCAAAGGTCAAGGTACAGGAGCGAAATTTATTCCACAGCCATTATCCTCATAACTTGACTAAAAATGCTTAGATTGCAACAAAGCTTTAGTATGTTGTTCCGGAGGTATACTGAACCTATTCTGTTCAATATCATCGGAATGGGGTCAAGGTCAGGGCACAAGAGCTAGATTTATTCCACAGCCATTATCTGCATAACTTGAGTAATAAGTTGAGTACTGATTTCTGGTATGTTAGAAAGCGTATCATAATCAATGCATTGCATGATTTTACTAACTTGTTATTTATGAAATCGTTAGAAAGCAAGCCTTGTCAGAAGTTATCGTCCTTCAAAACCTCTCAAAAATGCGTAGTAGCCATAAAGCACATTATTTCATTTATTGTAAAAAAAATCAGGCAGATGGCAAGCAACTACGTTAACTTGTTCCTGCTGTTAATAGATAGCGAAAAAAGTGTTCAAATGGTAAAACCATTTTCGAAAACTTAGAAATGCGCTGTTGCAAATGTTACACTACTTAAACATTACCTTCATACTACCAGTTGTATTACTAGAACTTTGTGCTGTTTAGCCTCGGATAGGTACTACATATAAAAATAACTTTAATTACACGCTGGGGTAAATTAGGCGACCAGAAAAGAGTCGATTTCAACTTACAAAAATCACTGCCCTTTATTATCCAAATATTTCAGGTCAATAAGGCTTCTTCGATAATCATCAGCAGCAGAATAAATAACGAGCATCTCTACTTTTCAATAAAAACCACAACTTTTTTACGTATAGAAAATCCTGAAAATACAACGTAACGCAATATTAATCTATCCACTCCACACAGCATCTCCACATTTTTTCGCTGCTTGTTCTAATATTATATCTCTCGTTCTTATCTGCCAACATACACACGCCACTTACTCTGACCTCAAGACTGTTGTCAACATAACTTTCAGTGAGTGAGAGAAATATAACTTTATGGATGAAACGATTAAAGGAATGAACTCAAAATTTACTTAAAGAAAAAAAAAACGCCGCCCCGGTAACGCAGTGGTTTAAGCGTTGGCTTCTGATCATTCTTCCGAAATGGGCCCTGGGTTCGAATCCCGGTGAGGCATGGGCAGAGGCGTAACTAGGAATTTCTGCGTCGGGGACAACCATAAAATATTGCGCCCCCATCTGTATTTCCATCCTATAAAAATATATAGCTAATTTAATACTCTCTCTCTCTCTCTCTCTCTCTCTCAAATCAAAATTGACGTCACGTCGAACTCTCTCTCAAATCAAAAATTGGCGTTATATCAAACTGACTGTTTGTACAACTTTTGCTAACTGCTTCGGAGTTCAGACCTTCGGTACCTTATCAAACGAACCGAATTCAACTGGCAGTCTAGGCTTGAATCCGTGGTAATTACGGAATAGCCCCCAGAGAAACTTTAACAATGCGAATGACATCCTTATCTCGCAACATTCCCAACAAAAGGAAACCCGGAGGCTCCATTGTCATCGACAAAGACGTGGACCTTCTTTAGTTGAACAGACTATATACAACCGCACCTTCGTTTCTGAATGTAAGCTGTTAAGATCGCCTGAATATTTTGAAGAAACAATGCGACTTTTAAGCTGCTAAGGCTACCGAAACTGGCGAAACACATGAGCAAATTATGCAAATGGACAAATGACAAATTATGGTGCTATAAAACCGTACTAGAAACTGGTGCAAAAGTTTTAAATACAATTTTAATCGGTTCGCAAGACTTTTTAGCAGATTTGTTGCAGATTTTGTGTTCATTCATAAGCGTTAGATAAAATTTAATGTAAAATATGTTGCACTTTTGCTCAAACCAGAAACATTCATTTTAAAGCCTTAGGTTTGGATCTAGGCATTTGTAATAAATTTTAGTCCTCCGTGCTCATATTCGTAAGGTTTCCTTAAGGAGCAAGTTAATAATGCTGCACTATTACTCAAATAAAAAGCGTTAATTTTTCGTCTCCAGGCCAAGATATATGCCTTTTTAGATTTTAACACTTCGTGCATTATCATAAGCATTGTACTTATAAGAAGTAGTTAATAATGTACTTTTACTCAAGCCTAGAAGTTAGTTTTAAGAATCCTATTTTAGCACATTTCAATTATTCATGATTATATTCATAAATATGTATCTAACTCACCTTCGTTTTGCTGATGACGTAGTCATTTTTGCAACTACCCTATCAGAGCTGCAGAGTATGATCCAGAAACTTGCTGACAAGAGTAAAGAAGTGGGATTAAAAATGAACTTTAAGAAGACAAAAGTGATGTACAATGCTTTTACAAGAAATGAAGATTTATCGATTGATGGAGAAAGGCTGGAGATAACAGATGCGTACGTTTACCTTGGACAGCAGATATCAAGTGAGGGTCGCCGCCCCGGTGGCGCAGTGGTCTAAGAGATGGCCTCTGATCATTCGTCCGAACGGGGTCCGGGTTCGAATCCCGGTGAGGCATGGATGTTGTGTTTGTCTTACGGCACTGGCTCTCTCCCTTCCCTGGAACCAGTGACCCTAAATTAGGGACGGGCGACTGCTTATAGCCCGTTGAGTTGCTCACGGTGGTCGTTAAACCTCCAATAAAAAAAAAAAAAAAAGTGAGGGTCACATTGATGAAGAAATTAATCGGCGTATAAAACTTGCCTGGAGAGCTTTTGGAAGAAACAGCATAATTTTCAAGAGCAATATGCCATTATGTCTTGAAAGAAAAGTGTTTGGTCAATGCATCCTTCCAGTACTTACGTATGGGGCAGAGACGTGGACCTTAACTAAAAGAGACATTGTTACAGGTTTTGGTGCTGATATCTATCACAGCACCTTGTGTGGAGGGTTCGTTGATCCATCCTTTGCAGTAAGTTCGGTATAGGTGGTTTATTCCGTAATTCTCCCAACTGGAGCAGATAAAAGTAATACAAACCATAGAAAAGTGAATCGACTGAGGCTAAATTTTGCAGTGAGGAAAACGTTTATTCAGATCTTACGGGGAATGTCACCAAGCTTCTGTCCGTCATTTTTGTGCTTTCATTCTTTTTGTCGTCCCCTGGTGTCCTACTCGCCGCTATTTTCTTTATCTCTACCCAGCCATCCAGACTTCTTCTACTGTTTCCTGTACATCCCCGAGGTTTTTCTGCGCTTCCTAAAAATATTCACCTCCTTTCTCGACTTTTTGTCACCGAGTCTCCCCTCTCCTGCCCGGAGAGAGAAAACCCCTTGGTCCGTCTAATTCCGAGAACGCGCAGCCACGCCTTCACTCTCAAAAACTCTTATGTGCGTAATTGCTTTGCTGTTGTCCCCTCTACTGTGACCCGTGGGAAAGGAAATACTTTCCTGTTGTTGCAATTTTCATTCAAATGGCGGAAAATGTAAGAAAATGAATACGATTCGCTATTTCTAAAAATGGCTACAGAATTTCGTTTCTGATAAATATGGAAGCCCCGGTTACAACATACAAAGGCTGCAGGCAACTCAAAGAAGCTTCGAGAGGTGCATGCTTGGTGTAACCAGAAGAGATAAGAACAGGAACTCGTGGTTCCGAAAAATGACAAGAGTGGAAGACATCATGCTCTGAGTTAAATCCCTGAAATGGCAATGGGCTGGACAAACTGCCAGAAGGACGACCATCGACGGACAGTCGAAATTTTAAACTGGATTCCAAGGGACAGGAAAAGACCCAGAAGAAGACCACATGGATAATGGGTGGATGAAATTCAAAAGTATGCGGGTGTGACATGGAGCAGACTGGCACAAGACAGACCGTTGTGGAAGAGGCTTGGAGAGACATTCGTCCAGCAGTGGATTGATAATGGTTGTCAATGATGATAATGATGATGATATATTATATTCATAAATAAATGCGCTCTCTCTACAGTTTCACCCGGGACAGCCACCCCGCCCTAGGTACATCTCTGGACATGGGTGTTGTGTTTGTGTTACGGCACTGGCTCTCTCTCTTCCCTTGAACCAGTGGCCCTAAATTAGGGACGGGTTACTGCTTATATCCCACTGAGTTGCACACGCTGGTTATTAAACATCCAATGAAAAGAGAGAGAGAGAAAGAAACTAAAATTTAAATTTAAATTAGAGTACACATCATACCAGTTCCTTCCAGTCTTTCTTCACCGTGCTTAGAACAAAATTAACTGCTCTTAAAATCTTTTCACTGTATACCTTTTAAATACCTTTGTGGCCTTTTCTCTAGTGAGAGGGATATTTGTTTCTCTTTCGTTTTGCAACTTCTCTCTCTCTCTCTCTCTCTCTCTCTCTCTCTCTCTCTTTCACTCTTTTTAGCACGTCTTTTGTAAAAAAAGATCGTTCTTATGTTATAGGTTTGTCCGTCCGTTCCTCTGTGAACACCATATCTCTGAAACTAAGAGTCCGATTTGAAAAAAAAATCTTTGTTTGTTGGAGAGTGTTTCCGCTGCGAAACGTTTCTTGTATACTTTAAAATTTTTCTTAACGCTCAAGTCTGCCACCAGAGGGCGTAAGCTCACGTTTCCGTTTACAGCAGTATTTGCGGGACTAAAAACCCGACTGAAAAACTTATTTCTTCGGTCAGATACTACTAACTACGCAAACTCTGTGTGCGTATGTTCACGACCTTTTAACGACAACCGTGAACAACTCAATGGGCTATAAACAGTCGCCCGTCTCTAATTTAGGGCCACTGGTTCCAGGGAAGAAAGAGAGAGAGAGAGAGAGAGAGAGAGAGCCAGTGCCGTAAGACAAACACAATACAATGCCTCACAGGAATTCGAACCCGGATCCCTCCCGGACGAATGATCAGAAGCCGTCGCTTAAATCACTGTGCTACTGGGACGGCGGACACGAGTTCTATTCTCGTAGCGGACAAATTTGTGTTTTCACATTGGCTCCCGAGCGTAAAAATGGACATTCTGGCCGTTGGGTTCTACGAAAAACGTGTTATGTTTGTTCCACACATCGTCTAGAATTAATGAAAATTCGTTCTTCGCTTCAAATAGAAAAAAATTTAAGAGGGAGATGATGTGACGTACTACAAAGGTAAAGCACATGTCAAGACGATAAATATGCAGCGATACATTCCGTCTGTGTAGCTTAATTGGGAGAGCAACTTACTCCGGAGTGACGTTTGAAACATTTGTGAAAAATGTTTCAAACGTCTGGTATAGCCCATGGTATGACACGTTGTTGATGTTGTAGGGGTGAAAGTTGGGACCACACGTTTTCCTACATCTGTGACTACCTACCTCAGACTCAGAGGTAACACACATGTCAGGACTGCAAAGTTGCAGCGGCAAACCTCGTCGGTGTAGCTTACTTGGGAAAGTATTCGGCTCCGGAGCAAAAGGATGCTGGGGTTCAATTTTTGCCACTGACTAATGGCTTTTACGCTATTCGCTTACTGGACTGTGTTCCACGATGTTTGGTTTCTGTTATAAGAAAGAAAGGTGGGACCACATGTTATTAGCTGGCTGGATATGATGACGGGGAGTGATAATGTTTCCAACACAGTGTCGTATCCACGGGGTTGGGGTAGAAAAGGCCATATGCACCCCCTAAAATAAATTTGTTTAGCATTAAAAATTGATAAAAATTGTCGGTGACTTTATTTTGCTAGTGTCGCCATTATGGTCGTCCTTAAATTGCCCTTAGTTACTTCTTTATTTGGAATAGTCAGACGAGGTCACATATGCCTATTGTTAATGCCTATCCCCCCCGCCTCAATGCGCATTTCCCACTCGTATGCCACCAAAGAAAGAAGAGAGCGAAGTGGTGTTGTACACTGAAGAGCAATTGAATTAGAGACAGCTGGCGTTATGCAAATGTGGCGCTGTGGGCGGCCCTGTAAACGGAAACGACATGACGTATGCAGCGATCCGACAATATTAGGAGTGATGCGACGGGAATCAGTGAGGGTCGGACGCAGTATGGGTAAGACGAAGGATCTAAGCACATTTGATCGTGGAAAAATTGTCGGGGCCCGACGAATGGGTCACTCCATCTCGGAAGTCGTGCAGGCACTGGGATTTTCACGAGCCACTGTGTCACGAGTGCACCGTGAGTACATCGAATCCGGTAAAACCATCCTTGCAAGAGCCAACTGCCGTGGACAACAGCGTGTGGATGAGCGGGGTCATCGTCGGTTAGCTCGCATTGTAACAGCGGATAGACGGGCCACAGGTGCAAGAAATCACTCGATAATTGAACGCTGGTGCACAAAAACGTGTAAGCAGCCACACCATCCGGAACCATCTCCTCGCTATGATGTACAGAAGCCATCGTCCCACGAGGGTACCGCTGCTGACCGCACATCACAGGGTGCAAAGATTAGCATGAGCACAGGAACATCGCCACTGGACCTTAGACATGTGAAAAAATGTTGACTGGACTGATGAGTCGAGATTCACGTTGGTACATGCGGATGGCAGGATACGAGTACGGTGCAAACCACATGAAACGATGGATCCTTCTTGCCAGCAGGGTACTCTTCAAGCTGGTGGGGGTGGCATTCTCGTCTGGAGACTGTTTATGTGGACTAAAATGGGCCCTGGTACGTGTGACATCGTCCCTCGCTGGTCAACGTTACCGGGATATCCTGGACGACCCTTTGCTCCCCTTTGTGCGCTTTCAACATCCCACTGGGTACTTCATCCTGCAACAAGACAATGCACCGTGCCATCGCTTCCGAATTGTATCCGAAAGGTTGGATGAACACTCCACCGACGTGATCCAGCTTTTTTTGGCCAGCTAGGTAACCTGACCCCAATCCCAACGAGCACATCTGGGATGCCATCGAGAGAGATGTTCGAGGCTCTGACGTCCTCCATCAAATCTTCGTGAACTGTGGGAGCTTGTTCAGGGGTCGTGGATGCGTATGGCTTCCCAACGCTTCCGGTGTCTTGTCGAGTCCATGCCGAAACGAATCGCCGCCGTTATCAGGGCGAAAGGTGGTGCTACGCGTTACTAGACAGGTATCTCTAATTCAATTGCTCTTCAGTGCATATTGTACGTCAGGGCGTCAGTCTAATGAATGGTGGGGGCTGGGGCCTGGGGGAGGGAGGCAGGGAGGGGGTAAGCACTTTATCTTGAGTACATACCATAGCAGGAAAACAAACACGTAGAATGAACGGTACTTTGTAATTAATGGTATTTGAGAATTATAAAAATGCCTGTTCTCATGCAGATTTTTTTCGTCACTTTAGAAAGGAATGATGTCGTAACTGCACTGATAAAACCAAGAATGTGAAAATTTTTCGATTCTCGACTTTACATCATATAAAATTTTATTCACTGATGCAGAATACAGATGCAACTTGATGTAAATGTTATGTATGTTGCTTGAACAGTTTGATGTAATTGCAAAAGTGATTCTTTTGATCAAATTAAATTTTTAAATAGCGATAATTCAAACTAAAAAAAATTCGCATTCGCGGATTTGACAATGCGGCAACGATGTGCACCCCCCCCCCCCAAAAAAAAAAAAAAAACTAATTGCTGGGTACGCCACTGTTCCAACACTTGATACACTCCACATGTTGCTGGTGTTGTGATGGCGAAAGGTGGGATCACACGTTGTTAGAGGCGTGTTTTTAGTTAATTGCCCTTTCAAGGTATATTATTTTGGGTGCTGTTTTAATGTTTCCTTCATTTCTACTTAAAAGATATTACGCATCAGCGGAAGTACATTGAAGAAAATTATGACGAACATTTTGAATTCTTAGAAAGAATAACGTAAACTTATGAAAGGTTTGTGACAGAAGAAACACACACACAAAAGAAAAATCGGGGGATCGCTTCATATATCACGAACAGTTTTGATGTGTACATAACTAATCCGCTTTTCTCCCGAGGAAATTGATCGAAAAAAAAATGTACTATTTTTACTTTTATGCACTTCCTTGAGACCAAATCTCGTCCCAGTAAGTTTCAGTCAAAGTGATTATGAATTCAATGCCCTACAGGTCGATATGAAAGAAAGGGTTTCTGCCAGATTGTTGGCAACCATCAGCAGCACCACGGCGCGGAGAGAGAGTGCGTACCTCATTACCGAACAACCAGTCAGTCAAGACAGGCTTTAATGGCAGATGTCAACCGTAACCAGCGACAGGTGCTCATGTGTAAACCTTTCACCGAAGCGGAAGATGCTTGGATGATACTTTGCTTGACTGAACTATTTCTTCCAAAGGTGGGAATTCTTTTGCTTATACTGCCATTATGACTGATTTCGGGGAAAAGACTGGATTCATGACTTTTGGAGAACCAGGTGTTTACTACGACAACGATGCACCAGGTGGGTCCTACCTATTTTTTACGCTTCTGAAATTGGATACTATGTGGATACGAGAGTGTTTTAAACAGCTCTAAGTTTGGTTTTTCTGTTGATTGCGTGATTTGAAACAACTGCTGTGATGTAAACTAAACAATAATACGTACTATTAGGCAGACGGAAGTAACAACTATTTTTATTTTTATCGTTTCCTTTCTTAGTAAAACTGAAAAGAATTAACACAATAAAAGATTGTTTTGCAGCCCTTAAACTACTACTTAAACAGCATGAAAGATAGGCTATCTATTGTTCAACATTTCTGAGATTATAAATCATTTATTAACTTAGTAGTCCCTTTTTTTTCGAACATGGAGGGAGATAGGATCTTGATATTTTAAATAAATCTGCTCCTGAGAGCCAAACGCATAGAAGCCCATATCAAAGTAGAGCTACGTTGTTCCTGCAGTTCTATCTCGATTTTTTTTTGTATGTTTTTCTGGTATTCCTTCAGGTAATTATCATGAATATACACCATTTATATCTTATACCTTAAAAAACACCATAATACCTTCAAGTTGGAACTGAAGAACAGGTTCTCTGCTTTAGAAGGCCTAACATCGGAAGAAGTGGACATCTCTGAAGTTAACAGAAAAGTAACCAAAGCTCTTATGGAAACAGCAACAAAATTAGCTGGGTCTAAGAACAAGTTGCATGTAAATAAATTATCAGGAAAAACGAAAATGTTGATGCAAAAAAGAAGAGAGATGAGGACAACTAAAGAAGATGTGACTTCCAAAGTGGAATATATAGAGCTATGCAAGACAGTACGAAAAAGTATCACTGAAGACGTAAGAAAATTCAACTGTGAACTAGTAAGGAAAGCAATTGAAAACAACCAAAGCCTAAAGATAGCAAAGGGACATCTCAGTAAGGGAAGAAAACAGATTATGGCACTGAGAAAAGAAGATGGTTCTGTAACAAGAAATAGAGGCGAAATTTTGACAAGAGTGAAAGATTTCTACTCCAAATTATATTAAAGGGATGATACATGCACTCCAGACATCATGAAAGATACCAGTACCAGAGTTCCTCCAGTCCTTCCAGCAGAAGTTGCACATGCAATCAAGAACATGAAGCCGGGAAAAGCTCCAGGAGAAGATGGAATTACTGTAGACATCATACAAGAAGCAAGTGGAGAAATCGAAACAGTACTCGCCCAAATTTTCACTCGATGCCTTAATGAAGGAAAGATTCCTGAGGATTGGAACACCGCTACAATGATCCTGCTACATAAGAAAGGTGACATTGAGGATCTCAGGAACTACAGACCTATCAGCCTCCTATCAGTAGTTTATAAAATCTTCACTAAAGTTCTTTCACACCGTTTGAAGGTAACACTGGACATGGCTCAACCGAGAGAACAAGCTGGATTCAGGAGTGGCTACGGCACAATAGAACATATCCATGTGCTGAGAGAACTAATTGAAAGAACGAGGGAATATGAACTTCCATTGTGCATGGCTTTTATCGATTATGAAAAAGCCTTTGATTCGGTGAAACCATCAGCAGTTACAATGGCTCTGAAAACCTGCGGTATTGAAGATGCATACATTAATATTATTAATAACATCTATGAAAATGCAAGTGCAAAGATTAGGCTGTTTGAAAATACAACACACATAAAAATTGGAAAGGGAGTGAGACAAGGTGACACCATATCTCCGAAGCTCTTTAATGCCACATTGGAGGGTGTTTTTCAGTCACTGAGCTGGGAAAACAAGGGGATAAAGATTAATGGAGATTATCTAACCCACCTTCGCTTTGCTGATGACGTAGTCATTTTTGCAACTAGCCCATCAGAGCTACAGAGTATGATCCAGGAACTTGCTGACAAGAGTAAAAAAGTGGGATTAAAAATGAACTTTCAGAAGACAAAAGTGATGTTCAATGCTTTTACAAGAAATGAAGATTTATCGATTGATGGAGAAAAGCTGGAGGTAACAGACACGTACGTTTATCTTGGACAGCAGATATCAAGTGAGGGTCACATTGATGAAGAAATTAATTGGCGTACAAAACTTGCCTGGAGAGCTTTTGGAAGAAACAGCATAATTTTCAAGAGCAATATGCCATTATGTCTTAAAAGAAAAGTGTTTGATCAATGCATCCTTCCAGTGCTTACGTATGTTGCAGAGACGTGGACCTTAACTAAAAGAGACATACAAAGGCTGCAGACAACTCAAAAAAGCATGGAGAGGTGCATACTTGGTGTAACCAGGAGAGATAAGAAGAGGAACTCGTGGATCCGAAAAATGACAAGAGTGGAAGACATCATGATCAGAGTTAAATCCCTGAAATGGCAATGGGCTGGACATACTGCCAGAAGGACAGATCATCGATGGACAGCCGAAATTTTAGATTGGATTCCAAGGGACAGGAAAAGACCCAGAAGAAGACCACATGGGAGATGGGTGGATGAAATTCTAAAGTATGCAGGGGTGACATGGAGGAGACTGGCACAAGACAGACCGTTGTGGAGGAAACTTGGGGAGACCTTCGTCCAGCAGTGGATTGATAATGGTTGACAATGATGATGATGATGATGATATATATACAAGAAGTAGGCCACATGTGAGATGGGTGGATGAAACTCTAAAGCGTGGGAGAGTGACATGGAAGAGACTGCTGGCTGAAGACAGACAGATGCGGAACACACACACACACACACATATATATATATGCAATATATATATATTTTCGAACATGGAGGGAGATAGGATCTTGATATTTATCAATCCACTGCGGATGAAGGTCTCCCCAAGTTTCTCTCACAACGTTTTATCTTTCGCCATCTCCTACATGTAACTTCAGCATGCTTTCGAATTTCATCCACCCATCTCCCATGTGTGTGTTTTTTTCTGTCCCTTGGTATCCAATCTAAAATTTCTGTTGCCATTGGTGGTCCGCTCTTCCGGCAACATGTCCAGCCCATTTCCATTTCAGGGATTTTACTCTGATAATGATGTCATCCACTCTTGTCATTTTCATTATCCATGAGTTCTTCTCCTTATCTTTTCTGGTTACACCAAGCCTGCATCTCTCCATGCTTCTGTCAATTGTCTGCAGCCTGTGTATGTTTTTTCGTTAAGGTTCATATCTATCTGTATACTGTATATCATAATTTGAATGATGAGAACGGGAAAAATGTGTCAAAACACACAGTACATCGAACCCTTATTGAAAATGGAGCTACTTATCAGCAAGCAGCTCCGATTGCCCATGATATTATCCATTCACCGTCGAAAGCTCCTACAATGAGCATCTAAGCATCAAAACTCCACTTTGAATGATTCGATGAAGGTCGTTTGGTCCGATGAATCTCGTTTCCTGTTACCCCATATGGACGGCAGGGTACGGGTGCGTTGTTTACCTGGGGAAGTGTTGGCATCAGGATGCACCGTGGAACGAAATCAAGCCGGTGGAGGAAGTGTAATACTTTGGGAAATGTTCTGCTTGGAAACCCTGGGTTTAGTCATTCAAGTGCAGAAAACTATGGCGTCGACCATCTACCTAAACATCATTGCAGATCAGGTACATCTTTTCATGGCAAAAGTCCGGTGTAGGAAGTGAAATGCTTTGGGAAATATTCTGCTGGGAAACCCTCGGTCCAGTCATTCATGTACAGAAAACTATGGCGTATACCATCTACCTGAACATCATTGCAGACCAGGTTCATCCTTTCGTGGCAAGGGCCCGCTAGAGGAAGTGAAAAGCTTTGGGAAATATTTTGCTTAGAAACCCTCGGTCCAGTCATTCATGTGTAGAAAACTATGACGTATATCATCTACCTGAACATCATTGCAGACCAGGTTCATTCTTTCATGGCAAGGGTCCGGTGGAGGAAGTGTAATGCTTTGGGAAATGTTCTGTTTGGAAACCCTGAGTCCAGTCATTCATGTGCAGAAAACTAGGGCGTCTACCACCTACCTAAACATCATTGCAGACCACGTACATCCTTTCATGGCAAGGGCCCGGTGGAGGAATTGTAATGCTTTGGGAAGTGTTCTGCTTGGAAACCCTCGGTCCAATCATTCGTGAGCAGAAAGCTATGGCGTCTACCATCTACCTAAACATCATTGGAGACCAGGTACACCCTTTCATGGCAAGGCTCCGGTGAACGAAGTGTAATGCTTTGGGAAATGTTCTGCTTGGAAACCCTAGGTCCAGTCATTCATGTGCAGGAAACTATGGCATATACCATCTACCTGAACATCATTGCAGACCAGGTTCATCCTTTCATGGCAAGGGTCCGGTGGAGGAAGTGTAACGCTTTGGGAAATGTTCTGCTTGGAAACCCTGGGCCCAGTCATTCAAGTGCAAAAACCTATGGCGTATACCATCTACCTGAACATCATTGCAGACCAGGTTCATCCTTTCATGGCAAAGGTCCGGTGGAGGAAGTGTAATGCTTTGGGAAATGTTCTGCTTGGAAACCCTGAGCCCAGTCATTCAAGTGCAGAAACCTATAGCGTCTACCACCTACCTAAACATCATTGCAGACCAGGTGCATCCTTTCATGGCAAGGGTCCGGTGGAGGAAGTGTAATGCTTTGGGAAATGTTCTGCTTGGAAACCCTGGGTCCAGTCATTGATGTGCAGAAAGCTATGAAGTCTACCATCTACTTAAATATTATTGGAGACCAGGTACATCCTTTCATGGCAACAGTGTTTCACTCTAGTATAGCCTTCTTTCAGAAGGATAATGCACCATGCCACACTGCCCAAAGTTTTTGAGATGGTTTGCGGAACATGAGCAAGACATTCAGTTGTTGCCCTGCCCACCAACTTCCCAATCAATCCAATCAAACATCTGTGTTTTCTGTTGGAACAACAAATCTGATCTGCGACCGCCAAAACACGTAATATACAAGAGTAAAAGGATCTTCTGGTAATGTGTTGGTAAAAGATACCACATGACACCTTTGGAAATCTTGTTGCGTTCACACGTCGCAGGATAAGAGCTGCTTTGGCGGCACGTGGAGGACGCAGCATCATATTAGGCAAGTGGTAACAATGTAAAATTGTTAAAAAAATTTCAGGGTTTATGAACGTGTCTGTGGATCAATACATTCCTGGATACGCCGTAAAGATATTCGAAGAAAAGAAAACACTCAAACGTTCTGAAGCTGCTGATAAATGGATTTGCAGGTCATAAGCTTCGCCGCTCCGGTGGCGCAGTGGTCTAAGCGATGGCCTCTGATCCTTCGTCCGAACGGGGTCCGGGTTCGAATCCCGGTGAGGCTTGGATATTGTGTTTGTCTTACGGCACTGGCTCTCTCCCTTCCTTGGTGCCAGTGACCCTAAATTGGGGTCGGGCGACTGCTTATAGTCCATCGAGTTGCTCATGGTGGTCGTTAAACCTCAAAAAAAAAAAAAAAAAAAAGGTCATAAGCTCCTTATAATGTGCCGAAAGACACAATTTTATCGATGTTAGTCTTTCGCATTTCAAGAAGCCTGAAGCCCGAATGTTCTGAAACACTTTTCTAATCTTAAAAAGAGTGGAACAATTACCTGCATGAATTCAAAAATGTAAAATCATGGGGAATTTTTCGAAGCATATCCACATCAAGCAGAAGATTTCTTTCCTGGAGAAACTGATAATAAAAGTTTGCTATATCATATCCATCGAGCGTAACAAATAAATAATACCATAATTATGTGTTTTAGATAAACTGTCAAGTTCAACTTGTTTCGGAGCATTTATTCTCGGAAGTGCAATTTAAAATGTTGGATCTACTACGAGTGTTCCTTTCCATAGACAAAATATGAAAACGTAAAGGAGCGACTCCATGTGTTTTTGAAAGCTTAAATGATTAACTGTCATCATCATCATCATCATCATTGTCAACCATTATCAATCCACTGCTGGACGAAGGTCTCCCCAAGTTTCCTCCACAACGGTCTGTCTTGTGCCAGTCTCCTCCATGTCACCCCTGCATACTTTCGAATTTCATCCACCCATCTCCCATGTGGTCTTCTTCTGGGTCTTTTCCTGTCCCTTGGAATCATCTAAAATTCCGGCTGTCCATCGATGGTCTGTCCTTCTGGCAGTAAGTCCAGCCCATTGCCATTTCAGGGATTTAACTCTGATCATGATGTCTTCCACTTTTGTCCTTTTTTGGTTTCACAAGTTCCTCTTCTTATCTCTCCTGGTTACACCAAGCATGCACCTCTCCAAGCTTCTTTGAGTTGTCTGCAGTCTTTGTATGTCTCTTTTAGTTAACGTCCACGTCTCTGCACCATACGTAAGCACTGGAAGGATGCATTGATCAAACACTTTTCTTTTAAGACATAGTGGCATATTGCTCTTGAAAATTATGCTGTTTCTTCTAAAAGTTAACTGTACACACGGTTTTATAAATTAAGCACATTTCTAAGATATTTAGCTGCTTTGCTTGCGTGTACAGGGGTTGTCCAAAATAATGGAAAAACCTCGAAACAATAGGTGCTACGCACCTAATCTGGTGTGGGAGCATCCTTGGCTTTTAAAACTGCTTAAATCCTTCTTGGAATGGACGCATACCAGTCCTGGATGGTGGTAAGTGGTATGTTGTATCATTTTTCCTGCAGAAACTGCTCCAATTCCTTGACAGACGCCGGAGGAAAATAACGGGATCGCACTCTGTTTTCCAACACAGATCATAGGGGCTCAATCATGTTTAAGCACGGTGATTGTGCAGGCCAGGGAAGGTGTGCAACTTCATCCTCATGTTTCTCAAACCATGATTGAACAGTTTGACTTCTGTGAATCGGGGCTTTATCATCTTGAAAGGTGCAATCATCTGACGGAAACAATGTCTGCGCCATTGAATGCACATGGTCGGCCAAAAGAGTGACATAGTCACCGCTAGTGATCCGTCCGTGTAAGATGATAATGGTACCTGCTGCAAACCAAGAGATCATGGACCAAACCATTAAGGAACCGCCCCCATGCTTCACTGTAGGAAGGATACAGTCTGGGTTGTAGGCTTCTGCGGGGGTTCTCCCCACGTAAACCCATTCTGTGGTGGGGAATAGTGAGAAACTTGATTCATCGAAAAACAAGACATGTTTCCATTGATCCACAGTCCACGTTTTATATTCCTGGCACCATTGTTGTCTCCATTTCATATTCACCTGTGACACCAGGGGTTTTGCAATCGCAGCTCTGCTGTAAATATTGTGCTTATGCAAATCCCTTCGCACGGTATGGGTCGACACTGGGTTTTGAAGATGTGCATTAAGCTCAGCAGCCACTTTCGTCGCCGTGGTCTTCCTCCTTGCGGTCACAATCCTCTTTAATATCCTCTTGTCTCTCGCATTGAGTTTGATTTTCCTTCCACAGTTGTGTCGCGCAGATGATGTTGTGCCATGAACATTGTATGCTGTCATGACCTTCGACATGGTACCTCTCGATACCCCCAATACCTGTACCACTGTGGTTACCGACGCACCAACCAGACGGGCTCCTACAATCTGCCCTCTTTGGAACTTCGACAGGTCACTCATTGTGCCTTCACCTGGAACGAAATTATGCAAACAGCGATTTACAATGTAATCGCGCAGACCCTTGAGACTATAAGCAACACTTTTTTACAAAAAACAATTGTAGCTACATCTTCGTTTTACTCAAAAAGCAGTACATACCAAAGTCACTGTTTTCAGCTAGGTGTTTCCATTATTTTGGACAACCCCTGTACATAAAATGTATTTCAAAGCAGTGAAAATTTTTATCTTCTAGTCCACTTCATTCACCCGATTTCGCTAAAAATCTATGATATTGGGCTGTACCATCAACTTGAGTAAGTACTGAGTATATGTAAATTTGTTACAACAGAACAAAAGAACGGAATGCATTTATATCCCATTGGAAGACAAAAATCATTTTTAACAGTCTTATATTTCGCTAACATTTAAGTAAATTTGCAGGTGTTTATTTCTTTCCTTTTTCTGTAAGATCAAGCAATGATTGGAAAAACTCCAGCAAAAAAAAAAAAAAAAGACTGCACTTTGTACATTATGAATCCTCCATTATGTAAAAGAATATTAACATGAAATATTATATGTATATTTGCTATTAAATTAGATAACTGAGTTTAACACAAAAGAAAAAGAAACTATCTTTTATTCATTCAAACATATATGGAATCGCTGCTATATACACTGATGGCCGCCCAAAATGCAACACCAAGAAGGACACGAGATAGCAAAGCCAGGTTTACTGGACACATAACAACAGATACAAAGATAAAACAATTGAGCTTACAGGTTCGTGCGACTTGCGGAACACGCAGACATCAATAGTTCGTGGGGCCCTTATGGCTAGCAATAACGGCCGCTACACGCCGCGGCATCGAACGAAAGCGGCTTTGGATGTGGACTTGGGGTATGTCGGTCCAGGCTGCTTCCACACGTTGCCACAGTTCATCAGGCGTAGCCGCGGGTGGTGCTTGCCGGGCCACTCGGTTGCCGATCAGCGACCAGACGTGTTCGATGGGCGACATATCGAGAGAACAGGCGGGCCACGGCAGCAGTGATACCTGGTGGGCCGTGAAGAATTGTTGTACGATGCGTGCCACGTGCGGGCGCACATTGTCCTGTTCAAAACGTGGCCGCTGGCAGGTCCTGCAGCTAAGGTATCACTACAGGATCTAAAACATCAGAGATGTAGCGGTCGCTGTTGAGTGTACCGGCGATACGTACCAGAGAGGTGCGGGTGTCATATCCAATTGCACCCCAAACCATAACGCCAGGCGACGGACCGGTATGGCGATGCATAATGCAGGCGTCATACAGTCTTTCGCCGTAGTGCCGCCCCACGCGGATCCGACCATCGCTGTGTTGCGCGCAGAAGCGGGATTCGTCGGAGAAAATAATGTCGTGCCATTTCGTAGTCCAGGTGCAGCGTTCAACGGCCCACTGCCGCCCTACTCGCCGGTGGTGTAACGTCAATGGTAATATGAGCAACGGGCGCCGTGCGACAAGTCCCCGCTCCTGCAGACGACGTCGAACGGTACGTGCTGACACAGGTTGTTGCGCAACGCACCTAATTCCTGCGCTAACGTTCGTGATGTGGCGGCGCGAGCCATCAAAGCCCGCCGCACAACATGCCGGTCCTCTCGTTCGGTGGTGTGCCGCGGCTGCGGCAATCAATCACTTCGTTCCGTCCGTCCTTCCTGCACCCACCGAATCCATACTCGCCTCACTGTGGCTGGATGTCGTCCCATACGGGCGCCGATGTCTCGGTACGATAAACCGCTGTAGCGATAAGCTACTATTCATCCTCTGTCGAACTCCGAAACGTGCTGGAATGACTGGCGTATTCTGCGACGAAGCATCAGGAAGCTTCCCACGCACAGGTCCGGCAGCACAGCACACTTTCACTACTTACACCCCGCCTTCTGTGCACCCTTCTAATAGCGCCTCTCGGTGGCGTGCCGGGCGTACATGATTTGCATATGCCCTGCAATGCTAATCTTTTGCATGTCCTTTCGCGGGCGACGCATGCTGCGAATTTCAGGCCATTCGGATGCTTCCCTCTTGGTGTTGCCTTTTGGGTGGCCAGCAGTTTATATACACTGACGGAAAAAAATCCCAACAACAAGAAGGGGTTGTGTTAGATAAACGACAGTTGGTAGGCGGTGAGAGTACATCTGTAAGATGACGTCTACGCAAATTTCGCGCTCGGCGCATACGTGAGGCGCTAGTAGTGCCCCTCGGACCATGCAAAGCAGGTTTGCTGTAAATACGCGCTGTAACGTTCTTGAGCGTTGGTTATCGTTGAGATTCGACGTAGTGTGTTGATGTTAGTCAAGTATGCCTTTAAAAAGACGAAGAAGCCATTATCAACAGCTCACGGAGTTTGAACGAGGTCGTGCAATAGGGCTACGAGAAGGTGGATTTTCTTTCCGCAATATTTCAGAACGACTTGGCAGGAATGTAGCCACCGTGCATGATTGTTGGCAGCGGTGGTCAAGGGAAGGTACTGCCTCAAGATGACCGGGTTCCGGCCGGCCACGTGGTACTACTGAGAGGGAAGACCGCCGTGTACGGCGTATGGCCGTGTCGCATTGTACTGCGTCTGTGGCAGCAATTCGAGCTGCAGTTGCCACCACAGTGACACAACGAACTGTTACAAATCGGTTACTTGAAGGACAGCTCCGAGCCAGACGCCATGTAGCGTGCATTCCACTTACTCCAAACCACTGCCGTTTGCGACGTCAGTGGTGTCAAGCTAGAGCTCATTGGAGGACGGAGTGGAGATCTGTTGTATTTTCTGATGAAAGCCGGTTCTGCCTGGGTGCCAGTGATGGCCGTGTGTTGGTTAGAAGGAGGCCAGGTGAGCGCCTACAACCAACCTGTCTGCGGCCGAGACACACTGGACCTACACCTGGAGTTATGGTTTGGGGAGCAATTTCCTATGACAGCAGGAGCACTCTCGTGGTTATCCCACGCACCCTGACGGCACAGTTGTGCGTCGGTCTGGTGATTCAACCTGTTATGCTGCCATTCATGAACAGCATTCCAGGGGTGTTTTCCAACAGGATAACGCTCGCCCGCATATCGCTGTTGTAACCCAACATGCTCTACAGAGTGTCGACATGTTGCCGTTGCCTTCTAGATCACCAGATCTTTCTCCAATCGAGCACGTATGGGACATCATTGGACGACAACTCCAGCGTCACCCCCAACCAGCATTAACCGTCCATGTATTGACAGACCAAGTGCAACAGGCATGGAACTCCATCCCACAAACTGACATTCAGCACCTGTACGACACAATGCATGAACGTTTGAAATGTTTGCATTCAACATTCTGGCGGTTACACCGGTTATTAATATATCAGCATTTCACATTTAAAATGGCTCTTCTCGCGCTTACATTAAGCTGTGATCTTGAAACCTTAATCGATTACATATGTTACTTATACAAATGAGTTGCCGCCATTTCATTCCTTTACAACTATTTTTTCGTGGTGTTGGGTTTTTTTTCCCATCAGTGTATATTGAAATCCCATTTTGTAAATCACGTAAGCAGCGATTCCGCATAAGTTTCAACGAATAAAAGAATTTCTTTTTTCTTTTGTGCTGAACTCATTTATCTGATTTTACCGTAAATAAATTATATTTCATGTTAATATTTATTTTCCTTAATATCGCGATAAGTACCCAAATGTGAGTTATACATTGTAGCTATTCAAAAGTTACTGACAAGTGATCCGGTTTTAATCAAAATGTATCGGCCCTTTTTAGCACGTCTTTTGCAAAAAAAAAAAAAAAAAAAATCTACACGTGCGTATGCTGTCGTTTTGTTTGTCCGTCCGTCAGTCTGTCGAAAATATATCTCTGCAACTATTAATGCGATTTGAATTACTTCGTTTGCATTAAGCTTGAAATGTGAGAACGATGATCCTAGCATTTCGTTTTTTGTTCGATGCATAACTTCTCCTTTAGAGGGCGTAAATGCATATGCTATTGAATTCAAAATGCATTTCATTCTGTATAATTTGTTCTAAATATCCGATTGAAAAAATTATTTCCATCATTCAAGACCATTTATAACGAAGACCGTTTCTTTTTCAAGTAATGTACAGTTAATTTGGGTACCGTTTCTTTTTCAAGTAATGTACCGTTTAATCACTTGGGGCGTAGGTAAAGTTGATCCGTGGCTCAGTGGTCTAAGCGATGGCTTCTGATCTTTCGTCCGAAAGGGGTCCGGGTTCGCATTCCGGTGAGGCATGGATGTTGTTTTTGTCTTACGGCTGGCTCTCTCCCTTCCTTAGAGTCAGAGGCCCTAAATTAGGGACGGGGGAATGCTTACAGACCATTGAGTTGCCCACGGTGGTCGTTAAACCTCCAATCAAAAAAAAAAAAAATAGAGCTGCCAGTGAGAAATGTTCTACGCATAACTTCTAATTTTTTGGAAGAGCGCTTTTGCTACTAGGGGGCTTAAGAGTATGTTTATATTTGTGATATATTTGTAATAACATCTGAGCGTCTGAAAACTTGACTGAAAAATTCTTTTGAGACGCCACTCACCACAAAAAACCTTTCGAGAATACCTTCTGCTTGAAATGGTGCATAGCTTTTCCGCCAGGGGCGTTGTAGTATATCATACTTTTCTTGACATCCCTGCTTCTAACAGTCCGATTTGAAAAAATTATTTCTCTGTTGGAGAACGTTTCTAGTGCGAAATGTTCTTCATAGAATTTCAAATTTTTCTTAACGCACAGGTCTTCCATTAGAGGACATAAACTCACGTTTTCGTTTACAACATTTTTACACCAATATCTGCGCATCTAAGCCACCGATTGAAAAAATCCTTCTAAGGTCAGACACTACTAAAACATCTTATGTGCATTTTCTGCGCAAAATAATGCACCATTTCACCGTAAGGAGGCGCAAACCCTTAATATGTTTTTCTCGATATCTCTGCTTCTAAAAATCTAATTAAAAAAATCTTTTAACACCGGATACCGTTTACCACGTAGAACGCTTTACATGCACTAATGGTTTGCCAGGTCACATTTTTGGCGCTAGGTGGTGCTAGTGTGTATTTATGTTTGCAACCGCATCTCCGCTTCTAAAAATCTTATTGAAAAGTATCTTTTTTATTGTATACCATTCTCTAAAGTAAAGATAGGGAACGTGTGACGTGCCTGCCCTGCAGGACGCACATGAGATAAAGGCAGATAGCAGTGAGAGCACATGCCAGTGCAGTATAGTGGATAGCATTCGGAACTCCGGAGACGAGAGCTGTGGGTTCGAATCGTACCCCTGGCATAAAAATGTGTGCCTGCCCTATAGAACGCACATGAGATAAAAGCAGATAGCAGTGAGAGCACATGCCAGTGTAATATAGTGGATAGCACTCGGAGCTCCGGAGACGAGAGTTGTGGGTTCGAATCCCGCCCCTGGCATACAAATGATGGAGAAATTTACTTCGTCATAGTGCATACGCGCTGCATTTCCATTTGCCCTACCATACATGAAATGCATGTCAGCTAACTCTGCATTTGTGAAAGCCATAGCAGCCTTTAATTAAGCGGAGCTCTCTTTACGAGATTCGAGACAATTAATTGTTCGGGCATAGGTACGAAATGACACATCCGATCACCGTGATTTTTACATGCTATTGGAGATGGTCCGTAGTCAGGTTTTGACGCCTTTCGATTCCCGAAATTCCGTGTCATTGAGGAATAATCGTATAAAAGCTTGTATTTTTAGGGGTTTTCAGGGTTTTGAGAAGGGATCGTTTGCTGCCTATCTCCTCCAAAGATCTTCAGCCGATCGCAGTAATACTTGCCGCAGAGAAAGGGAAGGACATGATGAGTGACATGGGGTTGGTATCATGGTGATTGGTCGTGTCGTATAAAAATAATGTCCATTAAAAAACTGACCTCTTTTAATAACAATCGAAAAAATCCGCTCTCTATACCAGACTCGGAACAATCAGTTGTTTTTCGGGCATAGCTACAACATGACACATCCGATCACCGTGATTGTTGGCATGCGATTAGACATCGTCCATGATCAGGTTTTGACGCCTTCCGATTCCCGAAATTCTGTGTCATTGAGGAATTTCAATTAAAATTATTAAAATTAGTCCGTTTTTTAATGGTCATTATTCCTATATGACACAACTAAACACCATGATACCAACCCCATGTCACTAATTATTGATTTTTTCAATTAAAAAAACACGCGCGGACGTTCCATTACATTTGTTTACATTTGATAATCGCAATTTTTCACGACGCAATTTTCTCGAGTTTTTAGTTCTTTTGCTGCCAATCTGAAATTATTTTGGTTCAAACTGATAAAAAAAGGAAGCGGAGCCCATTGTAGACACAAGAAAAACCTTAGAATTGGCACCGGTAAACCTTTACTCTGTTTTTTGTTTTGTTTTTTCTAACTAACTGCTGAAGTCGCGGTCGAGGCCAGCAATATGGCGTCATTGACTTCGCCGTCGAGGCCAGTAATCGTCTCTCACATGTCAATGTTACCGGGTTATCCTGGACGACCATTTGCTCCCGTTTTGTGCCTCTTCAACTTCCCACTGGGGACCTCATCCGGCAACAACACAATGCACCGTGCAATCGCTCCCGAATTGAATCCGAATGGCTGGATGAACACTCCACCGACGTGACTTCGCTTCCTTGGGCAGCTAGGTCACCTGACCTCAATCCCATCGAGCACATCTGGGATATCATCGAGAGAGATGTTCGAGGCACTGACCCCCTTCCATCAAATCTTCGTTAACTGTGGGAGCTTGTTTAGGGGTCGTGGATCCGTATAGCTTTCCAACGCTTCCGGTGTCTTGTCGAGTCCATGCCGAGACGAATCGCCGCCGTCATCAGGGCGAAAAGTGGTGCTACACGTTACTAGACAGGTATCTCTAATTCAATTGCTCTTCAGTGTACATAGTAATGGAATATACCATTCCTTCTCCGGAGTTAACTCATCATTCACGAATGATCATTCACTTTTCACTCTCGGTTGTCTCACGACAATTACCGAGAGCACCAGTTTTGCTCTCATGCGCCTGCGGGGCAAGTACGAAAATTGGCTGTCCAAAAGAGCAAGAACTAAATTACCCATTCAACAGTCAGGATTGATCTAAACTCGTCCCGAATGGTAGAGTCAATGATAATTCCCAGTTAGCTCTTTTTTTTTTTTTTTTTTTTTTTTGGCAAATTTCCCAAACGAGCAGGAGCTTAGTTACGGCACCTTCATGGTTCACGATA
This sequence comes from Macrothele yani, assembly GCA_039090855.1. Taxonomy (NCBI): domain Eukaryota; kingdom Metazoa; phylum Arthropoda; class Arachnida; order Araneae; family Macrothelidae; genus Macrothele; species Macrothele yani. The sequence continues at coordinate 45,996,148 of CM077006.1, forward strand.
ATTCTGTTCTCCGAGAACACTCCATTCAAAATGAATGCATTCACGTTTCATTCCAATTTTTAAGTTCCATCATATTTCTAACTGACTGCTGACTGCTCTCTCACATAACAGTTGACACATTAATTCTCGACATTAATTTTCTTATTGGAAATTCAGGTGACGAAATAAAGTTAAGCATACTTCCACTTCATTGTGTGCGGCAGTACTGACAGATTGAATGACCATTCACAGCGGATTTACTGCAACTTCAGCGCGTGTCGCAGTAATGGCGGATTGAAAGATCATTCACAGCAGATTTACTGTCGCAGTAATGGCGGATTTACTGCGACTTCAGTGCGTGTCGCAGTAATGGCGGATTGAATGAACATTCACAGCAGATTTACTGCGACTTCAGTGCGAGTCACAATGATGGCGGATTGAATGATCATTCACAGCAGATTTACTGCGACTTCAGTGCGAGTCGCAGTAATGGCGGATTGAATGATCATTCACCGCGGATTTACTGCAACCTCAGCGCGTGTCGCAGTAATGGCAGATTGAATGAATATCCACAGCAGATTTACTACGATTTCATTGTATGTCGCAGTAATGGCGGACTGAACGAACATTCACAGCAGATTTCCTGCGACTTCAGTGCGAGTCGCAGTAATGGCGGATTGAATGATCATTCACAGCGAATTTATTGCGATTTCAGTGGGCGTCGCTGTAATGGCGGATTGAATGATCATTCACAGCGGATTTACTGCGACTTCATTATGTGTCGCAGTAATGGCGGATTGAATGAATATTCACAGCGACTTTATTGCTACTTCAGCGGGAGTCGCAGTAATGGCGGATTAAATGATCATTCACAGCGGATTTACTGCGACTTCATTGTGCGTCGACGTAATGGTGGATGGAATGATCATTCACAGTGGTGAGAGCAAACCATTCACCATTCACGGTGAAGAGTCATTCGCTATCAATGAGTAGTTCACGAATGGTCCATCACTAGCGATAACCTTCTGTCGCAGTAATGGCGGGTTGAATTATCATTCACAGCGGTGAGAGCGAACCACTCACGGTAAAGAGTCATTCGTTATGAATGAATGGTTCACGAATAGACCATCGTTTGTAAGGAGACAAAGAAGCGTGGTTTGGTGGACATAAGAAACACTTTTATCACACAATGTTATACAGCTTACACAAAGATGAGGAAAGCGAATTGAAATTACGGAGAACTATATCGATAATAGAGTGATGTGGTGCTACCAATATAAGAAACATGCATGTTAGAACTTCCTGAACGTGTCACGAACTGCAGAGGTGGCCCATATGTCAAGACGGCAAGTAGCAACAAAATAAAAACTTTTCCGGCGTAGCTTAATTGGGAAAGTATTCTGCTCCGGAGCACAAGATTGTAGATTTCTAGTCCAGCCACCTGCAAATTTGTGTGTTTTCACATTGGCACCCGAACGAAAAAATGGATCTGCTGGGCGTTAGGTTCTTCGAAAAATATGTGATACTTCATCCATACACTCTGGAATTAGTGAGAATTCCTTCTACAGAGAGAGTTAGTTCAAACGCGCTCTGCGGAGAACCCGAAACTTACGATTTCATGCCCCTTTCCCGTCTTTCTCAAGGGGGTGTATGTGACGTTCTACACAGGTGACGCATATTTCAAGCCGGCAGGCAGCAGTGATAAGCCCTTGTCAATGTAGCTTAATTGGGAAAGCATTGAGCTCCGGAGTAGTAGGATGTGGTTTCGAGAACCGCAACAGGCAAATTTGACTTTTCACAAACCACCCCGGGATATCTAGACTTCCTGAATGGTTTCATTATAAACCGCATCTAGTTTTTGTTAGTAGTCAAATCGAATAGCGTTGTTGTCCTTGTCATATCTAAAGGCCCTAAGTGATTTTATAGACTATCAAATGGCATTTGGAAGAGCTAGTCTAAATATAAATATAGGAAACGGTCAGTTCAGGAGGTGAAAAATATTTGTCGCACCTGATATAGAAGGTAAACGACTGATAGAAGTGGAACAGCTTAAATATTTGGACTTAGCGTTACAAAAGGATGACAACTGTGAGGAGGCAATAAGGAAACGAGTGAGAGAAGGTTGGAATAAAACCACCTGGGAATATGTCACGGGTAATTTGTAACCAGAAAGCCGTAATAAAAATAAAATCAGAAATGTACAGGGCAACTGTAAGAGATCTACTGTTTGATACGGAACAGAAACTTCGGCCACCAGTGAAAAAAAACAAACTGTAAAGGACGGAAATGAGAGTACACTGTAAAAAATTGCCGTGAATAGTTAGTGTTTCAACCGGATTAATACGGTTTACAGATCGTAAGCACGCCACCTCGCGATCAACCATAAATTTTCGGTAGGTAAACTACATGTTCACGGTGTTTGAACTGTTTGAACTGTTACTGTATTTTAACCTTGAAAATCTTGCAACGTTCTTCTTAATGGTTATATGCCTGTTTTTTCATGTGCAATCAGTCGACTGGCAACACCTCTGTTGGCAACACGTTTTTATTTCCCGGTCAGTAGACATATTATTTATTCCCAGTCAATAGACATGTTAATGAACATTATGGTCATTAGACGTTTTTATTTCCCGGTCATTAGATACGTTAATGAACACTACGTTATGGTACTGTAAAATTACGGTTTATTGACTGGCCACTCAGCTGCCGGTGTGTCTACCGTAATTTGAACCTGCAATGTTTTACAGTTTAGATGAATGAAAAGTATATCAAAAGAAGGACATACAGGAAATGAAGAAACAATGTAAGAACTTGGAATTTGAAAAATCAGCGACAAATTAAGAGAGAGAATCATCTAATAAAAATTAAGAGAGAGAATCATCATGTGAAAGAGAGGGAGATACCCAATTCCAAAAGCAGTAAATATGAAAGTTCCAGGTAATAAAGTAGTAGGAAGACCCCCCCCCGCGCTTCCAAATAAATACTGTGGATATAAAAGACGTCAGGGCGAAAATGAAACATACAGAGAACAGAAAAAAAAATGAAGAACACCAGAGGTAGACCATGGGATTATGCGAGAATAAAAGTTGTGACGTGCCTGCACCACAGGACGCACATGAGATAAAGGCAGATAGCAGAGAGAGCATACGTCCGCGTAGCTCGATTGGGAGAGTGACTAATTGCGGAATGGGGGGACCCGGGTTCGATGCTCGGCGTGGACAAAAATGACGGAGGAATTTACTTCGTCATATTGGCGCCCCGATGACCCGGCTGTTAGATTTCTCGCAATGGTGGGATGTTCTTTCCACACCGCGAGATAGGAAAAATGAGAATCCTTTCTTCAGCGCCTGACTGGGATTTCTCAAATGCACGTTCTTCATGGGATAACTGCCTACAGCGACAGATGGTCCCCCGTGGGCCATGGCCCCGGCCCTCTTTCGGGGGGGGGGATATGTGACGTGCCTGTACCACAGGACGCACATGAGATAAAGGCAGATAACAGCGAGAGCATACGTCCACGTAGCTCAGTTGGGAGAGCGACTTACTCCGGAGCGAGGGGACCCGGATTCGATGGCCGGCATGAACAAAGATGGAGAAGTTTACTTCGTCATAAAGTCGAAAAGACGAAAGTGAACCTTACTTAGGAGTTATAAATATATGAAAAGTTAAAGTACGAATACATCTAGAAATATACAAAAGAAGAGGTTTAACTTTTCTAGGAATTGTAACCATAGTGTGATTGAAAATCTGAAACGAATCATACTTATAAACAGCGCACGAGAGTGTGAGTGTTAAATCATTTTACAGAAGTCAGTAACAGAAACTCGGCTTTCAATACTACTAACAAAGGGACCTTCAAATGTGAAAATGCTCATTTTTCCTCCTGCTCCGGAGCCGAATACTTTCCAAATTAAGCTACACCGACAAGAGCTTATCACTGCTACTTGCCGTCTTGACATGTGCGTTACATATGTAATATGTCACATACTGTATTTCTCCTTCTTGAGAAAGGCATGGGACGGAATCGTAGGTTTCCGATATCAGCCACAAAACCACGCTTGAAAGAGCTCACTGTAGCAGAAGGAATTGCCACTTAATTCCAGACAAGGTGTGTGGACGAACCATAACACATTTTTGGAAGCGAAGAAGGAATTTTCATTATGTCTGGAACGAACATCACACGTTTTTCAAAGAACCCAAAGGCCAGTAGATCCGTTTTTGGTGTTTGGACAGGAATGTGAATACATAATTTCGCCGGTGGAGAGAATCGAACCTACATCCTTCTGTTCCGGAACCAAAAGCTTTCCCAATTAAGCTGCACTCACGAAGCTTATCACTGCTACTTACTTTCTTGACATGTGCGTCACCTCTGTAGTGCACTGCAAAAATTTTCTGAAATTCACCAACCACTTTTCGTTATTTCTTTCGTGAATTAACGAAGCATATTTCTGATGCAACCGAAACCTGAATTTCACGGCTTTTTCGTACACGGGAAAATTCCAAATTTTCAGAAACCTTTCCGCAATTCCTTTCGTATATTAATGAAACAACTCCGTTTTTGCTTTTTCCGTATTCGTATGACGAGAAATTACCGGTAATAGGAGCGATTGATGAGAATGCTTGAAGTTTGATCATCTTTTAATTGAAACCCTTTAAGCGGCCGCTGTACCTGAACCAAGAGTTGCCCAAATTTTCCTGCCCTTCTCAAACAGAAGTGTTCTCATAGTGACCAGGCTATACCAAAGAAGGGCTCTCATAATGACCAGGTTATACCAAAGAAGGGCTCTCACAATGACCAGGTTATAAAAAAGAAGGGTTCTCATAGTAACCAGGTTATACCAAAGAAGGGTTCTCATAATGACCAGGTTGTATCAAAGAAGGGTTCTCATAGTGACCAGGTTGTATCAAAGAATGGTTCTCATAGTGACCAGGTTATACCAAAGAAGGGTTCACACAGTGACCAGGTATAACGAAGTGAATTTCTCCGTCATTTTTATCCGCGCCGGGGTTCGAACACGGGTCCCCTCATTCCGGAATAAGTTGCTCTACCAGTTGAGCTACGCGGACATTGATTCTAATTGCTATCTGCCTTTATGTCGTGTGCGTCCTTCTGGCAGGTACGTCACATCTCCTGGTACGTTACATCATCTCCTCCTTATTTTTTTTTTTTTTTTTTCGAAGTGCTGCTCTTATTTTTCCTATCTCGCGGTGTGGAAATAACATCACACCATTGCGAGATTGTGAACGGTCGGGTCATCCGGATAGTTCGGGCGCCATTATAACGAAAGTAAATTTCTCCGTCATTTCTATCCGCGCCAGGATTCGAACCCGGGTCCACTCATTCCGGAATAAGTTGCTCTACCAATTAAGCTACGCGGACATTTTATTCTGATTCCTATCTGCCTTTATGTCGTGTGCGTCCTTCTGGCAGGTACGTCACATCATCTCCCTCGTGTGCGTCCTTCTGGCAGGTACGTCACATCTCCTGGTACGTTACATCATCTCCCCCTTATTTTTTTTTTTTCGAAGTGCTGGAGAAGGGATTCTCTTATTTTTCCTATCTCGCGGTGTGGAATGCGAGATTTTGAACGGTCGGGTCATCCGGGTAGTTCGGGCGCCATTATAACGAAGTGAATTTCTCCGTCATTTTTTTATCCGCGCCGGGGTTCGAACCCGGGTCCACTCATTCCGGAATAAGTTGCTCTACCAATTGAGCTACGCGGACATTGATTCTAATTGCTATCTGCCTTTATGTCGTGTGCGTCCTTCTGGCAGGTACGTCACATCTCCTGGTACGTTACACAGGTTATACCAAAGAAGGGTTCTCATAGTGACCAGAGAAGGGTCCTCATAATGACCAGTTTATACCAAAGAAGGGTTCTCGTAATGACCAGGTTATACCAAAGAAGGGTTCTCATAATGACCAGGTTATACCAAAGAAGGGTTCACGTAGTGACCAGGTTATACCAAAGAAGGGTTCTCATAGTGACCAGGTTATACCAAAGAAGGGTTCTCATAATGACCAGGTTATACCAAAGAAGGGTTCTCATGATAAACAGGTTATACCAAAGAAGGGTTCTCATAGTGACCAGGTTATACCAAAGAAGGGTTCTTATAATGACCAGGTTATACCAAAGAAGGGTTCTCATAATAAACAGGTTATACCAAAGAAGGGTTCTCATAATGACCCGGTTATACCAAAGAAGGGTTCTTATAATGACCAGGTTATACCAAAGAAGGGTTCTCATAGTGACCAGATTATACCAAAGAAGGGTTCTCATAATGACCAGGTTATACCAAAGAAGGGTTCTCATGATAAACAGGTTATACCAAAGAAGGGTTCTCATAGTGACCAGGTTATACCAAAGAAGGGTTCTCATAATAAACAGGTTATACTAAAGAAGGGTTCTCATAATGACCAGGTTATACCAAAGAAGGGTTCTCATAGTGACCAGGTTTTATCAAAGAAGGGTTCTCATAGTGACCAGGTTGTATCAAAGAATGGTTCTCATAGTGACCAGGTTATACCAAAGATTCTCATAGTGAGCAAGTTATACCAAAGAAGGGTTCTCATAGTAACCAGATTAAACCAAAGAAGTGTTCTCATAGTGAACAGGTTATACCAAAAGAAGGGTTCTCATAGTGACCAGGTTACACCGAAAGCTGCGGCAAAACAATTTCTTCTTTCTTTCATCTCAGGAGTATGGACTATAAATCAGTCGCTGGTAGTTAAGTGCTCCATTACAGTATTTAGTCTTACAGTATGTAGTCTGATTCCATTATAGTCCTTTATTCTTTGTTCGTTAACCCAAGAAATTATTAGGAAGCAGTTATCCTCCGGATACGGACATCATGCCACTGGGTAGAAAGAAGTTACTCAAACACTTTTTCTGTTTTTTCTTAGGTTCGTCGTCATTTTCGTAATTCTTAGCGGAAAAGGTAATCAGAGAGGGAGGATTAATAACAATCATACACCTAAATAACCACTTACAATGACAAACGTAAGGTAAAAACAATGCTTTTTGATTGACAGATTCACTCGTTCCTGTCACGTTTGGCCCACTTCTGAGACAGTGATTTATTCGTTCGAGCTAATTTCAGCCTATTTTGTTAACCTCGAGTTAACGTGTTCCAGCAGGTTAAAGGGTTAAATAGACTGTAGAATTTTGGAGATCCGTAGAGAAGATCGGATACTGTGGATAGCATATCGCAAGAACTTTGCTTTTTGTGGCACAGGATATTTCTTCTCCTCTCCTCTATTTTGTGCACCAGTTATTTATTATATATTGTATTACTGTAAGAAACCGAGTACTAAACTTATTGTAGAGATGATTATACGATGCCTATGTATCAGTCTTTGGACAACTTATGACAAAAGCTATTATAGCTATCAACAGTAAATTTTATATTTGGGAACTTTTTCTTGTGAAATAATACAGTAAAAAAGTATATTTCCCCTTTTCTTAAAAATAACTGAAAGTTATTGCCAGTTTAAAAAAAATCAAGTTGCAAAACAATTTGTAGCTTCAAAAAATCACGATGAACAATGTTCAATTTGTGAAGTCTTCCGACAGAAAATAAATTATTACAAACCTATTCAGAAAAATAATAAGCTCCAACAGAAAATAAAATGACTAAATCACTCGCATTAATGACAAAAAAAAAAAAAAAAAAGAATTCATCGTCGCGCATTTTGTTTTACGATGTACGTGATTCGGATTCCCGAGCGTTTGTGGCACAGTGGTTAAAGGCATGCGTTACCTGTTGAACCAACCCAAACGACGCGGGTTCGATCTTGACTGCAGCGGAAGGAATATTTGCGGTAAGGACTGAATAATGCAAGGTTGTCAGTTTTGCGGAATTTCAATTTAAATAAGAAATGGACTTTTCTGGAATAAACGGAATTTCTGACTACGGGAAATCTGTGAAAATACGGAAATTAAAATAAACGGGCACTGTTAAAAACGGAAATTTCTGTAAAAGACGGACACCTACCGGTAACTTTGCTGCACATCATTTTCAGAAATTTTCCATGAATTCACACCACTTTTTTTTTACACTGTACGCCACACAAAATGTATGCTCAGGGAGGTGTAGCTAATACAAAATCATGTACTAATAACACTGTTTCAGAAAGATAAGAGGTACGAGGCAAACAAATCTTCACATCTCTTGGAAAACAAAAACAAACTTCTTTCATGAAGTTTAAATCGATATTATACACGGTCGAGTCACATTATTGTGACCACCCGCTAATATCCAGAGTAACCGCCGTGTGCAGAGCGGACAGCAGCTAGACGGGCTGGAAGTGACTCAATAAGGTGCTGGAAGGTTTTCACAGGTATGTGAAGCTATGCTGACTGCAGTGCATCTGACAGCTTCTGGACGGTGCGTGGTGAAGGATCCATTCAGCGAACAACACGATCGAGGTGGTCCCCCAGATGCTCAATTGGGTTTAAGTCTGGAGAATTAGGGGCCAGGGAAGTACTTAGAAGTCTTCGTCGTGCTCTTCCAACCACTCTCAGACATTTCTAGCTGTGTGACACGGCGAATTGTCGTGCTGGAAGATCCCATCTACCCCAGAGAAGACAATCAGAACGTATGGGTGTAAGTGGTCTGAAAGAATGGATTCATAACGAATTCGGTCCATAGTGCCTTCCACAGATATGAGTGGGCCCAGAAAAGGCCACGAAAACATTCCCCAGATCATAATGCTGCCCCCACCAGCTTGTGTTCTTCCAGCAATGGTTGAAGAGTGTTTGCTCTCCAATGTTTCTCGCATTATACGCCAACGTCCATGCGTTCGATGAAGCAGAAAACGTGACTAATCGGAGAAGGCCATCTTTCGCCAATCAGCGGAGGTCCAATTCCGATACTGCCATGCAAATGCTTTTCTGCCGATGCACCTCCGTTAGCATAGTTGTAGTGACCATCCGTCTGCATCGGAGCCCCATACGCAACAGAGTTCACTGAAGTGTCGTTTTAGACACACTTCCGGTAGCACCCAGGTTCATTCGACCAGTTAGTTGTTCCACTGTAGCGTGTCGATCGGCCCTCAAGCACCTTCGAAGCCGACGTTCACCTCTCACATCAGTGGCACGTGGTGCTCAGCAGTTTCTACGTCGCTTATTCGCAATGGTGCCATTTCTCCAATCACGATACACTTTAAGCACAGCAGCACGCGAACAGTTCAAAAACTGCGCTGTTTCAGAAATACTACCACCCTTGGTCCGAAAGCCAATAATCATCCCTTTTTGCAAATCCGATAAATCGTTTCTTTTATCCATGACAGCAACGAGTGATATGTTTTCAGATGATGATCACATGTAGAGGATTTTAGGAAGGGAGTGTCTGACCCCAGGTCTTAAACAACCCTTAGAAATAGGAAGCTAAGCGATTTGGGCTAGAGTGTCCGATAGGAAAGTACCACAGAAGCGAAGTAGAAAGGGTGAGGAAGACACCCTTATTTATTACCGGGGAGCCAGTACCCAGGGTCCGACGGCTTAACGTGCCCATCCGACGCACGGCGGATATTTAGTGGATCGAGCGTTCGTACCTGCCTGGGATCGAACCTGACCTTTCCGCGGCAGTCACGAACGTTGCCCACAAGGCCACCCGCGGCCCATGTTTTCAGAATGCCTACAGCACACCTTATATACCCTCCAAGCCAGCCCATGACACGAGCCTTCTTTCATTGGCTACGCGCTGTTGACGTCAAAAGTAGGAGGTGGTCACAATCACGTGACTCGACTGTGTATTTACTTATTTAGTAGTACCTTGAAAGTCCCGGGGAATGGGAATTTTATTTACACTGGGAAACACAGTAATTTGTTTTCTGTAATTTTTTATGCACTTGTCCTACTAAGATTGTGTTGTCGAAAGGAAAAAAACAACAAAAAAACAGGCAAACTTGTGTCAGTCTTATCTCTAAAACAAAAACCGACAACTCTTTTGATTATTAAATTTACATCATTAAGCGACGAAAATAGAAATTATGTAAAATTGACAAAAATGTGATCACATTTATCCGATTTAGGCAAAATTTTGCTGCAGAACCAGAGATATCCTTGTAAATAAAAATATATCATTTTTTGATTTGTATAGATAAAAAACTTTGCTCGAGAAAAGGTGACAAAATGCTTTCTGAGGGTATTTCTATAAGATCGAAAATGAAAATTTTCAATCCTCTGGAAAACAAAGACGCCGTACGACAGCCATCAGAAAAATTTAGCAACAAGAAAATATCAAATAATACTTAATGAAGCGAATATAGGGGCAGACGGACCCTTAAATAAGTGGACGGACCTTTCATCCTTGGACAGACGGGCAGCCAGACAAACACATCTCAATCAGGAAAGACAATCTCCGTATGTGTGTCTGTAACTGCGCGCTTGTGGCAGACGTAACTCATCGGGGAATCGGGGCAAACACTTCATAATTTAGCTGATTACTTTTCATTATTGTTCGTGTTGCTGCGACAAGTAGAAATTCCTAAACGAGGGCTTGATAGAAGGAAAAATATTTGCCATGTTGCTTCAGAGAGAGCGACGAAGTACTGTTTTTTCAAGTTTTTGGATATTATATGACTTACCATCCTTGTCACATTTACACCAAACAACGGATTGTCATTTTCAAAATTTGTACTACACCAGGTGTGTTTGTCAAAAAACTTTCTCTTTTGTTTTACACTTGGAAATAGTAAATAAATGGTTAGAGGCGTGGGTTTGTGGTTACACGTCCTAGTTGTGCCCAGGTTCATGTCCTAGATAAGGGGCTGTCCATAAAGTACGTCCGAGATTACAGTGGGAGGGGGCGTTCCTGAAAACCGGACCAAATGGGACATGGGGGAGGGGGTGGGGGAGGTTTAGTAATTTGGACGTCCAGCGGCAAAAATACAGTGGATGGTATTTCTTCGTTTTGTTTTGTCTTCATTTTTCTTCTTTTAATAGTTACGAAAAGTATGAAATCTTTTAGATCATTGATGATATTTAGCTACATCAGAATATTAATATTAAGTTCTCGTATTTGTACTACCAAATCCATCGTGCTTTGTAGATGGTATCATCGGGAGTGTTGCAACTTTGAATGCGTGCGTTCATTTGTAGCTCTTTATTTCAAAATGATAAAGTTCGGGTAGCATTAGGGAATAAATTAATGCCTAAATAATAAACATTTTCTAAAGCGAACGTGTAAATATATGGAAGATTCCTTTAAATAATTACATGTTTTCTCTCTGTTTCGCAACGAACTTCTAAAAGCAGTCGTCAAAAACAAAGGGGGTTGCGGGAATTAGGGCGTACTTTTTAGGGAAGAGGTGTAAACAATCGGACAAAATCTGACATGGGGGAGGAGGAGTCTAAAAATAGTAAAAAAAACGCGGACGTACTTTACGGACGGCCCCTAAGGCATTCATCATGTATCTGTCTTACGGGGCGTGCTCTCCCCCAGGACCCAGTGTCCTCAAATGTGGGACGGGTGATTGTGTATATCCCTTAGAACTGTTCAGAGTGGACATTAACCGCCCCCCCCCAAAAAAAAACTAAGCTGCAATGTAAATGCTATTGAAATACAGTCGATTAATATAAGACTTAAGGACTAAGCTTCATTGTCTTTGCATTCCTTCTGAAAGTCCACAGTATATCAACAAGGACTAAACTGGAAAGAAAGAGGGTTGCAGATAGAGCTGTGGAAACAGACGTGAGAAAGCAGAGAGAAGAAACATTGTAACACCTAATGGAAAGGCTGTTAATGCAGTTCATAAAGAGTCATTATAACTAAATACCCAGTTGATTGACGTGAACTAGGAACATCAAATAGAAGTCATCCCTCTTTCCACGTTTATAAGTGAGTCACGGAAAAATTATCATCGGCCGCCACCAGGAATCGAACCCACGTATTCCAAGTTACGCGCCGGACATGCTTCCACTGCACCACAGCGGCCTCGAAATTCTCCAGACTCACAAACGACAAACTTCCAAACCACATGGCAGGGTTGCTTCTTTGGAGCCCCGCACAATGCTGGGGTTCACCACAGATGAACAGCAGCAACTGAACAAATAACAAAACTCGATGAGAATTTTTTTCCGTGACTCACTTATAAACGTGGAAAAAGCGATGTCTTCTATTTGATGTCATTATAACTGAGATTTGTTTTCGGTATTTATGTATTAGAAAGATATTTTTATCCCACTGCTTACAGCATTTATTCACGCATACACAAAAATGTCAGTTTTTTAGGTATACCTGTTCTCGTCACGTAAATGGTTCACTCCAACACGTAAAACGCCACGTGAAGGCGGTGTGCACTACAAATCACACAGACAATCTCGTTGAACATTAGTTACCGTTCGACTGAGAGTTAGAATGGGCAAACCGAATGATCGGAGCGATTTTGAACTTGGCATGATGTTTGGCATCAGGCGTGTGGGTTGTAGCATCTCACAAGCGGCCATCCTTCTGGGCTTTTCCCGCACAATCATAGCAAGGGATTACCGTGAATACTGGGGCACGCAAAAAACTTCCAGCAATAGGTGGTCCTGTGGTAAAAAAACTGCTGTGCAGAAGTTCTGAGTTCGGGCTCAATTCTAAAAGCCGAAGCCCGTACGAGCCCGAAGTGTGTCAGCCCGAGCGCGAATTTTACGAGGACTGTTCGGATTTCACCCTCCGCTGCACTGTACCGCGCGGGGTCAGCACAGTAGCCAGTTCGCTCATTCGTCATAGCATCAAGTGACGCTTGCCCTCTCCAGGAGCCACGCAATCGCCCAACTGGCGTTAGTTCTGATTATGGTATGGACGAGTAAACATGCGTGCGGCAATCGATCCTTCCGCCACCTGTGAAATTTGCGCTGTAATAAGTTATTTTTCACACTGAAAGGGAAAAAGTACCGCAGAAATTGAACTGAGAACGAGTAGAGTGTACGGTCCAAAGTTTATCAGCGAAGCATGTGTGAGAGAATGGTTTAGAAAATTTAGAGATGGGCGAACAGAGGCGCATGGCGAAGGGGGTCAAGGTCGGCTATCCGTGGTGACTGATAAATTTGTTTAAAGTGTTGACCCAAAAGGGCGCGAAAGACGTCGTTTCACAATATCAAAGCTGTCGTGTGATATCCCCCAAATTTCTCAAACTGTTCTGTATGAGATCGTTACGGGTAGGCTAAGGCTACCATAAGTTCTGTGCCAGATGGGTGCCACAGATGCTTACTGATGAGAATAAAATGTAGAGAATGGGGCCAGCTTCGACATTTGCAACGTTCCATCGAAGTTGGGGGCTCATTTCTTGACCATGTCGTGACGGCTGATGAGACGTGGGTTCAATTCGTGAATGTCGAACGCAAAGATCAGTCAAAACAGTGAATTCACACACACACACACATATACCATACAAGCCCAAAAAGTGCAAACGGACGTTTTCACAGAAAAAGGCGATGGCAACCGTTTTCTGGGATCGGAAAGGTGTACTTCTGACAGACTTTATGGAAGCAGGAACCACAATAACGGCAGAGAGAGGTACTGTGAAACATTAAGAATATTCCGAAGGGCAATTCGGAATAAAAGGAGAGGAATGCTGACGTCAAGCGTTATGCTTTTCCACAACAACGCGCGGCCATACACGGCTGCACGCACACGAGCGCTACTGGAGCAGTTTGGTTGGGAGGTGTTCAACCACCATCCGTATAGCCCGGACTGGCACCAAGCGATTATCACCTCTTCATCCACAGGAAAACCTGGTTGAGATCGCATGGCTTCAGTGACAATGAGGAGTTGAAGAATGGCGTCTGATCATGGCTGAGCTCTTAGATGGAAGCCTCTTTGATGCAAGGATACAAAAGCTCGTACGCCGATACGCTAAGTGTCTCAATTTAGGGCGTGGCTATGTTAAGAAGTAGCTTAGATCTGTAAGTATGTTCCATATACAATAAGATACAGTATTTTGTCCTCATTGCTTACTTTCTTCACAGCCGACCGGTGGTTGATATCCTAATAGCCTATGTATATCGCAAAATAGAGCCCGGACCCGAACATGCTCGAAAATTAGGATTAACCTCAACTCGAGAGTGGGGAAAGGATATCTATCTGGTTCTATATAATAGCCGCAGGAGTTCCTTTGCTCATTGGTTTCTTCCTAAAATACTTCCGGCAATCTGACAAAATCGGGCTGTTCTGCAATCTAAGTACGTTGCTCAGTATTTTAGCAGGGAGCTTCTGCGTGGAGGGAGGGGTGAGATTTTGACGTTGTGGTACTACGTAGATGAATCAAAAAAGTAAGTTACACTTAGCGCCATCTGGAGTGGTGTAGCAGTCGGATTGTGTGTGCTTGGGAGCGAAGTAGACAGTACGTCAAAGTTGCCGACGGGAGATGTTTTAGTTCAGAAACTGCGTAAGGCGTATGCAGGAGGTAGTTCATAAGGGCGGATTCTTACTCCAAATTGGAAGTGCGAGGAATAATTCGATTTTTGTGGGGTTAGCGCCTAAATTGCACTGACATCCATCGTGAAATCTGTGCTGTATACGGGGGATAATGCCATGTCTCGCTCGGCCATCGTAAAGTGGTGCCAACAATTTGAAAGGAGTCGCACAAATTTGACGGACGAATACTGTGAAGGCAGGCCATCAACATCCAGCACTCCGGAGCATGTTGACGAGATGATACGGGATGATAGGCGTATCAGAATCAAGGAAATTGCCGGTTTGTAAGACATTTCGTACGGGAACTATGCATTCCATAATTCACGAGCAGCTGGGATTTTGAAAATTGTGTGCGAGATAGGTTCCACGTTTACTCACCGACCAGCACAGAAACCAACGTTTTCTGTCGTCTTTGGCTCTTCTGCAACGGTATTCTGCTGAGGGTCACAATTGTGTGCGAGATGGGCGCCACGTTTACTCAACGATCAGCACAGAAACCAACGTTCCCTGTCGTCTTTGGCTCTTCCGCAACGGTATTCTGCTGAGGGTCACAATTGTGTGTAAGATGGGTGCCACGTTTTCTTATCGACCAGCACAGAAACCAACGTTCCCTGTCGTCTTTGGCCCTCCTGCAAAAGTATTCTGCTGAGGGTCACAATTGTGTGCGAGATGGGTGCCACGTTTACTCACCGACCAGCACAGAAACCAACGTTTCCTGTCGTCTTTGGCTCTTCTGCAACGGTATTCTGCTGAGGGTCATAATTGTGTGCGAGATGGGTGCCACGTTTATTCATCGACCAGCACAGAAACCAACGTTTCCTGTCGTCTTTGGCTCTTCTGCAACGGTATTCTGCTGAGGGTCATAATTGTGTGCGAGATGGGTGCCACGTTTACTCACCGACCAGCACAGAAACCAACGTTTCCTGTCGTCTCTGGCTCTTTAACAACGGTATTCTGCTGAGGGTCATAATTGTGTGCGAGATGGGTGCCACGTTTACTCACCGATCAGCACAGAAACCAACTTTTCCTGTCGTCTTTGGCTCTTTTACAACGGTATTCTGCTAAGGGTCATAATTGTGTGCGAGATGGGTGCCACGTTTACTCGCCGACCAGCACAGAAACCAACGTTTCCTGTCGTCTTTGGCTCTTCTGCAACGGTATTCTGCTGAGGGTCATAATTGTGTGCGAGATGGGTGCCACGTTTACTCACCGACCAGCACAGAAGCCAACGTTTCCTGTCGTATTTGGCTCTTCTGCAACGGTATTCTGCTGAAGGTCACAATTGTCTGTGAGATGGGTGCCACGTTTACTCACCAACCAGCACAGAAACCAACGTTTCCTGTCGTATTTGGCTCTTCTGCAACGGTATTCTGCTGAGGGTCATAATTGTCTGTGAGATGGGTGCCACGTTTACTCACCAACCAGCACAGAAACCAACGTTTCCTGTCGTATTTGGCTCTTCTGCAACGGTATTCTGCTGAGGGTCATAATTGTGTGCGAGATGGGTGCCACGTTTACTCACCGACCAGCACAGAAGCCAACGTTTCCTGTCGTATTTGGCTCTTCTGCAAGGGTATTCTGCTGAGGGTCCTAATTGTGTGCGAGATAGGTGCCACGTTTACTCACCGACCAGCACAGAAACCAACGTTTCCTGTCGTATTTGGCTCTTCTGCAATGGTATTCTGCTGAGGGTCACAATTGTGTGCGAGATAGGTGCCACGTTTACTCAATTGTGTGCGAGATGGGTGCCACGTTTACTCAATTGTGTGCGAGATGGGTGCCACGTTTACTCAATTGTGTGCGAGATGGGTGCCACGTTTACTCAATTGTGTGCGAGATGGGTGCCACGTTTACTCAATTGTGTGCGAGATGGGTGCCACGTTTGCTCAATTGTGTGCGAGATGGGTGCCACGTTTGCTCAATTGTGTGCGAGATGGGTGCCACGTTTACTCACCGACCAGCACAGAAGCCAACGTTTCCTGTCGTATTTGGCTCTTCTGCAATGGTATTCTGCTGAGGGTCACAATTGTGTGCGAGATAGGTGCCACGTTTACTCAATTGTGTGCGAGATGGGTGCCACGTTTACTCAATTGTGTGCGAGATGGGTGCCACGTTTACTCAATTGTGTGCGAGATGGGTGCCACGTTTACTCAATTGTGTGCGAGATGGGTGCCACGTTTACTCAATTGTGTGCGAGATGGGTGCCACGTTTGCTCAATTGTGTGCGAGATGGGTGCCACGTTTGCTCAATTGTGTGCTAGCTGGGTGCCACGTTTACTCACCGACCAGCACAGAAGCCAACGTTTCCTGTCGTATTTGGCTCTTCTGCAATGGTATTCTGCTGAGGGTCACAATTGTGTGCGAGATAGGTGCCACGTTTACTCAATTGTGTGCGAGATGGGTGCCACGTTTACTCAATTGTGTGCGAGATGGGTGCCACGTTTACTCAATTGTGTGCGAGATGGGTGCCACGTTTACTCAATTGTGTGCGAGATGGGTGCCACGTTTACTCAATTGTGTGCGAGATGGGTGCCACGTTTGCTCAATTGTGTGCGAGATGGGTGCCACGTTTGCTCAATTGTGTGCTAGCTGGGTGCCACGTTTACTCACCGACCAGCACAGAAGCCAACGTTTCCTGTCGTATTTGGCTCTTCTGCAATGGTATTCTGTTGAGGGTCACAATTGTGTGCGAGATAGGTACCACGTTTACTCAATTGTGTGCGAGATGGGTGCCACGTTTACTCAATTGTGTGCGAGATGGGTGTCACGTTTACTCAATTGTGTGCGAGATGGGTGTCACGTTTACTCAATTGTGTGCGAGATGGGTGCCACGTTTACTCAATTGTGTGCGAGATGGGTGCCACGTTTGCTCAATTGTGTGCGAGATGGGTGCCACGGTTGCTCAATTGTGTGCGAGATGGGTGCCACGTTTGCTCAATTGTGTGCGAGATGGGTGCCACGTTTGCTCAATTGTGTGCGAGATGGGTGCCACGTTTGCTCAATTGTGTGCGAGATGGGTGCCACCGACCAGCAGAGAAAGCAACGTTACCTGTCGTTTTTGGCACTTCTGCAACGGTAGTTTGCTGAGGGTCACAATTTTTTGCGTCGAATCGTCACAGGTGACGAAACGTGGTTTTACCATTTTACCCCCTGAAATCAAACGATCATCCATGAAATGGAAGCATGTCACCTCTGATACAAGGAAGAAGTGTAAAGTCCAACAGTCTGCGGGAAAGGTCATGGTGACTGTTTTGTTTGACTGTGAAGGTCTTCTTTACATAGAATTTCTGCCAAAAAGGGATGACTATCAACGCTGACTCATATTGCGGAACGCTACAAAGATTGCGAAAGGCAATTAAGGACAGACGCCTGGGTAAGTTGAGCGAAAGTGTCATTCTGCTGCACGACAACGCCACATCCCACGGAATACAAAGGAATTTCCGCAGTCATTCAAGTGGGAAGTGTAGCAACATCCACCGTACAGCCCCGACATATCCCCGTGCGACTACAATTTGTTCGGTAAAATGAAACAGGACCTTAGTGGACAACGATTTCAAACCAACGAGGCTGTAATGCGGTACTGAACTGGTTGTACCAAATTGGAGGAGACTTTTTCTGTTCAGGTATGGAAAAGTTAATCACACGCTCCGATAAATATTGGGTCGTTTCATAATTATTGGACGATTCGGACACAAAGAAACAAACAGCAGCAAAAGACGACGAAATGCATTTTATTGCGAAAATTTTCTGCCCTCGGCAGCAATACACTGTGCGCAACGTGTTTTCAGAGCAAAAATGTCACGGTGGCAGAAACTGGCATCACAGTGGTCCGAGGAATCGCTAACGGCGGAATTCACAGCCTCCTTGTTAGCGAACCGTTTGCCCCTCAAGAAGTGATCGAAATGGCGAAACATGTGAAAGTCGGGGCCAAGTCGGGTGAATAAACAGGGTGAGGGAGGACCTCGTACCCCAAGGCGTTGATTCTTCGCATGCTTCCAATAGACGCATGCGGTCGAGCGCCATCCTGAAGCAGTATGGGACCCAAACGACTGGCGAGCGATGGTTGTTTGCTGCATAATTTCTGGTGACATTCGTTCGGCTGACGGCAGCACACGTCCGTTGTGATTGTTTGACCTCGCGGCAAAAACTAATAATGAACCACAGTCTTGGCAGTCCACCACACAGAGATCAGAACCTTCTGTGGGTGCAACTAGGGTTTGGACACGTGTTTGGGTGGTTCCCCTTTATCGAGCCACGGCGCTGTTCGCTTCCTTTTGTCATAAACTACCCATTTTTCATCAACCGTAAGGATCCGATGCAGAAAGGGAGCACTAGCCTCACGTTTTTGGAGGGCAATGCATGTTTCCAGACGCCGGATCTGCTGCTGTTCGGTGAGTTCTTGTGGAACTCAGGTATCCAGTTTCTCACCTTGCCCATAGCTGCCAGGTGTCTGGAAACTGTCGCTGATGATACAAGTTCGGCACTGAGCTCATGTACTGTGGAGTTTAGTTTTCTTCCACTTTCCGCCTTCAATGTACTTCACACAGAACAGGACGACCGACTCCTGGCTTATGGTCGATGGCAACATCACCGGCATGGAACTTGGAAAACAGTCTACGGACAGTTCAGTCACTCGTCGTTCCGACAACACACGCTCTATTGACATTTGCGTCCGTTTCGGACACATTTCGGCCTAGTTTGAATTCGTGCAAAATCACTGATCTCACGTCGGGTTGCTCCATCACGTCACCAACTGCTGAGATCTGTCTGAAATACCGTTTTATACACGTGGACTGAACCGATTCAATTTGCATGGGCGTTTGGTAGTTCCTCCTACGAGGCGTCTCTTGTAACCGGCTATGCAAATTCGCCTTGTCGGCATCGGCCAATAATTATGAAACTACCCAATATTTACAGTCCTTAGGCGACTATGTCGAAAAATGAATAAATGTTGTACTTTTAAACCAACATACATCCCCTGAGTATATCTCTTTGTTTGTTTTTTTATTCAACAGTGTAACCAACTTTTTGATCCGTCCTCGAATTATGCAGTATCTACAGTTCTTGAAGAAGCCTTTCCTTCTCCGCAGAAACCACTAATGTCTGGCTTGTAGCATTTGCTCTCCAATCCCAGAACAAATAGTTCTCCCAGTCCCCGCTCCACTCAAAGACTCATTTGTAGAAAAATTCCATTAATCACTCGGAACTGTAATTAAAGACCCCTATGCTAAATATTAAAATCATCGCTCTGTCCACGTTATTTTATGAACAACGCATAGTAACTGAAAAATTATTCTACCGACACCGCTGGGATCGAACCCCAGATCTCTCGATAACTAGCCGAGTGCGTTCGCCTTATGCTACGGTGCCTGCAATTTATCAGTCAGCATCTGACTACACAAATCCTTATTGATGGACTCAGCAACTCATGTTTCGCCATCCGGTGGCTTTCAACAGAACAAGCTGTTTAATTACAGCTGATAAATCCAAATAAAATAATGAGGAATACATTTCAAATACGAGGAGATAATGCAAATAGACGATGTCATCGCTCTGTCCACGTTATTTTATAAACAACGCATGCAACTGAAAAATGTTGAAAGCCACCGGATGGCGACACATCACTTGCTGAGCCCATCAATAAGGATTTGTGTAGTCAGATGCCGACTGATAAAGCACACATAGCGCTGTGAATTGTTGACACCATAGCGTAAAACGAACGCACTCGGCTAGTTATCGAGAGATCTGGGGTTCGAGCCCAGCTGTGTCGGAACGACAATTTTTCAGTTGCTATGCGTTGTTTATAAACTAACGTGGACAGAGCGATCACATCGTTTATTTGCATATTAAAATCATAGTTAGAAGAAGAACATTCAAAGCCGGAGCCCAAATCTTAGTAAACATAATGGAGCCCGAGGCCTGTTCGGGTCCAAACTCACCTTCGGGCTCGTGCTCACACCGTCTCAGCGCTACTTCACTAGAAACATTTTCTGAAATTCACGAGCTACTTTCCGTCATTTCTTTCGTGAAATAACGAAGCATATTTCTGATACAACCTTTTCCGTAAAATGATGGAAAGAAACCTGAATTTCACGGATTTTTCATACCACAGGAAAATTCTGAATTTTCAGAAACCTTTCCGTAATTCCTTTTATATATTAACGGAAAATCTCTGTTCTTACTTTTTATATATCCGCATGACGAGAAATTACCGGTAACAGGAGCGATTGGTGAGAATACGTGAGGTTTGATTAACTTTTAAATTTCAATCCTTTGTCGAATTTCGAAGTTCCGTAGCGAGATCCGATAGTGTGGATAGCATATCGCATGAATTTTGTTTATTGTGGCACAGGATATTTCTTCTCCTCTCACCTATTTTGCGCATCAGCTATTTATTATATATTGTGTTACTTGTAAGAAACCGGGTACTTAACTTATTGTACAGATGGTTATATACGATGTCTATGTATCAGTCTTTGGACAACTTAAGACAAAAGCTATCAAGGGTAATTTTTATATTTAGGATGTTTTTTTTTTTGTTTTTGTTTTTTTGTGAAATAATATATAAAAAATACATTTCACCTTTCTTAAAGATAACTGAAAGTCATTGTCAGTTTCAAATAATCAAGTTGCAAAGCATTTTGCTGCTTCAAAAAATCAGGATGAAAAATGCTTTTGTTGTGAAAGGTCCTTGTCAGGTTCCGCTGAGTTCGATCTGCCATTACGCCTTACCGAATCCGAAATTCTCAAATGGGCCTGACGTAGGTTCTTTTCAGTGACGTCGAGTTAAACCCGATCGTTAAAATATTGGAACGTGTAGTCAGCAATTCTTAAGATGTACGATAATGAGGAACTCCCAATAACAAGTCCTTGGTTAGACGAAACAAAATTTAATAGATGAAAGAATAAGTTCCGTTCGATTGGCTATCTCCACGTGCCAACAGGTTTCCAACTAGCGAACACTTCACTATCTCACCGATATCCCGGAAGACCCTCCGCCACGTGGAATTGAGTCGTTCCGTCAAAAACTCCGGTCGATCTCTTATCGCCGAAAACCCCTGACTATTCCATCAGTGAAAACGTAAAACCCCGAGAGGTCTAACTGGCACTCTTGCTGAGAGAGGGGAGCGCCCTAATGTGCTCTGGCACGACGTCCCCTCCCATTCCAGAACTTTGTTGCAACGCAACATCTTCACACTGTTCAGCACGCTTCAGGTAAACACCTGGACATGGTGCACTGATGTTTACACACACACACTCTCTCTCTCTCTCTCTCTCTCTCTCTCTCTCTCTCTCTCTCTGTAAAACACTTCTTACTCCGTGGAAAGGTGAAACGAAAGCCTCTCTAGCGAACGTGTCGCTTCCTTTTTTATCCTTAATCTTCTCCCCTCCCCCTCACCTTTCCGCCTCTGGAAATCCTATTGGTGTGGAGTTAGATGTTCACCGGAAGTGGTGACCTTTGAGCTATACACCAGACCTCGTCGACCAGGTCGAATTCAACGGATGCCGTTAGTCACATGCTTCGTTCCGTTACATAATCCAGCTTACTAAGGAAATGGTGCCACGTGCCAACACTTGCGTTTAAATTTACATTACATTGCCTTTGAAATGAGAAATAATTACAGAAAACATTACTACATGAAAATGAATTAGTGGGGGCCCGACTCCGTCACCTTACAGTCCTCCTACAGAAAAAAAAAGTTATCACGAACCTATTGTGAAAAATAATAAACTCCAACAGAAAATAAAATGACTAAATCACCCGCATTAATGACAAAAAAAAAAAAACATTCTTCGTCACGCCATTTGCTTTACGATGGACGTGATGCGGGTTTCCGAAAGTTTGTGGCTCAATAGTTAAAGTCGTGCGTTACCTGTTAAACCACCCCAAACGATGGGGGCTCGATCCTGAATGCAGCGGAAAAGGATTATCTAGGGTAAGGCTGAATAATGCAAGGTTGTCAATTTTCCGAATTTTCAGTTTAAATACGGAAAAATCTGAAATGGATTTTTTCTGAAATAAACGGAATTTCTGACCGGAAAATCTGTGAAAGTACGGAGTTAAAATAAACGGGCAATTTTAAAAACTGAAATTTCTGAAAAAGACGGACACCTACCGGCAACTTCGCTACACGTTATTTTCAGAAATTTTCTGTGAATTCACACCTTTTTTTTTTTTTTTTACAGTGTGTGCAGCAATAGGGTCGAAGGAAGTTAGCGACGTGGTCGTTGACTGTTGCGTAGCATTCGCGACATTTCCCGGTATGTGCTGCGCTCAGAGATAACCATCGGCGCGCTAATGTTGAATTCTCCGGGTTGTGGCCCGTTTCTTTGCTTGCAAGATTCTCTCTAGTCTTCATTGAACTCTCTAATCCGCCAGCAGTTTTCCTCCCAAGATGGCCGATTACTCTAGTCTCCATTGAACCCTCTAATCCACTATCAATCTTCGTCCACAAGATGGCCGATAACTCTAGTCTCGATTGAACCCTCTAACCACCAGCAGTCTTCGCCGACAAGATGGCCGATTGACTCTAGTCTCCATTGAACCCTCTAATCCACCAGCAGTTTTCGTCCACAAGATGGTCGATTACTCTAGTCTCAATTGAACTCTCTAATCCGCCAGCAGTTTTCGTCCACAAGATGGCCGATTACTCTAGTCTCAATTGAACTCTCTAATACGCCAGCAGTTTTCCTCCCAAGATGGCCGATTACTCTAGTCTCGATTGAACTCTCTAATCCGCCAGCAGTTTTCCTCCCAAGATGGCCGATTACTCTAGTCTCCATTGAACCCTCTAATCCACTATCAATCTTCGTCCACAAGATGGCCGATAACTCTAGTCTCGATTGAACCCTCTAACCACCAGCAGTCTTCGCCGACAAGATGGCCGATCGACTCTAGTCTCCATTGTACCCTCTTATCCACCAGCAGTTTTCGTCCACAAGATGGCCGATTACTCTAGTCTCAATCGAACTCTCTAATCCGCCAGCAGTTTTCATGCACAAGATGGCGGATTACTCTAGTCTCCATTGAACCGTCTAATCCACCAGCAGCTTTCGTCCGCAAGATGGCCGATTACTGGAAGATTTTTGTGTGTGTCTCACCATTCAGTGTAAACGTTTGCTACGTTGTGCGTGAAAAGTCCAGGAGGATGGCCGTTTGAAAGATGCTCGAACCGGCACGTCTGATGCCACGTTCAAAGTCGCTCAGATCGCTCCTTTTGCCCATTCCGATCTTCAAAAACACAACCATTTGCAGGGAAGATTATGTCCACAGTTTTTTTGAAACTCAGAAGGGTTGTTGTAATTGATTACTTACTTTATAAAAGGACTATGAATCCTGCCTATTAAGCCACGCTATTGCGACAGTTGCGTAAAGCCATCAAGAGTAACCGGCGATGACAATGCTTCTCCATGACAATGCTCCAATCCATATTGCGGGTGTTTCTATGCAAGCTGTGACAGAATGTAGCTTCCAACTGCTTCTCCATCCACCGTGCTCACCTGACCTCATCCTGAGTAACTTCTTCCTCTTCAGAAATCTGAAAAACGATCTGCGTGGTAGGCGTTTTGCGGATGATTCCGAACTGAAGTAGGCAACGAAGTGTTGGTTTGAGGACAAACATAAAAAGGTTTTCTTCAACTCTATGATCGGTGCAGCAAATGCATCCCAGGCAGGGGAGACTATGTGAAAAAATAAAGGTGCGTTTCCGAAAAAAGTTTCGTGTTTGTATGTTAGGCTGTGAAATCATAAATTTGTCCGTGACTGGAATCGATTCCTCTCACTCCGAAGTAAGTTGCTCTCCCAACTAAGCTTAACGCACAGAATGTACCGCTGCTGATTTGTCGTCTTGACACGTGCTTTACCTCTGTAGTACGTCACATGATTTCCCTCGTTTTTTTTTTGTTTTGTTTTGTTTTTTTGGTTTTTTTTTAAAGCGAAGTAGAAATTTTTCATTAATTCCAGACGATGTGTGGAACAAACATCAGACATTTTTCGAAGAACCCAACGGCCAGTACATCAATTCTTACGTTCGGGCCCCAATGTGAAAACACAAATTCGTCCGTATGGGGATCGAACCTGCGGCCTCTTACTCTAGAGTAAGTTGCTCTCCCAACTAAGCTACAGGGACCGAACGTACGGTAGCAGATTTGACACTTGATTCACCTCTAATGTATGTCACAAGGCTAAGAACTTATTGAATGTCCTACGTATGGGACGTGGGCAGATATATCTAATGAATTTTAATCTCCTGGTAGAGAGTATAGAAAGCGAAAATTCACGTGGTTACGGGGTTCAGGAGATGAAACTCACAACACAATTATTCAGTGCGGTAAAAATCGGAATACCTAGATTCCATCTTAAACTTTATATCCGTGTCGGGTGCAATCCTAGTAGCATAGCGTAAACACATTTTTCTTTTTTTATTTCTTTTCTTTTCTGACATACATACATTTATATCTGTTTAAAGATACATTAAAAATCCCGTTTTTGTCTTCTGCTTGCCTGTGGAATACTCAGGAATTTCCACGTGCGTTTTAATCAATGACTCTTGCGAGTTGGAGCGTGACTGTTTTATTTTTAATCAGTAATAAAATTCGCCAAAGCATTCATTGGACGCTATAAATGCGAAGGCATTATTCGGAAAACACGCACGCAACTCATCGAAGCAGAAATCATTATAAAACGATCAAAAAGCTTGGATTTTATCGAAGCGTCATGCATCAGGTCTTGTATACAATCAGACATGAGAAGGTATAACAAAAGAACTTAAAACGTTATGATTGAACAGGAACTGATATCGAAACAGTTGAAACAAAGCTAAAATGTACTATGGAATGAAACATGGAAGGAGAAACATTAGAACAGAAAAGCTATAGACAAAGCATAACCATTTTACTGTACAGTGGATATGCTATTTACGTAACAGCACTTTAATACAACCTCTAGGCGGCTTTTTGCTCCCTGAACAAAACGACCGCTTGAAATGGTCTATGATTTTCAGGAATTTCTCGTGAAAGGTTAATTCATATTACACGGAACCGAAATCTTTTCCAAAAACGGCGCTGATACAGTTTTGTATCTTTAATCTTTAACAATGACTGCTCTCTTTGAAATCATTTCGAAATTTCCTTCTGATGCATTTTTAGCACAAAAAATTTACAAAAAAACAGGCAACAGTGAAAGGACAGGTTGATAATAATTTCCGCTTCCCGTTTTTTAGCACGTCTTTTGTAAAAAAAGATCGTGCTTCTGTTATCGGTTTGTCCGTCCGTCCGTTCGTCTGTACCCACGATATCTCAGCAACTACACTGACGGAAAAAAAATCCCAACACCACGAAAAAATAGTTGTAGAGGAATGAAATGGCGGCAATACATTTGTATAGGTAACATATTTAATCGATTAAATTTTCAAGATCACAGCTTAATGTAAGCACGAGAAGAGTCATTTTAAATGTGAAATGCCGGTACATTAATAATCGGTGTAACCGCCAGAATGTTGAATGCAAGCACGCAAACTTTCATGCATTGTGTCGTACAGGTGCTGGATGTCAGTTTGAGGGATGTAGTTCCATGCCTGTTGCACTTGGTCGGTCAATACAGGGACGTTTAATGCTGGTTGGGGGTGACGCTGGAGTTGTCGTCCAATGATGTCCCATACGTGCTCGATTGGTGAAAGATCTGGTGATCTAGCAGGCCACGGCAACATGTCGACACTCTGTAGAGCATGTTGGTTACAACAGCGGTATGCGGGCGAGTGTTATCCTGTTGGAAAACACCCCCTGGAATGCTGTTCATGAATGGTAGCACAACAGGTTGAATCACCAGACCGACGTACAACTGTGCCGTCAGGGTGCGTGGGATAACCACGAGAGTGCCCCTGCTGTCATAGGAAATTGCTCCCCAGACCATAACTCCAGGTGTAGGTCCAGTGTGTCTCGGCCGCAGACAGGTTGGTTGCAGGCGCTCACCTGGCCTCCTTCTAACCAACACACGGCCATCACTGGCACCCAGGCAGAACCGGCTTTTATCAGAAAACACAACAGATCTCCACTCCGTCCTCCAATGAGCTCTAGCTTGACACCACTGACGTCGCAAACGGCAGTGGTTTGGAGTAAGTGGAATGCACGCTACAAGGCGTCTGGCTCGGGGCTGTCCTTCAAGTAACCGATTTGTAACAGTTCGTTGTGTCACTGTGGTGGTAACTGCAGCTCGAATTGCTGCCGCAGACGCAGAACGATGCGCCACGGCCATACGCCGTACACGGCGGTCTTCCCTCTCAGTGCCGGAACCCGGTCTTCTTGAGGCAGTACCTTCCCTTGACCACCGCTGCCAACAATCATGCACGGTGGCTACATTCCTGCCAAGTCGTTCTGAAATATTGCGGAAAGAAAATCCACCTTCTCGTAGCCCTATTGCACGACCTCGTTCAAACTCCGTGAGCTGTTGATAATGGCTTCTTCGTCTTCTTAAAGGCATTCTTGACTAACATCAACACACTACGTCGAATCTCAATGATAACTAACGCTCACGAACGTTACAGCGCGTATTTACAGCAAACCTGCTTTGCATGTTCTGAGGAGCGCTACTAGCGCCACACGTATGCGCCGAGAGCGATATTTGCATAGACGTCATCTTACAGATGTACTCTCACCGCCTACCAACTGTCGTTTATCTAACACAACGCCTTCTTGGTGTTGGGATTTTTTTCCGTCAGTGTATTAGTCCGATTTGAAAAATTCTTTTTGCATTGGGAAGCTTGAAATATGCAAATGATGATCCTTTATTTCATTTTTTTTTACGATGTACAATTTCGCCGGTAGATGGCGTAAATGCAGATGATGTCGAATTCAAAAATACGTTTTATTCCACATATTTGCTTTTAAACATCCGATTGAAAAAATTATTTTATCTTTCTCTTCCATTTATGTCGAAGAGTGTTTTAGATATAGTTACTTTTTCAAATTACGCATAGATTTTCCGCTAGGGGGCATAAGCGTAAATTACTTTTTTCCCCGATAACTCTAATTCTAAAACTCCGATTTGAAATTTTTTTCTTCAGCGGATACATTTCCTGATGGAAAATCTTTTGCATATAATTTCAAATTTTTGGTAAAGAATACTTTGGCCACCAGGGGGCATAAGTGTTAATTTTTGCTTCTGATGTATTTGCCATAAAATCGTAGCTTCTAAAATATCGATTGAAAAAATTCTTTCGTGGACTGATGCCACTCACATCGATAAACCTTTTCGGAATATTTTCTTCTTAAAATATTCCACAGTTTCTCCGCCAGGTGGCGTAGATGTACATCTCTTTTTTTTGTCAATATCTCTACTTCTAGGAGTCCGATTTGAAAAATTCCTTCTTTGTTGGATAGTGTTTTCCGTGTGACATGTTTTTCATATAATTTCAAAATTTTCAAGTAATTCATAGACTTTCCGCTAGGGGGCGTAAAGGTAAATTGCATTTCTCCCTATATCTCCGCTTCTAAAACTCCGATTTGAAAAATTCTTTCTGCACCGGATACAGCTCCTGATGAGAAATCGTTTGTACATAATTTCTAATGTTTGTAAAAAAAGAGTTTGGCCACCAGGGGGCGTAAATCTTAATTTCCGCTTCTGATATATTTGCCCCAAAATATGAGCTAAATTCTCGATAAAAAAAACGTCTTTTGTAGACCGATACTACCCATGTTAACAAACCTTTTAGGAACATTTTCTTCTTTAAATAATGCATGGTTTCTACGCCAGGGGGCGAAGATGTATATCTAATATTTGTCAATATCTCTACTTCTAAGAGTACGATTTGAAAAATCCCTTCTTTGTTGGATAGTGTTTCCGATGCGAAATGTTTTTCTTATAAATTCAAAATTTTCAAGTAAATCATTTACTTTCCGCTAGGGGGCAAAAAGGTAAATTGCGTTTTCTGCGTTATTTCTGCTCCTAAAGCTCTGATTTGAAAAATTATTCCTGTATCGCATACAAGACCTGATGGAAAATATTTTTCACATAATTTCTAATGTTTGTTAAAGAACGGTTTAGCCACCAGGTGTCATATGTGTTAATTTCTGCTTCTGAAGTATTTGTTGCAAAATCTGGGCTCCTGAAAACTCGACTAATTTTTTTCTTCTGCCGATACCTCTTATACGGATAAACTTTTTGAGAATACTTTCTTCCTAAAATAATGCATGGTTTTTCCACCAGGGGACGTAAAGTCACATCTTATTTTTGTCGATATCTCTGTTTCTAAGAGTTCGTAAGCTCACGATTCCGTTTACCGCAATATCTGAGGGATTAAAAACCCGATTGAAAATCTTATTTCTTTGTTAATTTGCGTCAGAACGGATTCAAAAGACGTGCTTATTACACCTGAAAATTCGGTGTCACCTTTCTTGTTCTTCTTATTTTTGCAATTGTATGTTTTAATCTTTTTCAGATACGGCTGTTAAGTTATCAGACTAATGGTAGTTGTAGCTTGCACAGGTAGTTAAGAGTACATGAGTAGTACATCAGAATTGAAGTTTATGTGTAGTACATCTGTCAGATTTAGTATAGTGGTCAAGAAATGAGTTGTGTGTATTTTAACCTGTACAATTGAAAGGTTCAGGTTGTTTTTTGAGTTACCACAGAGCTGTTAACGCCTTTTCCATAAAAAAGAACTTGAAGTGTTACTCAATTTGACAAACCACCATATTCAAACTGTCCTGGTGACTTTTGCTGTTTCCGAAAATCTGTTCATCATACGCATGTACTGTATGATCAATAAAGTATGTGACACAATCTCTGAGGACAGTTTCTCAAGGGGAGTTCAAGATTTCTTTTGAGCGTCTTGGAGAGAAAGGGTGTAAACTCCTGAAGTGAATTTGGAAGGACGAAACGCATTCATACGAATAAGTTCAAGTATGTTAGCTAACAAATGCATCACATTATTTTGTTGTTCTACAATTCGTTGAAATCCTTTGATCATATCGGAGTTCTCACGAACGTAAACATGAACAACCGCTTATGTGTTAGTTTTATGTTATCGCTATATCACATTAAGTTCCTTTTCTTTTTTTGGAAGTTATTTATTTTTATCGTATTTGGGAATTAATGACTCATGAGCATGTAATGCTACAAGGAGTCAGAGTTGGGCAGGAATGCATTACAAAGTAATGGAAGTACAGATTACAATTAACGTGAATTCATTACAAGGTAATGCAGTAACAGGTAATGCATTACAAGGTAATCTCAAGTATGGTTTGCACAAGGTAATGGAATTAATCTGTAAGGCATTACAATGAAGAGCATATAATTCAATTATTTCATAATGCCATTCAAACGCAATGGGATTATTTGGTAATGAAATTACACAATTGGCAAATAATAATTACATACTAATAGTTTATTGAAATGTACGTGTGCCAAAAGCTATGTCTAGAAAAGTCGGCCATGTAACATAGCAGACAGAGACCGAAGTGTCGTGTAGAATGTTCTAGAAGCAGCAAGAATGGGTTAGACTTTTGCAGAATGTTCCAGAATGATCGCGCAGTGGGAAGTGGGAGAGCTTTATGTAAATCAAGAATATTCCAGAAGGTTAATGTCCTGTCGTGAAGTATACATAAAGCAGTCAGTCGCTCGCTAGTCCAGTGTTCGTATCGGACAAGTAATGGACAACAACACGTGAGAAGTATGGCAAAAATGTCAAGAGTTCGCAATTTTTTGTAATATTCGGCAGTACACCCTGAGTTGCTGAACTGTGAGTGTAGTGCTAATATTTATGTGCTTGTGGCTATAGTGGGGTAATTATTTTGGACATTGAAACGTGTGTAATGGACGAGAATACTGTACTGGAGATGGACAACATGAGTATCTCTAACCGAAATAAACATGCCATTTGTACTTACTTCATATGTATAATTTTGTTCAAATCAATTACGGCGAAGACGGGGCAACTACTCATGCCATACACGTACAATCTCCTATACCTACATACCCGCATTTGAGGCCCGAGGGGTGGAACAATTGTCAAATAACCTACACAACGTGTAAGGGTGTACTGGTTGCTGGTTTATTCACGTTGTATTGCTACCCATAAATTATTGGTTAATTACCAACATATAGTTAACCATTACGATTACAATGGGTAATTGCTACATGTCATTACAATTACCATGTAATTCTAATGACCAGTTCACCATTACCATGTAATGGTAACGCCAAGTTCTTGTTCCCATTACCATTACGCTGTAATGCATTACCGATTAATTCAATTACGATTTTACCCAACTCTGCAAGGAGTCGTCTGTTCCTGATTTAGGGACTACTTAAATGGAATGGAGAAATCAACTCCGAGAAAACTCTTCACCCATGTTTCGTATGGGATTCGATATCGGGCCTAACTTGGTGGATTAGCTGGGAACTCTGGCCACTGATATTACTTATCTACATTTGTTATTATTTCTAGCATAGTTAGTAATACGGCATGCAACTGATCCAGGTGTTTGATGATTAAAGAAGCGATATTTTATTGACGTCGATGTTTCCTTAAATACAAGCATTTTTGGCTAGCTTCGGATTTCTACATTGAGAGCGTTTTGCTTCAAGACATTACCCCTTTTTCTCACCAATGTCAACCCCGCCTTCTCGTGGTACATCCTTTTCCCACTAAAGGGGCTCTGACGACCGCCAATAGCGGTATAACTATACCATCGCGATTAGAGGAAATGCTATCCCACACTCACCAACCCGCTTGGCCAGCGTGGTGAGTTATGGCCAAACCCCTCCAAAATGACTCCACAACTTAAATCTTGGCCCTCAGTCTCCGGCAGCTGGAATGTACCTGGCCAAGGCAGCAGCCAGTGCGACATGAAGGCAGAGGGTGCTAAGAATCCCCGGAGGACCGGACTAGGCTGCCATCTGATGCTGACCTTGGCTACGTACAACAGACGCTCCCTATCTTCTGATTCAAGGCTTCTTGAATTGGAAGAGGAACTACAAAGGATCAAGTGGGACATCGTCGGGCTAAGTGAGGTAAGGAGAAAAGGAGAAGATCTCATTGAACTCAAAAGTGGACATCTCTTCTACTACCGTGGGACAGATACTGGCAGAACTAGTGGTGTTGGATTTATAATAAACAAGAAACTGAAGGATAAAGTTGTAGAAGTTGAAAGTTCCTCTGACAGAGCTGCACGACTTGTTATCCAACTCTCGAGAAGATACCAGGCTCAGATTATTCAAACTTATGCACCCACCACAAGTCATGCTGAAGAAGAAATTGAAGAATTTTATGAGGAAATTCGTCATCTAAATAATAAAGGTAAGCAGCACTTGAAGATAATTATGGGAGATTTCAATGCAAAAATAGGGCAACGGCAACAGAATGAAACTTCAGTAGGTAAATTCGGTCACGGCAACAGAAACCAGCGTGGAAATACTCTCGTAGAGTTTGCAGAGGCAGAAGGGTTTTTCATCTTGAACTCCTTTTTCAAGAAAAAGCCACACAGGAAATGGACATGGAGACATCCAAATGGGACGACAAGTGAAATTGATTTTATTATGTGTAACAAAAAATTCGTCATAGAAGACTGCAGTGTGCTAAACAAGTTCAACACAGGCAGTGACCATAGATTGGTGAGATGTAAGATGCACCTCAACACTAAACTCGAACGTAGCAAGCTCATAAGACAAACAAAATGTATTGACATAACCAACCTTAAAAAACACCATAATACCTTCAAATTGGAACTGAAGAACAGATTCTCTGCTTTAGAAGGCCTAACATCGGAAGAAGTGGATATTTCTGAAGTTAACAGAAAAGTAACCAAAGCTCTTATGGAAACAGCAACAAAATTAGCTGGGTCTAAGAACAAATTGCATGTGAACAAATTATCAGGAAAAACCAAAATGTTGATGCAAAAAAGAAGAGTGATGAGGACAACTAAAGAAGATGTGACTTCCAAAGTGGAATATATAGAGCTATGCAAGACAGTACGAAAAAGTATCACTGAAGACGTAAGGAAATTCAACTGTGAACTAGTAAGGAAAGCAATTGAAAACAACCAAAGCCTAAAGATAGCAAAGGGACATCTCAGTAAGGGGAAAAAACAGATTATGGCACTGAGAAAAGAAGATGGTTCTGTAACAAGAAATAGAGGCGAAATTTTGACAAGAGTGAAAGATTTCTACTCCAATTTATATGAAAGGGATGATACATGTACCCCAGACATCATGAAAGGTACCAGTACCAGAGTTCTTCCAGTCCTTCCAGCAGAAGTTGCACATGCAATCAAGAACATGAAGCCGGGAAAAGCTCCAGGAGAAGATGGAATTACTGTAGACATCATACAAGAAGCAAGTGGAGAAATCGAAACAGTACTCGCCCAAATTTTCACTCGATGCCTTAATGAAGGGAAAATTCCTGAGGATTGGAACAACGCTACAATGATCTTGCTACATAAAAAAGGTGACATTGAGGATCTCAGGAACTACAGACCTATCAGGCTCCTATCAGTGGTTTATAAAATCTTCACTAAAGTTCTTTCACACCGCTTGAAGGTGACACTGGACATGGCTCAACCGAGAGAACAAGCTGGATTCAGGAGTGGCTACAGCACAATAGATCATATCCACGTACTGAGAGAACTAATTGAAAGAGCGAGGGAATATGAGCTTCCATTGTGCATGGCTTTTATCGATTATGAAAAAGCCTTTGATTCGGTGAAATCATCAGCAGTTGCAATGGCTCTGAAATCCTGCGGTATTAAAGATGCATACATTAATATTATTAATAACATCTATGAAAATGCAAGTGCAAAGATTCGGCTGTTTGAAAATACAACACACATAAAAATTGGAAAAGGAGTGAGACAAGGTGACACCATATCTCCGAAGCTTTTTAATGCGACATTGGAAAATGTCTTTCAATCACTGAACTGGGAAAACAAAGGGATAAAGATTAATGGAGATTATCTAACCCACCTTCGTTTTGCTGATGACATAGTCATTTTTGCAACTACCCCATCAAAGCTACAGAGTATGATCCAGGAACTTGCTGACAAGAGTAAAGAAGTGGGATTAAAAATGAACTTTCAGAAGACAAAAGTGATGTACAATGCTTTTACAAGAAATGAAGATTTATCGATTGATGGAGAAAAGCTGGAGATAACAGACACGTACGTTTATCTTGGACAGCAGATATCAAGTGAGGGTCACATTGGTGAAGAAATTAATCGGCGTACAAAACTTGCCTGGAGAGCTTTTGGAAGAAGCAGCATAATTTTCAAGAGCAATATGCCAGTATGTCTTAAAAGAAAAGTGTTTGATCAATGCATCCTTCCAGTGCTTACGTATGGTGCAGAGACGTGGACCTTAGCTAAAAGAGACATACAAAGGCTGCAGACAACTCAAAGCAGCATGGAGAGGTGCATGCTTGGTGTAACCAGGAGAGATAAGAAGAGGAACTCGTGGATCCGAAAAATGACAAGAGTGGAAGACATCATGATCAGAGTAAAATCCCTGAAATGGCAATGGGCTGGACATACTGCCAGAAGAACAGACCATCGATGGACAGCCGAAATTTTAGATTGGATTCCAAGGGACAGGAAAAGACCCAGAAGAAGACCACATGGAAGATGGGTGGATGAAATTCGAAAGTATGCGGGAGTGACATGGAGGAGACTGGCACAAGACAGACCGTTGTGGAGGAAACTTGGGGAGACCTTCGTCCAGCGGTGGATTGATAATGGTTGACAATGATGATGATGATGATATATATATATATGCAAGACAGCACGAAAAGGTATCACTGAAGACATAAGGAAATTCAATTGTGAACTAGTGAGGACAGCAATTGAAAACAACCAGAGCCTGAAGAGAGCAAAAAGACATCTCAGTAAGGGAAGAAAACAAATTATGGGTCTAAGAAAAGAAGATGGTTCTGTAACAAGAAATAGAAGCGAAATTTTGACAAGGGTGAAAGATTTCTATTCAAAACTATATGAAAGGGATGATACGTCTATTCCAGACATTACGACAGGTACCAGTGCCAAAGTCCCTCCAATCCTCCCTGCAGAAGTTATATATGCAGTTAAGAACATGAAATGGGGAAGAGCTCCAGGAGAAGATGGAATTCCCGTGGATATTATACAAGAAGCAAGTGGAGTAATTGAAACTACACTCGCCCAAGTTTTCACCACATGTCTTAATGAAGGGAAAATTCCTGAGGATTGGAACAATGCTAGAATGATCTTGCTCCATAAAAAAGGTGACATTGAGGATCTCAGAAACTACAGGCCCATCGGCCTCCTTTTCAGTGGTTTATAAAATCTTCACTAAGGTTCTTTCATATCACCTGAAGGTAACAATAGACATGGCCCAACCAAGAAAACAAGCTGGATTCAGGAGTGGCTACAGCACTGTAGATCATATCCACGTACTGAGAGAACTAATTAAAAGAACAAGAGAATATGAACTCCCATTATGCATGGCTTTTATTGACTATGAAAAGGCCTTCGATTCCGTGAAACCATCAGCAGTAACAATGGCTTTGAAATCCTGCGGTATTGAAGATGCATACATTAATATGATTAATAACATCTATGAAAATGCAAGTGAATAGGTACGGATATTTGAGGATACAGCACAAATGAGAATTGAAAAGGGAGTGAGACAAAGTGACACCATATCTCCCAAGCTCTTTAACGCCACATTGCAAAATGTCTTTCAATCATTGAACTGGGAAAACAAAGGGATAAAGATTAATGGAGATTACTTAACTCACCTTCGTTTTGCTGATGACGTAGTCATCTTTGCAACTACCCCTTCAGAGCTGCAGAGTATGATCCAAGAACTTGCTGGCAAGAGTAAAGAAGTGGGATTAAAAATGAACTTTCAGAAGAAAAAAGTGATGTACAATGCTTTTATAAGGAACGAAGATTTATCGATTGATGGAGAAAAGCTTGAGACAACCGATTCCTACATTTATCTTGGGCAGCAGATATCAAGTGAGGGTCACATTGATGAAACTTGGATGGAGAGCTTTTGGAAGAAAC
The DNA here is from genome assembly GCA_039090855.1 of Macrothele yani. Classification (NCBI taxonomy): domain Eukaryota; kingdom Metazoa; phylum Arthropoda; class Arachnida; order Araneae; family Macrothelidae; genus Macrothele; species Macrothele yani. The sequence goes on from CM077006.1 coordinate 46,031,563, forward strand.
AGTACAATGTTTAAGAGCAGTATGCCAGTATATCTGAAAAGAAAGGTCTTTAATCAATGCATCCTGCCAGTGCTTACGTATGGAGCCGATACATGGACCTTAACTAAAAAAGACGTACAAAGACTGCAGACAACTCAAAGAAGCGTGAAGAGATGCATTCTTGGTGTAACCAGGAAAGATAAGAAGAGGAATTTGTGGATAAGGAAAATGACAGGAGTGGACGACATCACGACCAGAGTGAAATCACTGAAATGGCAATGGGCTGGACATGTTGCCAAGAGAACGGACCACCGATGGACAACCGAAAATTTAGACTGGATTCCGAAGGACAGGAAAAGACCCAGAAGAAGACCCCATGGGAGATGGAAGGATAAAATTCGAAAGTATGCTGGAGTGACATGGAGGAGACATGCCCAAGACAGATAATTGTGGAAGAAATTTGGGGGGACCTTCATGCAGCAGTGGATTGATAATGGTTGATGATGATGATGATATCTCTTTCACTTTCATAATTTCGAATTCTCTCTCTTCCGCTCTTTTTTAAAATTTCATTTGCCTCTCTCTTACTTTCACCCCTTTTGCTTTTCTCCCTTCTCACTCTTTTGTTCTCTTTCTCTCCTTCCCTAATTATTGTTCTTTCCCATTCCTCTCATTCGCCGCCTCCATTTGCCTTTTCTTCTCATTCTTATTATTTTATTTTCCTCTCTCAATCATTTCGTTCTCCCTCTTCCACCGTTTACCGCTTTTGCTTTCTTCTTCGTGCTGTTTCTATTGCAATCTCTCTATCAAACATCCTCACTTTATTTTTCTTTGCTCTCTTTTTTTCACTCCCTTTTCATTCTCACTTTCTCTTCCGCTTCTTTCAAACTTTCTGTAAACCCCTTTTTCTCCCCCTCTATCACTCCACCTCTCTCAATCGAGCACGCACCCTCTCTGTTTTCTTTCTTTTCTTCTCTTTCATTAACTGTCTTGCGCTCTCTCTCTCGCTCCTTTTCCCTTTTTTCTCTCTCATTACCTTCCGCCTTATCTCTCGTTTTTTCTCGTTCTCATTCCTTATACCCCTCTTTGTACTTCTATTTTTCTGCTTTCCCCCTTTCTTTCATTCTCTTTCTACATTTTTCTTTTTCCAGCTTCGCTTTCCTCCCTCCTTCCCTCTCTCTCTCTCTATCTCTCTCCTCTCTCTCTCTCTCTCTCTCACCCACTCAGACACACACCCACAGGAAATTGCTTACACATTGTGCTTCACAGAAACCCCAATGGAGTGCTTTGCAATGCATTCATTGTTGGCAAGCCGGAAATGATTTGCTGTACAGCTACATTTCGGTAATGCGTACATCAAAAATAATGTACAGTCTAAACCAGAGGCGGGGAACATTTTCGTGTTGGAAGAACGCTTTAAGCGAGCTGTAATCTAACAAGGCCGCATATGAGAAACTTCAATTAGATATATTTCGAAATGTACATTATTTTGTAAAAATCATACTATTCAACTGGATCTCCCGTAGCGTCAAAGAAGAACTTTAAAATGCCATCTTCTGAGAGCACAATTTCATCTGCAGTTCTTTAGGAGCCATAGAATGAAATCATGAGCGTAGCAAGTGTCAAAATATCCCCTTACTAATTTTTTAATTGTGGCCGTCTGCCGGGGAGCATTATTTCGTTGAATCTTCTTTTACTCTTTGGTATTTTAAATTCTGTCATTTTAAGATTAAAATGAAAATAATAAAAGACGAACAACACATATTAATAACAAGAAAGGTGACATCGAATTTTGTAATAAGCACGTCTTTTGAATCCGTTCTGAAGCAAATTAAATTTATCAAAGCTATTCATAGTCAATGGAACCGGTATGGAAAACAATAGATCTGAAGAAAGAAAGATTTTCAATCGGGTTTTTAATCCCTCAGATATTGCTGTAAACGGAATCGTGAGTTTACGAACTCTTAGAAACAGAGATATCGACAAAAATAAGATGTGACTTTAGGTCCCCTGGTGGGAAAACCATGCATTATTTTAGGAAGAAAGTATTCTCAAAAGGCTTTTCAATATGAGCGGTATCGGTCCAAGAAAAAAAAAATATTCGGGTTTTCAGGAGCCCATATTTTGCTACAAATACATCAGAAGCAGAAATTAACAGTTATGACACATGGTGGACAAACCAGGTCTTGTATGCGATACAGGAAGAATTTTTCAAATCGGAGTTTTAGGAGCAAAAATACCGCAGAAAACGCAATTTACCTTTGTGCCCCCTAGCGGAAAGTCTATGATTCACTTGAAAATTTTGAATTTATTAGAAAAACATTTCGCATGGGAAACACTATCCAACAAAGAAAAAAGTTTTTAAATCCGACTGTTAGAAGTAGGGATATTGACAAAAATAAGATATGCATCTACGCCTCCTGGCGTAGAAACCATGCATTATTTCAAGAAGAAAATGTTCCTAAAAGGTTTGTCGAAATAAGTAGTATCGGTCAACAAACGACTTTTTTTCAATCGAGAATTTAGAAGCTCATATTTTGCTGCAAATACATCAGAAGCGGAAATTAAGTCTTGCTTCATCTGGTAGCCAAACCATTTTTTACAAAAATTAAAAATTATGTGTAAAGGATTTCCCATCAGGAACTGTATCCAGTGCAGAAAGAATTTTCCAAATCGGAGATGTAGAAGCAGAGATATAGGGGAAACACAATTTACCGCTACGCTCCCTAGCGGAAAGTCTATGAATCACTTGAAAATTTTGAAATTATATGAAACACGTCACACTGGAAACACTATCAAACAAAGAAGGAATTTTTCAAATCGGACTCCTAGAAGTAGAGATATTGACAAAAAAATAAGATATACATCTACGCCCCTGGCGGAGAAACTGTGGAATAATTTAGGAAAAAAATATTCCGAAAAGGTTTATCGATGTGAGTGGTATCAGTCCACAAAAAAGTGTTTTCAACCGGTATTTTAGAAGCTAAGATTTTATGGCAAATACATCAGAAACAAAAATTAACACTTACGCCCCCTGGTGGCCAAAGTATTCCTTTCCAAAAATTCGAAATTATATGCAAAAGATTTTCCATCAGGAGATGTATCAGCTGAAGAAAAAAGTGTTCAAATCGGAGTTTTAGAAGACGAGTTATCGGAAAAAATGCAATTTGTTTTTACGCCCCCTAGCGGAAAATCTATGAGTAATTTGAAAAAGGAACTATACCTAAAATACTCTTCGACATAAATGGAATCGAAAGATAAAATATTTTTTTCAATCGGATGTTTAGAAGCAAATATATGTGGAACAAAACGTATTTTTGTATTCGACATCATCTACATTTACGCCCTCTAGCGGCGAAACTGTACATGGTAAAGAAAAACGAAATGGAGGATCACCATTCGCATATTTCAAGCTTCCCAATGCAAAAAGAATTTTTCAAATCGGACTAATAGTTGCAGAGATATCGTGGGTACAGACGGACGGACAAACCGATAACATAAGCACGATCTTTTTTTACAAAAGATGTGCTAAAAGTAAAAGGGATTTGTGCTGCAAAATTTGGATTCACTCAAAAGGCCGCACTTCATGGGCTAGAATGCCGCAGGTTTCCCACCCCTGGTCTAAATTAACATATTTTTTCTGACTTTGAAAATTTCCAATATTCTTCCTCCGGATAAATTACTACTGCTTAAGTAGGAAAATTTCCAAGATCAAGGTTAAATTATTTCTTAACTGGTAACATATTTGAAATTTGCTCTAATAATGAACTCGGTAAATCTCAAAACAGCTCAGTGCTTATCTGCGTGATGCTTACGGCAAATGTTAAAAATGGCACGCATACCCAGAACCCTTTTGCGACTTACTCTTTCGCTTAATATGGTTGTTCCTGAAGTAATTAAATAACCATTTCTGATTTAATTTAAAATACAACTCTGCAGTGAAGATACAAGTATTAATCCTCTTACGAATGCGTGATCGTGCTGAAAACATACCGCAATAATTGAGATTTCTGTTTCAGTTTAAAAAATTGAAGAAAAGTAGCTGGATGCCTACGTCAAGGTCGAGTGCTTTGAGTAATTGCCGATGAGATGCCAGAAGTTTAGGCATTTGAAACACGAGATCAGTTCCCGCTGGCTAAATACAGGAAACCGGACCTTGTTTGACGAGCTGGAAATGTGACTTTTTCTTCTCCGACACCAAATTGTGTAACATTTTTGGAGGTTTTTGCTTTTTAACTGCTATATCCAGATACAGCGGTGTCCGACGTTGTTTAAACAAAAATATTTTCTGGACCCTCTTGTTAATAAGGTTATTTCCCTGGGTACATACTTGATATTTAAAAAGAAATTTTTTAACATCGTTCTTTAAAAAACAGAGCGATCGCAGCAGTTTGTGCTAATAAGTAAAAAACTTTGAGTGGGTACTTAGGGTGCAACAGCATTAAACTTTTTAGTGGAATATTTCATAAAGAGAGGGGAGAGAAAGTTAACGCATTTGCATTTCGGCAGAAATTTCCTAAACTTTCCAATTAATGGGTTAAGCCCAAGATTTAAATACGCTGTGCGTCCTACCATAAAAAAATTTGACACATGTATGCCTACATATAGTAATCTTTATTTACAGAAAATATAATATTGTGAGATAAAATCTTTGGCCTCTTTGACCGCCTCTAGTCTTCTTGAAATACTCTCCACAAGGTTTTTTTTTAATGCCCGTGTACATGTTCCGCCATTACGCGTTCGTGACTGCCACGGAGAAGACCTCGGGTTCAGTCCCAGGTAGGTACGAACGCCCGAACCACTAAATATCCACCGTGCGTCGTTTGGGCACGTTATGCCGTCTGGCCCCGGGTACTGGCCGGCCGGTAATAAATAAGGGCGTCTTCCTCCCCCTTTCGACCTCGCTCCCGCGTCACTCTCCTATCGGGCACTTTAGCCTAAATCTCCTAGCTTCCTATTTCTAAGGGTTATTTAAGACCTGGGGTCAGACACTCCCTTCCTAAAATCCTCTACATATGATCTATTATGATCAAAGCATAATTATAGAGGAAATCTAGGCAGAGCTCAGGAAAACTCGGCAGAGTATGAAATGGTGCGTTGTGCTGACGATAGGGTTATGGGACCTCTCCAAAGTACTGTGACAACGTCGGTAGTGTATAATTACAGAGGAAATCTAGGCAGAGTATGAAATGGTGCGTTGTGCTGACGATAGGGGTATGGGACTTCTCCAAAGTACTGTGACAACGTCTGTAGGGCATAATTATAGAAGAAATGCAGGCAGAGCTCAGGAAATCTAGGCAGAGTATGAAATGGTGCGTTCTGCTGACGATAGGGGTATGGGACTTCTCCAAAGTACTGTCACAACGTCGGTAGTTCATTATTATATGGGAAATCTAGGCAGAGCTCAGGAAATCTAGGCAGAGTATGAAATAGTGCGTTGTGCTGACGATAGGGGTATGGGACTTCTCCAAAGTACTGTCACAGCGTCGGTAGTGCATAATTATAGAGGAAATTTTGGCAGAGCTCAGGAAATCTAGGCAGAGTATGAAATGGTGCGTTGTGCTGACGATAAGGGTAAGAGACTTCTCTAAAGTACTGTCACAACGTCGGTAGTGCATAATTATAGAAGAAATGCAGGCAGAGCTCAGGAAATCTAGGCAGAGTATGAAATAGTGCGTTGTGCTGACGATAGGGGTATGGGACTTCTCCAAAGTACTGTCACAGCGTCGGTAGTGCATAATTATAGAGGAAATTTTGGCACAGCTCAGGAAATCTAGGCAGAGTATGAAATGGTGCGTTGTGCTGACGATAAGGGTAAGAGACTTCTCCAAAGTACTGTCACAACGTCGGTAGTGCATAATTATAGAAGAAATGCAGGCAGAGCTCAGGAAATCTAGGCAGAGTATGAAATGGTGCGTTGTGCTGACGATAGTGGTATGGGACTTCTCCAAAGTACTGTCACTACGTCGGTAGTGCATAATTATAGGGGAATTCTAGGCAGAGTATGAAATGGTGCGTTGTGCTGACAATAGGGGTATGGGACTTCTCCAAAGTACTGTCACAACGTCGGTAGTGCATAATTATAGAGGAAATCTAGGCAGTGCTCAGCATTCGTGGTTTTGTCCAAAATTAATAACGGGCCTAAACTGAAACATGAAAAACAGCTCCATACCATCACGTGCCTCATCCAAACTTCATTGTTAGGGCCATACAATCCGGAAGATACCTTTCTCTCGGCACGCGTTACTCCAAGGAATGGACATCAAATTGGCATGCTGTGCACTATGACATTCGCTACCGGTAATTACAGCTGAAGTCGACAAACCGGGCTGTGAGATGAGAGTTTGAAGTTGGTCGGTTTATTTCTTTAAAGGTTGATATCAAATTCGGTTTTCACTTCGTTAGTTTTAGCGACTAAAGCACGGGGATGCTCTGGGGAAAGGGGAGGGTGGTGTTTAAATAGACAGAATTTTCAGCTTTATGAGACCAGATGACAGGGCTTCTGCGGAGATTAGATGCTACAACGCAGACGACGAATTCGAATTTTTTGTTTACTTACAGTCTATGCAAAAAAAAGGGAACACAGAGAAGGAACCATCCAATCGAAATGAAAATTGTTATGTGCAGTGTACATATACGGAGTGCGAACCAAAAGTTCCGAGACTAGGTACGCAGCGCGCCAATAGATGGCAGTACGCGAATGCATGAATGGCGGTCGAGGGCAGTGACCTTCATGAGTCATTGTGCCAAGTGGCGTCGTTCTGCTGTAAACATCGGGAGCTGTGCTACACGATATTTGGTGACCACGTGCAGAACACAGCTGCGATTTCGGTATGGACTGCAAACTAGATCCGTGTCGAACTCTGTCAAGATCTTCGTCAGAAGGTGGTGAATGATCCAAAGTTCCTGTCGCGGGTCATCACTGGATGTGAGACTTGGGTCTACGGTTACGACCCAGAAACCAAACATCAGTCAGCGCAGTGGAAGAGCCCAGCATCTCCATGACCGAAGAAGGCCAGACAGATTCGAAGCGCAACCAAAGCATGCTGATCGTGTTCTTCGACATTTGTGGGGTTGTGCACCGTGAATTCGTCTTCCAGGGCCAGACTGTTACCGACCTTTTTTACTGCGATGTCCTGCGGCGTCTTAGGGAGGACATTCGTCACAAACGACCTGAAATGTGGCGCAGGGGTAATTTCCTGCTCCATTACGATAATTCAACAGCTCACAGAGCGTTAGCAACACAACAGTTTTACAGTCGCAACAGCATGACCACCTTTCTTCACCCGCCTTATTCGCCAGATTTGACCCCCAACGACTTCTTTCTGTTCCCGAAGATGAAGCTGAAGCTCAAGGGCAGCCGTTTTGAAACCGTGGAGATCCAGCGCGAATCGCAGACCGTACTTGAGACGATTCGTGACATGACTTCCAGGGAGCGTTCCAACAAGTGGCAAAAACGCTTCCAGTGGTGTATCGCTGCCCAAGGAGACTACTTTGAGGGAGATCATAGCCAGACTTAAGTAACGTAAGTACTTTGTTGTATATCGGCCTAGTCTAGGAACTTCTTGATCGGACTTCGATAGGAAAGGAAATTATTGCAATTTCAGAGCAATAATTTGGAATAAAACAGGTACACGAGTGAAACAAGTGGAACTCGTGTACCAGTTGTACGTTGTAGGGCACCTCAGGCTCGGATAGAAGCGGTTACACGGCGTGGTGTAGACGCATAGAGTTCACGGATACTATCCTGAGGTACAGCATGCCAGATGGCGTCCAAACTGCAGGCCAGTTCGTCGACATTCCGGGATGATCGTAGGCAGCGTCCCGTTATATCCCAAACATGGTCGATCGGTCATGGAAGGGTGTTGACATTACGGATGCATGCCTGGAAGAGCATTGCCTTGTGTGAACGGGTATTATCCTGTTAAAAAATTGTTTGGTGATGCTGCGACAGGAGATAGAATGCGGTCGACGTACCGTTGAGCCGTGAGGTTGGTACGGAGGACTACCAAAGGTATCCGGCTATCATAGGGTATGGCTCCCCATACAGTCACTCCAGGTGCGCGAGCTGTGTGCTGTTCCATGGTAAAGGCAGGATCGATACCCTGGCCGACTTGTCTCTAGACACGTATGCCCTGGTCATCAGCGCCAAGTGCAAATCGTGTTCATCACTGAAGACAACATGACTCCACTGCACACTATCCCTCGGGCACGACGCCACTGCAAATGGTGCCGGCGATGCCCGATGGTCAGTAGGTGGGCCTCCTAGAATGTCGTCCTTGTACCAAACGTCGTCTGGCAACGGTCCGGATGTCCACTTCTGTACTTGCAGATGACGCAGCATGTCCACGGATGGTTGGCAGCGACGAATTCGGTTCCGTTCGTGCTGCTCTCACAATCGCTGTATTCTCACGTTCTGTCGTTACTCTTGGCCATCCACTGCCCGCGTGCAGGTGGGTTATGCCCATCTTGGCCCATTCGCGCTAGCATCGTCCGATTGCCGCGTCGCTCCGACCCAAATACCTGGTGAAGCGGTGACTTGACCAGCCGGCCTCTCTCAGCCTAACTGTACGACCTCTCTCAAACTCACTCAGCTGCTTCTAATGTACACGGAACCGACGTCGAGTCATCCTCACAGTCCATGGAGGTAAATGCAACCGTAATCCGATGTGACAATTTTCCCTGTGTGCGAGCTTTGCTCTTGATATACCTTCGTCGATGCGCGAATCCCATTCGCTAGTGGCTCGCCACCTTTTAGTCGTCGGTCGTTAATGTTTAACTGCTCTGTGGTACTTCATCAGGATCGAATGACTTTCTCGGGGTGCTTCGGTTTGTTTGTTTTTTCAGAATATATTTGGGGATCAAGATTACCTTATTTATCCTTAAGTGAAACATTGCGTTATTGGCATTAAGTAACGGAGAACGCGCGATTAAAGTCTGAAATGGCCCGGGCAGTGCTTTCCAAATTAAGACCCATGCAAAACTCTGGCTTTAGGTTTTCCTTCTTTAAAATTATTCTAATACCCTCCTAGCAATTGCTCTAGATTAGGGGTGGCCAACTCTACGCCCGCGGGCCAAACATTGTCCCGCCAGGACATTTTGAATGACCCCCCAGTAGTCCAAGAACAAACTTTGTTTTTCTAATTTAACTTTTACTGACAATAATAATTATTTTTATTTTATTATTATTTATTTTATTCTGGATTCATTTTATTTTATTCTTTTTCTTTCCTTTTATTCTTGACAGTATTTACTCGGATTTTATAAATTATGCCGATGTAAAATTGGTCGCGATTTCAAAAACACATACTGACACATTTTTGTGTAAACACTGACTCAAGCTCTCCTCTAACGAGGAGAGCTTGAGTCAGTGCGTTAGAGGAGGGAGTACAATGGAGGAGAGGTGTCAAGTGACTATACACAACGCTTGCCTTTCCGCGCTAATTGGCTATTTTCAGTCTGACTGTCTAACTTTTTTTATCAATATTGTATTCATGTTGTTTAGATAGCTAATGCCTTGATTCAAATAAATAGAATAGCGCTAAAAAGAACAAAACATACCTTTAGAGTTAAAGATGACTTCGTTTTAATAAACATAAATAGGATGCTTGCAGATATGAATTGTAGATTATATGATTAATAACTGAAGGTAATAATAAGAAGAAAAAGAATTCACTTTGTGAACAAAAGGTGTATTCCATAAACCATTTGGTTCTCCGGGTGAGAAGCGAACGTACGACCTTCACTCTTAGTCATTAAAAATCACCAAGACACAGTTTCTTCTTGAAGAAGGAAGGGAATATTGTAGACCAGGAACATAACCTCTGTAAATACGAGTTCCATCGTCGTTTTGGAAGAAACAGAATAAATACAAATACTTCTAGTGAAATGCATAATCGTACGACTTTTCAAGACAGGAACTTCCCTCACATCTGCGTAGCTTCCTTAGTGGAGAGAGGGAGTTGCTGTTTCTATCTGAGCGCGAGAGAGCTGGTTGCATCGGACGCCCTCTCTTGACTTACAAAACAAATAATGTACTGTGGAATTAACTTTTTTACGGGTCTTATAGAGGTTATTATTCATAAAAGTTGGTGGTCAAATTTTCGAACTAAAGCCTAGTTCGTCATCAGGACTACTAGGTGACGTAGTCCTGATGACGAACTAGGCTTTAGTTCGAAAATTTGACCACCAACTTTTATGAATAATAACCTCTATAAGACCCGTAAAAAGTTAATTCTACAGTACACTATGAATAGAGGTGCCATAAATTCATTTACAACTAGAAATAAAGAAATAATGTTTATATTTAAGTTTTTCTTTCCTTTTGGACGTCTGTCAGAGCATAAGTAGTGGTCTTACGCTCACACTGAGTCGTCTCACAGTCACATTGTGCTGCTTCAGATTTTAAGTAACGTGTTGATAATCAGTCTGACGTACATAAATACTCCTCATCAATGTAAATCGAAATATTTGAAATCTAAAGACTCGCAGGACTTAGTGTTAAGTTTAAAGAACAATGTGAATCACCCACTACTCCTAATTTGATTGACTTCTGGAAATAAGTCCCTAGAGAACAGTTTCCCGAGCTTCATAACCTTGCTCTGAGGTTCATTTGCAGATTCGGATCCACATACATTTGTGAACAAACATTTTCATCCCTGAAATGTTGTAAAAAGTACATTTCGTTCAACTATCACAGATGCACACCTTAGTGATATGCTTCTTTTAAGTACATCGAGAAATACACACAACACTGACAAATTGTTAGTGAAAAGCAGGTTCAAAAGTCACATGAGTGTTGCAGGTGTGTAAAGTTCATAAGAACTTTAATTTTTCATTAATTTTTTCTCTTTAATTTCCAGAAAATAAAAAGAAAGTTTTATTATAACAATTCAATTTATTTTTTTGCATAACAATAATTTTAATATTATGTGAATGATGTAATAAAATATTATACACCCATATCTATCAATAAAAGACTTCCGTAGTTAGGGGTGTAACTAATTATTTATTTATTTACCAGCCGAGCTTTCGCACCTCAACGGAGGGCTTTTTCAAGGCTTCATACAACTGTTAAGAATAAGTCACATGATTTCAAATATAAACAAAGGATAAACATAACAAACATTGAGATAATAGTCATGAATCTACTTCCGCGTGCGTCAAACGCTGTTACATATTAAGCATTCTTTTTTGCGATGTCACATATTTGATTTACCCTGATTAATACAATCGATAAGATGTTAATAAATAACATTCTACACACTAAAAAAAATGTATACACTCTCATTACATGTATTCGTCGTAGACATAAATTCAATAGATTCTCTTATTGCCGATTCATATCTTGTAGTGTACGTTGCAACGCACTTTGTTTCGTTCCAATCAGGTCTCGCCTCTTCAAATAGGACATCTCTTGTAAAGGCTGAAACAGGCTTTTCATTTTTTAAATTCCTTTTGTGTTCTTGTATACGAACCTTAATTGACCGATTTGTTAGTCCATTATAGAACTTCGTGTGATTCCGTCTGGGTATTTTAGGGGTACTGAGTAAATTCCCGCTTTTTCCCATACTTCTCCTCTATCTTGGGGGTTTTTATAGTTTCGCAATGAGTCATTTATTGATCCTGCTGTGCGGGTCCAATAAATGATTCATTGATTTATAATGGATTGATTATGTGAATGATTTAATAAAATGACTGTTTAAAAATGCATATGGGTTTCAATACTTTACAAAAACATATAAAATAACCCCATTTTTAGCTGATAATAGTTGTCAATATTTAGGTTGGTTACGGTGGCCACTTCAAATGATTTCTAAGAATTAACTGAGCCAATTTCAAGAAAGGTTGGCCACCCCTGCTCTAGATATTTACTGTCCAGTTAAAAAATTTTGACCACTCCTGATATAAGAAGGAACCGTAACTGCCGGATAGCGTGCGTAGCAACGTATGGAAATCATGTAAGGCATTTAAAGGGACACGAACTACTCACGGACGTATGCAGTTTTGCGCGAAAAATGGGAAAAGGCCGGTACAGAGTTTGGTTGGCAATCGACTGCAGGGTGGCAGCATTACAGAAACTGCCGATATTGTGGACTACTCACCTGGTGCAGTTGTTAAAGTGTTCCAGAAATGGAAGAAAATCGGCGAGACCTGCAGTAATCGGGATAATAGTAGACTCCACAGGGCATTGACGACAGTGGGCAGTGACGCCTATCTCGATTAATACTATCCAACAGAAGGGACACAGTGGAACAACTGGCTAGAGAATTTAAGGCGGTCTTTGAATGTTTGTTAGGGTTCATCTTCTACCCTATATCTGCAATGCAAATTTTTTTTTGTACACATTTTCTCGAAGACTATTAGTTTATAGTGTTTGAAATTTTGAGCACAAATAAAAATGAACCATAGCTAACATAGGCCACAGTTATTATTTCGAAAAATGTGTTACAATTTTTTTTAATTCAATTTAGCATTCCAGTTTAGCCATAAGTTAGCATAGCAGTGTTTCTGTTTGGAAACAACGAAATATCTTATTTCTGCCTGATTTTTCTAATAACCTGCTGAGCCAAATAGAAATCAATGAATAGGGGCAAAAGTGAGATTGGAATCTTGTCTTCAACAGATCATCTTAAATCCTACTGTACGTGCATCTTTTGAAGAGAAAATGCGTCCGTTAGCAGAGAACCCCTGAATTTGAGATAGAAACTCTGACTACTTACTGAGCTCTACCCCCAAATAACGTCATTGATTAAAACGTAACAAAGCGTATTTCGTAATTTCATTGTGAAGCCAATGAGAGACCGCTTCCATTTTGAATATGGTGAGGTCTGCAGTGATTCAAGCTCCTGGGATAGCCACGCCCAAGGAGGATTTTGGGGGCCATCTGTCGGAGAAGATGAACCCTAAAAAACATTCAAAACAGCCTTAATGCAGGCACAGAGAGGAGCGTATCGCAGACTGCAGTTCAACAAGCTGTGCTCTCTATGGGCCTCCGGAGCCGCCGTCCATTCAAGGTATCCATGCTGACGATTACGGCGTGAATTTGCATCTGAGAGGAGACATTGAACCATTGAACAGTGGAAGAAAGTTGCCTTTTTAGACGAATCACTTTTTTACGCTTATCAACCGTAGGTTGAAGAAGCGTATATGCTCCAGCTTTGTCCGTCTGTCTGTCCGCACGATAACTCGCGTAAAAATGGTTCGATTTAGATGAAATTTTAATACGTGGTAAGGGACCACCTGGGGACGAACTCTATTGAAAATGGGCGAAATGGGGTCAAAGGTCAGGATCCATTCCATTGCCCTTATGCGTCATAAATTAAATAAAAATGCTTATATTGCGACAAAACTTTATCATGTTGTTTCGGAGGTATACTGAACCGGTTCTGTTGAATATCATTGAAATGGGTTCAAAGGTCAGCACACAGGAGCCAGATTTATTCCACAGCCATTATCCTCATAACTTGTGTAAAATGCTTCTATTGCGACAAAACTTTAGTATGTTGTTCCGGAGGTATACTGAACCGGTTCTGTTAAATATCATGGAAATGGGGTGAAAGGCCAGGGCAAAGGAGTGAGATTTATTCCACAGCCATTATCCTCATAACTTGAGTAATGATTTCTGGTATGTTGGAAATCGTATCATAATCAATGCATTGCATGATTTTACTAACGTGTTCTGCTTTATCGTGTGGATGGTCGATGGAGATTACGGCGAAGCACTGCTGACAGAAATCATCCCGACATGATGATCGAGGAGAAACAAGCAGGAAGTGGCAGTGTGCTCGTGTGGAGCTTTTTTCCTGGCAATCATTGGGAGCAATCATCTCCCTTAATCGCACGATGAACGTTTCAGGCTACCTACCCATCAAGGCGGATCAGGTGCTCCCATACATAGGGACTGTCTGCCACGATGGCATGGGTTGCTTTCACAAAGATTGCCGTGTTGCAATGCGTGTGCGAGAACCCCTTGCCGTGTTGCAATGCGTGTGCGAGAACGGTTAAGGAGCATTTCAGTGACATTAGTTAACTATTCTAGCCACAGTATACTTGTCGAACATCAATTCCATTGAACATCTGCGGGACTCTCTTGACCAACAGCTGAGGAGCATTTCAGTGACATTAGTTTACTATTCTAGCCACAGTATACTTGCCGAACATCAATTCCATTGAACATCTGCGGGACTCTCTTGACCAACAGCTGAGGAGCATTTCAGTGACATTAGTTTACCATTCTAGCCAGAGTGTACTTGCCGAACATCAATTCCATTGAACATCTGCGGGACTCTCTTGACCAGCAGCTGAGGAGCATTTCAGTGACATTAGTTTACTATTCTAGCCAGAGTATACTTGCCGAACATCAATTCCATTGAACATCTGCGGGACTCTCTTGACCAACAGTTGAGGAGCATTTCAGTGACATTAGTTTACTATTCTAGCCAGAGTATACTTGCCGAACATCAATTCCATTGAACATCTGCGGGACTCTCTTGACCAACAGTTGAGGAGCATTTTAGTGACATTAGTTTACTATTCTAGCCAAGTTATACTTGCCGAACATCAATTCCATTGAACATCTGCGGGACTCTCTTGACCAATAGGTGAGGAGCATTTTAGTGACATTAGTTTACTATTCTAGCCAGAGTATACTTGCCGAACATCAATTCCATTGAACATCTGCGGGACTCTCTTGACCAACAGCTGAGGAGCATTTGAGAGACATTAGTTTACTATTCTAGCCAGAGTATACTTGCCGAACATCAATTCCATTAGACATCTGCGGGACTCTCTTGACCAACAGCTTCGACGTACGAATCCACCAACCATTTCTCTTCATGATCTGCGAGAAACTCTGGTGTCTGCATGATATAACATCCCTACAACTTCTTTTTCTTTTTTTTTTTGGTTGCAGGTTTAACGATCACCGTGAGCAACTCATTGGGCTATAAGTAGTCGCCAGTCACTAATTTCGGGACACTGGTTCCAGGGAAGGGTGAGAGCTAGTGCCGTTAAACAAACACAACATCCATGCCTCACCGGGATTTGAACCCAGACGCTTCTCGGTCGAATAGTCAGAAGCCATCGCGTAGACCACTGCGCCACCGAGGCGGCCCAATAACGTTCAAAGGCCTCATTGAATCAATGTTACGCCGTATATCTGCTGTATACGAGAAATTCATACCTGATGTTAACAGCTGGTCATAATTTTGTGACTGGACAGAGTATTTGCTGCAAGTAACATTACAAGGAAATAGTAATTTACCGCTAGATTAATAAACATATGCAGTTTTTCCTTTGGGTTTTTATCATTTTGTCCAACCCCTTTTATACTAACACCGGTAACAGAGCCGTCAAAGATTGGGCCATCTGGTAGGGTAGTCTTATGGCGCTTTGTTCCTTTCTTGAAGGCAATGGTTTCAAATTTGGGGCGGGAGTCTTCTTATGGATTTCGATGCTCACGGTGGCCCTTAAACCCCGAAACCTACACCTCTTATACGAATTTTATTTTGGTATCCGTGAGTTTTAGTACGCCTATATATTCACACGTATACAAATCTCTAAAATGTTGGTTGATAAAAACAAATCGTTTTAATAACACGATGGTTCAAAATTCCTTTTCCTATGGATGTATACTAACGCAACTGTGTTTGATTTTCAGTTATCATAACACGTCTCACCTACGACAAGGCGATGTTCACTGAAGCATATCGAAAAGTAAAAGATTTATGACATCCATTGTGCTACATTAGCTATGTTCTTGGCCAGTTAAAAGATGGAATCATTTCAGTGGAGAAAAAAATTTCCTTCTTTCGGTCCGCGCCCTGAGAATGAAAAATCGGAACATGCCTAAAGTTTGTCATTTGAAGAGGTAAAATTCGACAACACGGAATACGTTTGAACAAATCTGGGTCAGATACGTAGTCTGAATATCAAAATGTCACTCACAGATCGAATGAACGCAGCAAATGAATTAAAGATGAGTGAGGTACACCTGCTGGAATAGAAGCTCAGATAAGTCATTTCGTTGGTCAGGTACCAATTATTTGATAAGTTAGCGGCACGGGTATTATTAGTATAATCTTCTTTGTGACAATAGCGTAGAGATTTCCTTTTCGACTAGGCACGTGTAACTTTCTTTAAATTGGGCTGTCACTAATTCTCCATGTACAGTCAGATAAGTTGTCTGGAACTGAAGAAATACACAACACAAAGTAGAAACAAAACCACGAAAAAATGAAAAAAAGAAGGGACCTAATTTTGAAGGAGGGTGGTGATCCTTCTCACAACATAAAAATTAAAAAAAAAATTAAAAAATACACTATCTACCAACAAGTAATTGGACACCTGTGATAGCAAAGGAAAACGAAGTTTATTGACCTTCAATAGTTGGTGGAGCCTCCACGAGCGGCGATTACAGCTGCGACACTCCGGGGCATACTCTGAATCAGGCGTTGTACGACGGCTAGCGGTATTTTCTTCCACTCGGCTTGGAGAAGACAGGTCAGTTCCTTCACCGATTTCGGACGGTGGGGGCACCCCATAAGTCGACGCTCCAACTCGTCCCAGAGGTGCTTGATAGGGTTAAGGTCCGGGCTCTGCGCATGCCACTCCATTCGATTAACCCCATTGTCACCATACCAAGCCATGGTGGACCTCGCAACATGACAGATGGCATTGTCATCCTGAAAGTAACATGAGTCCACCCCGTCAAACTGCCACAACGTAGGAAGCGCATTGTCATCCAAAATGGTGCAGTAGATCTCGGTGTTGAGTCTACCAGGAATTGCGACCAAGGGTCCCGTGCAATAAATACCAGGAGAAACACCCCCATAGCATAATTCCACCGCCGCCGAACTTCACAGTTGGCACAATACATTCCGGCAGGAGGCGTTCTCCAGGCAGACGCCAAACCCAGACCCTGCCATCCGAACGGTAGAGGGTGAACCTTGATTCATCGCTCCAGAGAACCTGTTTCCACTGTTCAACGGTCCACTGTCGACGTTTTTTGCACCACGTTAGCCGAGCAGCGATATTGGACTTGGTGATCAAAGGCTTGTGGGCGGCAGCACGTCCATGATAACCGAGCACATGGTCTTCCTTACGGATTGTATTCATCGAAAGAACACTCCCGGATGCCTGTTGAAACTCCTCGCGGATGTGGCCCATCGATTTGGTGCGGTTCTTCCGAATTTCTCTGGCCAGCACCCGTCGGTCTCTAACTCCCAGTCTTGTGGGTCTGCCGGGTCGGGGCACATTCCAACAGTCACCTCTCATCTTCCACTTGCCAATCACGTAGGCCACTGTCGATTTTGGGTACTTCAACTCGCTGGATACGTCACGTATGGATCGGCCATTTTTTGTGATACCCGACGATTACACCTTTCTCGAAATCAGAGAACTCCGAACTGCGTGGCATCTTCCATGCGACTGGTTGCCTTGTTGTTTCCCACACGATATTTAACGACGGCGGCGGCCGTGACGTGTATCAGGACCGCAGATATCGTCGATTGCAGGGGTGTCCAATTACTTGTTGGTAGATAGTGTATACTGCGGTAATTAGCAGATTATCGATGTCAATAAAATTACGTTATCCTTTTCGGCAAACGTTTTCGGAACACCCTCACATTGCTCATGTTTTCGGCAAGTAGAATTCATAACGTAACATTTTAATTAACAGTTTCCCTAGGAAAAAATTGAATGTATACTGACTGACCACTTTATTAGATATCATCATCAACATCAACCATTATATATCCACTGCTGGATGAAGGTATCCCCAAATTTCTTCCACAATTATCTGTCTTGGGCCTGTCTCCTCCATGTCACTCCAGCATACTTTCGAATTTCATCCTTCCATCTTCCATGGGGTCTTTTTCTGGGTCTTTTCCTGTCCCTTGAAATCCAGTCTAAAATGTCGGTTGTCCATCTGTGGCCCGTTCTTCTGGCAGCATGTCCAGCCTATTGCCATTTCAGTGATTTCACTCTGGTAATGATGTCGTCCATTGCTGTCATTTTCCTTATCCACAAGTTCCTCTTCTTATCCTTCCTGGTTACACCAAGCATGCATCTCTCCATGATTCTTTGAGTTGTCTGCAGTCTTTGTATGTCTTTTTTAGTTTAGGTCCATGTCTCGGCACCATACGTAAGCACTGGCAGGATGCATTGATTAAACACTTTTCTTTTAAGACATAATGGCATACTGTTCTTAAAAATTGTACTGTTTTTTCCAAAAGCTCTCCATCCAAGTTTTATACGCCGATTAATTTCTTCATCAATGTGACCCTCACTTGATATCTGCTGCCCAAGATAAATGTAGGTATCGGTTGTTTCAAGCTTTTCTCCATCAATCCATAAATCTTCGTTTCTTGTAAAAGCATTGTACATTACTTTTGTCTTCTGAAAGTTCATTTTTAATCCCACTTCTTTACTCTTGTCAGCAAGTTCTTGGATCATACTCTGCAGCTCTGAAGGGGTAGTTGCAAAGATGACTACGTCATCAGCAAAACGAAGGTGAGTTAAGTAGTCTCCATTAATCTTCATCCTTTTCTTTTCCCAGTTCAATGATTGAAATACATTTTGCAATGCGGCGTTAAAGAGCTTGGGAGATATGGTGTTACCTTGTCTCACCCCTTTTCCAATTCTTATTTGTGCTGTATCCTCAAATATCCAAATCTTTGCACTTGTATTTTCATAGATGTTATTAATAATGCTAATGTATGCATCTTCAATACCGCAGGATTTCAAAGCCATTGTTACTGCTGATGGTTTCACTGAATCGAAGGCCTTTTCATAGTCAATAAAGCCATGCATAATGGGAGTTCATATTCTCTGGTTCTTTCAATTAGTTCCCTCAGTACATGGATATGATCTATATTAGATATACTCCATATTATGTCTATGACAATGAACACTCACTGTCAGTAAAATATTTTCAATAACAGTTTCCTCAGGAGGAATTCTAATGTACATTGAGTAGTCACCTATACTAAGTAAACCCTGTCATTATGTCCATAGAAAGGAATACTCATATGAGTGTGACATTTTAAATAACAGCTTCCCCAGGAAGAATTCTAAAGTGCATTTAGTGTCCACTATACTAAGTGCACCCTAATATGTCTATAGAAAGGAACACTCATAGTGAATGTAACATTTTAAATAACAGTGTTTTCCCCATGAGGAATTCTAATATACAATGAGTGGTAAGCACACTCTAATTTTATGTCAATGGAAAGGAACGCTCATAGTCAGTGCAAAAATTTAAATAAAAGTTTACATAGGAGGTATTCGATCATACACTGAGTGGTCATTTTATTTGGTGCGCTTTCATATTATGTCTATGGAAAGTAACACCCATAGTCAGTGTAACATTTTAAATAACAGTTTCCTCAGGAGGAATTCTAATGTACATTGAGCGGCCATTTTATTAGGTGCATCCACATATTATGTCTATGGAAAGGAACACTCATATTAAGGGTAACATTTTAAATAATAGTTTTCTCAAGATTAATTCTAATGCACACTGAGTGGCCATTTTATTAAATACACCCTTATATTACGTCTATGGAAAGGAACACTCGTAGTCGGTGTAACATTTTAAGTAACAGTTTTCTATGGAGAAATTCTAATGTACACTGAGTGGCCACTTTATTAGGCGCACCCTCATATTATGTCTATGGAAAGTAACACTCATAGTCAGGGTAACATTTTAAATAACAGATGCTTCTTCAATTGAGATTGTTCATCACTTAATGAATGATACTGGTTCAAAAAGAGACTTAGAATACATATCCGCTAATGTAAGTTTCTTGGGTCATTCGATAAAGATTAGAAACAACAACAAATCTGGCCTGAAACAGTTAAAAAAGTGAGTGCAGGATGTTGAAAGGAAACTGAACACACTTTTGTATTAAAAAATAGAAGACCCTAGAAACAAATTAACATGAGTGTTAGAAAAAAACTTGTGAATTTTAAATTACATGTGCAGTTGCTCAAGTTTCAGAAGGTTAACTTGCACGCGGAATTTACTGTTTAAGTGTTAGTAATATCGCCCTCTTAAAATATGCAAGGTTGACTTCTTGTGAAGTAGAACTATCGTTTTCTCGATATTGGTACTCATTCCATGACAATAGGCATAGATTTGCGATAGAAAATCTGAAAAAATTACATTTCTTGTCCACTGCAAACTCCAAAGGACTTTTACGATCAAATGTATAGCTGTGATTAGTAAGTTGAGTCCTTTTATCATAAAAAATGTTTAGAAACATTATCATTGAAGAAAATATATTTTAATTTTAGCCAATATTTTTTGTTTTTAGAAAATGTTTTTCTGTTTTTATCAAATAATTTTGAAGTTATTGGCACATGAAAAATAAATATTTTCCTGTTCTTTAGCACCTAGAATTTTTTCCCTAGTTATAATGTCCCAAAAATTCTGCGATATTGAAGATGCATACATTAATGTTATGAATAACATCTATGAAAATGCAAGGGCAAAGGTTCGTCCGTTCGAGAGAAAAACATGTATAAAAATTGGAAAGGATGTCAGACAAGGGGAACATGTCCCCCAAGCTCTTAAGTGCTACATTGCAAAATGTTTTTTCGTCACAGAAATGAGAAAACAAGTGGATAATGATAAATAGTGTTAGTTTAAATAGTGTTAGTTTAAATAGTCTTCATTTAAAATAGTATGACTATACTAATAATCCGAAATTTCTTGGCGTAGAATAGAAATAAAACTTTCCAAGCTTTCGCATATCAACCAGATAACTTTTTCAAGGAAGGTAGGCAGCTAACTGCTGTCTACCTTCCTTAGACAGCTAAGTTAGCTGTCTACCTTCCTTAGACAGCTAAGTTAGCTGTCTACCTTTCTTGCAAAAGCCATCTGGTTGATGTGCGAAAGCTTGGAAAGTTTTATTTCTATTCTACGCCACGATATTTCGGATTATTAGTATAGTCATACTATTTTACAATCAGGATTAAAAGCTTTTCAGAGAGAAAACGGCAATTGCCGTATTGGAAGGCAAGAAAGGCATCACATTGCCTTTCCTGCCTTCCAAGACGAAAATTGCCGTGTGCACAGGGCTAAAACTGTGTTTAAGTTCCACGACAAACAATCAGCAATACTGTCTCCCCTCGACTGGCCCGCCTAATTACCAGATTTAAATCCTATTAAAAATCTGTAGGATCATTTGGAACAGGAGGTGAAATGCCGGAATAGACACTCACATACCCTGGCGGAACTTTGAGACCAATTGACGCACGAGTCACTGCAAATCGATGTTCAACACATTAACAACATCGTTGGGTCTCTACTACACCGGATTCATGCTGTTATGAAGGCAAGAGGTGCTGTCACCCGTTATTAGGTAAGTTCTGCTAGGGGTAACTATTTTTTTGTCCTGTGTGCTTATATAGATATGAAATATACCTAAATACATATATACATATCAAATCTCTTCCCTACGAAATCTGGCTTTAGTTAAATTTCATAACTTATATATGATGCTGGCTGGGTCTTCGTCTCACAACATTTTACCCAACGAGCTGCCACTGACTTCCCGGGCATGATGCCACTTCAAACGATGTTCGGTGTTCAATGGTAACAGTTTTAGAGGGCGGCAAGAATGTAGTCCCAGCCAGTCGTCCCCCAATGGTGCGTCTGATGCTGCATGCTCCGTAGTGTACGCTACATTTCGGATGGTAGATAGCGATGCCGACGGTGCCGCACTGGCTGCTCTCACTGTCGCGTAATTCTCCCGTGCGGTTGTTTGCCTGGGCCGGCTGGGACCTTCGTGGCAGGTATGTGTGCCCTCCTGGTTCCACTGCTGCCAATATTGTCCTACTGCGGCATCACTCCAACACATATGCCAGCCAAACAGTCGACATGAGCAACCAGCTTTTTTAAGCTTTGGATACGTCACATTATTAACTGAGGTGCTGGAACGGTCATCGGCATCCTCATCGGCTACTGATTGTCAACGAAACCGCAGCAATGGTCAGTACACGTCAGCAACTCTACTTAGATCTCCCTGGATGAGCTCTTCCCCAGCGAATTGGGACCGTTGTACGTTTAATAGCGTCGAATTTCCAATGTACGTTTATATACATTTATTGGCGTCAAATTTGGAATCCTGGCCAGGAGATATTTACATGTCGAATTTCGCCGTTGATGATCTATTCTACCAGTGTCTTCGATTTTTTCTCACAGAAGGAATTTCGTTTGGCGGCTGTTGCGCTACTGTTGATGTGCTGCGTGAGTGATTGATGCCGCAAGTTCATTGAACTTGTGGATCGAAACTGCTGAACAGAATTTTTTTCACAAGATACGAAACGTGGTGCTTTGCTTACGATCTCAAGACGAAGACGCAAAATTCTGTATGGTTGATCCTGCCCATAAAAAATCCTTTTTTTCGATTCTACAATGGGGTAATTCATTGTGAGTATGTCCTATAAGGAGAAACAGTCAGCGGATAGTACTATTTGAATGTAAAGGAATAGATTACTTACCGAATTCAACAAGTTCACTCGGAATTTCTTAGGACGAAGGATTTATTTCTCCTTCACAATAACGAGCTGTGTCACATAGGTGGCGTTATTTCGCCTTCTCTAGCAAAAAAAAAAAAAAATCAAGCACCTACGTTACGTCACCCACCACATTCATCAGATTTGGCATCAGCAAACATTTTACTCCCCAAAATCATACCTCCGATGAAAAGGAAGCCTTTTCAAGGCATTCCAATGATTCAGGCTAATATCACGTTGCAAATTACGCAGTTATTTCCGCGGCATTGCAGATTTTGCACGAGCTCAATAAAATCTTCATTGAACACTAAATAGGTAAAACTTCTGTAGCCAATTTCAGTGATTTTTTATTATCATAATCTGGGAACTTTTAGACGTTCGATGTATACAATTCGCTGTTACAAGAAATTATATCTCTGTGTCGTTTTCCAGTTACAGATATGCCTTCCACTAAGAACACCTGCCCAATTCCTGCTGCTGTTCTTTTAGCGATGGTGGTTTCCATGGCGATTATGGAAGGTCAAAGTGAATGTCCTGGACCCCATGGAATTTATCCTGACCTTCACAACTGCAAATGCTACTACAAATGCATGAGTGGAATTCCTATACAGAAATGGTGCCCTCCGGGACAGAAGTTCGATGTCATGTCCATGTCCTGTTCCTTTCCTTCAAACACAATTTGCGCAAGTAAGTTTTCGATACAATTTCATGTTCTTTGATAATGAGTGAGACTGCATACGTAGAATGAATTTACTTGACATATCTTTTTATGAGATTTAAAAAACAAATGTTCTGAAAAGTGTTATGAGGTTTTCATCAAAACTTAACATCTCCTCTCCACAGGAAAATTGTATTGGTATTCAAAACTAAACCCAAAGGCATTTTTGAAAAAGAAATGAAAAATAAAAACCCCACGTAATGTAGATAATTGCAGATGCACATAATCATAAAGTTCATAAAAAATGTATTTCAACGCAGGAATATAAACACACCAGACAAAAAAATTCACCCCTGGCAGAACTTACGTAATAACGAGTGACTTCGCCTCTTGCGTTGATAACAGCACGAATTCGGTGTGGTAGAGACTTCACGAGGTTGTGGATGTATTGAACATCGATTTGCATCCACTCGTGCGTCAATTGGTCCCAAAGTTCCGCCAGAGTACGTGGGTGTCCATTCCGCCGTTTCACCTTCTGTTCCAAATGATCCCACAGATCTTCAATAGGATTTAATTCTGGGGATTTGACGGGTCAGTCGAGGTGAGACAGTGTTGCTGATTGATCGTCGTGCCACTCAGACGCAGTTTTAGCCCTGTTCACACTGCAATTGTCATCTTAAAGGCATTTTTGAAAAAGTCGTCGTCATTCAGAATGCGGAGGTATGCATGCTGGTTCGAATTCATCGTCACTGCAACGAGAAGGCCCATTTTGTGGTACCAAAAAACATCCCCAAAGCATTACAGAACTCCCTCCAGCTTGAACAACACCTTTGACACAATCAAGATTAAATGCTTCATTGGGCCTGCACTCGTCGCTTTCCATCATTCGAGTACAAACAAAAACGAGACTCACCAGACCACATTACTTGTTTCCAATCCTCCGCAGTAAAGTTTTCGAATCTCCGAGTCCACTGATAACGTGCGACTTTGTGACTTACTATTAAAAGAGGCCTCTTCCGTGGCACTCTTCTCCAGATGTCTATCGCATGCAATTCTCGTCGCAATGTAATTTCGGAAATTGGTTGGAGTTGACTTTCATGGACTGTTTGGAGCAATTGTTGCCTGGTTTGAAACCGATTTGCAGCTACTAGGCGTGAAATATGGCGGCGGTCCCTGTTTGTGAGAATCCTTTTCCGGCCAATGTTACGTCGCCGCTTTTCAGTTGACTGCGAACTATACCACTGTTTGTAGAGCCCCTGGACAGTATGCTGTGACACATCAACAAATTGGGCGACTTTATTCATTTTGTGTCTGTGGGTAGGGCCAAACACGATGGGTCCTTTTTGTCACTCAGTAACGTCTATCTTACGACCCATATTGCAGACTAAATTCAGCACACACGTTGCTCTTCACCACTGCACGAGACAGAAATGATCCTGTAGACCACGTCAGTGCTATTTATCTTACAGCAATGCTATCGTGGTGCCCTCTGTGCAACCGGTAACTTCCTACTGCCACTTCTGTTATGGGTGACTAATTTTTTGTCCCGTGGGCGTATAAGGGCCATTCAAATGAAAACGAGCCAACAGACATAGCAAACTGCCGAATAGTTTACCGGGGTAGCGTCGACACGAAATGTAGGTGGCAGCATTTTAGTATTATGACGCAGTGAAATGTGGCGCGGCGATCACGCGATGACGGAAGCAGTTGGCCTTTGTGAAGTGGATGCCTTTAAGAAAGCGGATGGCCCATCCCAGTGGCACATTGGTCTAAGCGCTGGTTTATGACCATTCGTCCGAGACAGGTCCGGGATCGAATCCCGGTTTTGGCATGGATGTTGTGTTTGTCTTACGGCACTGGCTCTTTTCCTTCCCTAGAACCAATGGCCCTAAATTAAGGATAGGCGACTGCTTATAGTACATCGTGTTGCTCACGGTGGTCGTTAAACTCCAAAACAAAAACAAAACAAAAAGAAGAAAAAGAAAAAAAAAGACAAAGAGAATGGATGGTGAAAAACATGAGTTTTTTTTATGTCCAATCTTATAAATATTGTAGGTAAATCCAGTTAAAACAGAAACGAAATAGCACCACGATTGTCCAAATGACTTTGTTCGATGCTGGCGCTGGTGATGGTGTTCGCCTTCTCTGAGCATCCCGAAAGTTTTTTTGTTTTGTTTAATTGCCTCCATTTCACATTTCAATTTGTTGGTCTTTTAATTTCAGAAATTGAGGACAAAAAAAAAGGAATTGACGACATTTTACACCCTCAATCACTTTTTAGGAAATTGTGGACGAAGCATTGAAATTGAAGACTGTCCCCAGAAAATGAGAACGACTGGTCAATAATTTATTTCGTGGGGACTTTTTTCAAAGTCTCTTCGTTTTTTGTCGTTTATAATAGCCATCACAAGAGCCATGTTCTCTTCTTTTTTTATCTGTTGCTGTTTTGTTTACGCGTTTTTTTACCAGTAATTTACGTGTCACGTAGAAAATCGCTTTTTACACGCAGTTGCACAACCCTGGGAATTTTTTTTTTTTTGGTGGTTTAACGGCCACCGTGAGCAACTCAATGGGCTATAAGAAGTCGCCCATCCCTGATTTAGGATCACTGGTTACAGGGAAGGGAAAGAGCCAGTGCTGTAAGACAAACACAACATCCATGCCTCACCGGAATTCGAATCCGGACCCCTTTCGGACGAATGATCAGAAACCATCGCTTAGACCACTGCGCCACCGGGAAGACCTTGGGAATAGGAATGTAGGAGATTTAGATAAGGGTGCGTTACAGGAACCAAAAAAAGAAAAATGTTAGCAGTGAAGTGTAACTGCATAGTTCGTTGTCGTTGGCAGTGCACCGGAAATCCGGAACAGAACCCACAGGAACCAACCCAAGGGATAAGGCCGCCAAAGGACAACATTCCAAGCATCAAGACCTCCCCGGCATCCTCGGAGGAGACTGAAGCATTCACGAGAGCTGCAGCTCGCTTCACGTAAAACGAGCCTTTAACACTTTTCTTTTCACTTAAGCACAGCACTGTCTTCGCCGGAAACCATATCATCTAACCCGAGACACACTTTCTTTAGCAATATTCTTTGTCCCTACTTATCGCTCTGGCTGAAGTGTCGAAGGAACTACATAAAATCTGAAGAAACAATGTGTTTCTTAGCTCTTTTTCTGATCCGACTGGGTGCCCGTTGACCGCAGTTAAGAGGTTCCTCTTGGGAGGTACCGTTCATGTTTATCCTATGGAAACTGTTCGGTACCAATCAAAACTTGCTGCTGTCCGGAGGTTGCCGTTGTTCGGAGGTTGCCGTTGTTCGGAGGTGTCCGTTAATAGGGGTTTCACTGTATTATGAGTACATATTATAAGCGCCAAAAATATACAAAAATAGATTGTCCTTTGATTAGAATATTTTGTTTTTCCAAAAGTGTTTTTTGCATTTGTTTATCTTGGTAAAAAGTGCTTTTGATACTGTCTCATAACTGAAGAGAAGTTCTTTGTCGTCTCTTATTACGTATAAGTAATAAACAATTAAATCTAAAATTTGTAATTATAATAACTGCTTGTCGTGTTGTTAACTACTAATATATATTTATGGTGTTCTGCTATTATTTATAGGTACCTTATTGCAAATGATGCCCTCTCTGGTTTCAGCATATCAAAAACAAGGTAACATTTATTTTCTTTATTTATTTTTGTTGTTACATGATTCTAAGAAAAAAAAAAGAGTGAAAGAAGAAAATTTCGAGAATTCATAAATGTCGACCAGGTACAGAAAAAACAGGGAGGATAAGAGAAACGGCCAAAAATGGCCTGACATAACTCTCTGCTCCTCGAAAAACAAAACAAATGAAACAACACAACGACACATCAAGTCAGACAATCAGAAGGAGTTTTACCCATTTTTTTATTTATTTATCTTTTTTGAGTTATTGAAGAAGAAAAAATTTGAATTTTTTAAAATAAATTAAAATTATTCAAAATAGTCATGTCACCGGGTAAAGATTTCAGTATTGAAAACCTCTGTAATTTAAGGTAAATTTCATTGTTTCCGTTTTTGAAAAAAATAGGTTTTATTGATAATTTTAATTTATTCCTTGTTTCATATTAATGTTCATGTGTATTAAGTATTATAAAATCTGAATATAAATTATATTTAATTCGTTTGAACATAATTTTACCAAGATTAAAATAATATAGCTGAGTAATAGCTAGTATATTATATTTATTAGGATATGCTCTTGTTCTAAAATTTATTGAAGGTCGAGTATTAGGCTGGGATTTAAGATCAATTAGTCTAATATATTTATTTTGTAAAATTTGTAATTTATTAATATCGTATTGTGTCGTTTGTTCCCAAGATATTATGCAATAGTTAATATGAGTTTGAAATAATGTGTACTACAATGCGATCAATATTTTAGTTGTAAGATCAGTCAGAATATTACTTACTATACCAGTGTTCTGGATAATTTAATTAAAAGAAAATCAATATGATTATTCCCTTTGAGGTCAAAATTTAAAAATTTATTATAGCTCCCAGGTAATTAAATGAAGGTTCTACAATCAGTTCTCTCATTCTTAAGTGATATTTATACATTTGGTGATAAAGGAGATAACGAATAAGAGAAAATCATTGCTTTAATTTTATTAACATTAATTTTTAATTCATTTGAATTTAACCTGTTGGAAATAGTTTGTAACTGATAATCATATTGTGTAATAGAATAAACAACAGATTGCTTTTTAACAGGATTGATAGCATCTAAATTTTTCAGATTTTAGCTTTCGCTGTTTTTGGTTGTATGTATTAAAATAAATTGCATTCATCACATTTACTTTTCGCTTACACACACACACACACACACACACACACACACACATGCATATGTTAAAGTTTGGATGGCTTCAATTCAAGAATTTTGTATTTATGTGATAGATGTCAATGGTAAAATGGACATCCTGAGCTTTTTGATGACAGATGCTCTGAAATAATTTTGACTCAGCTAAAATTCTGTCACACTGGCGAAAGTGGCTCGTGCTGCTTAGAAAAAATAGATGCGAATAATTCGTCACGGGAGCTAGTGTTCTGAATTTAAAAAATCATTTATAAATGGAGCTTTCGGCGTGATATTTATTTGTGCATTTAATTATAGTCGACTCTTGATAACTGGAACTTCGATAAGACGAAATTCTTGATAACTCGAAAAAGGTAAAATTCCCTGCACATGCCCTATGGGCATAATGTTTTCTCGGTAACTCGAATTTTCGATATATCGATTTGTTTTCGCGCTCCCTTTGGATTCGACTTATTGAGAATCGACTGTAATCACAAACAACATATTTTGCTTTGTCTGAAAGTTTTTCACACCTTGGTGGCGCAGTGGGATGAGTCATCACCATAGCAACACCCGAGAAAAATATATTTGTGACGTCATCCTTAGCTTTTTATCATTGTGCTGATGTTCAGTGAAAAAATAACTGCTTTCCGGATATAATTATGTAACGTTATCACCATAGCATCAACTGAGAAAGAAGTATATGTGACGTCACGCTTAGATTTTCGTGCTGTAGGGCAGATGTTCCGTGAATGGAAACTGCGAACTATGTCAGCATGTGACGTAGAAACTGTATGATGTGATGCTTTTTTTTTTTATTGTTGTAATGTTCATGAAACATACTTTTAGATTTGGGCATCACAAAAAATATTACGTGATTATTAAAAATTGCTGTACATATCTTATTTTCCTCGTCATTATTGGCGGGCTTTTACACTGAGTGACGAAAGCAAGCCGGTAGAGGAAGTGAATTGTTTGATCAATGTTCTGCTGGGAAGCCCTGGGTCCAGTCATTCATGTGCAGGAAACTATGACGTATACCATCTACCATAAACATCGTTGCATACCTGGTGCATCCCTTTGTAGCAACGGTATTTCCCTCTAGTAGAGCCTCCTTTCAGCAAATAATGAGCCATGTCACACTTCTCGGATTCTCGGAAAATGGTTCACGGAACATGAGAAAGACTTCCCCGATCTTCAAATTCTCCAGACATCAGTCCAATCGAGAGCATCCGTGGTTTGTGTTGGAACAGCAAATCCGATCTGCGGCGGCTCAACCACGTAACTTACAAGAGTTAAAGGATCTGCTGGTAATGTGGTGGTACCAGATACCACAAGACACCTTTAGAAATCTTATAGCGGCCATACCTCACCGGGTAACAGCTGTTTTGGCAGCACGAGAAGGATCAACATCATATTAGGCAGGTGGTCATAATGAGCTCTTTGGTGCATATTCCCTAAAAAAACCATGTGAAACACCATATCAGAAATAAGTGCAGTACTTTCGCTCTAAGTAATTTTTTTAAATTAAAAAAGCGTTTTTATTAATGAAATTAAATGTCTACTTTGAACTACTACACAATTAAAGCTTTGCTATACCTAACATTAACTTCCCGCCATTTGGAACAAAGATGTGTAATTTCTTTTTATCACATACTTTGAGTTTCCCACGTGAAATTATTCATGTGCAAAGCAAGATATTTGTAGGTGAAGAGAAAATATTTCGATTGCCTGAAGTTAACCCTTATTCACGAAAAGACTTATCCGAACAGGAAATCGAATCCTCTAATCGCAATCACCCCAATGAAAAGATCCCACCCTGCTGCTTGTCTCAATTTACAATGGTTCGGATTTCAGTTAGGCAAAAGCAAAATTAATCCGTTTTGCAAGAATTAATGTCGGCTTTTATCCATAGCAAAAATGGCAATATGATGCAAATAATGTCATTCCCGCATGGACTGTGCACGTGTGACAGTGAACTGATTCTCATTTGTTTTTGTCAAAGAACAAGTATGACTTAAGGCTGTCTTTCAACGAGTGTTAGGACTCATCTTCTGCGATAGATGGCGCAAAAATCACTCCTTGGTCTTGGCTTTCACGTCTTAAGGGACTGTCCTAGAAGTTGGCTTCAGCAAATCACTGCAGACCTCACCATATTCAGAATGGAAGCTGTCTATCGTTGGCTTCACAATGAAAAAACAAAATACGCGCTGTTACGTTTTAACCAATGACGTTTTTTGGGGGTGGAGCACAGTAAGTAGGCGGAGTTTCTATAGCTCGAATTCAGGGGTTCTCTGCTAATGTACACATATTTTTCTTCAAAAAATGAACGTGCAGTAAGATTTAAGATGATCTATAGAAGACAAGATTCCAATCTCACTTTTGCCCCTATTCATTGATTTCCATTTGGCTCAGATAATTAGAAAAACGAGGCAGAAATAAGAGATTTTGTTGCTTCCATACAGAAACACTGCTATGTTAATTTATCGCGCCATCTAGCGCCAAACTGAATTCCTTCAGAGTCAGATAAATAATATTTTAAAAAATTCTATCAATTTTTTCGGAATAATAACTGTGGCATATATTAGCTATGGGTCGTTTTTATTTGTTCCCAAAATTTCAAACACTACAAAGTAATAATCTTTGAGAAAATGTGTACAAGATAATTTACATTGCAGATATAAGGTAGAAGATGAACCCTAACACTCATTCAAAGACAGCCTTGATCTGGGTGATCATCTAATTTTTCATTCATCATCAACAAGCGTTAAAATTCTGGCCAAGTTGGATATGAATGAAAAACTTCAATTAGTTTACATGCATGCATCGCAGCACCCTGTGTAGGCACATGTATGTAATTTTGACCTCGGGTAAGCCTTTGACCTGAGCCAGACGAATTGGAAATGACAGTACTTCGATGTAGCCAATAAGTGGAAAGTACACTGTATGGCATAAGTGGGACAACAGCTACACTATATCAAGTACAATGGTGTGGCGTAAAGGTGTGTGATATTTACGGCACCCTGAAAACAGCGCCATCTGTCGTAACTGAGCTCAGTATTAGTTTAAGTATGATTGTTCTTGCTTTGCGTAATAGTTAAATGTAAATTATGTATGAATGTCCAAAAAATTATTGATCTTCTTTGTTTTACAGGTGGAGGAAGCGGTGGAATGGGTGGAGGTGGTGGAGTGAATGGTGGTGGAGGTGGAGGAATGAATGGTGGTGGAGGCGGTGGAATGGGTGGTGGAGGAAGCGGTGGAATGGGTGGTGGAGGAAGCGGTGGAATGGGTGGTGGAGGAGGCGGTGGAATGAATGGCGGAGGAGGCGGAATGAATGGTGGAGGAGGCGGTGGAATGAATGGTGGAGGAGGCGGTGGAATGAATGGTGGAGGTGGTGGAATGGGTGGTGGAGGAGGCGGTGGAATGAATGGTGGAGGAGGCGGGGGAATGAATGGTGGTGGCGGTGGAATGGGTGGTGGAGGAGGCGGCGGAATGAATGGTGGAGGTGGTGGAATGGGTGGTGGAGGAGGCGGTGGAATGAATGGTGGAGGCGGTGGAATGGGTGGTGGAGGAGGCGGGGGAATGAATGGTGGTGGCGGTGGAATGAATGGTGGAGGCGGTGGAATGAGCGGAGGCGGAGGAATGACAGGAGGAAGCGGTACCATGGGACAAGGTAAGAATATTTAAATTTAATATGTAAAAAAAAGTTTTTTTAAGTGCCTATTTTATGTTCCTGTTAGCATACGCTTTTTGTATTCATAGTACTGCTTAAACAAATTATATGATAATAATGTTCTGTCTCTACATTTGTATGTTGCTTTGTTACACACTGCTCTACCAAAATATTACACAATTCAGTGTCTTAAAATTCACACGCTTCTAGCCATATCCAATGATGAAGAGGACTTCAACGCCGAACAGCTCTTCATAACATATCCCATACATTTTCAGTAGGATTGATATCAGGAAACTGGACGCCAGGAGAGATCATGGAAGTCCTTCTTGTGCTCCTCAAACCATTCTTGCTCTATGTGTTGTTGCATTGTCATTGATAAAGATGCCATCGCATGCAGGAAGAAAAGTGTAAAAATTGCAGACTGCAGTTGGTCGGCTAAAACATTCAGGTATTACCTGGATGTCACATTACCTTCCGCTGGCATCAGCGGACCTGGTCCGTACCAACAGAATATCCCCCATATCATGGTGCCACCTCTAGACGCCTGAATGGTGCTTACAAAGTATGCCATGTCCTTCGATTCATGAGGTTCTCTCGACGCTCTCTGCTGAGCATCACGCAAGAACAGTCTATAGAGTAATTTATCTGACAGTATCACATTCTACCAATGCTTGTCATTCTCGGCGTCACTGTAAGAGGATTTTTGTGGGGTTTGTTCCCCTGACAAGTGGCTTCCAAATGAGTAGAGGATTTTCTAAAACCAATTTCTTTAACATCCTGAGTGTGGTTTGGGTCAAAATCGGTTGCTGCCGGTCTTGTGGTTAAATTCAGCGGTTACTTGCTGTACACTGTGCACATTGGAAAACATTTTCTTCTGTACCATCCTCCTCACAGCATGACTGCCACGCTCTTTAAGTCCAGTTTTCAGGCCACATTTAGGTCTTATATATGTATATGGAAGATACCTTTGTCTTATTAACAGGGCAAACATCAACATCTCGTTTTTATTTCATTGCTGCACCAGCTTCCGGCGTTGTATGCCAGTAATATCGGAAAGTTTGCTCAACAGCCACATAACTCATATTGATGTTATATTTCTTTCGGCAGCCCCGGTGGAGTAATGGTCTAAGCAATGGCTTTCGTCCGAGATGGGTCGGGGTTCGAATCCCGGAGGGGCATTGAGGTTGCGTGTTTGTCTTACGGTGCTGGCTCTCTCCTATCCCTGGAACCAGTAGCCCTAAATTAGGGACGGACGACTACTTATGTCCCACTGAGCTGCTCACGGTAGTCGTTAAACCTCCAATCAAAAAAAAAAAAAATTCTTTCGCTATTCAGCAGGGGCACTTATTCTTTACCCAAGGCAGGTCACGTGCATTTTTCGAACACAAATGAGGAAGTCTCTTCAATTTTTCTACACCCAAAAAACTAAAAAAGAAAAACGTATCATCCTTTTACGTTGTTTCACTGAGCACCGTAGCTTACAAAAAAATTGCGAAACCAAGACAATTTGTATCTCCAAATGAAAGGGCACTTCTTATATGGCCGCTCACTGCAGTTCAACAAAGCAATTTTTTCGTTGGTACTGCAGTGCCAACTTTTGTCAAAGCAGAAAAATGCAAGATTTGAGATTTAAAACTTGGCAAATGAGAAAAAGTAAAATGTTGACATTTTGTCGGTGTTTTGTCCTGTCGGTGTTCTGACCCCAGCCCCCTTTGAAATGGTTTCTTTTGAAAATCGACATTTCCTTTATTGTGTTATCATGACTCTCGCTAAACGTGAACCTACCATTAGAGCTTTTTCAAATTCTGACAGATCCTGGGGTTTTTTTTTTTCTTTTTTTTTACATGAGT
The DNA here is from genome assembly GCA_039090855.1 of Macrothele yani. Lineage (NCBI taxonomy): Eukaryota > Metazoa > Arthropoda > Arachnida > Araneae > Macrothelidae > Macrothele > Macrothele yani. The sequence continues at coordinate 46,065,090 of CM077006.1, forward strand.
TTCTGCATCCGAATAATATGTATGCTATTTATGAAGGGCAAGACAAAACATCCAACCCATGTGACTCTTACATTTGCATATACACTGAGTAGCCACTTTATTATGACCACCTGACAGTTTCAAGCAAATGAACTTTTTTTTTTTTTTTACATGAGTTTCTGCATCCGAATAATATGTATGCTATTTATGAAGGGCAAGACAAAACATCCAACCCATGTGACTCTTACATTTGCATATACACTGAGTAGCCACTTTATTATGACCACCTGACAGTTTCAAGCAAATGAACTACTATGGCTGCACGCTATTTGCCGCCTTTTATACTAGGCGAGGCTAGTATAAAAAGGGAAAGCTTAGTGCTTGCAATAGTAGTAGAAGTGATTTTTGGGTGACGAGATGGGTAGAAAATGCGATTTGACGGACTTTCAACGTGGGATGATTGTAGGAGCTCGGAGCCATGGAGCGAGTATCACCGAAACCGCCGCATTCGTGAAATGTTCCAAAGCAACTGTTGTTAAAGTGTTTAAAGACTGGACTGTCAGCCAAAAAACTGGGTCTCTACGTGCAACGTGTGGTCGTCATCGACTAGTGACTGCTCGGGCGGAACGGAGAATGTCCAGACTGGTAACAGACAACAGAAGGGCAACAGTGCAGTAAATTACAGACCATATTAATCAAGGATTCCCTCAAATTATCGCTGCTCGCACTGTTCGCCGTACACTGCATCGGATGCGATATGGCAGCCGAAGGCCTGTTCGAACACCTTTGCTGTCTGCAGTTAACAAGAGAAAACGTCTCCAGTTCGCACAGGAGCACAAGGATTGGACAGTCGATAATTGAAAACCAATTATGTGGTCCGATGAATCACGTTTTCAGTTTCACCATGCCGATGGGCGAGTGAGAATTTGGTGTAAACAACACGAAAGCATGGACCCCAAATGCATTGCTATAACCCTTCAAGCTGGTGGAGGCAACGTTATGGTTTGGGGAATGTTTTCCTGGCATGCTTTGGGTCCTTTAATTCGTGTTGATCAACGTCTGACTGGCACATGATATCTAAACATCGTTGCGGACCAAGTGCATCCTGTCATGTGGATGGTTTATCCCAATGGCGATGGCTACTTTCAACAAGATAATGCGTCCTGCCAGAGCGCTCGTATTGTACAGGATTGGTTTCAGGAACATGCCGGTGAGTTTACTTTGCTTAGGTGGCCCCACAGTCTCCAGATTTCAACCCCATTGAGAATTTGTGGGATGAAGTTGAACGAGCCATCAGACAGCTGGATCCACAACCCTGCAATCTCATACTCCTGGAAAGTGCTATTCATGAAACATTGTCTCAGATTCCACAACCTACCTATCAACATCTCGTGGAGTCCATGCCACGAAGAATCGACGCAGTATTCAAGGCAAAATGTGGCCCAACGAGGTACTGAAGGGGTGGTCATAATAAAGTGGCCACTCAGTGTATATTGCAGCATATTATCTGTGATTGTCTTAACATAAAGGTTCGTGATTTTTTGGTCAGTTTATGTGTGCTTTAATGAGCACAATTTACAGTGTATTCAAAGTAATTACATAAAATACACACTCCTTTCTGGGGAAAAAAGAAAACTTTATTCCCATAGTTCCGTCCGTTCGTCATTCACTCACTAAGCTGTTTTCTGAGCTTCAAAGGTTAGCTCTACAAAGAAATACGAAATACCAGATACATTTTAACTGATTATTTGCTTACTCTTACGTAACAAACTTTTCCATTTACAGCGATCTTGACACACAACTCGGGTTTCACTGACATCCATCACACGATGCACACAAGACCTTCTATACTTCATACTCATAATCTTTTTTCATGCAGACACTCCTGAATCTGATCCTCTCATGACTTTCTCGGCCTTCCTCTGCCTTTCTTTCCTGCCCCTTGGGCTGAAAATATTTTTTTAGTAAGCATCTCATCACTCAATCATTCAACATGGCCAAACCCCATAAGAATTTTAGTCTCCACCTTGCTAACAGCATTTTGCTTCACATTACACAACTGCATTCCTCACACGATCACAGAGTGTCTTGCCGCAAACTCCCCGTAAATAACGCATCGTCCAGCACACACAAACGACTCTTACGTTTCTTCTGTAGTACCCAGGTTTCACTGCCATATACCAGAGTAGGAACAATTACACTTTCGTACACAGCCATTCGGAACTACCTTGAGAACCCATCATTCCTGTGAAAACCTCCTAAAGCAGCTATGACTTTCAATGAAGAATTCACTTGCCTACTAATTTCACCATCTAATTTGCTATCTGTGTTAAACATGCTTTCTAAATACACCAACTCATTCAAGTGGTCAATCACTGTGCAATTTAGACTTATCTCGCATTCAGTCTAACAGTTCCTCGCTCAAAAACCATAACTTTGGTTTTTCCCTTATAAGTTACACTCAGTTTGAATTTCATGCAAACTTCGTACGCCCAAGACAACATACTCTGCAACTCAAATTTGATCTCAGCCAACAGGACTGTGTCGTCAGCATACAACAATCTGCACACACGGATATTACCAAGAAATACACTGAAGCGCAACTGAATTAGAGACAGCTGGCGTTATACAAATGTGGCGCTGTGGTCGGCCCTGTAAACGGAAACGCCGACAATATAAGGAGTGATACGACGGGAATCAGTAAGAGTCGGACGCAGTATGAGTAAGACGAAGGATCTAAGCGCATTTGATCGTGGGCAAATTGTCGGGGCCCGACGAATGGGTCACTCCATCTCGGAAGTCGTGCAGGTACTGGGATTTTCACGAGGCACTGTGTCACGGGTGCACCGTGAGTACATCGAATCCGGTAAAACCATCCTTGCAAGAGCCAACTGCCGTGGACAACAGCATGTGGATGAGCGGGGTCATCGTCGGCTAGCTCGCATTGTAACAGAGGATAGACGGACAACAGTGAAAGAAATCACTCAGTAATTTAACGCTGGTGCACAAAAGCGTGTAAGCAAGAACACCATCCAGAACCATCTCCTCGTTTTGGGGTACAGAAGCCATCGTCCCACGAGGGTACCGCTGCTGACCGCACATCACAGGATGCAAATATTAGCATGGAGGCGGGAACATCGCCACTGGACCCTAGACATGTGGAAAAATGTTGCCTGGACTGATGAGTCGAGATTCACGTTGGTACATGCGGATGGCAGGATACGAGTACGGCGCAAACCACATGAAGCGATGGATCCTTCCTGCCAGCAGGGTACTCTTCAAGCTGGTGAGGGTGGCATTCTCGTCTTTGGACTGTTTACGTGGACTGAAATGGGACCCCTGGTACGTGTGACATCGTCCCTCACAGGTCAACGTTACCGGGATATCCTGGACGACCATTTGCTCCCGTTTGTGCGTCTTCAACATCACACTAGGGACCTCATCCTGCAACAAGACAATGCACCGTGCCATCGCTCCCGAAATGTATCCGAATGGTTGGATGAACACTCCACCGACGTGACTTTGCTTCCTTGGCCAGCTAGGTCACCTGACCTCAGTCCCATCGAGCACATCTGGGATGCCATCGAGAGAGATGTTCGAGGCTCTGACCCCTCCATCAAATCTTCGCGAACTGTGAGAGCTTGCTCAGGGGTCGTGGATCCGTATGGCCTCCCAACGGTTCAGGTGTCTTGTCGAGTCCATGCCGAGACGAATCGCCGCCGTCATCAGGGCGAAAGGTGGTGCTACACGTTACTAGACAGGTGTCTCTAATTCAATTGCTCTTCATGGAAAACCAATATTGTCCATCTTAGCATCATGTATGCACGCATCCATAAATATATTAAACAGTCATAGTGACATTACACAATATTGTCTGACTCCTGCACCAATAGAAAACCATTTTGATAAAACACAATTCAAACGTACATTAGCTTTATTGCTAGCATACATGGCTTTTACATTCACAGTGACACCATATTTATTTAGTACCTTCCACAGAAGTATCCTATGTACTTGGTTATAAGCTTTCGTCGATTATCTCTATTCAAAGGATTATTTGATTTTCTATAAGCTTTCGTCGATTATCTCTTTTCTAAGGATTATTTGATTTTCTATAAGCTTTCGTCGATTATCTCTATTCTAAGGATTATTTGATTTTCTATAAGCTTTCGTCGATTATCTCTATTCTAAGGATTATTTGATTTTTTAAAAGCTTTCGTCGATTATCTCTATTCTAAGGATTATTTGATTTTCTGTAAGTTTTCGTCGATTATCTCTATTCTAAGGATTATTTGATTTTCTATAAGCTTTCTTCGATTAACTCTATTCTAAAGATTATTTGATTTTCTATAAGCTTTCGTCGATTAACTCTATTCTAAAGATTATTTGATTTTCTATAAGCTTTCGTCGATTATCTCTATTCTAAGGATTATTTGATTTTCCATAAGCTTTCGTCGATTAACTCTATTCTAAAGATTATTTGATTTTCTATAAGCTTTCGTCGATTAACTCTATTCTAAAGATTATTTGATTTTCTATAAGCTTTCGTCGATTAACTCTATTCTAAGGATTATTTGATTTTCTATGAGCTTCCGTCGATTAACTCTATTCTAAAGATTATTTGATTTTCTATAAGCTTTCGTCGATTATTTCTATTCTAAAGATTATTTGATTTTCTATAAGCTTTCGTCGATTAACTCTATTCTAAGGATTATTTGATTTTCTATAAGCTTTCGTCGATTATCTCTATTCTAAGGATTATTTGATTTTCTATAAGCTTTCGTCGATTATCTCTATTCTAAGGATTATTTGATTTTTTATAAGCTTTCGTCGATTATCTCTATTCTAAGGATTATTTGATTTTCTGTAAGTTTTCGTCGATTATCTCTATTCTAAGGATTATTTGATTTTCTATAAGCTTACGGCGATTATCTCTATTCTAAGGATTATTTGATTTTTATAAGCTTTCGTCAATTATATCTATTCTAAGGATTATTTGATTTTTTATAAGCTTTCGTCGATTATCTCTATTCTAAGGATTATTTGATTTTCTATAAGCTTTCGTCGATTATCTCTATTCTAAGGATTATTTGATTTTCCATAAGCTTTCGTCGATTAACTCTATTCTAAAGATTATTTGATTTTCTATAAGCTTTCGTCGATTAACTCTATTCTAAGGATTATTTGATTTTCTATGAGCTTTCGTCGATTAACTCTATTCTAAAGATTATTTGATTTTCTATAAGCTTTCGTCGATTATTTCTATTCTAAAGATTATTTGATTTTCTATAAGCTTTCGTCGATTAACTCTATTCTAAGGATTATTTGATTTTCTATGAGCTTTCGTCGATTAACTCTATTCTAAGGATTATTTGATTTTCTATGAGCTTTCGTCGATTATCTCTATTCTAAGGATTATTTGATTTTCTATAAGCTTACGGCGATTATCTCTATTCTAAGGATTATTTGATTTTTATAAGCTTTCGTCAATTATATCTATTCTAAGGATTATTTGATTTTTTATAAGCTTTCGTCAATTATATCTATTCTAAGGATTATTTGATTTTTTATAAGCTTTCGTCGATTATCTCTATTCTAAGGATTATTTGATTTTCTATAAGCTTTCGTCGATTATCTCTATTCTAAGGATTATTTGATTTTCCATAAGCTTTCGTCGATTAACTCTATTCTAAAGATTATTTGATTTTCTATAAGCTTTCGTCGATTAACTCTATTCTAAGGATTATTTGATTTTCTATGAGCTTTCGTCGATTAACTCTATTCTAAAGATTATTTGATTTTCTATAAGCTTTCGTCGATTATTTCTATTCTAAAGATTATTTGATTTTCTATAAGCTTTCGTCGATTATCTCTATTCTAAGGATTATTTGATTTTCTATAAGCTTTCGTCGATTATCTCTATTCTAAGGATTATTTGATTTTTTATAAGCTTTCGTCGATTATCTCTATTCTAAGGATTATTTGATTTTCTGTAAGTTTTCGTCGATTATCTCTATTCTAAGGATTATTTGATTTTCTATAAGCTTACGGCGATTATCTCTATTCTAAGGATTATTTGATTTTTATAAGCTTTCGTCAATTATATCTATTCTAAGGATTATTTGATTTTTTATAAGCTTTCGTCGATTATCTCTATTCTAAGGATTATTTGATTTTCCATAAGCTTTCGTCGATTAACTCTATTCTAAAGATTATTTGATTTTCTATAAGCTTTCGTCGATTAACTCTATTCTAAGGATTATTTGATTTTCTATGAGCTTTCGTCGATTAACTCTATTCTAAAGATTATTTGATTTTCTATAAGCTTTCGTCGATTATTTCTATTCTAAAGATTATTTGATTTTCTATAAGCTTTCGTCGATTAACTCTATTCTAAGGATTATTTGATTTTCTATGAGCTCTCGTCGATTAACTCTATTCTAAGGATTATTTGATTTTCTATGAGCTTTCGTCGATTATCTCTATTCTAAGGATTATTTGATTTTCTATAAGCTTACGGCGATTATCTCTATTCTAAGGATTATTTGATTTTTATAAGCTTTCGTCAATTATATCTATTCTAAGGATTATTTGATTTTTTATAAGCTTTCGTCAATTATATCTATTCTAAGGATTATTTGATTTTTTATAAGCTTTCGTCGATTATCTCTATTCTAAGGATTATTTGATTTTCTATAAGCTTTCGTCGATTATCTCTATTCTAAGGATTATTTGATTTTCCATAAGCTTTCGTCGATTAACTCTATTCTAAAGATTATTTGATTTTCTATAAGCTTTCGTCGATTAACTCTATTCTAAGGATTATTTGATTTTCTATGAGCTTTCGTCGATTAACTCTATTCTAAAGATTATTTGATTTTCTATAAGCTTTCGTCGATTATTTCTATTCTAAAGATTATTTGATTTTCTATAAGCTTTCGTCGATTATCTCTATTCTAAGGATTATTTGATTTTCTATAAGCTTTCGTCGATTATCTCTATTCTAAGGATTATTTGATTTTTTATAAGCTTTCGTCGATTATCTCTATTCTAAGGATTATTTGATTTTCTGTAAGTTTTCGTCGATTATCTCTATTCTAAGGATTATTTGATTTTCTATAAGCTTACGGCGATTATCTCTATTCTAAGGATTATTTGATTTTTATAAGCTTTCGTCAATTATATCTATTCTAAGGATTATTTGATTTTTTATAAGCTTTCGTCGATTATCTCTATTCTAAGGATTATTTGATTTTCTATAAGCTTTCGTCGATTATCTCTATTCTAAGGATTATTTGATTTTTTATTAGCTTTCGTCGATTATCTCTATTCTAAGGATTATTTGATTTTCTGTAAGTTTTCGTCGATTATCTCTATTCTAAGGATTATTTGATTTTCTATAAGCTCACGGCGATTATCTCTATTCTAAGGATTATTTGATTTTTATAAGCTTTCGTCAATTATATCTATTCTAAGGATTATTTGATTTTTATAAGCTTTCGTCGATTATCTCTTTTCTAAGGATTATTTGATTTTCTATAAGCTTTCGTCGATTATCTCTATTCTAAGGATTATTTGATTTTCTATAAGCTTTCGTCAATTACCTCTATTCTAAGGATTATTTGATTTTTCGGTGTTTAGAGGAGGAGGGAGGATTTCGGGTGAGTCAGAATCAATAGCTAAATATACAGCAAAGTTTTAATTTAGCTTCCTATAATGGTAAAACTAGGATTTCGGGTGAGTCAGAATCAGCAGCTAAATATACAGTAAAGCTTTGATTTAGCTTCCTACAATGGTAAAACTAGGATTTCGCGTGAGTCAGGATCAGCAGCTAAATATACAGCAAAGTTTTCCTGCGGTAGCATACCATTGGTCGTATCCTTAGCTTTACCGTTATAGGAAGCTAAATTGGACTCTGTATAGGTAGCTAATTGAACTAACGTACTACGCGACTTTCTGTGAGAATTTCTAAACTGAATCAATTTACAACCAATTAGAATTTTTAATTGGTTGTAAATTGATTTTCTAAATTATTCCCCATCAGAATTTCTAAACTGGTCGCAGTAAAAGGTGATGTGTAAATTTTTTATTCATTAATCCTTTAACAAATTAACTTAGGATTTGCAAAATGGGATGAAATCAGCTCGAACGAATAGATCACTGTCTGAAAAGTGGACTGAACGCGGCTGGAACCAGTGAACCCACGAATCGGAAAGCGTTGGTTTCCATCAGCTTTTTAATTCAAAGTATTCGTTTAGGAGGTGGTTGACAACACTAATCCTTTCTGACTGATTACCTGCTAAAAGGCCTATAACAAAGGCTTATATAAGAGACCTGTAACCCCGAACCTAACAAAAGAGAGAGAGAGAGAGAGAGAGAGAGAGAGAGAGAGAAGAAAGAAAGAGAAAATATTTGAGTCACTGTTTTAACGCAGTGGCATGATGCTCATATCAGAAGGACTACCTTCGCCATTCTGCCTTGGGTCATGGAATTGATAATAAAGGACTAGAAGAGAGCACTTATTGCTAGTTTATAAGTCTATGGTCGCGGCTGCTGAGGTCAGAGGTGGAAAGTTGTTGTTTTTCCGTAGCTTTCATAAAACCCGGCCGCTGTGTGAACTTTCAGGTATATTTGAAGCTTACAGCATTAAATGTCCTAGAAGATTCTTTTTCGGGGGTTAACGATTACCGTAAGCAACTCTAAGAGTTTCAAGCAGTCACCCGTCTCTAATTTAGAGTCACTACTCAAGGAAGGGGAGAAAGCCAGTGCAGTAAGACAAACACACCACCCATGTTTCATCAGGGAATTTAATACGGGCCCATCGGTCAGAAGCCAATGCATAGACCACTGTACCATCAAGAATTCGAAAACCCTAACAAGAAAAGTGGTTTGAACGATAACTGCACCCAGTTCTGTCAAACGGGAAGGCGTGCAGGTCCAACTACCTCTGAAATGAGGAATGAACAGGTGTTCAGCATAGGACAGATTATAATGTAAAAGTGATGAAGAAATAGAGTTGTAGAAAGCATGCATTGCCTAGAGCTAAATGCTAAGTCGGTGAAAAGCTATGTTTCATACTTCGAACTAATTTTGTTGTATTTCATTGCTTGAATTTATGCTTGGTGTTTTCATATACACTTTCTTGCAGGCGTGGCATTTGTTTCTAATTTTATTATATCTTACTTTAATTTATTTGTGTTGGGAAGGGTCTGTTGTAGTATTTTTTTTATTATTCATGTATGTATTTATTTACATATTTACAGGGTATCACTACAATGAATGTTTTGACTTGCTCATATGACTTAGTTAATTTTTTTCAGTTATTTTAAACATTTGTATGGGATAGGAGGGGAGTTCATTGTAAATTTATTTAATTTAGTTTAATTAATTGATTATTTCATTTATTTAAGAAATAAATGCTGTGTGCTGAATTTGGAGATTGTAATCTGTGTCGTTCTTTTAATGTCCAAGCATTTGTTGTCTAAATTTAATTTACTGGATAAATTCCTAAAATATAGTTGTTGTACCATACATTACACTGGCTGCAATTTTTTGTTGCACCGTACATTACACTAGCTGTAGTTTTATAAAGTAACTGTTATTCCTCTAGCTGGGATATTTTTACATTACAATAATTGCATTACATACTGCTAGTAGCGTTTTTTGCTTAAAACCTCTTTAGAGTGCAACTGTAATGAAAGTCCAGATGGTGTAGTTTCTTGCTTAACAATTTTTTGGAGTCTAACCATATGTGCTTAGGGCTAATAGTTTAATTGTAGTATATTAAACTGATGTTTACAACATAAACTTTTGCTTGTTATTCACACACACCTTAGATTTTCGTATTTTGGGGCTCAGCTTAAGTTGCGAAAAAAGACTGATGTACGCAATTTTAATTTTTGTTGATGCACATACAGCGGCCTTTGTTGCTGTTTATTTGTAAATGCTCTTAAAAGGGCCGTTTTATTGTTATTTATTTTCGAGTGTAACTGTTGTGCCTTATATTACTCGTACTTTAGCTGACGTGTACTAAAAGTTTAATTGTTGTACCTGATATTGCTCTAGCTGCATATTCTGCTATCGGTTCATTTCTTTTTGTATGATCTCTAAGTAATACTGAGAAAAGTTTGCTAAGAGTGTTTATTACTTAAAACTTTTTAGAGTGTAACGGTCGTACTTTGTATTACTCTAGCTGCAATTTACTAAACGTTTAATTGTTGTACATGGTATTACTCTAGCTGAGCTGTATACCCACTGTACCATCGGGACTGCTGTGATCGATTTAGTTTCTACTTTTTACCACATATTAGTGTTAACAACTAGCCATTTCAACGCAATTCTCACACAAACGCTTTTGCATTCAACTATCAGATTTTTAAGGGATTTCATAACGGAAAGAGTCAATTCGATGAAAGTAATGAAAGAAAAAATACTATATGAAGTTCATGTTGTAGGTGACACCAGAAGTCGAAAGGGAAATGATAGATGAAAGCAAAGAAACCGACAACGAAGAGGAATCGCAAGATATTCCTATGCTAAAATGATATGAAATGCAAGATGGCAGAGACTGGGTGAACTGGGACTCGATAATCATCAGTATACGCGGAGATTGTCAGAGCTGCCCAAAATAAAGAGAAATGAATCGCAGAAAGAAAGTAGGGTGATGATGACAAATAATCATAAAAAATCCTTACATACAGCGGATTTTAAATGCTTCTGTATGTAAGGACCTTAATGTGGTGATGGCATGACTGGAGATACAAGAATACTATGATATATCAAGTTGAAACATATGGAATAATTAATACGGACATAAATCAAGCTGTTCTTTCCATGTAACATAACCACAGAAATTTGAAATCGGGAGATGCAGGTTCGATTTCCGTTCTAGGATGATGAAATTTTCAAATTTTTGTGTTTATGTTACATAGAAAGAAATGCTTGATTTATGTCCGTAAAAACGCTATGATGTTCAATTGCCTTGCCTTAAAAATGATCGTGGATAATGTTATCAGCCATGAATGTCTTTAAAACCAAGTGTATCCTAGTGTTTGTTGAATCCCCCGATATTGTGATCAGCAATTTATGCTGTCATCAGTGAACTCACCATTCTTCACTTTTTTAAATTTACTTTCGAGCTCACTTTGCAGTACCAGCCATTAAATTTTTCTATCTCACCCTCCACGGATAAACCGCATTACCCTGGAAGCATCTACAACTTGGACGAAATTGGACGACCCTACCAGACCAAACACTGACATTCAAGAACGCATCAAATTCTACGTGAAAAAAAAAACGCAACATGACAGTTACAGGTAAAAAGATGATGACTTTCGGAAGAAGCAAAGCACCGATCCTTCCCAGGTAGCGCAGTAGCTTAAACGCTGGCTTCTGATCATTCGTCCGAAATGGGAACGGGTTTAAATCCCAGTGAGGCATGGGTGGATAGTATTAACAATGAACACAGCAAAAACCAAATACATGAATACAGAAAACGATACAGAAAAGATTTTTATAGAAGGAAAAGAAATTGAAAAAGTAGACCAATACATCTATTTAGGTCAAGTAATCAGTTTTAAAGAAAGACAAGAAAGAGAAATCAATAGAAGAATTATCCAAGGTAATAGAACCTTTTGGTCACTAAAAGACAATTTAACCGGTAGTCTTCCATTGTGTTTAAAACGAAAAAACCTTCAATGCATGTATTATCCCCTTGTTTACATATGGAAGTGAAACATGGAGCATCACAGAGCGACAATGGAAACAAATATGAGAAAGAAAATTAGAAAGAATGTTAGGAATATGTGACGTATATTCTCATTTAACTTTCATTTTTAGTTCCTTTTCCTATGTAAATTTGAGTTTGTTCTCTTTTGCACTTTCCAAACTTAACGTGATATCTTTTCTCTCACATGAATGAGGTTGGCAACACTTTTGAGGTCAGAGAGAGTGACGTATGAATGTGATAAGAAGGTTAGATAAAAAGGACGATACAGCAGTTGCTAAGTGTGTGTGTGTGTGTGTGTGTGTGTGTGTGTGTGTGTGTGTGGATATGTTCGATCGTTGTTAAGCTAAATTATACGACAGATAATTAAGGTATTATGTGTAAAGTGTAAAACTCGCAGTGCTATGTTGTGGATTTCATCAATCGTTGCTGTACCAATAAAAGGTTATCGTAAGTTTGGCTTCTGTATATGTTTCGTCTGGCCGTAATTTGAGCTATCCCGTGCAACTATTGCATCGTATTCTCATTTAGTTCAACATTTCCTTAGTCATTGCTTTAGACATAGCGTAACACCAATCTCGAATACGAAAAAGGGTTACGTTATAAATAACAAGAAGAAATAGAGTTAGAAATGAAATTATAAGAGAAAGAACAAGAATAATAGATATTATAAAAACAATAAACGAATCAAAGTGCATGTGGCTGAACATTGTGGACGGAGGCTAAGGATCGAGGAAGTTGGAAAAGACTGAGGGAGGACTATACCCTGCACTGGGTGTGTACAGGCTAAGAAGAAGAAGAAGAAAGAGAGGCATGGATGTTGTGTTTGTCTTATGGCGCTGGCTTTTCCCCTTCCCTGGAATCCGTGGCCCTAAATTAGGAAGAGGTTACTGCTTACAGCCTATCGAGTTGCTCACGGTGGTCGTTAAACCTTCAATGAAAAAAGTCAAAGCACCAAGGTGATTTTTTATTTATTTTTTTATTTTTGATTGAAGGTTTAACGACAACTATGAGCAACTCAATGGTCTATAAGCATTCGCCCGTCCCTAATTTAGGGCCGCTGTTTCCAGGGAAGGGAGAGATCCAGGGCCGTAAGACAAACACAACATCCATGCTTCACCGGGATTCGTACCCGAACCCATCACGGACGAATGGTCACAAGCCAGCGCTTAGACCACTGCGCTACCGGGGTGGAAAGGTGTTTTGAAGGAACCAAGTATTTACGTGTTCAAGATAAGGCCAATTCCAATGCATGACTCTGCATAGATTTTCACAGCAGATTTTTTAATTTTTTTTTCGGTTGAAGGTTTAAAGACCACCGTGAGGAACTCGATAGGCCATAAGCAGTAGCTCGTCACTAATTTTGGGCCATTGGTTCCCGGGAAGGGAGAGAGCCAATGCCGTAAGACAAACACAACATCCAGACCCTTCTCGGGACGAATGGTCAGAAGCTGGAGCTTAGACATCTGCGCAACCGCAAGCTTTGCAATAGAATGGGATCGAGAGTAAGAATAACAAAAGTACAAAACTGCCTTAGTCTTTGATAACTGCACAGCTATCTATGACTAAGACTCTTTCTTTTGCTAGCTACCACTACGTCCATAATCCAACCTGTTAATAGGGGATTTGTCAAAACTCGCCTAAGCACGAAACGAAGAAATTATTTGGAACGACAAACGCCCTTCACCTCAAATGAAAGCCAGATGGGCTGAACATGATGGTGATGGAATTTTAAAAATATCGCTTGACTACAGGTGAAATCAAAACTTCTGTGCCACCCGGTGGGCGATGGGCAGAGTCGTAGGTTTCTGGTTAGTCGTGCAAAATAGGCCCGGATTCGAGCTCCTAATAAGGCACGGGCGGTGCGTTTGTCTTACGGTGCTGGCACTTTCCCTTTCCTGGAACCATTGGTCATAAATTGGGAACGGACGACTGTTTTTAACCCTTAGAATTGTTCATGGTGATTGTTAAACCTCGAAATAACAAAATAAAAAAACTACTGTTGAAGTACAGCTCCGGTAAGAGGGGCAAGAATTTTATGAGGATAAAGAGAACAAGCTTGTAGCTGGAAAGTACCTACTTAAGAGGTGAGGTACATGTCAAAACGGCAAAACTGCCGGATAAGCCTTCGTCGATGAAGTCTAAACGGTAGAATATTCGCCTCCGTAGAAGGAAGATGTAAGTACGAATCCCATTGGTGGAAAATTTGGGGCTTTACTCTATATAGCATGCAATGATCAGCGCCTGTATGTATTTTGGGGATAGCACTGAAAAATAGTGTTTAAAGGGTTGAAGAAAAGCCTTTTTGCCGCTGGTGGGATTTGAATCACTCCTCTTCGCTCCGGAGCTAGTTGTTCTCCCTGCGAAACTATACAGACGAAGCTTTTCGCTCAAACTTTGCCATCTTGACATGTGCGTCACCTCTGAGGTAGGCACGTCATATATACCCCCCCCCACCCCTCCCCTCCTTGAGAAAGGGACTGGACGGAATCGTAGGTTTCCGGGTCAGCCGGAAAACCATGCTTGAGGGAGCTCGCTGTAGAAGATGAAATTCTCATTAATTTTATAAAATGTGTGGAAGAAGTATGACACATGTTTCGAAGCATTAAAGAAGGCATTTTCATTAATTTTAGATGTTGTATGGAAGAAACATAATACATCTCTTAAACCTCACTGCCAGGAGATTCACGTATGTTCGAAATATAGCAAAATAATCCCTTTTGGTGGTGATGGAATTTGAAGCTCGACTCCTCGCTCCGGAGCCAGTTGTTCTCCTAGTCAAGCTACACAGACGAAGCTTATGGCTGCAATTTTGACGTCTTGACATGTAAGCCACATACGATGTATAACATAAAGGGGCGTTTTATGTTATACATCGTTTTCAAATTATTATATACACTACATAGACGAAAGTATTTGGACACCTATGTCTAACGTAAACAAGAGCATCTGTTAGCCGAAATCAGTGCATAGCCGGCACCTTTTTAGCCGTTATGACTTCAGCGATCCTTCTAAGTGTTATTTCCACGAGGTGCCGGTAGGACTGTACCGGAATTTTCCTCCACTCTTCCTGCAAAGCTTCTGCCAGAGATGTCGTGGAGGAAGACCTTACCTGCAGAGATTCCATTCGCCTTTTCAAAGCTCATCCCACACATCTTCTGTTGGAATTCGACTGGGACTTTGGGCCAGCCAATCCGACGTTGCCGTCCTGCTCCTCCAATCAGGCCTGGACAGACTTTGCAATGTGGCAAGGCACGTGACCTTTCTGAAACAGGATGTAATCTGTGCCGAAGTACTGCCACAGCATAGGTCGTGAGGAATTGTTCAGAATGTCTTTGTACCTGATGGCGGTCAGGCTGGAGGACACCACAACCAAAGGAACGTGTCATTCCCAGCAGAAACAACAGCAGTACAGATTTTCCTTCAGACTTGACTGTACAGACAATGTAGTCAGCCCCACAGCATTCCCCTGGAAGTGCCACACCCAAAAATACGTCCTTCGTAACGAATGAGTGTGTGCCATGATTCTTCAATCCACACGACCCTCTTCCATTTTTCTGTTGTCTACGAACGGCGAGAGTGGCAACATCGCAGTCGTCGTCTGATATTGTTTGAACTGATGCAGGGCTTGAGAGTAGCTCACTTAGCTTGGTAACCGTGGATATGGAGTTCACTGGGGACTATTCTGGTGCAAATAGCTGCTCCAATGGCTAGTGTGAAGCCTCTGGCCAGGTCTATGGCAGAGGACGTGCGTACGTTCTTCACATTCCGCAGTAAGCTTCATTTGGCATGATCACTCAGTCTGTGCGGTCTCCTAGAGGATAATTCACTATAGTTGCGCCATCTGCTTTCCATCGACGACGATTATCAGCGACAGCGGATTTGGGGAATATCAGAAGAGCGGCAAAACTACGTTCCGATTGTTTACTCAGGCGGCATCTAACAACCATGCCTCTTTCAAAGTCCGTCAGTTCAGTTCCGAGCGGCATAACAGCTTCCAATGTAGTCTGAAAATTGCTTGCTCAAGTGGCATCCAACCACCATGCTTCTTTCAAAGTCCATCAGTTTATCCGAGCGGCATAATCTCTTCCAATGCAGTCTGGCAATTTTTTTACTCAGGTGACATCCAACCACCATGCCTCTTTCAAAGTCCATCAGTTTAGCTAAGAGCGGCATAACCGCTTCTAATGCAGTCTGGCAATTTGTTAATCAGGTAACATCCAACCACCATGCCTGTTTCAAAGTCCGTCAGTTCAGCTCTGAGTGGCATAATCGCTTCGATTGCATGTGACAATTGCTTACTCATACGGCAACCAACAACCATGCCTCTTTCATGGAAGCATAATCGCTTCCAACGCAGTCTGACAGGTGTGCCAAAGCTCCTTTTTATTTGCACACGCCGAGGTGTCCGAATACTTTTGCCTGCGTAGTGTATATTGGTACGAAATACAAAACTTGGAACTTGAACTCTTCGACCAACTTTTTTACGTTTTCCGGAAAACTTGATGATGAACTTCTTTGCAATATTTAGTGAAGCTTATAGTTTTAAACATGTTTCTCAAAATATGTCTTCGTTTCATTATAATTGTAGGTGGAGGAAATGGTGGTGGTGGTGGTACCATGATGCCTGGACAGATGGGACAAAACACGCCAAGTAAGTGTTAAGTATTCGTTGAAAACTTTCAAGAAAATAAACTCTGATTTGCTCGCGTTTTAATCGGCAGATAGGCTGAAATAGTTCCCCTTTACTTTTTACAATTTTAAAAGATAAAAAAACTGATAATGATATATTTTGTTTTACTAGCTGCAGTGGTGGATTTAGAGTTATACAGGCCCTGCGCACTGCGTCAATTTTGCCCCTCCCCCCTCATTTTGCCGGGCATCCTTAAATGCAACACCAAGAAGGAAGCATCCGATTGGCCCACGAGAGGACATGCAAACTATTAGCATTACAGGGCATATGCAAATCATGTGCGCCCGGCACGCCACCGAGAAGCACGATAAGAAGGGTGCACAGAAGGTGGGGGTGGAAGTGTGTTGTGCTGCCGGACCTGTGCGTGGGAAGCTTCCTGATGCCTCGTCGCAGAATACGGCAGTCATTCCAGCACGTTTCGGAGTTCGACAGAAAACGAATAGTGGCTTATCGCGATAGCGGTTTATCGTACCGAGACATTAGCGCCCGTGTGGGACGACATCCAGCCACAGTGCGGTGAGTATGGATTCGGTGGGTGCAGAAGGGACGGACAGACCGACGTGAGTGATTGCCGCAGCCGCGGCACACCACCGAACGAGAGGACCGGCATGTTCTGCATTGACGGCTCTAAACGCCACATCTCGAACGTTAGCGCAGGAATTAGGGTGTATTGCGCAACGACCTGTGTCAGCACTACCCGTTCGACGTCATCTGCAGGAGCGGGGACTTGTCGCACTGCGCCCATTGCTTTGATTACAATTGATGTTACATCACCGGCGAGTGCGGCGGCAGTAGGCCGTTGAACGCCGCACCTGGACTATGGAATGGCACGACTTTGTCTTCTCCCAAGAATTCCGCTTCTGCCTGCAACACCACGATGGTCGGATCCGCGTTTGTCGGCTCCGCGGCGAGAGATTGTATGACGCCTGCATTATGCATCGCCATACCGGTCCGTCGCCTGGCTTTATGGTTTAGGGCGCAATTGGATATTACACCCGCACCCCTGTGGTACGCATCGCTGGCACATTCAACAGCCACCGCTACATCTCCGACGTTTTGGAGCCTGTAGTCTTCCCTTACCTGCAGGACCTGCCAGCGGCCATGTTTCAACAGGACAATGCGCGCCCGCACGTGGCACGCATCGTGCAACAATTCTTCACGGCCCACCAGGTGTCACTGCTGCCGTGGCCAGCCTGTTCACTCGATATGTTGCCAATCGAACACGTCTGGTCGCTGATCGGCAACCAAGTGACCCGGCAAGTATCACCTGCGGCTACGCCTGATGAACTGTGGCAGCGTGTGGAAGCAGCCTGGACCGACATACCCCAAGCCCATATCCAAAGCCTCTTTCGTTCGATGCCGCGGCGTGTAGGCCGTTATTGCCAGCATGAGGGCCACACGAACTATTGATGTCTGCATGTTCCGCAAGTCGCACGGGCCTGTAAGCTCAATCGTTTCATCTTTGTATCTGTTGCTATGTGTCCAGTAAATCTGGCTTTGCTATCTCGTGTCCTTCTTGGTGTTGCATTTTGGGTGGCCAGCAGTGTATAACCTGTGCATTTTAACTTTCCCCCTCTAATGCATAAAAAAGCATTGTAATCAATCGCAGAAACAAACTGACTTCCAGATTTCAACAGAAATATTCATTCCTCCCCCGAACAAAATTTGACTATTTTCATGATGGTCTCTCTCTCTCTCTCTCTCTCTCTCTCTCTCTCTCTCTCTCTCTCTCTCTCTCTCTCTCTGCCACTGTCTCTGTCTCTCTGTCTCCCTCTCCTTCTGTCTCTCAGTCTCTGTCTCTCTGTATCTGTCACTCTGTCTCTGTCTCTCTCTCTCTCTCTCTCTCTCTCTCTCTCTCTCTCTCTCTCTCTCTGTGGTTTCTTGCCGCCATAACTCAAAAACTATTATAGCTGTCAAGACGAAATTTAATGCTGAGGGCTTTTGTGATACCCTGATGGGGTGAAAATGGCTGAAGTTAAAAGTGGAAAGCCTTTTGTTGAAGAAGAAAAGTCAGAACTTTTATAAAGATGATTACTGCACCACAGTACTTTAACATATTACGTAAGGTTAGTTTATGTTACTGCTTTAATTGACATTTATGTTACACGCGGTATGGGATCTGCTGTCGCATATCGTCAGCTTCCACCCCACTGACACTTACTTCCCTTACAGATAGTCCGAACATAGATGAAATCTATTCCTGTGCCTCGTAAAAAATCTTTTCCAAAGCCATTTTACTCGTACGATAAGTCTTGAGATTGCCCTTTGAATTAAACTTAATGGGGGGAAAAGAAATTTTAAGGAAAAGATGGAGACGGATTCATATAAAACATCGAAACAAAGAGAAATATTTTTATTACACTCTACGAAAATTGGCCGGAAATAACACCCCAATTTCTAAGCTCAGTTGTAGTGCAGCATTAAGTGATATTACTTTCGAAACGTTATATAGTGAGCCTGCATTTAAGATAGTAAATTCATACTTGTAGATGACGTACTTTGATTTCGGGGGGAATTATGCCCCCCACATCTCCTCAAACCAGAAACGAAAATTTATCCCTCACTCTATGACTTTTCCTCTATGATTTTGCTTCTAAAAAAGAAGCAAAATTAAAAAAAATTATAAATGATTATTGTTGAGGCCCCCAGCTCCGCCCACCCCCGGGGGCTTCTTTGGCTTCCCTGTAAATCCGCCCCTGACTGACTGCGTGCTCAGTGCTGCCAAAACTACCTGACACAGGTGGTATTGCGGGAAAATTTTACTCAAGAAATTCGTGAAAATACATCGCTTTTTTTGCCGGTGGTGGGAATCGAAGCCACATCTTTCACACTCCGGAGCGGATGCTTTCCCGATTAAGCTACGCCGTCAAGGTCTTATGGCTGTTGCTTGCCGTCTTGCGTCACCTCTGAGGTAGGCACATCACAAGTTGTGTCGGGTAAGTACTTTTTTTCTCCGTGGTTAAGAAAAAAACACTTACATTTCTATGAAAATAAAAAATGTATATATTTGATCACTAAAAGTTACTCTTTTCTTAAACTAGAAAAACAAGTGTTCGACAAAAATTCAGCGAGAAAACTCATTCGTCAGAATTTCGGCACACATTTAATCAACTAATTGGTATGCGCATTAAACTGCTGACATGTTCTATATTTTCTAGTTACTTTGTAAAATAATGTTTAGTGAAAGAATCTTTTAGTTTCATGGATTTTAATTTTTCACAAGTTCATCTTGACAATTTCAGTTCTGGAGATTACTTGGATAAGTGTGTATTTCAGACCACACATTTCTGCAGTTAATTTTTTATCTTGATTGTAGTGAAGACATACAGCGCAGAATTTCTTTAAGCGTGTGGTTTAGGAATTTTAGTATAGCTACAGAGGTTTATAAAATCTTCACTAAGGTTATGTCACATTGCTTGAAGACAACGTCGGACGTGACTCAAATATGTGAGGGTAACAATCAGGAGTGATTACAGAATTATAGATCATATCCATGCCCTAAGAGAATTAATTGAAAGAACAGGGGAATACGAATGATATAGTATTCAGGGGAATACGAATGCTATAGACTTTTATTGATTACGAAAAGGTCTTCGATTCCGTGAAATCATCAGCAGTTAATGTCTTTGAAATCCTGAGGAATGAAGATGCATACATTAGTATTATTAATAACATACACTGTATTGATAAAAGTCACCGGACAGCTCTTCAAAAGCAAATGAACGGATCCGCTGCTTTGTTAACATGGGCGGTACAGCTCCAAACGGTATAAAAATAAGCCTTACCGCGATCATATCGCACTGTGAGGTTGAGTGAAAATGTCGCGGCGGGAGAGAACTGACTTTGGGAAAGGAAAGATTGTTGGGTGTCATATTAGTGGGTTGTCCATAAGAGAAACCGAGAGGCGTTTAAACTTACCCAAGCCAACTATTTTGGATGTACTGAATAAGTGGAAGGCGTGCCTGAAGCAGCAAAACGTACCGGCAGACCAAAGAAAATCAGTGATAGAGGACGTCGAATCCTCAGGAGAGTTGTTACAGCTAATAGACGGAATACTGCACAAGACCTCAGTGTACAAGTGAGTAAAAATGCTGGGACCTCATTATGTACGCGTACCATTTGCAGATAACTTCATTCCGTGGGTTACCGTGGTCGTGCGGCTGCTCATAAGCCTTTCATCTCCACTCGGCATGCGACTTGTCGTTTAGCATGGTGTAAAGAGCATTTATCGTGGACCGTAGATCAATGGAAACGGGTCCTATGGACTGATGAATCCAGATACACGATCCATCAGTCTGATGGCCGTGTGTGGGTATGGCGGCAGCCGGGGGAACGCTATTTACCACAGTGTACTGTTCCTACGGTCAAGTTTGGAGCTGGCAGTGTACTCGTGTGGGGGTGTTTTTCGTGGTATGGTTCCGGCCCATTGATTATCGTGGATAAACCTGTTAACCAGCATGTCTACCTCGATATTCTGGACAATTATGCCCTACAAATCCTGTCGCAATACTATGGAACCAAGTCCTGTTGGTACCAGGAGGATAATGCACCGAGCCATAAAGCAAGGACTGATACGGCGTTGTTTGACGATAATTCCCTATCGTGTGGATTGGCCAGCACAAAGCCCTGATCTTAATCCCATAGACCACCGCATAAGAAGTTTGGAACCAAGGCCTACTGCTAAGCAACAGTTAGCGGCAGCATTATGTACTGAATGGAAGCGCATGCCTATCGCTGTTTTCCAAAACCTTGTCGAAAGCATGTCTCGAATCGTCAGTGCATGCATTAAAGCTAAAGGTGGACCGACACCGTACTAGGGTATGCCAATAACTGCTGTGTTGTGTTTCTCTTCTAGGTTTCCGGTGACTTTTGTCACTATAGTGTATATATATCCAGGATGACCACACACACACACACACACACACACACACACACACACACACACACACATATATATATATATGTCAGGGTAACCTTATGTCCAGGGTAAACACAGAACAGGAAATTGAGTTATGGCTATATACACTCATCGTCAAAAAAAATAGTTGCACCCAGAAAGAACCAACCGGATGAAAATTGGTGGGTACGTTTGGCATCGTGAGACATGCAAATGTTTCAAGTATCACGCTCAGCCGCGCATGTGACGCAAGCAAGGAGGGTTAGCGGCGCTGTGCATGACCGGCTATATAAGGTCGTCCCGTTGCGCGTGCTTGCCATTTTGTCTCATGCTGTTGTGCTAGTTGCATCCTCTGCAAGTGAAGTATGCCTCGGAGAAAAGTTTGGAAGCAATTCGAGGAGGTGCAGGAGTTCGAGAGGGGTCGCGTCATCGGAATCTGGAAAGCGAGATTGTCTTATCGCCGTATTGCGCGCCATACCAGTGGTGCGGATTCACCATAGCACGCTGTTAGCGGCAGTGGATAGAACAAGGCACTCCGCAGCGACAGAAGGTGTCTGAGAGACCTAGACGAACCACGGAGAGAGAGGACTGACGGGTTGTCCCACATGCGCGGAGTGGCCCAAGAGCCACGTTTGCGGATATTCAGCGAGCAGTGGTGTCCTCCATGCGTCGTCCGATTAGTGCCAGCACCATTGGCAGACGACTGCACGACGAAGGACTACAAGCACGCAGACTGTTACAACAACTACCCTTAACACCATTGCATCGTCGCCAAAGACTGCAATGGTGTCGTGCCAGACTGTCATGGAGCCACTCAGAATGGCAGCGGGTGATCTTCAGTGACCAGTCCCGCTTTTGTCTTGGAGCAGATGACCAAAGAATTCGTGTGTGGAGGCACCGCGGTCAGCGCCAAGACGAACGGTTTGTTGTCGAGCGTCACACGTCCGGAAGGCCTGTTGTCATGGTGTGGGATGCAATTGCCTACGATGCTAGATCACCTTCGGTGTTCATTACAGGCACTTTGACAGCCCAACGTTACGTTAATGAGGTCCTGCAACCAGTGGCCCTATATTTTCTGAACGCTCACTCCGGTGCGATTTTCCAACAGGACAACGCTCGTCCACGTACTGCTGCTGTCTCGAGAGCTTGCTTTCAGGCAGTGACACTCTGCCATGGCTAGCCGCGTCGCCAGACCTATCGCCGATTGAAAATGTGTGGTATGCTATTGGACGCGCTATCCACACTCCAACCCTACCGCACAATCTGCAGAAACTGCGTGAGATGATTCAAGCTGAATGGGATGGCTCATCGTAGGACATCATTAGGAACCTGTACAACTCCATGCCGAGACGTCTGTCATGTTGTGTGAGCAAACATGGCGGCTCGACGCCATACTGACAGACACTACTTGTTGGCATATAGCTCAATAAATATTGCCCATATTAGTCTCAATGTTTAATCATTTGTTGTTCCCGGTAACCTTTACCTTCCTCCCGAATGCGACACGTCCTTCGGGTGCAACTATTTCTTTGGATGAGTGTAGCCCGAGTGAATCCCAATTCTCCTAAAGTGCGTAGTCAAGCCAAACGTCCTGCACATATAAAATTTACACATATATGGTCTGATTAATAATTTTCTTCCATTACATTTTATATTTTAGTTTATTAGCAAATATTTTTAGTTGTTTTCGAAAATAGTTATAAATATTGATACGTGTAGTTGACAAGGTAGATTATTCCACGACACCAATCCCTGGTAATCAATAAATCTTTCATGAAAGAAATACGGTATTACGCCATATAATACAAATTTTGAAGATGACAATCCGATTTTTGGCGTAAATGTGACAAGGATGGTAAGTCAGATAATATCCGAAAACTTGAAAATTTTCATCGTCCTGGAGCGGGACTCGAACTTGCGTCTCCCAGATAGCGCGCGGGTGTGCTAACACTACACCATCCAGAACGACCAAGTTTCAAGTTTCCGATCAAATTGAATATATAAACATCAATTGATCGGAAACTTGAAACTTGGTCGTTCTGGGTGGTTAGTAGTTAGCATATCCACGCACTATCTGGAAGAAGCGGATTCGAGTCCCGCTCCAGGACGATGAAAATTTTAAAGTTTTCGGATATTATCTGACTTACCATCCTTGTCACATTTACGCCAAAAATCGGATTGTCATCTTCAAAATTTGCAATAAATCTTTGTTGGGTTAAAGTGTCAGGCATTGGTAACAAAAATGTATTTCTGTTTCTAATTCGATAGTCGTGACCCACAATGTTCAGCTGAATTAAATATTGATACCTATTCTTCTTAACTATTTTATATATAAATCCTAATAATCTATAATGCCATAATTCGCGAATGGTCATGCCTTTTGTTGCATGGCAATATCTTCCAAAAATGTATTTCATTAAAATCCCAATATTTAATTTATTTTACAATCACAAATGCAAAATTTCTGCCCTAGGTTTTTCTGACCTGAATTCTCCATTTTAATTTTTTAATAGTATGGTGAAGTAAATGCTAATTTCTACGTCGAATGACTTTTTTTTTTTTTTTTGTAACAGTGATACTACGTTTTTTTTTACTAATTAAATGGAAATAAAAGCTACAAAAAAAGCAAATGCAATATATTTTGAAACCTGTTTCCCTCATTACTACAGGAACGTAATTATTTTCTCACGCACTGATTTCTTGATCTATGTTCCATTTTAGGTTAATGTGCATGAGAAATTTACACGTGTTTCTCAAATAACATTCAGGTGTTACTCAAGTTCGTGAAAAGGTAATGAAATACCAAGCGGATATTTTCTTTATCTCTAAAAAGGCATTGATACAAATTGACTCCTCGAATTGAACACATTTGCACCTTGTTTTACTGGGTGCGTTCGACACCATTTAAAATGCAACCAATTGTCCGTGACAACTATTCCTTAATTTCGGAGGGGAAAAAAGTATAACAACTTTTTGCGAAAATAAAACAATATTTACACTCCTGATAACGTGTATAATAACATTGACCACAACATTTCACTGAGTGATTTTAGTATTTGAGTTGTCAGATTGTGAAGAGCAACGAAGTGTTACGAAATTACGGTATCTGGATACAAGCTCATTTCAGAAACAAAAGCCTCGCCAAATAAAAGCGATATATAAATAATAAAAAAAAAGCCCGATTGGAGAGTACAATTTGAAAGCAAGATAACTAAAAAACTGCCCTGAAGGTTAACAACCGTAACAACACACATTTACCAGTATTTGTTGAATGTTTGCCCTCATTTCAAGGACGAAAAATGCACAGGCCTAGTACTGCGATAAACACTCTGAACTGCATTTTTAGATTCAATTTGCTTTTGCGATTTTTTCTTTTGTTAAACGGGAGGTTGAACAATCTTGAAAGCTTCAGAAGTGTTTGGTGTTAGAAGGAATTTCCAACACCAAACACTTGTAAATAAAAATAACTGTTAAATATAGAGAAAAAAATCAGGCGATAGAAACACCAGTCATGACGGATTTTTTTTTAAAAAGCTAATGCTCCTAAAGGGCTGTTTTTGAATGAGTGTTAGAGTTCGTTTTCTATTCTATAAATGCAATGTAAATTTATTTGTACACATGTTTTCGAAGACTATTACTTTGTAGTGTTTGAAATTTCGATCACAAATAAAAACAACCCATAGTTAATATATGTCACAGTTATTATTCCGAAAAAAAAATTTTCATTTTTTTTTAATTCAATTTATCTGACTCGAAAGCATTCAGATTGGCGCTAGATGGCGCGATAAGTTAGTATAGCAATGTTTCTGTCTGGAAGCAAAAGAAGCAACGAAATCTCTTATTTCTGCCTGATTTTTCTAATTATAATTATCTGAGACAAATAGAAATCAATGAATAGGGGCAAAAGTGAGATTGGAATCTTGTCTTCTTTAGATCATCTTAAATCCTACTGTACGTTCATTTTTTGAAGGGAAAATATGTACATTAGCACAGAACCCTTGAATATGAGCTATAGAAACTCTGTCTACTTACTGAGCTCCACCTACTGTCAACGAGAAACCGCTTCCAATCTAAGTATGGTGAAGTCTGCAGTAACTCGCTGACAGTGGCGTACCTGAAGAACACGCCCCACCCCCACCCCCGCAAAAATATCTTCTAAGCCTTTTGTGAAAATCGATTAGACTTCAACTACTGAAAATTTAAATTCCATATTATTAATTATCATTATTGTTTATTTGGAAAAAAATTTAATTCCATATTATTTCAACTATTCAAATTTTTAAATTTGATAATATTAATAGGTTTTATGGTCATTTTGATAATGCAAGTTCTTTGGAACCTACAGGTAATCTTTGTAAAACCGAAATTGTTGCACTTTATTTCGTGTAACACAAATCCTCGCGGTGTATTTAAAATTATTGCCTTAGTTTTATGCAAATACAAAGTATTACAAAACAGTTCCGCAAAAGTTAAGGGTATATTGCAAATTTTATACTTTTAGAGAACTAGCCATCTCTTTAAAATGCATCATCATCACACACACACACACACACGTACTCAACTGTCGTATGATAGCATCTGATGACTTTTTTAAATTTTTAAAAGACAGAACATAAGTAAGCAAATGAGTAACTATTAACAATTGCGGTATTAGAAAAAAGTAAAACTACTTAAATTATTTACTCTTGACTATAATAACCGCATTTAACATAATTCCATAATGTTTTGCGCACAGTAAAAATTTTTCTCTTGTCTTTGTTATAGAAAAATATCCCACTCTGTTCTTTCGTCCCCGCGAAGAACATGTTTAAGTTCATTACATTCTGAAAGATACGTAGTTATGTGCAAACAACTGTAATACGTAATATCGTATCCTCATTAGTACAAAAATTTCATTCATTGAACTGATATTTCTTTCACATGCTTTTACTAAGATACACTGAAGTGCCAGAAAAACTGGTACACCAGTCTAATACTTGGCAGGTCCCCCACGGGAGCGCAGGACTGCAGCATTACCACGGGGCATGGACTCCACTAGCTCCTGGAAATATTCTGTAGGCAATGCACACCATACTTCCTGCAGAGCGTTCCACAATTCGGGTCTATTCCGAGGTCTCGGATTCCTGTGTTTGACAGCGCGTTGCAGGGCATCCCAAATGTGCTCTATCACGTTCAGATCTGAGGACTTGGGTGGGAATGGCAACACCCCAAACTCAGATAAATGCTCCTCTAACCATAATGTGGCGTCCCGACACTTGTGTGGAGGTGCATTGTCCTGTTGGAACAGGCCCAACCCATCAGCATGAATGCAGTACACGAGCGGGTGTACCTCGTCAGAAAGGATGCGCACATAGCGTTGGCCGGTCACAGACGTTTGTAGACGTACCAGGGGTCCCAGTGAAGTCCGGCTAAACACACCCCATACCATTACGGACCCCCCCCCCCCCCACCAGCCGGTACAGTTCCCTGTTGACAGGCGGGATCCATGGATTCATGGGGTTTGCGCCACACACGAATCCATCCATCTGCCCGATACAGTTGGAAACGCGACTCCTCAGACCAGGCTACTTGTTTCCAGTCATCAAGTGTCCAGTGGCGCTGTTGCCGAGCTCAAGCGAGGCGCATAGCTCTGTGTCGTGCGCCCATCAAGGGGACTCAAGTTGGGCGTCGGCTCCCAAAGCCCATATCGTGCAGGTTACGTTGCACAGTCCGGACGCTGATGCTTGTTGAGGCTCCAGCATTGAATTCCGATGATACCTGCGAGAGTGTTGCACGCCTATCGCGTGAAACGATTCTTGACAGCTGACGATGGTCACGTTCACCCAATGTATTTTTACAGCCACACTGGTATCGTAGGTTGGAGGTTTTGCGGGAATTCTTGTAGTCAGGGTACACCCTTGCAAGGGTCGTCCGTGAAAATCCGAACTTCGTTTCTACCTCCGAAATACTAGCGCCCATCTCACGAGCGCCAACTATGACACCGCGTTGAAAATCGCTTAAATCGTTATTACTTGTCATTATCATGCCGAAAACAGCTCTGACAGCTGGCAATGATGTTTATCGCTTTATATACGCACTGCCGGACGCAACCGAGTACGCGCATAGGTGACGTTGCTATGTATTTTGCATAAGCTCGTCTGTACCTGTTTTTCTGGCACTTCCGTGTACATGCATATTGCTGTGAAAAGTGGCCTCAAGTCGTCTGGTAAAAAAATGGATGATTTCCCGTCATCCAGTTTTTATAAACTAGAACCGCGAAAATGTTTCCCAATATTTATCTTATTTATTAAAAAAATGGCAAAAATTAGTTTCTTCTTAATACTTCATTCAACTCAGCCGTTAGAAATTACTTGCTGTTTTTTTAACCACTTTCATATGAAAAAGTTTGTAAAATCTTTTTCTGAGGCAAGAAGCCATTGAAACCGCGACGCGAGCTCCCCCCCCCTCCTCCCGCAATGCTGGGCTTGCGAGGGCTATCAGTACGCCCCTTCTCGCTAACGCCAAATTCTGGGACAGTCCCTCAAGACGTAAACGCCACGCCCAAGGAGTGACGTTTTGCGCCATCTACCGCAGAAGATGAACCCTAACACTCATTCAAAGACAGCCTTAATGGAGCATTTTGGTTTTAATAAAGCGCGGCTTAAGCGTATGTCATACACCAAAAGTCTAACACTATGACCACCTGCCTAATATGATGTTCGTCCACCACGTGTCCCCAAAACAGCTCGTACCCTGGTGAGGCATTGACACTACAAGATTTCTAAAGATGTCTTGTAGTATCTGGTGCTAACACGTTACCACCAGATCCTTCAAATCTTGTAAGTTACGTGGTTAAGCTGCCGTAGATCGGATTGTTGTTCCAAAACAAACCATTGATGGTCAGTTGGATTGATGTTTGGGGAAATTGGAGGACAAGGAAATACCTGCAAGTCTTCCTCATGTTCCGCAAACCATTCTCGTACAATCCGGACACAGTGGCACGGCGCATTATTCTTCTGAAGGAAGGCACTACCAGAGGGGAATACCGTTGCCATGAAAGCACGTACCTGGTCTGAAATTATGTCTAGGTAGGTGGTAGACGTCATAATTTCTTGCACATGAATGACGGGATTCAGGGTTTCGAAGAAGAATATTACCAAAAGCATTACACTTCCTCCTCTGGCTTGTTTTCTGTCCCACGAAGCATCCTGGTGTCAACGCTTCCCCGGTTAAATGCGGCACACGTACCCGGCCGTTAACACGATAAGCAGGAAATGACGTTCGCCGGAGCAGATGACCTTCTCCCGCTCATTCAAGGTTCAGCTTGGATGCTGGCATACCAATTGTAGGCGCTCTCAACGGCGAACCAAGGTTGTCACGCAGCCCTATTTTCAGCAGGGTTCGATGTACTGTGCGTTTTTATACATGACTCGTGTGTGTCTGAACCGAGGTTAGCATGGGCACTCGGATCGGCCTGTGGCTACGCAGCCCCATTTTCAGCAGGGTTCGATGTACTGTGTGTTGTTATACATTACTCTTGAGTGTGTGAACCGAGGTTATCATGGGCATTCGGAGCGGCCTGTGGCTATGCAGCCCCATTTTCAGCAGGGTTCGATGCACTACGTGTTGTTATACATTACTCTTGTGTGTGTGAACCGAGGTTCGCATGGGCACTCGGAGCGGCCTGAGGCTACGCAGCCCCATTTTCAGCAGGGTTCGATGTACTGTGTGTTGTTATACATTACTCTTGTGTGTGTGAACCGAGGTTGGCATGGGCACTCGGAGCGGCCTGTGGCTATGCAGCCCCATTTTCAACAGGGTTCGATGTATTGTGTGTTGTTATACATTACTCTTGTGTGTGTGTGAACCGAGGTTAGCATGGGCGAACTCGGAGCGGCCTGTGGCTATGCAGCCCCATTTTTAGCAGGTTTCGATGTACTGTGTGTTGTTATACATTATTCTTGTGTGTGTGAACCGAGGTTGGCATGGACACTCGGAGCGGCCTGTGGCTACGCAGCCCCATTTTCAGCAGGGTTCGATGTACTGTGTGTTGTTATACATTACTCTTGTGTGTGTGAACCGAGGTTGGCATGGGCACTCGGAGCGGCCTGCGGCTACGCAGCCCCATTTTCAGCAGGGTTCGATGCACTGAGTGTTGTTATACATTACTCTTGTGTGTGTGAACCGAGGTTGGCATGGGCACTCGGAGCGGCCTGCGGCTACGCAGCAACATTTTCAGCAGGGTTCGATGTACTGTGTGTTGTTATACATTACTCTTGTGTGTGTGAACTGAGGTTCGCATGGGCACTCGGAGCGGCCTGAGGCTACGCAGCCCCATTTTCAGCAGGGTTCGATGTACTGTGTGTTGTTATACATTACTATTCTGTGTGTGAACCGAGGTTGTCATGGGCACTCGGAGCGGCTTGCTACCACGCAGCCCCACTTTCAGCAGGGTTCGATGTACTGTGAGTTGTGACACATTACGTCTGTCACCAGCATTCAAATTACTTGAGAAATACGCCACAATATCCCTTCTGTTGTCTTGTACCATACGGGATAGACTTCGCTCACTTCTAACATCAATGAGCAATGGTCTGCCCACAACATGCCGGTGGTTACTTTTCCCTCCTCGGATCGCTTTTTTAAGGTACTTACAAGGGCTCACCGTGAGCACCACTCATGCCTTCCCTTCTCGGAAATGATCTGGCCCAATCATCTGTCCATTGCAATTTGGCCTTTGTCAAACTCTCTTAAGTCCACTGCCTTTCCCATCTGAAGAATTATGACGTACGACATAGATGAAGCACGTATCAAGACGACAAATCTCCAGCGGTACATTCTGTCTGTGTTGCTTAGTTGGGAGAACAACTTACTCCGGAGTGAGAGGGATTTCGATCCACTTCACGGACAAACTTGTGTTTTCACATTGGCACCCCGAACGTAAAAATGGATCTACTGGTCGTTGGGTTCTTCGAAAAATGTGTGATGTTCATTCCACACATCGTCTGGAATTAATGAAAAACTCCTACTTCGCTTCAAATAAAAAAAATTAAGAGGGAGATGATGTGACGTACTACTGTAACCTGGGCATCCATATTTATCAGAAGTGAAGTTCAGTAGCCATTGTAAGGATAGTGAACTGTAATCTTTTTCCTTCAATTCCCGCCATTTTGATGAGAAGCGCGGCAGTCAAAGTACGCCCTGTCTCACGCGTTCCTTCAAATGAGGGTGTGTTAGATATATGGTTTCGAGGATGTGAAGAAGGAGGGCAGCGAAGCCAATTGAGGAACTTCTGCGTCTTCAGAGATAAGGCATTTTTAAGGAGTGTCCACGCTTTCGTGGAGAGCGTGGATTTCACTCTTTGGCATGAGATACTTTTTTTCTGGGGGGAGGGTCTCAGCAAAAGGACGGGTCACTTGGTGGCAGGAATTTCGGTGATAAGGGTGAGTGAGAGCGATCCTCTCTCCAATCATCAGCCCCATTGCTTACTACTTATCACCGTCACGCCGACCAGCAAGCTATTCGCACCTCGCT
Organism: Macrothele yani; assembly: GCA_039090855.1. NCBI lineage: Eukaryota > Metazoa > Arthropoda > Arachnida > Araneae > Macrothelidae > Macrothele > Macrothele yani. Next base: position 46,095,897 of record CM077006.1, read on the forward strand.
CTTAGTCACCCTTACCACCGAAATTCCTGCCACCGAGTGTCACGTCTGCTTGCTGAGAACCCCCACCCCCCACCCCCCAAAGTCTCCGCTGCCGAAGAGTGAAATCCACGCTCTCCAAGAAAGCGCGGACACTCCTTAAACATGCCTTGTCTCTGAAGACGCAGAAGTTACTTAATTGGCTTCGCTGTTCTCTCTTCTCACATCCTCGAAAACATATAGCTAACACCCCTTCATTTGAAGGGACGCGTGAGAAAGAGCGTACTTTGACCGTCGCCCTGCTCACCAAAATGGAGAGAATTCAAGGAAAAAGATTGCAATTCACTATCCTTACGATGGCTACTGAACTTCACTTCTGATAAATATGGATGTCCAGGTTGCATTACAGAGGTAACGCACGTGTCAACACGACAAATCTGCAGCGGTACTTTCCGTCCTTGTAGCTTAGTTGGGAGAGCAACTTACTCCGGAGTGAGAGGGCGCGTATCGATTTGCCTCACGGACAAATTTGTGTTTTTCACAGAACAAGAATAACACTGAGTTCAGCATGAGGTGTTATTTATACCGATTCATTACCTTCACACTCGCCGTCCTTTGTCTGCAAGTGCTTCGATTTGTATAGAGGCGCGCTGGTCATAACGTTTTGACTCTTCATTATATATTCATGTACGTCACTCATAAATTATTATATTATTTCTCATGACGATACTGTTTTGTTTTATTTTAGATAATGCCAATTTGATGCAGATTACGCTGGCCCTTGTGAAACATCCTAACTTTATACAAGGTTAGTGCACCATAATATAAATTCTCTTAAAGTGGTCGTTGAGAACATGACAGTTTAATTTGTAAACCGCAGTTATAAATCTTAGCTTATTTTAGTTCAATGATCCTTATATTATTCAGTACTTAATTATTTGTTCTGATTTTCACTATTCCAGGTGGAACAAGTGGAAGTTTACCAGGATATGGCCAAGGTAAGTTTCAAGATATATTATAGCGGCAAAGTTCCGACAAGAAATAGAAAAATAATTACTAATCAAAAACAACTATTATGGGAATTTTACTAAGAAATGTTTTTATTTAAATTGCAAATTTTCGGAGAAAACGCTTCTCCTTCTTCAGGCTGTCTTTTTTTGTTGTCACTTATTCTATAGTGACAACAGAAAGACAGCAATAACTGACAACACAAAGACAGCCTGCAGAAGGAGAAGAGTTTTCTCCGAAAAATGGCAATTTAAATAAAAAAATTCCTAGTAAAATTCCCATAATAGTTGTTTTTGATTAGTAATTGAATTAAGAAACTAGGAAGCCATTGCTCAACATGAGCTTTATTCAAAGAATTAGAAAAATAATTTTTTTTGTATAACAGATTCTCTTGGTAATGATAATGAATTTTCTCATGCAGATTAAAACGAAATTATGCTTTAACTGAATGTAAAACAAAATGTAAGGATAAGATTTTTATCTCAAATGTCCAAAGCGAGATAATTGCCTAAGTAGTATACGATTAATAAAAGCGTTACAGAAAAGCGCGTGTCTAATTAACACATCCCTCTTGGTTGCTCGTACTATTGTGAACAACGCTATAAAAATGTTGCAACTGTGATCTTGCAAATCACACCCCTGTGATGCGAAACATCACAGCCTCTCCTTGACAAATGTCAACCCCGCCTTCTCGTGGTGCATCCTGTTCCCACTAAAGGGGCTCTGACGACCGCCAATAGCGGTATAACTATACCATCCGGATTAGAGGAAATGCTATCCGACACTCACCAACTCGCTTGGCCAGCGTGGTGAGTTATGGCCAAACCACTCCAAAATGACTCCACAACTTAAATCTTGGCACTCAGTCTCCGGCAGCTGGAATGTACCTGGCCAAGGCAGCGGCCAGGGCGACATGAAGGCAGAGAGGGTGCTAAGAATCACCGGAGGACCGGACTAGGCTGCCATTTGATGCTGACCTTTGCTACTTACAATGGACGCTCCCTATCTTCTCATTCAAGACTTCTTGAATTGGAAGAGGAACTACAAAGGATCAAGTGGGACATCGTCGGACTAAGTGATTTAAGGAGAAAAGCAGAAGATCTCATTGAACTGAAAAGTGGACATATCTTCTACTATTGTGGGGCAGATACTGGCAGAACTAGTGGTGTTGGATTTATAATAAGCAAGAAACTGAAGGATAAAGTTGTACAAGTTGAAAGTTCCTCTGAAAGAGCTGCACGACTCGATATCTAACTCTCGAGAAGACACCAGGCTCAGATTATTCAAACTTATGCACCCACCACAAGTCATCCTGAAGAAGAAATTGAAGAATTTTATGAGGAAATTCGTCATCTAAATATTAAAGGCAAGCAGCACTTGAAGATAATTATTGGAGATTTCAATGCAAAAATAGGGCAACAGCAACAGAATTAAACTGCAGTAGGTAAATTCGGTCACGGCAATAGAAACGAGCGTGGAAATACCCTCGTAGTGTTTGCAGAGGCAGAAGGGTTTTTCATCAACTCCTTTTTCAAGAAAAAGCCGCAAAGGAAATGGACATGGATGCATCCCAATGGATGGACAAGTGAAATTGATTTTATAATGTGTAACAAGAAATTTGTCATGGACGACTGCAGTGTGCTAAACAAGTTCAACACAGGTAGTGAGCATAGAATGGTAAGATGTAAGATGCACCTCAGTGCTAAACTCGAGCATGGCAAGCTCATAAAACAAACAAAGTGTATTGACGTGACCAACATTAAAAGGCATCAGAATACCTTCAAATTGGAACTGAGGAACAGATTCTCTGCTCTAGAAGGTCTAACATCAAAAGAAGTGGACATCTCTGAAGTTAACAGTAAAGTAACCAAAGCTCTTATAGAAACAGCAACAATATTAGCTGGGTCTAAGAACAAGTTACATATGAATAAATTATCATGTAAAACCAAAATGTTGATGCAAAACAGAAGAGAGATGAGGACAACTAAAGAAGACGTGACTTGCAAAGTGGAATATATAGAGCTATGCATGACAGTAGGAAAAAGTATTACTGAAGACGTAAGGAAATTCAACTGTGAACTAGTGAGGAAAGAAATTGAAAACAACCAAAGCCTAAAAATAGCAAAGGGACATCTCAGTAAGGGAAGAAAACAGTTTATGGCACTGAGAAAAGAAGATGGTTCTGTAACAAGAAATAGAGGCGAAATTTTGACAAGAGTGAAAGATTTCTATTCCAAGTTATATGAAAGGGATGATACATATACTCCGGACATCATGAAAGGTACTAGTGCCAGAGTTCTTCCAGTTTTCCCATCAGACGTTGCACATGCTATCAAGAACATGAAGCGGGAAAAAGCTCCAGGAGAAGATTGAATTACTGTAGACATCATACAAGAAGCAAGTGGAGAAATTGAAACAGTACTCGCCCAAGTTTTCACTCATGCCTTAATGAAGGGAAGATTCCTGAGGATTGGAACAACGCTACAATGATCCTTCTACATAAAAAAGGTGACATTGAGGATCTCAGGAACTACAGACCTATGAGACTCCTATCAGTGGTTTATAAAATCTTCACTAAAATTCTTTCACACCGCTTGAAGGTAACACTGGACATGGCTCAACTGAGAGAACAAGCTGGATTCAGGAGTGGCTACAGGACTGTAGATCATATCCACATACTGAGAGAACTAATTGAAAGAGCGAGGGAATATGAACTTCCATTGTGCATGGCTTTTGTCGATTATGAAAAGGCCTTTGATTCAGTGAAACCATCAGCAGTAACAATGGCTTTGAAATCCTTGAATGTTGAAGATGAATACATTAATATTATTAATAACATCTATGAAAATGCAAATGCAAAGATTCGGTTGTTTGAGAATACAGTACACATAAAAATTGGAAAGGGAGTGAGACAAGGTGACACCATATCTCCCAAGCTCTTAAATGCCACATTGGAAAATGTCTTTCAATCACTGAACTGGGAAAACAAAGAGATAAAGAATAATGGAGATTATCTAACTCACCTTCGTTTTGCTGATAACGTAGTCATTTTTGCAACTACCCCATCAGAGCTGCAGAGTATGATCCAGGAACTTGCTGGCAAGAGTAAAGAAGTGGGATTAAAAATGAACTTTCAGAAAACAAAATTGATGTACCATGCTTTTACAAGAAATGAAGATTTATCGATTGATGGAGAAACATTGGAGATAACCAATACCTACATTTTTTTTGGACAGAAAATATCAAGTGAGGGTCACATTGATGAAGAAATTAATCGGCGTATAAAACTTGCCTGGAGAGCTTTTGGAAGAAACAGCATAATTTTCAAGAGCAATATGCCATTATGTCTTAAAAGAAAAGTGTTTGATCAATGCATCCTTCCAGTGCTTGCGTATGGTGCAGAGACGTGGACCTTGACGAAAAGAGACATACAAAGGCTGCAGACAACTCAAAGAGGCATGGAGAGGAGCATGTTTGGTGTAACCAGAAAAATGAGAAGAATTGGAAGACATCATGATCAGAGTAAAATCCCTGAAATGACAATGAGCTGGACATACTGCCAGAAGAAAAGACCATCGATGGACAGTCGAAATTTTAGATTGGATTCCAAGGGACAGGAAAAGACCCAGAAGAAGGCCACATGGAAAATGGGTGGATGAAATTCGAAAGTATGCGGGAGTAACATGGAGGAGATTGGCACAAGACAGACCGTTGTGGAAGAGGCTTGGAGAGACCTTCGTCCAGCAGTGGATTGATAATGGTTGACAGTGATGATGATGATATTTTATTATTACTTTGGACATATTCTTTTTTTTTTTTTTTTTTTTTTTTTTGATGTAAGGTTTAATGACCACCGTGAGCAACTCAATGGGCTATAAGTAGTCACCGTCCCTAATTTAGAGCCACTGGTTCCAGGGAAGGGATGGAGCCAGTGCCGTAAGACACACACAACAGCCATGCCTCACCGGGATTCGAACCCGGAATCATCGTGAACGATTTGTTTTTGAATTGGAGGTTAAACGACTACAGTGAGCAACTCAATGGGCTATAAGCAGTCGCCCGTCACTAATTTAGCGACACTAACTCCAGGGAAGGGAGAGAGCCAGAGCTGTAAGACAAGTACAACATCCATGCCTCACCGGGATTCGAACCCGGATCCATCTCGGTCGAATGATCAGAAGCTATCGTTTAGACCACTGCGCCACCGTGGCGGCATCATCCTCTTTTCTTGAAGCACTCCAACTTAACTCGCCGAAATATAGGTGAAAATAAAACAAAATTCAGCAAAAATTAGTTGCAATCAGTGGTGTCGTTAGACCCATTTTTCGGGGCTCAGGCCTCTTCCCCTAAAGAAGCGCAATTTAAATAAACCTTTTCTTGTATTAGTTTACCTTTACCTATGTAATAGTTTTCCACTTATAAAAAAGGCAGATGTGAATTTTCTTAAATATATCGCTGTCAAAATAAAAATAAAAATAAAGCACTTCCTTTTTTTTCCGATGAGAGGGTCAGTTGTCACAGCAACATCATTAAGATAACATTATTCTAGTTGGGGTAATCTCGTCGGCTAGCCTCTGCAGAAGTCATGCCATTAGGGAACAATACGTCAAACAACTTAATGATTTATGGGGATGGGGCACGTACCATCAGTCCCAAGCAAACAAAAGCCCAAATCCTGAGAATCAGCCGTAGGCCAAAAGACTGAAGGAACGATGTACGACAGCAAGTGCAACAGCTTGTCGGAAACGGTAATATTCATGTGAAAAGGCGGCATCTTTACTAGGGTAATAAAAAACAGCCTGAAAGGGAGCAGAAGTTTCCACTAAGTGAAGGCGTTTATTTCACGGGGTAAAGGGATTTTTGTGGTGTATTAGCGCATTTTTCGTTACAGTAGTTCATTGGTGGATGTACACTGGCGTGCAAAAATTAAGGACGAAACGGTTTTTCGATGTAACGTCGTGCAGAAGTGCTCCATATCGACTCAAATCATACCATAAGATCCCCAAGATGTAAGAATATGGGACAAGTGAGCCAAACCGTCCAAACAAGGAATCCAAAGAATACAAAGGCACTTTGTTGAAAAGGCAGCTAGGAGCACAACTGGACAGAAGTAGATAAAAGGACCATGTGACAAGCTGCTGCCAAGAAAAATCTAGTCTTTAGTAGGGGATATGATCACCCCTGAATGCGTTGCAGGATTTACAACGTCTGTCCATGCTCAGCATGAGGTTGTCAAGGAGCTGTTGAGGCATCGCGGCCCATTCCTCTTGTAGTGCCAATCGCAGCTGCGGAATCGTTGCTGGCGGCTGGTGACGTGCTGCCAAGCGTCTCCCGAGAAGATCCCACACGTGTTCGATTGGATTTAGGTCCGGGGACCTTGCAGGCCAATCCATGCGTTGAATATCTTCACTCTCCAACAGCTTTGCGACACCCACTGTACGATTAGGTGTAGCGTTGTCGTCCATGAAGAGGAACTCAGGACCCACAGCACCTCTAAACAGACGCACGTGAGGCAGGAAAATCTCGGTACAATAGCGGACACCAGTGACTGAACCTCCTTGGAAGATGTGGAGTTCAGTACGGCTACCAAGCATGATACCGCCCCAAACGAGAACTCCGCCACCTCCAAACCTGTCCCTTTCGATGATGTTGGAGGTGTGATTGCGTGTTCCCTGCTCTCTCCAGATGTATATAAGTCCAGAATCTCTCGTCAGACTAAATCGGCACTCATCCGTAAAGAGAACTCGACCCTATTGTTGATGTGTCCAGTTCTTGTGTTCCTGGCACCACAGAAACCGCCGTCTCCGATGAGCAGACGTTAATGGCACACACGGTACTGGTCGTAGTGCAAATAGACCACCTTTGTGCAGCCTCCTGGCCACGGTAAAACGCGATAACGGATGTCCAGTTGTCTGTTGCATGTGTCTTGCGATTTCTCCCCCTGTCTGCCGTCTGTCTCTTCTCGCCTGTAGGAAAATATACCGGTCGTCCGCCGCCGTGGTTACTCGTGGACGACCACTGCTAAACTCTCGGATAATTGTTCCTTTCGTTTGAAATGCTCTCCTAGCTCGTGAAACGATGCTGTGAGAGATCCCGAACTCCTCGGCCACACTAGTCACACTTCGACCTTCTTCCAACTTCCCAATGACGCGACCTCGGGTAAAGTCATCCAGATGTCGTCTACTGTATTGCTTGTTGGCCATATCACACGGTGGCAGCAACTCGACGTCGTTCAAACCGATGTACACCGTGCAAAAGCTTTCACCGAATTGCTGAGCGTACACCGCCCGTGTGCTTTATACCCTTCCGACACTGCCCCCCCCACGGCATGCTGCATATATGCGCATGCCCTACCGTACCGGACACCCTAGTCTATCTCCTAAGTGGTCTTTCGGTCTATTCTGCCTGCTCGTTCCGCTGTTATGCTAATTTCTCCTCTTCGTCCTTAATTTTTGCACACCAGTGTTTTACAGAACAGTGTTGCTACGTACTCTTTTCAATTAAGTGCAATCCACTGCAAGCTATACTTTCAGAGGTACTAGGATGGATTTTTTTAAAAAATAGTACCGCGGAATACTTCTCTTAGAAAACAGCGTCAAACAATGGTCTTTAATCCAAGTAGTCACTGTCTGCACGAGCTCTTTAACACACAAGAAATGCATTCTTGACAAAAATACTCTATTTATTGTCAATTTTATTCAAATTCAGTTTCAGACAATTGTCCTGTGATACAGAGAAAAAAGCTGGTTTGTATAAGGTCCGACCTTATTCCAGTTTTATAAATAACTGAGATAAATAAGGGTACTTTGGATAGGTTCTGTCGTGTTGCACATCTTTGCTTCTGGGTGTTTTTTGAAAAAACAAATATCATTTCAAAACTTATATGTATATATGTATATACACACTATATTGACAAAAGTCACCGGACACCCCTTAAAAAGCAAATGAATGGATCCGCTGCGTTGTTATGATGCGCGGTACAGCTGCAAACGGTATAAAAACAGACCGTGATCATATCGCACTGTGAGGTTGAGTGAAAATGTCATGGCGGAAGAGAACTGACTCTGAGAAAGAAAATATTGTTGGGTGTTATATTAGTGGGTTGTCCATAAGAAAAATCGGGAGGCGTTTAAACATACCCGAGTCAACTTTTTTGGATGTACTGAATAAGTGAAAGACACATGGCGTGCGTGAAGCAGCCAAACGTACCGGCAGACCAAAGAAAATCAGTGATAAAGGGGCGTCGAAGCCTCAGGAGAGTCGTTACAGTTAATCGACAGAGTACTTACTGCACAAGAGGTCTCAGTGTACAGGTGAGTGAAAATGCTGGGCCGCCCCGGTGGCGCAGTGGTCTAAGCGATGGCCTCTGATCATTCGTCCGTAAGGGGCCCGGGTTCGAATCCCAGTGAGGCATGGATGTTGTGTTTGTCTTACGGCACTGGCTCTCTCCCTTCCCTGGAACCAGTGACCCTAAATTAGGGACGGGCGACTGCTTATAGCCCATTGAGTTGCTCACGGTGGTCGTTAAACCTCCAATAAAAAAAAAAAAAAAAAAAGAAAATGCTGGAACCTCGGTATGTACACGAACCATTTGCAGAGAACTTCATTCCATGAGTTGCCGTGGTCGTGCGGCTGCTCATAAGTCTTTCATCTCCACTCGGAATGCTACTCGTCATTTAGCATGGTGTAAAGAACATTTATCGTGGACCGTAGATATATGGAGATGGGTCCTATGGACCGGTGAATCCAGATACACGATCCATCAGTCTGATGGCCGTATGTGAGTATGGCGGCAACCGGGGAATGCTATTTACCACAGTGTACTGTTCCTACGGTCAAGTTTGGATCTGGTAGTGTACTCGTGTGGGGGTGTTTTTCGTGGTATGGTCCCGGCCCATTGGTTATCGTGGACAAACCTGTTAACCAGCACATCTACGTCGATATTCTGGACAATTATGCCCTACCAACTCTGTGGCAATACTATGGAGCCGAGCTTTGTTGGTACTAGCAGGATAATGCACCGAGTCATAAAGCAAGGACTGTTAGGGCGTGGTTTGACGATGATTCCGTATCGTGTGTGGAGTGGCCAGCACAGAGCCCTTATCTTAATCCCATAGAGTACCTATGGAATGAATTAGAGGGCCGCATAAGAAGTTTGGAACCAAGGCCTACTACTGAGCAATAGTTAGCGGCAGCATTATGTACTGAATGAAAGCGCATACCTATCGCTGTGTTCCAAATCTTTGCGGAAGCATGACTCGAAGGGTCAGTGCATGCATTAAGGCCAAAGGTGGACCGACACCGTATTAATGCATGTCAATAAATGCTATGTTGTGTTTCTCTTCTAGGTGTCCGGTGACTTCTGTCAATATAGTGTAGATCTAACTTTCACGAGAATAACCCGTCCACTGTGGCGGTAACTTTGAATACACTAAGTTGACTTTCAAGAAGTAGTGTTTTGGACTTGTTACCGGAAAAAGGAGTCTCTGATTCCTCCAAAGTAAGAGTGAGGTGGTTCAGCAAGCGTCGAAAGAGAGAGAGAGAGAGAGAGACGCAGAAGTCAGGGATGCAGATAGCGCACCGTTTCGAGTGTAGGGAAAAGTAAACTAGAGGACACGATAGGAAACTGGAAACGATGCAACTGGCACCTTTACGTGAATGCAGCACGGACTTTAGTGGGTTCAGCTAGAACCTCAACAAGCTCCCAATGATTAGCAGGGAACTACTTAACGGCGACATCGATATTGGGTGAGACTTCTTTGACTCATAATACCTCAAATAGCATGAGTGTGCATCATTATTTTCCTATTAACTCGGTGTTAATTCCAAACAAACCTCTTGTATAGCGCTCATTGATTTGTAAACCATAAACAGCGAAAATATCTTAGAAATGAAACTGGTAGAACCTAAATAATTTATATTGTATATTAAATTGAACTCCACCGGCACTCATGTACCTAAATTTTAGGAAACGTTTAAGTCCATAAATATTTTATATCATGGTAAATTTTACCTGTGTCTCTCAAATCCTTCTACAAATGTTAATGCTGATTAATCTGCATAACCTAAAAGTAAAATTCCAGATGTTATTCCAACTGAGAGCAAAAGTTACTGAAGCATTGCTATGTTTTCCTTTTGAGGTGTAAATCAAATAATTTCCTACGTTCTCATTTTCTTGTTAAACTAAATTTTATCATTAAAGCGGCATTTGGAAGGGCGTGGGACTCTCACAGCTTTCCATGTGAAACATAACGCAATCTATCACCTCTGAGTTTGGAGACCTTTTTCACATAAGGAACCCAATCTGATTGGTGACATCACTAGAGAGGCAAAATTTTGGGGATGGCCAATATCATAGTTTGTTTTGGTTTTAATTTGGAATAATTAATCCCACTGCAGCGAATAAGATGCAGCAGCTGGTTCGCCGGTAACTCTTCGCAGGAGAGGGCGGTAATATATTCAAATTAACATTAAAAACGTGCTCTTAAAGTAACTAAAACATTTTTTTCTTTTGTCTCTTTTGTACACAGGAAACTTAGTTCAGATTGGGCAGTTGTTAATGAACCTTCTTCAGAAGCATTTGCAGAAGCAAAACCAAGGTTAGTGAATTAAATATGGTTTATTCCACTAATGGTAAAAATTCTTTTTTATTAATACAATTTTGGAAGATGTGAATCCGTTTATTGGTGTAAATATGCCATGGATATTGTCAGATAATCCGAAAACTTCGTCGTTCTGGAGTGGGAATCAAAACCGCGTCTCCCGGGTGGCGCTTAAGTACGCTAACCACTACACCACCCAGAACGACCAAGTTTCAAGTTTCCGATTAATATGAATATAACCTTCACAAGATCCGCTAGTCGGAGCAACCGGCATTCATTCATAAACCTGTATTTCATTCATTGATTTTTTTTATTATATCTCTGAATTTGTATTAGTCTCGAATGCGGGGAGTTTCGAAACTCAAATATGATCTAAAACATTTTCAGCTGAAGTTCTTTTGCAGCGTCTTTCTAAATTAGCTAAATTAGTGTGCAAGCATGTCTAACCTCCCCCCCCTCCCCCAATGCTTTCATATAAATCATTTTGTTAAAATTCTCTGTCTGTTGATATCGCATCTCCTCTTCTGGAAATTGCTTTGGAAGATTAGTGTTAACCCAGGGATATTCGATTTTGGAAACTGGGGCTGAAGATTTTTTTGTGAGAATCTCTAAAAGGCCAGGATTTGAACAGCGGGAGTGCAACTACACAGCGAAATGTTTCAAATAAGCCACTTCCGCTTGTAATGTACTTAGTGACATGACGTAAATGCTTTACAGAGAATCTTCACAGATTTTTAGAACATGTTTGATGAGAAATTACGGAAAATAAAAAAAAAGTTCAAAGATTGAAACTGGCAACAGTGTGTTAGATGAATACGAAAGAAACATCTGCTGTAGTTAAATATCGTCTGTTAAGAAAATGGCGCACGTAAACAAGCTGTGGATAGAAGGTTATGTTTTTGCTCTGCTTATAATTAGAAGGTTATGTTTTTGTTAGAGCTTATTTATTTCTTTACTTGCCTTTTTTTTTACTTGAAACACTGAGGTTTTTTCTTATATTCATGGAAATAAATTTTTCACGGGTTTATTTTATGATTAAAAGCACATTCCTATCAAGAAGTAGCAGTTTTTGGCTTAAGGTGGTTCCACCTAGAATATCTGCCTTATATTTCCAATGGTAAAACTTCTTTACATATTTTCTTCGTAATTAAAGTGGTTCCACCTAAAATCTCTGCCTTATGTTTCAAATAGTAAAACTTCTTTACATATTTTCTTCGCAATTAATGTATTTCCAAGGATAAAAATTTGCACATCGATAAAACTAACTATAAGTTATAACGTGGAATACTTAATACTTACTACAACATAACCATAATTATATTAAAAATCAATCATTTTTCTTGAGTAATGTTCAGACTGTTAATAGATGGCGCGACCTGTACATTGATGACTATAGTAGACAAAAAAAAAATGTTGGATTGCTAAATTATGGTTATGTTTTAGCAAGTATTGAGTATCACATGCTATAACTTAAAGTTATTTTTATCCATTTGTAAATTTTCATCCTTGGGAAAACATTAATTGCTTAGAAAATATGTAAAAGCTGCCCCGGCGGCACAGCTTTTACATATTTTCTAAGCATTAAGCGGTCTAAGCGATGGCTTCTGATCATTCGTCCGACAGGGGTCCGGGCTCGACTCCCGGTGAGGCATGTATGTTGTGTTTGTCTTACGGCACTGGCTCTCTTTCTCTCTCTTCCCTGGAACCAGTGGCCCTAAATTAGGGACGGGCGACTGCTTATATCCCAATGAGTCTCTAATCTATATACCTTGGCTCACGGTGGTCGTTAAACCTCCAATCAAAAAAAAAAAAAATGTAAAGAAGTTTTACCATTGGAAACGTAAGGCAGAGATTTTAGGTGAAACCACCTTAATGTATTCCCAAGGATGAAAATTTGCACATCGATAAAACTAACTTTAAATTATAGCACGGGATACTTAATACTTGCTAAAACATAAACATAATTAAGCAATCCAACATTTGTTTGTCTACTGACATCATCAATGTACAGGTCGCGCCACCTATTAACAGGTCTGAACATTACTCAAAGAAAACTGATTGACTTTTAATATAACTATGGTTATGTTTTAGCAAGTATTAAGTAACCCATGCTATAACTTAAAGTTAGTTTTACCGATGTGCATATTTTCATCCTTGGGAATACATTAATTACGAAGAAAATATGTAAAGAAGTTTTACCATTGGAAAAATTTTAAGTGGAACCACCTAAACGGAGCTCATTTTTAACTTTTTTTTTATTATTACGAAAAAAAGTACTTGTTGATAGGGTGACTTTGTCCGTTTGTCTACAAGGGATAAATCGGAAAATGTTTTCGCTTTCTACGATAAACTTCGGTTTTCCCCCCAGGATCCTATTGCTTAGAAAAGTGGAAGAAATAAAACAGCATTCAGTGTGATACTGACTTTGAAAATATTAATAATAATCTTTTCAAGAAATTGCTATAATTAATTGAATTTCTTTTTCAGTGAGTAATTTTAGAGTTACTACTAAAAAGCACAATAACATGTAATTGCTTCCTAGAAAATTATTATAAGCCCTTTCGAAATGCAAGAAAAGAACTATTGAATTAGCCAAAAAGTTCGTTCGGTTTATCCGTAGGATGGCTTAGTTGTCTTTAACTTCATTCGAAACAATTTTGTTATATCTTCTTGTGACAGCTGTCATATCAGCGTGCATTTTACAAAAAAATTAACAAAATTGGTGAATTATTCCGTAGTCATTTTAATATGAAAGATGGAAGAGAATAAGCAACATTTTCGGCATATCATGCTTTACTATTTCAAGTAAGGTAAAAACGCAACTAAAAAGAAAAAAAAATGATTTGTGCATCGTATGGAGAAGATGCTGGGACTGATTGAACGTGTCAAAAGTGGTTTGCGAAGTTTCGTGCTGGAGATTTCTCGCTGAACGATACTCCATGGTCGGGTAGACCAGTTGAAGTTGATAGCGATCAAATCAAGATATTAATTAAGAACAATCAACGTTATACCACGCAGGAGATAGCCGACATACCCAAAATATCCAAATCCAGCGTTGAAATGTATTTTCACCAGCTTGGTTATGTTAATCGCTTTGATGTCGTTGTCTTTTTGTTTTTTTGATTGGAGGTTTAACAATCACAGGGAGCAACTCAATAGACTATAAGCAGTCGCCCGTCCCTAGTTTAGGGTCGCTGGTTCCAGGGAAGGGAGAGAGCCAGTGCCGTAAGACAAACACAACTCCCATGCCTCACCGGGATTCGAACCCGGACCCCATTCGGACGAATGATCAGAGGCCATGGCTTAAACCACTGCGCCACCGGTGAAGCGAAGTTTGGGTTCCACATAAGTTAAGCGAAAAAAACCTGCTTGATCATATTTCAGCATGCAATTCTCTACTTAGATGGAACGAAAACGTTCCGTTTTTAAAATAAATTGTGACGGGCGATGAAAAGGGGATACTGTACAATAATGTGGAACGGAAGAGATCGGGGGGCAAGCAAAATGAACCACAACCAACCGCATCAAATGCCGGTCTTCACCCAAAGAAGGTGATGTTGTGTATTCGAACCCGGACCCCTTTCGAACGTATGATCAGAGGCCATCGCTTAGACCACTGCGCCACCGGAGCAGCGAAGTTTGGGTTCCACATAAGTTAAGCGAAAAAACCTGCTTGATCATGCACTGAAGAATAATTGAATTAGAGACAGCTGGCGTTATGCAAATGTAACTCTGTGGGCGGCCCTGTGAACGGAAACGACATGATGTATGCAGCGATCCGACAATATAAGAAATGATGCGACGGGAATCAGTAAGAGTCGGACGCAGTATGGGTAATACGAAGGATCTAAGCGCATTTGATCGTGGGAAAATTGTCGGGGCCCGACGAATGGGTCACTCCCTCTCGGAAGTCGTGCATACACTGGGATTTTCACGAGCCACTGTGTCACGGGTGCACCGTGAGTAAATCGAATCCGGTAAAACCATCCCTGCAAGGGCCAACTGCCGTGGACAACAGCGTGTGGATGAGCGGGGTCATCGTCGGCTAGCTCGCATTGTCACAGTAGATAGACGGGCCACAGTGCAAGAAATCACTCGGTAATTTAACGCTGGTGCACAAAAACGTGTAAGCAGCCACACCATCCAGAACCAACTCTTTGCTATGGGGTACAGAACACATCGTCCGACGAGGGTGCCGCTGCTGACCGCACAACACAGGATGCAAAGATTAGCATGGGCGCGGGAACATCGCCACTGGACACTAGACATGTGGAAAAATGTTGCCTGGACTGATGAGTCGAGATTCACGTTGGTACATGTGGATGGCAGGATACGAGTACGGCGCAAACCACATGAAGCGATGGATCCTTCTTGCCAGTAGGGCACTCTTTAAGTTGGGGGGGGAGTGGCATTCTCGTCTGGGGACTGTTTACGTGGACTGAAATGGGACCTCTGGTACGTGTGACATCGTCACTCACAAGTCAACGTTACCGGGATATCCTGGACGACCATTTGCTCCCGTTTGTGCGTCTTCAACATCCCACTGGGGACCTTATCCTGCAACAAGACAATGCACCATGCCATTACTCCCAAATTGTATCCGAATGGTTGGATGAACACTCCACCTACGTGACCTCGTTTCCTTGGCCAGCTAGGTAACCTGACCACAATCCCATCGAACACATCTGGGATGCCATCCAGAGAGATGTTCGAGGCTCTGACCCTCGTCCGTCAAATCTTCGTGAACTGTGGGAGCTCGTTCAGGAGTCGTGGATCCGTATGGCTTCCCAACGCTTCCGGTGTCTGGTCGAGTCCATGCCGGGACGAATCGCCGCCGTCATCAGTACGAAAGCTGGTGCTACACGTTACTAGACAGGTATATCTAATTCAATTGCCCTTCAGTGTATTTCTGCATGCGATTCTCTACTTAGATGGAATGAAAACGTTCCGTTTTTAAAACAAATTGTGACGGGCGATGAAAAGTGGATACTGTACAATAATGTGGAACGGAAGAGATCGTGAGGTAAGCGAAATGAACCGCAACCAACAGCATCAAAGGTTGGTCTTCACCCAAAGAAGGTGATGTTGTGTATGTAGTGGGATTGGAGGTGAGTCCTCTATTATGAGCTCCTTCCGGACAACCAAACGATTAATTCCAACAAGTACACCTCCCAGTTAGACCAACTGAAAGCAGTACTCGACAAAAAGCGTCCGGAATTATTAAACAGAAAACGCATAATCTTCCATCAGGACAACGCAAGACCGCATGTTTCTCTGATGACCAGGTAAAAACTGTTACAACTTGGCTGGGAAGTTCTGATTCATCCACCGTATTCACCAGACATTGCACCTTAGGATTTCCATTTATTTAGGTCTTTACAAATTTATTTTAATGGAAAAAAATGTCAATTTCCCGGAAGACTGCAGAAGGTAGTGAAACAAAACGGTGAATACGTTTTTCAATAAAGTTATTGGTGAAAATGAAAAATGTACCTTTTATTTTTGCTGAAAAACCGGACTAACTTTTTAACCAATCCAATATATTACATTAAAAACGCTTATTTAAGTCGAAAAATGAATCGATTTCACTTGGAGACAAAGTAATTCCTTTTTTATCGTAAACGTATAATGTTTTTGAAGGATTTTTTTAATTAACCATACGTCAGAACTACTGGTTAGCCACTATTTTTTAAACACATTTATGCTCAACAAAATTTTAAGGATTTTATGAAATGTGATATGAAAAATTTCTTAAAATGTACATTTTATTTAAAAAGATGATAAATACATGCATCTTGTAATGCAATTTGTATTTAAAAAATGCTTAGAACATTTCGTACATTTATGAACATGTTTCGTGACATGTGATCATTGCTTTCAGCCCTTTGAAAGAAAGTAATTATAGTACACTAATAATAATTTCGGAAGATTTTTCAGTTAACCTTATAGTAGAAGAATGGTAATTAATCAACAATATTTCTCAGTAGACTGGGACTAAAAATATTAATGAGACCTGCAGTTTAAGAAGATTTTTCAGGTAGTTGGGACTTCCTTTGTATGTGCGTTAAATAAACATTTGGAATATCATATTCCTTCAGAATGTCAACTTTCTGCCTTCTTACACAGTTTAATCTCTCAGTTCTTCGTTTTTCTTGTTCCTGAATGAATACCCCTTCCTTGTAAAAGTCTTTTCTTTCGTTGATCCTATCTTTCTCTTTTTCTTTAATCTGGTCTCTAAGTTCATCAGCGTATTTCAGATTTTCTTTCTTTTTCGCCGCTCTCTGAAGCTGTTCAAGTTTCATTTCGTAATTGTTCTTCTCTAATTGAGTTTCAAACTCCTCTCTGTCTTTTCGCGCTTTCAGAATTCTCAGATGTGTCTGTAGTTTCTGCTGGTTACTGCGAGACTTTTTCAAGTCGTCTTGAGTCTCTTTCTCTTTCCTTATTCGCTCGGCTTCATTCTTTCTAAACTCTCTTTCCTTTGCTTCCTGAGCACGACGAGCACGAAGAGCATCTTTCTCTGCTTGAAGATCTGACGCTCTTTCTTGTTGTTCGCGCATCTTAGCAATCTCTAATTCCCTTTTCCTTTTCTTCTCTTTGGCTTCTGCTTCTGCTGCTTCTTCCTTATCGGCCTTCTGTTTTTGGAATTCTGTGATCCACTGATCTTCAGTACGGGATTGTTCTATTTCGTACTCTTTTATTTTCCTCACAATTTCATTGTCTCTCTGTAGTGTTTCTAATAATTTTCGCTGATTAATTTTACGCTCTTTCATTTTCTGAAAGTCCTGGAATTGATGTTTCTGACTTTTCTTCACCATCTCTTCTCCCTCTTTGTCCTTCAGTGCCTGTTCTAAGAGTCTGTTCTCTTCGTTTTCTCGTATCTGGTCTTTTAACGCCCCGCAAGCTTCATAAGCTTCCTCTCTTCTCTTTCGAGCTTTGTCGTATTCGTCTTGAAGACCTTCAACACGTAGCTTTTCCATCATAGCATCGAGGTCTAATTCAGCTTGGTTATGCTCTCTTTTTATAAGCTGTTTCTCAACAACTTGAGAGTCTCTGATTGCCTGAACCTTGGCACACAGAATAAGTTCATTGACATCTCGAATTTCTTCTTCACGTTCCTGCCTCGCTTCATTGACTTTCTTGCGAAGATACTCAGTTTTCTGCTTTGCGTCTTCTTCAAGATCATTAAGTTTCTCATTCTTCTTCCTTATTATGTCTAACTCTTCAAACTTTTCCTTTCTCGCGCTGACGGCATTTCGAATTTTATCTTTCTCTGCTATCTTTTTATCAAGAGCAGCTTCTTTTTCTTCCTTTGTGATAACTACCGCAGCTTTTTTGACAGTGGAATACTTTTCGGGAGTAATAACAGCTGTTAAGTGACGTGGCCCTGATCTGGGGATTGCCAAATCTCTGATTAAATCTTTGGTCACTAGTCGCATCGGTGGAGGTCCTTCAGAGGTCGTATTTATAGAAATCGAGGATTCGGGATTTTCGGGCGATCTCTTTAGAGACGTGGCATGAATAGATGAGTGAACAGAGCTTGCAGATTGTAAAAAGGATTTCACGGAGGCGCTTTCTCTGCAAGAAGACATGACCTGCAATTATTTGCTAACGGTTCACAGAATCGCAATTATTTCTAGTCAATGGTGAAATATTAATATTTGAGAACTTACTCTAACTCTCTTATACAGCGTAAATAGAAATTATTCACACCTCGCAGATTTTAGCACATTTATCTGACAGCTTTCTTTAAAGCAAAAGAAGCGTTACAGAATTCTAACGAACGAACGCGACATATGAATAAGAAAACAAGGAATGATAAAAGGCAAACACGAGGCCTCGCTCACTAGGAGGTAAAAATGATACGATTGTTTTCAAATAGGATCGTTTTAGGTAACACACCTCACGCACTGGCACCATGCTCTCTCGTGCATCGATGGCAACCGATTATTCGCACATAATAACGATACGATATGGATACTCAAGAGACGCATATAGCGTATTAAAACCGTCTATTTTTGTGGTGTAGTAAGCACAAAGATTCGCCAAGCTTTCGCACTACTGGGAGGCTTTTTCAAGGCAATGGTAGACATAAAAATGCTTAAATAGTATAACTATACTAGATAACCGAAATTTCTTGGTGTAGAATAGAAATAAAAATTTCCAAGCTTTCGCACATCAACCAGATGGCTTTCTTAAGGAAGGTACTGCCATCTGGTTGATGTACGAAAGCTTGGAAATTTTTATTTCTATTCTACACCAAGAAATTTCGGATATCTAGTATAGTTATACTATTTAAGTACAGTTGGTGTATAGCTCCTTTTTATTTATTAAAAATGCTTACCACCACAAAATTAAACGGATTTAATACGCTATATGCGTCTCTTGGGTATTCACAGTCTGATGTATTTATAATAATGATATGATGTGATAAAATCCCGATACAAATACTCATTGAATTCCCCGGGAGCAAGGTCGTAGCAAGAAGGTTAAAATAACACATCTGGAGCAGTACCTGGATACCTAGAGATATCTGGAGCAATACTTTCTACCACCTTGCTCCCGGAGAATTCAATGCTTCAGTAGATATCTGCAGCAATGAATTCCCCTGGAGCGTGGTGGTAGCAAGGAGGTCAGAACAAGATATCCTTTGTTAATGGAGCAGTACCACGTTCCGTGAAGCCTATAACCACGTGCGACGGCCGTCAAAATGCAAGAAAGCTGATGGTTTTCAAGGCAATTGCGATGCATTTTGTGTTGGCCGAATCGCATTCTTTCATCGCAAATGTTTATAATTTTGCACCATAACTTGCTGCCGATGTGTGAGAAAATGCTAGATTCATAAAATTCTTAATTATTTTGAGGTTCCTTTCCGTTTTTACGCTCACTGACAACGAAATTTGCGCACCTAGAAGAAAACATGCTACAACCGCGAAACTCTGCAAACAGCTAGAGTGCGTGCTGGTATGCAAATGATCCACGTTTGGTGCGAGTGCGCATGACCGCACACCCTGTGGTGGCGCTGCCAGCACGAACCAGCAGCCTTATAAACCGGCGTGTAATCGATGCCTCATGAAAGCGAAAAGCACCGGCCGACACAAGTACAGAGTGACAAGAATGCAGGGTAGGCGCCAGAGACATCGATTTAAGCAACTTACGGACTTTGAGAGAGGCCTGACATCGGGCTGAAAACCTCAGGGTGGTCGGCGCGCCGTATAGCACGCCACGTGCATCGTTCTGACCATACCGTCCGACTGTGTTGGGGGCAGTGGAAACGTGACTGCACAGCCACACGGCGGAGTGGCTCTGGACCGACGAGAAGGACCACCGGTACAGATGATCGACAGATCGTGCGCCAGGCACTAATGGATCTCACGGGTACCCGGTACACTATACATGGAGATGTAGCGGCTCCTGTGTGCCCACGAACCATTTCCCGGCACCTCGCGGAAGCGAATCTGCGATCCCAGCGTCCCTTACGTGTTCTGCTATTAACACCGGAACATCGCCGGCTCCGTGTGCAGTGGTGCCAGGCCAGAACGACGTGAAACGCCACAGACTGGCGACGTGTGGTGTTTAGCGATGAGTGCCGCTTCGTTTTGGGGACAGACGATCATCGTGTCCGGGTGTGGAGGTCCCTGGGTCAACGGCACAATCCCAACCTCGCTATCGAGCGCCACACCTCTCCCACTGCAAGCGTTATGGTCTGGGGAGCCATTGCCTACGATAGCCGATCAGCGCTATAGTAGTGGTACATGGATCATTGACGGACCAGGGGTATGTGGATGAGATCCTACGGCCCCATGCGCTCCGATTCCTGGCAGGGATTTCACGTGCGCTGTACCAGCAGCATAATGCCCCGCGCCCACGGCTCGGGTTGCCCAGGACTGTCTACGTCATATCCAGACACTTCTATGGCCTGCCCGCTCCCCAAACATGTCCCCTATCGAGCATGTGTGGGACCAGTTGAAACACCAGCTGCCGTCGTTCCGCACTATCCGAAATTTGGAGCACGCTGTCCAGCACGTGTGAGCCAGTCTGCCGCAGGACAATATCAGGCGTCTGTTCGCCTCCATGCCGGACCGTATTGCATCATGTATCGACGCACAAGGCGGTTCGACGCGCTATGGAAGATGACCGAACTGCGTTCCACAAATCCCTCTGTAAGTGTCCTGCAGATCTGTTTTTGCCATCATGTGTATCATTCATCTGTATCATTACGTCCATAAAATTTCAGTTCAATCCGATGCTTCCTTCTTGGTGCGCAAATTTCATTGTCCGTGATTGTATTTTAAATTGAATTACATTAACGTTTGTGCGAATTCAAAGCAAAACATAACATTAAAATTGAAAACTTCACTCGTGTATGAAACATAATTCATTCCGGTTTGATATTAACACGATTTCTACAACCAAAACCCACACGTTTCAAAACTACACTCAGCTGAAACTGCATGGGTATTATGTAAACAAACCAAAATTCCTACACTTTGCGGCTTCACGGGGAAGATACCAGGGCATCCTCCTAACCTCCTTGGGTGGTACGAGTAGTTAACTTTGCAATGTTTTTGATTTCGTAAATAAATATTTGTTTCTTTAAAATAGTGAGATTTTTTTTAAAACCTTCCTATTTTGTTTCAGGGTTTAACAACCTGAGTGTGCAGCTAAGTGTAAGGGTGTAAGGGAGAATTGTGTATTCCTAATTTCGGGCCACTATTATGTCTGTACATAAGTTTTCATAGTTTCGTGATTTTGAATCTTGGCTGGATTTCCACAAATGGCTCCGCCAAATTTTTCCGGAAGTCGTTTCCTGCACCTCTGTATAACCGTACGCGGGACGCTTTACTTCCGATGCAACTGACCGTGGGCAAAACTTCCGGCGCTATGTATTATCCCGCACAGACGAGGCAAGTTTGCTATATTAAAAAACGTGTGCTTAAGGGAACCACTCATATAACCGATAAATGGAAAGTATACGACGTATTGGAAACAGATGTAAACTTCGTCTGCGAGACTCTTAATCATTCGTAAAACTTTGTGAACCCAGAAACTGGGGCTCACACAAAAGCATTTGAAGCTAGCTGGAGGCCTTTTAAACTGAAATTAAGAGCAAACACTGCAGATACCGAAAACTTTACAGATCACCTTAATGAATATTTGTTCAGGCGCAAGTGCCGGATTGAGCGCGTAGATCCCTTTTTCTGAATTAATCAAAATTATTCTGGCTATATACAGGGTTACAATTACAAGGAAAGTCAGTGATCAGGCCAATATCTCACGAACTATGGCAGTTAGCCATTTACTTCTTGTGCAGTTGTATAGGAAACCCCCTATGGTGCACAAAATAACACCACGAAGTATCCCATCGCCCGTTTGGGGGATTTATAAGGGGCTGTCGCGCCTCCGTTTGCAGATAGGGCAAAAAAGTCAATTACAAACTTGTTCAGCGAGGCAAAAGTAGTACATAAATGTTTTTGTCCCATCAAAAGATGGAGGAGGACTCTCCAAATGTGAAAAAAGTGGAAAGCTACCTGAGTCGCTGTGTCCGAAGCAGATCTGCGTGGATTTCAAATGTGCTTTCTGTTCCGTTGTCAGAATACCAAAATAATATGCGTAGTCGGTATGCCAACACTTCGTGAACCAGTGACGGGAAGTCGAAAGCTTTGCCACGTACCCAAGTCAATTAGATGTGATAGAGGTTTCCTATTGGGTGAGTGTTTCGCCACTTTATGCTATTTCTTCTTGTCTCAGTGTATTTTTTACTCTATTGGACATCAAAGTCTGATATTGAAGATGTCAAGGAACTGCGTTTTATTTCAGAACAAGAACTGTTGATAAGGTTTGTAGGAAAACTTTTCCTTTGTGCTTTCATTTACTTAGAACTTACCAGTTTAAATAAGTTCTAAGTAATAAGTTTTTGTCTAAACACTCAGTCGTTGCTTCCGGATGTTGTGATTTTCTTGGGGCCACATTTCCGGTTCCTTCCATTCTTTTGTTATGGGACAAAAACATTTGTGTACTGTTTTTGCCTCGCTGAACAAGTTTGTAATTGACTTTTTTGCCCTGCCTGCAAAGGATGGCGCAATAGTCCCATCAACCTTCCCCCCAAAGGGGGCGAGAGGATCCCTCGTGGTTTTATTGTGTGCGCCATAGGGGTTTCCTATATAACAGCGCAAGAAGTAAATTGCTAACTGCCATAGTTCGTGGGATATTGGCTTGATCAAGGACTCTCCATATAACCCTCTATACACTCATGTCCAAAAGCCACGCATAATGAATATACCTATGAATCTTTCAAGAACCAATCATCGGAAGGCACAAAACTGGGCATGCTTGTATAATAATACATTGCAAGTACAACAGCTGACAAAAAGTTATGAAACAAAGTTGATTGCATTCTTATGCAAATTTACAAAATTCAGCATTACGATGATTTCCGTGTTGAGTACATAAAATTGAGAAAAGGCTGGTGCACCATGATTAATAAGGGATGTGGTGACCCCTTGCAGCCAGTGAGCCTCACATCGACTACTCATGCGAGGCTTGCGTGGCTGCAAGGACAACCTGCAAGATGCAGGTTGTCGAAGAGCTCTGTGGGCAAAATGTCCCACTCCTGACAAAGAGCTGTTCGGAGCTCAGGAATGATCCTTGGTGGATGCTGACGGGATGTAATTTGCCTCCAAAGTGCATCCCATGCATTCCCTATCGGATTAATATCCTTAGACCTTGCTGCCCACTCTATGTGCTGAATATCTTCACTTTGGATAAAGTCATCCAGCAGCTGAGCTCTGCGGGTGGTGCATTATTGTCCATGAATACCAGCTCTGGACCCACGGTACCTCTGAAAAGTTTCACATGAGGTTCCAGTATCTCGTCTTTGTACCTCAGAGCAAGATGTGGAGTCTTTGTATCGTCTTTGTATCTCGGAGCCTCTGTCGAAGATGGGGAGCTCTGAGCGCCCATTCAATATGATGCCTGCCCATGCCATGACTCCACTGCCACCAAATTAGTCCCTTTCTCTGATGTTATTGGGATTGTAGCGAGTTCTCTGCTCTATCAAGAAAGTGGTTCGGCGAGAATCATTCTGTAAACTGAATCCGGACTCATCAGTGAAGAACACATTGCTCCACTGATTCAGTGTCCAGTTTCGATGTTCCCGACTCCAGTTTAAACGGACCCTCCTGCTCGCAGGGGTAAGTGGGACACGAACTACTGGACGTCTGCCATAGAGACCAGTTGCCCTGAACCTCCTGTAAACAGTTTGTCTTGAAACTCTTGTTCCTGAGGCGGCCGCAAGCTCTGCAGAGAGTTGCATGGCAGACATTGTCCTATGACTTTGTGCAGTTAATGCAAGATACCGGTCCTGCTGAGGGGTTGTGATTCTTGCACGATCTTGTAATGGTTGGAGTATAAACTCTCCTGTATCTTGGAACCTTCTCCAAAGCCTGGAGATGACACTTTGTGGCACATTCTGTGGTCTGGAGACCGTAGTCTGTGACTGTCCTGATTCGAGCCTTCCGATTATTCTACCCTGCAAATATATGCTGGATATGACACTTTACGGCACATTCAGTGCTCTAGAGACCGCTGCCTGTGACTGTCCTCGTTAGAGCCTTCCGATTATTCTACATTGCAAATATGTGCTGGAGATGACACATATATGCTGGAGATGACATATACATGCTGGAGATGACACTTTACGGCACATTCAGGGCTCTGGAGACCGCAGTCTGTGACTGTCCTGATTCGAGCTTTCCGATTATTCTACACAGCAAAAAATGGTCAACCTAGCGTCTTTGTTCCAAATTACGTACCCTATCACCAATGACAACTCTTCACGCAGAGATTGCAAGAAAATGGAATAACACACTCAGGATAGGATAAGTTGTTTTTATGGAACTGCGAGATATTTGCATAACGAACGTCAGCGGACGTTATTTGACCGTACACTGCGATAGGTTTAGGTGTGTGATTTAAATTAGATACTTATGTCCGTTGTTCAACCGGTTTTAACCCTTTACTTTCTATGTTTTACCAGTTATGTTTAATTTCTGGGCACCAGTGCATGCATATAGCCAGACTATATATATGATATATTATCGTTTTCGTGCACTTTATTCCTCATTCGTGTGTCTCTCTTAACAGCACTTTTTCCGAGGCGGAGTTGCACTGAGAGTGACGTGTTCAGGGTATGGATACACAGCCGTGCAAGAGAAAAACAGCAGTCAATTGCTTCAGAGATGTTGGAGAAAGGAATCCGCTTCTTACGCTGCTCTCAAAAACTGCCCTTAGTGGTTCGATATTATTCAAGTCAGGAGATTGAGCTGGTCAGGGCAGACGTTGAAGTTCATGTTGATGCACCTCAAACCAAGACTTAACTGTTCTGGCTGAGTGTATGGGCACATAATCATCTTCAAAAATAGCATCATTGTTTAGAAACAATATTTGGACCATAGGATGCACCTGATTACGTAGAATGTTCAAGTACTCACTAGTAAGTCGACCATATAGGGTAATGAAGTGCCAGTAGAATACCAATATGTGGCTACCGAAGCTCGACATTTTTTCACGACGGTGACAGCTGGAATCATACATTCTGATTTGCATGCTTCCTTGGGGGTTCTTCATACGTAAACCCGACCTACTGTTGGGAATAATGTAAATAAGAACTCATCGGACCATATGACATATTTCCAGTCATCAGCTGTCCAGGTTTTATGCTCATGATACCATCTTTTTTACGTTGCAGCATTGTTTCTGTGATTAAAGTTTTAGCAATTGCAGCTGTTCTATGGATGTTGGTTTTGTGAAGTTCTCTGTGGACTGTTTTCGTGGAAACAGGATCTTCAAGGTGGATACTGAGTTCTGCTGGGCCTTTTATTGCAGTAGTTCTGTGTTGTTTAGACACAGTCCTTTGTAGTGTTCGACGGTCCCTCTCATTCAGTTTCCTAATCCTTCACTCTTCCATGTGGACATTGAGTTCAGCTTTCACTTTTACTTTAGTGGTTTTGCGTTGTCTGGACACAATCTTTGTTAGTGTTCGACGGTCCCTCTTATTCAGTTTCCTAATCATTCCTCTTCCAGGTGGACACTGAGTTCAGCTGTCACTTTTACTGCAGTAGTTCTGTATTGCCCGGACACAATCTTTGTTAGTGTTCGACGGTTCCTTTCATTCAGTTTCCTAATCATTCCTCTTCCAGGTGGACATTGAGTTCAGCTGCCACTTTTACTGCAGTAGTTCTGTGTTGTCTGGACACAATCTTTTTTAGTGTTCGACGGTCCCTCTCATTCAGTTTCCTAATCATTCCCTCTTCCAGGTGGACATTGAGTTCGGCTGTCACTTTTACTGCAGTAGTTCTGTGTTGTTTGGACACAATCCTTGTTAATATTTGGACACAATCTTTGTTATTCACCTAATCTGTACCCTACGGACTATTACTTCTTCACCACCTGCACACCCTTCTGCAAGTTAAATCATTTTCGTATCGAATATGAGTTGAAACCTCTTTCCATGACATTGTCGCATCCCGAAGCTCGACATTTTTTCACGACGGTATACAGAAGCTTGCATCACTTTGGCAAAAGTGTGTTGCTCCTGGCTGGAACATTTTATATTAATTAAGTATATTTGCACCATACAGGGGTTGGACAGAATAATGTGAACACCACGCTCAGAGACGTGACTGTTAATGCAGCTACGTGCGTCGCAATACGCGTAGGTATCCACCACGTTTCGGTTGTAATAGCTTTGTTTAGATTCAAAGTCCTGTTTAAGTGCATTTAAAGTGTCCTGTTGCAAAATTTCTTTCATGGTAACGACGAAATGAGCGACCTAACGGACTTCAAAAGATAGCTAATTGTTGGTGCTGGCTAGTTGTTGCCTCCGTGACAACAGTCGCCAGGGTAGAGGGGCGTACCGAGAGCTCCTGTGTCCAGCGTCATGACAGTATACCTTGTTCGTAGCAAAACCTCGTCTGCGAAACTCAAGAGAGGCGAGAAAATGACCCTGACTGATAGAGACAAGAGAGGCGAGAAAATGACCCTGACTGATAGAGACAAGAGAGCATTAAAAAGGATAGCTACCCGCAATAAGAAAACCACGGCGCCGAAAATTAATGCGGAGCTAATCTGCATCTCCAGACCGCAGTATCAAAGAAAACAGTACGCAGGGAACTGCATAATCAAGATATTCATGGCAGCGCTGCTATTGCAAAACTTCTGGTGACCCGGGTGAATGTACAATGGCGACGGCAGTGGTGCCAGGAGCATACAACGTGGACTGCCGATGCACGAAAGCGTGTGATGTGGTCGTATGAATCCACATTCACACTATTCCTCATCGCAAGACATGTTTACGTGTGGAGAATACCGTCAGAAGCGTACAACCCAGACTGTCTGTTCCCAACAGTGCAGTATGGTGGTGGTTCTGTCATGCTCTGGACGCTCATATCGTGGTTTGCAGCAGGTCCCCTGATCACCTTGAGCGGACGGATGACTAGAAGGGCGTGTGAAACCATTTTGGTTGACCAAGTCCATACAATGGCTCAGGCATTGTTTCCTGCAGGGGATGCCATCTATCAAGACGATAACGCCCCAATTCATAGAGCTTGGAATGTCCAATCATGGTTTGAGGAACACGAGTACGAACTTTCGCATCTTCTTTGGCCTTCCTAGTCACCTGACTTAAACATCACCTAGCCACTGTGGTCTGTGTTGGAAAATAGATTAAGATCCCGTTGTCGCCCTCCTGCATCTCTCAAGGACCTGGAGCAGTTTGTGTATTACCGCGGCAAACTCCGTTTGGGAACTTGAGGGCACAAATTTAGTTATTGAATCTCGATCGACTAAGATCGACTAAGTGGCAACAATGACATTGGGTTTCCTATATAGTATAGGCGACCCAGTCTCATCGTTGGGACTTGAAAGCGTTGTGTTTCATACGAGCTCGTACGAGGTTGTCGCAAGAACTCATATGCCGCAAAGAAATTAAGTTTAACAACTAACATTTCAGTATCATACTTGAAATTGGAGTATCTTTGAAGAAAGAAAACTTTTATTTTAAATTAAACCAGAAACACCGACACTCGTATTCATTTGCAGAGCAGCGAGAAAAAAAACACGTTGTTTAAAGAAACAAATATAACATTTATTTAGTGCATATTTCTTAACTTATGTACAATTTAATGGTGGGACCAGATTAATTTATATTAAGACATCTCTACAAAAAGAAGTTATGGTTTAGCCTGAGAATTATAGAAATAGACACGTTCCTATCAATCCAACTAGTACGAGGTGAGTATTAATAATATTTTATTTCTAAAATAACAATGAATACTCACCATGCAAGGGACTGAAATATTTGGATGATATCTTACCCTAAAAAAATATTTCTACTATGCAACACCGATCTGGGGGTTGAGGAAGGCGCGTGTCTTCTTGCGGCCGTGTTCTTTGGCTGGTATCCTCCGTGGATAAAACGCTCTCGACAAATGTCTTCTCTATTTTCCTTGGGTGCCTAACATCCTGCCGGATTTGGGTCCGACGACTAACTTCTCTCGATTTCTACGGATGACAACTACCAGCAACAACACCAACTGCAGCCACATCACCAACTCCGATTTCTCCAAGTTTTCCTTTTTATTTCAGTTTCGCTTTCGCTCACAGCCATGCTGCCAGGCGTGTCCCTCCTTCCTGGAGGCGTAACTCGCCCCTTCATTGGTTTCTGGTTTCCTCCCCTCCTTCGCCAGTGGCCTGCCGTCCGGTGGATGTTGACCAGTGGCTACTTTGATGTGATGTTCTCCTGGCCAGCTGACCATCTGCTGAGATGAGCCCTTTAAACATTTATTTGGCCATAACTGTCACCCTGTTCCGGAGTTCTATTATCGAATTATCCGAGAAAACTCTTTTTAAATCTTTAAGCATGCTCGGATGCACGTATGCCCGACTGAAATATGTTCTCCGACACAGAGCCTGGGTGAGAGTTATTACCTGGCTTTCTTTCTTACCAGATTTAGGATTCTTTCGTAGACTTTCCACTGTATAGTGATCACTGACCCATTGTCAGCTAGGGTTGCATTGTGTAATCCTCAGTACTGTTGCTTCGCAAATGCCTGAAAATAAAAAAAAATACCTTTCACTTCGTTTGCGGAATTTTGCACCTGGCCTAGCGTTTGCATTTCGATCTCCTTTCCACGTGAAGGGAAAGCAACGAGAAAAAAAAAAGAAAAGAAAAGAAACCAGTGAATTCTCATGCGGCCTGGGTCGGGATAATATTTCTTGCACATAATTAGGAATTACTCTAATTAAGAGATAAATAATTATGTTAATTAATTAACATAATTAACACAATCAATTATGCAATTAAATCCCGAATTTGGGTATTTCTTTACCAGAAGCAATGTGCCCGAAATTAGAAGAATTTTCGCGGCAACATATGCATGAAGAATGGTGTAACATCCCACTAACCACCATTCAGGATTTATATGTGTCCATTCCAAGGAGGATTCAGGCGGTTCTGAATAAAACCTTATTTTCCTTGGTGTTCACATTATTCTGTCCAACCCCTGTATATTGTGTGTTTGAAGTTCACATAAACATCCCGCATTTCATGTGCAACAATCTGAAGCATATACCTACGTATTCGTGCAGCGCGATTTTATGCACCTTAAAATATATTGGCACACTAAGTTTAAAAATCTGAGTGCACCGATTCATTTTAAAGTGGCGCAAAATCGTATACTATAAGAATTAAATCCAAAAAATAGACAGCGGGTAATTATTGCCAAAATTTCATCTCTCTCTTTCTTATGTACATAAATATAATTCCTATTATTTATTTTTCAGGTATGATTTTTATGTCACTTTGAAATAAGATGACATGCTAATTTTATTTTCTAAAGTCTACAAAGCAGCGCACTCTAGAATCAGTAAGTGTAAAAATCACTTAACGATATAACCGTTGTAATGAGCAGCGAGTTTACCTTTCCGTTTCTGTAATTCTTTAGGTGGAGGAAACAATATGATGAACCAAAATATGATGAATCAAAACATGATGAACCAGAACATGATGCCTCCAAGTATGATGCAAAACTGGAATATGATGCAACAGAACATGATGCAGCAGCAAAATATGATGCAAAACATGATGCAGAATATGGGGCAAAATATGAATCAAGGTAAGCATTCACACTTCTTTCAATGTCAATATTCGGTACTAGTTTCCATTAGCGGCTTCATGCAATTTACACGAGTTTCTTCATAAAACCCCACGTTTTCCAGTTATTTGTGGTCTTATGATCCTACTATATGAAAGCTCGTCAATAATGACGGGGAAAAATAAAATTTATGATTCAGAAATTATTGACATTTATTTATTGAGCTTTTGAGTTCCATGTCAATAAATGGCGACGTTGGCTCACAGCTTTATGAAAATTTCCCGAGCAGTCGGTTATGGAATTTGATACGACGGGGTGTCTGTTTGTTATGTGTTTTGTAAAACCTTTAGTCCCTATTTCGTCAACACTTCCTTGTACACAACATTTTTCGTATACACTAACTGTGAATTATACTGCGAATCGTATACACTAACTGTGAATTATACTGCGAATCGTATACACTAACTGTGAATTATACGGCGAATCGTATACACTAACTGTGAATTATACGGCGAATCGTATACACTAACTGTGAATCAATTTCCCCTGTTCTTTTCCGTGAACTATTTTTACCTTGACGTCGTCAGATTGTCGTACTCTTGACGTTGCCACATACAGATGGCTAAACACCGGTTCATGTAGTGAACCAAAATTCATGATGTAAAGCTTTTCGTAGCTACCCCGGTGGCGCAGTGGTCTAAGGGATGGCCTCTGATCATTCGTCCGAAAGGTGTCCGGGTTCGAATCCCGGGGAAGCATGGATGTTGTGTATGTCTTACGGCACTGGCTTTCTCCCTTTCATGGAACCCGTGACCTTAAATTAGGGACGGGCGACTGCTTTTAACCCACTGAATTGCTCATGGTGGTCGTTAAACCTCCAACCAAAAAAAAGAAAAGGGTTTCGTATCTCTAGAGTTGACAGTGTGACGTAACGGATCTCTGACGTCATGTGAGAATGATTTGAATTACATGACATCACAGCAGCAACTGTGCTCTTTGTTGCTATGACAACAAAACAAAGTGGTATACGCGTGGCGGTGATGACGTCTTCTACGCGAAAACCTAAGCATGACGTCACAAACATTTGTTTCTCGGTTGTTACTATGACGACTTAAAAAGTGGCACGGAGGAGGAGGGCTCTAGCAGATTATATATTAGGATAACACTCAACAGAGCATGCACTTTTATCGTTTCAATTTGTCAAGATGAAATTTCAAAATCGCTACCTACCCGCTGCGAAGTTTTAGTAACCGCCATTTACAATAGCACGAAAAGTTGTTTTCACGGCACTGCTGAGTGGAACTTTCGACTGCTGAATCATCGCAGCGGGTAGGTGGCGATTTTCAAATTTCATTTTGACAGATTTAAACGGTAAAAGTGCGTGCTCCGTCGACTGATATACACTGGTGTTCAAAAATTAAGGACGAAGAAGAGAAATTAGCATAACACCGGAACGAGCAGGCAGAACGGACCGAAAGACCACTCAGGAGATAGACTAGGGTCCGGTACGGTAGGGCATGCGCATATATGCAGCATGACGTAGGGGGGTGTTGGAAGGGTATAAAGCACACAGGCGGTGTACGCTCAGCAATTCGGTGAAAGCTATCGCACGGTGTACATCGGTTTGAACGACGTCGAGTTGCTGCCACCGTGTGATATGGCCAACAGGCAATCCAGTAGACGACATCTGGATGACTTTACCCGAGGTCGCGTCATTGGGAAGTTCGAAGAAGGCCGAAGTGTGACTAGTGTGGCCGAGGAGTTCGGGATCGCTCACAGTATCGTTTCACGAGCTTGGAGAGCATTTCAAACGACAGGAACAGCTGTCCGAGAGTTTAGCAGTGGTCGTCCACGAGCAACCACGGCGGCGGACGACCGGTATATTGTCTTACAGGCGAGAAGAGACAGACGGCTGAAAGCGGGAGAAATCACAAGGCACATGCAACAGACAACTGGACATCCGTTATCGCGTTTTACCGTGGCCAGGAGGCTGCATAAATGTGGTCTATTTGCACGACGACCAGTACGATGTGTGCCATTAACGCCTGCTCTTCGGAGACGGCGGTTTCTGTGGTGCCAGGAACACAAGAACTGGACACATCAGCAATGGGGTCTAGTTCTCTTTACGGATGAGAGCCGATTTAGTCTGACGAGCGATTCTGGACGTATACACATCTGGAAAGAGCAGGGAACATGCAATCACACCTCCAACATCATCGAAAGGGACCAGTTTGGAGGTGGCGGAGTTCTCGTTTGGGGCGGGATCATGCTTGGTAGCCGTGCTGACCTCCACATCTTCCAAGGAGGTTCAGTCACTGTTGTCCGCCATTGTACCGATGTTCTCCTGCCTCATGTGCGTCTGTTTAGAGGTGCTGTGGGTCCTGAGTTTCTCTTCATGGACGACAACGCTACACTTCATCGTACAGTGGCTGTCGCAGAGCTGTTGGAGAGTGAAGATATTCAGCGCATTGATTGGCCCTCAAGGTTCCCGGACCTAAATCCAATCGAACACGCGTAGGACCTTCTCGGGAGACGCTTGGCAGCACATCACCAGCCGCCAGCAACGATTCCGCATCTGCGATTGGCGCTACAAGAGGAATGGGCCGCGATGCCTCAACAGCTCCTTGACAACCTCGTCCTCAGCATGGACAGACGTTGTAAATCCTGCAACACAGTCAGGGGTGATCATATCCTCTACTAAAGACTGGATTTTTCTTGGCAGCCGCCTGTCACATGGACGTTACGTTTCTGTCTTCTGTCTAGTTGTGCTCGAAGCTACCTTTTCAATAAAGTGCCTTTGTATCCTTTGGATTCCTTGTTTGGACGGTTTTGCTCACTTGTTCCATATTCTTACATCTTGGGGATCTCATGGTATGATTTGAGTCGATGTTGAGCTCTTCTGTACGATGTTACATTTGAAAAACCGTCTCGTCCTTAATTTTTGCACGCCAGTGTAGGATCATAAGACTACAAATACTAACTTTCAAGCGCAGATACAAAGACGCTCCTTGCCTTTGTTATAGCATGTTTTTTTGTGTGTGTGTGTCCAAATAATTATTTTAAGCACAAACACGAAATTATGTTCTGTGCATGTTTATATAGAACACCTTGAGGTCGTTTGTACCTATTGCGACCATCACTGCACGAAGCTGCCACATATCCTACCACTTACACTCGTTCTTAGCTATTCATTTCCCTAAGCGGGATGTCTTCTTTTAGTAAGACAATGCCCATACCAATGCACTGGAGAAAGACTGGATGAAGAAGCATTTCAATGAGTTTATAACCCTCAAATGCTCTCCCACTCTCCGGATCTAAAACCAATTGAGCATCTGTGTCATAATGTTTTTCTGTTTAATATGTTACTCCTTAAACATTTCTTTCGTGCCATCCGCTGTATCTCTGGAACTTCTCACTGTTAATCTTCGGAGAGTTACTACGTATGTAAATCTTAATCACACAATGCTCTAATTGATTGAGAAGTATCTGCCTGTTAGTAAAAGGTTTTTGCTGCCTTCACAGATTTAGAGAAAGCTTATGACAGAGTAAATAGGATTCTTCTGTGGATGGCACTGAATGAATATGATATTACTGGGAATCTACTTAATTGTGTGAAAGCCATGTATGCTGGCAGTAGAGCATGTGTACAAGTGAATGGTGTTGTATCGAAATGATTTTCTATTGGAGCAGCAGTCAGACAAGGTTGTGTAATGTCGCCCTGGATGTTTAATATGTTTATGGAATACGTGCATGCGTGATGTCAAAACGGACAATATTGGTTGATGTCTTGGTAATATCCATGTGTGCAGATTGTTGTATGCTGACGACACAGTCATGTTGGCAGAGATCAAAGGTGAGTTGCAGAGTATGTTGTCTCAGATGTACGAAGTTTGTATGAAATTCAAACTGACTGTAAGTATAAATAAGGGAAAAACCAAAGTTACGGTTTTTGAGTAAGGAACTTTTAGCATTGAACGCGATATAAGTTTAAATGGCATAGTGATTGGCCAGGTGAACAAGTAAGTTTTTGGTGACTTTAGAACTTCAACGTTTAAGGTTAAATTATAGAAATATTTTAAGGTTAAATTATAGAATAATAAGTTTTTGATAACTTTATAGCTTTAACGTTTAAGGTTAAAAATTATAGAAATATTTTGAAGTCAAATTATAGAATAACAAGTTTTTTATTACTTTGTACCTTTAGCGTTTAAGGTTAAATTGTAGAAATATTTTAAGGTCAAATTATAGAATAATAAAGGTTTTGATGACTTCAGAGCTTTATTGTTTAAGGCTATTTCATGAACTAAGTTACTTGAAGAACCCTTAAATTTCTAATTCGTATTGTTGCTGCATTGAAGCTCTAAATTTAATTAAACAATGACAAAAACACTTTAAAATCAATATGATCCAGGATTCAATAATCCTAGAGTTCAGTACTTATTTGTTCAATGTCCTTCTATTCAGTCTCCAAGTGCGTCAAGTGTGTAGCACACTGATAAAATTCCGCCTTTTAACAGCAGGATGAAAACACTTCAAACAACTACAATATTTCATAATAATACACGATTGACACTATAGCTCGCCGTAATCATATATAATCCCCATAGATCAAGTCGTTTAATAAACAAAGACATTGCTCCTTTCCACGTTTTAGCAACACACAGCAACCGAAAAATTGTTATTCAGTCACCGCTGGGGATCCGAATCCCAGATCTCTTGAAATCTAGCCGAGCGCGTTAGCCTAACACCACGGTGGCCAACAATGCACGGCGATATGTGTGTTTTTCAGTCAGCATCTGACATCGTAAATCCATAAGATAGGCTCAGCTACTGAGACGTTTCCATCTGGTGGGCATTAACACCACTGGCTATATATATTAATTATAGTAGTTAAATCCAAAGGACGAAATCCAAAGTGAAAATCCTCCAAATACGTGGCGTCAGTGAATAAACAAAGACATAGCTCCTTTCCACGTTTAAGCAACATATAGCAACCGAAAAATTGCTATTCGGTCACCGCTGGGGATCCGAACTCCAGATCTCTCCACATCTAGCCGAGCGTGTTAGCCTTAATCCACGGTGGCCAACAATCCACGGCGCTATGTGTGTTTTTCTGTCAGCATCTAATGCCCACCAGATGGAGATGTCTCAGTAGCTGAGCCCATCTTACGGATTTATGTCAGATGCTGACAGAATAGCTCAGTGGATTGTTGTCCACCGTGGTGTAAGGCTAACGCGCTCGGCTATAGACATCGAGATATCTGGGATTCGGGTCCCCAGCGGTGACCGAATAACAATTTTCCGGTTGCTATGTGCTGCTTAAACGTGGAAAGTAGCGATGTCTTTGTTTATTCACTGACGCCACGTATTTAGAGGATTTTCACTTTGAAGTCGTATAATACTTATCGCTTTTATCTAAAACATAGCATATCGTACTCCAAACAGAGATAAAAAAAAAATTGCACACTACTCATCGCTATTTATGTAAAACATACAGAGGGATTATCAAACAATTGGAAACACTGATTCCGACGGGAGTACACGCAATGCTCCGTATGCAAATCACAGCGACGAAGTCAACCACGATGTGAGGTATACAAAGAGGTGAAGTACGATGTCGGCTATCACGGAACAGTGCCACCGTCGTAGGTGAAACAGCTGTTGTGGAGTAATTCTCGACAATGACAGATCTCAGTGACCTCATGATCATTGGTGCACGTCTTGCAGGAGCTTCAGTAACTGAAACTGTAGGAATACGAGGAACTGTATCGAAGATTATGACTACCAATCAAAAAAGACACGGACTTGCCTCCAAATGCACAGATTGTGGGCACCATACGAAGATTTCCGATAGGGATAGGATAACAAGACCACGGCACCGCAAATAGTAGCAGAGTTGAACATCAGTCGGAATAATCCCGTTTCCGTCACAACAGTTCGTCGGGAAGTCCATCGTTCCAGTATTTATGGCCATGCTGCAGCCCACAAACTTCTGATTACCAACATCAGTGAAACAAAATGCGTAAGGTGGTGCAAAGCATACACAAATTGGGATGCTAAAAACTGAAAACTGGCAACGTGTCATCTGGTCTGGTGAATCGTGCTTCACATTGTTTCCCACCACGGATAGAGTGTAAGTCTGGTGAAAAACTAAAGAAGCGTACTACCAAGACTAAGAGGCATGGAAGAGGATTGCTGATGCTGTGGGGTGCCCTATCATGGCATTCCTTAGAGCCATTGTTTATTCTGCAAGGTCGTGTCACGTCTGCAAATCTGCAACGTACGAATCCATTCTGAAGCATGGGGTGGATCCCTAATGCTGTGGGGTGCCATATCATGGCATTCCATAGGGCCATTGGTTATTCTGTAGGGTCGTGTCACATCTGCAATGTATGAATCCATTCTGAAGCATGGAGGTGGATCCTTGATGCTGTTGGGTGCCACATCATGGCATTCCTTAAGACCACTAGTCATTCTGCAGGGTCGTGTCACATCTGCAACGTATGAATCCATTCTGAAGCATGGAGGTGGATCCGTGATGCTGTGCGGTGCCACATCATGGCATTCCTTAGGGCCATTGGTTATTCTGCAGGGTCGTGTCACATCTGCAAAGTATTAATCCATTCTGAAGCATGGGGGTGGAACCCTGATGATGTGGGGTACCACATCATGGCATTCCTTAAGATCACTAGTCATTCTGCAGGGTCGTGTCACATCTGCAAAGTATTAATTCATTCTGAAGCATGGGGGTGGATCCCTGATGCAGTGGGGTGCCATATCATGGAATTCCTTAGGGTAATTGGTTATTCTGCAGGGTCGTGTCACATCTGCAACGTATGAATCATTCTGAAGCATGGAGGTGGATCCCTGATGCTGTGGAGTGACATAACATGGCATTCCTTAAGACCACTAGTTATTCTGCAGGGTCGTGTCCCATCTGCAACGTATGAATCCATTCTGAAGCATGGGGGTGGATCCCTGATGCTGTGGGGTACCACATCATGGCATTCCTTAAGATCACTAATCATTCTGCAGGGTCGTGTCACATCTGCAACGTATCAATCCATTCTGAAGCATGGAAGTGGGTCCCTGATGCTGTGGGGTGCCATATCATGGCATTCCTTAGGGTCATTGGTTATTCTGCAGGGTCGTGTCACATCTGCAATGTATGAATACATTCTGAAGCATGGAGGTGGATCCCTAATGCTGTGGGGTGCCATATCATGGCATTCCTTAGAGTCATTGGTTATTCTGCTGTGTCGTGTCACATTTGCAATGTATGAATCCATTCTGAAGCATGGAGGTGGATCCCTAATGTTGTGGGGTGCCATATCATGGCATTGATTAAGACCACTAGTTATTCTGCAGGGTTGTGTTACATCTGCAACGTATGAATTCATTCTGAAGCATGGAGGTGGATCCCTGATGCTTTTGGTTACCATACCATGGCCTTCCTTAGAGCCATTGGTTATTCTCAGGGTCGTATCACATCTGCAACGTATGAATCCATTCTGAAGTATGGAGGTGGATCCCTGATGCTGTGGGGTGCCACATTATGGCATTCCTTAAGACCACTAGTCATTCTGCAGGGTCGTGTCACATCTGCAACGTATGAATCCATTCTGAAGCATGGAGGTGGATCCCTGATGCTGTGCGGTGCCACATCATGGCATTCCTTAGGGCCATTGGTTATTCTGCAGGGTCGTGTCACATTTGCAATGTAGGAATCCATTCTGAAGCATGGAGGTGGATCCCTAATGTTGTGGGGTGCCATATCATGGCATTGATTAAGACCACTAGTTATTCTGCAGGGTTGTGTTACATCTGCAACGTATGAATTCATTCTGAAGCATGGAGGTGGATCCCTGATGCTTTTGGTTACCATATCATGGCCTTCCTTAGAGCCATTGGTTGTTCTGAGGGTGGTATCACATCTACAAAGTATTAATCCATTCTGAAGCATGGGAGTGGAACCCTGATGATGTGGGGTACCACATCATGGCATTCCTTAAGATCACTAGTCATTCTGCAGGGTCGTGTCACATCTGCAAAGTATTAATTCATTCTGAAGCATGCGGGTGGATCCCTGATGCAGTGGGGTGCCATATCATGGAATTCCTTAGGGTAATTGGTTATTCTGCAGGGTCGTGTCACATCTGCAACGTATGAATCATTCTGAAGCATGGAGGTGGATCCCTGATGCTGTGGAGTGACATAACATGGCATTCCTTAAGTCCACTAGTTATTCTGCAGGGTCGTGTCCCATCTGCAACGTATGAATCCATTCTGAAGCATGGGGGTGGATCCCTGATGCTGTGGGGTACCACATCATGGCATTCCTTAAGATCACTAGTCATTCTGCAAGGTCGTGTCACGTCTGCAAAGTATTAATTCATTCTGAAGCATGGGGGTGGATCCCTGACGCAGTGGGGTACCATATCAGGGAATTCCTTAGGGTAATTGGTTATACTGAAGGGTCGTGTCACATCTGCAACGTACGAATCATTCTGAAGCATGGAGGTGGATCCCTGATGCTGTGGGGTACCACATCATGGCATTCCTTAAGATCACTAGTCATTCTGCAGGGTCGTGTTACATCTGCAACGTATCAATCCATTCTGAAGCAAGGGAGTGGATCCCTGATGCTGTGGGGTGCCATATCATGGCATTCCTTAGGGCCATTGGTTATTCTGCAGAGTCGTGTCACATTTGCAATGTATGAATCCATTATGAAGCATGAGGTGGATCCCTGATGCTGTGGAGTGACAACATGGCATTCCTTAAGACCACTAGTTATTCTGCAGGGTCGTGTCCCATTTGCAACGTATGAATCCATTCTGAAGCATGGGGGTGGATCCCTGATGCTGTGGGGTACCACATCATGGCATTCCTTAAGATCACTAGTCATTCTGCAGGGTCGTGTCACATCTGCAACGTATCAATCCATTCTGAAGCATGGGAGTGGGTCCCTGATGCTGTGAGGTGCCATATCATGGCATTCCTTAGGGCCATTGGTTATTCTGCAGGGTCGTGTCATATCTGCAATGTATGAATATATTCTGAAGAATAGGGTGGATCCCTGATGCTGTGGGGTGAGATATCATGGCATTCCTTAGGGTCATTGGTTATTCTGCAGGGTCGTGTCACATCTGCAATGTATGAATCCATTCTGAAGCATGGAGGTGGATCCATAATGCTGTGGGGTGCCATATCATGGCATTCCTTAGAGTCATTGGTTATTCTGCTGTGTCGTGTCACATTTGCAATGTATGAATCCATTCTGAAGCATGGAGGTGGATCCCTAATGTTGTGGGGTGCCATATCATGGCATTGATTAAAACCACTAGTTATTCTGCAGGGTTGTGTTACATCTGCAACGTATGAACTCATTCTGAAGCAATGAGGTGGATCCCTGATGCTTTGGTTTACCATATAATGGCCTTCCTTAGAGCCATTGGTTATTCTGAGGGTCGTATCACATCTGCATCGTATGAATCCCTTCTGAAGTATGGAGGGGGATCCCTGATGCTGTGGGGGTGCCATATCATGGCATTCCTTAGAGCTATTGGTTATTCTGCAGGTGGTGTCACGTCTGCAACGTACGAATCCATTCTTCTGCATCAAATGTTGCAGGCATTGTTCTCTAATGATCATCTCTGGCTTCAAGCAGATAATACACAAGTGCATTGGGCGAAACGTGCCAGATTGTGGTTTACATATCATGAGGATGAGGCACAGCAGCCACCCTGTCCATCTTAGTCTCCAGATTCCAATATTATTGAACATTTGTGGAAATATCTGGAGCCGAAGGTCAGATCCCACCTACCACCTCCAACATCACTGGTACAGTTGGAATACAAGAAGAACGGCTCCAAATTCCATTATCATATGT
This sequence comes from Macrothele yani, assembly GCA_039090855.1. Classification (NCBI taxonomy): domain Eukaryota; kingdom Metazoa; phylum Arthropoda; class Arachnida; order Araneae; family Macrothelidae; genus Macrothele; species Macrothele yani. The sequence continues at coordinate 46,135,526 of CM077006.1, forward strand.
ATATGACTTGTATAAGTCTATTCCAAGTGAAATTGCTTCTGCTCTGAAAGCCCAAGATGGGCCTGTACCTTATTAATAAAAAGTTCTTCACAAACAGAAAATGTTCCCATTATTTTGATAAATCCCTGTAGTACATCGTAATCCACTCATAGCATATCGTACTCCGCACATAGCTCTCCTCTCTTACCTTCGAAATACCTATTGATTAAAGTTTGACCCACTGTCATGTTGCCAACTTTGAAAAGCTCGTGGAGAGAAATAATATGCCGCTAAGTGAGAAAATATTTACCGAGGAGAAACCAAATTTATACGAGAACATAGAAACTCTTTAAAAAAACTTAAATTTGTGGTACACGTCACAAATATTTGATCAAACATTTGTCTTTCTTGGACAAGGTAACTGAAAAAATAATCTTCTGGAATAAGCAGAAGATACGGGATGAGAAAAATTTCGCTGGAATTTACCCGTCATAAGTGTTTGCTTTGAAAGCATCTTTGGTGTTGTTAGTACGTTAGCAGGCCTGCGATATGAAGGAAATGATTTCTTTTTTGGTGCAAATATTCCCTACAAGCATCAAACGTTATAAAGGATGCCCGCAGTGGCGTAGCGAAGGTAATTGGGGTCTGGTGTCAAGAGATTTAATTTGCGTTCCTTGTAAAATGGAATCATTGATGATTGGGGAAGTGGTTTCGGGAAGGAATATGTGAAAACACAAATTTGTCCGTGACGGGGAACGAACCCACACTTTCGAATAAGTTGCTCTCCCAGCTAAGCTACACGAACGGAATGTGCTGCAGCAGATTTTGCGTCTTGACACGTGATTCACCCCTGTAGTACGTCACAGACAACACAGTGAGTCGAAAAATTTAAATATTGGTAAGAATGTTTTTCAGATTTATCTCTGCCTAGTGCCGAAAGAGTAATTCATTCATCGTTTTTGTTTCTTGAAATTTTAATTCAAAGATATCAATGTGATTCACTCTTTTCCTTTCCCTAGGGATGATGATGATGATGCCAACACCGTCACAAAAGCCGATGATGAATAACTACAAGCAGATGCAAGGTAAATTATGCTAGTGACTTACAGGAGATTTGCTTTGTGCGAAATATTAATGCTCGTCGAGAGTAAAACGTTTCGGATCAAACGCATATCTCGCCGTTTGAAGAGACTTTCGATAAAGAGTTAAACGCTCTTAGTGCTAGCTGTTGTAACAAGCTATCTGCGTGTAATGCGTACATCTCTTTAAACAACTATAAAAAAAGCTCTAGAAGGGTAAATAGCTACAAAAGCAATATCATGCGAATGTAACGAAAAAGTCTCATCAACTAAAAATTTGCCTTAGGGACTTTGTTGTAAGTTTGTGACACGAATAAAAGCTTTAACGTTAATCTGTTTAAAAAAATCACATTTAAGACGAAAAGAGTAATAAAATATAGTTCCTTAAAACATTTTTAGAACAATGCCTTCTTTCAAGAATATGCGTTTCAACTGTATTTTATTTTCCACATTCTCCAAGAAATCAGAACACCTGCCTTCTTTGGAGCGAGTGTTTTCGCAGTTTTCTCAAGGTCATACGATCGAACAAATGCAAAGACCAGTAACGATGATATTTTGCTTTCGTTTGCTTTCTCTCGTTCTTACAAATACTTTACAGTTTCTAGACACCAAAAAACGAACGGTAGATTTGCTACAAATTAATTTACCAGAGAGAGTCAAAAGTTAGTCTCGTTTGCAACTAAAACGTTGAATGATGCAAGAAAACCATACCGCCCCGATGGTAAAGTGGTCTAAGCGCTGTCTTCTGACCATACGCACGAGATAGGTCCGGGTTCAAATCTCGGTGAGGCTGGTTTGTCTTATGGTACTGGTTCTTTCCCTTCCCTGGAGCCAATGGCCCTAAATCAGAAAAGGAGGACTGCGTATAGCCCATCGAGTTGCTCACGATGGTCGTTAAACCCCAAACAAAACAAGAAAACCACGCTTACCTCATTCTGCAAAGTACAAGCCGGTTTTTTTGCTATATCACTTTGCCAGCGTTCCACCAGAGAAACGATCTCATAATGGTACCACTCGGAAAGCTTGGAGGACAGAAATTCTCCTATGCCCAACTCCACATTCAGCACTAAAGCAAAGTGCCGTCTTTGTGGGAAATGAGTCATGGAGCAAAACTGGTGGTAGACGGATGAGGGCAAGTTCTCGACTGTGTGGAGGATTGGGTGGGATCTCAACCCCTATCGATTTCTGTAGTTCTCGTCACACTACTCTGGAGGTGTGAATTGGGCCACACTACTCTGGAGGTGTGAATTGGGCCACACTACTCTGGAGGTGTGAATTGGGCCACACTACTCTGGAGGTGTGAATTGGGCCACACTACTCTGGAGGTGTGAATTGGGCCATTATCCACTTAAAGCAAAGCTCACTTCTTATTGATGAGCGCTCCGTAACGTTGACGCTGACCATCGCGGAATCGCTGTAGTTCTTTGGCGTAGAGATTCCTGTTCACAGCCTCACCATCTGGCACAAGTTCCCAGTAAACAGGACCCATACACTTTCACCAAACGTACAGCATGACTTTCCTCTCGAACCGCCCTCATTGCATCACTGGCTGTGCTTCCTGGCGTGGCCTCAGCCATTGATTCCCAATGGTAGGATAACGGAGGAATATCCACATTTCACCACGTATGATGATACGACGCCAAAATCTATCGAGTTCCTAATGTAAAGGACCCTTACGATTCCACCAAATGCACAGCATGACTTTCCTCTTAAACCACCCCTTTTGCACCACTGGCTGTGCTTCCTAGCGTACCCCGGCCGCTGGTTCCCAATGGTAGGAAAACGTAGGAATATCCACATTTCATCACCTGTGACGATACGGTCCCAAAATCTATTATTCTGTAGATTTGGCAGCAGTCTAAGATAGAGAGCGACACGTTGTTCTGCCTGCTGGGGTTTTAATTTACGGGGAACCATTTAATGGCTCCTTGAGAAGAAACAAATCTGGTGAAGAACAATGGTGGATTAAGAAGACCACGCCTCAACTGCCAGTTGTCGAGTGCCAGCAATCGACAATTCATATATTATTTGCAATTCATATATTATTTGCAATTCATATATTATTTGAACATCAAATAATATGATGTTCGCTGTTACAGTTTTGACCAGGGTGTCACTGTTGGTTGTCGTTGAACGTCCTCACCTCGGCTCGTCTTCGAGTCTTGTGTCCCCAACAGAGAAACACCGGAACCATTTTCGTGCAATGCTGCTGTCCACTGTTTCTTTGCCTTCAACTGCACAAATTTCTCTCACTGCTGTTGCCACGTTTAAGCCTTCTTTGTTTTCAGTAATGGCATAGGAGCATTCGAACAGCACGTTTATCAAACTCCATCCTTTGCTCACTACATAACGCAAAATGGTTTCTTTCCAACTGAACGTCATTGCGGTACCCAGTTGGCTCTGGCGCCATCTTTCGGACGGGAATGGAGGCTCAACGTCATGCGTAACTCAAAATGGGGCGAACTTTTGACACATCCTGGAAGTTCATTGTGAAGTGAAATACACATATATTTTTGGTTACTCTGTTACTGATTAACATTTTCGAAACAAATTTTAGCACACACTAAAAACTTTCCCCTTGTGTTAGCAAAAATATCCTTCTTTCTTTCCATCTAGTGGCCTATAACTGGACGTTGATTATGATATCTCTGCTAGGAGACGCATTGAAAAAATAGCTTTTCCATTAACAGCCTTACTTAAATTTTCCGTTCATATTCGCACATTTGTTGGTGGCAGTTCATAGTGAGACAGTCACACTATAACGTACACTGAAGTGACAGAAAATCTGGTACCCCAGTCTAAAACTTGGTAGGACCCCCACAGGAACGCAGTACGGCACAAATACGACGGAGCACGGACTCCACCAGCTCCTGGAAATATGCTGTAGTTAATGCACACCATACTTCCTGCAGAGCGTTCCACAATTCGGGTGTATTCCCAGGTCTCGGATTCCTGTGTTCGATAGCGCGTTGCATGGCATCCCAAATGAGTTCTATCACGCTCAAATCTGGGGACTTGGGTGGGAATGGCAACACCCCAAACTCAGATGAATGCTCCTCTAACCATAATGTGATCTCCCGACACTTGCATTGTCCTGTTGGAACAGGCCCAACCCATCAGCATGAATGCAGGACATGAACGGGTGTACCTCGTCAGAAAGGATGCGCTCATAGCGTTGGCCGGTCACAGACGTTTGTAGACGTACCAGGAGTCCCAGTGAAGTCCAGCTAAACACGCCCCATACCATTACGGACCCCCCCTCACCCAGTCGGTACAGTTCCCTGTTGACAGGCGGGATACATGGCTTCATGGGGTTTGCGCCACACACGAATCCTTCTATCTGCGCGATACAGTTGGAAACGCGACTCGTCACACCAGGCTAATTGTTTCCAGTCATCAAGTGTCCAGTGGCAGTGTTGCCGTTCCCAAGCGAGGCGCATAGCTCTGTGTCGTGCACCCATCCAGGGGACTCGAGTTGGGCGTCGGCTCCCAAAGCCCATATCGTGCAGGGTATGTTGCACAGTCCCGACGCTGATGCTTGTTGAGGCTCCAGCATTGAATTCCGATGATAACTGCGAGAGTGTTGCACGCCTATCGCATGAAACGATTCTTGACAGCCAACGATGGTCACGTTCACCCAATGTATTTTTACGGCCACAATGGTATCGTAGGTTGGAGGTTTTGCCGGAATTCTTGTAGTCACGGTACACCCTTAAAATGGTCGTCCGCGAAAATCCAAACTTCATTTCTACTTTCGAAACACTATGACCCATCTCACGAACGCCAACTATGACACCGCGTTGAAAATCGCTTAAATCGTTATTACTTGTCATTCTCATGCCGAAAACAGCTCTGACAGCTGGCAAGGATGTCTATCGCTTTTTATACGCACTGGCGGACGCAACCGAGTACGCGCATAGGTGACGTTGCTATGTATTTTGCATAAGCTCGCCTGTACCAGTTTTTCTGGTAATTCAGTGTATATTTAGATACATTTTCTAAGAGGATGCAACAATTTATAAGAAACATGGAGTAAATGATAAATTGGGTTTGTCCACTTGTTTCTGGAAAAAGGATTCAAAAAGTTATTTTTCCGTACGTTGGGCATTAGCATGAAGAAAAGTAATCCGCGCATTTTAATTCTTATCTTTATTTTCCAGCTACATGGTGTAGTTTGTATAAACAGATCTCAACAACCTCTTCATTCGTTAATCTTTTAAATGTGGTGTAAGGTCGCAATGCGCTTGACGTGATTCTTCCAAGGCAGATCAGATGAATGTTTCCACACTGTAAGCACCTTATATTTATGAGGGTGGTGCTTATTAGTATTTGGCTTTCACAACTCCCTATTTTTCTGCTGCAAACGAAATACACACTTTGCAAAAAATAAAAATAAAAACGAAGCACGAAGTGAGAAAGTCGTTCGATCCTGATAAAACTCCGCATGCATGTACCTCAGGGCCGAATATGCAAATGACTATTATGACCAATGACTACATAGTGGCCCTCCACAGCGTATGGGAACTGCGCATCTAGGAGGGTATATCAAGAGCAAGCTCGCACGCAGGTACAATTGTGACAGCGGATTGTGGTTGCATTAACTCGTGAGGATGCCTCAACATCGGATCTGTTCACAATACGAGCAGTTGAGTGAATTTCAGAGAGAGGACGTATAATTGCGCTGAGAGAGAACAATTGGTAAAATCGCCAGGCATTTGGGTCGGACCGACGCGGTAATCGGACGATGATGGCGCCAGTGGGTCGTGGAGCGAACAACCCAGCGGCACGCGGGCAGTGGACGGCTCAGAACAACGACATAACGCGAGGTTCGTGCGATTATGACAGCCGCACAAACAAAGCTTAATTCGTCGCTCTCAATTATCCATGGCTATGTTGTGTCGTCTACAGGTATGGAAGTGGCCATCTGAGCTGTTGCCAGACGACTTGCGCCAGGGGAACTACATTCGAGGAAGCCACTCCGCGCCTACCACCGACCAGAGAGCATCGCTGGCACCGGTTTAAGTGGTGTCGGCTCAATCAACCTGGGATAGTGTCCAGTGGAAATCGTGTTGTCTTCAGCGATGAGACACGGTTCGGACTTGATGCTGATGACCCGCGCATACGTGTCTGCGGACGAGCCCGCGGCGCACAGATCCTGGCTTTACCGTGGAATGTCACGTGGCTCTCACACTGGGAGTGACTGTCTGGGGAGCCATTTCTTACGATAGCGGGACACCACTGGTAGTCCTCCGTACCACCCTCACGGCTTAACGGTAGGTCGTCGACATTCTACGGCTCGTTTTCCATTCCTGTCGCCGCATCACCGTGCAATTTTTCAATAGGATAACGCCCCCCAGCACACGGCTCTCCAGGGCCTGTCTCCGTAATGTCGGCACCCTTCCAGGGCCAGCCAGATCGCCCGATCTCTTGCTGATCGAACATGTTTTGGACATGATGGGACGCCACGTACACCCATCCTGGAAATTCGGCGAACTGGCCCGCAATTTGGACACCATCTGGCATGCTATACCTCAAAATAGTATGCGTCTATGCCTCGCCGAATAACAGCTTTTATCCGAGGCAGAGGTGGCATTGCAGCGTACTGATTTGTTCGAATAAATGGCCCAACTGCTCCGGAATTACAATCATTTCCTTTTCTATGCATCTAAATTGCACATACCAATTTTCTTCTCGATTGGATGATTCCTTGTGTGTGCTTCGTTTTTTTTTTTTTTTTTTTGCAAAGGTTGTATGTATTTTTGACGCCATTGTTACATGAATATGCAATTCATTTTCGGGTCTGAAGTTAAGATGGCGTCCTCTCATACAGAGTTCACAGCGAAGGAGAGCAAAGCTGTAATTAAGTTCCAGCTCCTGAAAGAGAGGACGGGCCAAAAAAAAAAAAAGAAAACCACAGTGAAGTTGTAATGTTATTAGTTGCTTATGAGTGAAGAAAAGTCAGACTTAGAATATTATGTATCGTGAGTCATGATACAGCTTTGATATAAACGTTCCATAGCTTTTACGGAAACTAAATATCCCACACAGATATTTCATAATTACACATTGGCTTGAACGTCCAGTAAATAACAAGTTTACTTACTGAAACTGTAACTTCTTTATTCCGTCTGAAATGGGTCACTTTAACCATCAGCACACTTCACCACAGTTCTCGTAGCGTGTAACACTCTTCCAGTATAGCAAACTTGGCAACAGATTAATGCTGTAAGTTCAAAGCGATATGAGAATCAACTTCTAAAAAACTCAAACCTCAAAACATCTAACTAGCAAAATGTATAAAAAAAAACAGCACTTTGACGGAAATCTACTAAAAATCATCTGAACAAAGTCAGGTAGAACGCCACCCAGCTCGAAAGCCAGCCAACATACACTTAAGTGTCAAAAGTCATGGGATACGTATCTAGTATAGTGTGGGATCTCCTTTAGTCCGGCGAAGTTCAGCAACTCGACGTGGCATCGATTCCACAAGTGGCCGGAAGACTTCTGAAGAGATGTTGAGCCATGCCGTCTGAACAGCTGCCCACATTTCTCTAGTTTTAGTAGGTGCAGGATCTTGGGTGCGAATGGACCTTTCCACCACGTCCCATAAGTGCTCCATTGGGTTCCTGTCGGGCGAATGTGGTGGTCACACCATCCGTCGGAACTGCCCATAATGCTCCTCGAACCAATTTTGGACAACTTAGGCCCGATGGCATGGTGCATTGTCAGCCTGGAAAATCCCATCGTTGTTGGGGTACATGAAGTCCATGGAGGGCTGCAAATGGTCACCAAAAGAGCAACAAAGTGATTACCGGTTAATGACGTGTTTAGAGGACCACAGGGCCCAAACTTTGCCACGCAAACACACCTACATAGGTATGGAACCACCACCAGCTTGCACTGTACCTTGTTGACAGCTAGGGTCCATGGCCTCCACCACACCCAAATCCTACCATTAGCTCGTAACAACTGGTAGCGTGACTCATCGGACCACACCACATGTTGCCAGACTTCCAGGGTCCAATTACCGTGCTCACGAGTCCAGGTGAGGACTGTGTCCGATATCGTGGTGTCAACAAAGGTACTCTGGTGGGTTTTCTGCCTCCATACCCCATGGACGCTAAATTACGTTGCACTGACCTGATGGATATGTCTCTGGTACCTCCTGCACTGAATGTGGATATTATTTGAGACAGTGTCGTTTTTCTGTTAGCATGGACAATCCTGGTCAGACTCCGCTGGTCACGGTCATTCAGCACCCGTGGTCGGCCACTACTGCGCTCTCTACGGTGGGTGGTAATGCCTTCCATGAGGTATTTTTGGTACACACGTGACACCGACCGTGGATCGAGGAATGTTGAATGTTCGCACGACTTCGGAAGTCGAATGTCCCATCCGTCTGGCTCCCACTACCATGCCTCGTTCAAACACCGATAATTCATGTCGGCTTGCCATAATCCTATTGGCGGTTGCTCAAACTGACTCACGAGATTACACCTCGCAACTGAGAAATATCAGGCCGTGCGTCGAAGCCTTTATACGACGGCAGCGCTAGTTAAAAATTCGCATACTGCTATCCCATGACTTTTGGCAATTCAGTGTACATTGTAAACTGTGAATACAAAAGTTTGTCTGCGACGGAGATCGAAACCGCGCCCTTTCACTCCTCCTTTCGACACCATATCTCTGCAATGTATTATTCCGATTGGAAAAAATATGGTTGCATTGGGAAGTATGAGCTGCGAGGACAACGACACTTGCTTTTCGTTCTTTTCCTAATGTACAATTTCACCGTTAGAGGGAGGGAGGGGGCTTAACTTCAGATGCTATCGAATTCAAAATTTATTTTATTCCGCAGCATTGCTTCTAGAAATCCGATTGGAAAAAATGTCCATCTTGCCTTCAGGATGTTTTACAACAGGCAAGAAATGCTCTTCAGGATGTTTCACAGTTCCGGCAATAAACTTGTCAGTGGGCCCACCACGGTAACGCAGTGGTCTTAGCGATGGCTTCTGATCATTCGTCCAAGATGGGTCCGAGTTCGAATCCCAGTGAGGCATGGATGTTGTGTTTGTCTTACTTCACTGGGTCTCTCTGCCTTCCCTGGAACCATTGGCCCTAAATTAGGGCCACGCGACTGCTTACAGCCCACTAAGTTGCCCACGGTGGTCGTTAAACCTCCAATAAAAAACAAAACAAAAAAACTTGTCAGTGGTGATAAGCTCTTTGATCTCGTCCTTTATTCTCTGCATAGGCTTATGCCTATGGAGGGTAATCCTCTGTCCGGACCCCCCCTACGTAGGACTGAGTACGAATTTAAAGCGATATATACATATGTATATATATGTAAAAATGTATTGACATGACTAACTTTAAAAAACGTCATAATACCTTCAAACTGGAACTGAGGAACAGATTCTCTACTCTAGAAGATTTAACATCATAAGTAGACATCTCTGAAGTTAACAGAAAACTAACCAAGGCTCTTATGGAAACAGCAACAAAAATAGTTTGTACTAAGAATAAGTTGCACATGAACAAAATATCAGAAAAGAACAAAAATCCCGATACAAAAGAGAAGACAGATGAGGACATAAGAAAAGAGATGTGACTTCCAAAAGTGGAATATACACTGAAGAGCAATTGAATTACCGATACCTGTCTAGTAACGTGTAGCACCACCTTTCGCCCTAATGAAGGCGGCGATTCGTCTCGGCATGGACTCGACAAGACACCGGAAACGTTGAGAAACCATACGGATCCACGACCCCTGAAGAAGTTCCCACAGTTCACGAAGATTTGATGGAGGGGGGTTAGAGCCTCGAACATTTCTCTCGGTGGCATCCCAGATGTGCTCGATGCGATTGAGGTCAGGTGACCTAGCTGGACAAGGAAGCGAGGTCACGTCGGTGGAGTTTTCATTCAACCATTCGGATACAATTCGGGAGCTGCATTTGTGACGTACCTGCCAGCAAGACGCACCCGACATAAAGGCAGATAGCAATCGGAATGAACGTCTGCGTAGCTCAGTTGGTAGAGCGACTTGTTCCGGAATAAGCGGACTCGGGTTCGAATCCCGGCGTAGACCAAAAATGACGGAGAAATTTATTTCGTCATAATGGCGCCCGAACTATCCGGATGACCCGACCGTTCAAAATCTCGCATGGGTGTGATGTTCTTTCCACACCGCGAGAGAGGAAAAATAAGAGCAGCGCTTCGAAAAATAAATGTGTGTGACATTGCATTCCACACACCAGATTGACTGCGAGTACTCAAGTGCACGTTCTACAGTGGATGGCTGCCTGCAACAATTCATGGTCACGGCTGACCCGTGAGCCATGCCCCCGGCCCTCTTTCGGAGGGGGAGATGTGACGTACCTGCCAGCAGGACGCACCCGACATAAAGGCAGATAGCAATCGGAATGAACGTCTGCGTAACTCAGTTGGTAGAGCGACTTGTTCCGGAATAAGCGGACTCGGGTTCGAATCCCGGCGTAGACCAAAAATGACGGAGAAATTTATTTCGTCATACATTGTCTTGTTGCAGGATGAGGTCCCCAATGGGATGTTGAAGACGCACAAACGGGAGCAAATGGTCGTCCATGATATCCCGGTAGCGTTGACCTGTGAGAGACGATGTCACACGTACCAGGGGTCCCATTTCAGTCAACGTAAACAGTCCCCAGACGAGAATGCCACCCCTACCAGCTTGAGGAGTACCCTGCTGGCAAGAATGATCCATCGCTTCATGTGGTTGGCGCCGCACTCGTATCCTGCTATCGGCATGTACCAACGTGAATCTCGACTCATCAGTCCAGGCAGCACTTTTCCACAAGTCTAGGGTCCAGTGGCGATGTTCCCGCGCCCATGATAATCTTTGCACACTGTGATGTGCGGTCAGCAGCGGTACCCTCGTGGGACGATGGTTTCTGTACCCCATAGCGAGGAGATGGTTCTGGATGGTGTGGCTGCTTACACGTTTTTGTGCACCAGCGTTAAATTGCCGAGTGATTTCTTGCACTGTGGCCCGTCTATCCGCTGTTACAATGCGAGCTAGCCGACGATGACCCAGCTCATCCACACGCTGTTGTCCACGGCAGTTGGCCCTTGCAGGGATAGTTTTGCCGGATTCGATGTACTCACGGTGCACCCGTGACACAGTGGCTCGTGAAAATCCCAGTCCCTGCACGACTTCCGAGATGGAGTGACCCGTTCGGCGGGCCCCGGGAATTTGCCCACGATCAAATGCGCGTTGATCCTTCGTTTTACCCATACTGCGTCCGACTCTTACTGATTCCCGTCGCATCACTCCTTATATTGTCGGATCTCTGCATGCGTCATGTTGTTTCCGTTTACCAACAGCGCCCCATTTGCATAACGCCAGCTGTCTCTAATTCAATTGCTCTTAAGTATATAGAACTACGCAAGACAATACCAAAAAGTAACACCGAAGGCGTAAGGAAATTCAACTGTGAACTAGTGGAGAAATCAATTGAAAGCAACCAAAGCCTGAAGAGAGCAAAAGGAAATCTGAGTAACGAAAGAAAACAGATTATGGCACTGAGAAAAGAAGATGGTTCTGTAACAAGAAATAGAGGCAAAATTTTGAAAAGAGTGAAAGATTTCTATTCAAAACTACATGAAAGGGATGATACATGTACTTCAGATATTACGAAAGGCACCAGTACCAGAGTTCCCCCAGTTCTACCAATAGAAGTTACACATGCAATCAAGAACATGAAACGGGAAGAGTTCCAGAAGAAGATGGAATTACTGTAGACATCGTACAAGAAACAAGTCCAGAAATTGAAACTATACTTGTCCAAATTTTCACTAGATGCCTCAATGAAGGAAAGATTCCTGAGGATTGTAACAATGCTACAATGATCCTGCTACATAAAAAAAGGTGATATTGAGGATCTCAGGAATTACAGGCTCATCAGCCTCCTGTCAGTGGTTTATAAAGTCTGCACTAAAGTTCTTTTACATCACTTGAAGGTAACATTGGACAGGGCTCAACCGAGAGAACAAGCTGGATTTAGGAGTGGCTACAGTGCTATAGATCGTATCCATGTACTGAGAGAACTAATTGAAATAGCGAAGGAATATGTGCTCACATTATGCACGGCATTTATCGATTATGAAAAGGTCTTTGATTCCGTGAAACCATCAGCAGTTACAATGGCTTTGAAGTCCTGAGGTAATGAAGATGCATACATTAGTATTATTAATAACATCTATGCAGATGCACGTGTAAAGGTTCGGTTATTTGAGGATGTAGCACCAATAAAAATCGGAAAGAGAGTGAGACAAGGTGACACCACATCTACCAAACTCTTTAACGCCACATTGCAAAATGTCTTTCAGTCACTGAACTGGGAAAACAAAGGGATAAGGATAAAGATGGATAAAGGTACCTTCAAGTGATGTAAAAGAGATTATTTAACTTACCTTTGTTTTGCTGATGACGTAGTAATTTTTTTCAGCTACCTCTTCAGAGCTGCAGAGTATGATCCAGAAACTTGCAGTGGGATTCAAAATGAACCTTCAGAAGACAAAAAAATAAATATTTATCGATTGATGGGGAACAGCTGGAGATAACCGATATCTATATTTACCTTGGATAGCAGATATCAAGTGAGGGTCACATTGATGAAGAAATTAATCGACGTATTAAATTTGAATGGAGAGCTTTTGGAAGAAACAGTACACTTTTTAAGAGCAATACGCCATTATGTCTTAAAAGAAAAGTGTTTAATCAATGCATCTTTCCAGTGCCTAAGTATGGTGCAGAGGCGTGAATCTTAACTAAAAAAAGACATACGAATACTGCAGACAACTCAAAGGGGCATGGAAAGATACATGGAAAGATGCATACTTGTTGTAACCAGGAGAGATAAGAAGAGGAACTCGTGGATCAACAGAATGACAGGATGGAAGACATCGTGATGAGAGTAAAATTCCTGAAATGGGAATGGACTGGATTTGTTGCCAGGAGAAGGGATCACCGACGGGCAACTGAAATTTCAGACTGGATTCAAAGGGACAGAAAAAGACCCAGAAGAAGACCCCATGGGTGATGGATAGATGAAATTCGAAAGCATGCCGGAGTGACATGGAGGAGACAGGCTCAAGACAGACAATTGTGGAAGAAACTTGGGGAGACCTTCATCCAGCAGTGGATTGATAATTGTTGACAATCATGATGATGATATAATAAAAAAAGTTGTTTTTCTCAGTAATGCTTTTTTCTCATCTTTTTACTCTTAAAGATTCTGGGCTTATTCCCACTTGAAGTATTTTTTTCCGGAAGGCTTTCACCGATGAACCGAATTCATGCCCCAGACTGGGATTGGCTAATCTCCCTGACACAGACATCATGCCGCTGGAAAGCCTCAAACATTGCCTCTCCCCGTTTTTAGGCTTCATAGCCCTTTTAGCAGGTAATCAGCCAGAAAGAATTTGTGTCAATCATCGCCCTGAATGACCACTTTGAATAAAAAAGCTAAGGGGAAAGTAACGCTTTCTGATGCGCAGGTTCATTCGTTTCACCCTCGTTCGGTCCATTTCTTAGACAGCGAATATATTCGTTCGAGCTGATTTCAGCCCATTTTGCTAACACCGAGTTAATTCGCACCGACCCGTTAAAGGGTTAATCGTAATACACTTATCGTCGAAAAAAATTGGTTGCACCCAGAAGGACGTGTCGAATTGCAATGCTATTCAGGAGGAAAGTAAAGGTTACCAGGAACAATAAATTATTAAACATTGAGACTGATATGGGCAATATTTATTGAGCTACACGCCAATAGTAGTGTCTCTCAGTATGGCGTCGGGCCGACATGTTTGCTCACACAGCATGCCAGACGTCTCGCAATGGAGTTGTACAGGTTACTTATGGTGTTCTACGATAAGCTATTCCATGCAGCTTGAATTTTCTCACGCAGTTCCTGCAGATTGTGCGGTAGGGGTAGAGTGTGGATAGCACCTCCAAATAGCATCCTACACATTTTCAATCAGCGATAGGTCCGACGATGCAGCTGGCCATGGCAGAGTGGAAGTGTCTTGAAGGCAAGCTCTCGAGACAGAACCAGTATGCGGACGAGCGTTGTCCTGTTGAAAAATCGCACCAGAGTGAGCGTTCAGAAAATATAGGGCCACTGGTTGCAGGACCTCATTAACGTAACGTTGGGCTGTCAAAGTGCCTGTAATGAACAATAAAGTGATCTGGCATTGTAGGCAATTGCATCCCACACCATTACACTAGGCCTTCTGGAAGTGTGACGCTCAACAACAAACAGTTCATCTTGGCGCTGACCACGGTGCCTCCACACACGTATTCGTTGGTCGTCTCCTCCAAGACAAAAGCGGGACTCGTCACTGAAGATCACCCGTTGTCATGCTGAGTTGCTCCTTGACAGTCTGGCACGACACTATTGCAATCTTTGGCGACGATACAATGATGTTCAGGGCAGTCGTCGTAACGGTCTGCGTGCGTGTAGTCCTACGTCGTGTAGCTGTCTACCAATGGTGCTGGAACTAATCGGACGATGCATGGAGAGCACCACTACTCGTTGAATATCCGCAATTGTGGCTCTTGGATCACTCCGCGCATGTCGGACAACCCATCAGTCCTCTCTCCGTGGTTCCTAGGTCTCCCTGTCGCTGCTGCGTACCTTGTTCTATCCACTGCCGCCAACAGCGTGCTATGGTAATATCCGCACGACAGGTATAGCGCTCAATACGGCGATAAGACCATCCCGCGTCCCGGAGCCCGCCGATGCCGTCCCTCTCGAACTCCTTTAACTTTTCGAATTGCTTCCGAACTTTTCTCCGAGGCATACTTTACTTGCAAAAGGTGCAACCAACACAACAGCACGAGTCAAAATGGCAAGCAGGCGCAACGGGACGACCTTATATAGTCGGTCAGGAACAGCGCTACGCCCCCTCCTTGCTGGTATAACATGCGCGGCCGAGCGTAATACTTTAATAATTTACATGTCTCATGATGTCAAACCTACCCACCAAGTTTCATTCCTGTCGGTTGCTTCCTTCTTGGTGCAACTATTTTTTTTGACGAGGAGTGTATTTTAGTCACCATTTGGTTTACAAAAAGAGCTATTATCGGCGAAGCAGCTTTTATTGAAAAAGTGCGATAAGAAGGTACCAACTCAGTGAAGAATCAGGGATGCATAGTTACCATAGCGTAGAAGCCATGGGCATTGGCTACGGCTCTGAAGTCAACACAAAATAAGACGACTCGAAAACTGCAGTAAAGTTGGAAGCTTTCGTGCACAAAAAAATGAAGTTCAACGACGTGATGAACTGACTGCAGACACGACTGGACTGTATTTTCAGCTTAAATTGGTGACTAATGAAGAACAATAGTAGTAATACAACCGTCGTATCGTCTCACAGTAAAATTTCTATCCGTGAATCTACACCTTCAGATTACCAGCTATTGGAAAAAATTTACCATCGATGCTATACCATTAAAAAAAATGAAGACGCTGATGATGATCTTCAACACTTCGTTGTTTCTCTGACGTGAACATCGACAGGAGAGATACTATATTTCTAATGTCACAAAAGCAAGTGATATGTTGTGAGATATCGGAAAAAAGCTACTGAAAACACCATGAAAATTTATCTGTCGTTTGAATATTCTGAAATGTTTGCAACAAAATAATTTGAACGTTCTGGCAAAATCTTTTGGGTTTTCTCTTGTCGAATGTTAATATCCAAATTAGAAAAATGACTTTATTTAAAGCCAATGTATTTTACCGAGCCTTTAAATAATAATAAATATCTTATTCTCCCTTTTATTGGTGTTGAGATTAATTTCAGAAGTACATATATTACATTTCAAATTTTGTAGTGTTGAACTTTCACAATAAATAGCCCTCTGTCTTAAAAGCCTTCATCATATGCCAAGATTTTCTAACTTGTAAGTACATGTTGCGGTTATAAAATGGTTATAGTCTCCACGGATTTAAGGGTTATAGTCTCCACTGCCGCAAAGTGGAGACTATGACGTTTTACTTTTTTCTTTTTCTTTCGTTTTTGTAAAATAAACAGAATACAAGCGTTGATTTTGAAATGATACATTGTAAAAAAAAATCTTAAATTCACGAGCCACTTTCCGTGATTCCTTTCGTGAATTAACGAAGCATATTTCTCATACAACCTTTTCCGTGAAATGACGGAAAGAAACCTGAATTTCACGGATTTTTCGTACGCCGGGAAAATTCTGAATTTTCAGGAACATTTCCGCAATTCCTTTCTCATACTCACGGTACATTGTCGTTTTTGAAGATGTTTTAACGTAAAATTCTGAATTTTCAGAAACTTTTCCGCAATTCCTTTCTCATACTGACGGTAAATTGCCGTTTTTTAAGATGCATTAACGTAAAATTCTGAATTTTCAGAAACCTTTCCGCAATTCCTTTCTCATACTCACGGTAAATTGCCGTTTTTGAAGATGTTTTAACGGAAAATTCTGAATTTTCAGAAACCTATCCGCAATTCCTTTCTCATACTCACGGTACATTGTCGTTTTTTGAAGATGTTTTAACGTAAAATTCTGAATTTTCAGAAACTTTTCCGCAATTCCTTTCTCATACTCACGGTAAATTGCCGTTTTTTAAGATGCATTAACGTAAAATTCTGAATTTTCAGAAACCTTTCCGCAATTCCTTTCTCATACTCACGGTAAATTGCCGTTTTTGAAGATGTTTTAACGGAAAATTCTGAATTTTCAGAAACCTTTCCGCAATTCCTTTCTCATACTCACGGTACATTGTCGTTTTTGAAGATGTTTTAACGTAAAATTCTGAATTTTCAGAAACTTTTCCGCAATTCCTTTCTCATACTGACGGTAAATTGCCGTTTTTTAAGATGCATTAACGTAAAATTCTGAATTTTCAGAAACCTTTCCGCAATTCCTTTCTCATACTCACGGTAAATTGCCGTTTTTGAAGATGTTTTAACGGAAAATTCTGAATTTTCAGAAACCTTTCCGCAATTCCTTTCTCATACTCACGGTACATTGTCGTTTTTAAAGATGTTTTAACGTAAAATTCTGAATTTTCAGAAACTTTTCCGCAATTCCTTTCTCATACTCACGGTAAATTGCCGTTTTTTAAGATGCATTAACGTAAAATTCTGAATTTTCAGAAACCTTTCCGCAATTCTTTTCTCATACTCATGGTAAATTGCCGTTTTTGAAGATGTTTTAACGGAAAATTCTGAATTTTCAGAAACCTTTCCGCAATTCCTTTCTCATACTCACGGTAAATTGCCGTTTTTGAAGATGTTTTAACGGAAAATTCTGAATTTTCAGAAACCTTTCCGCAATTCCTTTCTCATACTGACGGTAAATTGCCGTTTTTAAAGATGCATTAACGTAAAATTCTGAATTTTCAGAAACTTTTCCGAAATTCCTTTGGTACATCAACGGAAAAACTCCGTTCTCACTTTTTCCCTTCACATATGACAAAAGATTTCCAGCAATAGAAGAGATTCGCAGGAATACTTGAGGTTTAATTAACCGCTAAATTTCAGTTGTCTGTCGAAGAATCTGATTTTGAAGTTCTGCAGAGAGATCAAAAGTTGTGGATAGCATATCGCATGAATTTTGGTTATTTCGGAACAGGATATATATTTCTTCTCCTCTCCCAACTTTTGTGCACCAGCTATTGTATATTGTATTACCGTAAGAAACCGTGTACATTTTAGTTATTGTACAGGTAATTATATGATGTCTATGTATCAGTCTGTGGCGTCCTTAAAACAAAAGCTATTTAGCTATCAAGAGTAAATATTATATTTAGGAGTTTTTTGAAACAATACACAAACGACTACATTTTCTTAAAAACAATTGAAAGCCACTCTGTCTGTCTCCCTCTTCCGCTCAGGGCGGGTTGAGTACCTGAAAGACGAATATTCCGTCTATGAGGATATTTGGCGAATTAATGAAGCCGGCTGGCCACTCCTCTGCTGCATATCGGGGCAAGAGACAAAGTGCGTCCGGGACCGACTTCACAAGGAATTTTTCGTTATGGGGTTACATTTCACCATGTTACATTTAAAAAATTAATTTTATAACGTATAATATTAAGAAAAAAACATATATAATATTTATACTTATGTACATGGTAACTAACCACAGAACAGGAAATTGAGTAAAAGGCTATATATACAAAGTATATAGCCTGAGTAAACCCCAATTCCCCTAAAGTACGTAGTCAAGCCAAACATCCGGCACATATAAAATTCACGCAACTAATTAATAATTTTCTACTATTAAATTTTATACTGTTAGCAAATATTATTTTAGATATTGAGCAAATAAATATTTTAGATATACATACCACTAACGCATTCGCGTCCCCAAACGCAGGAAGTCTGCGGAAAACCGCAGACTAGATGGCCGGCAGAATCGGGATTTGAAAACCCGACAGAAATGTCTGCCGCCCAGCCAAAGCACAGCGACTTAACTAACTGCGTCGTGCCGGTGGCAATTGAAAGCCATTATCTGTTTAAAAAGATATCAAACTCTAAATTGCTTCGAAAAAGTCAAGATGAATAAAAATACTTAATTTGTGATAAGTACTCCTACAAAAAAAATAAGTTAGTAAAATCATGCAATGTATTTATTATGATACGCTTTCCAACATACCAGAAATCATTACTCCAATTATTACTCCAGTTGTGAGGATAATGGCTATAGAATAAATCTCGCTCCTATGTCCTGACCTTTGACTCCACTTCACCCATTTTTAATAAGATTCGTCCCCAGGCGGTCCCCTACCACATACTAAAATTTCATTGAAATCGAATCATATTTACGCAAATTATGACGCATGAGGGCAATGAAATGGATCCGGCTTCTATGTCGTGACCTTTGACCCCATTAACCCCATTTTCAATAGGGTTCGTCCCCAGGTGGTCAACTACCACATACTAAAATTTCATCGAAATCGAACCATTTATACGCGAAAGTTATCGTGCGGACAGACGGACGGACGGAAAAAGCTGGAGCATATACGCTTCTTCAACTGACGGTTGAAAAGCGCAAAAAAAAAAGAAAAGTAATACAAACCTGTTCGAAAAATAATAAGCTACAAAATAAAATAAAATGACTTAATTGCTCAAATGAATGACAAAAAAATGTTTCACAATCGATTGACTTTTACCTGGAACGTGAGCAAGATGGCGAAGTCTTTCGGTCTCAGTGGTTAACATGCGCGGTTTCTGTTGAGTCAACGTCGTCGGTTCAATTCCCACGGTCGCTGAAGGCTTCTCTGGTTTAAGGCTGAAAAATTCAACATCTTTGTTTTTGCGAAATATTAGCAATAAATTTAGACAAGTTAGTAAAATCATGCAATGCATTGATTATGATACGCTTTCCAACATACCAGAAATCGTTACTCAAGTTATGAGGATAATGGCTAATAAATCTCGCTCTTGCGCCCTGACCTTTGATCCCATTGCGATGATATTAAACAGAATTGGTTCAGTATACCTCCGAGACAACATACTAAAGTTTTGTCCCAATAGAAGCATTTTTAGTCAAGTTATGAGGATAATTGCTGTGGAATAAATCTTGTTCCTGTGCCTTGACCTTTGACCCCATTCCGATTAATATTCAACAGAACCTATTTAGTATACCTCCGGAACAACATGATAATGTTTTGTTGCAATCGAAGTATTTTTACGTAAGTTATGACGCATAAGGACGATGGAATGGATCCCGCCCCTATGTCCTGACCTTTGGGCCCCATTTCGTCAATTTTCAATAGGATTCTTTCCCAGGTTGTCCCCTACCACATACTAAAATTTCATCGAAATCAAACCATTTTTACGTGAGTTATCGCGCGGACAGACAAACAGACGGACAAAGCTGGAACATATACGCTTCTTAAACCTACGGTTGGAAAGCGTAACAAGTTAGTAAAATCATGCAATGCATTGATTACGATACGCTTTCCAACATACCAGAAATCATTTCTCAAGTTATGAGGATAATAGCTGTGTAATAAATCTCGCTCCTATGACCCGACCTTTGACCTCATTTCGATGATATTCAACAGAACCGGTAAAGTATACTTCCGGAACGGCATGAAAAGTTTTGTCTCAATTGAAGCATTTTTACGTGAGTTATAACGCATAAGGGTGATGAAATAATGGATCCTGATCCTATCTCCTGACCTTTGACCCCCACTTCACCCATTTTCAATAGGGTTTGTCCCCAGTTAGTCCTCGATCGAAATCGAACCACATTTACGCAAGTTATGACGCATAAGAGCAATGGAATGCATCCCGCTGCTAAGTCTTGACCTTTGATCCCATTTCGCCCATTTTCAACAGGGTTCGTCCCCAGTCGGTCACCTATCATATACTAAAATTTCATCGAAATCGAACCATTTTTACGCGAGTTATCGTGCAGACAGACAAACGGACAAAGCTGGAGCATACACGCTTCTTCAACCTACGGTTGGAATTGGAAAGCGTAAAAAAACCATGAACCATGAGACTTTGTCGTTCTGGGTGGTGTAGTGGTTAGCATACTCGGGCGCAAAACGGGTGACGCGGATTCGATTTCCACTCCAGGACGTTGAAATTTTCAATTTTCCTGATATTAAATGACTTACCACTCTTGTCATAATTTACAATGATAGACGGAATCACAACTTCAAATTTGTTTTGTATACTGGTGTAATACCGTATTTCATTGTTTATCTGCTTCTCACTTGCATTTTCATTGATGTTATTATTAATATCCATGTATGCATCTTCAATACCCAGGATTTCAAAGACCTTATAGCTACTGATGGTGTCACGGAATCAAAAGCCTTTACATAATTAATAAAAGTCATACACAGTGAAACTTGATATTAATTCACTCTTTCAGTTAGTTCTCTAAGTACATGAATATTATCTACAGTGTTGAAACAACTGAATCTAGCTTGTTCTCTTGGTTGAGCCATGTGCAGTGTTTCCTTCAAGCGATGTTATAGTACCTCAGTCAAGATTTTATAAGCAACTGATAGGAGACTGATAATACGGATTAAAAAAATGCCTGGATCAGTCTGTCTTTTGTGTTCCTTTGTATTTTTTTTCAGAATTGTATATTTTGTCTTTCAGTTCACAAGGCTACATTATCTGTATTTGGCCACTAAAAGTTACTGGAATTTCAGTCTCTACATGGATCAAATCTTTTTCTTTGTGCTACCATGCATTATTTTGAGTTTCTGCTTGCACCTAATGTTTTCCTTTTTTTCTGCTGATTTTTTTGGATTTTGCTTTCAATGTCCATTGACAAACCTCCCTGGAAAATTGTTTTACCCAAGTGGTGAGGTGAAAATAATAATGATACTTTTGTATAAATGTATTATTTCAGCGGTTCACTTCTTTTATTTTTTATCTTTAACAGACAATTCTGATCATTATTTTTTAAATGTATTTAAAAAAAAATATTTTCAACGTATCATTTTTTTGATATGATTGATGTTACGCGATGAACAGTAAATGCAGGCAATTCAGATATGTCTAATTGCTGTGTTCATAATTCTGACCTATTTCTACGCATTATGAGGAGAATGTTTCTTTCGCAGAATTTATCCGGTTGATTTTTTTTCCAACCGTTTGCTTTGACTTTGAATAAGTTTGCTAAATTTTATTCGCGTCAGAAAGGAATAAAAAGACGTGCTGATTACAACCGAAAATTCGCTGTCATCTGTCTTGTTTATGTACATAGTAGGATCATTGTAGCATTGTTCCAATCACATCAAGAAACTTCCCTTCATTAGGACATCTGTATCTACATGTATCTATAGATATACACAGTCGTACTCCCCGTAATCACAGTGTATCCGCCCATGCGCATCACAGAGTGCATGTGACAAGGTAGACCACACAGAGATATAAGTGCCCGGCCAGGACAGATGAGTCATAGTGCGCGACGCAAGCACAATGGGCAGAGGTAGTGACTTTTAAAAAGGAATGATCATCGGCTACAGCGCCAAAGGTGGAAGCATCTCAAAAACAGCAGACTTCATGGGCTGTTTGCGAGGTGCTGTAGTAAGGGTGTACCAAGAATGTACCGCTGACATACCGAGTAACTCCTGATGTCATAACTGTAGAGTCCCAATGGCCATCGACCCCAGAGGAGAACGTCGCCTCCGTTGACTGGTAAAAGGCAATCGACGTGCAACAGTGCAGCAATTGACCACACAAATGAATGTTGGGGCACCCAGGTACGTGTCCCCGATAACAGTAGAGCGAACCCTGTTACGCATGGGTCTCCTGAGTTGACGCTGCGTCAAGCCGCTTATGTTACCCGAGGTCTACCGGCAACGACGCCTGCAGTTCGCATGGGACTACCGTCATTGGACAGTGGAAGAGTGGGAAAAGGTTGCCTTCTCCGACGAATTGAGGTTTGTACTCCACAGAAGTTACGGGCGGTGGCGGATACGGCGTCAGACACACGAGAACCAACATTCAAACACGCTTGTCGATCAAGTAGATGCCGGCGGTGGCAGTGTGCATGTCTGGGAGATGCTTTCCTGGTATGACCTGGGATCGCTGGTACAACTGGATGGGCCCCTGAACGCCAATGGCTACCTGTCCATCCTCGCTGACCACATGCATCCCTTCATGTTGGACGTTTACCCTGGTGGTGATGGTGTCTACCAACAGGACAACGCGTCCTGCCACGTCTCTATGGAGGTGCGTGACTAGTTCCAGGAACACGACAGCGGTGTCTCCGTTCTCCCTCGGCCGGCGAAATCTCCCGACCCCAATCACATAGAGCACTTGTAGAACTATTTGTATCAATAGGTTCGACGTGCCGACCCGCAATCACGTCATCTCCGAGACCTCCGTGATCTGCTGCATTCCGAATGGGCACGTGTGCCTCGGGCAACCTTCTAGGGTCTCATTGCGTTCATGCCACGCCGTCTCGCCAGTGTTATCTGCGCCAAGTGTGGTTATTCCCATTATTAGGTAGGTAGTCGTATTATTATAATACGACAGTGTATATATACTGTATGTGTGTATTAATTTATTTGTGTTATTGCAACTTTGACAACTTACTCTTAATTTCCTTTCTTCCTTTCAGGAGGTGGAGGAGGAGGTGGTAGCAAAGGAGGAAGTGGAATTACTTGTGTGCAATGCAAAAAACAGCCGAAACTTACAATAACTTACCATGCCAGTTACCTGCCTCTGCCACCACTCAAGGTCAAGTTCTTCCGCTGAGTTCAAACACTGAATAATATCGATCTCATCACATGCGCATGAAAACGTCATCTGAAAAAATTTCTTCAGTTTCCCGGTATCTAAGGTCTTTCGATGGGGATATAGGGCTTGGCATCGCAGCATATCACCCTAACTACTGAAAGAGCCAAAACAAACCAAGACGCCGAAGTTCTTTAGTGAAAGCAAAGGTGCAGATAATTCAGTTGAAAATAATAATTTCATGGCTCAGGGTTGCATTACCACATTTCTGTAACTTCTCAGTTATCTTGTTTTAAAGTCCTTTCCTGAGGAATGCTTCGTCACGTTGAAGTGGGAGAACCGTTTTGGTTGTACTAGATCTCAAATAGAACAGATTTTTACGTGGCACACCCAGCAGAGGTGATATAAAATATTATCTTAGGAAGGGGGAATCCAGGCTGTTCTGGTTGAAAAGGAAAGGGTACAACATTTCCGCAAATGGTAATTTTTTCGTACCTTTCTATCCCCCGATGGTAAATCAAAAGAATATTCATTTCCAACTTCACAATCAGTTGTAACATAAATGCAATCATTTACGATTTTGGTAATTTTCAAGAATAAAATTTCCATGGGGAACGATCTGTTAGCCACCACCCCCACCCCAGCAGGATTAGCTACTAAATAAAATAGGAGGTAGTAGTTTGTACTACCCTCTCATAAACAATACACTTTACATGTACGGGAAAGATGCCAAAGAATGACAAAGCCTGTTTTATTTATGTCCAGCAAGAATTTCAAGAGCCGAAAAAGGAAAAGAAAGTAGAAGTGGTATTCTACGGAAAAGTAGATAATTGCAGAATGTTATATTAAAAAGAATAAGTGTCCCTTCTCTTTCAAGAATTATGAGTAGAACATGAATAGCCCAGGTTTCTAAAAAAGTATTGCACACTACTTACATACACCGTTGAGCCATTACATTATGACCACCTACCTAATAAGCTGTAGGATCTCCTTTAGCGCGCAAAACAGCAGCCACTCGGCGAGGCATCGATTCGAAGAGGTGGCAATAGGTATCCTAGGGTATCTGGTATCGTAATGTCAAGAGCAGGCCCTCCAGTTCCCGTACATTTCGAGGTGGTGGTGATTTAGCGCGAACCCGCTTTTCCAAGTCGAAACACAAATCTATGTTTGAGTTCATGTCAGTTGAATTTGGAGGCTAGAGCATTAACAGACAGTTACCAGCATGTTCCTCGAGCCACCCTTTGACGATTCTGGCAGTGTGGCATGGCGCATTATCCTGTTGGTAATGGCCTTCACCAGCAGGGAACACAGTTGCCATGAATGGGTGAACTTGGTCCGCAACGATGTTCAGATACCTGACAGCTGTCAGGGATTGTGCTATTGGGATAATGGGGCCTAAACAGACCCAAGAAAACATTGCCTACAGCATAACATCGCCGCCGGCCTGTTTCCGCCCAACAGTGCATCCAGTGTAATAGCCTCCGCTCACAATCGGGGCGTAACCACGCTCGGCCGTCTACGTAATGTATCAGGAATTTTGATTCGTAAGACCAGGCCACTTTTTTTTTTTTTTTTTTTGATTGGAGGTTTAACGACCACCGCGAGCAACTCAATGGGCTATAAGTAGTTGCCAGTCCTAATTTAGGGTCACTGGTTTCAGGGAAGGGAGAGAGCCATGCCTGACCGGGATTCGAACCCCGACCCCTTTCGGACGAATGATCAGAGGCCAACGCCTTAGACCACTGCGCCACCGGGGCGGCCCACTTTTTCCAATCATCCGTGGTCCAATCTCGATGAACTTGGGCCCATTTGATGCGTTGTTGGCGATGACGTGTAGTGAGCATGGGGACCCGGATGAGTCTTCGGCTACGCAGACTCAAGCGCAGAAGGCTGCGATGAACTGTGTGCTGTGACACATTGCCCTGATCACCACTGTTATAGCTGCAAGTGATTTGTCGTACTGTGGACCTGCGGTCGCTGCGAACTATGCGCGACAGTCTCCGCTCCCCTCTGGCATCAGTGAGCTGCGGACGACACACGGTTGGACGACGGTGGACAACACACGGTTGGACGACGGTGGACGACACACGGTTGGACGACGGTGGACGACACACGGTTGGACGACGGTGGACGACACACGGTTGGACGACGGTGGACGACACACGGTTGGACGACGGTGGACGACACACGGTTGGACGACGGTGGACAACACACGGTTGGACGACGGTGGACGACACACGGTTGGACGACGGTGGACAACACACGGTTGGACGACGGTGGACGACACACGGTTGGACGACGGTGGACGACACACGGTTGGACGACGGTGGACAACACACGGTTGGACGACGGTGGACGACACACGGTTGGACGACGGTGGACGACACACGGTTGGACGACGGTGGACAACACACGGTTGGACGACGGTGGACGACACACGGTTGGACGACGGTGGACAACACACGGTTGGACGACGGTGGACGACACACGGTTGGACGACGGTGGACGACACACGGTTGGACGACGGTGGACGACACACGGTTGGACGACGGTGGACGACACACGGTTGGACGACGGTGGACGACACACGGTTGGACGACGGTGGACGACACACGGTTGGACGACGGTGGACGACACACGGTTGGACGACGGTGGACGACACACGGTTGGACGACGGTGGACGACACACGGTTGGACGACGGTGGACGACACACGGTTGGACGACGGTGGACGACACACGGTTGGACGACGGTGGACGACACACGGTTGGACGACGGTGGACGACACACGGTTGGACGACGGTGGACGACACACGGTTGGACGACGGTGGACGACACACGGTTGGACGACGGTGGACGACACACGGTTGGACGACGGTGGACGACACACGGTTGGACGACGGTGGACGACACACGGTTGGACGACGGTGGACGACACACGGTTGGACGACGGTGGACGACACACGGTTGGACGACGGTGGACGACACACGGTTGGACGACGGTGGACGACACACGGTTGGACGACGGTGGACGACACACGGTTGGACGACGGTGGACGACACACGGTTGGACGACGGTGGACGACACACGGTTGGACGACGGTGGACGACACACGGTTGGACGACGGTGGACGACACACGGTTGGACGACGGTGGACGACACACGGTTGGACGACGGTGGACGACACACGGTTGGACGACGGTGGACGACACACGGTTGGACGACGGTGGACGACACACGGTTGGACGACGGTGGACGACACACGGTTGGACGACGGTGGACGACACACGGTTGGACGACGGTGGACGACACACGGTTGGACGACGGTGGACGACACACGGTTGGACGACGGTGGACGACACACGGTTGGACGACGGTGGACGACACACGGTTGGACGACGGTGGACGACACACGGTTGGACGACGGTGGACGACACACGGTTGGACGACGGTGGACGACACACGGTTGGACGACGGTGGACGACACACGGTTGGACGACGGTGGACGACACACGGTTGGACGACGGTGGACGACACACGGTTGGACGACGGTGGACGACACACGGTTGGACGACGGTGGACGACACACGGTTGGACGACGGTGGACGACACACGGTTGGACGACGGTGGACAACACACGGTTGGACGACGGTGGACGACACACGGTTGGACGACGGTGGACGACACACGGTTGGACGACGGTGGACGACACACGGTTGGACGACGGTGGACGACACACGGTTGGACGACGGTGGACGACACACGGTTGGACGACGGTGGACGACACACGGTTGGACGACGGTGGACGACACACGGTTGGACGACGGTGGACGACACACGGTTGGACGACGGTGGACGACACACGGTTGGACGACGGTGGACGACACACGGTTGGACGACGGTGGACGACACACGGTTGGACGACGGTGGACGACACACGGTTGGACGACGGTGGACGACACACGGTTGGACGACGGTGGACGACACACGGTTGGACGACGGTGGACGACACACGGTTGGACGACGGTGGACGACACACGGTTGGACGACGGTGGACGACACACGGTTGGACGACGGTGGACGACACACGGTTGGACGACGGTGGACGACACACGGTTGGACGACGGTGGACGACACACGGTTGGACGACGGTGGACGACACACGGTTGGACGACGGTGGACGACACACGGTTGGACGACGGTGGACGACACACGGTTGGACGACGGTGGACGACACACGGTTGGACGACGGTGGACGACACACGGTTGGACGACGGTGGACGACACACGGTTGGACGACGGTGGACGACACACGGTTGGACGACGGTGGACGACACACGGTTGGACGACGGTGGACGACACACGGTTGGACGACGGTGGACGACACACGGTTGGACGACGGTGGACGACACACGGTTGGACGACGGTGGACGACACACGGTTGGACGACGGTGGACGACACACGGTTGGACGACGGTGGACGACACACGGTTGGACGACGGTGGACGACACACGGTTGGACGACGGTGGACGACACACGGTTGGACGACGGTGGACGACACACGGTTGGACGACGGTGGACGACACACGGTTGGACGACGGTGGACGACACACGGTTGGACGACGGTGGACGACACACGGTTGGACGACGGTGGACGACACACGGTTGGACGACGGTGGACGACACACGGTTGGACGACGGTGGACGACACACGGTTGGACGACGGTGGACGACACACGGTTGGACGACGGTGGACGACACACGGTTGGACGACGGTGGACGACACACGGTTGGACGACGGTGGACGACACACGGTTGGACGACGGTGGACGACACACGGTTGGACGACGGTGGACGACACACGGTTGGACGACGGTGGACGACACACGGTTGGACGACGGTGGACGACACACGGTTGGACGACGGTGGACGACACACGGTTGGACGACGGTGGACGACACACGGTTGGACGACGGTGGACGACACACGGTTGGACGACGGTGGACGACACACGGTTGGACGACGGTGGACGACACACGGTTGGACGACGGTGGACGACACACGGTTGGACGACGGTGGACGACACACGGTTGGACGACGGTGGACGACACACGGTTGGACGACGGTGGACGACACACGGTTGGACGACGGTGGACGACACACGGTTGGACGACGGTGGACGACACACGGTTGGACGACGGTGGACGACACACGGTTGGACGACGGTGGACGACACACGGTTGGACGACGGTGGACGACACACGGTTGGACGACGGTGGACGACACACGGTTGGACGACGGTGGACGACACACGGTTGGACGACGGTGGACGACACACGGTTGGACGACGGTGGACGACACACGGTTGGACGACGGTGGACGACACACGGTTGGACGACGGTGGACGACACACGGTTGGACGACGGTGGACGACACACGGTTGGACGACGGTGGACGACACACGGTTGGACGACGGTGGACGACACACGGTTGGACGACGGTGGACGACACACGGTTGGACGACGGTGGACGACACACGGTTGGACGACGGTGGACGACACACGGTTGGACGACGGTGGACGACACACGGTTGGACGACGGTGGACGACACACGGTTGGACGACGGTGGACGACACACGGTTGGACGACGGTGGACGACACACGGTTGGACGACGGTGGACGACACACGGTTGGACGACGGTGGACGACACACGGTTGGACGACGGTGGACGACACACGGTTGGACGACGGTGGACGACACACGGTTGGACGACGGTGGACGACACACGGTTGGACGACGGTGGACGACACACGGTTGGACGACGGTGGACGACACACGGTTGGACGACGGTGGACGACACACGGTTGGACGACGGTGGACGACACACGGTTGGACGACGGTGGACGACACACGGTTGGACGACGGTGGACGACACACGGTTGGACGACGGTGGACGACACACGGTTGGACGACGGTGGACGACACACGGTTGGACGACGGTGGACGACACACGGTTGGACGACGGTGGACGACACACGGTTGGACGACGGTGGACGACACACGGTTGGACGACGGTGGACGACACACGGTTGGACGACGGTGGACGACACACGGTTGGACGACGGTGGACGACACACGGTTGGACGACGGTGGACGACACACGGTTGGACGACGGTGGACGACACACGGTTGGACGACGGTGGACGACACACGGTTGGACGACGGTGGACGACACACGGTTGGACGACGGTGGACGACACACGGTTGGACGACGGTGGACGACACACGGTTGGACGACGGTGGACGACACACGGTTGGACGACGGTGGACGACACACGGTTGGACGACGGTGGACGACACACGGTTGGACGACGGTGGACGACACACGGTTGGACGACGGTGGACGACACACGGTTGGACGACGGTGGACGACACACGGTTGGACGACGGTGGACGACACACGGTTGGACGACGGTGGACGACACACGGTTGGACGACGGTGGACGACACACGGTTGGACGACGGTGGACGACACACGGTTGGACGACGGTGGACGACACACGGTTGGACGACGGTGGACGACACACGGTTGGACGACGGTGGACGACACACGGTTGGACGACGGTGGACGACACACGGTTGGACGACGGTGGACGACACACGGTTGGACGACGGTGGACGACACACGGTTGGACGACGGTGGACGACACACGGTTGGACGACGGTGGACGACACACGGTTGGACGACGGTGGACGACACACGGTTGGACGACGGTGGACGACACACGGTTGGACGACGGTGGACGACACACGGTTGGACGACGGTGGACGACACGGTTGGACGACGGTGGACGACACACGGTTGGACGACGGTGGACGACACACGGTTGGACGACGGTGGACGACACACGGTTGGACGACGGTGGACGACACACGGTTGGACGACGGTGGACGACACACGGTTGGACGACGGTGGACGACACACGGTTGGACGACGGTGGACGACACACGGTTGGACGACGGTGGACGACACACGGTTGGACGACGGTGGACGACACACGGTTGGACGACGGTTCGTCGTTTGCCCATCTGTGCACCACATTTGATACGTACTCACTACAGCGGCACGTGATCAAGCCGCACCGTCTAGAAGATCGTTTTTTTTTGTTTTTTTTTTTTGATTGGAGGTTTAACGACCACCGTGAGCAACTCAATGGGCTATAAGCGGTCGCCCGTCCCTAATTTAGGGTCACTGATTCCAGGGAAGGCAGACCGCCAGTGCCGTAAGACAAACACAACATCCATGCCTCACCGGGATTCGAACCCGGACCCCTTTCGGACGAATGATCAGAGGCCATCGCTTAGACCACTGCGCCACCGGGGCGGCGAAGAAGAAGATCGTTGGGCCGAGGCGCCGTACCACACAATTTGTCCTTTATCGAACTACGGTAAATCATTTCCCATTCTAATTCCGAACACTCTACTAACCGAAAGCCGGTCCTCCGGTTGCATATATACTGCTCTGTGAACTTTACCTGCGCCACCGTTCAGTTTCCAGGCGCGCTCATTGTTCTAAGCTGGAGGTGGCCATAATGGAATGGCCCATTGGTGTATTTTCCAAGTGTGCTTTTTCTGTTACGTGTGAGCCTTTGTCCAGCCCACAACCTTTCGTAAAATGAGATAAATCCTGAGAACTTAAAATAATGCTGTGAAGCCCTTTCCGGAGAATAAAGCAATATAAATTGGACTCCTCGTGAACACTGAACACAGATGCATAAAGATGCCCAGTAATAGTGGGTTTTTTTTGTTATTATTAATAATATCCGAAGCGTAGAAGGGGTGTCTCACTCATTAACAGCTTTTAGAAAACTAGGGACAAGGACCATCTCAAAATTCTCTCCAAAAGCACAAACCAAAAGGTAAATGATTTTAACTACCAGGCGTTACCAAACATGGTAATTAATATTAACTTTCGCTGAAATTAATGAAGCCCAGGGTTACAACGCACAAACCGGCGTTCACCTCGACGGTCAACAAGTTTTACTCTTTCCGGAGTACGTTGAACGAATGTGTATGTCTCTCTTGGGACCAGTCCCACAACCCCAGAGGTGGGCAACCTATTTTTCAATAATACAGCTACAGGTGTGGCGAATGAGAAGTGAAATTCGCCAAACCATTTAAAAATTGAGAAATCTGTTGTTTTAAATATTTTTAAACAACACATGGTTTATGAACAAGTTCATTCAAAACATGTACACTTTGACCACTCAGTTACAACTGCCTCAGACGCAAATGATGAAAATTGTTCAAATTGAAAACGTAAGACATTTCATTGCGAAATTTGACAGTCCTTTTGTCTGACAAGTTGCAGAAACATTGGATGAATATCTGAACTCGATGTGTATCTTATTTCCGCCTCCGAATTGTGCACTTAGTTCTCAGTTTCGTCTCCAAATTGTCCACTTCGTTCCACCTCCAAATTGTAGAATTAATTCTCAGTTCCGCCCCCGAATTATCCACTTAATTCCCAGTTCCACCTCTGAATTATCCACTTAGTTCTTAATTCTGCTTCCGAATTGCCCACTGAGTTCTCAGTTCCGCCTCAAAATTTACCACTTAGTTCCGCCTCAAAATTGTAGACTTAGTTCTCAGTTCCGCCCCCAAATTGTCCACTTAGTTCCCACTTCCGCCTTCAAACTGTCCACTTAAATATTTGTTCCGCCTCTAAACTGTCCACTTAGTTCTCAGTTCTGCCTCTAAATTGTCCACTTACAATTGTTAGTTCTCAGTTCCA
This sequence comes from Macrothele yani, assembly GCA_039090855.1. Lineage (NCBI taxonomy): Eukaryota > Metazoa > Arthropoda > Arachnida > Araneae > Macrothelidae > Macrothele > Macrothele yani. Next base: position 46,167,619 of record CM077006.1, read on the forward strand.
CCTCCACATTGTTCACTCAATTCCCAGTTCGGACTCCAAATTATCCACTTAGTTCTTAGTTTTTCCTCTAAATTGCCCACTTAGTTCTCAGTTCTGCCTTCAAATTATCTTCTTAGTTCTTAATGCCGTCTCCAAATAACCCACTTAGTTCTTAATTCCGCCTCCAAGTTGTCCACTTAGTTCTTAATTCCGCTTCCAAATTGTCCACTTAGTTCTTAATTCCGCTTCCAAATTGTCCACTTAGTTCTCAGTTACGCCTCGAAGTCACCGACTTATTAATCTCGTGGGTAGAAATCGGAAAAATACTTAAAAATAACAGATTTTTTTGTAAAGCAGAGAAAAATGTGAAAATCGCATGCACGAAACAGACCCTAATCTAGCCTTTAAAATATGAATTATCAGACGCCACCCTTTCAGAATCGAGTTTAGAATCAAACTGAAATGAAACGAAGTGTTCGGAAAGGGAGTGGAGGGAAGTATGGGATGGCAGTGTGTCGTCAATGACTCATTCAGAAAGCGGAATGCTTCCAATGATATGCAGGAAATATCAAGTTACAACCCGCACACGAAGTCAGGAAAAAGTTTATTTTACTGTGGAAGTTGCCAAGTTCAAATTGTCCACACTTTCATCGCCAATTCGCCACAGTGAAGGAGTAGTTTCGGGATGAGCAACAGGATTACCCACCCCGGCACTACACCTTCACTACGGCAGGCTCGAGGATCCAAGAATGTCTGCGGTTGCTGCCCCCGTCTTCTTCGCGCAGATAATTATTTCCTGTTCAAACTCCAACAAATCCTTTCCGTTCCCCATTTCACAAATATCTCCCTGCCCGTGCCGACTCCGTCTCTCTATATATTCCGTTCTAGTTGATATCACTGCTACGCGCCGTAAGACGCATCCACTCCTGATGACAGCGATGGCCATCATCATTTGGAGTATGAGAATATATATATATATATGGATAATAAAAGAGATGGATAATATTATTAGGTTCGGTCCCAGGCAGGTACGAACGCTCGAACCACTAAATATCCGCCGTGCGTCGGATGGGCACGTTAAGCCGCCAGACCCCGGCTATTGGCCCGCCAATTATAAATAAGGACGTCTTCCTTCCCCTTTCTACCTCGCTTCCTTGTGACTGTCCTATCGGGCACTCTAACCCAAATCTCCTAGCTTCCTACTTCTAAGGACTGTTTAAGACCTGGGGTCAGACACTCTCTTCCTAAAATCCTCTACATAAATTTCTAATTTAGAGCCCCTGGTTCCAGGAATTGTTAGACAAGCACACATCCCATGCTTCATTCAGAACTCGAACATCTGGTCAGAAGTCCGCACCTCTGATCACTTAGCCACTTCAATTGTTTTTGTGCGGATGCATCACAATGAATTCTACGTCCGAGTCTTATGCAATAACGCACACATGTTTTTAAAACTGCTTCATCATTTGACAGTGTAAAAAAAAAAACAATAAAACAGCCACTAGACATGAGTTCAGCAAGTTCCATTTTTTTATATCATCCTGTAACAGTGTTTGAGAACTGTCCGTGTAAGACACCGAGCAGTGATTAAATTTTCTACGAAATGAAAGACTGCACCAATCATTATTCACGAGCGCATGTTTCGCGTTTGAGGAGAATATGCAGCATCCAATCATTGTGACGTACCATTGAGGTGACGTATGACTCAAAAAGATACGTTGCAGCGCTAAGCATTACCAGGAGTAGTTCAGTCGAGAGAACATTCCGCTCCTGGGTGGGTAGACGTGGGTTCGAATCCCACCATCGTCAGAAAAGGGCTCGTTCGCTATATGCTTTTCTCGAGTCCTTTGTCGTCTCTGGAATAGTGCAAGATGCTTCAGAGGTGTTAATCCTCTAGGTGGCAGGAGCTTTGGAAGAGGCAATGTGAAATTTTGTCACATGTATAATAGCAGATCTCCCTAAAAGCATCCTGTCATGCTATAGTATTCGTCGTCGTTAAAATGCGCATATGTGCGCTCTCACCACTCTGAGCCTGAACATTCTTTCGACGCAATATTGCGTTATCGCGGCTTTTGAACAGGTTTTCCATGAACGTATTATTGCATCACCGCTTTGGACACAGAAAGTTCCGAACGCATATATGCGTGCATGCCACCTGGATAGTTAAAGAGCCCCAGAATATCACCAAGGGCTAAAACACGTGGAATAAATAAGTACTAAATGTACTGAAGCCACCAGAGAAAATATCGTCAAGGAATTTAACGTTATCAGGAGAATACAAGGCACACAGTGGAATGCCCAAGGGAGAGGAGGGGACTTGGGATGTTAACCCCCTCAAATTTGGAACCTTCCGATATTTCAAAAACACGATTTTAAAAGGCAAAGTTTTGTAGTATTTGAAATTGTTTTTATGTCTCATGACAACAAATGAATGTGTTTTATCCACGAAGACGAGGAAGTGGAAAGGAGCCAAGGACCAGGATATCCCATTGCAATGAAAAGCCAATACATGGATATACTGAAAGTTTCTGTGCCGATGAGACAATGCCAAATTGGAGTTCCATAGCGTATTTCAGATTACTGTAAAGCACACTAAAAACCAAGAAATTTTGATTAAAATACCAAGAATCACATCAAAACAAAACCAACGCTGTAACATAAACACAGAAAACCCAGAACACTATTACAGGATTTCAATTTATATACCATTTTTAGACATGTTTATTAATGCTTTAGAAAATAGATTTCTCGCACACAAATCGGTCTTATCAGGATTCCAGTCACTTTTTCCAACAAGTCCCAGTGTGCCACCATCTTCTTAGGATTCTGATGGTTTTAAAAGTTTAAATGAATTTTATGCAGTTGACTTGAATGGCTCGCAAGAAGAACTAATCGAAGAATTGAAACTGTGGTACCACAGGATCGCCCTCAGAAATAAAAGGAGCACTGGCCAAAAGATGCTATAAGTGCATTAAAATTGTGCTACAGTGAGGTGTTACCCAATATAAAAACATTGTTTTACATACTAGGACAACTTCCAAAAATGAGCGTTTGGTTTTAACACTGCGTCTCTTAAAATCCCATCTACGTAATACCATATCAGAACTGAGACTCAATAGGTTAGCATTACTTCACATTCAGAGAGAATACACACCGAATGGTGAAGAAGTTTTACATGAACTAGCAAAAAGTGCAGAAAGTTGGAAATACGACTCAAGTAACAGGAAGTACAAGTAACATAAGAGTTAAATCAAATCGAAAAATATTTGTCGAAATGAGCGTCGTCAGCGTCAGGGATTGTTATTCGTACTGTACAATGAAACATTCTCCATTATAGAAATGGAGAACGTTTCACTAGAAGGTAAATTTTTATTACGTCCTAGAATTACTTGTACCCTCAAAATAGTATAACTATTTTGAGGATACTATAGTACAATCAGGGCCGGCTGGACCATAGGAGCGACCGGGGCCCCACGCCTTGAAGGGGCCCCGTAGTTTAGGAAATAAAAACATCATTTTTGCTAGAATTCTCTACATTTACTGCTATTTTTTTAAGTTTTGGGGAGTTAGGCCTAAAATATATTTTTGTAATGTTTTTTTTAGTTTACAAACTTCCCGTCTCCTCACTTTTTTATACCTTAATTTTTTTCCACATTCATGAAATAGAAAGTTAAATTTCATCACATTTTGTGACTCCCTACTATTGCTCAACAATTTGTGTGTAAACCAAATACTAAAATTTAACAAAATAAGAACAATATCAAAGTTGTTTTGGGGCTATATATGGAGGGCAATTTTTTAGTGACTTTAAAAACAGTATTGGAAATTAAAAAAAAAAAAGCAATTTTCACACATGAACGCGTATAAAACGTACAAAAAGTCACTAATTTGTCAGTTATTCCGCTTTCCGTAAAACATAAATCCCTAAAACGTGTACCAGGATATATACGGATTTATTTAAGAGGGATCCTTATAATTCGATAAGCAAAAATGTTTGCTATGGAAAAATATTCGTTACGCAGATCAGTTAAAGTTATCTATCTATCATTTTGTGAGAAAGTTTTTATAAAAATCACAACGCAACCTAAACCCCTTCTTCCCGGAAAGAAAATCGTAGATTTTAGCACTTGTTGCTTCCTCTCTCTCTCTCTCTGTCTTCCTCTGTGTGTGTGGCTCTCTGTCTCTTTCTGTTTGCCTCTTTTTCTCTCTGTCCTTCCCTCAGTGTGCCTCTATCTCTGCCTGTCTGTCTGTGTCTGTCTCTGCCTCTTTCTCCTCTCTCTATCTGTATTTCTGTCTCTCTTTCTATCTCTGCCTTTTTCTCTGTCTATCTCTCTCTGTCTCGCTCTCTCTGTGTCTCTGTCTCTTTCTTTCTGTGTGTGTGTGTGTGTGTGTGTGCGTGCGCGCGTAAGTGCGCTCGCACGCGCGTGTGTGTATCTTTCTCTCTGTTTCTCTTTGTCTCGTTCTTTCTCTGTCTCTGTCTCTTTCTCTCTCTCTCTCTCTCTCTGTCTCTCTGAACTTTCAGTTCATTTTATGGCCTTTCTATTAAGCTCACAGTAATTTGAGATAGTTTATTTTCTTTACGATAATTTTCATGTGTTTTCATTGTTCATATAACGATTTTATTAAACTATGAAATTTATTTTCGAGGGGCCGCAGTGAAATTTTGCCCCGGGCCCCGCAAAAGTTCCATCCAGCCCTGAGTACAATTACTTGTAATTGCTATAGTATAATTACTTGTATCTTTTAACAATTTAACACAGTAAGTAGTACAGTATTCTTATTTTCTGCACAGATAAATAGCAAAATATAAGTGTGCAATCATTATGTTGTGATAAGGATAAAGATAATAAGAATATTAATATCTTTTTTTGTAAAATTTGTTTAAATATTTTTACGCAGATGTTGCACACATTTTACAAATGCACTCATAACACATTGGTATGAAAAAATTAATTCATAACACCCCCTAAAAAAATCTCTGGGTACGCCACTACAGGTACGTTAAGCTGTTTTAAGTTTCTTGACTATCTGCGGTAATCACTCTCGATAGCTCTCCTCCGCAACTATGCGCATTTCTGAGTGAGCTACTATGAAGTACACATGTGTTGTGATGATATTTTTGTTTTAAGCTGAACTGCGCTCTTCTAAGACTTTTCCAGAAGTCGGAACAGGTGTCTTGGTTTAACATGAAGCTTTCTGGCATCTCTGAAAGGATAAAGCTCAATAATTCGAAATATGCTTCATGTAATGCAGTTCTAAGTCGTACATGCTAGGAAGCACAAAGCTTAAATCTTCTTGTGGAAGCAAACGCATCAAGTAAATAACAACAAATCGCACAAATATAAATAACAAATTGTACATATAAAAGAAAGAAATAAAAAAACTTAAATCTCTTTGAAGTTGTCATGTCTTATAATGTTTTAACACAAAGGACTCTACAAGAGAAAAAGAGGGTTAACTGAAAACACACACACACACTTACAAGGTATCCACAGCAATTTTGTTCGTCTCCTTTTACAAGAACTGAAGATTTATCGATTGATAGAGAAAAGCTGTCTTGTACAGGAAATAGATGAACTGGGAACGCGCACACAAACAAATATAAAGTAATAGATTCGTCCATAAAAAAATCTAATTCAAACAATTTCACAGTTGTCATTGATCTTCAACGGTGAAACAAACAAATACGTCCTCTGACAAAAGCTCTGCTGGAATGCAAATGGCGTGGTACCGTAGAATTGCAGGGACCTAAAAAGCTGAAGACTCCTCACACAGGAATGATATATCATCCATTATCCTTTAGTTTTCTTGATTTTGCTATTTGAGAATACAACACCCACAAAAATTGGAAAGGGGGTGATACAAGGTGATACCACATCCCCCCAAGCTCTTTAATGCCACATTGAAAAATGTCTTTCAATCACTGAACTGGGAAAACAAAGGGATAAAGATTAATGGAGATTATCTAACTCCCCTTCGTTTTGCTGATAACGTAGTCATTTTTGTAACTACCTCATCAGAGCTGCAGAGTATGATCCAGGATCTTGCCGACAAGAGTAAAGAAGTGGGATTAAAAATGAACTTTCAGAAGGCAAAAGTGATGTACAATGCTTTTACAAGAATTGAAGATTTATCGATTGATGGAGAAAAGCTGGAGATAACAAATACGTACGTTTATCTTGGACAGCAGAAATCAAGTGAGGGTCACATTGATGAAGAAATTAATCGGCGTATAAAACTTTCCTGGAGAGCTTTTGGAAGAAACAGCATAATTTTCAAGAGCAATATGCCATTATGTCTTAAAAGAAAAGTGTTTGATCAATGCATCCTTCCAGTGCTTACGTATGGCTCAGAGATGCGGACCTTAACTAAAAGAGACATACAAAGGCTGCAGACAACTCAAAGAAGCATGGAGAGATGCATGCTTGTTGTAACCAGGAGAGATAAGAAGAGGAACTCGTGGATCAGAAAAATGACACGAGTGGAAGACATCATGATCAGAGTAAAATCCCTGAAATGGCAACGGGGTGGACATATTGCCAGAAGGACAGACCATCGATGAACAACCGAAATTTTAGATTGGATTCCAAGGGGCAGGAAAAGTCCCAGAAGACCACATGAGAGATGGATGTATGAAATTCGAAAGTATGCGGGAGTAACATGGAGGAGACTGGCACAAGACAGACCGTTGTGGTAGAGGCTTGGAAAGACCTTCGTCCAGCAGTGGATTGATAATAATGTTTGACAATGATGATGATTATTATATAAACTCACTTCCAAAAGTTAAGCACGCAGAGCGAGAAGTTATTTTCCGGAAGCCAATCGGGCCGCCCCGGTGGCGCAGTGGTCTAAGCGATGGCCTCTGATCATTCGTCCGAACGGGGTCCGGGTTCGAATCCCGGTGAGGCATGGATGTTGTGTTTGTCTTACGGCACTGGCGCTCTCCCTTCCCTGGTGCCAGTGACCCTAAATTAGGGACGGGCGACTGCTTGTAGCCCATTGAGTTGCTCACGGTGGTCGTTCAACCTCCAAAAAAAAAAAAAAAAAAAAAAAAAGAAGCCAATCGGAATTGGAGACGCTGCAATTTGCCGCAGCGGTAGATGGAAGTATGCAAATATGGTAGGTAACAGCGAATCACGGTGTCTTGCCGAGAAATATGCAAAACAGGCAGTCGTATAAGAAGCCAGCACTCTGAAGGGGTACAGGAGTTACATGCAAGTGCTGCTACAAGGTGTTGGGAACTGTCGGAGGATTTGTTTTGAAGACAGACTTGATCTTATAACTTCCAGAAGACGATTGGAAGATTCTGAGCGCTGGCGTGCCGTCGGACGCATTGAAGCAGGACAGTCAATCACAGATGTTGCTGGTTTCTTCGGCGTGAATCATTCCGTCATTTCACGTTTATGGAAACAATTTCTAACCAGCCAAACAGTTGTTGCAGACCTGTGGCCGGTCTCCCAAGGGTTACGACCCCCGCGGAAGACCGATATATTGCTGTTGTAGCCAAGCGGAATCGAAGAGCGACGTCCGCACGTGTGACATCTATGGTTACGGCGGCCATTGGTAAAACGATATCTGCCACTACTGTGCGTCGAAGGCTACACATGAAAGGACTGTACGCCCGGGTACCACGGGTTTGTGTTCCTCTATCCGTCCAATCCAGAAGGGCACGATTAAAGTGGTGTCGCCAACATGTCAATTGGACTGCGTCTGATTGGGGCAACGTTATGTTCACGGATGAGTCCAGATTTGCCCTGCAACCCGATGACAAGCGTGTGCGGGTGTGGATGGAAGAAGGCACACGCAATCGACCCCAGAACATCACCGAACATCATGCATTCTGAGGTGGAAGCATCATGATCTGGGCAGGAATTTCGTTGGGATATAGCACCGACCTCCACATCCACAGACGGTATTCTGTGACGGCTGTACGGTATCGGGATGAAGTCCTAGACCCCACTGTGAGATTGTACGCTGCAGCAGTTGGTCCTGCCTTCGTTTTAATGGACGATAATGCGCGTCCCCATAGAGCTGCCATCGTCGACGACTACCTGGAGAGTGAGGGGATTGCGCGTATGGAGTGGCCGGCGTACTCGCCCGACCTTAATCCCTTTGAAAATCTTTGGGATGCCTTCGGCCGTGCTGTGTGTTCACGTCTCCCGCCCCCAACCACTCTCACAGCTTTGGAAACTGCTCTACAGGAGGAATGGCGATTACTGGACTCCGCGGTGGTTGATCACCTCGTAAAAAGCATGGTCAGACGTTGTAAACTTTGTATGCAGATGAGGGGTGCTCACATACCCTATTAATGTCGGGTTTTGTTGTTTGTTGTGACTTTATTACTCACTTTGTAAATGACTCCAATTTGACGTCATCTTATAATTTCTGAAAATTCAATATTATTTTCATCTCTGTCTGTATTTCTTTGCTTTGATTCATTAATAAACATATTTCCTACGTTCCTGCCGCATTTTGTGCCAATCCAAGCAGTACTTCTCCATTTTTTCACATCTTACTGCTCCGTGCTTAACTTTTGGAAGTGAGTGTGTGTGTGTGTATATATATATATATCATCATCATCATCATCATTGTCAACCATTATCAATCCACTGCTGGACGAAGGTCTCCCCAAGTTTCCTCCACAACGGTCTGTCTTGTGCCAGTCTCCTCCATGTCACTCCCGCATATTTACGAATTTCATCCACCCATCTCCCATGTGGTCTTTTTCTGGGTCTTTTCCTGTCCCTTGGAATCCAATCTAAAATATATATATATATATATATATATATATATATTTAGATATATATATATATATATATATATATATATATATTTAGATATATATATATATATATATATATATATATATATATATATATATATAAAACAGCACAACAGACAACCTTTAGATAGACACAACTTTAACTAAACAACGTCTTTTCCTCAATTAGCATTATACTTCCGCCATCTCTCCGTACTGCTGCTGCTCAAACATTATACATACACTCATCATCAAGAAAATAGTTGCACCTAGATGGACACAACCGACAGGAATGAAACTTGGTGGGTAGGTTTAACATCGGGAGACATGCAAATGAGTCAAGTATCACGCTGGGCCGCGCATGTGACACCAGCAAAGAGGGGGTCGTAGTGCTGTGCCTGACCGGCTATAAGGTCGTCCCGTTGCGCTTGCTTGCCATTCCGACTCGTGCCGTTGTGTTGGTTGCATCCTTTGGAAGTGAAGTATGCCTCGAAAGCAATTCGAGCAGCTGGAGCAGTTTGAGAGATCTCATCGTCGAGCTCCTGGAAGCAAGATGGTCTTATCGCCGTATTGAGCGCCATACCGGTAGTGCGGATATCACCATAGCACGCAGTTGGCGGTAGTGAATACAATGGGGCAAGGCACGTAGAAACGACAGGAAGGTTCTGGAAGACCTAGAAAAACCACGGAGAGAGATAACCGACGGGCTGTTCAACATGCACGGAGTGACCCAACAGCCACAACTGCGAATTTTCAGTAAGCAGTGGTGTCCTCCTTGCATCGTCAGATTAGTGCCAGCACTATTGGCAGACGACTGCACGATGTAGGACTACACGCACGCAGACCGTGATTACGACTGCTCTTAACACCATTGGATCGTCGCCAAAGGCTGCAGTCAAGGAGCCACTCAGAATGGCAGCAGGTGATCTTCAGTGACGAGTCCCGCTTTTGACTTGGAGACGACGACCAACGAATCCGCGTGTGGAGGCATCGTGGTCAGCGCCATGATGAAGGGTTTGTTGTCCAGCATCACACGTGCAGGAAGCCTGGTGTCATGGTGTGGGGTGCAATTGTCAACGATGCCAGATCCCCTTTCGTATTCATTACAAGCACTTAAACAGTCCAACGTTACATTTATGAGGTCCTGCAACCAGTGGCCCTACCTTTTCTGAACACTCACTCCGGTGCAATTTCTTAACAGTCTGCATACTGTTGCTGTCTCGAGAGCTTGGCTTCAAGGCACTGACACTCTGCCATGGCCAGCTGCATCGCCAGACCTATCGTCGATTGAAAATGTGTGGGATGCTATTGGCCGTGGTATCCACACTGCAGTTCTACAGCATAATCTGCAGGAACTGCGTGAGAAGCTTGAATCTGCATGGGATGGCTTATAGCAGGACAGCATTAGGAACCTGTACAACTCCATGCCGACACGTCTGGCATGCTGTGTGAGCAAACATGGTAGCCCGATGCTATACTGAGAGACACTACTTACTGGCGTGTAGCTCAATAAATATTGACCATATCAGTCTCAGTGTTTAATCATGTATTGTTCCTGGTAACCTTTACCTTCCTCCCAAATAGCATTGCGATCTGACACGTCCTTCTGGTTGCATTTTGTTTTGACAACGAGTGTGTGTCGGTCAGTTCTCATCTGACACATACACACGTCATATGCTCTGACCTCAAGGTGTTGCCAACCATGCTCTTGCAAGAGAGAAGATATCACGTCAAGTTTGAAAACGCGGAGAACGAACTCAGATGTACATAGAGAAAAAAACTGAAAGGAAAGTTAAATTTGAGTATACGTCACGTCTCATAGAAGATGTTGTAATTGATCCCCTCCTTCCTTGAGTTCACACTTCGGCATATGTTCTAAAATACGCGCTTTAGCACTGAAAAGAATATTTCTGTTGTGCTGCGAGCAATGTCTAATTTCAAAAATATCCAAGGCGCAGTGGTCTAAGCGTTGGCATCTGACCATTAGTTCGAGCTGGATCGGGGGTTCTTATCTTGGTGAGGCATGGATGTTGTGTTTGTCTTACGACACGGGCTCTCTCTTCCCTGGAACTAGTGGCCCTGAATTAGGGACAGCCGACTGCTTATAGCTCATCCAGTTGCTTACTGTGGTCGTTAAAGCCCCATGCGAAAAAAGAAGTCTCCAGGTCACACAGATTATCTGCATACGGTCTCTCTATCAAGTAACCAACATAAAAAAGTCTGAAAACGATAATCCGGGGATCATGGAAGCCTCAACATCTCTGAGAAGATGCGGTTGTTGAAAAAACTTTGCAGAAGTTTCATTAATTAGTTTTTGCGTTACGGCATGCAGCTCCATCTCGATGAAACTACAAAAATGTTCCTGTTCTTCTAGAGGACTAATAAACTCGAAGAGCAATTCCTGGTCTTCTGAGAATGCAATGGAAATTCATGCTGGATATGGGGATTTGCAGTTGAACAGTATCGCAAGTTTTTGGAGTTCACCTATCCATTCGAGTAAAACTAAGCTCCATCTGTAAAAAACATACTGTCAAAAATGCTCTTGCCTGGTATAAAATTCCAAAACCAGCGGCAGCAACGCACCCTCTTATCCTTATCAAGTGGCTTTAGCTCGTGAACCTCTTTCAGTTACTATATGCATGGAGACCTAAAATTTTCGTAGCTGTGTGAACGGAATCATAAGAAAGTAGAACCTGCTGTGACAACCATCGAAGGAAAAGTAGAACCTGCTGTAACAACCATCGAAGGAAAAGTAGAACCTGCTGTGACAAACAACCATCGAAGGAAAAGTAGAACCTGCTGTGACAACCATTGAAGGAAAAGTAGAACCTGCTGTGACAACCATCGAAGGAAAAGTAGAACCTGCTGTGACAACCATCGAAGGAAAAGTGGAACCTGCTGTGACAACCATCGAAGGAAAAGTAGAACCTGCTGTGACAACCATCGAAGGAAAAGTAGAACCTGCTGTGACAACTATCGAAGGAAAAGTAGAACCTGCTGTGACAACCATCGAAGGAAAAGTAGAACCTCCTGTGACAACTATGGAAGGAAAAGTAGAACCTGCTGTGACAACCATCGAAGGAAAAGTAGAACCTGCTGTGACAACCATCGAAGGAAAAGTAGAACCTGCTGTGACAACCATCGAAGGAAAAGTAGAACCTGCTGTGACAACCATCAAAGGAAAAGTAGAACCTGCTGTGACAACTATGGAAGGAAAAGTAGAACCTGCTGTGACAACCATCGAAGGAAAAGTAGAACCTGCTGTGACAACCATCGAAGGAAAAGTAGAACCTGCTGTGACAACCATCGAAGGAAAAGTAGAACCTGCTGTGACAACCATCGAAGGAAAAGTAGAACCTGCTGTGACAACCATCGAAGGAAAAGTAGAACCTGCTGTGACAACCATCGAAGGAAAAGTAGAACCTGCTGTGACAACTATCAAAGGAATTTTTTTGGTGACTGTTGAACACGCTGCTAAGAGCTTCGGGTGTTAACCTTCTCGGCGGGGCACTTCTGGGTCTATCACAAACAGGGCTGCAGCAAACGGGGGGCATGGAGTTGTCTTCCCAAAAGAATCATACGAGGGGCGAAGGCGTTAAAATAGAAATGTAGAACGTGAGAATAAATTTGTTGAAAAAGAAAGTTATTTCTTCTCTCCTTAGTATTTTGTTTTTTAAAGACTTTACTTAGCTTCCTACAATATTCCACGCAGTTAACCAGAATACAAACTAATCTGCTTGTGAGGTTTGCACTCCTCATATGCACGAAAGGAGTAGTCCGAGACAGAGGTGAGAGGCATATAGAACAATATGTAGATATACCTAATCTCCATGACCTTTCCAAATGCGTAGTATGGTTGAAGAGCTAATTAGTAATCTGTGCGCTATCACTAAGTCTCTCTGAGCATTTAACTTTGAACAGAATTTTTCCAAGCCCTAACTGGGATGTGTCTTCCTAGAGCAACGTTTACAAGCTGATATGTCACCCTGGCTTATGACCATTCGTCCGAGATGGGTCCGGGTTCGAATCCCGGTGAGACATGGATATTGTGTTTGTCTTACAACACTGTCTCTACCCCTTTCCTGGAACCCGTGGCCCTAAATTAGAAACTGCTCATGGTAGTCGTTAAATCCCCACACAAAAAAAAATCTGACACTCCTTCGCTGTGAGCCTGGCTCGTTTTTTTTTCAGCGTTTCTATGGAGTGCTGTGCTGTCGGCATTCACATAATTTTTATACTTTTCTTGATATCCACAACTGTGGACTCTTGGGGTTTTTTTACCCAGTTTTCACATTTTCTGCAAAATTATGACAGTGCGATTTTGAATGATCATAATACATTTCTTTTAATGCAGGTTTAACGACCACCGTGAGCAACTCAATGGGCTATAAGCAGTTGACCTTCCATAATTTAGGGTCACTGGTTCAAGGTAAGGGAGAGAGCCAGTGCCATAAGACAAACACAAAATCCATACCTCACCGGGATTCGAACCCGGACTCTTCACGAAAGAAAGGTGATAAGCCAGCTCTTAGACAACTGCGCCACCGGGGCGGCCATAATACTTTCCTTAACGGAGTGAGAAAGTAAAATCTGCTTACTATTTGGGTGGAAGTGAGGACCTTTGCAAGTCTATAAAGGGTGTAACTCACGCACCTTCACACCACGGCACCCCCACCCCCGGTAGACAAGAACAGCCTGCTCCTGGCCTAGTCATAAAGACTACCAGTTTAGAGCAATCGATGGATTAAATTACTTATTGTCTCCCTTCCGTGGAACCAGTGGCCCTAAATTACGGACGGGCGACTGCTTTTAGCCCATTGAGTTGCTCACGGTGGTCGTTAAAAATCACCCCCCCCCCCTAATCCTTATTGTCAATTCTTCGTCTTGGGGATTGGAGGTTTAGCGACCACCGTGAGCAACTCAATGGGCTATAAGCAGTCGCCCGTCCCTAATTTAGGGTCACTGGTTCCAGGGAAGGGAGAGAGCCAGTGCCGTAAGACAAACACAACATCCATGCCTCACCGGGATTCGAACCCGGACCCCTTTTGGACGAATGATCAGAGGCCATCGCTTAGACCACTGCGCCATTTTTCTTCGTCTTCCAACCCTTTCTATAGCCCATTGAGTCTATAGGTTTCCTCATCTGTTTCCAAATGTTCCTGTTTTAGGCTTGTCTATTCCACAGCTTTCCTACAGTTTTGTTTATATCATCCATCCATCTTCCCTCTGGTCTTCCTGATCTTTTCACATATGTCTTTTTTTTTTATTATTGGGGGTTTAACAACCACTGTGAGCAACTCAATGGGCTATAAGCAGTCGTTCGTCTCCTAATTTAAGGCCACTAGTTCCAGGGAAGGGAGACAGCTCGTACCGTAAGACAATCACAACATCCATGCCTCACCGGCATTTGAACCCAAACACATCACAGACGAACGGTCAGAAGCAAACGCTTAGACCACTGCGCTATCGAGGCGGCTCACCTATGTCTAAAAATTTTGTTCTCTATCTTATATCTGTATTCTTTACTCTATCTTGAAGTCTTATATTTGCAGCCCCGGTGGCGCAGTGGTCTAAGCGATGGCCTCTGATTATTCGTCCAAAAGGGGTCCGGCTTCGAATCCCGGCGAGGCATGAATGTTGTCTTGTCTTACGGCACTGGTTCCCTCCCTTCTTTGGAACCAGTGTCCCTAAATCAGGGACGGGAGACTGCTTATAGCCCATTGAGTTGCTCACGGTGGTGGTCGTTAAACCTCCAAACAAAAAAAAACAAAAAAAAGTCTTACATTTAGTAGGGATCTTTCAATTTAACATTGTGTTTTTTGCAATTTGTTTAAGATGTTTTCCTTGATATGCCCGGTTTCAGCGCCATATGTCGTAATGGGTATTATACAGGGTGTTCGAGAATTATTGGACACATGAGAAAATTATATAAAACAAAACATTAAACAGACAGAAAGAAACTGACTGTACTAACTTACAATGTAACTACACAAGTTAATAAATTTCGATGTGAGATCCCTTGGTTGTTCGTAGTACGTCCAAGCCATACTCGATTTCATGCCATGTATTGGCAAGCATCTGAGGAGTTATGGAATTAATAGCAGCTGCGATACGCTGCTTCAGTTCCTGCAAATCAGTACAAGGCGTTTGATAGACACGATCCTTCACATAACCCCACATGAAATAATCCAATGGAGTTAGATCTGGAGAGCGAGGCGGCTACGGAATGGTACCACCACGCCCATTCCGGAGAAATGCTCATTTAGGCACTTACGTACACATGTTGACCAATGCGGAGGCGCGTCGTCTTGTTGGAAAACGACGTTGTCATATCTTTTGATCTGGGGTATAGCAAAATTTTCTAGCATATCCAAGCAAATGTCACCATTTATGGTTTTTTCGTTGAAGAAAGAGCCAATAACTCCTCTTTTTGATAGGGCGCACCACACATTAACTTTTGGAGAATCACATTTCAGTTCACTGCCCCATATCCTACAGTTGTGGCGATTCACAATACCCGATGCATGAAATGTGGATCCATCACTAAAAATTACAGTACTGAGAAAGTTTTCGTCGTTTTCCACTCGATTCAGCATATCCACAGTGAAATCGTATCGCAGAGTGTGATCATTTACATGCATCTTTTACACTATTTGAATTTTATAAGCATGAAACTTTAATTTCTTGTGCAAGATATTGTGAACTGTCGATTTCGGTATCCACAGTTCTCTGCTTGCTTTACGAACGGATTTCCTGGGGCTTCGTCGGAAACTTTCATTAACTTGGTCAACCGTCTCACCGCTGACGCTAGACCTACCGCATCCTCCACGATGTTCCACATTGCCAGTTTCTTTAAACTGTTTCATCCACCGCTTAATTGAATTCGTTGATGGAGGATTACAACTATACTCTAAAAGGTACCGTCTTTTAACTTTAGTGGCAGACTTTAATTCCACAAGCCATAACACACACATCGCCTTCTGCTGTACGGATGACATGACTACTGATTGCGCATTTCTCATACATTCCTCCTCAGGCCACACCTAGGGTCATCTATCGGATTCTGGGAATAACAATTCTGCAAAACAAAAATATAGAAACCGTGTTAGTAATACGTGACATAGAAAAACAGACAATGTTCATAGTTTGTTTGTTTTTTTGTACATAATTTTGTAATGTGTCCAATAATTCTCGGACACCCTGTACATTGAAATGTTTTCCTCAGTTTTCCGGCTTTTTTTACTACATAGAATCTTCTTTAACTTCCCAAAAGCTGTCCATCCCATTTTTATTCTTCTGCCAATTTCTTCCATAATTCCATGTGTCTTCGTGGTAATCAGTTTTCCTAAGTGCATGTATTCTTCCACATACGAGTATCCTATTTATTTATCATTTATTCTAATATTCTCATGCTTTGCTATTATTAAGTTGGTTTGACAATATTTCTGTTTTATCGACATTGATTTCTAATCCAATTTCTTTTGATAAATCTGATAGTTCTTCTATCATTTCTTTTAATTCCTCTTGATTTTCTGAAATAAGAACTATGTCATCTGCAAATCTTAAATTGTTTAACCTTGCTTAATTTATGTTGATCCCCTTTTCTAACCAATTTATTTTGCTCATTATGTGTTCCAGCATTAATGTAAATACAAAGGCCGTTCCATAAAAACTGACAGTAAAATCACACAAAATGAAGAAATATAGGTACAACAAAATATATGTTATTCTTTCTCAAAGTATCTTCCCTCGGATGATATGCAACGGTCCCATCGTTCAGTCCACTTTTCAAAGCATATGGCGAAGGCATTTTGTGGAAGCTGCTTTAGCGACCCCTGTGCAGCTGAATAACGTCAGCATCTGTGTTCAATGTTGCACCACAAAACTTCTCCTTCATTGTTGGAAACAACCAGAAATCACACGGGGCGAGGTCAGGACTGTACACAGGTTGGTGGCACGATTTCAATACTGCATTTCTTAAGAAACTGTTGAAAACAAGCAGCCACGTGTGGGCGAGCGTTATCATGGGGTAGGGTCCACTTGCCCACCAGTTCCGGTCGCTTAACCGATGTGTCATTCCAGACGCTTCAAGACTGAAATGTAATGCTCAGCATTGACAGTAATTTGTGGAGGAATAGCATGCTGGTAGGCTACACATTTATGATCAAAGAAAATTATCATCATCACCTTCCCAGATGATTTGGTTTGGCGGACTTTTTTTTGGAGGAGGCGAGCCTGTGTGTTTCCAGACACTCGTTGCGCGCTTTGTGAGGGGGTCAAAATAGTGGACCCTTGTTCCATCGGCAGTTATTACCATGTTTAGAAAGTTTGAATCCTTTGCAAACATTTGTTTCCACTCATGACACACCCGAACTCTAGCTAAGATTGTTCTCTCGTCAGGTGATAAGGTATCCATCTGGAACACACACCATGCAGCAGTAATTTGTAGCATAGAATGAGGAATGCCGACGTTTTTAAAATATTAGTTGACGCCGCTATGTCTTCACACGTCATTCGTCTATCTTCTTGCAGGATTGCCCAAACAGTGTTAAAAATACACTCCGTAACTACACTTTCAGGTTGACCAGGCCTAGGAGCGAGTTCTGCCGAGAAACGCCCTTTTTGAAATCATGGTGACATATAAAAATCGTTTACTCACCCAAACATTTATCTTTGTAAGCTTTTTTCATTAAATCAACTGTTTCTGGAGCCGTTTTACCCAAACGAAAGCTAAATTTTATTTGCACAACGCATTTCACTTCTTAACTCTGAATCACTCACCTCCATAGCTGTATGGCGAAATGCAGACGTACCTAAAACAACTGCGCAATAACAAAACCAGAATCGTCTGATATGGCTAATAATTGTTGCCATATTGCCATAAATACTTCCTTAATACAATTAGTCGTCTGCATAGTTATTTTCCCCCTTTGCACTGTTGCCAACTCAAAAAAAATTACTCTGTTTTCATGGAATTGCCTATGTAGCTTTGGTGAGATAGTATCTCCTTGTCTTATTCCTCTATTTATTTTAAATTTTTCACTTTCTTCATTTAAGATAATATTAGATGTTGCATTCTGGTAGATATACTTAGATTTATATGTATAAGGTAATAATTTTTCAGATTTATATAATGATTGGTCAGATTTATAAATGCCGTAATTTTTCAGGACGTCTATGATTGCTGTTGTTTTTTATGCCATCAAAAAGCATTTTAAAGGTCTATAAATGCCAAATGTAAAGGGGTGTTGTATTTGTTGAATTTTTCAATAAGAACACTTTTTGTATATATATGATTTATCGTGTACTAGAATTTTTTCTAAAGCCAACTTGTTCAGGGGGTTATATGAGATCCAGTTTGTCATGACTCTTGTAAATAGTTTATATATGTGATATAACAAGCTTATGGGTCTATAGTTTTCTAGTTTCTTTTGTTGTCTCCTTTTTTGTATCGTAAGATGATATTTGCATTATTCTACATTTGAGAAATTTCCTCATGCAAGATACATTCATTAAAAAAAATTTAGTTTTTTTTTTTTTCATGGTTTCACCACCTTCTTTAATCATTTCAATTATAATACCATCTTCTCCAGAAGTTTTATTATTTTTCATTTGTGTGTGTTGGAATGCTTTTTCAATTTCAAAGATTTCTAGTGGTAGTATGTCCTTACTAATGTCAATATTTTCATCTCTGGCATTTGTTTCAGTAGTTGTTTCTCTACTTTGATATAGTTCCATAAAATATCTTTTTTCTTCTTCCAAAATTTCTTATTTATCAAATAATGTTTTTCCATTTTCATTTTTCAGTGATATAATATTCGTCCTTCCTGCTGAAAGGTTATTTCTCAGTATTCTCAAGTTCCTGTTATGTCCATTATCGATTACTTCACACAATTTACTTCATACACATTTAGAAAGATGCCCTCTGCTACGGAATGCACCTGCTCTAGTCAAAACGCTGCCAGTTTAGAGAAATCGATGGATTAAATTCCTTATTGTCAATTACTTCACACAATTTACTTCATACGTGTGAAGAAAAATGCACTATGCTACGAAAACTTTTCGGTAAATGCAGAAACGCGTTATTCATATGACTTCGCAGCAAAAGAAACTTCAAACAAATAAACTTAACTCGCACGCGAGTCCAATCCTATGTCTACTTAGCAAGGAAGGCGTGGCATAGTTCCCAGACTTGCAGAAAATCGCAACCAAGTTTCAGTTACACTTTCGGTTTTGATATGACGTCAAACGGCCCTACACTCGGGCTACATTCAGTATATGCCCTTGAAGAGTTCTCGAATAGTTATCGCAACAATTTTCTTCATATGCATTAAGAAAATGCTTAAGAATTGTTTAGAGTTTTGGGAACTGGTTTTTTTTTTTTTTTTTTTGCTCACCCTGTATAACGAGAGAAAACCAAAATTACATAAGAAACAGCAAACAAAAATGAAAAGTTTAATAGGTAATATACGTCAAAATCTTTTCCATGTAAAAATTCTTGTCCCCTTTTATTCATAGCCTACCCTCTCTATAAAGTGCAACCCAATTTGTTTTCATTCGCGGGCATCTTGTGGGTGTTAGTGCATATGTGCAGTAGGAAAAACATTTCGAGACGCCTACCACGGAGCGTCACCGATTGGGTCCAGCAAGAAGAGGCTGTGCAGAAGGTACTTTATTAGACTAGAAAAAGAGTACCAACATTAAAAGAGGTACAGGTACAATTTCTACACTATCTACCAACAAGTAATTGGACACCCCTGCAATCGACGATATCTGCGGTCCTGATACACGTCACGGCCGCCACTGTTAAATATCGTGTGGGAAACAACAACGCAACCAGTCGCATGCATGATGCCACGCAGTTCAGAGCTCTCTGATTTCGAGAAAGGTGTAATCATCTGGCATCACAGAAATGGCCGATCCATACGTGACATATCCAGCGAGTTGAAGCACCCAAAATCGACAGTGGCCTACGTGATTGGCAAGTGGAAGATGAGAGGCGACTGTTGGAATGTGCCCCGACCCGGCAGACCCACAAAACTGGGAGTTAGAGACCGACAAGTGCTAGCCAGAGAAATTCGGAAGAACTGCACCAAATCGATGGGCCACATCCGCGAGGAGTTTCAACATGCATCCGGGAGTGTTCTTTCGATTAATATCATCCGTAAGGACGCCCATCTGTTTGGTTATTATGGACATGCTGCCTCCCACAAGCCTTTGATCACCAAGTCCAATAGCGCTGCTCGGCTAACGTGGTGCAAAGAACGTCGACAGTGGACCGTTGAACAGTGAAAACAGGTTCTCTGGAGTGACGAATCAAGGTTCACCCTCTATCGTTCGGATGGCAGGGTCTGGGTTTGGTGTCTGCCTGGAGAACGCCTTCTGCCGGAATGTATTGTGCCAACTGTGAAGTTCAGCGGCGGTGGAATTATGCTATGGGGGTGTTTCTCCTGGTATGGCACAGGACCCTTGGTCGCAATTCCTGGTAGACTCAACGCCCAGACCTACTGCACCATTTTGGATGACTATGCGCTTCCTACGTTGTGGCAGTTTTACAGGGTGGACCCATTTTACTTTCAGGATGACAATGCCACCTGTCATGTTGCGAGGTCCACCATGGCTTGGTATGGTGACAATGGGGTTAATCGAATGGACTATCCTGCGCAGAGCCTGGACCTTAACCCTATCGAGCACCTTTGGGACGAGTTGGAGCGTCGACTTAAGGGGTGTCCCCACCGTCCGAAATTGGTGAAGGAACTTACCTGTCTTCTCCAAGCCGAGTGGAAGAAAATACCGTTAGCTGTCGTACAACGCCTGGTTGAGAGTATGCCCTGGAGGGTCGCAGCTGTAATCGCCGCTCGTGGAGGCTCCACCAACTATTGAAGGTGAATAAACTTCCTTTTCCTTTGCTATCACAGGTGTCCAAGTACTTGTTGGTAGATAGTGTATATACAGTATGTACAAGGGGGAAAATAAAAAACAAATAGATCTTGCAGCATCTAAACAGAACATTTGTCATCGAACAAAACTGACAAAAAGTAAAGAAAATGATGTACGCAGAACAATTGCGTGAGGAGGCAATCCCAAAAAACAGGCATCACGTTGAAATTCAAAAGTAAAGTCAGTATGTGAGTGTGCATAGTCCTGCAACATAAAGTCAGTAGCGGTAGTCCTCAGCCACAACAAAAAGACAAAACAATGTCAAAAGTACAGTAACGAATACATCAGCATCACTAACAGCGTTAGTTCAACCAAGTGACATGATCACCACAAACCTGATACCAGGTAGTATGGGGCAACCACTTGCGGTGAAAGTCAGCAGTTGTTTGGTGAGAAACAGCATAGTCATATTCAGTTTGTAATAGAGCAGTGAGTGAGCGACAAAAACGAGTACACAAAAAAACGCGTGCAGCCGAATACTGGCGCAGTGATGGTTGGGAGATACCGGTGTGATAAAACAAATAAATAGAATGCTTTGCTTGGAGTATGATGCATTTACACACAGGATTATGCCGGCAAGTAATAGGCAGATGAGATTGCAGAAAATGAAAGTGAAACATGGTATGCGTAGCACTGCAAACTGAGGCAAGGAGGGAAAACATAAGAGAGAATAATGGCTGTAGCACCAGACAGGTAGAATAAGCGTGATGCATGTCACCAATTGTAGCACAGTAGTAGCAATTGGGTGACGAGTGATGCCGTAAGTGATGTATGGTTCGAGGCGAAAGGAGTCGTGAATGAAGGTGCAGCCAGTGAGTGTCAATCACCTTGGGAGGAGCATAGGAAGAGTGCGCATCTTTCCAAATCAGCGAAAGATTCTCCGGTCGGATGGTGGGAAGAGTAGCCGGAGAGACGAAATGTGTGAGCAGATGATGATACAAGTTCTTGACAGTAATCATATGTGGCAGGAACGGCACATCGTTGAGATAAACAGTGAACGGCAGGAAAAAAGAAGCTGGTGGTACAGGAACAAGGCCATTCTGATCAACAAGAGTAGGATATAAGCGTTGAAGGGCAATGCAGAGAAGACGATGTTGGTCGAGCGTGATGAACGAACGTATTCAGCAAAAATGGTTCGATGGCTGTGATGGCTTTCCACTTGAGGTCTGGAACAACAAGCTGATGGACGGTAATGACTCCGCTTGCAAGCCAAGAGGAAAAGCGATTGTTCTCGCGGCTTTCGTTGTTTTTACGTGTATCTTTGTCGAGCATCTTTTCAGCCCCGTTTTTGCAATTTTACGATGCTTTCGATTACACCAGCTTGCAAATTTTAATTTTTTTGTCAGACGATTTCTTAAAAATAGCTGTTCCTGAATAAATTTTTGACGCCGATTCTAGAAATGACTTCCATTTTTCTCTATCACGTCAGATTTTTAAATACAATAGGAAGTTATTTTTTCAAGATTTTAATTAATGTAAGCACAAAAATGCAAACACAATGTCCCACAAAGAGTTTTTTTTTTACAAAAACACTTTAAAATTACTGTAAAGAACTGACCTGTGACTAGTCTTTAACAAAACGACAAGCAAACAGTGTTCCATTAATCTTCAAACGGTCATTTTTTTTTACTTTCTTGCAGATCCTCTTTTATCTTTACTGTCCCTCTTCAACATCCAACAATAGTCGGCCATCATAGTTTCATTCCGTCTCCCCTGGTATCTCTTCTCCATCTCCTTAACATCCTGGTGAAAGCGTTCACCGTGCCATTCATTATAATGTCCCAGATTTTCCCGAAAGTAGTCGATATGGGAGTGTAGAAAGTGAACTTCTACACTCATGTTACAACCCAACTTCTTGAAGTTTTCCAACATTGTTTCAACAATTTTTCTGTAATTAGGATCTTTGTGATTCGCAAGAAAGTTTTCGGTTACAGATTGGAATGCTGTCCATGCGTCTTTTTCTCTCTCACTCATCGTTTTCTCAAAATCTTTGTCCTTCATCAGTTTTTTTATTTGAGGGCCGACAAAAATTCCAGCTTTCAATTTTTCTAGGGTGATGAAGGGAAATTTCACAGAAAGGTACTTGAAGCATGGCTCATCTTGTGGTAGAACCTTACAAACTGCTTCATCAACCCCAATTTGATGTGTAGTGGTGGAAGCAATACTTTTTGGGGTCTACAAGTGGGTCATGCAGGATGTTTTTAATCCCAGGAACAAAATTTCTCCGCTCTGGCCAAACTCTCATTGTCCAATGCCTTTGCTTTGCCCTACTGTCCTATTCACATAGAAAGCAAGACATTTTCGTGTACCCAGCTTGTTGCCCTAATAGTATTCCTATTACTTTGAAGTCACCACAGATAAACCATTTGTGTTCCTCATACTGTATATTTGTTAATAGTACCTTCATGTTCTCAAATGTATCTTTCATTTTAACAGAGTGGGCCACAGGAATGGGCCCATACACATTCCCATTATGAAGTAACATGCCTTTGAGGCTCCTCTTGGATGAGTCAATAAAAAATCTCCACTGAGTAGGATCATGTTCCATGCCATAGAAGTGTATTAACTCGTTGATGTTATTGCAGTAAACCAAGGAATCATTCTGTGAGAAAAAAAGAAGTACTTCTTTTTTTCTGTGTTGGTACCATGAAAAATGTGTTCCTGGAGCCAGAAGATTCTTACTTTTCCACCGAGAGTCAAGTAGTTCTGCAGATTTCTTAGGCAAGTTCAGATCACGTACTAGATCATTAAGTTCATTCTGGGAGAACAGTTGTGGATTACAGTCATTTTCCGGCTTGTAGACATCATCACTATCGTCTTCGGAGATTGCATCACGTTTACATTCATCATCTTCTGCATGTTCTCTAACACAGCTGGAGGAAGAGGGGCAGGCAGATCTTTTCCATGTGGAACTGGCCTAATGACTGAAGAAATGCTTGGATACACAATTTTGTTCTGATTTTTAAAATTGCAGCCCTTAACATTAACTAAGCAGAAGTAACAGTCGTTCAGGTGGTCTCTAGGCTCAATCCACACCATAGGCATTGCAAACGGCATGCACGTTTGCTTCCCTTTTGTCCATAACCTTAACCTCTCAACACAATAGCGGCACACTTTATGTGGTGTCCATGCCTTATCCTGATCGCCAAAATGCACTTTAAAATAAGCACACAAAGTTTGTGATATCCATTCTTTACTTAAGCACTTCATAATTTCCACAAATGTAACAGAACACATTAGGACAATTTACACACTTGCGTTTCGACATTGTAAGACTACGCACTCACAATAGAGACAGCAACTTAGAACAGCTGTGTAAAACCGGACAGAAAGAGCAATGAACTGGAAATGTGAGCATCTGACTTGGGGGGGGGGGGGGAATGCTATTTTTGGATTCTTGCCAATTCTCTTTTCAGTCTTTCTTCTACAGGTGGCTAGTTGGCAATACTCCAAAAGTAAACTTACATTGCTTTGACGATGATTGGCAAAAGAGATGGCTGAAATGCCCCCGCTAAAATGCCCCTGACTGGCAGATGTAATGCTATCAGCGATAAGTCTTCGAAATCAACTTGGGTCGATTGTGCAAAAACTGTATGTGATAGAAGAAAACTAAGACCAGTTCTGGAATCAGCATGAAAAATTGAACTAAGCACACATATTAGTTTTCAATCATCTGATCTCATGCAGACTAGTGTTATTTTTGTACTCAATAATGGTATCCAAGCATAGTGCAACATGAAGCTATATGTGAATCGGCACCAGAAAGGGCAAAAATTGCATCTGTGGTTAGCGATGTGGCAATGGAAAAACGTTTAAGTTTGCGGATTAATGAGATGATGAGTGATAAAAAAAAAAAAAGTGTCGTGGAAACCACTACTATCAGCCAATCAGATCTACGAACATGTCACGAAGGACCAAAAATGAAAGAAAACGTGAAGGCCTTATCAGCTAGTACTGGCTGGTTTTCTCACTTCAAGAAGTGATACGGAATGAATAAAATTAAACTTTCTGGAGAGGCAGGTTCAGCTGATGTGAAAGCTGCTGATATATTTAAAACATACCTGCATCAGCTCGTCGAGAGAAAAGACTACCACCCTGAGCAAGTATTTAATGCAGATGAAACAGGGTTGTTCTACAAGCAGACAGGAAAATGCACGTGCATATCACAAACTGTCGCTGAAGTGCCTGGAAATCTGCAAATGTTTAACGTATTTATGATGTTGTAGCTCCCGTTTTTTAAATCTGAAAATCCATTTGCGGATTCTGTATGTTTTTTGGTTGTTGTTGTCAATCAATAACTTTAGTAACAGGAATGAACGATCGTGGGAGAATGTTTTCAAAGACTACGTCATTGTTTATAGCTGTTATAAAAAATATATGAACTAATTGTAATGAAAACTATATATATATTCCTCCAGAAGTTGAATATGAAACAAGAAGTGTTCACTGTTACCATAATGGGCAGCAGGCATATAAAAATTTATTTCACTTTTAAAGTAGACCTCAACAATATCTACTTGCTAAAATGCTTTTTTTCCAAATACTTGACCAAATAATTTATTTTATTTTATTGGAGGTTTAACGACCACCGTGAGCAACTTAATGGGCTATAAGCAGTCGCACGTCCCTAATTGAGGGTCACTGGTTCCAGGGAATGGAGAGAGCCAGTGCCGCAAGACAAGCACAACATCCATGCCTCACTGGGATTCGAATCCAGACCCCTTTCGGACGAATGATCACCATCACTAAGACCACTGCGGCCCCAAATTAATTAACTAAGGTCTTGTGTTATTAACTAAGGTCTTGTATTTAAATTCGATTTTAAAAAATGTTCTATGTACAAACCTTACTTACTATGTGGTGTAACTGTGAAGTTATCCCTTTTAATGGCACGAAAACACTTAGAACATAAATCTTGGTCTTTTGGAAATCCATAAACACGAACTTTGGGTCCTGTTTTATAATTTCTATGGCAGCCGGACACACAACACGGATGTGGCATAATCAAATACCTATGTCATTCAGTTACCGGTATATAAAAACTGTAATTAAAATGTTAGTTGAAGCAAACCACAGGAAAGGAACACTATTAATTTCACGCAAACATGCAGCATGGACAACCATAAAAATCAGAAGTCACACTGTTAGGCGTAGCATGGTAATGTTTGATCAGTAGAGACACGGACTGTTTGATCAGTAGATCTGTGAGGTGTGACGTCACTGAAAATGACGTCACGGCTTGATAGGTTTTCCAGATCTCAGAGGTAATGGTTAAACTCACAGGCATAGCAGGGGGGGGCGTGCCATCTCAACTTTAAAAACTGGAAGAAATAATAACTAGTTGTTTGCCTTTTAAATGTTATAAAGTGTGACATACAGCCAAGGGAACAACACTATGCAATAGCGATCATTGCTATGACTGCTTTCAGCAGTCATTCCATACACAATAGCATGTAGTCATCTGATGATGGTTTTCATCATTAGATGATTGCACGAGGTACTTTGAAAGGCACGTTGTTGTTGTTGCTTTTTTTTTTTTTCATCCTCATTAAGGTGAAACAAATACATGCCTTTGAATTAAGAACAAAACTTATATAGCAAAACAATTATGAAGAAACCAGATTTTCTAATTTGCATGAAAAAATAAAACAACTTGCACACTTCACTTTTAGGTTGTAAACTTATATTTCAGTATCACATTTTACAATAAAAAAAACTGCTAAAACACAGTTGGAATACTAAAACAAGGTTGCATTTACAAATTAGAAACATGTTGGTCTTCATTTACAAACACTACTATTAAACTATCGAGTGCAATAAATTGCTCATTATGCCATTTCACTGAAAAAGTACAAACACTGGAAAATTAAATATGGTTTGAAACTGCAGCAGAGCTTGGTTACAATTACAAATCTGTAGCTGTATATATATAATAGTGAGTAGCAAGATGTTTTAACAAACCCTAAAATCCGGAAGTTTTACTTCTGTTAAACAATTCAGTTAAGCCATACAGTTAATGATACATTTTTATGCACTGTTGGAAGGAGGAGTGCAGAAGGAACTTATTTGCACAAGTCATGCAAACACTTTATTTAAACGTCATAACTTTTGATCCACAAGCCCAAAAAATTTCCATAGGAAAATCTTGGCTGAGGTTATATTACAGAAAAATTTTATCTGACTGTAAAATTAAATATTGTCATACCCTGCATACATGCTCGGAGTTCATTAACACAAGTTTTTTATTTGTCCAGTAACAAAAAAGAAATCAGAAGTAGATGAAATGGTGCCAATGATCCTTTTGCATTACTGACCAGTGATGAACCAGGACCAGAACTGGGCTCATGCTGCGTAATATTTACTATGTTTTGGGATCAGCCCATGAATTTTCATTTTCTTATTTTAACTGTGATTTTATATGATTTAGCATACGAATCTTTCATTACACTTCTGAGCTGGTAAAAATAATTTTTCTACCAGTGAGTTTAGGAGGGAAGACAGGATTGGGAGGATTATTTATACTAGGCTTAGGAAGCAAATGCCACAAGCCAGTGGCACAGCCAGAAATTTCTTATGTGGGGGAAGGGGGTTCCATGGATCTGGCTCATCAGAAAAACCCTTCCAGAAAAAAATACTCCAAGTGAAAATAAGCCCCAAATCTTCAAAAGTCAAAAAATGGAGGGGGGGGGAGAAGAGAGAGAGCACTGAGAAAAAACATTTTTCAGTGTATATATGAGGGTCATTTCAAAAAAATTGCACCTGTGGGTTATCTCTTAAAAACTGAATTTCTTTCACAATATATCTTTACAGGCCTTAGAAGTAACCTCCACGTTTCTTTATGACAGCAGCGCAATGCCTGGGCAAGTCTTGTATTCCAGCATGACAACTCCATTGTTAAGGCATTGGATTACTCAGTTCCAGTGTTGCAATCAGAGTTTTTCCGGGGGAGGGGGCAATTACAAATTTTGAGGGGACTAAAACTTGTTGACTGATTATATACATATAATCACAATTTTGTTATTTATAATATATGTATATAACACTTTTAAATAGAGCATAAAAATGTTCTTATGTTTGTATATCGCTAATGCAAATTCCAAGTTATCTACACATACAAGCGATTAAAAATGTTAAAGTATTATACCTTTACTTTAATTAAGCCTTTACTTTAATTCAGTAATACACTACGGATTTCACCATTGGATTGTGTAAAATATTGAGGATGTTAGTCAAGATAAAGCTGTGCTGGAGGAAATCCCACCAAAAACATTAGGATTGGTAAAAATGTCCTCGCCTTATACAAGCATGTTTCTGATTATTAAGGAATTATTACAGTGTTACCTGAAAACGTATGGTGTAAACCATTCCCCTGCCATTTGGCTTCAGCCCCATTAGATTAGCACATAGTAGTAAAAAAAAAAAAAAAAAACTCACAGTTTGGATGCCAGTTTGAGGTGCCCCAACCCCCTTTTTTTGTCACAGAGTGTAAACCACCCTCCGCCAGGAAAAAACTAAAACTTTTTATGGGAACAATTTCTAATATTAGCAATTGTTCAAAATTAGGTAGCAAATATTTTGTTGTATTGGAAGCACTAATGTCACGTTAGCTACACTGAAGCTTAATCATGGAAAGTCGACATCCAGAAGACTGAAATAAAGTTGAATGCCAGCTTCCAAAATATGAAGTATTGTAGTGCAAACATCTCTACTTTGTGGAACTAGGTTTTTATTGTGGAAGTAGTCCAAGTTGTCAGTGATTGAAAAATTGCCACTTCAGCGAGGACAGTTTAATGTATGTTTGAAGGACGATAGAAATTTAAGATTGAAGTTTAGGTGGGTGCTTTTTTTATTATAATATTCTCCCTCATTAAGTTTTTTTTTAATTAATTTCTCCAAATGTTCAACTATAAATGACAACAATTGGACCAAATATAAAGGGAGATAGCACAAAAGCCTACGGGTGGGGGAGGGGATGATGACATCAGAAATTTTCCCCACCCAATCCTAAAAGTCAAAATACTGAATCCGGAATTTCCCCCACCCTGTCAGCCTGCTGATTGTAAGACCGGTTTTCATAAAACAGCGCAGTAATAGTGGAAATACTAACCTGGAAATTTCCCCCACCTCATCCAGTTACTTGGAAGACAGTTTCTTAGTATAAACAGCGATAAATGTTTGAAATGCCAAGCCCGGAATTTTCCCCCACA
Organism: Macrothele yani; assembly: GCA_039090855.1. Lineage (NCBI taxonomy): Eukaryota > Metazoa > Arthropoda > Arachnida > Araneae > Macrothelidae > Macrothele > Macrothele yani. The sequence goes on from CM077006.1 coordinate 46,196,506, forward strand.
TATTTGTGCATGTTGTTCAGCTGCATCTTGTTTTAAACAGGGTGGAAATGGAAATGATGATCCTGGAAATCTCCCCCCTTGTTTGATATTTTGTGTGAAATGCAATTTGTGCATAGTCCCTGACTGAAAAAGATGGGGGACTTTTCTGATGTGGGGGAGTTTTCCTGTGGGGGGACTCTTCCGTCCATCGCTGAAAAGATTACAAAAATTTAAATATAACTCACCTTTTCATGACCTGACAGATTAATTCTAATAATTTAATTTGAATGCAAATATTTAAAAACCATTTTTTATTTGACTTTATTCACAAAATTCAAGAACACTATTCAAAATCTTAAGTTATTTTTCGTATGGTTTACGATCCGAATTTCAGGTGTTTTCATCATACCACTTTAAAATAGCAGGCCTGGGGTCAAACTTGTCTTCGAAAAGACCTCCAACCTCAATACTCATGAGAGCATTTAATGTTTGTAAGTTTAAACTGTTCTCCAATCACCCTGTATTCCCTTCATGAAACTCAACCTAACCTCACATGCAGAGATAGATAAGGAAAATGTACTGGATATTTCTACTAGTGCCAAAATGTTTTTATAATGTTTGTACTTTTCAAAAAATATTTGTTTCCAGAAAGCAGTTGTTCCTCTTTGTAGGCCTATGTGTCTAAAATATTCCACATGCACAATGCAGTGGCGCTTTACAGTTCACACTAAAACATTCAAAAATTTTCCACTAGCAACTTTTGCTAGAACCACTTTTTATCACTAGCAAAATGCATTTGCTTGCTAGCAATTTGCTAATAACTACCGGTCGAAATTGAGCCCTACTCCTGAGAAACTTAAGTTAAGTACAGGAAGTGTATGGATTATTTTACATGAGAGCTTAGGGATATTAAAGGTCTGTACCAGATGTGTTCCTCGAATGTTGACACCTGAGATGAAGAATGATCATGTTGAAGCAAGTCAGGTTCAACTTCACCACATTATCCAGATGTCTTCTATTCCTGCAATGTGACTGGCGATGAGACATGGCATCGCCATTTAGGATCCTGCAGTGGAACTAAACAAGACAGCATGTAGTTGAAACATGATGGATCCCCAACACCACCAAAATAATTCAAAACACAACCACCTGCAGGGAAGATTATGGCCACCATATTTTGGGACTGAGAAGAGTTGCTGTTAATTGATTACTTGCCTCATAAAATGACTAGGAATGCTGCCTATTATGCAGCACATGAAGCCACCAAGAGTAATGGCGAAGAAAATTGTGACGGGGTATTCTGCTTCTCCATGGCAATGCTCCAATCCACACTGCTGTTGTTTCCATGCACATTGTGACAGAATGCGGCTTCCAAATGCTTCCCCATGAACCATACTCACCCCTAGTGACTTCTTCCTTGTTAAAATCTGAAAACCGACCTGCAGGATAGGTGTTATGTGGATGATTCCAAACTGAAGGAGGCAATGAAGTGTTAGTTTGAGGAGAAAGGCAAAACATTTTTCACAGCGGGGATTTGCCAACTCTATGATCAGTGCAACAAGTCAATACAAGTCTGGGGAAACTATGAGGGAAAATAACACCCAATGTATGTGTGTATTTATAGTGGACCACAAGACTAGAATTTATGAGATGTTGTTCTCCTGTAGGTATATGGGTTTTTATAGTGAACCTCAAGACAGAAATCTGCAGTCTTGGTTCACTCATCCTACCTCCCCTATTTTTTAATTGGAGGTTTAATGACCACCGTGAGCAACTCAATGGGCACTGGCTCTCTCCTTCCCTGGAACCAGTGGCCCTAAACTGCCCGTCCCTAATTTAGGGCTACTGGTTCCAGGGAAGGGAGAGAGCCAGTGCCATAAGACAAACACAACATCCATGCCTCACCAGGATTCGAACCCGAATCCCTTTCGGACGAATGATCAGAAGCCATCACTTAGACCACTGTGTCACTGGGGCAGCTCACTCATCCCTATTCACCCTTACCTGAATTCCACAACGGGTGGGGAAATGTACATGTTTTACAACTGCACTATTCCAATACCACACAGGTAAAAAAAAAAAAATAGAGGGAAATAAAAAAATATTAGGAGGGCTACCACATCCCAAAGCTTTTAGATGCTGTTTTGGGCAGTGACAAGATTGGAGATGCAAGAAGAGTGTAAAGCTAGTCATTTGCATATTTTTTTAAATATGTAATTTGAATATTCAATAATAACAACAAAAGGATGCCTTCCTTTAAAACATTCACTGCCACATGATGCCAAAGGGTGTCATGGCTTCATATTTCAATTTCTAAAACTTTCGGCACTAGGAAAAATTTATCTTATTTCAGTATTGGCACTAAGGACGAGTCTCTAACTGTCTAAACATGACCACGGTTTACGGGTAGCAGATTTTTTCCCACATGATTTAGGGAAGGAAAAAAAAAGTTGTCCCCCTGTAGGCATAACACAGCATTCACTTTCTGCTGCAATGTTTATTTTCCTTTGAATGTCACTGGTTTTGTGGAGAAAGGAACAGTCAATGAATAAATGCTTGAGTGGCAATGAAATGCATTTTCTACTTAGAATTTTTGTACATAATAGGGTGGCTTGTTGAGGAAGCTATTGGGATTTCAAGGAAACCCATGTTGATTTCAGTACTCTGTTTTGTTGAAACAATGGATAAATTTGGAAGAATCCTGGCTGATCCTTTTCAACAGAAAACTCTTGGCAGGCACAACTGGTTGTATAAATAGGTGATTCCAACCAATTTTCATCTAGAATGCAGAAACTTGTTTCACGAGAGTTTCCTGACATTTGTAAGTTTTATTTCTCATGTTTTATATGCAGCAGTGTCTGAAATATATATCTAATTAATGCCTACATCAGTATCATCATAATATTTCATTACTGGCAGAGTCATAATAACAAATATCAGTTATGGATAAATTTCCTCTTATTTTAGAATACTGAAGTTATACAACGCTATGATATGCGAACACGTGGCTAGGTTGATCCAAATGCATAACAGCTCATTCGTGGGGTCATGTGACCTTTTGTGGTGGCATGGAAGATTTGCACAGGTTTCTTAGGGTACCTCACGCTTACCATTAAAATAATATGCAGCAGATGTGTTAAACAGCTAAAAACTATAACTTCTTGAAAAAAATATTTTATTAGAAAATATGCAAAACCACCCTGGCCCAAAGAACTATACATGAGGGAACAGCATTAGGATTTTGAATAACTGATATTTTTTCTTCAGACAGCCTTTATTATTTACATAATTTAGTCAAAAAAATTACACTTGGTACAGGTTATTCTACACTGGTGTGCAAAAATTAAGGACGAAGAGGAGAAATTAGCAAAACAGCGGAACGAGCAGGCAGAATGGACTGAAAGACCACTCAGGAGATAGACTAGGGTCCGGTACGGTAGGGCATGCACATATATGCAGCATGACGTAGGGGGGGGGTCGGAAGGGTATAAAGCACACGGGAGGTGTACGGGCAGCAATTCGGTGAAAGCTATTGCACGGTGTACATTGGTTTGAATGACGTCGAGTCGCTGCCACCGTGTGATATAGCCAACAGGCAATCCAGTAGACGACACCTGGATGACTTTACCCGAGGTCGCGTCATTGGGAAGTTGGAAGAAGGTCGAAGTGTGCTAGTTTGGCCCAGGAGTTTGGGATCGCTCACAGCAGCGTTTCACAAGCTTGGAGAGCATTTCAAACGACAGCAACAGCTGTCCGAGAGTTTAGCAGTGGTCATCCACGAGCAACCACGGCGGCGGATGACCGGTATATTGTCCTACAGGCGACAAGAGACATACGGCAGACAGCGGAAGAAATCGCAAGGCACATGCAACAGTCGACTGAACGTCTGTTATCGCGTTTTACTGTGGCCAGGAGGCTGCACAAAAGTGGTCTATTTGCACGACGATCAGTACGGTGTGTGCCATTAAAGCCTGCTCATTGGAGACGGCGGTTTCTGTGGTGCCAGGAACACAAGAACTGGACACATCAGCAATGGGGTCGAGTTATCTTTACGGATGAGAGCCAATTTAGTCTGACGAGCGATTCTGGACGTATACACATCTGGAGAGAGCAGGGAACACGCAATCACACCTTAAACATCACCGAAAGGGACCGGTTTGGAGGTGGCGGAGCTCTCGTTTGGGGCGGTATCATGCTTGGTAGCTGTACTGACCTCCACATCTTCCAAGGAGGTTCAGTCACTGGTGTCCACTACTGTACCGAGGTTCTTCTGCCTCACATGCGTCTGTTTAGAGGTGCTGTGGGTCCTGAGTTTCTCTTCATGGATGACAACGCTACACCTCATCGTACAGTGGCTGTCGCAGAGCTGTTGGAGAGTGAAGATATTCAACGCATGGATTGGCCCGCAAGGTCCCCGGACCTAAATCCAATCGATCACGTGTGGGACCTTCTCGGGAGACGCTTGGCAGCACGTCACCAGCCGCCAGCAACAATTCCGCAGCTGCGATTGGCGCTACAAGAGGAATGGGCCGCGATGCCTCAACAGCTCCTTGACAAGATCGTCCTCAGCATGGACAGATGTTGTAAATCCTGCAACGCAGTCAGGGGTGATCATATCCCCTATTAAAGACTGGATTTTTCTTGGCAGCCACCTGACACATGGGCGTTTCTGTCTTCTGTCCAGTTGTGCTCGAAGCTACCTTTTCAATAAAGTGCCTTTGCATCCTTTGGATTCCTTGTTTGAGGCGGTTTGGCTCACTTGTCCCATATTCTTACATCTTGGGGATCTTATAATATGATTTGAGTCGATGTGGAGCACTTCTACATGACGTTACATTCGAAAAACCGTCTCATCCTTAATTTTTGCATGCCAGTGTATATAATCAGTTTGCTACTGCACTTTTAATTAGTATTGCATGTTATTGGGGGAAATAAAACTTCTTTTCTTCTATAATGAAAAGTAAAACACTTTTACAAAGGGGTGGGGGGGGGTATGTGTGGGTAATAATTCTACTGACATACTTCTCATTTATTATTTAACTGAAAATTGATTTTTACTATATATTTTAGACATCTTGTTTTGTCTTACACACACACACACAAGTAGTGTACCTGAAGAATTACCATAAAAATTAAATTATTACTCAAATTAACTACTTTCCTAAATGCTGCAGCTAATTTCATGTAAAATATTTATCCCAAACTTTCACAACCTCCTGCATATTTTTGACATTAATCTCACGATTTTCCACATCTTTGAATAAAAGACATTTTGGAATTTTTACAATTAGTGTAATCTTAAAAATGTCAAATACACAGTGAAACTCCTACCTTCATCTCAGAAGGAAGCTTGACACCTGCTACAGAAAAGAACCTCATGCTGCAAGTGCTTCTTTTGCATATTTGACACCGGTGAATATGAGAAGTTTGATGTTATTTTTAGTTTTTGCTTTCCCCTTATGATGCAATTCATTCAAACAATAGAATTCATGCAGATTTTTCAAAGTCCATTTAAGGAATTTTTAAGGAGTCTGAAACCTGCTTTCCCAAAGTTGATGACGACACCAGAACTTTCAAGAGTTTTTAAAAATTTTAATTCTCTGAAAATGTATGCACCAGCCTTCAATCAGGATAGCATGCATTAAATCAAGTGAGAAGATAGTGTGTGTCTTACATCAAGTGAAAAGATATCATGGCATAATTTGGTGCCTGTAGCATCTCCTCTCCCTTCAGCATCATTGGAATATGAGAAAGACGATGATCTCATTCACAGAAAACAAATTTTCAGATTTATTTTTCGAGGGAAGGGTAGTATGTGGAGCTCATATGTCACAGATGCTAAAGATCAACTCTATGGCAATTTTGTTTTTAATTTTACTGATTTGCTTAGTTTTTCTCAGGCTGTTATATTGAATTAATAAAATTTTCATTAAATTTTTACTGTTTATTTATTTATAAATTAATTTCTTCCTGCTATCTTTAAGTACTTAAAATAGTATGTTTAAAAGCAAAAATATGCAATAATGGTTGTAAATTTTTATGCTTCAAGAAAGCATTCCCACTATTTACACTTACAAAAAAAAAAAAACTCTTAAATTTTGCTAGGTCTTTAGAAACACATTCCTTGCATAAAATTATTAGACCATTATCTGCATATATTGCCAGCTTATCCTAGAAAAAGACTAAATTGTAGACTATGCCTAAAAAAAATCATTAAAAGAAATACTGAGTTTGAACCAGTTACACATTCAGGGGAAACAGTATGAATTTCAAGAGTATGCTTCCTTTCAAAAGGAAAGTATTCAATCTTGCAGATAATCAGCACTTATAAAAAATACAGAGCACAAGTACAGAGACAGATAGGTAGATAAAAATAAAATAAAAAATATATTTAAAAAAAGCTGCATGAGGAATCACCACATCACCATGAGCTGAAAAACACTGATAATTAACAAGGAATTCATCTATGAATTAACTAAGAGCAAACAGTGCATTATTTGCATTATCTATATACTATTTCATCTTTTTTCCCCAAGATATTACAATTCAAAAGCTAGTATTCTATAATCTGTGGCCATATGAACTGTTCAGTGGTATCTAATAGATCAAGATGTGTATCAACAGAGCAGTCTCAGGCAGAATCATTTGCAATGAATACACTAGCAATGCTTCAATAAATAATGCACAAATTAACTGAAATTAAGACTAGCTCTATGAGGTCCACAAAAAAGATATTAACATCATCTTTTCAGTTTACAAAATATTTAGTGGAAGAAACATGCTTACAAATACCTAGCAAAAAAAAAAAAGTCCACTCACAAATATATAATGTGTGAATTTCAAGTTCTCATATGTAAAATAAACTATATACAATTATGAATATCTGATGACAATCTCTTTTCATTCCTAGGATGAAATCAGACTACATACATGCATATATATATGAGATTCTGACAACAACCTGTCTTCCTTTTTAAGTGCTTGATAATTACTATTTTTTTTTAAATAAACAATTTTACAGACTACACACATGATAACCAAACTCAACTAGGGTTCCAACAACACAGAAAATGTTCTCTTAACTTCTCAAATTATGCTCACGGTCTTTTGGAGTTGAGGCATCTCCTTTGGCACTTTCTGATTCCTGCTTACCTGGACGATTTAAAAGTTTCTGCAACTCTGCTTCAAGTATAGCTTTCTACATCATACAGAAAGATACAATAAGAAAAATTTCATGTCAAATCTGAACTGAAAAGTGGAAAATACCTGCTTGCATTTAAATACACAAAAATGTTCTAAAAATCAAAACTGAAATTACACTCAAAATTCAATGAACATTAAAACACTGCATGCTAATGAAATCAGGGCAAATCTTAGTGATGAAATATCTTAAGAATCTAACTGCTGTTGAGCCTCGATTAAATGATTTTCACTTTTATGCAGAATTCTGCATTGGTCCTGATGGTTTGCTGTAGTTTCTATCGCTTTTTTAATTCAGTTATACGTGTTAATTGATAATGAGGAGCTATACACCAACTATGTAGAAAATAGTAAAAAAATTATACTAGTAATACGATTCATTGGTGTAAGAATATATAAATAAACGTTTCCAAGCTTTCACACATCAACAGATGGCTTTTTCAAGGAAGAGAGACAAACTGCAGTCTGAATAATTCAACAATTGAATGTGGTGACTTGACTTGACAATAAAATGGTGACTATTCGATTCAAAAGGTCAGAAATCTGTTTATTGTCAAGTCAAGTCACTGCATTCAAATTGTTGAAGTGTTCTATTATTCAAATTGCAGTTTCTGTCTCTCTTCCTTGAAAAAGTCTTCTGGTTGGTGTGCAAAAGCTTGAAAATGTATGTTTATATACTAGCCTATAGCCTGTCCTGAGATGGTTGTTTTTATTAAGCTTTAAGTAAATATTAATATATAAGGGATGTTTCCTGTCCTAAGACGGGGAAATTTTTAATTGAAGCAGATTGAAACCAAATCAGATAGACCCCTGCTGTTTTGTAAGGAACTGTAGTTAAAACTTATATAGTAAGAACTCATTCATGTTAGAACTGAAAATTATATGCTATTTATTTCCATTTTTTAAAAGACCTCGCGATAAATATTCTGCACAAAGCATTTGTTGTTGTTCAACAATATCCCTTGTAATCCAGTTGTTTTCATGTAAACTTACGTTAATAACTTTTGCTTTGATTTTTCACATTAACTTGTTTTTTCTCCGGCACACACGTTTTTCCGCTCACGGTTTGTTTTAGACTGTCCTATCCGAAGTTTAATTTGAAGCTACATACTGAAGCTTTTTCTGCAAAATAATGCAATATCTGGTATTACAAATTGGAACTATGTAAATTCTCGACAACATGCTATTGGGCTGACATCTGCGCTTAGATGCAATCTTGCTCACTACGACATCACAAGATTTCCGTTTTTATTGCAGGTTAGAGATTTAGATAGATCGATATTTTGTAAAATGTATAATATAATCAGCACTAAACTCGGAAAATTAGTTAAAGTAAAAAGTAAAAAATAATTAAAGTATACAAATTAATATTCAAATTGTGCTAAAGAAAATTCATACAAACACAACTTGCCATGATATTAAGATTTTAATTCGAATTTTGTAGATCAGAAAAACACAACTTGAGTCATTAATAATCCAACGTTTTCAAATTAGCACGCGATCACCTTGACATCTGAAAGTGATCTTGTGCTATTACATAGCAGGCAATCATTTTGACATTGCGAGAGCACACACGAATTGATTGATAAGTGATGACGCAACAATGCAGACGTTGATGTGTTGTCAAGCGTTCCAGAGAGACCTGGGTGTTTATAATAATTCTTACACCAATAAATCAAATTACTAGTATAGTTTTACTATTTTCTATGGTTATATGCAATTTATTTATATGCTTTTAGCAATTATACGTCAAAATTTGAGTTTCAGATCATAAAAAAAAGTTCTTTGATTCTTTTATACAAGAGCTGTTCTGAAAGTATGTGGACTGAGGTCACTTTCTGATTGTGTGTTACTTGGAGGTTCGATGTGGGCTTCCTTTTCAAAATAGCAACCTTCACATGCTATGCACCATTTCCAGTGGTCCACAATCTTCTGAAACACGTGCTAGAAATTTAGATAGATCGATATTTTGCAAAATGTATAATATAATCAGCACTAAATGCGGAAAATTAGCTGTCTACCTTCCTTGAGAAAGCCATCTGGTTGATGTGTGAAAGCTTGGAAATTTTTATTTTTATTCTACGCCATGAAATTTTCGGATTTTTAGTATAGTTATACTATTTTGAGTATAATTTGGTGTACAGTTCCTACTTTTTGAACTTGTTGCAGTCTCCCAGCAATGTGGAACACCTTTAAATCATTTCGACAGCTTAGATTCAAACTGGAGATAGAACGGTCCCATCTCGAATTCCTAACCGCTTGCAAGACATTCGACTTGATCCCAAAGTTCCTTAATTTTAAGACGTCAGTAAAAGGATCATGGTTTGAGAGGAAAAAGAAAAATTTCTATGCCAGACCTTGTCAAGGATAATGAACTTGAGAAGAAAGAACGTCATGTCACTAGAAATCCGGTGTTATAACCTATATATGAACTTGCATAGTCTTTGCGACCCTATTACCTTCAACAACCTTACCGTCCATCCGGGTAGATATGTTAGTCGAAAGACTCCAGTCTTCCTTTTCATCCAGACACAGTATGAAACTGGATTAGCTGAAGTCTTCCCAGACTCCTAAACCTAAAGATTTCACCATTCCCTTCGTCAATATTTCTAACCGAACGCTCACCCGAGTGGAAACTAAAGTTTTGGAACTTGGACTGAAGTTCTGCTTCCAATCGAGACCGAACCCTAAAAGCGTCATTTCTGAGTTTGAGACCATAAATATCGCGAATTCCAGAAGACAACAAAGATGAACTACGTCAACTGTGTTGCTCTAGGTTAAAATCATGGTACAATCAGAAGCAATCGTTTAATAATTTCAAAATTCCAAGGACGATTCCCAACCTTAGAAATGACCACTCCATAATACTGACACTAATGGACAAATCCGGCCAGATAGCGATAATGGACCCAGCGGATTATAATAAAAAACTAAAAGAATTTATATCCAATTCTGGATCTATAATCTTACGAAGGAATCCTCTAAATTCTTGGATTGCACAGGTAAAAAGAACTGCAAGGTCAACTGATATTCCAGATGATCTCAAGAAATCCGCCAAATTACTGCCTGGCCCTCAGATCCCAAAACTCTTCGGCAGACTTAAGCACCACAAACCCGGCAATCCATTAAGACCAATCGTGTCTAGAAGATCCGCACCGACGTACCACTTAGAGAAAGCGTTAAATAATTCTTACCTAATCATCTACCGGAGTGGGACTTTATAATAACCTCCACTCTAGATTTTATCACGAAAATCAAGCAGCTCACCATTGAACAACGCAACATTATCGGCAGTTTCGACATAGTTTCTCTTTATCCATCGATCCCTGCACTGGAAGCCATCAGAACATTGAAAGAGGCTATATCGAATTCATCAGTTTATTCTCAGGTCTTGCCTCAGCATTTTCAAATTAATGGACTTGGTCTCAAATTCCAGCTACTTCAGTTTTCGAGGGCAAATTTATAAGCAAGTAAATGGCGCTCTGATGGGATCTTCGCTCTCAGCCGTCCTTGTGGAAGCAATACTTTGCCTCATTGAGCAACATATATTCACCAACGTCACCCCAAGACCTACCACCTGGCTACGATATGCAGACGACGTATTTTTCATATGGCCACACGGAAAAGAGACTATCCCGTTTTTCCTCGATAAAAATAAAATATATACACCCTACAATCAATTTCACCATGGAGCTTGAACACAATGGTACCTTACCTTATCTCGACGTCTCAGTGAGCAAATTGAATGACAACCGCCTTCATACGGAAGTCTATAATAAACCCACCTCTGTTCTCAACCTGATGCTCCACATTTCATTCTGCCCTGATGATTACAAGACCGCCTTATTCTGTTCTCAAATTAGAAGAGCCTTTGCTGTCTCATCCGATGTCCATTCTAGACAATCCGAACTAAGAAACATCGTCGAATTGGCCACTGAGGAAGGATATACTTCAAACCAGATGCATAACTTTATCGAGAAAGCCAGAACCAGCAGTGCTAATAATATTTCTATGCCGCAACTTCGCTACCTGGGCTCCATTCCGTACATACCAAATGTTTCCTATCAACTAAAAAACGTGCTCAGGAGGATGAACTTCGGTGTCGGCATAAGGTCTCCGGCATCTTTATACACGATGCTTAAGAGAAATATTAACAAGCCCTCTCTTCTCAATGAGGCAGGTGTTTATGCCATCCCACTAAAATATCCGGACGACTCCAGGTGATACTACATCGGAATGACTAAACGTTCATTTGGAATTAGAATCAGCGAACATAAAAGGGATACAAGAGACGGGAAAATAACCACTGCCCTATCAAGAGAAGTCAAGTTCAAGTCTGCCGATCCTATATGGAGTGATGAAAAGAAATTAGCTTCATACTCCACACCCAAATCTACTGCCCATTCGCGAAACCTTGGAAATCTTGACCAGCTGCGAGGCTTGCAACGATAGTGTCTCTCTGGAGTAGACACGTATTTGGAATGAATTCTTCAAATAATGCTGAGTTTTCTATAATAGTAATCGCGTGCCCAACCAACGTGACCTCGTTTCTTCGAAATATCACGTTTGCTCTTAATCATTTTGTATAGTCAAGTCACTGCGTTCAAAGTGTTGAAATGTTTTATTATCCAGTTTGTAGTTAGCTGTCTACCTTCCTTGAGAAAGCCATCTGGTTGATGTGCGAAAGCTTGGAAATTTTTATTTTTATTCTACGCCAAGAAATTTTCGGATTTTTAGTATAGTTATACTATTTTGAGTATAATTTGGTGTACAGTTTCTACTTTTTGAACATTTTATACTCCTTTAAAACATAAATTTTATAGTAGTATTTAACATTTTGAAATTTCGTTTGTGTTTCTTTTTTTTTTAACCTAAAAAAAAAAAAAGAAACGTTTATGTCTTTCTTTTTTTTTAACCTAAAAAAAAAAAAAGAACCGTTTATGTGTTTCTTCTTTTTTTTTTTTTTTTTTTTTTTTAAGGCCGTCCCCTAGAAAAATGTAAAACCAAGGTTTCACTGTAACTATCACTTTCATGGTACAGAGTAGGGAAGGTTGTTTTATTTAATGATTTTCAGACAGCATTGGGGAGTCAAAAACCCTTTTTACACCATCAATGTTATTCACTCTGATGGCTTTTTATGTTGCTATCGCTTTACGATGCTATTTCCATTGTAGAAGGCTGTGTTTTGAAGCATAGTCATGCTAACTTTGTCCCACTCATTCTTTGCATGCTTCCCAAAGTCTTGCATGCAGCTGTCTTTACCGAAAAACATATTTCAATATCATAAAGAGGCAGAAATCCATCGAAGAGGCTTCAGGAGATTTGACAGAAATGTCACTTGGCCACTTAGCATAAAAAATTTGAGTTGATTTTGAATTGTAGTTTGATGCATGATTTTGGTGAATGTGTACCAGAGTTTTATCACTATCACACAGCGCTGACTGGCACTTCCTGCTCATAAATTGGTGCCAGAATCTCTGTCTGATAACTTTGGCATTTTTAGCTGGAATCCAGTGACAATCACGAAGCCTTGCAGGAAAGTTACAATGATTCTCAATACCATTTTGGAAAGGCCTTGTACAGTCCCACCAATAGTAGATTCATGGGGTTTGTTGCAATGTGATAGGTGGACACAGGCTTTGTCCAAAGTCATCACATACTTCCACCTTTCACTGGCCAAAAAGATTATTCTTTGAATAAAGCTCATGTTGAAAACTGGCTTCCTAGTTTCTTAAATTAAATACTTAATTAAACTTCCAATATGGTTTTTTTCTCCTAAGAAATATTTATTCTAAAACGCAAATTTTCGGAAAAAAATTCTTCTCCTACATCAGTCTGTCTTTTATTGTCACTCTTACTCCATCACTATCATGGTTACAGTTATTTTTCACCAAATCTTGCCAGATGTTAGGCAGGGACAAACCTCTGAAGTCATTGATGATAAAAATTGAGAAAAATCAGAATTCCATCATCAATGACTGCAGAAGTTTGTCCCTCCTAACATCTGGCAAGATTTGGTGAAAAATGACCATAACTGTGATAGTGACCGAGTAAGAATGACAACAAAAGGCAGCCTGATGAAGGAGAAGAGTTCTCTCCAAAAATTTGCAATTTAAAATAAATATTTCTAAGGAGCAAAAAAACAAAAACAAAAAAAACACATATTAGAAGTTTAATTAGGTACTTAAAGAAAACTTATTTTTCATAGAGTTTTCAGCAATTTCAAGATTATTTTTCATAGAGTTTCAGCATGTTTCAGAGATAAGAGACCACTTATCTCTAAAACATGCCTTGCAAGATACTTGTGTACCCAACTTTTATGATGTTTCAGCAAATTAAAAATCTTTGTGGATTACACTGTTAATGGTTTCTATGGATACTTCTGTCTTCCATGCCGTGATGTGCTGTATCACTTGGTTTGGTCCTGACACCAACATCTTCACTTTCTCAATGACAGCCATGGAACGACTTGTGCTCGCCCTTGGATTTAGCTGTTTTGAATCAATCAGGTGGTTTTCACTGTGCGAAATTCCTTTGCTATGTATTACAGCATGCATGCTGTTATCATCTGAAAATAACTACATTTCACATTGGACAGGGCTGTGATGTACTCTTCCCTGAAGTAGGGCATTTTTGGATGCATCATCTGTATTAGACTTATAATAGTTTATGGCATTCTAAACTTCAGGGTGACCTTGATGCAAATCTGAGTCTGCTTACTGTCTGACTTTCAAACTGGTCATGCCATACTTGCTCATGGAAATCATTATAACAGATCCTGAATTACCTGCAGATTCAATAGTTCTACCAGATCATTTGCTTAATTCCTAACACAGTAGAACCCACTTATAACAATGCCACATTCAAGGAGATCTCAGATTTAAAAATCAAAACCGAAACTTTTGTTTGGTATAATGTTAATTTAAAGCTAATTCGACGTTTTTAATGAACAAAATGTAATAAAGTTTCCATATTTAATAAGGGAGTGAAAAGCTATGATGACCACTTTTAACAAGTGAAGTAACAAAATTTAATGAAATCCCATATGTAACAAAGCAAAGAAAATGCACTGCCCTGGAATGAAGTGATAAAAATGGTAATATACAAGACAAAATTGCAAAGGAATAGTGGAATCTCGTTGTGCTAGTGGAAGAATGTTAATAGAAAAGGAATGGGGTTTAAAGATTACATCAAAACACTCTTCCTGTCACCCATTCTAAGGAGCTATGGCATGGGTGTACTGCATCAGCAGAGTTGAAAACAGTCTCTTAGGCAAAAAAAAAAAAAAAAATCAGTGGAGCTCAAGCACATTAAAGTGGATTTCTGGGAGACAACTGCAGAGAGGAATGGGAGTGTCATCGGAAGGGAAACAGGAGAGAACAATTCCTGGAATTGTGTCCGTTTCCCCTTTCACTCTCCAAAGTGAGCACTGCATTGAGAGAATCAGTGCTGCTTTTGCTTCATGTGTACTGTGTTGTTAAACTGTGGTCATTCTCAGTCCAGCTGATTATACTTAAAAGGTTTGATGAATTAATTACAATGCTAATGTAGTTAATTAATTAAATCTTTCAAGTATATCAAATTGTTATGGATAAATAACATAAATGTATATACATATTTTTACATGACTGGAATTTTCACAAAAACGGATTTAGTGAGCACCCGGATTAAAAAAGGATTTCCACCAGTCCTGGGCTCCTCGTTATAAGCAGACTCTACTGCATATATTTTCCTTTGTTAAAAACAATGCTTTGGTGCAGTCTTACGCACATACAGAAGGAACAGCATTCACAGCTAAAATGTTTTGAAAGATTTTGTAAAGAGTCATGCTTCAGAATGAGTTCCATACTTTAGCTAAATTCCTTTCACGCACACTGCGAGGAGCTTTCTTTCTGTAACCCGCATCAGAGATCAGCTTGCTCAGTTTATCTAGTTCTTGGCATACACTGTTGAATCTGGAATCCATACTTGCTTGGATATTTACATCACCCTATATGGTAGAAAAACATACAAGTTGTGATTGAGGAAAAGAGGAAAATGAAAAAGGGAATGAGAGAAATAATAAAATGATATAATATAGACAGGACAAAAACTTCATGACAATTGAAATTCAAAAAAAAAGTACCTCATATTCTTGTTACACTTATTAATATCATTTGCAATGCTGGAAATACAATAATAATAAACACATAACCTTTACTCAGCATCAGAAATTCAATTAAAAAGATAAATAATGGATTTCTTAAATACTACAACAGAAAGAACAAATTTAACCATTGATCAAATTATTTCCTTCAAATGAGAAAACATTGCAAAAATTCAGAAGCATATTTTTTCATCTCCATCACCATGGAAATCATGTCATTTATAAAAGGTTCGGGAGAGATACAAAGAATTAAAATCAGAGTAGGAACAATTACACTTTCATACACAACCCTGCGGGACTCTCTCGAGAACCAATCATTCCTGCTTTAGTAGGTTTTCACAGGGATGATGAGTTCTCAAGAGAGTCCTACATGGCTGTGTATGAAAGTGTAATTGTTCCTACTCTGATGTATGGCAGTGAAACCTGGGTACTACAGAAAAAACATAGGAGTTGTTTGTGTGCTGGAGAAATGCATTACTAACAGGGGGATTGTGGCAAGACAAGTTCTGATCGTGTGAGGAATGAAGATGTGTTGCAGTTATGTAACGTGAAGCAAAATGTTGTTAGCAAAGTGGATACTAATTTGCTTTCGCGGTTTGGCCATGTTAAAAGAATGAGTGATGAGATGCTTACTAAGAAATTTTTTTCAGCCCAAGTGGCAGGAAGGAAAGGCAGAGGAAGGCCAAGTAAGTCATGGGAGGATCAGATTCATGAGTGTCTGCATGAGAAAAAGATTATCAGTATGAAGTATAGAAGGTCTTCTGTATGTCGTGTGACGGATGCCAGTTAAGCCTGAGTTGTGTGTCAAGATCGCTGTAAATGGAGAAGCTTGATACGGCAACAGTAAGTAAATAATCAGTTAAAAATTTATCTGGTAGTTTGTATGTCTTGGTAGAACTGACCTCTGAATCTCAGGAAACAGCTTAGTGATATATATATATATATATACATACACTGACAAAAAAAAAATCCCAACACCAAGAAGGGGTTGTGTTAGATAAACGACAGTTGGTAGGTGGTGAGAGTACATCTGTAAGATGACGTCTATGCAAATTTCGCGCTCGGCGCATACGTGTGGCGCTAGTAGCGCCCCTCGGAACATGCAAAGCTGGTTTGCTGTAAATACGCGCTGTAACGTTCGTGAGCGTTAGTTATCGTTGAGATTCGACGTAGGGTGTTGATGTCAGTCAAGAATGCCTTTAAGAAGATGAAGAAGCCATTATCAACAGCTCACGGAGTTTGAACCAGGTCGTGTAATAGGGCTACGAGAAGGTGGATTTTCTTTCCGCAATATTGCAAAAAAACTTGGCAGGAATGTAGCCACTGTGCATGACTGTTGGCAGCGGTGGTCAAGGGAAGGTACTGCCTCAAGAAGACCACCGTGTACGGCGTATGGCCGTGACGCATCGTATCGCATCTGGGGCAGCAATTCGATCTGCAGTTGCCACCACAGTGACACAACTAACTGTTACAAATCGGTTACTTGAAGGACAGCTCCGAGCCAGACGCCCTGTAGCGTGCATTCCACTTACTCCAAACCACTGCCGTTTGCGACGTCAGTGGTGTCAAGCTAGAGCTCATTGGAGGACGGAGTGGAGATCTGTTGTGTTTTCTGATGAAAGCCGGTTCTGCCTGGGTGCCAGTGATGGCCGTGTGTTGGTTAGAAGGAGGCCAGGTAAGCGCCTGCAACCAACCTGTCTGCGGCCTAGACACACTGGACCTACACCTGGAGTTATGGTCTGGGGAGCAATTTCCTATGACAGCAGGAGCACTCTCGTGGTTATCCCACGCACCCTGACGACACAGTTGTATGTCGGTCTGGTGATTCAACCTGTTGTGCAGCCATTCATGAACAGCATTCCAGAGGGTG
The DNA here is from genome assembly GCA_039090855.1 of Macrothele yani. Taxonomy (NCBI): domain Eukaryota; kingdom Metazoa; phylum Arthropoda; class Arachnida; order Araneae; family Macrothelidae; genus Macrothele; species Macrothele yani. The sequence goes on from CM077006.1 coordinate 46,213,701, forward strand.
TTTTCCAACAGGATAACGCTCGCCCGCATACCCCTGTTGTAACCCAACATGCTCTACAGAGTGTTGACATGTTGTCGTGGCCTGCTAGATCACCAGATCTTTCACCAATCGAGCACGTATGGGACATTATTGGATGACAATTCCAGCGTCACCCCCAACCAGCATTAACCGTCCCTGTATTGACCGACCAAGTGCAACAGGCATGGAACTCCATCCAACAGACTGACATCCAGCACCTGTACGACACAATGCATGAACGTTTGCGTGCTTGCATTCAACATTCTGGTGGTTACACCGGTTATTAATGTACCAGCATTTCACATTTAAAATGGCTCTTCTCGCGCTTACATTAAGCTGTGATCTTGAAACCTTAATCGATTAAATATGTTACCTATACAAATGTATTGCCGCCATTTCATTCCTCTACAACCATTTTTTCGTGGTGTTGGGATTTTTTTTCGTCAGTGTAGTATGTATGTACGCATTAAAAAAAAATGGAAGAAACATTGCACTGAGGTAGTTACCACTCATATATTCAGGAAATAATACACTTTTACTCCATGCATATTATTGGGCATCAGTAAACAAATGCACTACCATAAGTAGTTACAGGACTGAAGCAAGCTTTCGCCGCCCCGGTGAGGCAGTGGTCTAAGCGACGGCCTCTGATCATTCGTCCGAAAGGGGTCCAGGTTCGAATCCCAGTGAGGCACGGTTGTTGTGTTTGTCTTACGGCACTGGCTCTCTCCCTTCCCAGGAACCAGTGACCCTAAGTTAGGGATGTGCGACTGCTTATAGCCCTTTGAGTTGCTCACGGTGGTCGTGAAACCTCAAAAAAAAAAAAAAAAAAGAAGCAAGCTTTCCACAATAGCACTTTATTTTTTAGACTCATTTTTTATTTTTTAAAATAGGTGCAATGCACTTTCTGAGTTTCATAACTTCAGCAAGAGTTTCTGAAATATGATTATTCCGGTTTAAGTTGTGGTCCCATAGTTAAGCCCAGATATTTTACTTCTTTTACCCAGGGGATTTTTTTACCGTAAAATTTAATTTTAAATTCTGGGCTGTAATTTTTTGTTCTCTTAGAGAAAAGAATAGTCTGTGTTTTATCTGTGTTAAATTTTGATCTTCCTGTCTAGGAAATAATTTTTAAGCTTCTTAACATAATATTACAGCATAAAAAGCTGCTTGGTTTTTATGTTTTGAAGTATACGCTATATTGCAGTATCACCACCATACACAGCGACAGTCAGATTTCTGTTATTAAAGGTAGGAAAGTCTGATGTAAAAATACAGGGTGTCCGAGAATTATTGGATACATTAAAAAATTATATAAAACAAAACATTAAACAGATAGAAAAAAACTGACTGTACTAACTTACAATGTAATTACACAAGTTAATAAATTTCGATGTGAGATCCCTTGGTTGCTCATAGTATGTCCAAGCGATACTCGATTTCATGCCATGTATTGGCAAGCATCTGAGGAGTTATGGAATTAATAGCAGCTGGGATATGCTGCTTCAGTTCCTGCAAATCAGTACAAGGCGTCTGATATACACTATCCTTCACATAACCCCACATAAAATAATCCAATGGAGTTAGATCTGGAGAGCGAAGAGGCCATGGAATGGGACCACCACGCCCACATCTGTTGGGGAAATGCTCATTTAGGCACTTACGTACACACATTGACCAATGTGGAGGTGTGCCATCTTGTTGGAAAACAACGTTATCATATCTTTTGATCTGGGGTATAGCGAAATTTTCTAGCATATCCAAGTAAATGTCACCATTTATGGTTTTTTTGCAGAAGAAGAAAGGGCCAATCACTTCTCTTTTTGATAGGGTGCACCACACATTAACTTTTGGATAATCACATTCCAGTTCAATAGCAGCATGAGGCGATTCACTGCTTTATATCCTACAGTTCTGACGATTCACAAGACCTGATATATGAAATGTGGATTCATCACTAAAAATTACAGTACTGAGGAAGTCTGCATCATTTTCCACTCGATTCAGCATATTAACAGTGAAATTGTATCGCAGAGAGTGATCATTTACATGCATCTTTTGCAGTATTTGAATTTTATAAGCATGAAACTAATTTTTTGTGCAAGATATCGTGAACTGTAGATTTCGGAATGCACAGTTCTCTGCTTGCTTTATGAACGGATTTCCTGGGCCTTCGTTGGAAACTTATTAACTTGGTCAACCGTCTCACCGCTGACGCTAGGCCCACCGGTTCCTCCACGATGTTCCACATTGCCAGTTTCTTTAAACTGTTTCATCCACCGCTTAATTGAATTCATTGATGGAGGATTACAACTATACTCTAAACTGTACCGTCTTTTAACTTTAGTGACAGACTTTAATTCCACAAGCCATAACACACACATTGTTTTCTGCTGTACAGATGACATGACTACTGATTGTGCATTTCTCATACTTTCCTCATCAGGCCACACCTAGCGCCATCTATCAGATTCTGGGAATAACAATTCTGCAAAACAAAAATATAGAAACCGTGTTAGTAATATGTGACATAGAAAAACAGACAATGCTCATAGTTTTTTTGTTTTTTTTGTACATAATTTTGTAATGTGTCCAATAATTCTCGGACAACCTGTAGAATACAGTGTTGGTGCCAAACTTGTGGCACCCATGCTTCTATTTTTCTTATAGAGGATTTTTTTCCATTTTGTTTAACACAGAAAGTTCTATTTTCTAAATATGTACCTGTGGATTTCCCAAGTATTTTGTAAAGAATATTTCTTCTTTAATTACTATGATCACATTACTTGTTGTGTATACATACAAAACTATGATGACACACATATGAGAGCTATAAACTATGAAAACAATTGATGACGTACATATGAAAAGGTATTCTTTTACCTCTATGTCCATGATCACTGTAATTCCATGTTCATGGGCTTCAGACACAAGTGAGTCTTGTGGCAGATGCTCCAAGTGTTCATGCCCTTGAGTTAAATGGAATGTAGCACTATTCAGACGAGCAAGTGTAGCTATGAGAGGACCAAATCTCTGCAGAGCAGTCAGAGTGTTTTCCCCATCCACAGCAATTGTTACTAAAAGCAGAAGGAATTTAAGAAAATTAAATGTAGTTCCAAAACTGAATATATAAAATGCAAATTTAAATGGAATGCAAAGTACGGTACTTAAAAAGGATATGCTACAGATATTGCATTAATACAGGGTGAGTCAAAAGTCACTGTGCACCTGACAAGACAATACACGTACAACTACAAGTGTACCAGCTACAATAACTGCTGGAAATGGCTCCCTCTTGTATGTAGACATGCATAAATGCATCTGAACATGTTCTCAAAGACATGTGACATGTCCAATGGAGAAATGTAGCTGATTATTATGGTGATTACTGTGTTTCACATATCCCAATAAGCGGAACTGAGCCTCATCGAAGAAAAACGTGACATCCAGAATATCCTCCCCATTATCATTAATGAAGGCCCTGAACCATCTGCAGTATTCTACACGCTTATTGTAGTCTGTGTGTTTCAGTTCATGCACTGTTCTGATTTTGTACGGATAGAGCTGCAGTCATGTCTTCAGTGTCCTACGAGTGCTGCTGTTGTGCCAATTACAAACCCTACAACATAGTGCACTACAGCACCTTCTTGCTGTGCCAATTTTTGAACTAATTTCTTTGAACTTTTAGTGATGTGAACACAAATATCCTCCACTCATAGCATACTGCTTCTTGGAGTATTTCTCACTGATCCAGTTTTATGAAACTTTTCAGTTAACCACCTCACTGCATTGTGTTGGGGTGCTTCAGTATTGGAAAATTGTTCTCTGTACTTACGTTTCACTTCGTCCATATATTCACCTCCGCTACGGAACACATCTTCAATCAGAAACACTCGACCCTAAAGCGACAACACCATGTTCAACCAGCCACTGTGATGCCTCACTACTGACTGATTCTATCACGGCCAGATGCCAGACACTGGAAATACGAGGTGTGCCATTCAAGGTCAGACGGCAGGATGTGCGCAACTCCTACCCCAAACACGCAAACATTCTTCATTCACAATATTACATGTAAGTGCGTGGTAACCACTTTATAGATTTTTTATTATTATTTCTTATCACAGTACATCACGTGCACAGGGACTTTTGGCTCACCCTGTATATATTTACCTTTGCTAGGGCTATTCAGAAAGCAAGTACCATTTAAAGATAAAACGAAAAAAATATTAACTAATTTTTAATGTGCGATGAATTCCACTTACCTTAATCTACTTTTCAACATATTCCCCGTGGATGTTAAAGCATGCTGACTGCAGTGCATCTGACTGCTGCTGGAGGGTGCGTGGTGGAGGATCCATACAGCGAACACTATCGAGGTGGTCTCAGAGATGCTCACTTGGGTATAAATCTGGGGAATTTGGGGTCAGGGAAGTACTCTGAAGTGTTCATCAGGCTCTTCCAACCACTCTCGGACATTTCCAGTTGTGCGACATGTTGCATTGTCATGCTGGAAGATCCCATCCGCCACAAGAAAGACAATCAGCATCTATGGGTGTATGTGGTCTGCAAGGATGGATTCACAACGAATTCAGTCCATAGTGTCTTCCACAGCAATGAGTGGACCCAGAGAATGCCACAAAAATATTTCCCAGACCATAATGCTGCCGCCACCATCGTGTGTTCTGCCAGCAATAGTTGAAGAGTTTTTGTTCTCCAATGTTTCTCGCATTATACGCCGACGTCCATGTGTTCGATGAAGCAGAAAACGTGACTCATCGGAGAAGCCAATCAGCAGAGGCCCAATTCCAATACTGCTGTGCAAATGTAAGCCTTTTCTGTTGATGCACCTTCATTAACATAGGTGCAGTGACCATACGTTTGCATCAAAGCCCCATACACAGTAGGATTCGCTGAACTGTTGTTTTAGACACACTTCCGGCCAGTGAGTTTTTAGACACACTTTCATTCGGCCAGTGAGTTGCTCCATTGTAGCATCTCGATCGGCCCTCATGAACCTTCGCAGCTGATGTTCACCTCTCACATCAATGGCACATGGTGCTCCGCAGTGTCCACATTGCTTATTCGCAATGGTGCCATTTCTCCAATCATGATACACTTTAACCACTGCAGCATGCAAAAAGTTCACAAACTGCCATGTTTCAGAAACACTGCCACCCTTGGCCTGAAAGCCGATAATCATCCTTTTTTGCAAATCTGATAAATTGCTCCTTTTATCCATGACAGCAACGAGTGATATGTTTTCAGATTGCCTACAGCACACCTTATATACCCTCCAAGCCAGCTCACGACACATGCCTTCTTTCATTGGCTATGGCACTGTTGACATCAAAAGTAGGAGGTGGTCACAATAATGTTACTCGACTGCGTATATATACACATAAATATAAGGACTGAGACAAGATGACACCATATCTCCCAAACTCTTCAGTGCCACATTGCAGAATCAGACGTGCCAACCTCTCAGAACCAAAAAACATAACACTCAAATAGAAAAGTCGAAGCATAATGCGTGCTGATAATTTGCGAAGCCTATTTCGACTATATAAATTCTTGATGGTGTAAGGTGTAGCTATATAAATTCTCGATAGTGTAGGGTGTAGCTATATAAACTCTTGATGGTGCAGGGTGTAATTACATAAATTCTTGATGGTGTAGGGTGAAGTTACATAAATTCTTGATGGTTTAGGGTGTAGTTCCATAAATTCTTGATGGTTACAAGTTTTAGGGGGAGGGAGGTTGCTTTGAATAAACAGACACTCGTCCACCTTCCAGCACCGACCAATCAGCAGCTTTAAGTATGACGAAGAGTCGAAAATACAAATCAGTCTCAAACGCTACATGAAATGAGTCGGGATTTGTCCATTGGTTGTCGATTGCACTCAACTTGAGTTGACTTGATTTATTTCCATTGGGAAACTAGAGGCAGGGGAATTTGTTAAGAGAAATTGGAAACCTCTCCAAGAAAAAACTTTTGAAGGGGAAAGAAACATACAACACGTAAAATTTCCCCTACTTCTGTCTGAAAAGGGGGAAAACATTACTTTTTTTAAAAAAGCGTATTTTTGGCAGCAAAATCATATTATCATACTGCAGCATGATTTATTGTCCTAAATATGATAAAATCGTAACAGTTGGCAGGTCTGCAGAATGTCTATCAATCATTGAACTGGGAAAGCAAGGGGATAAAGATTAATGGAGATTATTAACTCACTTTTGTTTTGCTGATGACATTGTCATTTTTCCAACTTCCCCTTCAGAGTGAAAATCCTCCAAATATGTGGCGTCAGCGAATAAACAAAGACATCGCTCTTTCCACGTTTTAGCAACACACAGCAACCGAAAAAATTTTATTCGGCCACTGCTGAGGAATTGAACCCCAGATCTCTTGATATCTAGCCGAGCAAGTTAGTCTTATACCACATCTGCTGAGCCAGTTAGCCTTACACCACGGATTTTCACTTTGGATCTCGCCCTTTGGATTTAACTGCTATAATTAAAATATATATTTAATGCCCACCAGATGGAGACATCTCAATAGCTGGGCCCATCTTACAGATTTATGATGTCAGAAGCTGACAGAAAAACACACGTAGCACCGTGGATTGTTGGCAACCGTGGTTTAAGGTTAACTAACATGCTCGGCTAGATATCAAGAGATCTGGGGTTCGATTCCCCAGCAATGGCCGAATAACAATTTTTCAGCTGCTATGTGTTGCTAAAATGTGGAAAGAGCAATGTCTTTGTTCATTCACTCACACCACGTATTTGGAGGATTTTCACTTTGGATTTTGCCCTTTGAATTTAATTACTATAATTAATATATAGCCAGTGGTGTTTATGCCCACCAGATGGAGATGTCTCAGTAGCTGAGCACATCTTACAGATTTATGTCAGAAGCTGACAGAAAAACACACATAGCGCCGTGAATTGTTGGCCACCGTGGTGTAAGGCTAACAAGCTCGGCTAGATATCAAGAGATCTGGGATTCAATTCCCCAGCAGTGGCTGAATAACAATTTTTTGGTTGCAATGTGTTGCTAAAACATGGAAAGAGCTATGTCTTTGTTTACACCCCTTCGAAGCCGCAGAATACGATACAAGAACTTGCTGACAAAAAAGTAAAGGATTAGGATTAAAACTGAACTTTCAGAAAACAAAAGTGTTGCATAATGCTTTTACAAGAAAAGAAGATTTATGGATTGAAGGGGGAAAACTGGAGGCCCAGTTGCAGAATTTTGCTAAGCTGTCTGCAACACAGATATTTGAAACCCAAAATTAGTCTGCGGACACTCGCCCCTACCCACCCCGCAGGCCCTGAAGTATATATGTCTGTCTTTCATTCCTTGCCACAGTCAGCAAGCTTTGATCAGCTGTTGTTTTACTTTTGAGGGCTTATCTGGCCCAATTTTAGAATTAATATGCATTAAGATTTCTGCTGCTCAGTGAATCTCTAAATTTTGACTGAATTCTGTTTTCTGTGCTAAAGCCATGTTCACATGGTACTTTTCTTAAACGCAACATAAGACATTTAAAGCAGAACCTCTTGACACTATTGGAAATGTGTGCTCATAAAACTCTTAGGAAACTTTGGACATTTGCACATGTACTCTTCATTTTTTCAGCTATGTTTTAATAGTGAATATTCCATAACTGCATCTTCATTCATTTTGGAAAAAAAAAAAAAAAAAACTGGTCTGCCAAGCTTTGTGTCTACCAAACCTTTTGTGTGTGTGTATTGCTTCAGAGATTCAAGCTCTACACACTCAAACTTCAAAAAGAGTTCCATTGTGGAGGAAGGAAATCTGCAATCTATCTCAATCACGAAAGATAAAATAAACCATCACTGGACATTGTGATGTGCAAGTTTAGTACTACAAGGGTCAACTAATTTATTATTTTTGAACACATTTCCCTTCAGCTCTGAAAAAATAAATAAATCTTGAATTCTATGTATGAGATGTTTGCAGTTCACATAACTGAGACTTGGTTGATTCAACCATTCTTCTGATATGATGAATGTGCAGTTTTTCCGTTTCCAACTATTTATGGAGGGAAAATGACATTTGATTCAAGACACTGGGAACATCGAAAAAAGAAAAATTACGATTACGGAAAAATCTTTCCTCCATCCGCCTTCCGTTTTCGAAAATTTTTCCTCCATTTTCAAGCTGAAACACAATCAGCTTTGAACAAAACTATTTTACAACAACACTCAGCAGAGGGAATATCGCGAGAGAAAAAAATTACAATTACAAATTAAATCTGCAGTTCGTCTAACTTCACTGTTTGAAAGTAATTATCTTTAGTTTCGAGAACGATGCAAATAATGACAACAAAGTCAGAGTTTCTCGAATCTGCGGAAGAAACTTGTGCCTAAAGTTTACATGGAAACTTTTGCTCCGTCAAACTTCCGATATCAGAAATTGTTGTCTACACTTTCAAGATGAAATACAAACATTTATGCAATAAATTTATATTTAGTAACAATACTAGACAAAGGAAACTTCACAAGAAAAAGAAATTACGATTGCGGGAAAAATTTTCACTCCATTTAACTTTTGTTTTCGGAAGTTCTGAAAAACGGAATACCGTTCGCCAGACGGAAAACGCCCCCCCCCCCCCCCCCGACACACACGCATTAACCCTCCAAAAATAAAAAACATTTTCAGTTTTTTTTTCATTGATCTCGAGAGTATAACTGAAATATGGCGAAAAAAACGGAATTCCGCGAATCCGAAGAAGTATCTCATGCTCGATTCCTAACAGTTCGCGATATGCAAAGCGAACTGCTCATGCGGCTACATATGGAAGCCGATTCATGTGTCCATAAACTGATTATGTTCCCAACATGAACGATGTATTCAATTGCATATTCGGAACTCTGAACGGTCGTTTTCTAGTGCACGTACTTTTACAAAGGATACGTTTTTAATGCGCGAGATTTGCGAGTGGTCCAAAAACAGACCCAAGATTATATAAATATTTTTTTTCTTAAAATTTCTTCAGGCGGGTAACAACTTTATTTCGGCGGGAGTTTAATTTTTTCTGCTGGAATCCTGCCTTGAATTTTGACCCCTGGTACAATAATCAGGAAGATTCCTCTAAAGAAAAAAATCCCTTTTAGAAATAAAATATTTCAGAAAAAACTTCCAGATTACAGTATTGTATTTATACTATGCTGTAATCAGGAAGTTTCAGGGCACAAAATTTTCTGTCACCCACTTGTCACTGTCGATCGAAAATTAATTTTTGGCGAGGAAAAAATAAATTTCAGGTGTTTTCTATTCAACTTCGTCAAAAATATATTGCCAATGTCCGGCGGGTCCCATTTGTTTACGCTTGTACGACTATCGAATCTGCCGGCTGTCATAGGTGAGAGTTATTACCCATATCTATGCCCCGCCCCATACGGGAGAGAGCGCAGTTGAGGACACAACTGGAAAAAATGAAAGAACAGTATCATATAGTTTATTTGCATTTTGACTGAAGTGCGAACTCAATCCATCACTTACTGTCACATCGGTAAAAATAAAAAAGATGTTATGCTTAGATAGTCGTGACGCATTTTGTAAAAAAAAATGGTACCTGGGCTTTGCTATGCAAAATATGAGTTTTGTTACTTTTCCCCTGTTATATGTTGGACAGGGAAAGCTATGAATAAATAACAGCCATACAAGATAGCTGCAAAAATGTAAATAAACTGGAAGTGGCTTTCCCACCGAACATCGGCCATGTATTTTTGACAAAGTTGTATGAATAAAGAAAAAAAGTGTGAAAAAATATCATTTCCGCTAAAAATACACTCTTAGAAATGCTTAAGCAGCGGGGCAAGGAAGCTATGGATACTAACAGTCGCACACGAGAGCCGTGAAAGCATAAACAAACAGGAAGGCACTTTAACGCTGAACAGCGGCCACATATTTTTGACGAAATTACATGACTGAAAAAACAGGTGAATTACAATTTCTGCCATCAGAAATGTTTATTTAAGCAGCAGAACAAAATAAAATTAGAAAACAGATTCACTCATTTGCTTAAAAATTCATAAAACTAACCCGTTGATCTGGTTGATTTATCATGAAATAACAATTGAGGGGTGTATACGGACTGGAGAAATATTTTTCTTTTTGCGAGTGAACAATTCTGAGGCAGCAGTCTCCTGCTCCCTCAGAAATTGTGACTTCGCTCTTTCCGGGTTATCTAATAGCTGTGCGTCGCGTCCCCTCGGGAGCCAACATTAAGCCCTCGAGAACGGAGTCCCCTCGTAATCCCATCCCCCACCCGCTATGGTTACGGCTGTGCCGAGATGTGCCTTGACCACCCACCCACATGGCACTGACATTTCGTCTACAGGAGGAAGGCGGGAGTGGGGGAAATGGAAACGGTACTTGGATCAATTTATTTGTCGGCAGATTTGTTAAGCAAAGCTGCAGAAAAGAAAAAAAGAGGACCTTTTTTTTTCTTTCTTTTTTGGTGCGAATTATATCGGAAAAGAAAAGAGTAAATTGATCTGCAAGATTTGTTGAGCGATCTGCGACGCCCGTCGCCACGTCGCACTGTTTCTGCGACCGGGACTGGAGGTAACCAATGTTACCTTGGGCAACAGATATCAAGTGAGGGGTCACACTGATGAAAAAATTAATCAGCATATAAAACTTGGTTGGAGAGCTTTTGGAAAAAGAAGTACAATTTTCAAGAGCAATATACCATTACATCTTAAAATAAAAGTGTTTAATCAATGCATCCTTCTAATTCTTACATACAGAGTAGAGATTTGGGCTTAAACTTAAAAAGACAGATGCTTGGTGTGACCAGGAAAGATAAGAAGAGGAACTCATGAATCAGGAAGATGACAAGAGTAAAAGACATCGTGATCAGAGTAAAATCTCTGATATGGTAATGGGCTGGACATATTGTCATGAGAATGAATCACCGATGGACAACCAAAATTTCAGACTGAGTACCTAAGGACAGGAAAAGATCTAAAAGAAGACTGCGCCGCAGATGGGCGGATAAAATTAGAAAGCATGCCGGAGTGACATGGAGACTTGCTCGTGACAGGCTGTTGTGGAAGAAATTTGGTGAGACCTTCATCCATAGTAGATTGAAAATGGTTAACAATGATGATACTTGAATTTGAGTAAAAAGACTGAATTAAGCTCAGCATCATCATCAAATGTTTTCAGCCACAGCTAATGAATCAGTTCTCTTTAAGGTGAATGTTTAAAGCAAATTGTGTTAATTGAAATATATGATCACGTGAACATTAATTTTAAAGCTAGCACTTTTTAGAACACTTTTAACCTGCACTTTAGTGTGAACAAAACTTACATGAAAATTAAAATAAAAGGACTGAATACAGCAATTTATTTAATACCATTAGGACGAATCTTGGTGGCCCCATGTTCTGTTTTAAGCTTCCTTGAAATATTGACGAGATCCATGACTGTGCTCATTTCTGCTTCCAAAACAGTGTTGCGCAGTGAAGAATACTAGGAAAATAATAGCAGCAATAATCAGTTTTAAATAATAATATGCAAATACACCTAAAAATCTACATTAAACATGAAAGACGTTATAAACAGGTAGTTTATTTTTTAAATACACCTCGTATGACTTTACCAAAGAAAAAAATTTACAGTCTTTAATGGAGACTAGAAGAACATACACTGAGTGATCATTGAATTATGACCACCTACCTAGTACTTCACAGATCCTCCTTTTGCCCTCAGTACAGCAGCTATCTGATGTGGCATCGATTCAATAATAGATGCAGCAAGTACTTGGGTGGTATGGCCAACCAAACTGTGTGTAATACAGCCTTCAAAGCATGGTGTATCCAGATGCCTGATATGCCCTTCCACAGTGTCCCACAAGTGCCTTATGGGACAGATATCAGGGGAGTTCAGGGGCCAATCAATTTGCTGGAAGCCTGAACTGTGTTCCTCAAACCATTCCTGCATAACATTGAACCTGTGGCTCTATGCACTGTCATCTTGGAAGACACCATGCAACATTAATGCAATTCATGATAGTGGGCACCAGTCATACATTGTTCCACATGCACCAGGGGTCAAAGTTCATGCCAGATAAACATGCCCCACACTGTACAACCACTTTCACTGGTTAGCACTGTGGAGACCATGAAGGATGGATCGAGTGCCTCGTGTTGTTTGTGCCAAATATGTAAATGACCATCCAGAGAATGCCACAGAATGAAGTAAAAAATGGGACTCATCAGACCAGTACTATAGCTGCCCCTACACCCATCTCAGCCCTAGTTTACTCTTCTACCCTGGTTACAGCAGGTGTTTATTTAATAAACCGCACCATCCACCCCCCACCTTTCTCCTTATAATTCTAATTATCTCTTCCCTCACTATATTCCCAGCTGGAATTTCTGCTAACTGGGAACAAGATCTTAAAAAACCAGCACACTTTTTTTCCAGTCATCCGACATCCAACTTTCACGATCTACGCACCAGGCAAGTCTTTTGCACCGATGAACCGTGGTTAGGTGAGGACGTCATTGGGGTCATCTGCTGTTATAGCCCATTCGTGTGAGGGTGTGGTACAGGGTCATGACAGATACTGTTCCAGGTTGACCTCCGTTGTATTGGGTAGTCAACTGTTCAACAGTGCTGCGTCTGTTGGACTGTACGAGTCACTAGACCCAGCACTCACCTCTCACATCAAACTTTCCCTGTCCTGTGCAGTTTTGCCTCTAAGTCATTGTTCGGTCACTTTCACACCAGTACTGATACAGTTCAACTATGGGGACTTGCAAACAACCCACCAGTTCAGTCACTTGGGAAATCGAGGCACCTGCTTTCCAAGCACCCACAATCTGTCGTTTCTCGAAGTTCGATAAATGCTTTTGCTTAACCATCATGTTCTGAATTTTACTACCTACTGCTACACTCCCACTTTATATATGTTACTATGGTCGACTAATCGCGCCCTCTCGGAAAGCACGTGATCAATGGGCCACATCCATTTTTGACAGGGGTGGTCATAATTCAATAATGACTAAATTACAAGTAAGATATAAAATTTCAAAAAACTCAACACAACTTTGAAAATTTAACAATTACCTGAAAACAAGACACCTACAAAATGGAAGACTAACATGGTACATATCTTTGGCATGAAGTGACAAAGACTGAAGAGAATCAAAAGTTCAATTACAAACATAAAGAGTCAAGTGCTGCTTAATCTGAAAGTGTGATATCCTACAGAACAGAAAAATGGGAGTAAACAATGATGACTCAAATAAGCCTTGAAGAATCTCAATAAGAATTTACATAAGGGAAGCTTTATATGATTACAATTCCAAACAGTGAAGTAATTCTAAGAAAAACAAGTTAGTAAAATCATGCGATGCATTGATTATAATACTCTTTCCAACATACCAGAAATCAAAAATAACCAATCACTTACCCTAAAGATCATGGTCACTTTCATCCTATAACACTTCAAGCATGTCAATTATCGTCATGTAATGTTGTTGGCCTTCAAAGGTTTACAGACACCTTGCTTATGATTCATTCTTCCGGGGATGAAACATCGTATTTTTTAATTTTTTTTTATTTGCTAGACAAACAACGCCGGTTTTTCCCTGCCATATGAGATGTAACCATAGCTCGTCGTTTCCATAAAAACCACACAAACAAACACACTATACCACTCATTCATACATTCAGTTAAAAAACTATGTACATAATTACACTACTTACATTCCTATGCAGTTAAACCTTTGTCAACTGTGATTTACAAAAAGCTCCATCCGTTTCAAAACCAGTGCTAACCCTACTGCAAGTGTCACCCTCATTCAGCCCTTCACACACAATCCTCTAGCGCTTTCAACAGGCAACTGTCATCCTCAGGAGGCAGGTGTGTCTCACCCGCCCACCACAGCTCAAGTGAGCAGAGCTATCGAGGCTCGGGCTCCAGTCGCAATCTCTGCATCTTTGTGTCTCTGGCGCCATCTATTGTCATTGCTGCTCTCTTTTCTTTTTCCCCTCTAAGCTGTTCTTCAATTTTTATTAAGGCCTTCCATTGTTCGTTTAAGTTGCTAGGCTCATTAATGTTGCATAATCTTGATCTGTTTTTTTCAATTAACACTGACTCTGCATTTCTCAACTGCCTTTCGTTTTTACAGCTCTTAATAATTTTAATATCCTCAAACCTTGGACATTGTTGATTTTCCAGACAGTATTGGGTTAATGCTGTCTTAGCTTCTTTTTTATTCCAATTACTAATATGCTGGTTCAATCTATACTTTAATTTATTCTTGGTGCTGCCTATATATGACAAAGGTGGTTGCTGGTTTATAGGGATTTCGTATATTCCTGCTCTATCCAATTGGCTGATTTTTTCATTTTTTATTATTAAATTTTTTATTGTAAGTACCTGATTTCCTACCTGGCACCATTATTCATGAAGACAAGGTTCTTGTCACCATTATTCATGAAAACAAAATATTTGGCACCATTATTCATGAAGACAAGGTTCACTGTGAGGAATACATATGAATTCATTGAGAAAATTAAAGTAATTAAACAAGATTTAAGTGAATATCATATGGCTAGTATGGATGTGCGAGTTCTTTTTCCTAGCACACCAGTACCTCAGGCAATTGAAATAATTATCGAAAAATTATATGTGACAGACAATGAATGCAATACAAATAGAGGAATTAAGAGAAATTTTATTGTACATATATGAAAATAACATTTTTAGGTTTAACAACAAGATGTACAAACAAAATTATGGTGGACCTATGGAGTCACCATTGTCAACTTTATTTGCTGAAATTATAATGAGTGACATAGAGGCAAAAATAATAAGTAAACTGGAAGATCCACCACTGATATACTGTAGATATGTTGATGACATTTTTCTGTTGTCCAGGCTAAAAAATGATGAACTTGAAGACTTGACAAAAGAGTATAATGAAATTTATTCATCTATTGAATTGACAGTAGAACAAGAACATGCACAGGTATTAAAAAAATGGATTTATGAAGTAACTCAAGCTAATAATAAAGCCAAGATTGATAAAAAGCTAGTAAAATATGTAGGGGCAATCCCATATGTTCAAAACGTTTCAGCAGAAATTAATAAAGTTTTTGGCAAATATGACATACAGGTAGGAAATCAGGTACTTACTGTAAAAAATTTAGTAATAAAAAATGAAAAAATCAGCCAATTGGATAGAGCAGGAATATATGAAATCCCTATAAACCAGCAACCACCTTTGTCATATATAGGCAGCACCAAGAGTAAATTAAAGTATAGATTGAACCAGCACATTAGTAATTGGAATAAAAGAAGCTAAGACAGCATTAACCCAATACTGTCTGGAAAATCAACAATGTCCAAGGTTTGAGGATATTAAAATTATTAAGAGCTGTAAAAACGAAAGGCAGTTGAGAATTGCAGAGTCAGTGTTAATTGAAAAAAACAGATCATGATTATGCAACATTAATGAGCCTAGCAACTTAAACGAACAATGGAAGGCCTTAATAAAAATTGAAGAACAGCTTAGAGGGAAAAAAAGAAAAGAGAGCAGCAATGACAATAGATGGCGCCAGAGACACAAAGATGCAGAGATTGCGACTGGAGCCCGAGCCTCGATAGCTCTGCTCACTTGAGCTGTGGTGGGCGGGTGAGACACACCTGCCTCCTGAGGATGACAGTTGCCTGTTGAAAGCGCTAGAGGATTGTGTGTGAAGGGCTGAATGAGGGTGACACTTGCAGTAGGGTTAGCACTGGTTTTGAAACGGATGGAGCTTTTGGTTAGTCACTGTTGACAAAGGTTTAACTGCATAGGAATGTAAGTAGTGTAATTATGAACATAGTTTTTTAACTGAATGTATGAATGAGTGGTATAGTGTGTTTGTTTGTGTAGTTTTTATGGAAACGACGAGCTATGGTTACATCTCATATGGCAGGGAAAAACCGGCGTTGTTTGTCTAGCAAATAAAAAAAAAAATAAAAAATAAAAATACGATGTTTCATCCCCGGAAGAATGAATCATAAGCAAGGTGTCAGTAAACCTTTGAAGGCCAACAACATTACATGACGATAATTGACGTGCTTGAAATGTTACAGGATGAAAGTGACGATGTTTAGGGTAAGTGCTTGGTTATTTTTAATAGTATATCATTAATGAATTGCACCTAAATGTGCGCATTTTGCTGGTGTTTAATACCTTTAAAGTGCAAATATAATAATACCAGAAATCATTACTCAAGTTATCACTCAAGTTATGAAGATAATGGCTGTGGAATAAATCTCGGTCCTGTGCCCTGACTTTTGATCCCATTTCGATGATATTCAACAGAATCGGTTCAGTATACCTCCAAAAAAACATGATGAAGTTTTGTCGAAATCGAAGCATTTTTACGTAAGTTATGATGCATAAGGGCTATGAAATAGATCCTGCTCCTGTGTCCTAACCTTTGACCCCATTTTGCCCATTTTCAATAGGATTCGTACCCAGGTAGGCCCCTACAACATACTAACATTTCATCCAAATCGAAGCATTTTTACGTAAGTTATGACACATAATGGCGATGGAAGTGATTCCGCTTCTATATCCTGACCTTTAACCCCATTTCGCCCATTTTCAATAGGGTTTGTCCCCAGGTGTTCCCCTACCACATACTAAAATTTCATCAAAATCAAACGATTTTTATGCGAGTTATCATGCGGACGGACATATGCACACAACGCGTGGTGTAATGAGGCAGATGGGAATCACGACCATCTGCTCGCAAGAGTGTAACTCATAAAACTTTAATAGGATCCACACACAACGCTTGACGTAATGAGACAGATGGCGTGACCGCGTGCCAACACCTCAGTCGCGAGATTGTAACATCATAAGATTTCTAAGCATGGGTAACATTAATGGGATGACGCCATGACACTAAAAACGTGGTAATTTGGGGTGGTTATTTAACGCACTAAACGAATTTTCCCTAAGTCGAGATCAAGCTAAATCGATTTCTAGTACCAGAAAACAGTAGGTTAATGACTTTTATCAAAATCCTTAGATCCGTTTTCAAAATAAAATTTACATAGATACAAGAATTGTTCCTTTAAGGTGGATGCCAAGTAATTTTGCTTCCTATACTTCTAATGGAAAAATTTCTGTACAAATTTTCTTCACAAGTAATGCGTTCCCAAGGATGAAAATTTGAACATCGATTAAAATAGCTTCATTTTATAACTTGGAATACTTAATATTTTCCAAAACATAACCATAATTATGTAATTCAACATTTATTTGTCTACTGACGTCATCAAAGTACAGGTCGCGCCATCTTTTTTCTGGTTTCAACACCACCAAAGGAAACGTTATTGTTTTTTAATATAATTATGGTTATCTCTATATTCTAAAAAAAGTAACTGCCACCGCTATTTTAGAAATTTTGCGACACTCTTGCTTTCCTAGCTCGCAACACAAAACGTATTGAACACAAAAATATGAAATTTACATCGTTTGTAGAGAATTGTTTGGTGAACACGCTGAAATAAACAGTTTCTCTATTCTAGCAACTCTTCAAGAGCTATTGTATTTCAAAGTTAAGGTAAGCAAAAAAGTGCTATCAGGTCGTATTCCAGACACACTAACAGCAACAGAACCACGTAACTTTGTAGGCATGTAGTGCCATGACCGAATTTTTGCACCTCATCACCCTTTTTTTTTAATTTCGATTTAGTTTAGGAGAAATTAAATTTCTAAATTTCACAAAATTCTCTATTCCACGATGGGATCCATTAAAAAAA
Source organism: Macrothele yani (assembly GCA_039090855.1). Taxonomy (NCBI): domain Eukaryota; kingdom Metazoa; phylum Arthropoda; class Arachnida; order Araneae; family Macrothelidae; genus Macrothele; species Macrothele yani. Next base: position 46,231,541 of record CM077006.1, read on the forward strand.
ACGGATATATGGCAAACTATTAACCATAACGTATTGCAATTTTTACAGCATAAACTTACAACTATCGTCCCTTTTTTACAAAAAAAAAAAAAAAAAAATTAAGAAAAAGTCATTTTCTGATTTTTAAGCATTTTTTAAGGATGCAAAGGAAAGAAACGAACGGCTTGTCTGTCTTCACGATAACCACAGAGGAACGTTCTGGTCTCGTGACCTGCTGCCATGGTGACGCAGAGAATTTGTTCTGCATATGTTTTGTTGGTAAAGCGATCTCAGTTGTTTAAGGTGGACGTCAAGTAATTTTGCTTCCTATACTTCCAATGGAAAAACTTCTGTACACATTTTCTTCACAATTAATGCGTTCCCAAGGATGAAAATTTGAACATCGATTAAAACAGCTTCATTTTATAACTTGGAATACTTAATATTTTCTAAAACATAACCATAATTATGCAATCCAACATTTGTTATTCTACTGACGTCATCAAAGTACAGGTCGCACCATCTTTTTTCTGGACAATTAATGCATTCCCAAGAAAGAAAATTTTAACATCGATTAAAATAGCTTCGTTTTATAACTTGGAATACTTAATATTTTCTAAAACACAACCATAATTATGCAATCCAACATTTGTTTGTCTACTGACGTCATCAAAGTACAGGTTGCACCATCTTTTTCTGGACAATTAATGCATTCCCAAGGATGAAAATTTGAACATTGATTAAAATAGCTTCATTTTATAACTTGGAATACTTAATATTTTCTAAAACATAACCATAATTATGCAATTCAATATTTGTTTGTGTACTGACGTCATCAAAGTAAAGGTCACACCATCTTTTTTCTGGACAATTAATGCGTTCCCAAGGATGAAAATTTGAACATCGATTAAAATAGCTTCATTTTATAACTTGGAATACTTAATATCTTCTAAAACATAACCATAATTATGCAATCCAACATTTGTTTGTCTACTGATGTCATCAAAGTACAGGTCGCGCCATCTTTTTTCTGGACAATTAATGCGTTCCCAAGGATGAAAATTTGAACATTGATTAAAATAGCTTCATTTTATAACTTGGAATACTTAATATTTTCCAAAACATAACCATAATTATGTAATCCAACATTTGTTTGTCTACTGACGTCATCAAAGTACAGGTCGCGCCATCTTTTTTCTGGTTCCAACACCACCAAAGGAAAAGTTATTGATTTTTTATATAATTATGGTTATGTTTTACAAAATATTAAGTACTCCAAGTTATAATATGAAGTTATTTTAATTGATGTTCAAATTTTCATCCTTGGGAACACAATAATTGCAAAGAAAATGTGTACAAAAGTTTTTCCGTTGGAAGTATAGGAAACAAAATTACTTGACGTCCACCTTAAGGGTTTAGCATAACGGTTTACGGAAATGCTTTTTGGACCGCTTTTGTTTTTCTTGGTAAATTTAGTAAGTGCCATAGGTTCAAACGACAAAAGTCTGACCTTCCTTTTATTAACGACAGTAAACAAAACTCTGAAATTTCGGAAGAACAAGCCTTATTTGCTTAGACATTGAAATTTTTATAAATTTTCAAGTTTTTATTTCATGTGATATACTTGGAGATTGGCCTGCAGGGCCCGAGCGCTACTCTGGAAACGAGCGTAGCGAACCTAGAGGCGCAGCCCCTAGTGTTTTAGAAAATGTTAAGTATTCCAAGTTATAATATGAAGTTATTTTAATCGATGTTCAAATTTCCATCCTTGGGAACACACTAACTGTGAAGGATATGTGTACAAAAGTTTTTCCATTGGAAGTATAGGAAGCAAAATTACTTGATGTCCACCTTAATAGTACGGGATAAGGGCGATGGAATGGATCCCGATCCTATGTCCTGACCTTTGATCCCATTTGTCCCATTTTCAATAGGGTTCCTCCCCAGGTGGTCCCCTACCACATACTAAAATTTCATTGAAATTGAACCATTTTTACGCACATTATGACGCATAAGGGCAATGGAATGCATCCCACTCCTATGTCCTGACCTTTGACCCCACTTCACCTACTTTCAATAGGGTTCATCCCTAGCCAGTCCCCTACCACATACTAAAATTTCATTGAAATTGAACCTTATTTACGCAAGTTACGAGGCATAAGGGCAATGGAATGGATCCCGCTCCTATATCATGACCTTTAACCCCATTTATCCCGTTTTCAATAGGGTTCGTCCCCAGGTTGTCCCTTACCACATACTAAAATTTCATCGAAATCGAACCATTTTTACGTGAGCTATCATGCCGACAGACGGAAAAAGCTGGAGCATATACGCTTCTTCAACCTACAGTTGGAAAGCGTTAAAAAGGTGTCATATAGTGGTGAACAGGTTAGATAAAAACACCCTGGAAAAAAGGCCTCCAAATTTTTGAAAGCAATTTAAAACGATTTTTTTATTAATAATTTTTTATCATCAATTTGATGAAATAATGCAAAGAGAAACAATTTGAACTTCAGAAACTAAAATAATTTTCCTTTGATTCCCTATTTTTATAAAAAAATTATGGAAAATAATTACTTTCAAAGTGTGCATGTTTTACTTAGCAGTAAGAAGAATGAAATGACTCAATATCTGAATAAATCAGTAAAACTAAAAAAAATCTTACATGAAGAATGTATGCTTTGATGAAACAATGGCAAATAATACAAAATGAAGATAAAAAAAGAACAACAGAAAACTTACATCATCACTCTTAGGATATGGAGCTAGACTTATACTAGAAAAGGGCTGAATGCATGTCATGAGCATTAACCTCTGGTAAAGCTCCTCTGTCAGGAAAGGCATGAATGGAGACAAACAACGCAAGAAGGTCTCTATGCAGGTTATCAAGACTCGGCAAACTATCAAACAATCTTCTTTTTCACCAGAAGCAAGAACTGGCTTGACATACTCCTGAAAAAACAAATACTACACATAAACAAAAATAGCTACAAGGCAAAGTAGCATGGTATTATGTAAAACACATATAATTATCATCAACAACAATTCTAAATTCACCACTGGATGAAGGTACACCCAAGTCTCTTCCACAACTCTCTTACTTAAACAATCCTCTTCCATGCCATTATGCATGCTTTTAAATATCATCCATATAACTCCCATATAGACTTATGTTGGTCTTTTTTCCATCTCTTGGTATCCAGTCTAATATTTCAATTATCCAACTGTGGTCAGTTCTGCTAAGAATATGCCCAGCCCATTGCCACAACTCTTGTGATTTTCCCAATCTGTATGTTCTTTTTCCTATCTTTCCTAAATACACAAAGCATGTATCTCTCCATGAATCTTTCAGTTGTCTGCAGCCTATGTATGTCTTCTTTTAGTTAAGGTTCATGTCTCTGATCCACAAGCCAGAACTGGAAGGATGCATCGCTTAAATACTCTTATTTTAAATCACAATGGGAAATTGCTTTTGAAAATTGTACTGTTTCTTCTGAATGCTCTCCAAGTTTTATACTCCATTTATTATTATTATTATTATGATTATAATTATTGATATGGCCTTCACTTGATATCTGTTTCCATGGCAGCTTGCCAATCAACCTCTAAAACTTCTGTTATTGTAAAAGCATTGTACATCAATTTTACTATCTATAAGTTCATTTGTAATCTACCTTTTTACTACTGTCAGCTATTTCTTAGATCATATTCTGCAGCTCTACAGGGTATTTTCAAAAAATGACTATGTCATCAGTAAAATAAAGGTGGGTTACATAATCTCCATTAATCTTTATTCCCTTGTCTTCCCAGTTTAAAGATCGAAAGACACTCTGCAATCTGCCACCCAAGAGCTTGGGAGATCTGGTGTCACTCTGTCTCAGTACCTTAAAAATTTTATAAGGTTAAAATTCAAAATGTTCTACAGCATTGAGAGAATTGGGCAGCAACACATAACTGGAATAAAGGATGTGAAGAATATAGGGGAGCACACTTAAGTTACATAAAAGTTATATTTTGCATGGAAACTTTCCAACTATATCTTTAGTTCTTCTTCAGTCAGAGTTTGGATGGAAACTGACAAGGTTTTTGTCAGATCTTCGTCATTTAGTTCTTGGTTGAAGGATTCAAAGTGAATTGTGCCATTCTCTAGTTCCTATGCTCTTCACTATCGTGAAAGCTTGGAAATTTATTTTTTCTTCCAATAACTGCAATTTGGAATATCCATATATCATCTCCATGATCTTGAAATTCATACTCTTTCAAAATAAATACAACGTTCGTGAATCTGGCAACCCTTCACCAGAACCGAATGACAAAGATCTGGAAACAGCCTAGTCAGTTTCCATCCAAACTCTGGCTGAAGAAGAACTAAAGACATAGCTCAAAAGCTTCAATGCAAAATATAACTTTTTCATAACTTCAGGGCATTCCTATATTTCTTTCACGTCTTGTTCTGCAGTATTTCATAATCACACAGAACTTTAACAGAGATTCGTGTCCACAGACGAACAACATTGTATCTTTTATTTTTCAACTACATTGCACAATACTACCACTTAGTAAATGAAGCATTGAAAAAAAGTGCTCCATCCAATTCTTAAATAATTTTTGTTATCTGTTTTTGGGAAACAAAGGTATCATTATAAAATCTATATACATATTCATTTTGGTTTTATATGTTTACATATTCATTTTACCTAGTAAGGTAACTAATCTTCAACAAATGGTACAAAATCTATGGAAAATCTTAGGCATGCTTACCTCTAATTGATACAAAAAAAAAAACATTTTGAATAAATTCCTGGAAATAGATTGATCAAAAGAAATATATATACAGTAAAACCTCGAAAATCTGGCATCGACGGGACCGGACGAGTACCAGATTTATGAAAATTCCGGATTTCTGAAGCTATCTAAAAATTGCGTAACAGGCATTACGTAAAGCATGTACTTACATGTAACAAACTGTCACTTTAATGAAAATGTGCGCATCTATGCCTAATAAATATGCAGGGTTCCGCTGCCGATCGCATTCTTTGCAATTTGCCAAAAAAAAAAAAAAAAAATCGTTTTGGCGAAAATATTGGTGATTACCTTTTTGTAATATTTATATTATAAAACTGTCGAAAAAAAACTGAATCTCGCGAATTTGTAGGCAAAAACTTGAAAAAAAAATCCAGAGCAACCACTAGGAATGGGCGATGTTAAGATACATCGCGAAAAACCGAAGTGAATTTTACATCAATGTTACGGTTTTTCGACTGACGATACTACAATACACCGTGAAGGCAATTCTCACAACGCGTCATGAAGGCCAATGTAGATGTCATTACACGATCGAATCCAGGGATCGCGCTGCCAATCGCCATCTTTGCAATTTGCAAAAAAGAAATAATTTTGGCGATGAAAAAAAAGGTTTGCGGATTACCTTTTCATAGTGTTATAACACTTTGGTGAAAACAAATTGAATTTGGTGACTTAATTGGTGAAAACTTTAAAAAAGCCAGTGCAACCCCTGGAATCCACATACTGCCATTACCAAGCACAGATCATCATCACATGTTCAACACACATTTCAAACGTACACGCTGATTCATTGCCTCATTGGCCACATTACTTCGGCGAGGCCCAATAAGATGACGAATTTGAGAAACCTCCCAGTGTTACACACAGGCGGCTATCAGCAATTCGCATGCTGAGGTCGATGATCTTGCGATGTGTTGTTGAGACAGTACATTGGGAGATTTCCATGGTTATTGGTGAAATATTGGATGTTCTCACAAAAACGAAATCAGAAAAGTGCCGGATTTCTGAAGTCACCGGTTTTCTGGATGCCAGATTTTCAAGGTTTTACTGTACATCAAACATATACTTATGCTATACATTGTGAAAAATCTGCACAAGGGGGAATTTAAAAGAGGGGAAAGGAAAATCTACATTTAATTTTGGACATCTGTTCCTCTAACTGAAAAACAAAAAAATTTAAGATCTGTTTTCAAGACAATCAGAGAGAAATATACACATATATTGCTGTAAAATTGCTCAGTTTCAGTTACGTGGAACCTTTTCATGAATGGTGTCAAGGTAACACACTTGAAGGAAATAAGGATATGCTGGTGTGATTCATGCTGCAGAGTTATGAACTTCTCAAGTTTTCTTGTGAGATGTTACATATTGAAAAGTAAACTAAAAGCAAATCGGTTTCACAGTCTGATTACTGAAATTAATGCACTTGTGAATTCCCCATGATTAAAGAATATTTCTTCTTTAATTATTGTGAGGATATCTCATGTGCTAAGATTTCATTCATAACTGCCAACTAAATTTAATGAAAAACCAGAAAATTGCCAAAAAAAAAAAAAAATCCAGAACATTGCATAATAATCAGGAAGATTTTTCTGATGTTAGTTAGTTATACAATATAAAATGTCCACACAGAGCTAAAACTGTATATCTTGTTTTGCAATAGTTACACACGAATTTTTATAATTTACTAGATTTTGAAACACTCCATTCATATAAGTCAGCAAGAAAATTCTATCCTTTTGGATACCTACACAGAATTTCTCTTTTTTCTTTTTTTTTTTTTTTATATCCAATACGTCTTAGCATATTGCACATTTTTTGTTTTTGATTCCTTAAGAAGTACCTGCTAGCCACTTTATATGGCCACATTTTTGTTCTTTTCAAACTTACTCTGTTTTGTTCTGCTTTATTTATTAACATTATCAAGGACACAGACCTGCTTCTGAAGTTCAGAAATGCTAAGCAGAGCTAACATTTTTTCTTTTTCTAGTTTTCCTCAAACACCAATAGGAATCCTGCAGTAAATGAAATAAGTGTCTACACAGACTGGGAGTAGCTCATGATGGTCTTTAGAACCCATTAACAACTGTTAGGATCTTGAAAACATGAAAATAAACTTTACACAGATGTTTAATAACGTAATTTCACTGAGATTTTCGATTTCCACGGAAAACTAGATGTTTTCCATCATCCGTAGCGGACCGTCGATTTCCACAGCATACTCGATGTTTTCTGTCGTCCGTAGCGGACCAGCGATTTCCACAGCATACTCGATTTTCCGTCGTCCATAGAGGACTGACGATCTCCATAGCATATGCGATGTTTTCCGTCGTCCATAGTGGACTGATGATTTCCAAAGTGTACTCAATGTTTTCCGTCTTCCATAACGGGCCCACGACTTCCATAATAACTACGTAAAATCTGTAGTACTTGGAGTCTCTGAATCTTTCTTCCCACCACATGACCTTATTCAGCAACAAGCAGAACGGCATACACAGAGAATTTACTGTGCCGAAGGCAAGGCGATGACGACGGTGCACTGGGATTCTGGCGCACATTGGCGCTGAATTCCTATCTCTGTTATATATTTTATTTATAGGGCTATTTTTAGCAAAAATACAGAAAATTTTAAAAACCGGAAAAGTTCTTCCAGCCGGAAAACTGTATAAAAAATCGGAAAACTTCCGCAAAATCCGGAAGAGTTGGCAGGTATGTTCATTTATTTCCACGTAGATATATTTGCAAGATATAATGCAGTGGTGTGTTGTGCTCTAAAATCAAAACAATAAATATTATTTTCACTGACTTACCAAATAAATATCACAGAAGTTTTGCACCCAAAAATACCTCATGGAAGACGTTGCAATATGGAACTCATAACTACTGAAGCCACTATTACATAAAGTGACCATATTTGATAACCTACTAAGAATCCACCGGCTAACCTCAGGCAATTCCTTAACAGAAACCTAAACCAAAATGAAATTCATTAGATCCTTTGGAAGCACTTTCAAGTGATATCTTATTTTCTGTATACATGCATTTTAATACTTTATGAATAAATAACACATAAAAAATTACAATAAATAATGAAGAAATATTATACAGACCATGAAATGACTAAATATTTTTTTTATGCAGACCACTATGAAACAATAAAACAAATACACACAGACTACCAACATAAACACAAAATATGCATACTTTTATAAGGTTAAATTATACAGACCACTATGAAACAATAAAACAAATACACTAGACTACCAACATAAACACAAAATATGCATATTTTTATATGGTTAATTCTCAGATGCTCTTCATAAACAGGAGCATGAAAAAAGATGCATGCAATACTAATCCATGCCAAATGAAATAAAATTATTTGGTTTAATCTAAATTCCCAAATTAAACTGAATCAAATAAATACAAATTTAGTACTTTTTTTTATGGGATTTATGAAGAAAGATTGAAGTCTTCATTTTTCTAATTTTCAAACTGAACACTAATCTTCCATAGTACAATGCAGATATTGTCATTCTACTGGGAAAATCTAACCTCTCTAATAATTTCTTTTCAGCTGTTCTTTCATTTTTTCTTTTTTTCTAAAAAAGTGTTTAGAAGAATATTGGAAGAAAAACTGAAAATTACGAGGAGACAAAAATCCTTAAATAGTCTAAAAGGTTGGAATTCATTAATGGAATGGCAACATCTACTCTGTCAACATTGTCCTGAGGATGATTGGTGCTCAGTCTAAAAATTAGATAAGTAAAAAATTAGAATTTTTCCTAATAAATCACATTGAAAAAAGGAATATCAAATTTTACAATAGACTTTCCTGGGAATTGTTATGATCTGTTTTGTTTCCAAACACATAGTTTTGAAACCAACTAATGATAATATGATATTTTACAGAAAATTAACTCATTAACCCAAGAAAAGCTACATGATAATATTCATTTTTCACAAACATTTTGTGTTCTTTTGATCAGTTTAGTCAAAATTGTAACAAAAATGCAAATTAATTAAAGCTGCCCAATAGCCATGCAGTCAAAGGCATAGGCCGCTAGCTAATAGCCTGAGACCCAGATGAGGCATGGGTGGTGTGTTTTCCTATGGAGCTGGCTCCCTTCCTTTTCTGGTGGTACAAAATTAGGTCATTAACCCACAAATAAGCAACAAAACAAATGAACAAAATAAGGTAGGTAATTACGAAATATTCAATTCATGAGGCAACCTTAAGGGTCGTCTTATGCTATAAACGTGCTTTTGATTAAAAATACATAATATCTAAAGTATTGTTTACCTGATATTGTCAAAGTATTTTGAATGTTGTTGCTCTGTGAGACACATGCTCCCGGCCCGAGAGGTCATTTTGTTACGGGTTTTTGGTTAGTTATAAAAAATATTTTAGAAATAAAACAATTAGGTTATATATTTTCAGTTCTATAATCATTCATTCTCACAATCAAACATTTTAAATTTACATTAATTAAAAGATTTTAGTAGAAAGAGTGATACTTATCGGGTCAGGAGACGTCTCACACGGGGTTCGTCGTCACCACGTTACGGCGAACGTTTTCGACACGGTCGGTGTGTCATCGTCGGGCCTTCTACATCTACACGAGGGTTTCCTGGCGTGTGTATAGCCGCTGGAGTTGTTTGTCGGGAAAATGAAGGGAAAGTTTTGCGGTTTGTATGTGTTAGGTGATTGCTTCTCGTGTGTCGCCATCTATTGGATGAGTTGGCAGGTATATCAGTCGTAAGTACAGTTTTTTCTTTTCTTTTTTGAGTAACTATTTTTGAGCCATTGTTATTTATTTGTAGAAACAGGTGTATTATTTTTAGTCCTTTATTAAATGGTGTGACTTTTTGTAATGTTCTTTTTTTTTTGTTTCTTTTTTTATGGATTTTTTCGCTTTTTATAAGTGACTTCCAAGCTGTATCTAGGTTGGTAGGGTCCTGTAAGTTGCATATTTTATCTTTTTTTTTTTTTGTTCAGTAATAACGCTTTCAGAAACTCTTAATTCTTTTTCGTTTGTGTGGGTGATTAGTTTAAAAATTTTTGAAATCAGGATATTGTTTATGTTTAATGCAGTGTTGGATAAGTGCAGTTTTTTCTTCTTTTTTGTTCCAGTTCTTTATATGTTGATGTAGTCTTTTTATTAATCTATTTTTTGTGCTGCCAATGTAAGAACTGTAGTCCCCAGAACTCTGTGAAACAATAGGAATTTCATATACGCCTGCTGATTGTAGTATACTATAGTTATACTTTTTCTTTATAATTAAGTCACCAATATTCTGAACAGAATGACCAAAAATAATGTTGTGTTTCTTCATTAATCTTAAAAGATTTCCACTTTGTCCTCTAATAAAAGGGAAAGAACCTGAAAATTTGTATTTCTTTTTTGGGATGTTTTGACAAGACTCTTAATTTTTTTTTTTTTTTGTATTCAAATATCAGCTTTTTAACTGTTTTTGTGTCATATCCATATTGTTTGGTTGTGTTAATAATCCATTGGATTTCTTCTTCTCTGTATTTTCTATTTGAGGAATGTGTGAAGGCTCGTTTTACCCAATTTCTAATACCATTTACTTTATGAGTTTTTGGGTGTTCAGATTGATATGGGATCATTATAGGTACATAGGTTTGTTTTCTAAAAACTCTGTATCCAAAATTTAAGTCTTTTTTTATTAGTTCAATATCTAAGAAGGAAATTTTTTCATCTTGTTCAAATTCCAAAGTTAATTCAATCTCTGGGTAACAAGCGGTGAATTTATTCTTCAATATTTCAAGTTCTTCTTGTTTTAATTTAGACACAGTGTACAGCCCCTTCTTTTTCACGAGAAAACTGTCACGGGAGGCTCTTTTCTGGATATGTTAAATCTTTGATTGGTGCCACAGTTGCAGGACGACAGTGGCAACTTTATTCTCCAATTGGATGGTGCACCACCGCACTGATTAGGCGATGTGCGAGATTATCTCGATGAACATCTTCCTCACTGATGGATTGGATGAGCTGCGGACTACAATATGCCACTGACCCCATGGCCACCCAGAAGTCCTGACTTAACATCTTGTGACTTTTTCCTGTGGGGGTACGTAAAGGACAAGGTATTCGCCCCTCCCCTTCCTGTTGATTTAGCGGAGCTGAAACAGCATATCACAGCCACTATCACTGCACTTGATTCAGATACCTTACATTGCATTTGGGTAGAAATGGATCACCGGCTCTATGTGTGTTGTGTGACTAAGGGTGCACACACAGAACATCTGTGACTGTCTCTAAAAAAACTTGAAACATTCCCCTACAATTCTGTTACAAGTAACATAAAATATCTTACATTGTTCTTGTTTTATAGTGCATTGAAACTGTATACTTATTTATCAATCACCCTGTATAAAAAAAATTATTTTGCCCTGTATATAAAAAAATTCTTTCTAAGAGCCCGAGCCCAAACTGAAGTAAATATTCTACAGCCTGAGCCCAATTCGGGCCCGCGCTCTGCTTTAAGCTCGGGCTCAGCCTGTCTCAGCTCTGATCCATACCCATGCGACAAAAGCTTGTCCTTGGAACTATCAGGTGCCTGGAGAAATCTGAACAAACACCCCCCCCCCCCAAAAAAAAAACAGATAATGTCTCTCCATACTATGTGACCATGTCTAAAACACAGACTTCCACATGAATGGAACCACTGTTTTTTCCAAAATGTCAATTTTTGAATTGTGTCAGCATTGTCTGCTACTATTCTAAGAAGCCTCTGATGATCTAGCCCAGAAAAACCTCCTGGTGAAGAACTAAAGCTCGGCAGTTATCGAATGAGTGTTTTATTTACTCCATTAAACAGAGATTTAAGACTCACGTGAGTTGTGTTATTTTATCGAGATGGTGTAGTGTATTCGGTAATTAGTGAATATTTTACTCGGCACTAATGCTAAATCATGTAGTGAACAAACTGCTTTGAAAAGAGCAACGCATATAAGTAATGAATAGGGTATTGAATATTCAACAAAACTGTATTAAAATTTCATCATCATTGTCAACCATTATCAATCCACTGCTAGATGAAAGTCTCCCCAAGTTTCTTCTACAACTGTTTGTCTGAGCCACTCTCCTCCATGTTACTTCGGCACGCTTTCAAATTTCATACCTTTAATCTCCAGTGCGGTCTTCTTCTGGGTCTTTTTCTGTTCCTTGGAATCCAGTCTAAAATTTCACTTGTCCATCTGTGGTCCATTTTTCTGGCAACATGTCGAACCCATTGCCATTTCAAGGATTTTACTCTCATCATGATGTCTTCTACTCTTGTCATTTCCCTTATCCACGAGTTCCTCTTTTTATCTTTCCTGGTTACACCAAGTATGCATCTCTCTATGCTTCTTTCAATTGTCTGCAGCCTTTGTACGTCTTTTTTAATGAAAGCCCACACATCACCTGACCTTGCAGTATTCAAATTTATTACCTACTATTTCCAAGAGGTAAGGTTTCTTTTTTTCTTCCCACATATTGAAAATATGAAATCGTACAGAATTTCTTTACCTAGCTTTCATAACGAAATTTGAAAAAAATTTAATTCAACAAAACTCAAAATAGAGATAGGCATACGGTAGCAAATAAAGTATTCACATTAAAAATTAGTGTAACCTAAAATCACATATTCGTTACTCCTTTTTTCTTTTTGGAGCCATTCAAAATTTTATAGTATTTAACATTTAAAAAAAAAATTACATGTTCATTCATTTATAAGTTTCTTAAGGCCATTTCCTAGAAAAATGTAAAATTGAGCTCCCACTGTATATAACATATTTGACATTCTGATCAAAATGTGAATACAGTGCAGATTACCTACACCTGAATACTGTGCAAATTATCTGCATGTGAACAGAGTAAAGAATATTATTTTATTACCAAATGAACTGTATAAAAAGTTCTAAAATGGTACCACTCCCACTAAAGAAATGCATTTACTAAGTTGGATCCCTTTTGTAGAAAAAAAAAAAAAAAACTTTGTTAGGTATTGTCTGAAAAATAGTGTCAACTTTATATGCACACCAGACAAAAAATTAGTCACCCCCAGCAGAACTTACCTAATAACGGGTGATGGTGCCTCATGCCTTGATAACAGCATGAATCCAGTGTAGTGGAGACCCACGAGGTTGTGGGTGTTTTGAACATCAATTTGCATCCACTCATGCATCAAATGGTCCCAAAGTTTTGCCAGAGTACGTGGGTGTCTATTCCGGTGTTTCACGTTCTGTTCCAAATGATTCCACAGATTTTCAATAAGATTTAAATCTGGGGATTTGATGGGCCCGTCGAGGTGAGACAGTGTTGCTGATTGTTCGTCGTGCCACTCAGACACAGTTTTAGCCCTGTGAACATGGCAGTTGTCATCGTGGAAGACAGGAGTGGCAATGTGATGCTGCTCCTGGAGATGTAGGGCAAAGGGCAACACTTTGTCATTCAGAATCCGAAGGCATGCATATTGGTTCATATTCATCGTCACTGCAGCAAGAGGGCCCATTTCGTGTTAAAAAAACATCCCCAAAACATCACAGAACTCCCTCCAGCTTGAACAACACCTTTGACACAATGAGGATTAAAAGCTTCATTGGGCCTGCGGTGCACTCGTTGCCTTCCATCAGTCGAGTACAAACAAAAGTGAAACTCATCAGACCAAATTACTCATTTCCATTCCTCCACAGTAACATTTTGGTGCCTATGAACCCACTGATAATGTGCGACTTTGTGACTTACTGTTAGAAGAGGCCTCTTCTGTGGCACTCTGCTCTAGATGTCCATTGCATGCAGTTCTCGTCGCAATGTCCTTTCGGAAATTGGTTGGAGTGTACTTTCATTGACTGTTTGGAGCAATTGTTGCCTGGTTTGAAACCGATTTGCAGTTACTAGGTGTGAAACATGGCAGTGGTCCCTGTTGGTGAGAATCGTTTTCTGGTGACAGTTGCATTGCCGATATTCAGTTGACTGCAAACTAAACTACTGTTTGTAGTTCTGCTGGACAGTATGCTTCGACACACCAACAAATTGGGCAACTTCATTCACTTTGTGTCCGTGGGCACAGCCAAACATGAAGGCTCCTTTTTGCCACTCAGTAATGTCTGTCATACGACCCACATTGCAGACTAAATTCAACACACATGTTGCTCTTCACCACTGCCTGAGACAAAAATTATCCTGTAATCCACATCAGTGCTATTTATGTCTCACCAATGCTATCATGGCGCCCTCTGTGCAAACAGTAACTTCCTACGGTCATTTTTGTTAGGGGTGACTAATTTTTTGTCTGGTGTGCTTAATGTACTATAGATGCTTAACTGATTCACGGCTTGAGAACAAAGCACACATGGAATGGAACAGCAAATATGATTTTTCAACAACACCTATTTCTATGTAAATATGCTTTTTCTAATATATTCATGCACAGATCAAATTGCATACCTTTGATGGCACAAGAGGAACTATTTCTGGTGCTGCACACTCCTCAATAACCTTGGTGAAGAATCGTACACCTTGCCAGATTTTGTTACAAAAGTGACGGCAAGTATGGATTTCTTTGACATCAATATTTATCCTCTGATCTATGCATATGAAGAGAAATAAGAATAAACCACCTGATACAAAAATTACATATATGTTTTACAAAAACCATTACTGTTAAAACCTCTGATGCTCTAAGCATGTACTTTGCTACTCCTCAAATAATAACTCTTCCATAGATTATGACATAACACCTCAACCATTCTGGGCAATTCTATGCTCTTTACAAAAAGACATTTCTTTCGTAAAGACCTAGGTATGTTTGTTTCTAAAGGAGAATGCTCCGTAGCATACTGTAGATGTTTTTCGATAGATCATGGATTGATTGGCACAAAGTTTGTATGTGAACATGATGAAGTGGAATGACAGGAGAGGGTCATACAAACACATTCCGCTTTAGTTATGGCTCACAAGTGAAATGCAGGACTGGTCGTAGTCCAACATTCACTAGTGGAAATTTTTTCCAATAAAATGGAGTGTGTCACAGTAGATGAACGATGACTGACAAACTGTTGATGAGAGTGACATCAATGTAAAACTGATGTATGTGTGTGTGTGTGTCCAGACTTTTTGTAGGATGGCTTATAATCAAATGCAAGTAAATAATACTTGAATCAGCTGGAAGCAACATTACTAATATACTGCATGCTGGTGATTGATGTGACAGGAGATAAAGAATCAGTTAGTATGAAAAAATTAAGTGGTTTCTAGATACAAAACTAACAGTGGCATCGTCAGGTATAACTCTTAAGACAACTCATGAATCTTGGTCCAGATCATGACCATAATTCTTTTTGTTTGTTTGGGAGTTTAGCAATGACCGTGTGCATCTTGATGGCCTATAATCAGTTGCCCAACCTCGGGCCATCAGTTCCAGGGAAGGGAGAGAACATGTGCTGTAAGACAAACACAACATCCATGCCTCATTGGAATCCAAACTTGGGCCCACCTCAGAAGAATGGTCACAAGCCAGCACTTAGACCCTTATGCCACAGGGCGGCACCATAATTCTTGAGAAATCACTGAAACTGGGGCATTTTACCATTGCTCAGTATGCATTAAAGAGATTCTAACATTGTTTTCAGCAGGATCTAAATTTTGAGGTGAAAATGACACCTTTTGGAAAAATCAGACATTACATTAAAAACAAAAGATTCACGCTGCAGAAATGATACAATTGCACCAGATTTTACTCTGTTTGGAACTGGTGCTACAGCTCATTATGCAATTCTACATAATGGACTGATATGTATCTGCCAATTACCTGTAGCATGGAAGCTATGTGCACAGAGTACAGCATTATATAGTGCAGTTACTCAAAAAAAAAAAACAAGAAGTGCAAAACATAAATAGATAAATAAAGGCTCTAGAGATTATACATTTCTCTATTCTTATTTATTTATTTTATTTTCAATAATTGCTTTAAACATTTACTGCAAACCAGGAGAACATGTCAAACACAATACAGGGCTGGCAATCAAGTTTCTTATCAAATGAGCAATTCTTAATATAGGAAATATTTTTTTACTTATTTTGTTATTTATTGATTTTTTAGAAATAAATTGCTTTGGCCTGATAAAAATGGAGCTTAGTCCACCTTATAAAAAATAATACATTTCCGTAAAGAAAAGAAATGCATTTTTTTGCAATTAGCACAGCCTGAATAGAATGGGAAAACGCTTTTCTTTATAGAAATATTTTGACTCACGCATTTTGAAAATGAAAAACTTATTTAATTAAACAGGATGAAAAATATTGGGTGGGCACTGGCCCCCAGTAAAATTATTAGGGAGCAAGATTCATCTTGTTGTCCCCTCTCCCTCCATAGTTGTCTCCTATGCCTAAATCATTCCATTGAAAATAATTTTCACGATGCGCATGTGAATTTCCATGATCAGGATTAGTGACCTACAATGGATGCAAATGTTTCCAATCACACACAAAAAAAAAACGTTTCTGAATAAGATACTTTAGGTGTTTCCAGTGATATGTTCTTAAGGTGAATGCAGGGAAAGCAAAAGGTGGAGTTTCTATTCCGACAGAAAAGTAACTGCTCATAAATGAGTGGTAGGCAATGAACGTAACTAACAAACAAGTTAAGTTGATGGTAGTTGAGAACACGCTAAGTTACGTATAAGAGTTGTTAAGGCAAATATATTTCAGTCGTTACTATGGCCTTCATCAGTGCGACTACGATTTCTTTCCTTGCCAGATTGGAAAGGTAAGTTTTGTAATGGTAACTCCAGGTAACGTGATGCAATGAGAGATTTCCAGATGTATGGAATGTAAATGGGGAGCTCCGAGTTGCAATTTTTGGAAAGTAAAATTTCCAAACTTTCTCTAAACCTCAGAGCAAAACGATTTTGGAAGGAAACCAACTTTTTTGTATTGGACCAAAGTGGAATAGCAGAAGTGCCAGCCATGGTAAGTTGAGACAAAGAAGAGGAAAATTTTCCAAATTTCACATCAGATTTGTGTTCCTGAACTCTTGAGAGAATTTTTTGGAATGAACTTCGTATATATGCTGTTAATCCAACATTGGATTAACAGCATATATAGGAAGTTTATTCTGAAAAATTCTCTTGGATTTAACATTAGATTAACAGCATACATAGGAAGTTCATTCCGAAAAATTCTCTCAAGACTTTAGGAACACAAATCTGATGCGAAATTTGGAAAACCTTCCTCTTCCTTGTCTCTACTTACCATGGCTGACACTTCTGCTATTTCACTTTGGTCTGATACAAAAAAGTTGGCTTCCTTCCAAAATCATTTTGCTCTGAGGTTTAAAGAAAGTTTGAAAATTTTATTTTCCGAAAATTGCAACTCAGAGCTCCCCATTTACATTCCATACATCTGGAAATATCTCATTGCATCACATCAGTTGGAGTTACCATTACAAAACTTACCTTTCCATTCTGGCAACAAAACAAATCGTAGTTGCACTGATGAAGGCAATAGTAATGGCAGAAATATATTTGCCTTAACAACTATTATACGTAACTTAGCGTGTTCTCAACTACCATCAACTTAACTTGTAACTGCTCATATTAAACAGTTTCACTAATGGGCAGTACCTTTGAATACCAATCCGAGAAAAAGTGCCTCCCTTATGTTCTCTGAGATGCAAAATAATTGTTATCATCTTTTCTAAAATTTGGTCCTTGATTTACAAAATAACACTGAATTTTACCACTCACAGGTGTCCAAGTCAACAGGTCATTCAATTCGATTTTTAAGTTCACTGTTCTCTGAATGGCATAAATTCATGATAGATACACTTTTCTCTATATTGAACTTCAAGGACTCTTGGTGCACATGAATATTTGAGCCTATGTTGCATCATTTTCTTTATTCTTTAAAACAACATCATCTTTGTTCAGAAAGAAATGCAAATTTTGAACTGCCAAGGTTATTGAATTTGGGAGAAGATATTGTAAGAAAATTCTGTAAATTGACAGATAACAATGTATGGCACATAAAAACTGTACCAGAAACTGATGCAAAAGTTTCACTTCCAATTTTGATCACATAATGAGCAGTTATTTTTACGCTCTCTCTTGAGCTATGTATGGGGTTGCCACCCTGTTTATCCCATCCTATTTAAGCCTGTTCATATGAAAAGCAGAAAATATAAATTCCTTTCTTTGAATACAAATAAAGCATTTCTGTTACTTAAACAATTACGTTTGTGGTCATCACTTTTCTTCACTATGGATTAATTAAATCAAAGCATAATAAGAAAAAGGTGGGGTTAAGGCACCAAACAACAGTAGCAGTTTTCATGTGGCCACCACTGAAGTAAAACTGTGTGAGTCAGAAGCTGAGTAACAGAGCAAAGAGCTGTGATAAAATTTTATGGTAAATTAGGGAAAACTGCCACAAAAGTGTGCCAAGACCTAAAAACAATTTACCACGATGACTGTCTGAGCCATGCACAGGTACTCTGCTGGTTTTCAATGTTTAAAGTTGGGTGGAAATCCCTCATGAACGAACCTCGTGCAGGAAGTCCAGTTTCTGCATGGACAAATGAAAATATGTGGTAAAAGCTAGTGAAATTGTTGCCCCTGACAGGAGAATAACCACTATGCTACTTGCTGAGCAGTTTAGGAGTAACGCAAAGTCTGTGGTCCCACATGTGACATGTCAGGATAGAACTGTTCCACAAAAACAATTGGTTTCTGTTGCACTACACACATATGAGACTGAAAAAGGAGAAAAAAGCTGAACTTTTTAACCGCACGGGTGAAAAATAAGAATGTGCTGCAAAACAGAGTGAATCGCGGTCTGAGCAAGACAAAATTGTTTACTGAAATTTATTACGTAAATATTAACATCACTGTATTCATATATATATATATATACATATTTCACATTTAACAGCAACACATTATAAATGTAACATCAAGGAGAAAAAAATTATGATTATCAGCAAACTCTACGCTCTGTTTGATTTCTGTTTTAAGAAAGTTTTCCTCCATTTTGCAGCTGCAAAACAAATATTTATGGAATAAAATTATGTTCAACAACACTACTGGGTAGGAAAAACATCACAAGAAAAAAGGATAACGATTACGAGAGAAATCTTCACTTCGTCTAACTTCCGTTTCCGAAAATTTTGAAAGTTGTAATTCCGTCCATCGACGGAAAACGACCCCACCACAATCCCTTCCAAATTTCTGTTCAGTTCTGCATCGATCTCGAGAACCATCAAAATGACAATGGAAAAGGCGGAATGCTTCAAATCCACTAAGAATCTCGTGCCTGAAGATCACAGGAAAATTTTCGTGCACACTTCCGTTTTTGGAATTTTTCTTCCATTTTCAAGATGTAATGCAAATATTTATGGAATAAAATTATATTTAACAACAATACTGCGCCGAAGAAACATCGCGAGAAAAAGAAATCACAATTACGAGAAAAAATTTCACTCCGTTTAACTTCCATTTTTGAAAGTTTTGAAAAACGAAATACCATCCCCAGACCAGAAAACGACCCCCCCCCAACTAATCCTCCAAAATTTCTCTTTAGTTTTGCATCGATCTCGAGAATAACCCAAATGATGACAAAAAAAAAAAGCGGAATTCCGCGAATCCGCGGAAGAATTTCATGTATGACTACAATGCACCCGTACACTGCCTGTGAAGCACGTCTGGCTTTGAAGTCGATCTGTGAGATCGAACATCCACCCTACTCACCAGATTTGGCTTCTGCAGACTTTTACCTCCCAAAGATGAAGCACGCCTTGAAAGGGGAGCGTTTCAGTGACATTGAGGGCATCGAACGAGGTGTGACCAACAGACTGAAGGAGGTTCCAGTTCAGGACTTCCACTGTGCCTTCGAACACTTGCATGAAAGATCACCATTGTGTGGAGTTGGAGGGAGATTATTTTGAATCTGTGTAAGTGACAATTCAAAATATAGTTTGTTTTGATATAATAATTTTTGTCTCATTACTTAATGGGTACACCGTGTATGAGTATAGGAAAAGGAACTCATAGATGTAAGGGGCATATTGCTAAAACAACTGACTATCAATGACAGCTGAAACAATAGATTGAATACTAAGAAGAAGAAAAAGACCTAGAAAGAAGACCACGTGGAAAATTGGTGGATGAAATTAAATAGCGTGCCAGAGAGGCATGGAAGAGAAATTCTGAAGACAGGGAGTTGTGGAACAGACTTGGAGAGACCTTTATCTAGCAGTAAATTAAGAATGGCTGTTGATGATGATGTGTAAAGAATAAATTCAGTTTTGTTTAGGTTTAAAGGGATTTTTTATACTTTAGAAGCAATGTACATTTCAAATACTATACATATGAAGCTGATAAACTTACTTTGAATATCATGACTGAGAAGAGCAAATCGAAGTCCATCAGTTCCACATTCAGGAATCCCACTTGGGTAGGTACGTTTCTGACTACTGAGTGATAATTCAAGCTCCTCTGGAGTCAAACCATTGTTTTGATGACTATGATGGACCCTTTCACAGAGTGACTGACAAGAAAAGTTTGTGTTAGAAATGTAATATGAAAATAAATGAAAATATCACAGTTCTGTCTAATACAAATACAGTGGATAGCTTTTTACCTGACATCCTAATGAAAAGGAGAAATGGCTAATGGTTTATCAAAAATTATCAAAAACATGGGATAATCACATTATTTCTGCCATTAGACTTTTCTTTCTTTTTGTATTCATTTGTAACATGGCCTTTTGAATGCGAATTTTTCAATATGAAATTATCTCAAATAAACTGAAGCAAAACATACAGTACAGCAAAATGTTATTGTTTTGCAGTATTCAATCCCCAATATTATGAACAAGATGATGACAGAGGGAGAGTACAAATATAGCTAGTTATTCTGAGCCTAATTCCATTTCCAGGTGTGATTCTTCATCATGATAATGACAGACCTCATGCTGCTTTAATCACTTGGCAAAAATTATTAGACTTTGGTTGGGAAGTGTTACCTCCTCCGGTGTATTCCCCTGACTTGGCACCTACAGACTACCACATTATTTCGATCACCACAGAACGCCTTCGCTCTCCAAATCTTCGGAAAGGAGAACGATGTGAAAACAGCATTACATGACTTTTTTTACTCTAAAACACAGGAGTTTTCCAGGCGTGGGATTCGCCTACTCATAGACAGATGGCAAGAGATCATACAGAATGATGGCAATTATGTGAAATCCTAGGTACGTTATTTGTTGTGATTTGCTCCTTTTCTTGTAGCCTACAAAAATGGGTAGAACTTATGCACACACCTAATACATAGCTACCTGTAAGTGTTTTTAACAGAAGGTTAGGTTTTATCAAAGTGCAATAATTTTTTTTAAATGCTTCACGTGTTAAGGGTTTGTACATTAGTTCAGTATGTGGTCTATTTTTAAGTATTTGGGAGTTGTTTTGTGTGTTTTTTTAATTGTTTTTGATGAGAAGGGGAATTTGACGTTTGAGAATATATGAGAGGCTACGAGGCATCGTAATATGCAAGAAAGCGTACCATAGGAGACTGGTGAATTTTATACGAGAGCTGACGAGTTGTTTTTTAAAGGAATGAAGTTTACTGTGAAAAACTATTATGTGAAGATTTATTTCCTCAAACCACAGACAGAAGATGACAAAAGGATATACGTGCTGGAAATGTATTGAAAAGAAATGGAACTCTTGAGCCATATTAGGAAAGGTGAGTAACCTACAAAATTGTATATTTTCAGAAATGTTTTAGAGATAAAACCTAAACATGCATACCTGGGAAAATACAAATGTGTAAAATTGTGTGTGAACAACATTTCTAATGATTTTTTTTTTTAACTATGCGTGAACGACATTTCCAATGGTTTTTTTTTTTTAACTATGCGCAAACAACGTTTATAATGAATAAAAACTTCTATAAAAAAAACTATGTACAAGTAAAAATAAATACAAATATTTATGCATTTCATAATTTTTAGATGTTTATAATACAAACAAATTATATCACATTTTGATATCATACTCTACGTTTTCCGTCGTCCACACTGGACAGATGATTTCCATAGATACTTGATGTTTTCCATTGTTCATAGCAGACCAATGATTTCTATAGCATACTCTATGTTTTTTGTAGTCTGTAGAGGACCAACAATTTCCATAGTAACTACGTAAAATCAGCAGTAGTAGGAGTCTTTGAATCTTTTTTTCCCACCGCATGATCTTATTCAGCGTCAAGTGGAATGGTGTGCACAGAGAATTTACTGTTCTGATGTTCCAACGGCGCACAATGGCGCAAGATTTTTGTTTTGGCACAAAATTCCCATCTGTTATATATTTTATTTATAGGGACATTTTTAGCAAAAAATACAGAAAATTTTAAAAATCCAGAAGAAAAGTTCTTCCGGCCAGAAACCGGAAGACTGTATAAAAAAATGGAAAACTTCTACAAAATCTGGAAGAGTTGGCAGGTATGATTTAATTGAAACATTAACAAATATTTCTCAAGGAAGATTTGAACTTTTTTTTAAATATACGAAAATGTGTAAAAAACAACAATCTATGGGTAAAATTATAAAGAACAGTTAAAATGCGTAAATTTTACGAGTAATGAGTAAAAGTTGGCAGGTATGAACATGTTGATACAGCTGATAAAATAATTAAACAGTTATTTATTTGGCATTTTATCCTGGGCAGTGTTCTGTCCTGGTGGAGTTTTATCATGTGGTGCTTTATCAAAAGTTCTGTTTTTCAGGATTGTGACTGTCAGTGTTTTGTTCTGTTGGTGTTTTCAGTATTGATATTCTGTCCAAGTTTTAACAAGTTATGAATGACAATTCCCTTGAAGGGCAATAATAATGTATGTAAGACAATAAAAAATGCAGTATATAAAGAACAAGGTAATGAATATTTACACATGAAAAATTACCAAGCTGTAACACTTTTTTTTTTTTTTGTATGGTAAAAACATGTCAAAAAAATACATGAAACTGCAGCACTCCAAACACTTATTATTTCTGAAAATGCACAGAATTTCTAAATTTCATTTAATCACATTATTTATGAAAATGACATGAAGTTTAACAGTCACATTACATCACTCACCTTCAGAGAAATGCCCTGAATTATGTCAAGTGGATCAATGATGTTTCCCAAAGATTTAGTCATTTTCCGACCATAAGCATCGCAAATCATTCCATGAAGTAAAACCTAATGGAAAAAGAAATATGATCAGCTATAGAAAATATGAAACAGATCAAAATTCATTTCAAAAGTTACATATATCCTAACTCATCACAAGTGACAAGACAAAGAAAAAAATCATTTTAAATTTGAAACAAGTTTATATGAAAGAAGCACAGAGCCCCTAGTGAACCATACATCTTGCTGGAAGTTGTAGCCATAAACCCAACATGAGAAGGCCCAAGTGATGAAGAAGGCAAAGCACTTCCAGATCAGACAACCTAATAAGTAATGTAACCACATAGAAGGGACAGATTTACTGACCAAGGCTCATGAATAGAATACCTAGAGCAATGTAGTAATGCTTCTTCTGTTGAGAAATGATCATGCAGCAGCAGACTGCATTTCTCAACTTTCACAGAAAAAGTTACAGAGCTTTTCAAAACACAGAAAGCATCTTGTACAAAATTCTAGCGGATAATGCTTACCTTGGCATTCCTTTCTAGCGATGGGAACATTTCATGCACGTGTTTTCCGGTCTTTGTTGATGTTATTGTCCTAAAGTCTGTTGTATGCGATGACTGGCTTTACTTCTCACTCTTTTCGCTGGGTATACTCATTGGATCTTTGCCTTAGGATTCCAAACACATCAATTTTTACCGTTCTTTATACTGAAATTTTCGCCCATCCTCTGGGCATCCTCAGGAGCGTGGCGACTTTACCACCGATGTTCGTGGTTAACTTCGCGCTAATGGAGTCCGATACTCCTTGTTGCCATTCGTCGGATATACTTTCCTGGATATATTTCGTTATCAAGCCCGGCTGGCGCCATCTATGTTTCCTTAAAAACAACTTTTTTTTAATTTCTTTTTTTTTTTTAAATTTCTTCTCCTATCCTGGTTTTCTTGTCTTTTTTGCCGGTTTTTCTTTTGTTGTTGTTTTTCTTGTCTTATTAGTTCTTTCCACAGGCCTGATAATGTGCTAGGGTCGTTCTGGTTACATACCCTTGCTTTATTTTTTATAGATTAATATTGCTTCTTCCCTCCTCATTTGCCTTTCCGATTTTTTATTCTTTTTTAGCATTTTAATTTCATCGAATTTTGGGAATGTCCGGTTTTCCATGCAGAATTGCACTAACGCAGTTTTGGCTTTTTTTTTTTTGCCAATTAGATATGTGTTGTTTAAGTCTTTTTTTTAATCTGTTTTTCATACTTCCAATGTACGATATTGGGGGTATGTGTGCAATTGGAATTTCGTAGGTTCCTGATTCTTCTAGCATTTTTGCAATTGGAATTTCGTAGGTTCCTGATTCTTCTAGCATTGACTGTCAACAAAAAAACAGAGGAAAAAATGCTAGAAGAATCAGGAACCTATGAAATTCCAATTGCACACATACCCCCAATATCGTACATTGGAAATATGAAAAACAGATTAAAAAAAGACTTAAACAACACATATCTAATTGGCAAAAAAAGAAGCCAAAACTGCGTTAGTGCAATTCTGCATGGAAAACCGGACATTCAAAAAATTCGATGAAATTAAAATGCTAAAAAAGAATAAAAAATCGGAAAGGCAAATGAGGAGGGAAGAAGCAATATTAATCTATAAAAATAAAGCAAGGGTATGTAACCAGAACGACCCTAGCACATTATCGGGCCTGTGGAAAGAACTAATAAGACAAGAAAAACAACAACAAAAGAAAAACCGGCAAAAAAGACAAGAAAACCAGGATAGGAGAAGAAATTTTAAAAAAAAAAAATTGTTTTTAATGAAACATAGATGGCGCCAGCCAGGCTTGATAACGAAATATATCCAGGAAAGTATATCCGACGAATGGCAACAAGGAGTATCGGACTCCATTAGCGCGGAGTTAACCACGAACATCGGTGGTAAAGTTGCCACGCTCCTGAGGATGCCCAGAGGATGGGCGAAAATTTCGAGTATAAAGAACGGTAAAAATTGATGTGTTTGGAATCCTAAGGCAAAGATCCAATGAGTATACCCAGCGAAAAGAGTGAGAAGTAAAGCCAGTCATCGCATACAATGGACTTTAGGACAATAACATCAACAAAGACCGGAAAACATGTGCGTGAAATGTTCCCATCGCTAGAAAGGAATGCCAAGGTAAACATTATCCACTAGAATTTTGTACAAGTTACTTTGAAATATCGCACATAAATGAGAATAGTAGAATGATTAGAGCTATATAATAGTCAGAATTAGAACTACTAATTGGAATTGGCACAGAAAGCATGTTAAAATGTTTTCTCTTTCACATTTTATTAATTCACAGTAAGGCTGTGTACTGATGTTTTGTGTATATATAACAAAAATTCTTAAGTTCTGTTTCGGTCATAGTTCATTTTATGTAAGCTTTTAGAGTTCTTACTGCACATAATTTTCATTAAACTTACTCTTATAAAACAAATAGCAGTCATGCCCGTTTTCCGCACAGTGAATCTATAAAATCATTTTTTAACATAAAATTAAGGAAAGGGAAAAGTAATTTAAGCCAAGATTCCTGTTTAATATTTATTCTTTATTGCTTTTATCTGCACATTGTGATCCTTTCTTGCATGATGTTGAATCGAAATTTGCAAGCATTGGCAAGTTTTCAGTCAGTTTGGATTACGACTATGAAGTTGCCATTTTTTTATGTTATTTTTTACTTACTGTAAATGAAGGAGTTTGATACGGCAACAGTAAGTAAATGATCAGTTAAAAATTATCTGGTAGTTTGTTTTTTTCCTTGTGGAGCTAACCTCTGAATCCCAGAGAACAGCTTAGTGATATGTATGTATGTAATTTGGCGAAGGTTGGTTTGCAGGTTCATAACTGTTTTACAATTTAGAACAGAGTCGTGATGTCAGTGCATAGGGTTTGATGTAAAACAGTAGTAGGGTTTGGAGCTGCTTAATTTTAAATCAAAATTTCGTGGAAGTTTTAGAGCATTTCAACCTTTTCTCGTGTAGAAGTGGTAGAAAAATTCACGCTGACAGTATTCCAAAGCCACCATTTTGTTGTTTCTGGTTTTCAGACTTTTCTAGGTATATGGACTTTAAGACCTACCAGCATTTTGAACAGTAAAGCTAAGCCACACATCGATAACATAATTATAAATACACCACACTGTGAATCTCAAGAGACATATAAATCCACTTATTTTTATGGTGCAGTAAGCACAAAGATTTGCCAAGCTTTTGCAATTCCACTGGGAGGTTTTTCAAGGCAATAGTAGACATAATGTCTACATTGCCTTGAAAAAATTGTCCAGCAGAGTGCAAAAGCTTGGTGAATCTTTGTGCTTACTACACTACAAAAATAAGTGGATTTAATACACTATATGTGTCTTTTGAGTATACTAAGCCACACATTTGAATTTCTTGGTTTTCAGACTTTTCTAAGGGTAGAAATGTTAGAAAAATTCAAGCAGACAATATTCTAATGTCACCATTTCAGTTTTTGGAATTTTCTAGATATCCGAATCTTTAAGAGTTATAAGCATGCATTTTCAGATCTCTAGGTCAAGAAGTGGTCAAACAATTTGTGAAAAATTCAAGCAGACAATGTTCCAAAGCCACCATTTCGATTTTTTTTTTTTTTTTTTTTTTTTTTTTTTGGTTTTCAGACTTTTCTAGGTATTTGAACCTTAAGACCTATCAGCATGCCAATTTTCAGATCTACAGGTCATTTAGAAGTAATCAAAAAATTTGCAGACGGACACACTCGCATTTTCCCACTTTGCTTTATATATGTAGACAGTATGATTCTACAACCCTATTAATGGAGTAGAAAGCAATGTTTCACATTAAATTGTTCATTTAACCCCAGAGAAAAAATAGTGTTTCTTGATTAAGTCTCCATCAATCCCGTTTTGCAGTATCCAAAGTGATCACAGTCCCAATTACCTCAAATAATCAAGGTTCAGCTGTATTTGTGAATGAGAAACAGACACACATATGCACATACAGATCTTAATTTAAAAACCAACTATGAAAAATCCAGAAAAGACAGTAAAGAAAAACAATACTGTTATAAGTAGGAAAAATGGCAGAAATAGTATATTTGCATTGCTCACAGTAACTATTAAGTATATAGAATTTGCTGTCAAGTATCCAATTCAAAAGAAACTGGACAATTCAAAATTACTTCTCTAACCAAGAGAGCAGTTTTTGTGCCAGCTATTGATACAGCAAATCTGATTACTACTGAGTGAGCAAGTACATGAAAGATACAGCAATTTGCCTCTGACAGGATGTGTGTAAACGAAAGGTCCAGCATAGCAAGTTAAAAGATTGCAAAAAGCACACATACATACATATCACTAAGCTGTTCTCTGAGATTCAGAGGTTAGCTCCTCAAATAAAGTACATCTGCCAGATTAATGTTTAACTTTTGGAACTTGATTTTACTTAATGGTGATGTATCAAATGTCTCTACTTATAGTGAACTTGGCATACAGTTTGAGCTTCACTGACATCCATCACATGATGCACACAAGAGTTTATGTACTTCATACTCATAATCTTTTTCTCATGCAGACATTCCTGAATCTGGTCCTGCCAAGATTTCCTGGACCTTCCTCTACCTTTCTTTCCTGCCACTTGGGCTGAATAAATTCTCTTAGTAAGCATCTCATCACTCATTCTTTCAACATGGCCAAACCACCTAAGAATATTAGTCTCCACCTTACTAACAACATTTTGTCTCACATTACACAGCTGCAACACATCTACATTCCTCACAAGATCTGAATGAGCATCACAGCTAGTCTTGCCACAAAACCCACATAAGTAACGCGTCTCTCCATCGCACAAACAACTCCTATGTCTCTTCTGCAGTACCCAGGTTTCACTGCCATACATCAGAGTAGAAACAATTACACTTTCATACACAGTCATACGGGACTTCCCTGAGAATTCATTATTCCTGTGAAATCCTTCTAAAGCAGCTATGACTTTCACTGAAGAGTTCATTGCAAAAACCACTGAGCATATTTAAGACTGTTCTTCACAGTCCAAAGAATTTGATGCACTATGCTTGTCATGAACTAAATTTAGTGTTGCCAAGAGTGTGACAAGTTCCATGAAAACTGATGGACCATGTTAGTTAGGAACTTGATTTAGTGTGGCCAACAGTGCAAAGAGTTCCACGAAAACTGATGGGCTGTGCCAGTCAAGAACTTCATTTACTATGGTCAAGAGTGTGAAGAGCTCTGATGGGCCATGCCAGTCATGAACTTAATTTAGTATGACCAAGAAGGTAAAGAGTTCCCCGAAAAATGATGGGCCATGCTGGACATGAACTATCTTAGTGTGGCAAAAAGAGTTAAGAGTTCCATGAAAACTGATGGGCTATATTAGTCACGAACTTAATTCACCATACCTAACAACATAAATCACTGGTACCAATATACACTGCTGGCCACCCAAAATGCAACACCAAGAAGGAAGCATCCGATTGGCCTGAAATTCGCAGCATGCGTCACTCACGAGAGGACATGCAAACGATTAGCATTGCAGGGCATATATGCAAATCATGTGCGCCTGGCACGCCACTGAGAAGCACTATAAGAAAGGTGCACAGAAGGCGGGATGTAAGTAGTGGAAGTGTGTTGTGTTGCCGGACCTGTGCGTGGGAAGCTTCCTGATGCCTCGTCGCATGATACGGCAGTAATTCCAGCACGTTTCGGAGTTTGACAGAGGACAAATAGTGGCTTATCACGACAGCAGTTTATCATACCGAGACATCAGCGCCCGTGTGGTACGACATCCAGCCACAGTGAGGCGAGTATGGATTCGGTGGTTGCAAGAGGGAAGGACGGTCTGACGTGAGTGATTGCCGCAGGCACGGCACACCACTGAACGAGAAGACTGGCATGTTGTGCAGCGGGCATTGACGGCTTGCATTGCCACATCAAAAACGTTAGCACAGGAATTAGGGTGTGTTGTGAAACAACCTGTGTCAGCACGTACTGTTCGACGTCGTCTGCAGGAGCGGGGACTTGTCGCACGGCGCCCATTGCTCCGATTAGTATTGACGTTACACCACCGGCGAGTGCGGTGGCAGTGGTCCATTGAATGCCGCACCTGGACAACGGAATGGCATGACATTGTCTTCTCCGACGAATCCCGCTTCTGATTGCAACACCATGATAGTCGGATCCGCGTGTGGCGGCACCACGGCGAGAAACTGTATGACGCCTGCATTATGCATCGCCATATCGGTCCGTCGCCTGGTGTTATGGTTTGGGGCGCAATTGCATATTACACCCGCACCCCTCTGGTACGCATCGCCAGTACACTCAACAGCCACCACTACATCTCCGACGTTTTGGAGCCTGTAGTTCTCCTTTACCTGCAGGACCTGCCAGCAGCCACGTTTCAACAGGACAATGCGCGCCCGCACGTGGCACGTATCGTGCAACAATTCTTCACGGCCCACCAGGTGTCACTGCTGCCGTGGCCCGTCTGTCCTCCCTCTCGATATGTCACCCATCGAACATGTCTGGTCGCTGATCGGCAACCGAGTGGCCCAGCAAGCACCACCCGTGCCTACGCCTGATGAACTGTGGCAATGTGTGGAAGCAGCCTGGACCGACATACACCAAAACCACATCCAAGGCCTCTTTCATTCGATGCCGCGGCATGTAATGGCTGTTACTGCCAGCCATGGGGGCCACACGAACTATTGATGTCTGCGTGTTCCGCAAGTCGCACGGGCCTGTAAGCTCAATCGTTTCATCTTTGTATCTGTTGTTATGTGTCCAGTAAATCTGGCTTTGCTATCTCGTGTCCTTCTTGGTGTTGCATTTTGGATGGCCAGCAGTGTGCAAAGTCCATTTCATAGCTATGTTGTTTGCCACAATTTATATTCCCCAATGACTTTACCTCTTGGGGTTAATTCAGATATGAAGTTTTTGTTCTATCAATACCATATACTAGTCATAATCTCTACCTAATATCTTCTTCACATTCAGCAGGCTTCATCAGATGAATCATCACCTGACTGTGTTCCATACAGCTTCAAAGCAACAGTCAGTAGATTGATGGTTATCAAAAGAGCAGCAGCATATGAATTTTGAAATTTAAAGGGAAAAAACAGAAGAAAAAATATTTTTAAACAACAGTATAAATCTTTTAAAACATTCAAGAACTAAAAGGATGTGCCAGCACCTAGTAATGAGTACATTTTCAGTTTATTGGAAAAACTTTTGAACAATGAAAAATATTACATGGCAAAAGATAAAAAGCAGTTAGCAAAAAGAATTGCAGAAAGGGGTTAAAGAAGAAAACAGACCTGCTAAAAGGTAACAATTCAAAAGAATCAATTCCTATCAGTAGTTCTAATTCTGACTATTAGATAGCTCTAATCATTCTACTATTTTCTTTTATGTGCAATATTTCAAATAAACTTGTACAATACTCTAGCGGACAATGCTTACCTTGGCATTCCTTGCTAGCGGTGAGACACATTTCACACGTGTTTTCCGGTCTTTGTTGATGTTATTGTCCTAAGAGTCCGTTGTATGAGATGAATATCTTTATTTCACACACTTTTTTGCTGGGTATACTCAGTGGATCTTCGCTTTAGAATTCAAACACATCAATTTTTACCGTTCTTTAATACTCGAAATTTTCGCCCATTCTCTGGGCATCCTCAGGAGTGTGGCAACTTTTCCACCAATGTTCATGGTCAACTTCACGCTAATGGAGTCCGATACTCCTTGTTGCCATTCGTCAGATATACTTTCTTGGATATATTTTGTTATCAAGCCCTGCTAGTGCCATCTATGTTTCATTAAAATAACTTTTTTTTTAAATTTCTTTTCATATCCCAGTTTTCTTGTCTTTTTTGTCAGTTTTTCTTTTGTTGTTCTTTTTCTTGTCTTATTAGTTCTTTCCACAGGCTAGATAATGTGCTTGGGTCGTTCTGGTTACATACCCTTTCTTTATTTTTATAGATTAAAATTGCTTCTTCCCTCCTCATTTGCCTTTCAGATTTTTTATTCTTTTTTAACATTTTAATTTCCTCGAATTTTTGGAAAGTCTGGTTTTCTATGTGGCTTTAGTGCAATTCTGCATAGAAAACCAGACTTTCCCAAAATTCGAGGAAATTAAAATGTTAAAAAAGAATAAAAAATCTGAAAAGCAAATGAGGAGGGAAGAAGCAATTTTAATCTATAAAAATAAAGAAAGGGTATGTAACCAGAACGACCCAAGCACATTATCTAGCCTGTGGAAAGAACTAATAAGACAAGAAAGAGAACAACAAAAGAAAAACCAACAAAAAAGACAAGAAAACCGGGATAGGAAAAGAAATTTAAAAAAAAAAAGTTATTTTAATGAAACATAGATGGCACTAGCAGGGCTTGATAACAAAATATATCCAAGAAAGTATATCTGACGAATGGCAACAAGGAGTATTGGACTCCATTAGCGCGAAATTAACTCCGAACATCGGTGGAAAAGTCGCCACGCTCCTGAGGATGCCCAGAGGATGGGCAAAAATTTTGAGTTTTAAAGAACGGTAAAAATTGATGTGTTTGAATCCTAAAGTGAAGATCCACTGAGTATACCCAGCGAAAAGTGTGTGAAATAAAGATATTCATCTCATACAACGGACTCTTAGGACAATAACATCAACAAAGACCAGAAAACATGTGTGTAAAATGTGTCTCACCGCTAGCAAGGAATGCCAAGGTAAGCAATGTCCGCTAGAGTATTGTACAAATTAAAAAGAAGCAAACTTTTTATAAAAAAAGGAGTAACAGGTAATATACCATTATGTTCAACACACAAAAAACAGCAATTTCTCAGACGTTTGCTGTTACTATGAAGGTCATTTCGAAAGTTTTGCACACTGTAGGTTATCTCTTAAAAAAAAGAATTTATTTCACAACATACCTTTGCAGGCCTTTGAAGTATGTTTCTTTATGACAGCAGCCCAGCATTTGGGCAGGTTATGTATTCCACTCAGGATACTTCCATTGTTGAGGTATTGGATTACTTGAGTCACCTCATTAGAAACATCCTGAATTGTACTGAATCATTTCCCATGGTATGGCTTCTTCAGTTTTGGGTGCAAGTCGTAGACTGGTGGGCTCATGTCAGGACTGTATGGCGTGTGGGGAAGCGATTCCAATCTATACTTTTCCAGAATGTCTCTTACTGTGTGAGCAACATGTGGCCTCGCGTTGTAATACAAAATGATGACACCAGCTTCAAGCATGTTGGGATTTCTTTGGTGAATCTTTGGGCACAAAACATGTTGTAGAAACCTTCTGTAGTATTCCCCTATTATAGTGGTCGTTTTGGG
Organism: Macrothele yani; assembly: GCA_039090855.1. Lineage (NCBI taxonomy): Eukaryota > Metazoa > Arthropoda > Arachnida > Araneae > Macrothelidae > Macrothele > Macrothele yani. Next base: position 46,263,863 of record CM077006.1, read on the forward strand.
CACTCCGTCTGTTGCTATCACTCCTCCAACCTTGTCATAGGTCATAATCATCATCAGCTTAATTTTCGATTGTTGGTGGCAGAATTTTTTCTGGCTAGGTGATTTTGGATGTTTCCACTGAGCGGACTGAGATTTCAGTTCTGGTTCAAAATCTCGCATCCAGGTTTCGTCTACAGCAACAATTTGCCCAAAAACTGCTCGACTTCTGTCTCATACTGCTGAAGCAATTCTTCTGCGATTCCTTTGTCAACTGCTTGCTGCTCTCCACTCAGATTGTGCGGAACTCATTTGGCAGCTACTTTTCTCTACTGTAATTTTTCAACTAGGATTCTGAAAACCCAAGTGGTAGACATGTTTGCTTCATATGCAATCTCCTCACATGTTTTCTGTTGATCTTATTCCAAAATGCTGTAGACGGTAAACACAGAAGTGTTGTCCATTGCATCTGATGACCGGTCACTTCTTGGGTCATCTTCGACACTTTCCCAACCTTGGCGGAAACAAGAAGCCCACTATGACACTGTGCTATGATCTTCTACACTAACACCACAAACTTCACACAAAACTTTATATGAATTTCGGTAGGGGATTTTTCTCACAAATTTCAATTTTAATGTAGGATCGTTGGTCGCTAAGCGAGATCTGAACTGACTCACTTTCTTCCTCCATTTCTAGGCAGAATTTTTTAGAACAGGAACGAATTAGCCAGCAAACATAGACACAACTTTGTACACTGAAGTCCAACTCACAACTGGTGCAACGATTGGAGCGATTGCATCATCCTACGGGCAGCACCAGCACAGTGTGCAAAACTTTTGAAATGATCTACATACGTTTTTCTGAAAGCTTTCTCTAAATTCCAACATGGAAGTACGATGAATATAAGCTGACATTCTTTAACATCTACACAATTCTGAGTACTCATGCTCACAAGCACATGGTAAAAGTTACCACCATATTGTTGTTCATGGTTCCCATTCTAATTCTACCACAAAAATTAAGCACTTTTTAAGGACTTTTAAGTGCATTGATATTAAGAACTTAAATGTGCACAAATATTCTTTTATGCATGGCTTAATAGCGCAAATCGAAGAATGCTGATAAAGTTGGCACTATTTTTCTATAAAAATTATGTTTGTGGTGCAATAAATTGGAATTTTTGCAATTTAAAAGACACCTGCTGGTCAAAATCAGTTTTCCTATCAGAAAGAATAATCACATACGCAATAAAGTGTATGTAAATTGTACAACTGCAGTTTAAAGGTATGAGTTTAATATTTGAATTTTGCACATGATCATCTCACAGTTTAAATTGCAAAACCAAAGTCAAAATCATGTGTTCAAGATTTCAGTTTTATATTTAATGTTCTCTTAGTATAACTGAATAATTGTTATTTGCATGCACTAAAACGGGGAAATACAAACAAAAGTGAAATATTGGTACCAAGAGATGGTCATGGGGCTTGCAGGGTGGAATTTGCTGGATATGTTTAAATTAAACCACAGTCCTTCACCTGTTTCAATAAAAAAATTACTTATATCACACTGCCCAGTGTTCTCCCATGGGCTTTCAAATGACATCATCATCAACATACTACCCAGCAGCAGAAGTTCTAGGTACTATATCATAACTTCTGGATTTTGCACAGCCAGTTAAAAAACAAAACAAAAAAGTACTTTTTACCATTTCTGGCAAAAAAAATAAGGACTTCTAAGCATCCCTCCTCCCCAATCTCCCCCTTACCCCCAAAAAACAAGCACTGTTTAAGAACTTTTAATTATTTATAAGGACTGTGTGAATCCTGCTGTTGATTTTTATAATACATTTCTTCATTTACCCACCATAAAAAAAAAAAAAAAGAAAAACAGCAAGCTGTGAACAGAAATGTTAGTAAGAAAAAAACAGATGAAAATGGAATCTACTACCTCATTAAAAGGAAGTTTTCCAGTCAAATGATGTCCAAGCATGACCATCCGAGCAACCCAGAAGAAAATTATATCATACCCAGTCTCCATTAAACTTAAAGGATAAAATCGATTCAAATCATCTACCTAGAAAATGACAAAAGAATACATTTTCTTAATAAAATGTTTGAATGCAACTAAACATTTCACATATTTAAAAAGTTATACACACAGAATTTTTGTTATAACATTATCAATATCAGCAACAAACTCTTGCATTTGGTAAATTCACAGTGAAGCACTATTTATGCATTTTCTTACATTGAAAAAGATGGAGATTTTACTCTTTCCACTTTCTTTTCTTTAAATGTTAAACAAAATTGTGCTAAAACAGATATCTGCAGAAAGGAGCTTTCTACAACAAATCCATAAATTATTTGCAACACAGACTTTCTCCCAAGCTAAAGAAAACAGGATCATTAAATTATTTATTTCAAATTGACAAACTAAATAATACAGTTGAAATTCAAAATTTTAACAAATCTCTCTTACAGTCACCTTAAAAATAACAGTTTAGTCACCTTTGAAACTAAATGTTAATGACAGCAATAGATAGGTGTGACCTTTTTATATTTTTACCAGAATCCTACAATAGAGAGTACAGGAGGTTAATGAATGATGATAAAATGCTATTAAAATGATACATTATTACCATGTTAAGTTGCTCTTTTTATCACTACAGCTAAGAGTTTTTTTTAACTACAGGATTCCTTTTATGTTGCCTTTCATGAAGGGCTTTTTTTCCGTTTTTATAAGCACAAATCTCCATATTTTCAAACCATTATTTGTCTCCATACTCGGGGCAAACTCAAGATGACTATGGGATGGAAGCTGAAAAGATCTACTCACTGAAAATATCTCATGGTTTCTCAGTATTTCTATGCAAAAATGATGTGCAGTGAATCACCCTGGTGGGAAGGGAGTCAGTCCACCATGATGGGTGGCAAAATGAAAGAAAACTTTTCACTCACTGTACTATGAGTGATTCCCCCTTGGGAAGAAAGGAGTAATGCTTAGCCCCCAGAAACACTTGACTGTCCGCTTACCTTCCACCAGTAGTAAACATCCATCGGTTTCAGAGGCCTCTAATGCATGTGGCTGATGGACACAAGTCAAAATGACATTAACAAAACACGAATATCAGTCATTTTTAGGAACGCAACCAAAACTAAGATTTTCACTTTTTAATGTACGTACAAACAACGTTTACAACAACTATGCAATTTTTAGTCACTGTTCAAGCTCAAATATGAGCTTTTAGACTGGGAACTATATTATGCAGAAAAAGTACACACTCTTGTACTTTCAACCTCACAGTCAGGTTAGTTTTGCCGTGAGTACAGAGAAGTAAAAAAGCCAACTACATAAGCACTTTGACACACGCCATTAATATTTGATGGGTCTGACATAGATGAAGCACTACCATCCATTCTGATTGTTCCAGAACAGGACAAAACGTGATTTCAAGATCCATCAAATTTATTACTATCACTTATTTTAACAATAATCCATTATACTATGCTTTGAGGAACTAAATTTGTTGACAGAACTGTGTGTGTCATTATGAACTACATATCTGGAGTAAAACTTAGCACTGCAGTAACTAAACCTTGCAGTACAAAACAGCAGAGTTAAAACTATCATAACCTTCCAAAAAGACTGATTTTGTAAGCAAATTATGTATCAAAACTTCTGTTTCTTAATGCTAAACATACCGTATTAGGCCATCCAAGTGCAGTTAGTGGAAACAAAGCAGAAGAAAACCACGTGTCTAAGACATCTTCATCTGAAAAAGAAATGGGTTACCTGACATACTCAATGAAAAATATAATCTGAGCAGCTCTCTATCTTTTTAAATCTACTACAACAAACTTTAATAAATACTTTAGTTACATTAATGCATAGATTTTTTCAAAAGAACAGAGCAAATGTTCATGTTTCTAGATAAACAGAGTTCATTAATTTTCTTATAACTTAATAATTTGGCAGGAAAGTAGAGTACATTAACCTCTCAGCACGTCTTGTTTGCACAAGTATTGCCTCTCAGGGTTAACAGTTTAATGAAGGTTTAAATTTTGTAAAACAACAGCTGTGCTTACAGCACAGAAAAACAACAAAAGTGGGCAAAAAGAGGAAAATGGCTGTAGCTGCCTTTCTATTGTTCAAAAGCATAAGCTGATTGATAATCTACATTGGCAAAAGCAAAAGGAGTTGTTATAAAAAGAAAGAAAATTTACTCAAAACTTTCCTTTTCCTCAAAAAAAAAAAATGACTGTTTCTGTGATGTCTTTTGAATCACCTGGATGGTTCAGCAACACAAGATACATTTAAATTTTATTTATGCCACAAGAAACAGGGAGAAATGTATATAATATACAAGTAAAATAATTCGGTGAACATCTGACAATAGATAAAAGCACACTTTTCCAGAAAAGGTAGAGTTGATACTCTGAACAGTTGCAAGCAAATATTGAGAAGTTCATACCCATCACTGTGAGCAAACAGCTATCAGGAAGTCTTTCGGTTTTATCACAGAAAAGGAAAGTATATGCCCAAATTATGCATCTGGGAGGACAGAAGTCACAAAAGATAAGACAGAGGAGCTGGTAATAAAGTTTCATGAGACTGTTAAAGCAAATACAACCTGTGTTCAATTTAGATACACAAGTAGATGGATACAATTAAGGAATATGTAAATGCAAAGAGAAATGTATGTTGGAAGACTTAAAACTCAGTTATGAGTTGCAGACAATTGCATAAAAATAAATTAAATATACCAGAACTTGAATACTTGCTGCATCATGTATCTGGGGAGCAGAGGTCCCCCCATAAAAATGTGGAAAGGTCCCAGAAAAAAAAATGTGCTTTCATGAAATTTTGTGAACAAGGTATAAGGAAAAGATTGTGTTTCAGTGAAGTCACACAACAAAGAAATATCCATTAACAGTTTGTTTCAACTAAAGTGTTCGCATTTTGTTGTTAACAGTCACACACACACACACACACACACACACACACACACACACACACACACACACACACATCTACTGCATCACTGAGTACAGTTTTACTTACCTGTTAAAATTACCTTGATCTTTGTGGTTCACACCTTGCAAGTAATTCAGAATTCTATGCCCTACATCACCAGTTACAGCTTCATGTCAGTGATTACAATTTTTCAGTATATTTACTTCATATCTGCAAGTTTGAACATATTTTGTCAAGCACTAGAATTTAAAAGGGTTACTTACCTCACCTTCAGATGTATTGTGATTTGACATTTGAATCAAAAATTAGGTAGCATTTATACAAAATTAGGTGATAGCAGAACAAAAGTGCTGAACAGAAGAACAAAACTACAATCAATCAAAGCCTAGTAAATTCTTGAAAGCTGATAAAATTATCATATCTATATACCATGAGGTTTTTTTACATAAGCATTTACTACAAATTACACAAAATTATGAATTGAAAGTCATGATCTTTAAATTTCATGAAACTCGGACATACCTTGAGTAGCAGTTATGCTATCAACAGCAACACTGAGTTTTTGGAACCTTTTGCAATGGCTTCTTCCACATTTGTTGCAGCAACCCATACTGCACTGCCCTAGACAAAAGAAGATTAACAGAAATAAAGGAATCTCCAAGATATTTTCATGATTAAACAAGTTGATAAACTGCAATTACCTCAAAATTCTGAAACATCAACAGAATTTGTTAAAAAGAAAACAGGCAGAAGGACTGGAGATAGAGAGAAGAAGAGGTACTACATTAAATGATTTCAGAGGTTGGAATTTACCACTTGAATGGCAACACCTACTATAACTGTAGTCCTAGTGAGGAAGGGTAGGGGTGTACTGAGGAACGGTAGGGGTACGACTCAAAAATTTGATAGTAAATATTATTTTTATTCTAAATACACAGTTGAGGGGTTAAGAACATAAAATGGAAGTCATTGCTTTTTCCACGTTTATAAGTGTCACAGAAAAATTCTCTGGTACAGTGGATGCATATCCGGCACATAATTGGAAGACCCTGGGTTCAATTCCTGGTGGCGGTTGATGATAATTTTTCCGTGACTCACTTATAAACGTGGAAAGAGCGATGACTTCTATTTGATTGTTCTTTTTGTTCCTTAATAAAAACACGTAATTTGAGATAACTCTAGTTCATTAGGTCTAGGAATAGTCATGTCATCAATTGTTACAAATTGATAAGGTGATTGTTTTGAACAAGTAAAGAGAAAGCTTCCATGCACTATTTATTTTACAAATAAAAGTACACAAACTATCTCACAGCTAAATGGTTTAAAATAGTGACTGAAAATAATAATTTTCAACTATTACATTTTAAATCAACTGAAAATTATGCAGTTAGTTGATGTGGTAGAATGGATTTCCTATGATGAGCAACTTCTAAATTTTCACCAAGCGTATTACAAGAAAAGACATCACATGCTACATGACTGGCTATTAATCTTGAAGACCTCCCCTTCAGTCTTACTGTACTGTATTTGATAAAGTGTCCATAATGCAAACTATACAGGCTGGTAACGAGGCAAGTGGCTCAAATGATTCTACACATCGTCCGTTAAGGAAAGTCTGCAGGTCTCCTTCCGATTTGAATGCAATACATACAAGTAGAAACCGAATTTTACCTAGCCAGATTTACATCCCTAACTAGCTACATCTACAAATCTTCAGGCTAATGGCCCCCCAACGAAAAACAATGGGCCAAAACTGTGTGTGTGCACGCGCAGGCTCTCACATATTACTAAGAAAAAATGCCTACCAAAATACTATATCACTTCTCTGCTAATGATACTCTTAAATCTTTTTGGATGTAGTTACCATCACTTACAAGATGTGCTATTAAAGTTCAGTGATTGCTGTCACAGTACAGAAAAGGGAAGCTTAAGGAAAAGGTGTGATAACTTGCAAAATGCAATCAAGTACATGAGTGAACATATTTGTAACCATCACAGAGCTGTGCAAAAGGGTGTGATACAGTAAGAGACTGGTGCTAGTGAAAGAATTTGATAGTGAAACTCTTTCTTTTTTAGTTTTCAATAACACAACACTCATTTTTTATAAAAAAAAATACCTTATAACTATGGGATGTTATTACTTAATAAAATGTCATTAATATCAAAATGAAATACAAGACATTCACCTGAACTTCACTGGAATGTATTTTATATACAGGAATTTTATGGCCCCACCAGAGTTGCCTGGATATGCACCAGTCTCTGAAACAGAAATGAAATATTATAAAAAGTAAATTACATTCTCATTTACAAAGTATAGCAAATAAATACTAAAATGCCTGAAAAGAATAAAGATACAGGGTGACTAATCAAAACTTCCCCAAATTTCAAATATTAATTTTTGCTGCATTTGAAATATGAATGAATGAATGTATACGCATAAATGATGGAAGTCAGCAGGTCCAATGCTAAGTAGCTTAATCTAACTGAGAAAAAGATTAAACTAAGTTTTGATTGTTTGGTTGGTTTGAGTATACTAGTGCAAGGGCCTCAATGGGCCAAAGAGCATCAAAACCAAAAGTTAACAGCAGTAGGGAATACAACATTAAAATATAACAAAAAGAAGGATGTCATAAAACCATGTAATAAATGGTGTAAATGACTGATAAAAATGATAACATACTATACAAAATGAAAAATACTGGTCCAGCAAAGAAGTTAGAACACAGGTGACACATTACAATGATCATTTGAAAGGCGACTCAGGGTTTCTGAGTCATCTGGTAGAGTGGGCAAAAGCAAGAAACGAGGTTGTTCACAAACAAAACAACGATACATGCATAAAACATGCACAATAGTCAGAAAGAAGTACATTACAGGTCTCACACATAGGGGCAGTGTTGCTACACAACAAATAGTGGTGAGTGAAATGGCCATGCCCAATGTGGTGATGTGTCAATATAACTTTCTCCCTACAGTTCTGGTAACAAGATGAATAAGAAAACTAGCCAGACTCCAAAAACCAGCTAGATACGATGCATTGTTGCTCAACTCTTGGTCCCACAGACACTGCCACATACACTTGACATGTTCTCGAACCAGAAAACACAAATCCTGGTGAAAAAATGGCAAGGGTGTGCTCACCAAAGGGGGTATGGCCTTGGCAGCAGAATCAGCTGACTTGTTGCCTTGGATCCCCACATGGCTGGGAATTCAGCAAAATCATATCTGGAAACTGGCCTCAAGTAAACAACAGAGCAAATGCCTCATGTTATGAAGAAAATGATGGTCAATGCAAATTGCAGAGGAAAGAGACTGCAAAATACTCAAATAGCCCATGTAGAATATAGCATGACAATGAGAGCTCGAATGAAGGCGACAAAGTGCAAGACACAAAACATGCATCTCCACCAAAAATACTGTGGCCTCAGCTGGGATCCAGGTGACAGAAACTTCATCTATACAGATGGTGATGGATCTTATAACTCCAGCCATCTTACATCCATTGGTGTAAATAGGAACATAATCAGAACTAAAGAAATGGTGATCAGCAAAGATCTACCCATATATTGATGCAGGTGTAAACTAGGTTTCTTTATCTGTGAAGGATGTGTTTGTTCCACCGTCTGCAGAATTGTAATTTATAAGCTCTGTTTCTACTGCATATGGGATATGCACGAGTCAGCATACTCTCAGGGCTGTGTTTGGGCTGGTGCAGTGGTGGACTGGCAACCCATAAATGGCCCTGGAAGCTATTTTGTGTGGCCCACTTTTGGAAAAAATTATGAAGGTATCCCATTCCTAAAAATACAGCATGTCAGAATCATCTTTTAATGTGTAGCCATCTTTTCAACACAAGTCTATGGATCACTGCAGCTTTTTGTACTGAGGCAATAATGAACAACATTTTATCTATTTTCCTGGACCGCAGATCCCTAGTAAAATCTAATGTAAGAACAAAATTACTTTACTTCTGTTGTTGAGAAGCAACTAACGAGGCAGGTCCTCTGCATGAGACTGTCGAAGATTTGATTCCATTCTTATAAATTTTATTGCAATAACTGAATTCAGGATTTGTAATAGTGTCTTCATTTTCAGTGAGAATGAAAATCCAAATGTGCATAAAAAAATTATTTTCCAAGACTTGCCTACCATTAATAAAATAATGACAAAAAAAAAAAAACCTTGAAAAAACTGAAAAGTCTAGAATTTCAGTGCAAATTTATAAAGGGAGAGAAATTAAAGAATGCGAAAATTGATTTTGATTTGTTTACTTTCAAATGGAAAAAATAATTCTTGCTGTAGCTAAAAGAGACTTTCCAGAACTACACTTCAAGAATTTGTGCAACTGTAAGGTCCAAAATGCAGTAAATCAGATGAAGATCTCGTTAAAAAAAGAAAAAAAGAAAAGAAAAGAAAAAAGCACATACTTATAAAAAACAGTAACCAAAGATTTTACCATAGGTGAACCTCATTGCATTAATCAATCCGAACCTGGCAGTTGATGAAATTGAACTCTCCCACATTTAGGGGTGGTAGAAGGCATGATAAGTGATGATAGTAGTGAGGATTTGCAAGCCTCCCCTACCCCACCCAGTTTGTTCCAATGCCATATCTGTTTAAAGGCATTGCTCCTGTCAGAGGGTGTGGGGGGGCAAAAAGAGTTACTGCCAGCAGGCTCCATTGTAACAATAACTTTCCAAAAACTCAGCTGACCACACAGAGAATGATCAATTGGGTTCACGATCATCCACTGGGCGTTTTTTTTTTCTCTGTTCTTGTAATAGGGAGAAAAGCTTCTGTCTATACCCCCCCCCCCAATCCCACAAATGACTACAGAGAGCAATTTAACACCTTGTCATTCAAGCAAGTTCGACAGGGAACAAGGCACATTATCATGCCTGCTAGCACCCCTAAATGTGGGAGAGTTCAATTTCACCGACTGCCAAGTTTGGATGGATGGAGTAATTTCGAGTATGTACCCCTGACTACTGATAGCATATTTGATTATAGATTGCATTAATTATTTCACTGCAAATGTAACTGGCAAAAGCAGACTGAGGTAAAGGATATCAGCCCAAAGGGATGGGGCTTAAATTTAAAAGTCAAGAAAGGGGGTGTGCCAAAATTGGTGTTTGGCTTAACAGAACATTTAATACATACAGATGTTTTTTTTTAGTTATTTTTCTGAAATTGTCAAAGTGGTAAACAAACTTTGTCATTTTAGTATAACTTGATTTTTTTTTCTACAAGAATACTGAAGTACAAGTATATATATACTTATTTTTTTCTTGAGTTAGCATAAAGCCTACTGGCCCAGAATATGGCAGCCCACCTGGAATTCTCCCGGTATCCCAGTCTACACCTGGGCTATTGACTGAGGCAATTTGGCTGTGGATGTAAGTTCCTTGGTCTCAGCCTCAATGCAACGAAGTTGAAAAATGAAAACAAATAAACACCTGTTGCATCAGTACTCTTTCATCAGCATCTGTTTACTATACTGGACCGTGATCCTCATATATTAAATAGTTCTTTGTTGTTTTTTGCTTAATTTATTCCTTAATAAAGGAGAAATGACACTCCAAAACCAGTTAAAAAGCATTTTTATGGAGACACAAGAAATTTTTCCACACAACACAGCACTGCAGTCACATGCGAGAACTAAGCATCAAGAAAAATTCAAGTGGTCTTCACTTAGGTGAGAAGAAGCATACAAATAAGCATTGACTTTCTCTTTATGACACCTGTTAGAAAGGAAGTTCCTACGTTATTGAAGTTTCTAAATGTTTTTAAACTAAATATGCATATCAGCAAAAAACTTTTTAAGCACTTGATAATTCTACAAAAATAACCTTGGAGATCAAAAATTTAAAAACTAATAAAAGTGATAAAATTCCACATAATGAGATCAGAAAATAAAGAAATAGACAACCTACATAACCTCAGTTTCTTAAAAATTTTCCATAGCTTTAAATGTTTTGAAGTTAAAACCTTTTATATCTTGAGAAAGGAGGGTCAAAAAAATAAAAAAATAAAAAATAAATAAAAAAATTAGGCTATTTAGAGAGCCAAAGGTGAAAAAAAAAACTTCTTGTTTGGGGTAAGCTATGTGATTTTCAAATTTGATTGATAATTTTGTGTAGAAAACCTAAAAGGACTATTTCAATAATATAAAATTGAATTCTGGAAAGTCATTCAGAATTCAGTCTAGCAAATATGATGGTGACTAAAAGGTAGATAACATGATATTTTATCAAATACCATTATACAGATCATGCAGTATGCAGCTGAAGCACTGTCACGGCAAAAAATAAATCACTAGATTACTGTAAATTTGTGAAATTCTTTGTAATTCAATCACAAAGAATTTTGCACATTCAGCATTTCAACATAATTATCTTGATTGACTAACTGGTCATGTGCGATGGATTCCATATAAATAATGCCACTGATGCCAACAAAACAGATGAATATTGTCTTTACCTGTGATTTTGACGTATGAACTTCTCCAGATGCCTGAAGTGCTGGATTTTTAAAAGTTAAAGGTAAAAAACACATTGTTCATCACCTGGCAATACTTGTCTCAAAAATTCATTTTAATAAATCAGAATAAAATGCTACATTTTTCCTTGTTCTCTCCTCACTAAGGACACACAACAGGCAAAGTCTCTGAAATTTTAATGTCCTTGTTCTATAACAGAATTATTGCAACTGTTTGTCATTCTCACACTGAATTTGAGTCAGAAGAAATAAAACCTCTAACCTCTTCAATATGCTAATGGATGACCTTTTCAGACAGTGCCAAAAATATCTGTATCTTATCTTTAAACCTTTTTATGCAGGACTAAAGTCCCTTGTGATTAACACTACACATTTTCATTCATATGTCAAACGTCGTTTACTAGAAGATCTGTTTAACTTCACGCATAATTAAATATTAATTCCTTACTGTGAAAAATGAGCAATGCAAAACAGCATGAACTTTGTTGCCAAAGCAGCTGGAATCTCACTTAGCAACCTCAAAAAATGTTGCTCTTGCAAATTTAAACAAATTCTGACACACAGCTACTACACTATCTACCAACAAGTAATTGGACACCCCTACAATCGACGATATCTGCGGTCCTGATACACGTCGTGGCCACCGCCGTTAAATATCGTGTAGGAAACAACAACGCAACCAGTCGCATGCAAGATGCCATGTAGTTCGGAGCTCTCTGATTTTGAGAAAGGTGTAATCGTCAGGTATCACAGAAATGGCCGATCCATATGTGATCAAAGAAAGGTGACTTGATCACGCTAGTTACGTTAACTAAAACTTTTACAAAAAGTTCGTAAGTTGGAAGCTTTCGACCTTATCTTAGGTCTTCATCACGCCAATGGAGGACTAAGATTGTTGCCAGATTCTACATTTGAATTTTTCCTATTTTTGTTGCCAAAACTTAGAATTGATCTCCAGATCAACGGAATGTAGAGAGGAGATTCGGAGTTGCAAGTCATTGAGTTGAAAATAATTTCTATGCTTTCACGGTAACGGAGGGCAAAACGATTGTCAAACGAAGCAATTCGTTTTGCTTCGTTCCAGTGGGGAACTGCAGATGTGTCTTCCAGCTACAGATACTGATCAACTCCATTACAGAAAAATTTCCTTCCATTAAGCTCACTATATCTAAGGAAGTAAATCACAAAATTGATTTCCTGGATGTATCTATCTGCAGAAACGCTGATCTCTCCATTACTCGTTCCGTCTATCGAAAACCTTCTGCAGCCACTAACATCATTCCCTACAAATCTTGCACCCTGCATCTCTACAAGCTTGCAGCATTGAAGTCCTACATCCACAGGGCTCATATCATTTGCAACAGCCAACTTTCTCTTCAAGAAGAACTCTCCAAAATTTCTACAATAGCCCTCTCTCATGGTTTCCCTGCTGTTACAGTCAACTCCCTCATAAAGAAATATGAAAACCATTCGAAAATCGAATGCCTGCTTCCTCACAAGAAAGAAGACCTGAAATTCTGTGGTTCTGTTCCTTACCATCCTTCCTATGCTTATAAGTTACAGATTCTTTTTAGAAGTTTTGGTTACCATCTTGCCATTAAATCTACCCCAAACATCTTGAAACTTCTGCAAAGGGATAGGGACAAAGTTGAAAGCCTGAACCTCCCAGGAGTTTACTGCATTCCTATCTCTTCTTCTACTGGGGATAACTTATACATTGGAAGCACATACAGGAGCATTAGCCATAGAATTTTAGAACATAGAAAAGATGTTTCGAAAGGCAATCCCAACACTGCCTTGTCTATTTTGACAATGGAAGACACATCTGCAGTTCCCCACTGGAACGAAGCAAAACGAATTGCTTCGTTTGACAATCGTTTTGCCCTCCGTTACCGTGAAAGCATAGAAATTATTTTCAACTCAATGACTTGCAACTCCGAATCTCCTCTCTACATTCCGTTGATCTGGAGATCAATTCTAAGTTTTGGCAACAAAAATAGGAAAAATTCAAATGTAGAATCTGGCAACAATCTTAGTCCTCCATTGGCGTGATGAAGACCTAAGATAAGGTCGAAAGCTTCCAACTTACGAACTTTTTGTAAAAGTTTTAGTTAACGTAACTAGCGTGATCAAGTCACCTTTCTTTGATAATATTGTTACGTGTTTTGCCCATAATCGTCATGATCCATATGTGACATATCCAGCAAGTTGAAGTATCCAAAATTGACAGTGGCCTACGTGATTGGCAAGTGGAAGATGAGAGGTGACTGTCGGAATGTGCCCCGACCCGGCAGACCCACAAAACTGGGAGTTAAGAGACCGACGGGTGCTGGCCGGAGAAATTCGGAAGAACTGCACCAAATCGATGGGCCACATCCGCGAGGAGTTTTAACAGGCATCCGGGAGTGTTCTTTCGATGAATACCATCTGTAAGGAAGCCCATCTGCTCGGTTATCATGGACGTGCTGTCGCCCACAAGCCTTTAATCACCAAGTCCAATAGCGCTGCTCGGCTAACGTGATGCAAAGAACGCCGACACTGGACCGTTGAACAGTGGAAACAGGTTCTCTTGCGCGACGAATCAAGGTTCACCCTTTACCGTTCGGATGGCAGCGTCTGGGTTTGGCATCTGCCTGGAGAACGCCTCCTGCCGGAATGTATTGTGCCAACTGTGAAGTTCGGCGGTGGTGGAATTATGCTATGGGGGTGTTTCTCCTGGTATGGCACGGGACCCTTGGTCGCAATTCCTGGTAGACTCGACGCCGAGACCTACTGCACCATTTTGGATTACCATGCACTTCCTACATTGTGGCAGTTTTACAGGGTGGACCCATGTTACTTTCAGGATGACAATGCCACCTGTCATGTTGCGAGGTCCACCATGGCTTGGTATGGTGACAATGGGGTTAATCAAATGGACTGGCCTGCGCAGAACCCGGACCTTAACCCTATCGAGCACCTCTGGGACGAGTTGGAGCGTTGACTTAAGGGGTGCCCCCACCATTCGAAATCGGTGAAGGAACTGACCTGTCCACTCCAAGCCGAGTGGAAGGAAGTACCGCTAGCCGTCGTACAACGCCTGGTTGAGAGTATGACCCGGAGGGTCGCAGCTATAATCGCCACTCGTGGAGGCTCCACCAACTATTGAAGGTGAATAAACTTTGTTTTCCTTTGCTATCACAGGTGTCCAATTACTTGTTGGTAGATAGCGTATATGAATACTCCTCCTGCATAAAAATCAGTTTCATTACTTTATAATCAAATACTGTATACATTGTTATGAAAATAATAGAAACCACCAATAAAACATCATGTACCTATATTCAAATGTCTCAGGTCACAAAAACTGCAAAAAATAAATAAATAAATAAAATAAAATAAAGTACGAGGCAAGGTAGAATTATCTCTAAAATATTCTAATACAACTTCACAAAATGTTTTTTTCATTTCAATCAATGAAGTTCAATGATTAAATATCAATGGAGACAAATACAAATTTAATCCATGATAAAAAAACGTGGAGGGGAAAAAAATGAGAATAAAGATGAACAAAACTTATGTTCATTGTCTTTACCCATGTTTACATAAAAAGAAAGAATTATAGACTGACA
Source organism: Macrothele yani (assembly GCA_039090855.1). Classification (NCBI taxonomy): domain Eukaryota; kingdom Metazoa; phylum Arthropoda; class Arachnida; order Araneae; family Macrothelidae; genus Macrothele; species Macrothele yani. The sequence goes on from CM077006.1 coordinate 46,278,928, forward strand.
AAATAGAACTTGAAGCAGTTGAAACTTATGCCTGCCTTTTCCAAAAGAATTGCTTGAATTTACCACAAAGGGAAAACACAATACACATATAAAATTTAAATGAAATGCATCGGAAAGGAACAACTAGATACTTTCAAAAGCCATGATCAACATATCAAAAGACAAAGGATTTTAATAAGTGCATCCTGCCGGTTCTTTCCGTATCACAGCAATGGTTCAAGACTAAGACATACACCGAAGAACCAAACCATTAGGACTGCCTGCCTAACATAACGTTGGTCCTCTAGATGCCACCAAAACAGCCTTTACGTGGTGAGGCATGGATGCTGCAAGATTTCTAAAGGTGTCTTGTGATATTTGGTACCAACATATTACTAGCAGTGATAAGGAAATTAGAACGAGGCTGGGGATGGCAAAAACGGCTTTTAGAGAGAATCAAAGACTACTGACAGCCAAAAATATAGATCTAAAACTCAGGAAGAGAATTTTAAAGGCATATGTTTGGCCAGTAGCTCTCTACGATTCTGAGACATGGACGTGAAAAGGCTGGAGGCATTTGAGATGTGGAGCTATAGAAGAATAGAGAGAATAAGTTGGCTCAATAGAAAGACTAATGAGGAGGTCCTGGTGAGAGTGGGAGAACCCAGGAATCTGATCATGTTAAAAAGAAGAAAAAAATGTTACGGATGGGACATACATTGTGCCATGGAGGCCCGATTCTGAAAGTTTTGGAAGGAAAAATTCAAGGCAAGAGAAGAAGAGGACGACAAAGGAATAGTTTTGTGGCACAGTTACTCCAAGACACCAATACTAGGACATACTATGACTTGAAGAGAACTGCAGAGAACAGAGAGGAAAGGAGAGACAGAGTACATCTACTGAACAACCAGTTCTTCGACTGAGTAACCACGAAGAAGAAGAAAGTTATATGGTTGAGCCACCACAGATCAAATTTGCTATTCCAACACAAACCACAAATGCTTAATATATCTGGGAAATTTGGAGGCCAAGGCAATACCTGAAAGTATTTCTCATGCTCTGCGAACCGTTCACGAACAATCTGGGCAGTGTGGCATGGTGCATTATCCTGCTGAAAGAGTGCACAGATGGAGGGGAATACCGATGTTGTGAAAGACGTATCTGGCCTACAATGGTGTTTAGGTAGGTGGTAGACATTATAGTTTCCTGCACATGAATGACTGGACCCAGGGGTTTCCCAGCAGAACATTCCCCAAAGCATTACATTACACTTCCCCTACAGGTTTGTTTTTGTCCCACAGTGCATCCTGGTGCCAACACTTTAGCAGGTAAATTACTCACACATACCTGGCTTTACATATGTTGCAATAAGAAACAAGATTCATTGGACAAGATGAATTTCTTCCAATCATTCAAGGCCCAGTTTTAAAGTTCACGTGCTTATTGCAGGCGTTTTTGATGGTGAATCGAGGTTAGCATGGGCACTTGAAGTAAACTGCAGCTCAGCAGCCCCATTTTCAGCAGGGTTCAATGTACTTTGTTTCATGACACATTACTCCCATCACCAGCAAATTCCTTAGCATCAATGAGCCACGATCAGCCCACACCTTGCCAGAGGTTTGTGGTTCCCCTCCTCCTCGGACCACTTTTTGAAGATACTGACCACTGCTGACTGTGAGCACCCAACAAGCCTTGCCATCTTGGAAATGCTCCGACACAGTTGTTTGGCCATTTGCCCTTTGTCAAACTTGCTTAGGTCTGCTGCCTTCCCCATCTGAAGAACAACAATAACACTGATTAACAGAGCTCAGTATAAGGTGTTATTTATACTGTTACATGACCTTCACACAAGCCATCGTTCACCTGCAGTTACTTTAATTTGCATAAAGACATGGTTATAATGTTTGGCTCTCAGCACACAACAGATAACTTATGGAAGCATTGCAGAATGGCAAAACCGAAAAGGTCAAGATGAAAAAATATACAAGTGACACACCTATTACCACTAGTGCAAAAATTCTGAAATGGCAATGAGCTGGAAATGTCGCTACAAAAATGAAACAACACTGGACACCAGAAATATTTCATTGTACAGAGAAACATGAAAAACAATGACATGGCCGACGGATAGATAAGACCTGAAAACCCGAGGAAAAGAATCATCCAAAACAGTGAGTTGTAGTAAAAAACCTGAGATCTTCATGCAGCAGCATATGAAAAACTGTTAATGATAAGAACCTTCAAGAACTCTCCCATCAAAATGTATGCTGAGGGATGCAACACATGTGTTGTCATGGAAATGAAAAGCTAGATGAATTAGCAACCTTGACCAAGGAGTTGATGTTGCACCATGATTAATAAAAAATATGAGCCTTACAACTGTAGAAACCTAAAGACAAACACAAAAGTTAAGAAACTATTACTCACTGTAAGTGTTTAAACCACTCAAACCATACTTTCTCATGATGTTTTGGAGTAATTTTCAACTTGCCTTCTTCAACTACCTAAAATAATTCAAAGCAAAATTAACACATCATTGTAATGCTCATTTTCTAGATAAGAAATATCTCATCTGAGAGTAATAAGGTAATTATATGTTTCAAAACTATAGTATTACCATACAAAAAAGGAACTGTTTTTATAACTTCAGAATGATGCTAGTAATTTAAAGCACTCAAAAAACTTAGGTCTATGCAATTCAAATCATTTTTGAGTTCCTAACATAAATTTTTCTCAATTCTCTTTTTAAATTCATTAGCAAAAACAGTTTTCTTTTAATTAGGTGTTTTATCAACCCTTAAATATTTGTTTGAAATAAACAAATTTGTTTAAATTAATGTAGCTCTGGCATATTTTCCCTTATGAAAAAGTTTAAGTTTGTTAAACACATTTGTTTGCATGAAATCACTGACTTATTTGCTTGTACTGTTCAGTTTCCAGGTAATATCAAGTAATTTCAGTAAGCTCAATGAACTACTTAGCTCACTGAGAACAAACAAAAAATAAGGTGGGAGGAATGAACATTTGACCAGAAGAAACAAAAAATAAGGTGGGAGCAGACATGCTAACCGTCAAAATCTAAAAATCAGATTTTTTACAGCTCATAAAATCACATGAGCGCTATTTTTTATCAACATTTTTCAGATGCAGAAGCAATTTTCAAGAAGCAGTATTATTGGTACATAGCATTTTTTATGTTTAGAAAGTTATTCTACATGCAGACTGTATGTTTATATGCAAAATAAAAAGCATAGTGAAAATAGCTGTCAACCAGATACAATTAATAGCATTTTTTTTTTCGCCCTCGAATTTCCGTTTTCGGAAATTTGTCCTCCATTTTCAGACTGAAATACAAATATTTATGGAATAAAATGTTATATAACAACAATACTGGACAGAGGCAACATAACAAGAAAAAGAAATTACGATTACGGAAAAAATCTTTATTTCATTTACTTCCGTCTTTGAAAGACGAAATACCGTCCCGATGCGTATTTTTACGAATTGGTAAAATTTTTCGATGAGTAGTTTTCCGCGGCGAGAAAAATTCACGATGCATATTTTTTACGCCCGAGAAAAATTCCCGATGCTTACTTTTACGCAGGGAGAAAAACTCCAGGTGTGTATTTTTACGCGTCGAAAAAATTCCAGATGCGTATTTTTACGCGCTGATAAAATTTAGATGCGTACTAAACGCGTAATTAGATGATGCATTTTGGAGAACTGTGGTTGGCGCATCACTTGAACACTCCCGTGGAGAGAGAGAGAGCTACCGCACGACGCGGAGCCATCGTGATGGCTCAGCACGAACCGGCGAGTCAAAAACATCATTGCGTAACATGGCGCTCATAAGGTCCGGTAGAAAATCTAAATGGATGGTTGCAGCTTGCAGGGGATTGAAATATTTCGATTGAGCAATCGAAATATTAAAAAATCCGTAAAAAAAAAAAAAAAAAGACTTCTAACCGTAAATCAGCAAAAATAAGCAGAAATCTGTAAAAGTTAGCAAGTATGCAACATCCATGCCCCACTGTGATTCGAACCCGGACCCATCTCGGACAATTTCTCGAAAGCCGGCGCTCAGTTTCACAACTTTATTATGCAGCAAAGACAATAACAGCTAATATGTAAAGAAGAAACAAATTGCCAAAGATATGACATAAAATAAAACATCAAAAACCGCGAAAGTGACGTAATGTAAAAGGAAAAATCTCCCGCAAAAAGTAAGCAAAAGGAATGAGAAAAAAAAATCAAATTCACAAACTAAGTGTAGACAAAATGCTACAATAGAAGATAAAACAAAGCTGACAATAACAGATTCGCAATTAGAGATGATCAAAGGAGCACATTAATCTTCTACAAAATGCGACGAAGAAGGGAAAAGAGACAAACATGGTGCAAAACAAGAAATAAAAATATCCACAGTAAAGCAAAACCGAAAAGCACTCCTCAAAACTCTGAAGAAAATATAAACAGAGCTCACAGCTAAGAGCGGGAAGACGTGAAATGATAAGTAGGTCACAGCTGGTGCGCGAGTGTGTTTGTAACCAACATAAAATAGACCGCTGCGCCACCGAGGGTGGCTTTCTTTTTGCAGATATGAGGAGAGGAAAAATACGATACTGTTGACTGTAAATGCTGTCTTGCATCGATGCAGAAAGAAAAAGATTTCACAAGCGGTTCGAAATCTTTTTCTTCTACTTCGATCCAAGGCGGTGGTTGATGGAATTTCGTTATTTCGACCATCATAACGGCTAATTATCGGCAAAAATCGGGAGAATTTGATATTTATCCGGAGGGCAGGAGGAATGGCTGAAAATCGGGAGTCCCCCGCCTAAATCCGGAGAGTTGGCACGTCTGTGGGAGGGATGAACATTTGACCAGAAGAAACATAAAATAAGGTGGGAGGACTGAACATTTGACCAGTAGAAACAAAAAGTAAGGAGGGAGGGCTGAACATTTGACCAGAAGAAACAAACAAGAAAGATGACACCAAATTTTCAGGTGTGATGAGCACATCTTTTGAATCTGTTCTGATACGAATTAAATTTACCAAAGCTATTCAAAATCAATGGAACCGGTATGGAAAACAATAGTATCTGACTGGAGAGAAACATTTTTCAAAGGGGTTTTTAATCCCGCAGATAAACAGAAACGTCAACTTATGCCCTCTGGTGGCAGACTTGTGCGCTAAGAAAAATTTGAATTTATGTGAGAAACATTTCTCAACGGAAACACTTTCAAACAAATAAAGAATTTTTCAAATCGAGCTCTTAGAAGCAGAGATATCAACAAATACAAGATATGCATCTACCACCACCCTCCACCCCCCACCCCCGCAGAAAAACATGCATTATTTTAAGGAATTTTTTCAGTCGAGTTTTCAGGAGCTTAGATTTTCCTGCAAATACATCAGACGCAGAAATTAACTCTTACGCCCCCTGGTGGACAAACCATTTTTCATGAAATATTAGAAATTATATGCTGAGAGTTTCCTATCAGGAGCTGTATCCGGTGCAGAAAGAATTTTTAGAATGGGAGTTTTAGAAGCAGAGATATCAGGGAAAGCGCAATTTAACTTTACTCCTCCTAGCTAAAAGTCAATGAATTACTTGAAAATTTTGAAATTATATTAGAAACATGTTGCACCGGAAACTACCCAAAAAAGAAGAAATTTTTCAAATCGAATCATTAGAAGCAGAGATATTGACAAAAACAAGATATACATCTACGCCCCCTGGCGGAGAAACCATATATTATTTTTAGAAGAAAATATTCCAGAAAGGTTTGTCTACATGTGTAGTACCAGTCTACGAAAGAAGTTTTTTATCGAGATTTTAGAAGCTCAGATTTTGCTGCAAATACATTAGAAGCAGAAATCAACACTTACGCCTCCTAGTGGCCAAACTATTTCATACAAAAAATTAGAAATTATATGCAAAATATTTCCCACCACGAGCTGTATCCATTGAAGGTAACATTTTTCAAATCGGAGTTTTAGAAGCTGAGATATCTGGGGAAAAGCAATTTACTTTTACGCCCCCTAGCGGAGAATATGTGCATGACTTGGAAAAGTGACTATGCCTAAAATAATCTTTGACTTCAATGGAATCGAAAAGTAAAAGAATTTTTTCAATTGGATGTTTAGAAGCAAATATATGGATTAAAATGTATTTTGAATTCGATTTATCATCTGCATTTACGCCCTCTAGCGGCAAAATTTTTCATCATGAAAAAAAATTAAATAAAGGATCACCATTCGCACATTTCAAGCTTCCTAATGCAAAAAGAATTTTTTAAATCGGACTATTAGATGTAGAGATATTGTGTCTACAGATGGATGGACAAACCGACAACATGAGCACAATCTGAGCACAATCTTTTTTCACAAAAGATGTGCTAAAAATAAGGTGGGAGGGCTGAACATTTCACCAGAAGAGTAGAGCAAATACTTTACTCTGTGCAAAAAGCATGACTCAAATTAGATGTAGCTGGTGACAAAACATTATACAGGGTGTTCATAAACTGTTTTGATGGATAGTACCCATCAAGACGAACAATATTTACAATGGAACCTAGGGTCGCATTCCACTCTGAGTGTCAGAAAAGAGTAAAGTTAGATGTCCAAGTTGAACTTTCAACTGTGCAAAAGAAAAGAGAATTAACGACATTATAAGTTGCACAATACCATTTTTTATGGAGATCAGGGACAGACTCAAAGTAGATGCTCAAAGTGGCGGCCACGGGTGCTGTTGCACAATTCACACCGGCGAATGAAAGACTGGCGCACCCTCTCGAAGACTCCTGGTGTCGTGTTTATCCTGTCTGCTGCAACAACGATTCCCACGACGAGATCTTCCACTGAGTCCACAGGCGTCTCGTACACCAATGATTTCATGTGCCCCCAAAAGAAGAAATCCAGTGGGTTTAAGTCCTGTGAGCATGGAGGCCATGCCACAGGTTCGCCACATCGTGCGGGATATGTGGCATTCAGGAAGTGTCTACTGCACCTTGATAAGCCAATCAGCTGCAACTGTTGATGCTGCGTCTTTTCTCTGGCAATTTGCATACGGCAAATGCTTGACGGTGATGTTCTGGCAATGTGCTTCTTCTCTGGTGCGAAAGAAATTAGGTCTGAGGTGACGACTTGTGCTTGTTGGACGTATTTCGAAGTTACTCTTTTCTGACACTCAGAGTGGAATGCGACTCTAGGTTCCATTGTAAATATTGTTTATCTTGATGGGTACTATCACCCCTCTTCTTTTGTCAAAACGTTTACGAACACCCTGTATATCTGGTCGTAGATAACCAGAACTTTTTCTCCTTTTTGATATGACAATTATTCATGAAGAGTTGTTTAAGAAGATCCATTACTACAATTCTTTTTCCAGCAGTTTTGCTTTTCCATTGTGATTAAAGGAACATTCTTCTCTATATTGCACTGAAGCATTAAGCCCGTGAGATTTCTGCATGCATCTAAGTCTTCTACACAACAAGCAGTTAAATTGGGTGGATATTCTATTCTAATAATAATGAAAAAAATAGATACTTGACTGGAAGCAAAATAATTTACAATGTTTGCTGAGTGCTGAGTAGGGCAATTAACACTTACAAGGAATACACTTCTACAATATTCTTCCTTTTTTTACAATGTAACTAACTTTTTGTGTGTGTGGTTTATGGCCTAACTTAAAGATTTAGATGAAAATTCTTCACATTTTGATTCCTTCTCTCTCCCTGGAAAATACATTGGAACACTTTCACTGTCGGCAAGATAAAGGCACTTTGGAGGTTGCAAATTATGATCTGAAGGTATGTATCACAACATTTCAGACCTGAGAAAATGTGGTTGAAGGAAAACTCCATGGAAAAGTTATTGTAAAGGTTAGATAAGATCAAATAAGATTCAAAGAATATATACACTGCTAACCCTGGATTGTTTTCCTCTTATGGTCCATCCCTGACATTACGGTTCAAGGTTTTATTCATGAAGAAGTTTCAGGAAAATTCCTACTGCTGATTTCATGCTTCAGGAGAGAAGTGACGGTGGGAATTCAGCAGATGCTGAAAGATCTGTGTTTTGCACACATTCAGCCTACAGCCTAACACATAATCAGAATTAACTTAAAAGGCAAGGATAGATAACAGAAAGTTATAATAGTGATCACAGGTTTTTTCATGTCACAAAAGGTGCAGTGCTTCAGATCAGCACTGAAAAGTTGTCAAGATTTCAATGTTCTGCTCTTAAACATTACAACTTTGAATTTGTTGTTGTTCTTCAAAACAATATTATTGCCAGATGGCTGGGCTACTATCTTCTGCAAAATTATGATGATGGCCCTATCTGGATCTCAGCAGGGAAATGAATTGCAGGATTATAGCATTGCTGTACTATCAGGGACTTATTTGCAGCCAATTCCAAACATGCATACTGGATGATATTTACATATGCACTTTTATTTTTATAGCGACATCAGTCATTCACACAACTATTTACATAGATGAGGAACTTAAAATCTGTATCCAATAGTCTAAAAGTTTTTCTGGATGCACAGATCCTTTATTTGATTTGATTTGATTTTTAATTCTCCTGACTGAGTAAGGAAATAAACATACTGCTCTTACTCTGTCGTGAGGGAAAATAATCAATGTTCGGCTGTATATGGAGCTCTAAATATGTATAATCATACAGGATGTCCCACTCATTACCGAACCTGGCATTTCTTTAATAATATTAACACCAATGAAGATATCGCAACGAAATTTGAAGTGGACTTACCTCACTTCGTGCAAAATGTGATTACATCACAATATGTGCTGGAAGTGGCCACCATTTGCGTCGAAACAGCATTGAACCTGGTGCACCATATTGTCGAAAGTCCTTGCCAGTACATCCACCGTCACTGCCTGAATTTCTTCAGTGATGTTTGCTTTCAAGGCATCTATGATTTGCGGTTTCTTTTGATAAACTGCCCCTTTTAGATATCGCCATAAAAAGTAATCAGGAGGCATCAGATCAGGCAAGCGCAGTGGCCATAGACCCTTCAAAATTATGTGGTCACCGAAAAAGGACTGAATTTCAGCCATATTGGTGTGATGTCGCTGCATCATGATGGCAATATCCAATGAAAGTTCTTCGTCGTCCAACTGATTTACAAAGGTGTTGAAGATTTCCATATATGCAGCTGTTGTGATGATTGTATGAAAGAAGACGGGACCAATTATGTGACACTGGGTCATCCCACGCCAAACACCAATTTTCTGTGAATGAAAGGTTTCTTTATGTATTGTGTTGGGACTTTCACTGGCCCAAATATGGGAATTTTGAGAATTGACATATCTGGACAGGTGAAACCAAACCTCATCTGAAAACCACGTGTAGTCCAGAATACCCGAATTTTCCTGAAGAAATGTCTGAAACCATCGACAGTATGTCATTCATTTCACGTGGTCAGGCTGTTTCAGTTCATGGACAACGGAGATACGGTATGTATGAAGATTCGTTTTTTTTCATAGCACGTTGACAAGCGCTTTTGGACAACCATGTATCCTGCAACAGTAAGCAAAGTGATTTCCTGGGAGACACAAGTAGTCAGCCCTTTACATTCTGGATTGCTTCCTCGAACATTTGTGGACAACCTACCGCATGGTTGTCGAATCAAGTCCCCTTCGTTTCCAATTTCTTTGACAATGCCCAAATGGTGGACTTGCTTGGCAGACGTCTGCTGCAAACCTCTCCAGGAATTGCTGTTGACAAGACTTTGTCCATTCTGTTTTCCAATAAGTGCGAACAATAAACACTCGCTCCTCCAGAGTATATCGATACATTTTCCTATGTACAGGAACAGCCATGAACACTAGCACTCACTATCAACAACAGTATTGTGTAGACATGCTCAGCAAAACGGCATAACAAAGCAGCAGAGAGGCGCGTCCAGCTGGCTGGCGGACTGTTCCTTAGTGGCACCACACTTGGAAATGTGTCTGCCACTAAGGAGCACTCCAGCTGACTGGCAGACAGCGCTGGGTTCAATGCTGTCTGGAAACAAATGGTGGCCACTTCCAGCACATATTGTGATGTCATCACATTTTGCACAAAATGAGGTAAGTCCACTTCAAATTTCGTTGCAATATCTTCATTGGTGTTAATATTATTAAAGAAATGCCGGGTTCGGTAGCTAGTGGGACACCCTGTATTTATCATTGCCCAGTGGTCAAGGGTTTCACTCCTTCACTTGTTGCAACATCTCAAGAAGTCACCAGCATCCTCATGTTGGCAGGTGGCTCACAAGCTCTTTTCACTCCTACAAAGAGAGGTGCACTTGGTGAGGAGTGATAGGGAGAGAAAAAGTCACAGCCTAATGTTGTCTCCAGAGCATGCAGCAAAACTCAGTGCCTTCCAGTACTCACCACAGTATGCCATATCTCTGCTGTTGCAAGACAGGCCATCTTCATTGATGAAAGCAAGCATTCCCCTCCAAAGTCTTCAGAGTTCACTGCACTTTTCAAGAACCTTTTTTCAGACTTCCTGCCTGAGGTGCTACAGATGGAAAATATTGCCTTAACATTTTCGAGAATTCTTCCTACCAATTTCCTCCTTTATTTATGACTAATGGCATTTCTCTCACTCTTACAAGTCCAGCCATATGAAGGAATGTCCCTTGAAAAAGGCCTCCCTGTCTGCACACCAGAAAAAATATGCGAGCTTAATTTTGGGGTAACTTTTGTGCAACAAATTCATAGCAATATTAAAAAGACTATAACAGATTGCTTGCTTTTTATAAGTAGAACACTTGTCTGAAAGTTAAAAAAAAAATTGTTGTTTTTTACCTTCACAAAGTGAGTATTTTTGGACCTTCATCTATTTACTTATTTTTTCTTTGACAGTTCTTTTATAAGAAATTACTTGTTCAAGCACTTTTCTATACAGGAAATGCTTCCCCCCCCCTTTTTTTTTTTTCTTCCATAAAATAACACTACATATTCCCGTTATGGAAATTGTGTCTACAAGTTGGAACTCATAAACACCCCTCTGCAAATAACTATTATCTACAAAAAAGGGTACACTCTTATTTTGATTTGTATTTCAAATTAAATTGCAAAAATAACTTAAAAGATACTCAGAAATTACAGAAAACTGACTTTAAAATATATGGAAGGTTCAAATGATTATCAGCATGTTGCACTGTTGTGTGTGTGCATGCGTACATGCACTAAAACTCTTATATCAATGGTTAGACTGAAAAAATTTGGGTTGCAGTCCTACGATGGTACAAAACTTTTGTCTCTAATATCACACTGCACTCTTTCAACACATATAACTGTGTTTTGTTCAGTATCATTTCATTCATTCCTGCTGCCTTGAAATACAAGATAGCATTTCCCTTAAGTGTAAGGCCTTCAGTAATTTAAATAAAAGGGAAATAAACTGCCCTTGGACAGTATGTTTTGAAAAATATTGGCAACTTCTTTATTAGACCTATACATACTAGATTTTGCTTTTCATCAACAAATCTATGTACTAAAAAATACAGCACTGAGAAACATGCTCAGTGAGCCTCAACAACAAATTGTGTTATCAATAAGGTGCACAAAAGATTTTAAAAAAATGTATCATACCTTCACAGCCTGAGCTCCCATTGCTTTACAATTCAAGTACCACTGTGTTTTCAGTCTTGGCTCAATGATGTCCCCAGTTCGACTACATACAGGAACACTCATGGAATGACTCCTTTTCTCTAAGTACAAGCCCATCTGAGCAAGAGCATCCCTTACCAGCTGACGGGCAACAAACCTCTGCTTCCCCTGTAACAATATCATTTATTTTTCATTGAATTAACCAAGTTCAATACATCAACAAAAATATAGGTCATGCAAAAATTACCTATTACGCAAATCAAAGCCAGCCTCAAGTTTGCAAACCATTGACTGTACATAGGTCATGCAAAAATTACCTATTACGCAAATCAAAGCCAGCCTCAAGTTTGCAAACCATTGACTGTAATGAGAAAAAGAAGAAGAAAATATTTACAGTATTTTCCAATTAAAACATGCACACAAACTCACACAAAATGTACAAACTACAAAATCTCAATTTTTTTCTATGGTGATCCATTTATTCCAAATTTTTAGGAGTGGGAAGTAGATTTTGGGTATCATTATATATAAATACAGTAGAATTTGCTTATAATGAGGAGTTATAATGAGGAGCTTGGGACTGATGAAAATCCAACAAATGTTAAAATATGCATACATGATAATATGCATATATTGGGTTGTCGAAAAAGTCATGACATATTTTAGCCATGTTTTGCAAAGGTCATTTATTGATAGAAAGAACAAAGATCAATCAATGATATAATGCCCATTTTGTTCGATAACCTTTTGCCATCTTTCAGTGAGCTGCAGAATGCCTCATTCATAGAAGGGCCTGTCTTTCGTGGCGAAAAACTGTACAAGGTGCTGATTTACAGCCTCATCTGAATTGAATGCCATACCACGCAAAGACTGTTGAAGAGAGCGAAAGAAGTAGAAGTCTGACGGCGCAAGGTCAGGCGAATATGCTGGGTGTGGCAACACATCCCACCCAAACTCCAATAATTTTTGGCGGGTGATCAAACTTGTGTGTGGTCTCGCGTTGTCGTGATGGAACACAACACCTTTACGATGAACAAGCTCTGGACGTTTCTGAATGATGGATTCATTCAAACTGTCCAATTGCCGACAGTACACATTCGAATTGATTGTTTGGCTCCGTGGTAGGAGCTCAAAAACACGACACCTTTAAAATCCCACCACGCTGAGACCAGAACCTTCCGCTGATGAATGTCTGCTTTGGATGTCGTTTGAGACGAAGCAGCATGTCGGGACCAAGACCGTTTGCGCAGCACATTGTTGTACACAATCCACTTTTCGTCATCAGCTATCAGTCGCTTCAAAAAAGGATTGTTTTCCTCACGTTTAATGAGCATATTGCAGATGTTTATAAGTGCCGTCAATTGAGCTTCTTTGAGTTCATGAGGAACCCACACTCGAGCTTGCTTACGTATCCCAGCTTCTTCAGGTGGTCGTGAACACTTGAATGATGGATGTGCAATGTGTCTGCAATCTCTCGTGTCGTGTAACGTGGGTTTGACTTGATCAATTCCTTGATTTGGTCGTCATCAACCTCAGTTGGCCTCCCTGACCGAGAAGCATCGTTGAGGTCAAAATCACCAGCACAGAATTTTGCGAACCACTGCTGGCACTGACGTTCTTGTAGAGCATTATCACCATACACTTTATGCAACTGCTCACAAGCTTGACGCGTGTTCTTCCCTTTACGGAAGTAAAACAGTAAAATATGGCAAAAATGCACAGTTTGGTCTTCCATCTTCAACTTGATGTCAAATTTCTGCAAATCAACCAAATTGCTCACTATTCCTTTAAGACTGCAGCTAGAACTAGCACCTGTCGAATGTCATAACAATAACAGAGCTGCGCATGTCTCTAGTACTTCCAAAACCGCCCAACCGCCATCGGGTGCAAAATACGTCATGACTTTTCCGACAACTCAATAGGTTTATGCACTATCTACCAACAAGTAATTGGACACCCCTGCAATTGATGATATCTGTGGTCCTGATACACGTCATGGCCACCGCCGTTAAATATCGTGTGGGAAACAACAACGCAACCAGTCGCATGCAAGATGCCACGCAGTTCAGAGCTCTCTGATTTTGAGAAAGGTGTAATCGTCAGGTATCACAGAAATGGCCGATCCATACGTGAAATATCCAGCAAGTTGAAGTATCCAAAATCGACAGTGGCCTACGTGATTGGCAAGTGGAAGATGAGAGGTGACTGTCAGAATGTGCCCCGACCTGGCAGACCCACAAAACTGGGAGTTAGAGACCGACGGCTGCTGGCCAGGGAAATTCGGAAGAACCGCACCAAATCGATGGGCCACATCCGTGAGGAGTTTCAACAAGCATCCGGGAGTGTTCTTTCGATGAATACCATCTGTAAGGAAGCCCATCTGCTTCGTTATCATGGACGTGCTGCCGCCCACAAGCCTTTGATCACCAAGTCCAATAGCGCTGCTCAGCTAACGTGGTGCGAAGAAAACGTCAACAGTGGACCGTTGAACAGTGGAAACAGGTTCTCTGGAGCGACGAATCAAGGTTCACCCTCTACCGTTCGGACGGCAGGGTCTGGGTTTAGCGTCTGCCTGGAGAACGCCTCCTGCAGGAATGTATTGTGCCAACTGTGAAGTTTGGCAGCGGTGGAATTATGCTATGGGAGTGTTTCTCCTGGTATGGCACGGGACCCTTGGTAGCAATTCCTGGTAGACTCAACGCCAAGACCTACTGTACCATTTTGGATGACCATGCGCTTCTTACGTTGTAGCAGTTTTACGGGGTGGACCCATGTTACTTTCAGGATGACAATGCCACCTGTCATGTTGCGAGGTCCACCATGGCTTGGTATGGTGACAATGGGGTTAATCGAATGGACTGGCCTGTGCAGAGCCCAGACCTTAACCCTATCAAGCATCTCTGGGACGAGTTGGAGCATCGACTTAAGGGGTGCCCCCACCGTCCGAAATCGGTGAAGGAACTGACCTGTCTTCTCCAAGCCGAGTGGAAGAAAATACCGCTAGCCATCGTACAACACCTGGTTGAGAGTATGCCCCGGAGGGTCGCAGCTGTAATCGCCGCTCGTGGAGGCTCCAACTATTGAAGGTGAATAAACTTGGTTTTCCTTTGCTATCACGGGTGTCCAATTACTTGTTGGTAGATAGTGTGTGTGTATATATCATCATCATCATCATCATCATTGTCAACCATTATCAATCCACTGCTGGACGAAGGTCTCCCCAAGTTTCCTCCACAACGATCTGTCTTGTGCCAGTCTCCTCCATGTCACCCCTGCATACTTTCGAATTTCATCCACCCATCTCCCATGTGGTCTTCTTCTGGGTCTTTTCCTGTCCCTTGGAATCCAATCTAAAATTTTGGCTGTCCATCGATGATCTGTCCTTCTGGCAGTATGTCCAGCCCATTGCCATTTCAGGGATTTAACTCTGATCATGATGTCTTCCACTCTTGTCATTTTTCGGATCCACGAGTTCCTCTTCTTATCTCTCCTGGTTACACCAAGTATGCACCTCTCCATGGCTCTTTGAGTTGTCTGCAGCCTTTGTATGTCTCTTTTAGTTAAGGTCCACGTCTCTGCACCATACGTAAGCACTGGAAGGATGCATTGATCAAACACTTTTCTTTTAAGACATAATGGCATATTGCTTTTGAAAATTATGCTGTTTCTTCCAAAAGCTCTCCACGCAAGTTTTGTACGCCGATTAATTTCTTCATCAATGTGACCCTCACTTGATATCTGCTGTCCAAGATAAACGTACGTGTCTGTTATCTCCAGCTTTTCTCCATCAATCGATAAATCTTCATTTCTTGTAAAAGCATTGAACATCACTTTTGTCTTCTGAAAGTTCATTTTTAATCCCACTTCTTTACTCTTGTCAGCAAGTTCCTGGATCATACTCTGCAGCTCTGATGGGCTAGTTGCAAAAATGACTACGTCATCAGCAAAACGAAGGTGGGTTAGATAATCTCCATTAATCTTTATCCCCTTGTTTTCCCAGCTCAGTGACTGAAAAACACCCTCCAATGTGGCATTAAAGAGCTTCGGAGATATGGTGTCACCTTGTCTCACTCCCTTTCCAATTTTTATGTGTGTTGTATTTTCAAACAGCCTAATCTTTGCACTTGCATTTTCATAGATATTATTAATAATATTAATGTATGCATCTTCAATACCGCAGGTTTTCAGAGCCATTGTAACTGCTGATGGTTTCACCGAATCAAAGGCTTTTTCATAATCGATAAAAGCCATGCACAATGGAAGTTCATATTCCCTCGCTCTTTCAATTAGTTCTCTCAGCACATGGATATGATCTATTGTGCTGTAGCACAATAGATCATATATTATTGTATATATATATATATATATATATATATATCATCATCATCATCATTGTCAACCATTATCAATCCACTGCTGGACGAAGGTCTCCCCAAGTTTCCTCCACAACGGTCTGTCTTGTGCCAGTCTCCTCCATGTCACCCCTGCATACTTTCGAATTTCATCCACCCATCTCCCATGTGGTCTTCTTCTGGGTCTTTTCCTGTCCCTTGGAATCCAATCTAAAATTTCGGCTGTCCATCGATGATCTGTCCTTCTGGCAGTATGTCCAGCCCATTGCCATTTCAGGGATTTAACTCTGATCATGATGTCTTCCACTCTTGTCATTTTTTGGATCCACGAGTTCCTCTTCTTATCTCTCCTGGTTACACCAAGCATGCACCTCTCCATGCTTCTTTGAGTTGTCTGCAGTCTTTGTATGTCTCTTTTAGTTAAGGTCCATGTCTCTGCACCATACGTAAGCACTGGAAGGATGCATTGATCAAACACTTTTCTTTTAAGACATAATGGCATATTGCTCTTGAAAATTATGCTGTTTCTTCCAAAAGCTCTCCAGGCAAGTTTTGTACGCCGATTAATTTCTTCATCAATGTGACCCTCACTTGATATCTGTTGTCCAAGATAAACGTATGTGTCTGTTATCTCCAGCTTTTCTCCATCAATAAATAAATCTTCATTTCTTGTAAAAGCATTGAACATCACTTTTGTCTTCTGAAAGTTCATTTTTAATCCCACTTCTTTACTCTTGTCAGCAAGTTCCTGGATCATACTCTGCAGCTCTGATGGGGTAGTTGCAAAAATGACTACGTCATCAACAAAACGAAGGTGGGTTAGATAATCTCCATTAATCTTTATCCCTTTGTTTTCCCAGATCAGCGACTGAAAAACACCCTCCAATGTGGCATTAAAGAGCTTCGGAGATATGGTGTCACCTTGTCTCACTCCCTTTCCAATTTTTACGTGTGTTGTATTTTCAAACAGCCTAATCTTTGCACTTGCATTTTCATAGATGTTATTAATAATATTAATGTATGCATCTTCAATACCGCAGGTTTTCAGAGCCATTGTAACTGCTGATGGTTTCACCGAATCAAAGGCTTTTTCATAATCGATAAAAGCCATGCACAATGGAAGTTCATATTCCCTCGCTCTTTCAATTAGTTCTCTCAGTACGTGGATATGATCTATTGTGCTGTAGCCACTCCTGAATCCAGCTTGTTCTCTCGGTTGAGCCATGTCCAGTGCTACCTTCAAGCGGTGTGAAAGAACTTTAGTGAAGATTTTATAAACTACTGATAGGAGGCTGATAGGTCTGTAGTTTCCGAGATCCTCAATGTCACCTTTCTTATGTAGCAGGATCATTGTAGCGGTGTTCCAATCCTCAGGAATCTTTCCTTCATTAAGGCATCGAGTGAAAATTTGGGCGAGTACTGTTTCAATTTCTCCACTTGCTTCTTGTATGATGTCTACAGTAATTCCATCTTCTCCTGGAGCTTTTCCTCGCTTCATGTTCTTGATTGCATGTGCAACTTCTGCTGGAAGGACTGGAGGAACTCTGGTACTGGTATCTTTCATGATGTCTGGAGTGCATGTATCATCCCTTTCATATAATTTGGAGTAGAAATCTTTCACTCTTGTCAAAATTTCGCCTCTATTTCTTGTTACAGAACCATCTTCTTTTCTCAGTGCCATAATCTGTTTTCTTCCCTTACTGAGATGTCCCTTTGCTATCTTTAGGCTTTGGTTGTTTTCAATTGCTTTCCTCACTAGTTCACAGTTGAATTTTCTTACGTCTTCAGTGATACTTTTTCTTACTGTCTTGCATAGCTCTATATATTCCACTTTGGAAGTCACATCTTCTTTATTTGTCCTCATCTCTCTTCTTTTTTGCATCAACATTTTGGTTTTTCCTGATAATTTGTTTACATGCAACTTGTTCTTAGACCCAGCTAATTTTGTTGCTGTTTCCATAAGAGCTTTGGTTATTTTTCTGTTAACTTCAGAGATGTCCACTTCTTCCGATGTTAGGCCTTCTAAAGCAGAGAACCTGTTCTTCAGTTCCAACTTGAAGGTATTATGGTGTTTTTTAAGGTTGGTTATGTCAATAGATTTTGTTTGTCTTATGAGCTTGCCACGTTCAAGTTTGGTGTTGAGGTGCATCTTACATCTCACCAATCTATGGTCACTACCTGTGTTGAACTTGTTTAGCACACTGCAGTCTTCTATGACGAATTTTTTGTTACACATAATAAAATCAATTTCACTTGTCGTCCCATTTGGATGTCTCCATGTCCATTTCCTGTGTGGCTTTTTCTTGAAGAAGGAGTTCAAGATGAAAAACCCTTCTGCCTCTGCAAACTCAACGAGAGTATTTCCACGCTGGTTTCTGTTGCCATGACCGAATTTACCTACTGAAGTTTCATTCTGTTGCCGTTGCCCTATTTTTGCATTGAAATCTCCCATAACTATTTTCAAGTGCTGCTTACCTTTATTATTTAGATGACAAATTTCCTCATAAAATTCTTCAATTTCTTCTTCAGGATGACTTGTGGTGGGTGCATAAGTTTGAATAATCTGAGCCTGGTATCTTTTCGAGAGTTGGATAACAAGTCGTGCAGCTCTGTCAGAGGAACTTTCAACTTCTACAACTTTATCCTTCAGTTTCTTGTTTATTATAAATCCAACACCACTAGTTCTGCCAGTATCTGTCCCACGATAGTAGAAGAGATGTCCACTTTTCAGTTCGATGAGATCTTCTCCTTTTCTCCTTACCTCACTTAGCCCCACGATGTCCCACTTGATCCTTTGTAGTTCCTCTTCCAATTCAAGAAGCCTTGAATCAGAAGATAGGGAGCGTCCATTGTAAGTAGCCAAGGTCAGCATCAGATGGCAGCCTAGTCCGGTCCTCCGGGGATTCTTAGCACCCTCTGCCTTCATGTCGCACTGGCTGCTGCCTTGGCCAGGTACATTCCAGCTGCCGGAGACTGAGGGCCAAGATTTAAGTTGTGGAATCATTTTGGAGGGGTTTGGCCATAACTCACCACGCTGGCCAAGCGGGTTGGTGAGTGTGGGATAGAATTTCCTCTGATCCCGATGGTATAGTTATACCGCTATGGGCGGTCGTCAGAGCCCCTTTAGTGGGAACAGGATGCACCACGAGAAGGCAGGGTTGACATTTGTCAAGGAGAGGCTATGATGTTACGCATCACCTGACCTTACATCCCTATATATATATATATATATATATATATATATATATGACAACATTTTTTTCACCATTTTCTAGGTCTCTTATGATGTTGTCGGATACCATTTTTCTATTAGACATTTTGCCACTGATAAAAGGTTAGGGTTTCTTACTTGACACTTACATGGAACACATGAAGCAAAGCAGAACTAAGCTTCCGAATGCAACTCTCACTTGGAGGGTGAAAGAAGCAATGGACACAATTCCAAGAATAGTTATCTCCTGTTTCCTTCATCATAACCTCTCTGATAGGTAGGGGTGAAGTGTACTAATATCAAATGTTACCACTAGAAACAGTTTTAAATAAGAATATTTGTTTCAAATAAGAAACAATAATGCAGTGCAAATATGTATGAAGTCTTTCAGTCCATAATGGCCATCAAAAGATGGTCTGCTGTGTGAAGGAGCAGATTGTGAAGCAATCAGCAAGGAACAAGGCCAGCTGTTTCCACTTTCAAAAGTGGTTACAAAACTGAGAGTTATGTTGACTGTGCTTGTGCACAAATCCAGAGAGAGTGCATTTCTTTTAGAGCATACTTTTAGTGTCACAACTCCCACATTTGGTCACACAATATATTCTTAGCTTTTGAAACATTTCTTTTTTACTTTCATTCCAGTGCTTACTTCACAAGCTATTACTGCATGCAAACAGCTGTTTTGTAATTACTTAGCAGATTTTTTTTTGTTTATTTCTATCTTCGAGTTGTCTTTTGAACAACTAGAATGAAGGTAGTATTTCATCTGTGTCAGACCCTTTGGATATTAATCTGGTGAATGAATGTGGTTGGATGATTATGAGTTTGCTGAAAATACATTGTCTGCTAGAGATAAGAATAAAAAAAAAGTGGGGAAATTGAAAAAGACAGACTCACTTCTTTGCTAAAAATGTTGATAAAACAATAAAAAAAATTGTAGTGCATCCCTTTCTTGGTTTTTGGTATTCTGATTATTCATGTATGTGTAACTTTGGAAAACCAAAGGCACTACTGTTCATAGTGTCTTGTGTTTCCTCCAGAAATAAACGCTTCGACTAGAGATGGTGTGCATGACTTAGACAATTCCAGAGTCGTGAAATGATATTATGTAATTTCTCCTGGATAGGTTAGTTCCAAAACTGATTTGATACACTTTGGGAAAACCTAACAGAATTTTTCTTATTATGATGTTTGTTAAGTTCCATTTTGTAATAATGGCTAGACAGTTAGTCAATCAATCAATCAATCTATCTATCTATCTATCTATCTATCTATCTATCTATCTATCTATCTATCTATCTATCTATCTATCTCTCTCTCTCCCAATAAATCTTTTATCTCTCACCCATTTAAGTTCCCTATACACTTTCAAATTCTTTAAATGGTAAATGATCATAGCAGTTATGGTACAAAAAAGAAGTGGTTGTGTGTCATACCTTTCTAGAGACAAAGTTTTTGAAAATAAAAATATAGACATTTGCACTTATCAGAACAGAAAGAGTTCCAGAATCTCACACATGAACATCAGAACCATGTGTGAGATTCTGGAACTCTTTCCATTCTGATTCTGATAAGTGCAAATGTCCATATTTCTATGTGTTCTCATATCCATTGTTCAAAATTCTTTTTTTTTTACAAATGTGTTTGTTCTCATATCCATTTATAGAGCTGATTCCCCAATATTCACGGTTCTGAGTATCTTGAAGTATCCCCTGGAAAATCCCATGGTTTTCTTAATGTTCTCTCAAACCATGGGGAAAGGAAAAGAAAAAGGTTTTGTTTGTTTGTTTGTTTGTGTGAGTGTGGTCGCATGCATACTGGCACACTTGTCCAAGCATACCACCAGAAAAAGTGGGCAATTAAAAAATATCTGAAGAATGATCATTCACAACAAAAAATGCCCCCTCTAAAATTTTTAATCTGCCTTTAACTAAAAAAATATGTTTTTTCTTCAAAAAAAATTCTGGTTTTGTTTTCTTTCTTTCTTTCTTCCTTTTTTTTTTTTTTTTTTTTTTTTTTAAGGGAGAGAGAGAGAGAGAGAAAGAGTGAGATAGAGAGAGAAATAAAAAACTAGTTACAAGTTATCAGAAGTAATTTTATACTCTAGAAATTAAGATAGAAAACATCAGAATATCATCCACAAAAAAATCACATATCATCCACAAAAAAATCGCTAAAGAGAACATAAAATTATGTTCTTCAATAAGAAAAATTCTACAAAACAACAAAATGACATTCTTACACCAAAAACATCAATGTCTCCTTTTATTGTGCCATCATCACAGAGAATATCTTTGACTGTTAGATTGTGCTTCTGTCCCAACTCAAAGTCCTTGAAATCGTGTGCAGGAGTCACTTTCATTGCACCTGTTGTACACAAATATTTTTCATAAAGTACAACTATACATGAGGGAAAATCAGTATGTCTTCATTATCACTTTCCACATGGTACACAAAATTATTATAAAGATTTAATAATATGAAAATGAAAGATTAATTTTACATGCATTTTAACTTTGCTGGAAGGTGACAGCATTGCATTTATTGTCAAAGCAGTTCAAACACAGTAACTTTTTTGTGTTCTTAAAAAGTCACCACTGTAACAACAATACATTATCACCATCAACCATTCTCAGTTCACTGGCAGATAAAGGTCTCCCCAACTTTCTATCTTGAGTAATCCCCTTCATTTCACTCTAGCAATTATCCACCTATATCCCATGTGGTCTTCTTCCTGTTCCTTGGTATCCAGTCTAGTATTTCAGTTGTTTAATGATGGTCAGTTCTTTTAGCAATATTGTCCACTCCATTGACACTTGAGGATCTTTACTTTGATCATGATATCATCAATACTTTTCTTTACCTTGATCCATAAGTTTCTTGTCCTATTTTTTCTGGTTACACCAAGCATGCATCTCTCTATGCTGCCATTAGTTCTTTGCAGCCTCTGTGTCTCTTTAGTTAAGGCCCATATCTCTTATCCTTAAGTAAGATTCGGAAGAATGCATCAATTAAACACAATTTTTATAAAAACAACATTAATTTTTAACAAAGTTTTGCAGTATATTTTATTTTATGGTAAATGATAGGTTTTCTGCAAGAATTTTACAGGCAGGAGACATGATATCCTATTAAATACCCTTTAAAGTGGAAAAAGGACTAAGGACACCCCCTTTCACAACAAAAGTGGAACATTCCAATAGATTGAATGTGGCATACTTCCTTTAAAACTGCAGGTAAGCTCCTCACATGTTGTATGTCATCTACTCATGAGACATGGCCACACCTGTTACGAGTATGGACTTCCAACGAGATGCTATTTCATGCTGCCATATCAGCAACCCGTCTCTGCATGCAATTGCAGAACAACTGCAACACCCACAGTTAACTGTTCAAGATGTTATTAGTAAATGGAAATGTGAGGGACTTATGATTGCCAAGAAATTTTCAGGAAAGTCAAGTAAATTGACGGAAAGGGACAAGGGAACTCTGAAACTTGTCGTTCATGAGTACTGTCATTCCTCTGACCAAATCATCACCAAAGAATTTCAGGATTCAACAAGGGTGATTGCATGTACTAAAACAGTTCAACTGTATAAGTTAAAAGACAACAAACTGTACAAGTTAATTTCCATGGCTGAACTGCTACATATAAGTCATTAATAACTCGCAAGAATGCGAGTAAGCTTGTTTGTTGCAAGGCACATCATCCATGGACACTAGCTCACTGGAAACATATATTATGGAGTGACAAATCACACTACACCATTTTTAAATCTGATGGTTGTCGCTGGGTGTGGCGTGTGCCAGGTGAACAGTATCTGCCAGAATATGTCATTCCAACTGTTAAATTTGGTGATGGCAGTTTCAAAATCAGCGGATGTTTCTTGTGGTATGGACTTGCACAGTTAGTAGTAGTGGATGGAAACATCAACGCCACAAAGTACTGGGACATTCTAGACAATGCCACACTGCCTACACTGTACCAGTTTCATGGATATGGGCCATTCTTCTTTCAGTACGACAATGTGCTGTGCCATAAAGCATGCTCCATTTCGACATGGTTTGAGAATATGGATGTACAGAATTTGGAGTGGCCAGCTCAAAGCCTCAAACTCAATCCTGTAGAGGCCCTTTAGGATTAACTTGAATGTCAGATTCGGGCCAGAATGACACGTCCAACTTCTGTGCCTTAACTAACCATTGCTTTGAGGAAGAAATGGAACAATATACCTGTGACTACTCACCAGAATCTCATTAAAAGTGTGCCAAGGAGAGTACACAATGCGACTGTGGCCAAAAGTGGGCCAACTCCTTATTGATTTTGCCATAAATGCAGTATTCTATCAAAAGTACTGGTGTCCGGAGACTTTTTTCCACACAGTGTATTTCATCTCTTTTTCATACAGGAAACAAACTAATACATTTTTTTTTACCTGAGCAAAAGTCTTTGTTGATACTCTCATCTGCTATTATAGGCAGCAATTCCTGGGTGAATGGATGTTTTGCAAATTTCCCAATAAGATTGGAATATCGAGAATCTTCAGGATGAACTGCAACGGCCATATCACCAAGCATGGTTTCCAGACGAGTTGTTCCAATAGAGATCTTTTCTTCTGCATAGAAAAAACCACATACGAATATATATATGCATGAGTGTAAAGTCAAAATTGATCACATGTATATACCGGATATTTCATACACATTGTAATTAGGATTTATTTTGTTATTAGTTGTTCCTAGACATATAATTTCAGTTGGAAAAAGTATCAGAATGAAGCATACAATTCTGTCATGGCAGTTTCATTGCTATGAACGGTATTTGTATAAAAATAGAAAATTTGAATTTTTATACAGCCCTACAGCAAAACAATATCCATTTAAAAAAAGTTGTGTGGCATGCAAATTAGTTGTAAAATGGCTGAAAACTCAGGCGTCGTGTTACAATATCATAATAAACATAAAAGCTGAGTGTAAAACACACAGAGTCACATACATAAATCAAGTTTGTTAAGCGGTAGCTTTCGACCAATCTACCTAGCCAAAAGCTCCTACTTAACAAACGTTATTTGCATACATGACCCTGTGTGATTTTCACCCAATTTCTATGTTTATTAATAGTTGAAAAAGTTGTAAGCATACAAATTAACACACAATTTGTAAAACCCTGTATTTAGTGGAGTAATAGCAATTTTATCTGCTATGTGCATGATGTTTTATATTCATTGCCACATGACAGTTGCATTGATATTAATAGCAGACAATGAGGGTCTATAAATGTGCAGTTTTGGACATCAATGCAAACTTTGCAAAGGATTCTTTAAAATGCCAATTTTTTATTAATTACAGATGTTTCTGATCTCTGATTATTCTACACAGCCTGTCATCATTGTTTCAACAACAAATTCAAACAATGGAGAACTCTTAATTGTTTGAATATGTTGTCACAACATTGATGACAGACCTTGAAGAATAGCCAGAGCAATTAAAATAATAATAAAAAAACAGCATTCTAAAAAAGCTTCTTTGTTTCTTTGTGAAGCATAATTTTAATGAATTTAAATAATTTTCTGCTGAATAAAGCACATATAAATGATCTGAGTAGAGAATGAGGCCAATGATGAAAAATGAAATCATCATCATATGCATTATGGAATAGTAAAAATAGTTCATAATACACAGTTCTATTTAAACCCCATGGCTATCACAGTATACTGTTATTATACAGTTTGCATGCTCAAATTAGCTATGCTAGCTTACATGTATTTTTCCTGCCTGGGAATGTTGCAGGTTTCAAAAAACAGGGCCCACACAGGATTTTAATTGCATCTACAGCTGCATTAATTCATGCTATTTTCCTGAAACTGCACCAACTAAAGGAATTCTTTTCAGGTATCATCATTTCATGAATGCATAGTTTCTACATCACAGAAAATAGCAATTGGAAAGTAAGAACTTAGCAAGTCAACAAGAGGATATCATTATAACATGGTACTCACTTGAATCTACAATAGGGTAGCAAAAGATTTCTAAAGATCCCACTTCAACAGGCTCATCAAGATCGGGAACCCTAATTTTTGTTGTTCCTGGAACTTCTAAATGATCCACCTGGCAACAGAAAGTGACATAAATTCAGCAAATGAAAAATATAGTTGTAGGCATATTACATTAACTTCACAATGGTATTTAAAAACAACCTCTGTCAACAAAATTTGAAGGCATAACAAAGTTAGCACTAAATTAAATCTGCAAATATCTCAAGTATTAAAAAAAATGGCAGAAAACTGTGCCACAGGGTAAACATTCCTAAAAATATTGCAAAGCACAGCATCAGTCTATACTATCCCAAAATAAAGAAAGAAAGAAGACGAAATTTGTAGCTTTGTTTATCTTAAGAAAATATTGTGTAAAAACTAAACAATTTTTCAAGCAATATTATGCATGCAATTGTTCACATAAAAAAGGAAATTCTCATAGTGATCCTACACAAAATGATGTAATCATATTATCATCAATCCATGGTGGGATCCCCAAGTTTCTTCCACATCTTTCTGTCTTGGGCTAGTCTCCCCTATGTCACTCCGGAATTCTTTCAAATTTCATCCATCTATCTCTCACATGGTTTTCTCTTCTGGGTCTTTTCCCTTGGCATCCAGTCTAATTAAGCAGAAGGTAGTGTTTATTATTTCAGTTGTCCAAAGGTGTCCAGTTCTTCTAGCAGTGATGATTATGATAATTTTTATTTGCTTCCTGCTTCTCAGAAGTGCTTAGGCATCAATTTAAGGTTTAACAAACCTCTTTTCCAATGTTCAAAAATACCTTCACCATATTTAGTTCAACTGGCTCAATAGAGTAATTCTCAACTTCAAAATCCAGTCTTCAAGCAAGACGTTTATCATTGCTCCAATTGCAAGTATGTAGTCTAGCCAATTTTAAGTATCCCTTCAGTCTACTATAACTGGGCAATCGAACACAAGATGTTCTATGATATCCGCCTCAGATGTGCATAGTCCACAGATGTTCATTTCAGTAAATTTGTTAATTCTACGGTTCATTTCTAATGCTCTAGCCTTGGCTTTACATAGCAGATAACTTCCAGTACTGTTAACCTTCTCTTTTATAATTATCTTTGAAGTCACATAAGTTATATATGCTGCCTATCCAGCCCATTGCCATTTTAAGGTGGTTGTTGTTTTTTTAATTATAATGTCATCCACTTTGATCATTTTCCTGATCCATAAGTTCCTTTTCCTATCTTTCTTGGCTACACCAAGCAAGCATCTCTCCATGTTTTTTTCAGTTGCCTGCTACTGTCATATTCATGATTTGAAACATCTTAGCACTGATCATTATTTTCTGGCTAAACCATATTATAATTTTCAAGAATACCATTTAAACTGTCACTTTTCTTTTACCATCCATCACAGTTCATGACTAAGCTCATGATATGATGAACTAAAGAATCATATATGACTTAAAAATCATAAAAAAATAATGGCATAGTAAAATCATTGGTTTAAAGTTTTTGGGGTTTTTTTTTTTGCACATGTGCATGTGAGGGGCCTTGACTTCAAAAATACAATGTTTACACCAAAACAACAGATCGTACTTTGTGTCAGGTGATGGAAATATTACCCTTTCTTCTTTATGTACATAACCAAATCCTCCACATCACATATTATGAACAATTTGGCATCCAACCACGTCACCCTTAAGTCCAGAACACAGAAAAAAAAATAATAAACTGGTCATAATTCTCGGCAGTTTTGGTGCATAATATGATTAAGAAATGTTAACACATTCAAGAGTCTTTTTGTTTGGTGAAACTTTTTCACACCCAAAGAAAATGTTATTAACTAACCACATACTCGTGCAAAGCAAACAACTAAACTGGCAGAAAGTGACAAAAGAACACCAAGAAGAAATTGGCGGACGATCATGAAATTTACATATGTTAATGGGGTCGAGTTTACGCAGGTGTGATGTTAATTTCGGGACCAACCGGTGAGCGCTTATGCTACAGCACAGCATAATATGCAAATTATCGTCAGTGGTATTTAAGGAGTACGGCGAAGTGAATGTAATCAGTCGTCGGCGTACGGACACGTGTGAAGACCCTGAAGAAGCTGCAATGCTTGGACATGGAAGACATGTACGATTTCAGCAGTTATCGGACTTTGAGCGAGGTCGTCTAGTCGGATGCCGCGAGGCCGGGTGGTCGTATCGTCGTATTGCGGAGCGAATTGGACACGAAGTATCGGTGGTGGTACGATGGTGGCGTAGATGGTCCGAGGAACACTCCCACATGAAAAGACGTGGAACCGGGAGTCACAGACGGACTGATGAGCGGACCGATCGACGCATAAGAAGAGCGGCGTTGTCAAGCAGAACATCCACTGTGACGCAAATCCGAGCTGCCGTTGCACCTGAGGTGACTGTGCGAACAATCCGCAACCGTCTACTGGATGCAGGACTACGTGCACTTGTGCCTCTGGCATGTGTACCTCTGACTCCAGCCCACCGTCAGGAACGGCTGCAGTGGTGTCGCCAACGTCTGCACTGGAGAACGCAATGGCGATCTGTCGTGTTCAGCGATGAAAGCAGGTTCTGCTTGGGAGCCTCCGACGGCCGTATGCACGTTTGCAGACGCACAGGGGAGCGTCTCCACCCTTCTTGCATCTGCCAGCGACACACAGGGCCTACACCTGGTCTCCTGGTGTGGGGAGTGATCAGCTATCACTCCCGTACACAACTAGTGTTCTTGGTGTTCTTTTTTCACTTTCTGCCAGTGTATAACAGAAGTGAACATCTGCCATTTTGCTGAGACGATTTTGGAAAATGTATTACTCACAGTGCATGGTACTGCATTAAAAGCATTGGCAGTACATCAACAATTATTCACAAAATATTGTACAAAGAAGTATGCAGTTGTTACTTCCCAAAGATGCTGACATTCCACCAAAAAGTGTTCTTAAATGCATTTCACCAGTGCAAAGTGACATCTCAATCACTCAATACTGAAAAAAAAACATTTCACCAGTGAAGCATTATATCAAAAGTATACAGTACAGAAAAGAATTGCATTTCACCAAAGTATACAGTACAGTATACAGTACAGAAGGGATGTAAGGTCAGGGTGATGCGTAACATCACAGCCTCTCCTTGACAAATGTCAACCCCGCCTTCTCGTGGTGCATCCTGTTCCCACTAAAGGGGCTCTGACGACCGCCAATAGCGGTATAACTATACCATCGGGATTAGAGGAAATTCTATCCCACACTCACCAACCCGCTTGGCCAGCGTGGTGAGTTATGGCCAAACCAATCCAAAATGATTCCACAACTTAAATCTTGGCCCTCAGTCTCCGGCAGCTGGAATGTGCCTGGCCAAGGCAGCGGCCAGTGCGACATGAAGGCAGAGGGTGCTAAGAATCCCCGGAGGACCGGACTAGGCTGCCATCTGATGCTGACCTTGGCTACGTATAATGGACGCTCCCTATCTTCTGATTCAAGGCTTCTTGAATTGGAAGAGGAACTACAAAGGATCAAGTGGGACATCGTGGGGCTAAGTGAGGTAAGGAGAAAAGGAGAAGATCTCATCGAACTGAAAAGTGGACATCTCTTCTACTATCGTGGGACAGATACTGGCAGAACTAGTGGTGTTGGATTTATAATAAACAAGAAACTGAAGGATAAAGTTGTAGAAGTTGAAAGTTCCTCTGACAGAGCTGCACGACTTGTTATCCAACTCTCGAAAAGATACCAGGCTCAGATTATTCAAACTTATGCACCCACCACAAGTCATGCTGAAGAAGAAATTGAAGAATTTTATGAGGAAATTCGTGATCTAAATAATAAAGCTAAGCAGCACTTGAAAATAATTATGGGAGATTTCAATGCAAAAATAGGGCAACGGCAACAGAATGAAACTTCAGTAGGTAAATTCGGTCACGGCAACAGAAACCAGCGTGGAAATACTCTCGTTGAGTTTGCAGAGGCAGAAGGGTTTTTCATCTTGAACTCCTTCTTCAAGAAAAAGCCACACAGGAAATGGACATGGAGACATCCAAATGGGACGACAAGTGAAATTGATTTTATTATGTGTAACAAAAAACATTTGTCATAGAAGACTGCAGCGTGCTAAACAAGTTCAACACAGGTAGTGACCATAGATTGGTGAGATGTAAGATGCACCTCAACACTAAACTTGAACGTGGCAAGCTCATAAGACAAACAAAATCTATTGACATAACCAACCTTAAAAAACACCATAATACCTTCAAGTTGGAACTGAAGAACAGGTTCTCTGCTTTAGAAGGCCTAACATCGGAAGAAGTGGACATCTCTGAAGTTAACAGAAAAGTAACCAAAGCTGTTATGGAAACAGCAACAAAATTAGCTGGGTCTAAGAACAAGTTGCATGTAAACAAATTATCAGGAAAAACGAAAATGTTGATGCAAAAAGAAGAGAGATGAGGACAACTAAAGAAGATGTGACTTCCAAAGTGGAATATATAGAGCTATGCAAGACAGTAAGAAAAAGTATCACTGAAGACGTAAGAAAATTCAACTGTGAACTAGTGAGGAAAGCAATTGAAAACAACCAAAGCCTAAAGATAGCAAACGGACATCTCAGTAAGGGAAGAAAACAGAATATGGCACTGAGAAAAGAAGATGGTTCTGTAACAAGAAATAGAGGCGAAATTTTGACAAGAGTGAAAGATTTCTACTCCAAATTATATGAAAGGGATGATACATGCACTCCAGACATCATGAAAGATACCAGTACCAGAGTTCCTCCAGTCCTTCCAGCAGAAGTTGCACATGCAATCAAGAACATGAAGCGGGGAAAAGCTCCAGGAGAAGATGGAATTACTGTAGACATCATACAAGAAGCAAGTGGAGAAATCGAAACAGTACTCGCCCAAATTTTCACTTGATGCCTTAATGAAGGAAAGATTCCTGAGGATTGGAACACCGCTACA
Source organism: Macrothele yani (assembly GCA_039090855.1). Lineage (NCBI taxonomy): Eukaryota > Metazoa > Arthropoda > Arachnida > Araneae > Macrothelidae > Macrothele > Macrothele yani. The sequence goes on from CM077006.1 coordinate 46,309,091, forward strand.
ATGATCCTGCTACATAAGAAAGGTGACATTGAGGATCTCGGAAACTACAGACCTATCAGCCTCCTATCAGTAGTTTATAAAATCTTCACTAAAGTTCTTTCACACCGCTTGAAGGTAACACTGGACATGGCTCAACCGAGAGAACAAGCTGGATTCAGGAGTAGCTACAGCACAATAGATCATATCCACGTACTGAGAGAACTAATTGAAAGAGCGAGGGAATATGAACTTCCATTGTGCATGGCCTTTATCGATTATGAAAAAGCCTTTGATTCGGTGAAACCATCAGCAGTTACAATGGCTCTGAAAACCTGTGGTATTGAAGATGCATACATTAATATTATTAATAACATCTATGAAAATGCAAGTGCAAAGATTAGGCTGTTTGAAAATACAACACACGTAAAAATTGGAAAGGGAGTGAGACAAGGTGACACCATATCTCCGAAGCTCTTTAATGCCACATTGGAGGGTGTTTTTCAGTCGCTGAGCTGGGAAAACAAGGGGATAAAGATTAATGGAGATTATCTAACCCACCTTCGTTTTGCTGATGACGTAGTCATTTTTGCAACTACCCCATCAGAGCTGCAGAGTATGATCCAGGAACTTGCTGACAAGAGTAAAAAAGTGGGATTAAAAATGAACTTTCAGAAGACAAAAGTGATGTTCAATGCTTTTACAAGAAATGAAGATTTATCGATTGATGGAGAAAAGCTGGAGATAACAGACACGTACGTTTATTTTGGACAGCAGATATCAAGTGAGGGTCACATTGATGAAGAAATTAATCGGCGTACAAAACTTGCCTGGAGAGCTTTTGGAAGAAACAGCATAATTTTCAAGAGCAATATGCCATTATGTCTTAAAAGAAAAGTGTTTGATCAATGCATCCTTCCAGTGCTTTTGTATGGTGCAGAGACGTGGACCTTAACTAAAAGAGACATACAAAGGCTGCAGACAACTCAAAGCAGCATGGAGAGGTGCATACTTGGTGTAACCAGAAGAGATAAGAAGAGGAACTCGTGGATCCGAAAAATGACAAGAGTGGAAGACATCATGATCAGAGTTAAATCCCTGAAATGGCAATGGGCTGGACATACTGCCAGAAGGACAGATCATCGACGGACAGCCGAAATTTTAGATTGGATTCCAAGGGACAGGAAAAGACCCAGAAGAAGACCACATGGGAGATGGGTGGATGAAATTCGAAAGTATGCAGGGGTGACATGGAGGAGACTGGCACAAGACAGACCGTTGTGGAGGAAACTTGGGGAGACCTTCGTCCAGCAGTGGATTGATAATGGTTGACAATGATGATGATGATGATGATACAGTACAGAAAGAATTGCATTTCAGTGACATCAAAACCATGAAGTGCTGGAGAGAAATGCATCTCACTAGAGAATAGTGACTTGTCAAGTCATGGATAGACCATGCCACAATAGAACCAGAGAAATCCTCCCATATGATTGTACCACAAAGGATCCCTGGCATCCAAAAATTCAAGAAGCATCCTTTGGCTAGCAAGACTATGGTGAATGTCTTCTGGGATTTGAAAGGTGTGACTCAAGTCAACTTTCAGAAACACAATACATGCAATAGTTAATGTTCAGTGCTACATTAGCCTGCTTTTTATTAATGTGTATGCAGTAACTCACATGGAAAATCCCTGGAAAATGTCAAAAGATGAGATATTATCCAGCTATAAAATATGCTTTCATAATACATGAGACAAAGAAAATATAAAGGTAAACTAAGAAAAAAAGCTTAACTTTTTAATTGGGTGAAAAATCAAAAGGCATGGCAAGAATGCGGACTACCTCCCTTTGTCTTTTGTTCATTCTGCAGCAGCACAGCACCAACTGTTTAATTTTTCTGTCTGCTGATATCTTTGTCTCCCCAATTCTTCATTGTCGCTTGTCTTTCATTTTTTTTTATGCTCTCTGATGACAATAATTCCACCCACCATGCTGAAAGAGCTTTCAGCCTGATGACCACAAATACACGATATCAAAGCTTTCACTGTTATAGATAAATGGTGTGACTTTGAAAACATGAATACTTTTGTGGAATAACTTTTTTTACGGGTCTTTTAGAGGTTATTTTTAATGAAAGTTGGTTGTCAAATTTTCGAACTAAAGCCTAGTTCGTCATCAGGACTATCTAAATAGTCCTGATGACGAACTAGGCTTTAGTTCGAAAATTTGACAACCAACTTTCATTAAAAATAACCTCTAAAAGACCCGTAAAAAAAGTTATTCCACAATCACTATGAATAGAGGTGCCATAAATGCATTTACAACTAGGATGAATACTTTTGAAAATCATACATCAGTCCTTACAAATTTTCTAATTTCATCATTTCCATTTTGGGAAATTTTCCCCTCGAAATAACATTTAACAACAACACAGCATAGTGGGAACATTGTATAGAAAAAAATTGCGACTATGGGAGAAATCTTCGCCCGGTCAGACTTCAGCTTTCGGAATCTTCCCTCCCCCTTCCGAGGTGAAATGCAAATATATATGGAATAGAATGATATTTAAAAGAACAGGAAACTCATTTTGGGCATTTTTTCCCCGCGCAAAAATGTAATGTCGAAAGAGACATGAAATCTGACGCAATCAGAAATGCTTTATCATAAGCAATTCTCCCACTAGAGCATTTTTAAAACCAGCAGAGACAAGGGACCGGACGCTCAGTGTGTGGAGAGCTCCAGTCAGTGTTGTTTACCGTTCTGTGCAGAGCAGTCGATCCCATTAATCTGTTAAATGGCTGGTGTATATTCTTATTCATTTGAACCACGATATTCTGCGGTACAGTACGAATGTTTAAAAAGGAATGAGAAAGCTAATTCGAGGGTAGAAAAGATAATCTTGTCTGGTGCCAATGTGATAACTGTGAGAGAATGCCAACAGATGCTGAGTGTTTGTGTTGCAACGAGAGTGATCAGATGATGAAAATTAAAGGTAATGTCCAATGTATAATAAACCACGAATCATTCCGCAGTGTTGTTTTAAACATCCACACCTTACAGGCAAGTCATTATCAAATGATTCTTCGGCCAGAAAAAAACGAGAAGAAAAAATATGAACTTGTATGTAACAAACTATGGAGAAATGTTGCATACAAACAATTCGTATATCGGGGGAATGCCTGTATACCAGTAGGGAGAAAAATCATAAAAGTAAACCCTTCCTGTGTTGTGAGTAAAATGAGAGAATGTTTTCCTGAATCTAATGAACTAAAGATTTGTCAGCTGTTGCTATATACGAGAATATAAGGGTATTTTTCATTGAACTAAGGGCATATTTTTTAGTTTCTCCTATTTTCATGAAAGAAACAACTTTATGAATATTTTTTGTAGCCCAAATGCAAAGCCATTAATGACCCCCCCCATAAAAATACTGCAATAGTTGAACATGATATATAGCTCTAGAAATAACAGTTAGATAAAAAGGCAGTTTATCTAACTGTTATTACTACTGTTATTACTGTATAGCAGGTTAGTCACAGATAAAAGTTTTCTACCAGCAGTTTGGCATCTGTATTATACGTCTAAGCTGATCACCACAAATGGTTGGTTATACTGGACTACCATGTTTCTAGTAAAGGAGCTTTCTTTTTAGCATCTTTTAGATTTTTAGCCAAATTTTTGGCCATGTGCCACACATCAATCTGATGATCAATTTGTTGATATTTTTTCTTCATGAGGGCCTGAATGCTTCTATGTCTATCTGATAAAAAAACTGATAACTTTATTTCTTCATAGAGGCATGAGAGTAATAAATCACACACATTCTTTTCTAAGTCCCCATCAAAAACACCTTTTTGGGCGACAATAAAATCTACAATATTTCCCTTGTGCATATCCATAATGGAATATGTACAGTATTTGGCGCAAAAACCTAGCGAATCAAACTGTCCATCTCCGCTCACCCAAATTTCGGAATCCCATAATTTTAAATCATCAGTAATTTGTTTTTTCATACTGTGCTTTGTAAACTAGATTATTGACCCAACTAAAAGTTTCACCACTTTGTAAAAAGTAGTGCTACTGAGTGATTGTAAACCAAGGGTTTCAGCAAAATCCGTAAACTGCTTAAAATTCATTCCAGTTGTGGAAATTGCAGCAGAAAGTTTGATGGCTAACGAACAGGACATGTGCAACACAAGGAGAGAAATTCCTGACACTAATTGCCTCGTACTTTCCCACACAACCCCTACTGCTCCGAGTACACAGATGCCACTGGTGTAGGAGACATGGCCTGACTGCTTGTCTAGTGTGACGTCATCACCAGAATCTTTGTCGGCAGTTTACTCAGCTCCCAATGGTAATAAGGGAAACAAATTTCGGCTCTATGAATATCCCCCCATCACCCGCATAACATGACAGCAAAAATTCGCATTTTCGAGGACCTTTTTTTTAAGTTTACTGTTCCTTTAACGGCAGAAGGAACATTGCAAAAAAAAAAAAAATTGAGATTATGGAAAAAAACTTCACTCTGTTGACCTTCCATTTCAAAACCAATAATGAAGCAAAATATTTCACACATGATTTATTACGTACTAGACTTGAGATGTAGTAAGATTTTTCAGCTGAAACAGCCTTATTTCAGCCAAAAGATCTTACTATATCTCAAGTTTAGTACATAATAAATCATGCATGAAATTTTTTGCTTCATTATTCATTTCTTCATATTACGTGAAATGGCCTCTCTACCAATTTCTTTTTGACAAGTTTTGTAAAGATAGAATTCCGTCTTCCAAAGAATCTCTCCCCCCCCCCCCCATCACCACCAAGCCCCAAAAGATTTCTGTTCAGCTGTGCATCGATCTCGTGATTGACCAAAATGATAACGGAAAAGGCAGAATTCCTCAAATTCGCGGAAGAATCTCATACCTGAAGAATACAGGGAAACTTTGACCAGTCTAACTTCCGTTTTCAGACATTATTCCCTACAGTTTTAAGCTGAAATACAAACATTTATGCAATAAACTATATAACAACAGTACTGGACAGAGGGTAATGTCGTGAGCAAAAATAATATGATTAGAAGAAAATGTTCCACTACGTTACACTTCTATTTTTGAAACCCAAAATGCCATCCCCAGATGGAAAAAGACACCCCCCACACACACACACACACACACACACATTACTTAAGTTTTGTATCGATCTCGAGAATCACCCAAATGATGACTTAAAAAGCAGAATTCTGCAAATCTGCAGAAGAATCTTAAGTATGCCTCATACATAAATTTTACATTGACAGCACTGCCAACTTTGAACTGAATAAAAAATTATCACTTGTTTTGGACAGTACAGGAGTGTCAGAGAAGGCATGAAATTTAGGAAAAATGACAAACTTAAGCACAATGTCCTAAACTGATTATATAGCCAGACTACCTCCTCCTGCACCTCCACAACATAAGTGTACTTAACTGAAATAATAGTAAAAATGCATAAATGTAGAAGCAAACTATCTTGAAAGTGAATAAAATTTTAAAGATTCTCATAAATATGTGTTTAGACTTAAAAGAGAAAAAAAGTTCATGTCAATGATGAGTTGACCTAGATATAACTAAAACTAGCTGAAACTCACAGGTCCATAAACTGGTTAATGCCAACAACTGGCTAACTATGAAGCATACTGGTTACAAGTAATGTCTCCCACTTTACCTAACTTTTAAAATATAAATAAGACAGAAACAAGCCTATACCTTTATTTATGGTTGGTTATAACATACTTGAAATTTTAAGGGCAGAGGGGGAATACACCAACCTGTACACAATAAGATTTTAACAGTTTCTTTTTAAAAGAACTCAGAAAGTGACTGCACTTCTAAGCATGCAAATATTAATTAAAAAGAAGACTTCACCAACAGAAACTGCAAAAGGAAAATTACTTCAAAACCAGATCTTTTTCTGTTTATATTTTTGAAGGGATATTCAAGAATATAGATAGAAAAAATATAATCCTCAGTGTATAACAATAATAGCACACAAATTCCTGTTTAACTTACTGCTTTTCCATAACTAACACTCATCCTGTATGCAACAATCACAATGCAAAGCACACCACTTGGGAGTATGTACAGTATTTATCCGCAAGAAAATTAGGTAGACTACATAACTTAGGCACTTTAGTATAACTTTATTGACAACACTGAGAAACAGCTTAAATTTTCCAAGGAACATGCGCTCAAAGATGTCACACATGTACAATAGTTTTCCAGAAGTGTATGGTTTCTACCTAGGTGACAAGTCTTAAGAAACCACACTGGCAAACATAGGTGTTTGTAGAGGTAACACTTGGTAGCCATTGAATGCAATGCATCTAGATTATGGCCCTGTGAATGCATCCTAAAGAATTTTCCCCAATGAAAAATGCACTTTGATTGTAATAGTGAGCACCAACTGCCAACATTTTAAAACAATACCATTCAGTACGTGTGTGTGTGCACAAATGTATAAATTTACACACAGCCCATACAATTACAGACCTCTTTAGAATTGATTTTGGTTATAGCAGACAAAATAAGTATGACACAGCTGAGGTGTACCTCTCTATTGGGGATAAAGGACTGAATTTGTTTCCCTAATAGGGACATACCAGTTGTTCTTGACACTGCACCTGCTGTTCAGCTTACTTTGCTGACTCTTTCACTGCTAACCCTCATTCACCATGGCCTTCTACAAGTGGCATATTACTGACATTGGAGACCCCCTCCCCTCGCCGTGTGGTATGCTGGCCTCCGACTATTCATCCGAGTTTGACTACCATGCAATGCAAGGCGTGTGTGGTGAGTTTGTTCGATGGTGCTGGCTCTATCTTTTCCCTAGACCCAGTGGTCCTAAATCAGGGATAGATGACTGCTTATGGCCCTATGAGTTGCTCATGGTGGTAGCTAAATCCTGAAAAAAAAAAAAAAAAAAACTGTGGAATACCACAGCTCTACTGGCTCAGAATAAACAGTTACTGTATCTATGATCACCACACAATAAGTTCATTGGTCATCTACAATATCCAAATGAAATTTTGTTAACTTTCTTTTTATTTAGTACAATGTTTGCAGTATTTTGTTCTTTCTATTTATATGTATATTGTTTAGTTTATGTCAACTGGCTTTTTTTCAAATACGGTATACTTCTACAGTATATCTCTTTACCTGGTCATAACAGATAATTTTCAACAATGAACACCTCTCACTTCCTATTGGTCCATTATAATAAGAACTTACTGAAATTCTTTACAAAAAATGTACAGTATTTCAAAGAAATTTTATACTTACCAATTGCTTGGTGTAATTAAACATTATGAAAAACCATTCTACTGGACCACAGAAGGGTTTAATTTCAACAGAAGCAGTCAAGTTCAAAATCAAAATATATTTTTATTTGAAACTAAAATTTTATTTAGCAATACAGATTGCATGGAGTGGAACCTCCTAATATCTGATAATCAATTTATTACAATTTTCAGCACATTCCTGCTTACTGAATTTAGTCACCCATGCAGAAGTTCAAGTAAACTGGATTACAATACCTACTGTATTATGTGAAATGTAAATTATTACCAAAATAAAAATCATTTATGTATTACCAAAAATAAAGAGTGTGTAATAGTCATGATCCAAAATGGAAGTATTGAACTCATAAAAATTACTGATACAAAAAAATTGAAATATTTTTTTAAATAAAGTTTCAAAAGAAAAAGAGAATAAGAAAAAATAAATTTTGCTTTCCCATACAACCAACAGAAGATGCCATGTGCACTGCGACATAATTTTTTTTCTGGTATGTTTTCATGCCCATTCTTGTAAAACATAGAATGCGCATGTGCAAAGGATTAATTGCAACAATGCCAATTACACAGAGGATTTCCATCTAGATTAGAGAGATGCAGTTGATAGAATGTGAAACCCTGTATGTGTTTGTTTCTTCAAGATGAAGACGTGCACTTGTGAAACTGGTACAAATGTCTTCAAAGAAATTTTCTAGAAGATTTGTCATGATTTCTTCATGAGTGGACAACACTGAACAATAAGTACAAAACAGAAACCACAGGAAGATTAACTAAAGATTCTTCAGGAAAGGAAGATTAACTGAAGATTCTTCAGGAAAAGGAAGATTAACTAAAGATTCTTCAAGTGGAACTATAATTAAACAAACATATCTGGGTAAAGCCTTGAGTAAGTAATTTAGGACCAAATGGATTACCACAGGGAAAACTAATAAGGAATAGTTATCATTCCTTTTTAGTTAAAAATTTAAAAATGTTTTCAGAGTTGTTTTTTATCACAACTTTTGTGTTAAAAAAGAATAAGAATTCTTGTTCAGAAATCAAAATATGCTGGGGGTGGAGGAGGGGGGACAAAACCAGAAGATACTAGAAAAAAGAAAGAACAAAGAAAGGTGACTTGATCACGCTAGTTACGTTAACTAAAACTTTTACAAAAAGTTCGTAAGTTGGAAGCTTTCGACCTTATCTTAGGTCTTCATCACGCCAATGGAGGACTAAGATTGTTGCCAGATTCTACATTTGAATTTTTCCTATTTTTGTTGCCAAAACTTAGAATTGATCTCCAGATTAACGGAATGTAGAGAGGAGATTCGGAGTTGCAAGTCATTGAGTTGAAATCAATGACTTGCAACTCCGAATCTCCTCTCTACATTCCGTTAATCTGGAGATCAATTCTAAGTTTTGGCAACAAAAATAGGAAAATTCAAATGTAGAATCTGGCAACAATCTTAGTCCTCCATTGGCGTGATGAAGACCTAAGATAAGGTCGAAAGCTTCCAACTTACGAACTTTTTGTAAAAGTTTTAGTTAACGTAACTAGCGTGATCAAGTCACCTTTCTTTGTTAATATTGTTACGTGTTTTGCCCATAATCGTCAAAAAAAAAAAGAAAGAAAGAAGAACACAAGTGAAAAATTATTCTCTTATATTCAAAGAAATTTTAAGTTTTTTTAAATGTTTTAAGGAAAAAATTTATAAAATAATAAATTGGAAAAGTTCCCAGTCATATATGTTTCATCCAGCACACTGTTGTTAACCTGCATGAGATGTAAATTATTTGGATAATCATTTTGATTGAAATATTGTGTTTCAAAAAATATTTTAATACATTGCTAAACCACAAAAAAATCACATAAGATTTGGAAACTGCTGTTTTTGAATCCCTAAATTATTCAAAAAAAGGAAAAACACACTTAAATACAGTTTAGGTGTATGCAACGTGCTAAATGAGGTTTAATAACAATTCGTAAGCTTAAAATTATATTAAGAATCATACACTTACCCTACTTCGTTTGTAAAATGTTCACTATTTTACACAAGCATATTTTTTTTCATCTATTTATGAGATGAATTCTAAGAATGAATGAATATAGAACTGAAAATATATAACCTAACTGTTTTATTTCTAATTTTTTTTTATAACTAATTAAAAACCCGTAACAAAAAGACCCGGGCCAGGAGCACGTGCCTCATGGAGCAACAACGTGCAAAATACTTTGACAATATCAGGTAAATAATACTTTAGACATTATGTATTTTTTATGTGTAAAGTAGTGAATGTCCTACAAAGGAAATAGGGTAAGTGTTTTTAATACAATCTTAAGCTTACAAATTGCTATTAAGCCCAAAAGATTATTTTTCAGGTATTTTGGATACTTGTCAAAATGCATCAGTTTTCAAAAAATGAAAATATAAACACAATAATATAATTTGGTTTGTTGCATGGAATCTGGGAAGGGAACAACATATAAGGAAAAGTGTCCTCTAAAACTGCAACATACCTCAATATCTGATATGACAGATCTTATAGCACAAGACCAGTTCACCATTCTTTCTTTCCTGTAGATCAAATTTTCTTCAAAGAGCTGCACAAACGCTTCTGTAACTCCATCAGATGCGTTCTGAAATTATCACAATTTGCTTTACAAAACTTTGCCAATACATTATCTACATTGTTGCCCAAAAGTTGAGCACAGTTTAAAAAAAGACATTTTAGAACAAAGGAAAGGGGAGAAGAAGGGTAATAAAGTAAAGTACTATGGACCCAGTAGGAACATGCAAACATGGAAATCAGGATGCAATACCATGTGACAAACAATAATTGGCATAAAGGCAAAGCAACACATTTATGGAGTTGAGAAAGAGCTGCAAAAGTGTGAAAACTGACATTTCCTGTTGTAATCATGCTCTGCTAGTAGTAGAATTTACTTTTTTTAAAACCAGTATGAGGTCATAAAAATGGCAAGTGGATATGTTTACATGTGGTCAGATTATTGGAATTTGGGAATCCAGCCAGATGCAGAGTAATGTTCCCAGAGCCACTGGAGTGAATCAATCCATTGTATCAAGACTTTGGAGAAGGAACAGTAGCGAACAAAAGTATTTGCCAAAACAAAACACTTTTTTGACCATATTTTTTTCTGCAGGACCAAATCAGGTCATTTTGGGATACGATATGTGTTTATTCGTGGGTTACAATGCCGCATAGTTTGTATTTCTCTCAGAGTGAATTTTTCGTTCGAAATGGGCCATATTCAAGAGTCGCCAATTATTACCCATTTGTTTGCTGCATGTATTAATGTTTTTCTTGTGATTTTTGTGGGTTTTGTGATGTGTAGTGTGATAATAAGTCAATCTTAGGTTTTCAGAAATGGGTAAAAAGGTGGAGATCCCTGTTGGAGCTCGCCAGGCTGCCGTGGACATGATGGAATCCGGAATGCGCATCGCCGACATTGCGAGGGCCCTGAAGATCCGACACCAGTCCATTTCAGCTATCCTGCAACGTTTATAAGAAGACTGGGACCGTCAAGAACAGTCCGCGATGTAGTAGGCCTCGTTCCACTACGTTGCGTCAGTCAAGAATCGGAGTCAAGAATCGACGAGCCTGATCCCACCTTGACTGCTGTGGACATCGCCACCCAATTCCGCGACAGCGACGACCTGAACGTCAGCCGAATGACCATCTCCCGTCGTCTCATTGCTGGTGGATTGAACGGAAGACGCCCGCCAACAAACCACTCATCGGAGTCAAGAATCAACGAGCCAGAATCGTGTTCGCGCGCCGTCATCGACACTGGACCGTGGCGGACTGGAGTAAGGTGCTTTTCACCGACAAGAGCAAGTTCAACTTGTTTGGAAGTGATGGCATCCGATACGTCCGACGTCCGTGTGGCCAGAGATTCAACCCCCAGTTCATTCAGCCGACTGTCAAGCATGGAGGAGGATTGCTCATGGTTCACAGCGCCTTTTCTCGCAATGGAATGGGTCCCATCATCAAGATTGACGAAATAATGACCAGCCAGAGCTACACGAACATGCTCAACAACAATGTCTTCCCATGGGCAAACCAGAACATGCCACCCGGATAGATCATGCAGCAAGACAACGACCCGAAGCACACCTCCAGGGTAGCGAAGGCAGCCTTCCAAGAGCAACAGGTCACACTTCTAGACTGGCCAAGCCAATCTCTAGACCTCAACCCCATCGAGCACATGTGGGAGGAGCTGGAGAGATGATGTGCGAAGAAAACCTGCCAAAATAGGGCCCAGAAGTTCGACCAGCTGTATGCAGAATGGGCGCGAATTCCACAGGTCACTGTCGAGAAGCTAGTGGACTCGATGCCGGCCCGTTGTGCAGCCGTTATTAAGTCTCGTGGTTATCCCACTAAGTATTAGTTATTGTTTTGTCGTTTTCTCGTACTTGTTTTCTGTTATCATTGCATTAAATGAATGTGATACACACCTACTTTGTTGGCCAATTTGTATGATCTTTGCGATTAAGCTTGGTACCTGACCTGTGTTAAGGTTTCCGATCCATCTGCATATGGGTCATGTTTACAACTGAATAACACATATCATATCCCAAAATGACCCGATTTGGTCCAGCAGAAAAAAAATTATGGCCGAAAAAGTGAAGTGTTTCGCCAAATACTTTTGTTCGCTACTGTACCAGGACACCAGAGATGTTAATCGTCAACATGTGGCAGGTTGTCTGTGGATTACATCTCAGTATAATAAGCATGTGGCACTAACAGTCAGACGTAACAGGTGATGTCATCAAGAGTGCTTGCTTTAGAGCTGTCTGAAGCTGGTGGATCAGCTATTTCAAGGCAAACATTATACAAACGGCTGAACGGACAAGGAATATATGCAAGACCAGCCACATGCATCCCACTCATTCCGTATTAAACTGAATTTCACAAGAACAACAAACAACCAAATATTTTTTACCTATGATCAGATTAAGGTAGCTGTAGTGACAGATACAAACCAGCCTGCCAAAGTACACCTGTACGTGTGAATATTTTCATAACTATTTTATAATATTCAATTTTCTTTGTCTCGCATGCCGAAGCAAGCACATGGCTGGTTTGCAGAAACTTTGGAATCTGGCTCGACATCATTTTGCTATTCACTCTATGTTTTTCACTAGCATTAAGCCGGAAATGGTTAAAGTGTGTTTGGATTTGTAAGTTGTTCTGTGGAACTTGTCCTCTGCCATTACAATGTAAAAGAAAAGTTTGTTTGTCAATGACAAACCAGTTATGCACTTTATCAGATGATCGCTTGATCTCTACAGCATTGCAGCACAACTTGGGCTTCTGAGAAAATGTAGAGTTATGTTCAAAGAATAGGTTTTGTTATAAAAGGGGCTGGCTTCTTAACCTCAGGGGGATTTGACATTTGGGAGTTGGCATGAAGTTCTTCGAGCTCCAGAAGGAGGGGACTGATGCTTGCCAAGTTTGCCTGAAGACGTACTTTCTTCAGTGCAGGAGTCCAGCATAAGGGGACTTAAATCAAGAATGTTCACTGAAAATCTCCCGGTTTAGGAAACTGAAGTTTCACAAAAAGCAGCCAACAGATTGCTAATAAGACCAAATGATAGTCTGAGACTTTAATTATCCCAAAATATAATAAAAAAATAAACTCTGGATATAATAATAAACTCTGTTATTACCCCACATATACCACCTCTGCTCATTAAGTTGCATGAACTCTTACAAATTACCTCAACATCAGATGAATGCAAAAGATGAGGTGAATGGAGTCCCTACTGTACATGCAAAGAACTTAAGCAAAGGCACTTGCAATGCATTGCACATATTCATTGTATTTTGATTAAGAATTGCTCAGCACCCCACAGTGACTATGATAAAAAAAAAAAAAAAAAAAACAGTTACAGATTAAGAAATATTAATTTCATATTGTTCAGCATTATTATAGAGTCCATTCTGCTAACTATCAATAAGAGATAAAGAAAGAAAGAAGAGGTACACAGAAGTTTTGTGTTTTAAGCAAATGATCCAGCAGTGGATCGATCAGTACCCATGATCGATCCACTGCTGCATCTAGGTTTCCCAAAGGTTCCTTCACAAGTCTCTATCCTGAGCTTTCCTCTTTCGTGTCACCTTCTACATGGTCTTTCTCTGTGTCTTTTCTGGACTTTTGGTACCCTGTCCAGAATCATAGCAAACCAGCAATTGTTTATTATTTTTATGTGTGTACAGCCCATTGCCACAGCAGTTTCTTTCTCAGAGGAAATGCTATCCCACACTCACCAACCCGCTTGGCCAGCGCGGTGAGTTATGGCCAAACACCTCCAAAATGACTCTACAACTTAAATCTTGGCCCTCAGTCTCCGGCAGCTGGAATGTACCTGGCCAAGGCAGCGGCCAGTGCGACATGAAGGCAGAGGGTGCTAAGAATCCCCGGAGGACCGGACTAGGCTGCCATTTGATGCTGACCTTGGCTACCTATAACGGACGCTCCCTATCTTCTGATTCAAGGCTTCTTGAATTGGAAGAGGAACTACAAAGGATCAAGTGGGACATCGTCGGGCTAAGTGAGGTAAGGAGAAAAGGAGAAGATCTCAGTGAACTGAAAAGTGGACATCTCTTCTATTATCGTGGGACAGATACTGGCAGAACTAGTGGTGTTGGATTTATAATAAACAAGAAAGTGAAGGATAAAGTGGTAGAAGTTGAAAGTTCCTCTGACAGAGCTGCACGACTCGTTATCCAACTATCGAGAAGATACCAGGCTCAGATTATTCAAACTTATGCACCCACCACAAGTCATCCTGAAGAAGAAATTGAAGAATTTTATGAGGAAATTCGTCATCTAAATAATAAAGGTAAGCAGCACTTGAAGATAATTATGGGAGATTTCAATGCAAAAATAGGGCAACGGCAACAGAATGAAACTTCAGTAGGTAAATTCGGTCACGGCAACAGAAACCAGCGTGGAAATACTCTCGTTGAGTTTGCAGAGGCAGAAGGATTTTTCATCTTGAACTCCTTTTTCAAGAAAAAGCCACACAGGAAATGGACATGGAGACATCCAATTGGGACGACAAGTAAAATTGATTTTATTATGTGTAACAAAAAAATTCGTCATCGAAGACTGCAGTGTGCTGAACAAGTTCAACACAGGTAGTGACCATAGATTGGTGAGATGTAAGATGCACCTCAACACTAAACTGGAACGTGGCAAGCTCATAAGACAAACAAAATGTATTGACATAACCAACCTTAAAAAACACCATAATACTTTCAAGTTGGAACTGAAGAACAGATTCTCTGCTTTAGAAGGCCTAACATCGGAAGAAGTGGATATTTCGGAAGTTAACAGAAAAGTAACCAAAGCTCTAATGGAAACAGCAACAAAATTAGCTGGGTCTAAGAACAAGTTGCATGTGAACAAATTATCAGGAAAAACCAAAATGTTGATGCAAAAAAGAAGAGAGATGAGGACAACTAAAGAAGATGTGACTTCCAAAGTGGAATATATAGAGCTATGCAAGACAACACGAAAAAGTATCACTGAAGACGTAAGGAAATTCAACTGTGAGCTAGTGAGGAAAGCAATTGAAAACAACCAAAGCCTTAAGATAGCAAAGGGACATCTCAGTAAGGGAAGAAAACAGATTATGGCTCTGAGAAAAGAAGATGGTTCTATAACAAGAAATAGAGGCGAAATTTTGACAAGAGTGAAAGATTTCTACTCCAAATTATATGAAAGGGATGATACATGTACTCCAGACATCATGGAAGGTACCAGAGTTCTTCCAGTCCTCCCAGCAGAAGTTGCTCATGCAATCAAGAACATGAAGCTGGGGAAAGCTCCAGGAGAAGATGGAATTACTATAGACATCATACAAGAAGCAAGTGGAGAAATTGAAACAGTACTCGCCCAAATTTTCACTCGATGCCTTAATGAAGGGAAGATTCCTGAGGATTGGAACAACGCTACAATGATCCTGCTACATAAAAAAGGTGACATTGAGGATCTCAGGAACTACAGACCTATCAGCCTCCTATCGGTGGTTTATAAAATCTTCACTAAAGTTCTTTCACACCGCTTGAAGGTAACACTGGACATGGCTCAACCGAGAGAACAAGCTGGATTCAGGAGTGGCTACAGCACAATAGATCATATCCACGTACTGAGAGAACTAATTGAAAGAGCGAGGGAATATGAACTTCCATTGTGCATGGCTTTTATCGATTATGAAAAAGCCTTTGATTCGGTGAAACCATCAGCAGTTACAATGGCTCTGAAATCCTGCGGTATTGAAGATGCATACATTAATATTATTAATAACATCTATGAAAATGCAAGTGCAAAGATTCGGCTGTTTGAAAATACAACACACATAAAAATTGGAAAGGAGTGAGACAAGGTGACACCATATCTCCAAAGCTCTTTAATGCCACATTGGAAAATGTCTTTCAATCACTGAACTGGGAAAACAAAGGGATAAAGATTAATGGAGATTATCTAACCCACCTTCGTTTTGCTGATGACGTAGTCATTTTTGCAACTACCCCATCAGAGCTGCAGAGTATGATCCAGGAACTTGCTGACAAGAGTAAAGAAGTGGGATTAAAAATGAACTTTCAGAAGACAAAAGTGATGTTCAATGCTTTTACAAGAAATGAAGATTTATCGATTGATGGAGAAAAACTGGAGATAACAGATACATATGTTTATCTTGGACAGCAGATATCAAGTGAGGGTCACATTGATGAAGAAATTAATCGGCGTACAAAACTTGCCTGGAGAGCTTTTGGAAGAAACAGCATAATTTTCAAGAGCAATATGCCATTATGTCTTAAAAGAAAAGTGTTTGATCAATGCATCCTTCCAGTGCTTACGTATGGTGCAGAGACGTGGACCTTAACTAAAAGAGACATACAAAGGCTGCAGACAACTCAAAGAAGCATGGAGAGGTGCATGCTTGGTATAACCAGGAGAGATAAGAAGAGGAACTCGTGGATCCGAAAAATGACGAGAGTGGAAGACATCATGATCAGAGTTAAATCCCTGAAATGGCAATGGGCTGGACATACTGCCAGAAGGACAGACCATAGATGGACAGCCGAAATTTTAGATTGGATTCCAAGGGACAGGAAAAGACCCAGAAAAAGACCACATGGGAGATGGGTGGATGAAATTCGTAAATATGCGGGAGTGACATGGAGGAGACTGGCACAAGACAGACCGTTGTGGAGGAAACTTGGGGGAGACCTTCGTCCAGCAGTGGATTGATAATGGTTGACAATGATGATGATGATGATTTCTTGGTGATTCCATGCAGAGATAAGTAAGTCCCTGCTATTTTTGGCTATCAGCAGTCTTTGAACGTCTGATTTTGCTAATGTCTGGGTCTCAGCACTATACGCAAGAACTGGAAGGACACATTGGCTGAATATTTTCTATTTAAGGCACAATCGCAAACTACTCTTTAAAATTATGCTGTTCTACTTCAGAAAATACATTATGATATAGAACTTGCAAGGCTTTTTGTTAGATGATCCACCAGAAAGATCAAAATGAAACTCCACTACTTGTTTCAATTTGCAAATCTTATTTAAGAATACTTAGTATTACAGAAATCATACCTTACATGAACCAATTTCAGAGCGAAAATCTGAGAGACAGAGAGAACGGGAACTAAGTATTTATTTTAATAATAACACATAAACATAGAAAATGAGCAAAAACACACAGAGTCACGTATGGTAAAAGGTCCGTTTAGCGGTAGCTTTCGGTCGTCCTACGACCTTGATCACCGCGATTGACTGGAATCGATTGTGGGTGATCGAGATCGTAGAACAACCGAAAGCTACTGCTAAACGGACCTTTTACCATACGTGACTCTGTGTGTTTTTGCTCATTTTCTATGTTTATGTGTTATTGTCGCATGAAGCCTGGGTTTTAAACGAAATAACAGATATGATATCAAGTCAATAAATTTGCTTACAGAGTCCATTGTAAAAGTTGATCGACCAAAGTCTAATGATGAACCAATTTTTTTCAATTGTTCAGTGATTTTCTCTTGAGTTCTGCAAAAGAAATTCAATTCAGCCATCACAAAAGATTCCATTACATACAGAACTTTAATTTGCTAATAGTGTGAAATACTTTAAAAAGGAAAAGGGTTCTTTAACTATCATCTTTAAAAAGAAATTAAAAAAATATTTTCTGAGGTAAACTCATAAAATTTGATAGCAAGTTTCTACAACCAAATGCTTGCCTGTCATCACTATTTGTGATTGGGAACTACTAGGAATGAACTGACTTTGTTAACTTTCCAGGCAGAATGGTACATCATGGACACTATTTCTTCATATGTATCAGTGCTTTTCCATCTACTACTAAACACTGTCAAATATATTTGCAGAAAAGGGAAGTCGGAATATTTCATCAATTTTAGAAAACATCAAAGAAATATAATTAAAACTATCATTAACTTTCAGAAACATCAAAGAAATATTATTACATGTATCATTAACTTTTGAAAGCATCAAAGAAATAAAATTAAAACTACCAATAACTTTCAAACACATCAAAGAACTGTAACTAAAACGATCCAACTTTTAAAAACATTAAAGAAACATAATTAAAATTGAAGTCTAAGATATTCTTGGACGCTCATAAAGAGCTTCACTCTTGAATTGCTCATTTTTTAACCCAAGGTGTCAGCCCCCTTTCTTTATTTCTTTATTTTTCATTTACATATACATATATATATATATATATATATATATATATTTTAATATGGGGTTTTAGCTGCCACCATGAACAACTCTGAGGGCTATGAGCAGTTACCAGTTCCCAAATTAGGGCCACTTCTTCTAGGAAAGGGACAGTGCCAGAGCCATAAAAACAAGCACACCACCCATGCCTCACCCAGGACTCAGACCCGGGGCTAATCTCACAGAAATGGTCCTCAAACTATTTTTTTTTTTTTTTTTTTTATTGGAGGTTTAACGACCACCGTGAGCAACTCAATGGGCTATAAGCAGTCGCCCGTCCCTAATTTAGGGTCACTGGTTCCAGGGAAGGGAGAGAGCCAGTGCCGTAAGACAAACACAACATCCATGCCTGACCGGGATTCGAACCCGGACCCCTTACGGATGAATGATCAGAGGCCAGCGCCTTAGACCACTGCGCCACCGGGGCGGCCTCAAACTATTCAGCACCCTAGGTGGCTTTCCCTGACTTCTGCCACACAAGAAAAGAAATATGAAAAAATGACTACAAATAAATCATGTAATGGCATTCACACAGCAGGACAGACCACAATGTGGCAATTACAGCCTGTTGCAGTGAATGTAATCCTCAACAAACATCAAATACACTCACAATAAAACACAAAGCGCACTGAATGGAGAAAAAACCTCTGAATAGGCTTACACAGTTTACCACACAGGGGTCACCACCTAGGGATGATTAAATCATAAAATACTGTTCAGAGAGTATCACAATGAAGTAATTACTTTTTCAAAATCAAGGTATACATATGTATTAACATAAGCAAAAAGTATGAACAAAAAAAGCCTTACCTTTTTTTGTTTCAGGCACTATGGACTAAGGCCATCTTGAAATTACAAAAAAATATATTGGTTATAAACTATGCTTGCTTTCCAGAGAATGAGTGTACTGCCCTTTATTGGCAGTCTCTGTTTCAATGTTCCTTACACATTATGGAGATTACCTAAAAATTTATTTAACTTTTTAGAAACATATGAAGGTGCTTCTACAAGGTAGCACCAAAGTTTAAATCCTTATGTTCAGCAGGTTTTTCTTCTATAAAGCAACCATGTTTTATGTATGTTAGCTCATTCAATGGCTATCAAGCATAAAAACCACATATTCACATTAGCCTACTATATCAGAAAAATGTTGTTTATATAAATAGAATCTTCACTAATGTACTGTTACATTGCTTGAAGTAAGCACTGGATGCTGCCCAACCAAGAGAACAAGTTGGATTCAGCAGTGGTTACAGTACTATAGATTATATTCATGTACTCAAAAAACTAACTGAAAGAGTGGATGAACATAAACTCCCATTATGTATGGTTTTAAAAATTATGAAAAGTAGTTTGATTCCATGAAATCATCAACAATTGTAATGTTTTTGAAATCCTGTGGTATTAAAGATTCATATATTAATATTACTAATAACATCTATGAAAATGCAAGTGCAAAGATTTGACTGTTCGAAGAAACAGCACATGCAAAAAATTGGAAAAAGAGTGAGATAAGATGACACCATATCTCTCAGGGTTTTCAGTACCACATTGCAGAATCTTTTCTGGGAAGACAAGAGGATAAAAATTAATGGATATTATTTAACCCAACTTCATTTTGCACACAACTTTGTCATTTTTGCAAGTACCCTCTTAGGGCTGTAAAGTATGATTCAGGAACTTGCCAACAAGAGTAAAGAAGTCAGCTTAAAAATTAACTTACCGAAAACAAAATCAATGTACAATGCTTTCACAAAAACTCAAGATTTAGTTAAATCTAGAAGTAACCAATGCCTAAATTTACTTTGGGCAACAGATATCAAAGTGTGGGCCATATCAAAGAGGAAATTCATAGGCACATAAAACTTAGTTGGAGAGCATTTGGAAGAAACTGCACAATTTTCAAGAACACTTTACCATTATGTCTTAAGAAAAAGTGTGTAATCAATCAATGCATCCTTTCAGATCTTACTTATGATCAGAGACACAGACCTTAACTAAGAGAATGAGATGTTTGGAGGTTGCAGACAACTGAAAGAAGCCTGGAGAGGCACATGCTTGGTGTAATCAAGAAAGATAGGAAAGAAACTCATGGATTAGAAAAATGAGAAGAGTTGATGATATCATAATCAATGTAAAAACCCTGAAATGGCAAAGGGCTGGACATATTGCTAGAACAACTAACCACTGCTAGACAACTGAAATACTCAACCGGATTCCAAGAGACAGAAAAAGACCCAAAACAGGACTACATGGGAGACAGGTGGATGAAATTCAGAAACATGCCAGAATGACAGGAGGAGACTGGCTCAAGACAAAAAGTTGTAGAAGAGATTTGGGGAGATCTTCATCCAGCAGTGGACTGATAAAAAACTGAATACAACCCAGGATGATAAATGAGTAAATCAGTTACATTTACCCACATTAATTTCCCTTTTAATGAAAAATTGTGACAATTAAACAAATTTCTCATACATAGTTTTCCATTCCATGATTTCTTCCAGAAATTTTTCACGGCCCAAGTCATGCTTAGTTTTCTTTTTCTCTTGTAACATTTTCTTCTCAACAATTGTCTGTGTAGCAATGCCACCATGGTCATATCCTGGCACCCAAAGGACAACATTACCTTTCATACGATGCCTGAAAATAATCAAGTGTCACATAAGTAAAGAACAAAGTTATCACAAAAAAAAATTATTTTTAATGACAGCTGCAGAACTTAATATCTTAAAAGTTAATATTGTGAATGAATTTATAAAAAAATATTCAAAAAATAAAATGTTTCAAGGAGAAATAAAACCCTGATTTCAGAAATATTTACCACTTTGCTTACAAATTAATGAAATCTTTCTAGAACATACGACACAATTATGTATGATTTTGATTGACATATTTTCAAATCCCCCATCAAATTTACGGCACAAATAGAAAACTACTTTAACCACAAAAACATTTCACTTCTACATGACAGACAGATTTCAGAAATCCAAACAAATATTTATGTATATTTGATGTATACTTTTAAAACAAATTGTGAGAAATAGATTTGCACTCACACAATTTTTTTAAGTACCAATTTTTAAAGTAACTTTCATATATAGTATAAAAACAGACTTGAAAATATTCTCCAATAACAAAAATAATAATAATAATAATAAAGGATTTATCTTTCTTTACAGATACAGCAATACAAAATCTTGAGCTGTGATCTGCTTAGTGCTAAATCTTGAGCTGTGAATCTGCTTGGATTAACTAAACTTTTGCTTTGGTTCTCAATTTCTGAGTGCTGGTGTACTTTCATACATACATCAGAATTTGTTCTTTCAGTAGGAATACAATACACTGTGCAACTCCCCCCCCCCCCAAAGACAATACCTATGTCTCGTCTGAGATTTGACAAGGCAGACCAACTGTTAGACCAGCTGTTAAACCAGCTGTTAAAGAGTTCAGAAGTCCACACCCTAAACCACACAAGTCACCAGAAAACAATGTAAATTTATGCAACTACTTTGAACTGAATGTAACATTGAAGCTTACCATCTAGCAATACTGTCCTGAATGGCAACTGTTAATGTATGTCCCAAATGAAGATTCCCTGTGACATTTGGAGGTGGAAGCACCATACAGAATGTGTTGCTATCCTCACCCTGTATAAAAGAAAAAGAAATAACATTGTACAATGATCTGCTAACAAAAGGCAAAATGCAACAAAATTCACTTGGGAGAAACATTTGTGGTTATTATATATAAATATATGCAAAAATTATTGCTAGCATTAGATTTCATTTCTACAAACTACACAAATAAATACTGCAAACAAATGCTCATTATTTATATTGAAGAAATTTCTTGAGGAACACTGTTCAAAGTACTGGGAGTCCCACTTAGACATATAATAAAATGAAAATATGTAATATATGAAGTACTAGTTCAAATGACAGAAGGTGGGTGCCATTGTAAAGAGCAGCAGTGAAATTTATAAACCAGGCAAATTTGGGCATGTAGTGCATGGGCAGAAGTAGATAGCTTTTGAATCAGTTGCTATGTGTACTCCATGGAAGAAGGTGTTATGTGTGCTATCACTTGTGGAAATTAAGTCAGTGACGCTTGTACAGTGCTGTTTTCACCATGAGTACAATGTTGGAGTGACGGCAAACATCTCAACTTACATGTCCATTATGAAATGGGACAAGCAACTCAGAGAAATAAGACCGATGACTGGTAAACATGCTAAGCGTACGGTGTCTGAGGAAAATGTTGACAGGTTCGAAAGTCATTTGAAAAAAGCCCGAGGAAATCCATCAGAGAGGCTAGTGTACAGCTGGACATCCCACCAACAACAGTACATCAGGTACTCCATAAAAGGTTGCATTTACATGTGTACAAGCTTCAACTGCATCAATAAGACAAGCTGCATGACAGGACAGCACAGGATAGCATGGAAAAAATTTATGGAAACAATGTTAAACAAAATTGATGCAGACAATACCAATACATTTCTAGACTGGGTATCAGGCCAGAGCGTAATTTTTTTTTTTTTTTTTTTCGAATTTCGATATGCCCTGGTGCAGAAAAGTTGTGTATTGCTAAGTAAACCATGTGCAAAAAATTTAGCGAAATCCAAATAATATCTTACGGTTCCACTTTACCTCCAAACTTTCAATATTTCGGCAAAATCATCACATTTTCATGTCCGTTGTGAGAAAAGAACAGCGTTGGTTACAGACTTTCTCTAGTGCATAAAAACTATCTGTTGGTACCTAAAAGATGCGCACAATTTTTCAGGCAAAGCAACTAATATCTTATGGTTCCAATTTAATGCAACAATACTCCATGTTTAAGGAAAATTGCAATACTTTGACACCCAGTGTTCACCATGTGATTTGCTTCCTAGTTGTGTTAATGTGTGCACTACTGCACTGAAAGCACAAAATATTGTGCAAATGTGCTGTAGTGCACACTGCACATGGTGCAGCTCTTCACATTTTTTCCTGTTTCATAAAAATCTCAGAACTTATCATGAGGAGGTGGCTGCACAGCGAGTTCCACCTGTGCCCAACCCAACCAACCCTACATCAGGGCAAATCAATTTCCTGTTCTTTATTAATTTTTACTCTGAAATCTGATTTACTTTCAAACACTGGCATTGTTTGCTGTGCTTCCAACCATACTCTAATAAATCCATCCCTTTGTTCTTCACAAACAGCAGCAGATACTTCTGTTGTCAACTTAATGCATCGCTCAACAATATCTTTACAGTCACTGTTGCACGTGTTCATTATTTCATCGTCAGTTAAATGAGCAGTCAATGGCAGTTTGCTTAAGACGCATGATTGCCAGTCAATTAGGCCAAAATAATTCTTCCCCTGAACAGTTGAACTGAGGAATTTCGAATACACGGATTGCATCGCAGTTTTGTGCCCTTGCTTGAAGGATCCTGCGGAAGCCAAGTTCTCTGATATGTTTCCTCTCGTCCATGATCATAGCCAGAAGTATTGATTCTGGATGGCCAAAATAGCCATTCCTTTGTATTAGGTGGTCCAGAATGCTCTTCAAATCTTGGGTGAGATATCTGGATGTATGGAGCCATACTTGCCAGTGCACTTTTGGAAGATGTGGGAATGATAACTCAAGCTGATACTTCAAGTGTTATAGATAGGCACAAAATTAAAAGGCAGAGAAAAAAACAACAGGGAAAACAGTTTCAAAACGATAATCTGACTGCACATAAAGTTATTAAAGGGCTTTATTTCAACGGCTGTAAGGACCAAACCATAATGTTTCAAGAAAGGGAAGGAAAGCAGTTCAAAAAACTATTACTGAAGAACACGTGACTATGCTGGAAGAATCTGGAAGTAAATATCTTGGGCA
Organism: Macrothele yani; assembly: GCA_039090855.1. Classification (NCBI taxonomy): domain Eukaryota; kingdom Metazoa; phylum Arthropoda; class Arachnida; order Araneae; family Macrothelidae; genus Macrothele; species Macrothele yani. Next base: position 46,333,028 of record CM077006.1, read on the forward strand.
TATCACTCCTACATCTTCCACCACAAAGGACATTGCCAAATGTCTGCTGGATTTCTTACATGCCAAGAATATCGACCTAAGCAAACTGTTGGTGATAGGCTGCGATGGAACTGTCGTTAATACTGGGCGTAAAGGAGGTGCAATTCAATTCGCATTCTAGGGCTAGAGTGGAGCATATGCCAGTTGCACAGAAACAGGCTGGCACTCCGTCACTTAATTCAACATTTGGATGGCCAAATGAGTGGCCCAAAAACATTTTCAGGGAAAAATCAGCAAACAGCAGGAGGGCTGCAAAAATCTACCGGTTCTGAAATTTGAAGCGGGTTTTCCTGAACGTGATGAAAAAATTGCGAGGGATCTTAACACGTCACAGAAACACCTGTGGGACCTTAGCCACGCTGTGACAAGGCGTACGTGGTCATCAAGCCTGGCACTTAAGCACCCAGGGGGAAATGAGCCATGCGCGGTGGCAAACGACAGCTAATCATATTTTGTGTCTTTATATTAGTACTTTGCAGCCTTTGAATTCACTTAAATTTCTGACAGAATTTGTTGTGAGGTTTATGCACCTACGTAGTTCATTTATAAGATCACACCTCATTGCCATGATGGAGCATGGAAGCTGTGGAAGGCCATCCATACATCCAGATATCTCACCCAGGATTTGAAGAGCATTGTGGACCACGTAATCCAAAGGAAAGGCTATTTTGGCCATCCAGAATCAATACTTCTGGCTATGATCACGGACGAGAGAAAACATATCAGAGAACTTGGCTTCAGCAGGATCCTTCGAGCAAGGGCACAAAACTGCGATGCAGTCCGTGTATTCGAAATTCCTCAGTTCAACTGTTCAGGGGAGGATTATTTTGGCCTAATTGACTGGCAATCATGCGTCTTAAGCGAACTGCCATTGACTGCTCATGTAACCGACGACGAAATAATGAACACGTGCAACAGTGACTGTAAAGACATTGTTGAGCGATTGGGCACGCAAAACTTCCCTTATCACAATCAGGGAGTGGAGCAATGCATTAAGTTGACAACAGAAGCATCTGCTGCTGTTTGAGGAAAACAGCAAAGGGATTGATTTATTAGAGTATGGTTGGAAGCACGGCAAATAATGCCAGCGTTCAAAAGTAAATCAGATTTCAGGGTTAAATTTAATAAAGAAGAACAGGAAATTGAAGATTAAAAAAGAACAGAACATTGATTTGCCCTAATGGAGGGGTGGTTGGGTTGGGCCCGGGTGGAACTTTCTGTGCAGCCACCTCCTCATGATAAGTTCTGGAATTTTTCTGAAACATGAAAAATGTGAAGAGCTGCACTGTGTGCAGTGTGCACTACTGCACAATATTTTGTACTTTCAGTGCAGTAGTGCACACGTTAACACAACTAGAAAACAAATCACATGGTGAACACTAGGTGTCAAAGTATTGCAATTTTCTTTAAACATTGAGTACTGTTGCATTAAATTTGAATCATAAAATATTAGTTGCTTTGCCTGAAAACTTGTGCACATGTTTTAGGTACCAACAAATAGTTTTTGTACACTAGGGAAAGTCTGTAACAAACACTGTTCTTTTCTCACAACAGACATGAAAATGTAACGATTTTGCCAAAATATAGAAATTTTGGAGGTAAGGTGGAACCGTAAGATTCCACTTTACCTCCAAAATTCAGCATATTTGAATTTCGCTAAAATATTCCACTTTACCTCAAAAATTTAGCATATGTGAATTTCGCTAAATTTTTTGCACATGGTTTACTTAGCAGTACACAACTTTTCCGCACTAGGACATTTCGAAATTCGAAAAAAAAAATTTACGCTCCACTCTACTGGATATGCTTTTCAGATGAGTCAACATTCCACGTGTCTGGAAAAGTAAACAGACATAACTGCTGCATCTAGGGATCCGAAGTAGTTCATAAACATATGTTGTTCATGAACACAAACGGGATTCTCCAAAATGCAACGTTTGGTGTGGGATTATGAAGAACTAAATCATTGGTCCCTTTATTTTTGCGGAAGCCCTTGTAACTGGACTACAATACCTGGATATGTTACATGAATACACTGTGCCTCAGCTGCCTAAAGGCACAATTTTCCAAAAAGATGGGGCTCCCCTGCACTTTGCCAATGATGTCCACACATTCTTGGACAACCACTTCACTACATGATGGATTAAGGCTCTACGAGACCCGCCATCTTGTATTGCTGCCTTCTCTTGTTAACCAACGGGCAAGCGTATTTCACAAATTGCTCGGGCAATTTTGCACATTTTGGAACACCGTTTGTGGCTAACGCAAGATATATGATAAATAAAGAGTTCCCTGGTTTCAGATTTTCATTTTGGACTCTTTAAGTATTTTTTATTAATTAATAAAACTATGGAATACGCCTTGGTACAACTTTCGCTGCAGATAAAAAATGAAGGGAAAGGTCAATAAAAATTCTGAAACCAGGGAACTCTTTATTTATCATATATCTTGCGTTAGCCACAAACGGTGTTCCAAAATGTGCAAAATTGCCCGAGCAATTTGTGAAATATGCTTGCCCATTGGTTAACAAGAGAAGGCAGCAATACAAGATGGCAGGTCTTGTAGAGCCTTAAAAGAGGATCAATGTTCATTGCATGGCCCTCAAATCACCAGACTTAACTCCACCTGACTTTTTTTTCCATGAGAATTTGTTAAGGACCAGGTGCATGCTACTCCAGAGCACAATCTGGAAGACTTACACGACAAAATTTGTGCTGCAATCAACAATATGACACCACAAATGCTTCTCAACATATGGGCTGGAGTACAAAACCGGTAGGACATTTGCCATGCCAACAGTAGAGTTTATGTTGAAGTTTAGTAGACATGTAAAAAAAAAAAATTCTCAGTTTGTATATCTGGAACAATACATGTCTCTAAAAAATTGTGGTCAGTTAAAAATGTATGATACTTCCTTTTATTATACAGGATGTCCGAGAATTATTGGACACATTACAAAATTATGTACAAAAAAAAATATGAGCATTATCTGTTTTTCTATGTCCTGTATTACTAACACAGTTTCCATATTTTGTTTTGCAGAATTGTTATTCCCAGAATCTGATATATGGCGCTAGGTGTGGCCTGATGAGGAATGCATGAGAAATGTGCAATCAGTAGTCATGTCATCCGTACAGCAGAATACGATGTGTGTGTTATGGCTTGCGGAATTAAAGTCTGTCATTAAAGTTAAAAGACGGTACCGTTTAGAGTATGGTTGTAATCCTCCGTCAATGAATTCAATTAAGCGGTGGATGAAACAGTTTAAAGAAACTGGCAATGTGGAACATTGTGGAGGAGCCGGTAGGCCTAGCGTAAGCGGTGAGATGGTTGACCAAGTTAATGAAAGTTTTCAACGAAGCCCCAGGAAATATTCATTGCTCCAGGAAATCCGTTCGTAAAGCAAGCAGAGAACTGTGCATTCCGAAATCGACAGTTCACGATATCTTGCACAGGAAATTAAAGTTTCATGCTTATAAAATTCAAATAGTGCAAAAGATGCATGTAAATGATCACACTCTGTGATACGATTTCGCTGTGGATATGCAGAATCGAGTGGAAAATGATGAAAACTTTCTCAGTACTGTAATTTTTAGTGATGAATCCACATTTCATGTATCAGGTATTGTGAATCGTCACAACTGTAGGATATGGGGCAGTAAACCGCCTCATACTGCTATTGAACTGGAACGTGATTCTCCAAAAGTTAATGTGTGGTACACCCTATCAAAAAATCAAGTGATTGGCCCTTTCTTCTTCTGCAAAAAAAAAAAAAACATAAATGGTGACATTTACTTGGATATGCTAGAAAATTTTGCTATACTCCAGATCAAAAGATATCCCAACGTCGTTTTTCAACAAGACGGCGCGCCTTAGCATTGGTCAACGTGTGTACGTAAGTGCCTAAATGAGCATTTCCCCAACAGATGGATTGGGCGTGGTGATCCTATTCCGTGGCCTCCTCGCTCTCCAGATCTAAATTCATTGGATTATTTCATGTTATGTGAAGGATCATGTCTATCAGACGCCTTGTACGGATTTGCAGGAACTGAAGCAGCGTATCACGGCTGCTATTAATTCCATAACTCCTCAGATGCTTGCCAATACATGGCATGAAATTGAGTATCACTTGGACATACTATGAGCAACCAAGGGATCTCACATTGAAATTTATTAACTTGTGTAGTTACATTGTAAATTAGTACAGTCAGTTTTTTTCTATCTGTTTAATGTTTTGTTTTATATAATTTTGTAATGTGTCCAATAATTCTCGAACACCCTGTACATCTAAGCGGAACACCCTGTATATTACTGGGCACAAGATAACACATTTTTTTTTTTTTTGGTAGAGGCAATATTAGTTAGAAAAACTTTAACTGCAATAGCAAAATGAACATACATATTTCTGAAAGTTACTAAAGTCCAATTAAAAAAGTACATAAAAGGTTGGAATGAAAAACATGTGGCAGCCCTAAGGTACAGGAACTATACACTGAAAAGACAATTACACCCACACACACACACACACACACACACACACACACACACACACACAGCTAATTAGACAAGAGCCCAAGTTTTGACCTAACAACAGCAGCAACACGTCATCGCATGGACTCTATCTATCAGGTGTTGGAAATCTTCAGATTGAGATGAGGCCCACGATTCCAGGACAACCATCTATAAAGTTACCAATGATGAGTACTGGGCTCAAAACTCATCACTGGTAACTTCTGTGATAAGTTTTGAGCCCAAAAGTTTAACAAGATGGTACACCATCTCATCATTCCCATTCAACAGCAGACTGTTTTGGAGGAGCCTTCCAGTTAGTTCACAACCCTCAAATGGTTTGCTTACTCTCTGGATCTGAAACTAATTGAGCATTTGTTGTTATAAAGTGGAGCAATGCATTTGAACCCAAGCTGAGATTTGCCAGAGCAGGCCATCTGAGGGTTGTGAACTCACTGGAAGGCTCCTCTAACCAATTCGTTGTCCAATGGGAATGATGAGATGCTACACCGTCTTGTTGAAAGAAGACATTGTTTTGTACGAAATGAATAGGCATGAATGTGCATAGGTAAGTCGGCAAAGTGACTCATGTAAACATGCTCCAAAATGTTACCCTGTTTCCACTGGCCTGTAACACCTCAACTGACAGTTGGGGTCTATGACCTCAAGTGGTCTCCACCACACACATGCCCACCACCACAGTCTTGTAGTTGTAACCTCGATTCATCAGAACAAGCTACTGGTTTTCAGTCTTCCACGGTCCAGTGGTGATGTTCCTTTGTCCACTGCAGCCTCATAGCTCTGTGGCATGCTGTTAACTACGGTACTCGCCATACATCAGTACTACCATCATACATTGAATAATCTTTTCACAAACCTTTGTAGATGCCCCATCAGAAAATGTCAATATCATCTTCTCCACTACAGCCCTTCACTTTGGCTACAGTTGTGGGAAAGGCAGAAGTCACCTTGAAAAATGGTTGTCACATTTGTACCCACAATTTTACCAGAAATTATCAGTTTTGCAATTTTGATTTAGTCCGGGTATATATGACGAGATGTAAGGTCAGGTGATGCGTAACATCACAGCCTCTCCTTGACAAATGTCAACCCCGCCTTCTCGTGGTGCATCCTGTTCCCACTAAAGGGGCTCTGACGACCGCCCATAGCGGTATAACTATACCATCGGGATCAGAGGAAATGCTATCCCACACTCACCAACCCGCTTGGCCAGCGTGGTGAGTTATGGCCAAACCCCTCCAAAATGATTCCACAACTTAAATCTTGGCCCTCAGTCTCCGGCAGCTGGAATGTACCTGGCCAAGGCAGCGGCCAGTGCGACATGAAGGCAGAGGGTGCTAAGAATCCCCGGAGGACCGGACTAGGCTGCCATCTGATGCTGACCTTGGCTACTTACAATGGACGCTCCCTATCTTCTGATTCAAGGCTTCTTGAATTGGAAGAGGAACTACAAAGGATCAAGTGGGACATCGTGGGGCTAAGTGAGGTAAGGAGAAAAGGGAGAAGATCTCATCGAACTGAAAAGTGGACATCTCTTCTACTATCGTGGGACAGATACTGGCAGAACTAGTGGTGTTGGATTTATAATAAACAAGAAACTGAAGGATAAAGTTGTAGAAGTTGAAAGTTCCTCTGACAGAGCTGCACGACTTGTTATCCAACTCTCGAAAAGATACCAGGCTCAGATTATTCAAACTTATGCACCCACCACAAGTCATCCTGAAGAAGAAATTGAAGAATTTTATGAGGAAATTTGTCATCTAAATAATAAAGGTAAGCAGCACTTGAAAATAATTATGGGAGATTTCAATGCAAAAATAGGGCAACGGCAACAGAATGAAACTTCGGTAGGTAAATTCGGTCATGGCAACAGAAACCAGCGTGGAAATACTCTCGTTGAGTTTGCAGAGGCAGAAGGGTTTTTCATCTTGAACTCCTTCTTCAAGAAAAAGCCACACAGGAAATGGACATGGAGACATCCAAATGGGACGACAAGTGAAATTGATTTTATTATGTGTAACAAAAAATTCGTCATAGAAGACTGCAGTGTGCTAAACAAGTTCAACACAGGTAGTGACCATAGATTGGTGAGATGTAAGATGCACCTGAACGCTAAACTTGAACGTGGCAAGCTCATAGGACAAACAAAATCTATTGACATAACCAACCTTAAAAAACACCATAATACCTTCAAGTTAGAACTGAAGAACAGGTTCTCTGCTTTAGAAGGCCTAACATCGGAAGAAGTGGACATCTCTGAAGTTAACAGAAAAGTAACCAAAGCTCTTATGGAAACAGCAACAAAATTAGCTGGGTCTAAGAACAAGTTGCATGTGAACAAATTATCAGGAAAAACCAAAATGTTGATGCAAAAAGAAGAGAGATGAGGACAACTAAAGAAGATGTGACTTCCAAAGTGGAATATATAGAGCTATGCAAGACAGTAAGAAAAAGTATCACTGAAGACGTAAGGAAATTCAACTGTGAACTAGTGAGGAAAGCAATTGAAAACAACCAAAGCCTAAAGATAGCAAAGGGACATCTCAGTAAGGGAAGAAAACAGATTATGGCACTGAGAAAAGAAGATGGTTCTGTAACAAGAAATAGAGGCGAAATTTTGACAAGAGTGAAAGATTTCTACTCCAAATTATATGAAAGGGATGATATATGCACTCCAGACATCATGAAAGATACCAGTACCAGAGTTCCTCCAGTCTTTCCAGCAGAAGTTGCACATGCAATCAAGAACATGAAGCGAGGAAAAGCTCCAGGAGAAGATGGAATTACTGTAGACATCATACAAGAAGCAAGTGGAGAAATCGAAACAGTACTCGCCCAAATTTTCACTCGATGCCTTAATGAAGGAAAGATTCCTGAGGATTGGAACACCGCTACAATGATCCTGCTACATAAGAAAGGTGACATTGAGGATCTCGGAAACTACAGACCTATCAGCCTCCTATCAGTAGTTTATAAAATCTTCACTAAAGTTCTTTCACACCGCTTGAAGGTAACACTGGACATGGCTCAACCGAGAGAACAAGCTGGATTCAGGAGTGGCTACAGCACAATAGATCATATCCACGTGCTGAGAGAACTAATTGAAAGAGCGAGGGAATATGAACTTCCATTGTGCATGGCTTTTATCGATTATGAAAAAGCCTTTGATTCGGTGAAACCATCAGCAGTTACAATGGCTCTGAAAACCTGCGGTATTGAAGATGCATACATTAATATTATTAATAACATCTATGAAAATGCAAGTGCAAAGATTAGGCTGTTTGAAAATACAACACACGTAAAAATTGGAAAGGGAGTGAGACAAGGTGACACCATATCTCCGAAGCTCTTTAATGCCACATTGGAGGGTGTTTTTCAGTCACTGAGCTGGGAAAACAAGGGGATAAAGATTAATGGAGATTATCTAACCCACCTTCGTTTTGCTGATGACGTAGTCATTTTTGCAACTACCCCATCAGAGCTGCAGAGTATGATCCAGGAACTTGCTGACAAGAGTAAAGAAGTGGGATTAAAAATGAACTTTCAGAAGACAAAAGTGATGTTCAATGCTTTTACAAGAAATGAAGATTTATCGATTGATGGAGAAAAGCTGGAGATAACAGACACGTACGTTTATCTTGGACAGCAGATATCAAGTGAGGGTCACATTGATGAAGAAATTAATCGGCGTACAAAACTTGCCTGGAGAGCTTTTGGAAGAAACAGCATAATTTTCAAGAGCAATATGCCATTATGTCTTAAAAGAAAAAGTGTTTGATCAATGCATCCTTCCAGTGCTTACGTATGGTGCGGAGACGTGGACCTTAACTAAAAGAGACATACAAAGGCTGCAGACAACTCAAAGAAGCATGGAGAGGTGCATGCTTGGTGTAACCAGGAGAGATAAGAAGAGGAACTCGTGGATCCGAAAAATGACAAGAGTGGAAGACATCATGATCAGAGTTAAATCCCTGAAATGGCAATGGGCTGGACATACTGCCAGAAGGACAGATCATCGATGGACAGCTGAAATTTTAGATTGGATTCCAAGGGACAGGAAAAGACCCAGAAGAAGACCACATGGGAGATGGGTGGATGAAATTCGAAAGTATGCAGGGGTGACATGGAGGAGACTGGCACAAGACAGACCGTTGTGGAGGAAACTTGGGGAGACCTTCGTCCAGCAGTGGATTGATAATGGTTGACAATGATGATGATGATGATGATATATGACGAAGAGCCGAAACATTATAACCAGTGCATCTTTATGCAAATCAAAGCAACTGCAGCTTTGGCACATGCGAAGGTCATGAAACAGTATGAATAACACCTGATACTGAGCTCTGTTAATTAGTGTTATCTTGTTCTTCAGATAGGAAAGGCAGTGACTTAAGTGAGTTTGACAAAGAACAAACTGTATTAGCCAGACAACTGGGTAAGAGCATTTACAAAGCTTGTGGGATGAAAACGGCCATCCATTTGTTAGTAACTTCAAAAAGTAGTCCGAGGAGGGGAAAACCATGAGCCACTAGCACGGCTCATCAATTCTAGAGGTGAGTGAAGGCTATACCATATGGTATGAGCCAACAGGAGAGATACTGTGTTGCAACTCACCAGTAATCTGAATGCTGGTGACGAGAGTAATGTGTCACAACACACAATACATCAAACCCTGCAGGAAATGGGATGCATAGCTGCAGGCCACTCTGAGTGATCATGCTAACCTCGGTTCACCATTGAAAGCATCTACAATGGGCTTGCAAGCATCAAAACTGGACCTTGAATGATTGGAAGAAGGTTGACTGGTCTGATGACATTGTTTCCTGTTGCAGCATGTGTATGGCTAGGTACATGTGCATTGTTTACCTGGGGAAGTGTTGGCACCAAGATGCACTGTGGCATGAAAACAAGCTGGTGAAGGATGTGTAATACTTTGAGCAATGTTCTGCTGGAAAACCGTTTGTCCAGTCCTTCCTGTGCAGGAAACTATGACATCTACCACCTACCTAAACATCACTGCAGACCAGGTACATCCTTTCATGGAAATGGCATTCCTCTCTTAGTAGTCCCTTCTTTCAGCAGGATAATGGGCCAGGTCACACCACCTAGACTGTTTGAGAATGTTTCACGGAACATGACGTTAGACTTCCAGGTATTGCCCAGGCCTCTAAATCCTCCCCTTAGACATCATTCCAATTGAGCATCTATGTAAATCCAATCTGTGGATTTGCACAAATGCTCCGATCTGCTCCTAATTTGTTGGTACCAGATACCCAAGATACCTTTAAAAATCTTGTAGTATCCATGTCTTGCTGAGTGAGAACTGTTTTGGTGGCACATGGAGGATCAACATCATATTAGGCAGATGGTTATGATGTTTTGGCTCTTCAGTGTATATGTACAACTGTCTCAAGCAAAATTCCCAGACATTCCTTGCACTGATGAAATTTATTCAAGTTACTTAGGAGTACTCAAATTCCAGGGCAAAAAGCTGTTCTACCTTCTGGCCAATGTCTGGGTTAGTGGCAAACATTGGGGGAAACTGTAAATACTAATATAAAATAAATTTTCAATTACTTGCCAAAAACACTACACAGCTAATATTCCTCACCACCCAGGTGAAACAATTTTCCAGGAAGAACAGTATGCAAATTATGTTGCAAGCCATACTATTATGCAGTTGCTTTAAATCCACACAATATTACATACATACATTATCACTAAGCTGTTCTCTGGGAATCAGAGGTTAGTTCCACAAAGAAAAAACAAACTAACAGATAATTTTTAACTGATTATTTACTTACTGCTGCCATATCATGTTTCTTACAGTGGTATTCATCCACAGAAACTCTACCTTGCAACATCCCAAATAGGCATCCTTCTTTCTCTTTACTGCCTCTTTAATCTCACTATTCCACCAACCATCACCTCTATTGTTACCCACTATTGTGGTGCCACAGACATCCTCAGCAGCAGTGACAACACAGTTCTTAGAACATTCCCACTTCCTTCCTACATCCCTCTCACATGACATCAGCTCCTTCAGTCGTTCTCTCAGTAAGTGAGCATAACGCTGACGATCTTCAGGAAGCCTTCCAACCTTTATTCTTTCCACCGTAGGCCTCTTCCTATTCCTTTTCATCCAACCAAGATTCAGTTTCACTCGTGACACTACCAAGTAATGATCAGAATCAATATCCGCACCTCTCATCACATGAGTGTCAACAACTAAATGTTTCAGATATGCTGATCGTAAACAACAAAATATATAACACTCTTTTGACAAAGAGTACGATTTTCCCAAGTGTATGTGTGGATATACTTGTGGTTGAAAAAATATTAGATATGCTCAAACAATTTTCAATGCATAGTTCAATTAATCTTTCACCATTATTATTTACACAAGGACTGTTAAACTTACCCAGAACATTGTCAGAAATCACATTCTGCATACCTACTCGAGCATTGAAATCCCTTGCTATTATAACTTTCTCTTTAGCACCAAACTGGCTCAAAATAGCTTTTAGCTCATTCCAGAAATCCTCCTTCCTATCAGAAGGTTCCAAGTCACAAGGAGCATGCACTACAACAATTACTATTCTCTGAAATTTCACTTTCAGACGTATCGAAAGAATTCTCTCACTAATGCAGCTGTAATGGACCAAGTTGTTCTTCATCTTTTCACTTAAAATCACACCTATACCAGCTTGTTCCCTAACATTATCTAATACTCCTGACCACACACTCACTGTGCCATTCACTTCTTCTATCCCAATTTCCTTCTTTTTGGTTACACTTACACACATCACGTCTAATTTATACCTCTAGTATTCCATACATCAATCTTACACTCACTTAGCCGTGATCCGTTTCTCATGAGCCTTTCAGAAATTCCAGGTCTATTCCGTGGGGGACCATCCTTCTCAAGTGTGGTAGCTCCACCATATCCCACACCAGAGTTTAAGCTGGCTCAAAAACGCTATAGTAAAAATGCTAAAATGAAGGAAAAAGTTGTAGCAAAATGCTAAAGAAATTTAGCCTCTTTTATCGATGAACTGACATGCTACAGATTGTCGTAGTGGATGAAGTAGCGCGCGACGAATCGTCGTTGTCGACGAACAGACATGCGACGAATTGGTACGACACCGTCAGACCGAACAGTGGATTACGGAGTTTCCATCGTATGATGGAGTTTCCGTTGTATGATGGAATACTTTTACCCACGAATTAGCAGCGGAATTTTAATTTTTCCCCTGGACTACAGGAGTTCAAATTTTCGGAACACAATCACCTCTGTGGTATTTAAATGTCTGGCGCCATTTTGCGACGAGACACTAATTTTCTCGCACATTTTAGAATAATTCATCGCATTTTGCAAAAATAGCGATCGTAGCTTAACCTCTGTCCCACACTAGAGTCCGGATATTTATTTCCTTCAGTCTTTTAATAAAGTAGGTACATCAGTGTGGGGGATTAACCCACAGCTGATGGTTCCAGTTGGTCATTCATCCTAAGGATTCTGGAACAAAACCCAGTGAGTTGGGTCTTTTCGCCAATGCAACACAGACTAGCTGGCACCTCTCCAAGATTCACAGAGGTCCTTGTTGCTGTTCTGTGCACCATTGCCCATGGAGCGCCCCGAGGAGACAACCCCATCTCTCACTAAGACTGCATGCATAATATTGGAAGTAAGAAAACGGTGTTTATAGTTAAATTTCATATTTTCAAGGCTGCTAGAAGTAGAACTACTGCTTTGAATAACTTAAGAGTTGATGTGACTCCTCCTCCTGAGGTGATGAAATTTGTTTGACAAATAAATAACAAAAAAATTAGTTTCAAAATACTCCTCCAGGAGAATCAGTGGCACTATAATGACATGTAACAATGAGGAGCTGCAGTTATACATGCTGTCCTCAATTCTGCATGTTTGGAAAGAAGCTGCTATAAAAGCAGGTGTCTGCAGAATACATCATTTCCCTTCAGATGAGTAGGCAACATTTTAAAGCACAATGACACTTCTTCAAAAGATTGTGCACTTCTCTGAAAGTTGTTTTACCAGAATAACAACTATGCCTTAACAGCACTGTGCATGTTCAGAATGTTAAAAGATTTAAAAACTGAACCAATGACTGCAAATGTTTATGTAAAATGATCTGGAAGTTAGAAGAGAGAGGTTTTATTTGACATCAAACCCAACAGAGGACAGAGGACAGAAGCCAGTTGACCGGCAGACTATGGAGGATATAGCCACAGCATTCAAGGAAGACAGGATGTCAAATGTCTTGGAAAACAGTAGCCCATGGAATATTGCCCAGTCTTTAGGCAAGTCCTCAAACATAGTGCATACAGTTCTAAAATAAATACTGTGCTGTTATCCTTACAATATTTTCCCATGTTCAGCACTTGCTTCCCCCTGACTAGGGTGTACAGTAAGTATTCACAATGCAGTTTTTTGCTCAGACTGAACAAGTCAATGAATGGCCATAGAATATTTTGTGGACTGACAAAGCCCATTTCCACCTGCATGGTGTTGTTAATATGCACAACTGTAGAATTTGGGCTAAAGAAAATCCACACAATATGTGTGAGATCACCCTCCATTCTCCAAATGTTACTGTTTGGAGTAGTTTTATAACACAATTCATTGTTAGACTCTTTTTCAAGGAACTTAGCTCTGCAGGCCTCATTAAATATTCTGTCAATGGAGAACAAAATGCATTTTACTTGGCGAACCAGGTGATTCCAATACTTCAATAGCATCAGTTCCTCAATTCAACAATTTTTATGCAGGATGGTGCTCCTCCTCACATAGCAATCAATGCCTTTTAAGCAGTTGCTACAGTACATTTTACAAAGGAAAGAATAAATAACCAGCCACCAGCTACCTATAACTTGGCCAGCCTGCTTACTGGATATAAACTCATGCGACTTTTGGTTTTGGGGACATCTAAAGAACCTATATCATGGTCACATAGCAAATTTGGTGGACCTTAAAACAAGCATTATGCGTCACATCCACAGCATTTCTAGTGAAACACTTCAATCTGTGGTTAAATATGCTACACGTATTTTGTGATTTCAGCATGACACAGAAAATGGGGTACAGCATATCAAACATGTTGTACATAACCACAAAGTGTGCTTTCTGTGCTACAAGTTTTTGCCATTTTTTGTATTTTCCTGTATTGTAATAAAACACCACTTATTCTCCTGGAGAGAGAGAGAGACGAGTTTTTGAATACTTTTTTTGTTTTTTCCCACCAAACAAAATTCCATGACCTCAGAAGGAGTCATACCAAATTTTAAGTCATTTTGAGTGCGTTGGAAATGTGAATTTAATTATGGGCACCTGGTATAGTTACAGATAATCCATTTTAGTCTGATCATAAAATACAGTAGTAGTTGAAGCTAGACAAATCGAAGTAACAGTTAATAGAACAATTTTAAACTGTGACAAAAATCAGCTTATATTCTAAGTCATATTTGTCATCAGTTGATCAATTTATATGATTTCATATAAAAGAATTAATTTTTATTCATCAGATTTAATTGCATTGTTCCTACAATAATAATAATAATAATAATAATAATAATAATAATAATAATACACATAATGAAAGTAGCAGATGATAAACACCTGCAGAATGTGTGGAAAAGTTAATGAAACCATAGAACACATTTCAGCCAGCTGCTCTCTTCTTACTTCAAAACAATACCTTAACAGACACGACTAGGTAGCCAAGATCCTACATCAACAGACTGGCATTAAATATGGCCTTATTCAAGGCTATACTCCACTTTATTACAAGTACCAACCAGAACCTATTCTTGAAAATCAGAATTACATCATGTACTAGGACAAACCTATCATCACAGACAAACTGACTACAATCGATCTGACATTGAAATTGTAAACAAAAAACTGAAGCAGATACAATTCATAGATGTAGTGGTTCCACTTATCGAAAACATTCAAAAACACTGTCTGAGAAATCTCAAAATGTGAGAACCTGCAAATGAAAATCCTATATGAAACAAAGCATAACATAGATTGTACCAATTTTCATTTTGGCAACTGCAGTGGTTCCAAATAACTTTATAAAAAATCTCAAGGAATTAGGATTGCCACAGAGACCGCTTCACCCAATCCAAAAGGCAGTCATTCCACAAACCTGCCATATCACTAGAAAATTCCTAAATTTCTGGGCTTGAAATGAATACCTCCATCTTTTGCTTACTGACTCTGGTTCAGAAAGTCAATGATAATAATAAAAACATCCATTCTACTCCAAACAAAAAGTGATGTTTAGTGTTTTCCACTAGGCAGGGCTGAATGAGTTTCAACAAAGAGAACAATCAGGGCATCCAGACACACACTTCAACAACAATAAATAAATAATATTTTCAGAATTCTCATGATTAAAAAAATTCAGTAAAATATGTTTTTATTTCTTACCTTTGAAATTTAGGAACTAATTAATAAAAATATATCAAAAATAAAATAAAACCAGCAGAAATTATACAAAATTTCTCAAGAGTGTGTAACGTAAAGCTCTAAAATCTCTTCAGAATGGTAAGGCTCCAGGAGCTGATGGCATAACTGCCGAGATGTTGATATATGGTGGTGATTCTGTAATTGGCTGGTTAACTGAAATTTTCCAGTTGTGCTGGGAGTTAGGAATGGTCCCTCGGGATTGGAAGGATGTTATCATTGTTCCCTTGTATAAGGGAAAAGATGATCAGACTGACTACAAGAACTATCGTGGTATTAGCCTATTAAATGTGCCAGGGAAAATGTTTGGTAAGGTCGTTATTGAAAAAGTACGGGGTCTTACATCAGAGAAAGTGTGGGATGTCCAGAGTTGTTTTATGCCTGGTAAAGGCAGCACTAACCAAATTTTTGCATTACGCATGATGATTGAAAAGTATCTGGCTGTTGATAAGAAAGTTTTTGCTGGGTCATTCCATGCCAAATCATCAGATGCTATCCACCACACCATTTCCAATTCTTACATTTTTTTTTATTTATTTATTTTTCATGAATAGATCACTCCAATGCATTAAAATCCCAAAGTTTCATTTTTTTATTTCCCATAGATCAGAAGATATTAATTTTCGAATTCTGGTGCATGGTGGGCCTTAATCGCTTAAAAACGCAAATATCTCCGTTGTTTGGGAAAAATTAAGTACCAAAATCACCATTCCTTCATAATTTCCCCCAAAGAATCGATTGGTGCAATGCACGAATTTCTATCTTCTTTAGTTTTTGAGTTACGTGCAACGAGAGAGCATTTCTTCAAAACGTAAAAAAGCAATGTAGTACAGCACTTAGAAAATCGCAATTGTTTTTCATTTTTAAAGAAAAGTTTAGTCTAGCAAATGAAGAAGAAAAAACCTTGGGCTTTCGCGTATGCGCTGAGAAAAGAATTTTGAAATATGGTGCACAGCTCATATTTTGCCACTGTGAAACCGCGCGGGGCTAATAGCGTTAGCAGCCAGCCAAGCAGCAGTGGATGTTGGCCTTCAAATGGGCGGCAGATCAAGATACCATTGCACGCGTTGGTCAGATCTCACGATCATTTGATGTGATGCTTGTAGGAGGAAGGATAGTGAATTAATGTTATGTTTAAAGGCATTTCAAATAATATAACTGTAAAATATTACTAAAGGGTCATTTCACGCCAAATTGTCAGATGCTATCCACCACATTCTTAGCCATTCAACGACGAGGAAAACTAATATAAACCATTTTCTCCGTACAGCTTACCAATATAAGCTACACCATGAAAAAAGATACACACAAATAACACATATAAATTATGCAACAGATGTCGAAAATATATTGGAATTCTTAGCCATTCAATGACAAGAACAACTAATATAAACTTTTTTCTCCCTGTATAGCTTACCAATATATAGTACTGATGCTTATAAATTATGCAATTGACGTTGAATACAGTTTTTGGAAAATTGATTAATGATATCTACAGCTCATGTAATATCCGACAGAATTTTTAGACATGAAATAGTTCTATTTCAGGAATTAATAAATTGTCTAGTTGTCCATGCCTGCTGTAAGAGAAAATGATCAAGGAATGACAGCTTGAGATTGAGAAATAAAGTAATCGGGGTTATATATCTCCGTGCCTATTCTTGCGAAGTAGAGGGGATATATACTGCGTTTTAGTTAACGTCAGATGCTTGACGATCACAGGTGATGACATTAGAAAGGCTCAGCGTCAGGTTAGAAAAAAATGTTATCAATTATTTTCTGGTAGATCTGGTATTTAAATGAACGAGTATATCTCGCAGTTGTCATCTTGCCTGTTTTTTTTATTTATTTTTTATTTCAGTTGCTTATTTAAAGAATACGCGTCAGGTGGGAGCTCACGAAACTCTCAAGAGCTCATACGAAACAAAACGCACCACAGTACCCTAGTTTAACTGTTCGTGGTGTCGCCCAAAAATAGGGAAATACAGTTTGATGGTTACACTGAACGAAAAATTTTATGCCTCCTAATCACATCCTGGTGTCAAAGTGGTAGCAATTGGATTTATTTTTGTTATTATTATTATTTTTTATTAATCATGCCAATAAATTTAGAAATAATGGGAAACATTAACAGACCTCAAACATATGAATACATTTTCGTTAATGTAATACCCAATGTATCGCAATTATTGATTACCAATTTTCATAAAACAAGTATGGAACTCGTGTTACTATTCAGCGATCGTAATTTGGCCACTCTGTTTTATGAGCTTCTGTTTCTCTTTATCAGTAGCAATGCAGTTATCGTCCTCATATTGATAAGTTACTTTAGCTGTCTTTTGAATTAAGATTTAGTTGTTTCTTATTTTGCTTTTTGTTTAACGCATTACGCCACAATCACAATGCACAAAGATGCTGAAAAACACTAGGCAGCAACTTTCAAATCGCAAGAGAATAAAAGTGATCTGAGAAAATACACTACGGAGCTTTTCCACTTGTGGTGAGTTAAAAAACCTCTGTTTGCCAGAGGTCGTAAATTAGGATCTGAGGTGTTCGAAGTCTGGGACCATCCTGTCTTTAAAAGAGGGGGGGGGACTAGAAGCAAGCGTGTCGGCCATAGCATGGATAAAAAGAGTAAATCGTCTCTAAGAAAAATAAACAGTTCTACATCTGTGGCGAACAGAAAACGTTATTCCATAATGGCAAATAAATTAATAAACGCAGGGCAGTGGCGATGCTAGCCACTCAGAACTGGGTGGGCCAATAAGCATTGAAGGGGGGGAGCTAAACATGATGGGAGAGGAGGCACACATTTCGAAGTGTTTGGCAGAAATTTTGGCAAAACATTCCATTCATGTGCACTTTACTCGAAGCTGATAATGTTATTTCTAGTCAAAAAAAGTTTTCAAGTGAATACTGTATGTAGTATGAGAACCATGGATACAAATCTCTATGGCAAGTTACTATTTCTTTGCAATTTTAGCTTACTTAGGTCTTTTCTCTCTCTCTCTCTGATTGTTTTAAACTATAATTCCAAAACGCGTGTTTCTGCTGCTCTCTTAGAAATTTGTTCAGGTGACTCCTCCCCCCCTTCCCTCCAATAAGTACAAAAACTAACAGCAATGTGGAATGTCATTTTGCTTTTTTATTTAAGGGGCTACAATTCATAAACTTCAAAAAGCCGAAAGTTTAGAACTGATTGGTTTACATTGGTGACACGAACATAAAAAAAATTTTGCGAGTCATATTTAGTTTCCACGCAACAGAAAAAGTATCATATTACCTTCACAGAAAATAATCGAAGATTTTGTGTGCGCATATAAAATTCTCCTAACACTTTTTTGTCAACATTTTTCATCCTGCGGCAAATGGCAAGTTTATACTTCTTTTTTTTTTTTTTATTGGAGGTTTATGGTTCACCGTGAGCAACTCAGTGGGCTATAAGCAGTCGCCTGTTCCTAATTTGGGGCTACTGGTTCCAGGGAAGGGAGAGAGTCAGCACTGTAAGACAAACACAACATCCATGCCTCACCGGGATTCAAATCTGGAATCATCTTGGACGAATTCATAAGCCATCGCTTAGACACCTGCGCCACCAGGGCGGCAAGTTTATACTTAACGATATTTTTACGAGGAGGAATAAATTTGCGGG
Organism: Macrothele yani; assembly: GCA_039090855.1. NCBI lineage: Eukaryota > Metazoa > Arthropoda > Arachnida > Araneae > Macrothelidae > Macrothele > Macrothele yani. Next base: position 46,351,741 of record CM077006.1, read on the forward strand.
ATGTTGATCAGACAAAGTGAGCAAAAGGTCTTGAGCGTCAGATCATTTGCAGTAACCCTCTACAAACATCTAAAAAGGAGAGACTTCATTTCATCGCCGCCGTGATACATCTGAAAACAAAGCAACTTTTTATCCATGCATACATACATACATACATACTTGCCAAAATAAAAAAAAAAAGCTGATTAAAAAAATACAAGATGATCCCCAAAATTAGCCAAACAAATTTTTCTACGATCTCTCGTCTAGAGCGAAAGCATTGGCAGCATTCAATCCCCCCCAATAATTTTGGTTTTGCATCGATTTCAAGAAATGATTCAGATGATGACACAAAACGCGGGAAAATCTCGCGAACACTGTAAAATTTTTAGATGTTAAATTTTATGATAATCGCCAAATTCATTATCAGGGGGTGGGGGGATGGGTTCCATGGAAGCTCAACTTCCTCTTGTCTGATTCGATTAAATATAATCAAAAATTGACAGGGAAGTTCATCACAGCATTGTGAGACATCGAAATATAAGCATTGTTCATGAACTAATCATGCTTTTTTAAAATAAAGAATTCCTTTCCTTCAAAACGTGAGTTCAACAATACATGTGTCCACGCAGTGGGTGATGGGTGGGATCGCTTCTTGCGTGCAGGAGGAATACCGGTCTTCCGGTACCAAAATCTCCACACAGCTGTGGCCATGACGCGCGTGCTTCACCGATTGCGCTGTCACCGTGGCAATGCACTGGCCATGCACCATGTTTAAAAATTCTTTTCTCAGCGCTCAGGCAAAAGCCCAAGGTTGTTTTTTTCTTCATTTGACAGATTAAACCTTTCTTTGCAAAGAATCATAACTGTTGCTTTCTAAGTGCTGTACTACATTGCCTTTTTAAGCATTGAAGAAAGGCTCTCTCATTGCTCATAACTCAAAAACTAAAGCAGATAGAAATGCGTGCAATTGCACTAATGGATTCCTTGGTAAAAATTAAGAAAGAATGATGATTTATGTATTTCTTTTTATTCTAAATAACAGAGATATTTGCGTTTTTATGCAAAATATGTCTACCATGCACCAAAATTCAAAAAATTATATCTTCTAACCTATCAGAAATAAAAAACTGAAACTTTCAAGGTTTTTATAAGTTGGGAGTAGCTACCCATTTAAAAAAAATAGTAAGAATCGGAGATGTGTTGGTGGAAAATTAATTCAAAATCTGACGATTTTGCATGGAATGACCCTGCTGCCTTCATAAATTTAGAGAAAGCTTACGACTGAGAATATAGGACACTCTTGTGGAAGGTATTGAATGAATGTGGTGTTCCTGGGAATCTACTTAACAGTGTTAAAGCCATGTATGCTGGCAGTAAAGCTAGAGCTTGTGTATGAGTGAATGGTGTTTTATCAAAATGGTTTTCTATTGGTGCAGGAGTCAGACAAGGTTGTGTAATGTCACTCTGGCTGTTTAATGTATTTATGGATGCATGCATGCATGATGCCAAAATAGATGATAGTGGTTTATGTCTTGGTGATATCCATGTGTGCAGATTGTTGTATGCTGATGACACTGTCCTGTTGGCAGAGAGCAAAAGTGAATTGCAGAGTATGTTGTCCCAAATGTACGAAGTTTGCACGAAATTCAAACTGAATATAAATAAGGGAAAACCCAAAGTTATGATTTTTGAAAGAGGAACTGGTAGTACTGAATGTAATATAAGTCTAAATGACACAGTGATTGACCAGGTGAATGAGTTTGTGTATTTAGGAAGCATGTTTGACAGGTCGTAGTGAGCGATGGGTTTGCCTCCTCGGGGCGCTCCGTGGTAACAATGGCACACACAACAGCAACTAGGCCTCTGTGAATCTTGGAGAGGTGCAAGCTAGTTCTGTGTGACATTAGCAAAAAGACCCCAACTCACTGGGTTTTGTTCCAGAATCCTTAGGTTGAATGACCAACTGGAACTCTCGGCTGTGGGCTAATCCCCCACACTGATGTACTTACCTGATTAAAAAGACAAAAAAAAAAATATTAAGAATGACTCAAGTGTGGGATATGGTGGACCTACCACACTTGAGAAGGACGGTCCACCATGGAATCGACCTGGACTTTTTAAACGGCACATGAGAAAGAGATCTCGGCTAAGTGAATGTAAGATTGGTGTATGGAATACTAGAGGTATAAATGGCAAGATGAGTGAGGTGATTGAGGAGGTGAATAAGTATAGACTTGATGTGCTGTGTGTAAGTGAAACCAAAAAGAAGGAAATTGGGGTAGAAGAAGTGAATGGCACGGTGAGTGTGTGGTCTGGAGTATTGGATAATATGAGAGGACAGGCTGGTGTAGGTGTGATTTTAAGTGAAAAGATGAAGAACAACTTGATTCACTATAGTTGCATAAGTGAGAGAATTCTCTGGATTCGTTTGAAGTGAAACTTCAGAGAATTGTAATTGTTGTTGTGTATGCTCCTTGTGACTCGGAACCTTCTGATAAGAAAGAAGATTTCTGGAATGAGCTAAAAGCTGTTTTGAGCCAGTTTGGTGCTAAAGAAAAAGTTATAATAGCAGGGGATTTCAATGCTAGAGTAGGTGTGCAGAATGCAATTTCTGACAATGTTCTGGGTAAGTTTAATGATCCTTGTGTGAATGATAATGGTGAAAGATTAATTGAACTCTGCATTGAGAATGGTTTGTGTGTATCTAATACATTTTTCAACCACAAGTATATACACACATATACTTGGGAAAATCGTACTTTTGGTCAAAAGAGTGTGATAGATTTTGTTGTTTACGATCAGCGTTTGAAACACTTAGTTGTTGGCACCCGTGTGATGAGAGGTGCGGATGTTGGTTCTGATCATTACTTGGTAGTGTCACGAGTGAAACTTAATGTTGGTTGGTGGAAAAGGAATAGGAAGAGACCCAGGATAGAAAGAATAAAGGTTGATAGGCTCCTTGAAGATCATCAGCGGTACTCTGACTTACTCAGAGAACAACTGAAGGATCTGAAATCTTGTGAGAGGGATGTAGAAAAGAAGTGGGAATGTTTTAAGAACTGTGTTGTCACTGCTGCTAAAGAGGTCTGTGGCACCACAATAGTTGGTAACAATAGAGGTGATGCTTGGTGGAATAGTGAGATTGAAGAGGCAGTAAAGAGAAAAAGAAGGAAGCCTATTTGGGGATGTTGCAAGGTAGAGTCTCTGTGGATGAATATCACTGTAAGAAGCGCGAAGCTGCTAAGCTGGTTCGCCACAGTAAGGCAAAAGATAGGAAGGAGAAAGTGGAAAGGCATGAACTGGCTTTTTGGAAAGATAGAAAGTCCTTCTGGAAGTACATGAGACTCAGGAAAAATAGAGGAAACAAAGTTGTAAGTTGTGTGAAGAATGAGATTGTGAAAATGGTATGGGAGCCCAATGAGTTAAGTGAGAGATGGGGTGAATACTTCTGTGAGTTATTAGATCAGGAGAGCAAAAATGATTCTGAGACAGATGCAGATGATGTCACAATGAGGGATGAAAGCACAGGAGGGATCTCAAGAGAAGAAGTGTGTAAAGTTCCAAAATCTCTTCAGAATGGTAAGGCTCCAGGAGTTGATGGCATAACTGCAGAGATGGTGAAGTATGGTGGTGACTCTATAATTGACTGGTTAACTGAAATTTGTCAGTTGTGCTGGGAGTTAGGAATGGTCCCTCGGGATTGGAAGGATGCTATTATTGTTCCCTTGTATAAGGGAAAAGGTGATCAGACTGAATGCAAGAACTATCGTGGTATTAGCCTACTGAGTGTGCCAGGAAAAGTGTTTGGTAAGGTTGTTATTGAAAAAGTACGGGGTCTTACATCATTGAAAGTGTGGGATGTTCAGAGTGGTTTTATGCCTGGTAAAGGCTGCACTAACCAGATTTTTGCATTACGCATGATGATTGAAAAGTATCTGGCTGTTGGGAAGAAAGTTTTTACTGCCTTCATAGATTTAGAGAAAGCTTACGACCGAGTGAATAGGACACTTTTGTGGAAGGTATTGAATGAATATGGTGTTACTGGGAGTCTACTTAATAGTGTAAAAGCCATGTATGCTGGTAGTAGAGCTTGTGTACGAGTGAATGGTGTTTTATCAAAATGGTTACCCATTGGTGCAGGAGTTAGACAAGGTTGTGTAATGTCACCATGGCTGTTTAATATATTTATGGACGCATGCATGCGTGAGGCCAAAATAGATAATAGTGGTTTATGTCTTGGTGATATCCGTGTGTGCAGATTGCTGTATGCTGATGACACTGTCTTGTTGGCAGAGAGCAAAAGTGAATTGTAGAGTAAGTTGACTCGGATGTACCAAGTTTGCATGAAATTCAAACTAAGTATAAATAAGGGAAAAACCAAAGTTATGGTGTTTGAGAGAGGAATGGGTAGCACTGAATGTACAAATGTAAGTACAAATGGCACTGTGATTGACCAGGTGAGTGAGTTTGTGTATTTAGGAAGCATGTTTGACAGAGAGAACAAGTTGGATGGTGAAATCAGTAGGCGAGTGAATTCTTCTTTGAAAGTCATAGCTGCTCTGGGAGGTTTTCACAGGAATGATGGGTTCTCTAGAGAGTCCCGCATGGCTGTGTATGAAACAGTAATTGTTCCTACTCTGATGTATGGCAGTGAAACCTGGGTACTGCAGAAGAAGCATAGAAGTCGTTTGTGTGCTGGAGAAATGCGTTACTTACGTGGGGTTTGTGGCAAGACACGATCTGATTGTGTGAGGAATGAAGATGTATTGCAGTTGTGTGATGTAAAGCAAAATGTTGTTAGCAAGGTGGAGACCAATATGCTTCGGTGGTTTGGCCATGTTGAAAGAATGAGTGATGAAATGTTTACTAAGAAAATATTTTCAACCCAAGTGGCAGGAAGGAAAGGCAGAGGAAGGCCAAGGAAGACATGGGTGGATCAGATTCAGGAGTGTCTGCATGAGAAAAAGATTATGAGTATGAAGTATAAAAGATCTTGTGTATGGCGTGTAGTGGATATCAGTGAAGTATGAGTTGTATGTCAAGATCGCTGTAAATGGCAAAGTTTGATACGACAACAATAAGTAAAAATATCTGGAAGTTTGTATTTCTTTTTGGAGCTAACCTCTGAATCTCAGAGAACAGCTTAGTGATATGTATGTATGTATGTTTGACAGAGAGAACAAATTGGATGGTGAAATTAGTATGCGAGTGAATTTTTCATTGAAAGTCACGGCTGCTTTGAGAGGTTGGTTGGTTGGTTGTTGGATTTTATTGGCGCAAGGGCCAGGTTTGGCCAAAGAGCGCCAGACAAAAGAAACGATCAGTCACAGATTTTGAAAAGCGTGGAAAATGAGCAAGAGCAGACAGGCTTGGGAAAAGTTGAAAAAGAGTATGATGAAAGCAGGGAAGACAAGGTAGTTAATCAGATTTATAAAAAAAATTACTAACGGAGAAGGACGAACAGTCACTCTCCTCCCCCACACTCCTCTGCAATGCTGGCAGAGGGCGGGGAACGAACTGTCACTTTCCTCCCCCATGTTCCTCTGCAATGCTGGTTGAGGCTGGGGACGAACTGTCACTCTCCTCCCCCCATGGTCCTCTATAATGTCGGTTGAGGGTGGGGACCTCGCAGAGGCCGAGACAGTTTGATGGACACTGCACACCTTTGCGGATTGAGGGCCGGGTCTTCCGCACGTGCAGGCTGTCTGCTGGGAACCGGAAGAGGCGGGCGTCTTCAAAGAGAAGGCGCAGACTCAGCTGGTCGAATAAGCTGGAGCTCGGTGAAATCCACCTGTGTCGCTTGTTCAACTGTAGATCGCTTGGCAAGTGCGGCGAGAGCTACAGGGGCGCGGAACAAAGGGCTGCACGGGTTGTGGCAGAGACTTAACAACTGCGGCAAAACTACGCTGTCGGGTGTTGGGAATACCCAACTTGGCTTTGGCAGCAGGGTACGAGAGGCCTTCCAGGGTCTTGAGGCGCTGGATCGCCATCTCGTCCTTCCATTTCATACAGTTGCGGGAGTAAGCTGCATGGGCCTCACCGCAGTTAACACAGCAGGCCGCATGAAGTGCAACCTTCCCCGTCATGTTCACCGGAGCCACAATTAGCGCAACGAGCGGAACTCTTACAGAATCGTTGTGAATGCCCGTACCTCTGGCACCTGAAACAGCGCAGAGGACTGGGAATGTACGGGCGAACTGCACAGACCAAGTAGCCTGCTTTGATTTCTGTCGGAACTTTCGGGGAGTCAAAAGTCAAGATTACATTTTTAGATTTAAGCAAAGAGCCATCACGCCGGAACATCATACGACGTGCAGCAAGAACACCCTGATCCGCAAGTTCAGTCACCAATTCATCCTCACTGCATGGCAAGAGATCAAACTCCGAAATAACACCCCGAGAGGTGTTAGAAACGGGTGAGTGTCACTTTGACAGGAATGCCTTGAAGACTAGAAAGTCGCAGAAAAGTGTTACTCTGAGAAACACTGCAAGTTTGGACAAGCAGGTCCCCAGAGCGAAGCTTCCTCACAGACTTCAAAGGGGCCAACCGCAGCGTCCAAAGCTTTAGAAATGAAAAATGGAGATCTGGTGGACAGTCTCTCATTCGGATCGATGGATTCGACAAGTAAGTGTGTAGCATGCGTAGTCACAGCAATCGATGGGAGACGACGCTTCGGAGCGACTGGTACAGCTGCCGAAGAAGAAGTTCCACATTCTGGGTCCAGGTCATGGTCTAAAGACCGTTTAAGGTTATGAGACTTGGTAAGGTGAGAAGACGAAGGAGAGTCGTTTGCAACTATCATTGTCTCAGGCGACTTAAATTTGGAGCGTTTGTTTTTAGGTTTACCCATGGAAAAAGAAAGAAGATTCGTCTGCAGACTACTCCACCCACCACCGAGCCCTACAAGGGAGAACTGGAGGTCCGCAAGCCAAGAAAATGACGCTAGACACAGTTCTGGAGCTTATACGTTGCAGATATAGTCCGTTGGCTGTGATCACACGCACTCGGCGGACACTTCGGCCTCCTGGTACCGTCATGCCAACGCCTTTGGCATGATCCCACAGCCCCGGGCTCACCCTGCCGTGCCATACGACAAAAAAGCCGCTAAAGCCCTGTACACAACTTGGTACATGACTTCTGACTAGAGAGGTGGGTTAGTCTCTAGCCTCCCGTTTACAGCGAAGCCGGGGTCGAAGAGGAGTGTTGGTACACAGGAGGCACTTATCCGGTCTCCTGCGACCTCAGCCGCCAGACATCCCATTTCCGCCTCACGGGTCTCCGCACGCGGCAAACATGCAGGTAGGTCTAGCACCCAAACCAGCTAAAAGGAAAAAAAAGAAATCTAAAGAAGACAAATCCTGGCAGGGAACCTAAACGGAATCTCAGCAACCTACGAACTGAGCGGTTAATATAAATCAGTTAGTGGTGGAGGGCAACAAAACCACAAGACCGGGAGTGTTAGTACATAACGTGGTAGCGATTAGGTAGAGAATACCACACAGGCAACTAGCCAGTGGAGAAAATAAATAAAAAACGAAAAAGCGAGACACAAGACCAGCTCGGGATCGTGGGGCCGCGACTCCCCAACAGCTGGATGAACAGCCGTCCCTGCAAACACCAACAGCAAAGCGGTGGCATGACATCGGATGTTGACCAGTCACAAGGTCAGCTCGGGCCGTGGGGGCGCCGCTCCCCAAATAACTGGAAAACCAGCTATCCTCGTGCGGGGTGCTTTGAGAGGTTTTCACAGGAATAATGTAATGGGTTCTCAAGAGAGGCTTGTATGGCTGTGTATGAAAGTGTAATTGTTCCTACTCTGATGTATGGCAGTGAAACCTGGGTACTACAGAAAAAACACAGAAATTGTTTGTGTGCTGGAGAAATGCATTATTTACGGGGTGTTTGTGGCAAGACACGTTCTCATTGTGTGAGGAATGAAGATGTGTTGTAGTTGTGTAATGTGAAGCAAAATGTTATTAGCAAGGTGGAGACTAATATGCTTCAGTGGTTTGGCCATGTTGAAAGAATGAGTGATGAGATGCTTACTAAGAAAATCTTTTTGGACCAAGTGGCAGGAAGGAAAGGCAGAGGAAGGCCAAAGAAGTCATGGGAGGATCAGATTCATGAGTATCTGCATGAGAAAAAGACTGAGTATGAAGCAGAGTTGTACAAAAATAAAATGTATCTGCATACACAACCATTGAAACAGAAATCTTGCTGCAAACCCCCAAATGCCACCCAGGTGGAGCAGTGGTCTAAGCAATGGCTTCTGATCATTTGTCCGAAAGGGGTCTGGGTTCGAATCCCGGTTAGCATGGAGGTTGTGTTTGTCTTACGGCACTGGCTCTCTCCTTTCCCTGGAACCAGTGGCCCTAAATTTGGGACGGGCAACTGATCATAGCCCATTAATGCACACAGTGGTTGTTAAACTTCCAATCATAAAAAATTAAAAAAAACGCGAATCACACACACGATAACAGTAGAATAAAATAATTTAAAGAAAAATTAATAAAACAATAGCCTAAATAATAATTATTATAACATTACAGATTTCAGAGAGGATAAAATAAGTGCATTACAACTGAATGTGCAGCAATGTGTGCGAAATAGACCTTTAGGGCAAAATATTAAAATATTGAACTATGAATCTCATAAAAACAAGAGACTAATTAAAGAAAGATTTTATATCTAGAAAAACAGTTCCATTAATGAACCTTAAAAAGTTATAAATAACATTTTCAACAACTTAATTCAAAAATAGTAGACTTATAAAAAAAATGCATACAGAAATTACTTTAATTTAGCAACTGGCAACTGCAAGAATCTGGCAATAAAATTTCAATATGTATAAAAGAAACTTTTGATTCAGTTCCTATACGTTGATAACAGGCTTTGATAAAATCTGAAGGCCAGAAAAGTTTGTAAGACAACAGAACTCAGAAGATGTAAAAAGTAAGTGAAAGTTCTTCAGATTAAAATAGAATTAAAAATATTAATCGGAGTGAAGCCTTGAGTAAGTGCTTTAATTGCTGTAAATAACATTTTATTTTTTTAATCTACAAAATCTTGTGTACGGCGTGTGATGGATGTCAGTGAAGCCCGAGTTGTATGTCAAGATCACTGTAAATGGAGAAGTTTGATACTGCAACAGTAAGTAAAAATTATCTGGTAGTTTGTATTTCATTGTGGAGCTAACCTCTGAATCTCAGAGAACAGCTTAGTGATATGTATGTATGATGTAGAAATTACACAGTGCAGCTACACACAAGTCTTGCAAATATAAAATGTGCACACATGTACACACAAACTGTTGAGAACATAGGATGCACACACACACACACACACACACACACACACACACACACACACACACACAAACACACACATACATAAAACATTTCAAGTAACAATTTTCTCTGTGTGAAAACTGGTTTTAATGTAAGAGTAATACAATGAGTTAGTAGTGAATCTGAAAAATATCACAAGAATGTACCAAACAAACATATTGCATCAATAATATCTTTTATCGCGCACTTTTTAAAATCAACACAAAATTTGATGATTACAATGTAAACACTTACAAATTCACCTTTCAGGAGAACCTCAGGAACAAAAAGTCCATTTTCTTCCCACCATTCATACCACCCTTCCTCTACAATCTTGGGATGATAAGCAACTGGATACGGTCCACTAACATCTAAAAACCATTTAATCTGATTATTGAAAATTGCAAATACAAATACAATTGCAAAAAATAATACAACAACATGAAAACACTGCTATCTCATTTGAATATAGAGCCCAACTTGTCCACAAGTTACATAAAGAAATATTGCAAAAAATACATTCAAAAACCTCTAAAACCAAATAGTACCGAAAAACCAACTTACATTGGTAAACATCCATACCAGCCTTCTATAACAAGAATCCTTAGGGAAGAATGTAATAAAACTAATCTGAAATTTGCTGAAACTGTTACTACAATAGCTGATACATTATCATATAATAATCCTGATTCATCAATCTTAAATTGAGCAGGAGTATATAAAATAACTATTTTACCATCTCACGAAGAGCCAGAATTTATCAGGGTTTACATAGGAAGTACTAAAAGAAACTTGAAAACTTGAATTAATGACCAACTTCAGAATTAGTGCAAAAAAGAAGCTAAAACTTCTCTGATACAGTATTGTTGTGATAATAATGCTAAACCTGATTGGACTAACGCAAGAATTCTCACCTCACATCATAATGTAAAGCAAATACAGATATCAGAAGCTGTCTGGGAAAGAACTAAACATCACAACTGTAATACTAACTCCCCATATGATTTATCTTATGCCTGGAGACATTTAATTGAATGTGAACTGGATAACAAAAATAAAATTAAGCAAAAATTCAGAAAACATTGAAATCGAATCACAGATCGCTAACTGATGTCACTGCTGCAGACATGGGCAGTAGCAATGGTGATGTAGAGGGGACTGTAAAGTTTGCAGCTTAGTTGAGCTGCAGTGATAATGACGTGTTACCAGGGAGCGTATCACTACCACTGAGGAAAGCCACAACATAAGGTGGCCGAAACGCATATGGAAAGCCAACACAGATGAGAGTTTTTGCAATATGACAGTGTGTCAGTGGCATAGCCAGACGGGGGGGGTTCAGGGTTTGAACCACCACCTCGAGGGGAGACTGAGCATGAATTTAAAGCGATATATATGTGTATACAAGGCTTTCGCCAATTAATTAAACCCATGACCCCCCACCCTTAAGAAATTTCGGGTTAGTGGCTACGCCACTGATGCCACTTCAATTGGCTCCAACTATTTTTGGGTTTCAACTGTTTCACGTCTGTTTCATACATTACCATAATTTTTATTTCAACTATTTTAATTTGAGTTTTATATTGAAACAGAGACCAGGCAGATGTGAGATTTCGTGTTGCAACAGGGTGTGGTCTGGATGCCATTTTGTTTTGTCTTCTGCACTCATTGGTTTCAATATTTCCTAGTTCGATTTTACAATCACATCATTTTATTTTAACTGTTTTAATTTAGAGTTTTATGTGTTTCTGCTCTTCTGATTCTAAATCGTCAACCAATTTTACGGAAGTAACGTTCATGTTGATAAATGTTTAGAAAGTGAAACAAAGAACAATTTTATACTTTTTCAAATAATAAATTTGTGAACTATCTGATAAATAATAACAACATGCTACATTGTAAACTAAGACAGAGAATAATATAATTTATCACATATGACAGAAGCATAAGCTATTCTACTAATGTTAACAAATATTAGGTAGTTCACAAACCACATTTATTAATAATGCAAAGTGATATACATTTGATGCTACCACATGGTTGTACACTGAAGAGCAATTGAACTAGAGACAGCTGGCATTATGGAAATGTGGTACTGTGGGCAGCCCTGTAAACAGAAACGACATGACGTATGCAGCGCTCCGACAATATAAGGAGTGATGCGACACGAATCAGTAACAGTCGGACGCAGTATGGGTAAGACGAATGATCTAAGCGCATTTGATCGTGGGCAAATTGTCAGGGCCTGACGAATGGGTCACTCCAACTCGGAAGTTGTGCAGGTACTGGGATTTTCACGAGCCACTGTGTCACGGGTGCACCGTGAGTACATCGAATCTGATAAAACCATCCCTGCAAGGGCCAACTGCAGTGGACAACAGCGTGTGGATGAGCGGGGTCATCGTCGGCTAGCCCGCATTGTAACAGCAGGGAGACAGGCCACAGTGTAAGAAATCACTCGGCAATTTAACGCTGGTGCACAAAAACGTGTAAGCAGCCACACACCATCTAGAACCATCTCCTCGCTATGGGGTACGGAAGCCATCGTCCCACGAGGGTACCGCTGCTGACCGCACATCACAGGGTGCAAAGATTAGCATGGGTGCAGGAACATCGCCACTGGACCCTAGACATGTAGAAAAATGTTGCCTGGACTGATGAGTCGAGATTCATGTTGGTACATGTGGATGGCAGGATACGAGTATGGCACAAACCACATGAAGCGATGGATCCTTCTTGCCAGCAGGGTACTCTTCAAGCTGGTGGGGGTGGCATTCTCGTCTGGGGACTGTTTACGTGGACTGAAATGGAACCCCTGGTACGTGTGACATCGTCCCTCACAGGTCAACGTTACCGCGATATCCTGGACGACCATTTGCTTCCGTTTGTGTGTCTTCAACATTCCACTGGGGACCTCATCCTGCAACAAGACAATGTGCCATGCCATCGCTCCCGGATTGTATCCAAATGTTTGGATGAACACTCCACCGACGTGACCTCACTTCCTTGGCCAGCTAGGTCACCTGACCTCAATCCCATCGAGCACATCTGGGATGCCATCGAGAGAGATATTCGGGGCTCTGACCCCCCTCCATCAAATCTTTGTGAACTGTGGGAGCTTGTTGAGGGGTCGTGGATCCGTATGGCTTCCCAACGCATCCGGTTTCATGTAGAGTCCATGCCAAGACGAATCGCTGCCATCATCAGGGCGAAAGGTGTTGCTACACGTTACTAGACAGGTATCTTTAATTCAATTGCTCTTCAGTGTATATAGTGATGTGTTTCAGTTGATTTATGATGTGAGGGTACTGAACAAACAATATGTTCCAATAGTAGGTATGTGATACCTTTATTACTCACTATTTTATGATTATATATGTTTATTCGTTGGTTTAGATTAAGAGAAAAGGTTCATTTAAAGGTCTCTACTATAGGAATTACACTGGCATTCATTAAAATAAATTGACATTCAAATTATCAGGTGTAATGAGCACAACTTTTGACAAAGTTTCAAACCTACTACGAGTTGCAGCTTTTGATAAGCTGAGATGGGGGGAGGGGAATGCAATAGCAGCATAAGCTGAGGTGGGAGGGGGCTGCAATAGTGGCTCATGGTAAGCTGGGAAGGGCAGTGGGCTGTATCTCAATTCTGTAGATATCATTTCTAAAGCTAAATTATTGTAAGCCTGTCAGTGTTCTAAGATTCTTTCATTGTTTTTTTTTTTTATACTGGCTACTATATGCAGTGATGTGTTTCAGTAGATTTATGATGTGAGAATACTGAACAAATAAAATTGCGACATATAAAGTGCAAGCTATTGAAAAAGTTCCTGTATTCCTTTATCCTATAGACCTGCTGCTTTCTTTTCCTCCCCTATCAACAGAATTTAATTTTTGGATTTACTTCTACCTAGCTGAATTGTAATTGGAACAGCCAATGGTATACAGTTTAAGATGCAACCTGCATATTCTTGTTTTTTTCTGAAGTGAATGACTGCATTATAAGAACCCCCCCTTGGAACCTGATAGCCATGAAAAATATTCGCATTGTATACACATTCTATATTTCCAAATGTTAACAGTGCTGTAATAATATATTTGAGATACAAAAATATAGAAAAATCTCAGTTCAAAGCCTCTTCATAAACTAAGTTAATGCTTTTCCATTAGGTGTTCAAATTTTGCTTTTCTCTGGCTTTTTTCTTCTTCCATAGCAGCCACAAGTTACAGAAAATTTAGTTTAACAAACACACTTTGCTTATTTTTTATGAACCATGTGTAAAATAATATTGCAACCCCAACTCAAGGACAGTATAGTGAAACACTGTATGCTTCATGCGAGTGATGTACACTTGTGGTCACCAAAGATTGCAACCACTGATATAACAGCAACACGTAATTAAAGGAACCTGTTTTGAGATGCACATACAACAAAAAATTTTAATATAGATGCCAATGGGAGTGCACACACAATTAAAGTTATATACATATGTTCATATATTTAATCTATGTATATCTCATATATATATATGTGTTCTCAGGGGTTTTTTTTTTGGGGGGGGGGCCTAGAAATATAATAATAAATATTTTAGCTCTTCTGATATCCATCTTTGGAACTACAACTTGAAACTGGCCTGTGCAACTCAGATGGCAATGCAAAACATTGTGTCACATTTTGAAGCAACTGCCATGATTTCGTGATGAATTTTTGCTGCAATACACACTCAGAGGCATTCTCTTTAATAAATATAGATTGAAAACACATTCAGTTTAGTTTTCATTTTGAAGCTGTGATTATAATTTACAACAGAAAATTTTGTTTCAAAAATGTATGATCTTTGTAAATTTTTTAAACAACTAAAGCTACATTTTTAAGTCTTTGGTATGATCAGAATGTGCTTACTTGGCATTTTTTGCATGCTAATACTAAAGAGACACTAGTTGTCCACTGATTGCTACTCTCTGATTAAATGTTGTTCCTTAAGGAATTAAGTATAGTTCACTGCCCTACCCAAAACTCACAGCTTTTGAAAAAAAAAAAAAAAAAGAGCAAAAAAATAAAATGAATCCAATGGAGTAACTTCAATGATTGTTGATGAATAAAAATTTGTATGAGTTAAAAAGCACAAATTTCACTCTGCTAGGTAAGTGAAAAAATAAATTTTATGCAAATCTCTTGCTGTGAAAATTAGTTATATTTTGTTTTCTTCACAATTTCTTCATAACCAAACTTTCTTCTTAATCGTAATTTATTAATATGCCCATTTTGATTCTATAAGAGAAAATAATCAAAACTTTTAACAAAATTCATGGCAACTGAGATTTTATTAGCAAACACAGCTAATTTTCTCAAGTTTGATGGGAGTCACATCTCTGTTTAAAATACAGGGTAATTCAAAATGATTGCCCCAATTACAGATGACAATACCTGGTTTATGAACATAGATACAGAGATCACATTGTTGCACAATAAAGAAGGAAGTTTAGAATTTTGTTTCCATACCTTACAAATGTTCTATGTGACTCCCCTGGGTCACATGGACAATGTTTAAACGGTAATCCATTTCACACCATACATTATGAAGCATGTCTGTAGTCACTGATGCCAGTGCAAGCTGAATGTGCATCTTTAGTTCTTGCAGTGTTCTTGGCAAAGGTGGCACAAACACATGGTCTTTGGCATACCCTCACAAAAAGAAATCCCAAAGAGTAGGCTCTGGAGACCTGGGGGGGGGGGGCACTTGCAGAAAACCCTGTAGTCTTGTCCACAATGACCAATCCAATGGTTTGGAAAAATTAGCAAGACAATACCATTTTGGAAGACCATAGCAACACAGCAGTAGGTTCCAATAAAATTCTAAACTTCCTCTTTCTTGTGTAGGGATATCAGCTGTCTATTTATCTCCATAAACACGTTATTGTAATCGGGCAATCATTGAAATAAAAAAAAAATGATTGCAATCAGGGCAATCTTTTTGAATTGCCCGGTATTATGCATTCAATAGAAGCAGGACAAAACCAAAAATTGAAAAAAAAAAAAAAAAAGGAAGAGAAAGAAACTGGGTAAAACTATCAAATAACACAATTGGTATTATTCATTTTTGGTTTTTCATTCATTGCACAATTTTATTTCATATTCAGCAACACAACACTTGTATTTATCAACCAAGCTCACAGCACAAAGTAAAACAGTGATGCATTCCAGTTATGTCACTGGCTGTATGTAGTCTAAGCACCACTCCTTACAACCCATGGGAGGTTATTTCTCATGTAAATTAACTGATGTGGGAATAAGCTGAGATTCCCACATGATTTGGTTTCAGTAGACTTCAGAGCCAGGGGCGGATTGGCCCACCAGAACATTTCCCGGTGGGCCCCTTCCGTATATTTTGTCTCTTTCTTTCTTACTTTCTTAAAAATGTTTTCAGTTCAGTTGTTTTAAACATACAACTGAACCACAACACTGTTTTTATAAACGAAATACACATAATGTTATTATAACAAGCGGGGGGGGGGGACAAAAAAATTATATTTTGAATTAGGAAAAAAATTCCCATACCAGGCAACTGCTAGAATCCCAACTACAATAGATGGGCCATGTGTGTTCGCAAACTTCTGGGTTCACTTAGTAGCTGAGGAACGAGAATGTGTGTACCGTATGTTGTGGGAGGGCGGGGCCGGGGGAGTACAAGATGTTCTATATATTCCCCAAGGAAGGGGGTAGTTTATTTTACTCTCGTTGGTTGTAGGAGGCATTAGTGTTGTGCTCAAAAGAGCTGAGTTAGGGCTCAATTTTAAAAGCCCAAGCCCGAAGTGTGTCAGCCCTAGCCCACCCGAGCCCGAATTTTATATTGCAAAATAGAGCCCGGGCCTGAAAACTATGATTAATCTGTTTAGGCATTAAACAAAATCTCCTCTTCCAAATTTCCACTCCTTCCTGCCCATGCAATTAACCGATGTTTTCTCAACTGTGTAGTGGGGAAGGGATGTCTATCTATTTCTATAGTTTCTTTGACTATTCATTTCATCCTGAAATGTTTCGAGGACCCTGCATCAGGAAAAATTGGGAGGCACAACAATCTACGTATGTTAACAGCATTGGGGTGGGGGCTGAACAGGGCTAAATTTTTTTCACTACTTTAGTTAAAGTAGTGAAAATACTCACCCATGTTTGATAAAGTTGCAGAACAATGCTAGATAATGGTCATTATGGGATGTACTATCCACTATATGACATCACAGAATTCAAAGTGAAAGCTAATAATATCAAGAACTTATTTTGAAATAACTGTAAGATTATTTGAGAAGGTGTTCATGTACGATCCCTTTCCCCCGAAATGTTCTACCAACGCTCCTTGTGATAACTGACAAATGCTGCAGATGAAGGCATTTACGGAGATATCATTTCAACATGAAGTTGCAAAATGTTTTGTTTACGTTATTTAGTAAGGTGTCTTTACAATACATCACCGCAGCATAAAAGCATGTTTTGTAATTGAAACACATACGAATATATGATCACTAAATGAAGAATCTTGTTCGCCACGATATTTAAAAATCTTCAAATTTCTAACTAAAATTGTTCACAATAGAAAAATTACAAAATTGCAGTACAAATAGAAAATTTTACAGTGTAAAAGTTCTGTATTTTTTTTTTCATTTATTTAAATTTAAAAATCATGTCTCATGCGAAAGGATTTTTGTTACAACTCCAACATAATTTTGGTAGTAGCAGTTCTCTCTCTCTCTCTCTCTCTCTCTCTCTCTCTCTCTCTTTCAAATATTTGCTGGAACTTCAGCCCACTTCATTGAAAATTTAAGAACTGGAAGCTCAAAGTTATGAAAATCAAGATTATTTTATGATCTATCAAACATGAAATGTCTACATAAGCAATTAAAAAAAAAAAATTTAACGTTCTTACTTCAGCATTCTTAAAAGAAAATTTTAAACAAATATAAACATTGAGTGTGTCCAAAATCAGAAGCTTCTCCAGCACAATTACATACATAACTAACTAAACTAGTGATTTAAATCTGGTTATTCGCTTTTTCCATGTCGATTAAGTGAGTTTGGCACGATATTTAAATATCTTGAAATTTCTAACTGTGATTGTCCACAACAGAAAAACTGCAGTACAATTTTTCTGCAGTAAAATCTTGGCATGGGCCCATGAAAATGTTTTCACAAAACCCACTTCAATTTAAAGATGACGGGTGTACTTTTTAGCCCCCTCCTACTATGCTTGCCACTGTTTCCAGGCAACTGTACTTTTTGTTTTGTCTCTTAAATAAAAAAAGGTATTTTCAGTTGTGATACAATAGTACCGCAGAAATACAAGTGAACGGGCCCATTTGCAAACATTTTCCTGGACCCTTTTGCGAGCACCGATCCGCCCCTGTTCAGAGCTGTGACCATTCAGACTGTGGTTATCTACCTGTGGAGGAGACTACATAGACTCAACAGTGTGTCATGCAGTAAAATCTCCCAGTTGAGTTCCAAAAAGTTCTGAACTGCATAAAGAAAAACCAACTGCTTTGGGTGGGGAGGGGGGGGGGCTGCACACAGCACCACAGGTCCACTAGCACCACAGGTTCCACTGACTACAACGCTTAGGTAATTCAAGGAAATTTTCATATTTTAAATTGTGCAATCAGTAATTTCCCAACAATAAAACATAAATTAAATTTTTAGCACATAACAAAATGATTGGAAAATCATAGTAATTGCCACAGTTATCAAATGAATTTTTAAAAGGGTAGATATAATGAATGAAGTGATATGTCAAACAAAAATATATGCAGAAAATTATTCTGCTACAGTAATTGAAGAAATAATCAGTAAAATAATTAAGTTATAACAAAAACAGTCAAACAGTGACATTAAAATAACTAAGAAAATTACCTATCACAAAGGTGCGTTAGAAAAACTTCAAAGAATTTCTAAAAAATTCATTGTTTAACTTTTTCCAGGCCTAAACAATATAATTTAAAAATTCTTCCCTTCAAAATAATGCAAAAAAAAGACATCTTGCTACGAAAAGGGGTAATCCACAATTGTGGTGAAATCTACGTTATAAAAACTAGAAGGTAACTTAGGACTAAAAAAAATATATTGTAGTTAATTGTGCATTACGGGGATTACTAGGATATAAGTTTTCACTTTGTCAAATTTTTGTGTTGTACCCCAACCCTTCTTCAGGACTGACTAAGATAGAAGGTGCTGCCACTCAAGTGGTAATGTCATACTGCTATGTTTGTTAATCATGAAACCTCTTCTTCTCTCAATGTGTAGCTAAGCAGGACTTGACAGAAGCATTCAAAATACCAAACATTCAATCAACTGGGACTCCATAAAAATTCTCATCAGCAGCACTTTTTGAAAAGGAAGATGAAAGAAAGTGTGGATATTGGAAGAGGAGCCACAATTAATGAACAGAAGCTCGGTGTCATTACACAAGTGGCAACACTACACTCTTGAGTCAGTCCTGACAACAGGTTGGAGTTCAACCTGAAAATTTGACAAATATTAATACAAAAGGAAATGCTAGTAATTCCCGTAAATCTAACACAGATTTTCATAGTAATTATTATCACTAGCATTGCTATGACTTCACTAATTCAGAAAAATATTTATATGTCAGAAGAAAACAAGAGCATCCACAAAGCCAGAAACAATGTGGATAATATTTCTTATGGTTAGAACTAGCCAATTAATAAGTTTTTTTTCAAGCTGACCTGTAAAATATGAGGTATGAAAAATCTAAATTTATATCACCTAGTGAAGGAATTTTTACATCAGCAAAGCTGGGAAAAGCGTGAAAAATTGAGCACACAGCAATCAGATGCAAAAAGAATTTTTCAGGTCAGATGTTTATAAGCTAAGCTATAATGCAAATATACACTAATGCTTATTAAATGGAAAATTGAGACTCATGTTTATACAAATTGTAATAATCATGGATAAAGCTAAAAAATCACAATGCATTTTGTCTAATTTAACAGTTAGAATAATGATACTATTGAAGTAAAAATCCAAATTTACAGCACCTAACATGAACATTTTATATTAGAAATGGTTCAGAAGTATGTAAACACTGCACGTGTGTTCGTGCGACTACATCCACTTGGTGACAAAAGCATTTGCCAGTTAATACTTTTAGAAATGGCAACACAGTGCAAAATGTAAATATACATTTATGACACCTTGATTTCAGAACAATTTCTCTAGGGAGCTTAAAAGAGTTTATGAGGGCCCAGTCCTTCAGAAATATTCATTAGTCCCCCCCCCATTCATTCTCTTCAAGGCTAACAATTATTTTCCATATGACATCAGTTTTCTCATGCCAGAAAATAACATTGTATTTATGTCATATATGAGTATCACTAAATAAAACCACATGTGAAACATGTATAGGCATCATCTAGTGGGAAAATGTTGTGCTTTGCACAGCAACAGCTGCCCTGATGGCCACATGGTCTAAGGATAGGTTTCTGGCTAGTCATCTGAGATGGGCCAAGGGTTGAATCGCAGGAAACACATGGGTGTTCTGTTTGTTTTGCAGGGCTGGTCATCTTCCTTTCCTAGAAATAGTCATTAAAATAGGGATGGGTAGGGTGTTTTTTCTGGTGGAACATTATATCATTTGCTGGAGCTGTTGAAGCATGATATCATAGGACACACATGCCTTAGTTTAAATACTTTAAAATTTAATGTTTAAAATATAAACAAGGCTAAAAAAACACAAGATCTTTCACACAGGTGCACTGTGCATCTTCAAGTGAAGAAAACTGGCAGAAAACAGTCTACATGTTTTATATATATCATCATCATCATCATCATTGTCAACCATTATAACAAGTTTATATATATATATATATATATATATAGGTCAGATTCATGATGTGCATTACGAACATAGTCATCCTGGTGGGCAAGATAACATCCACTGCAGACCAAAACAAGGTGCAGTACATAATAATACCATGTAACAATGTTATTGAAAAATACATAATGCAAAAAGATAAGATGGCACTGGGAAGGGGTTTAATGGCCAATGAAGAGTTACCATAAGGAAAGGTGGGAGGCGGGGGGGGTTGCATGAAGTGAAATTGGGGTTGTTTCTGTAAGATAAACTATTCAATAATTTAAACGTAGTATTGCTGTATTAAGCAGCGATAATACTGTTCGTCACATATATTTTGTTTAAGTATGCAGGGTGGAGCAGTTAGGTCCATATAACAATATGAGAATACAAAACGAACATTAATGGTAAAAAAATGTTTACTTACTCATAATAATTTCGGCATTTTTTGTCACTGTTGCAAATCCTCTGCTCGTAGAACGGACATTTGCTTATTTTGATGAGATACAAGATCTGCCTGAACGGAAGATTCACGGATTAAAAATACTATTTCGAGTTAAAATTCTATACCTTTGTATAGGTGTTTGCAAGGAATAATGATTAAAACACATGAAAGTTAAAAACCCAAATGAATAAAAGAATACAAAGGAATAAAAGATGGACCCAAACTCGACTCACCACAGCAACACACCTCCAAACATGTTTTGGAAAGAATTTTGCCTTCCTCAGTGGAAACATTAAGGTGTACGTGGGCACCAAGTCCTCGTCGATGATTCTCGAAAGACTGATGTAATGTCTTGTATTGCTCTGCCTTCAACCTTCGTCGTCGCAGACCATGGACAACTGCATATCACTGCGCAAGCTGTTAGTGGTGGCGTCTATGGCATTGTGTTCTTCTCGGTCTACTTTTGCCATTCCGCTCCTGTGATCTCCCACCTCATAAAGCACAGCTTTTTTGCCCATCAGTCTGCATCCTCCTGTTTCATGACAGTTTACGCATTTTGTCACTAAACACCGGAGGCTAGTTTCATCCGAGGCAAGCATCCTGTCGTTAACTGTAAACAACAACTGGAGCAAAACTACGTATGGCCCCAATTTCTGGATGTAGAGCATAATATAATTGAAGAAGCGCTATCCTCCTGGCCATGGATTTCATTCCGTAACAATAATATAACTTCTGGTGATTTGCAGTAAAATAAAAAACGTGAGGACAGTCTTTTTTTCTTTTTTTCTTTTTTTTTTTCTAAAGTAGAAAATTCTCTATTCCAAACTTTTTATTTTTCTTTAAACCTAGTTGCCCGACCGGGCAACTAGATTTCATTTTTACTTGCCCAGGCCAATAATTTACATGCCCCGGGCATCTCGGGTACAGTATTTTTTAAGCCCTGAGATGAGCTTGTTCTAACGTATGTACTTTTACCGTAACTGGTGGAATATGCTGTGTTTCTGTACCCTTTTTGAAGCAAAAATATTTTGTTTTGAGTTTGGAATAATTATTTAATTATAATATCATAATAACCATAACATGTAATTATTTAAGTAATGTAATAACCACAACATGTGAGGGAGAGAGAAGGCATAAGGTTAACCCCTTACGTTTGATTTTTTTCCAAGTTGTCGTCAGAAAAGTTACTTTCCTGTACATAATGTATTACTGTACAAAATTTGTACAGTTATACTTTGTATATAAAGGGAAATACATTATATAGTGAATAAGAAATCAGAAAGTTATCTACCTAATCAACTCTTACAGTTAAAATGAACTTTGCAAGCCACTGCTGTATTTTCTAGCAAGTGTGAAAGAGGATTTTCACAAATGAGTTTCATAATCATCCCCCCTCCCATTTAGGTCTTCTCTTTCAATCACAGCAATAACCTCCTTATTATTCATAAAAACCGTTGGTACTCCGCAAACCCAGTTTGAACCAACAAAATATTTCTGATAATGGCTCCTTCAAGGATACCATTCAGCAGATGATACAAAAAACAAGGAATGGACCATAACGACAGAAATATCTCATGAGTTGAACAAAATTTGGGCTATAGTTTAGGATCAAAATGCAGTTTGCTTTTGTGCTTCAGCATACTGTAATCCTAAGTGCAAATTTAACTCTAATTTATGGGTAATTTTAGTTTCAGCATATCGTATATACTCGCGTATAAGTCGAGAAATTTGGGACAAAATGAGAGCTTCAAAGTAATGGGGTCGACTTATACGCGGGGTCTAAAAAAATCGTAAGTCCAAAAGTTCTTCCTGTGAGGCAAAAGGCAATCCATCCCAAAAACCGATGCGGTATTAATTACGAAATCGCAACCCTCCGAAAGAAAAAAATAGAAAGAAAGAATAAAAAAACACTGATGTGGTAGAATTACGAAATCGCAACCCTCCGAATTTCTCTGCGCTTTGAAAAGTCTCCTCTCTCCTGGCTTTGCGTATCCACAGCGCAGTCACAGCCGCGCATAGAAAGCTCCACCCTTCCGACTACCAGTTGATTGCGCTGACCTTCGACGTAACGGAGCCATGCGACAGCCAGTGTTAGGTGTTGCTTGTTCTTAATCGCACGTGTCTCGCTTCTCCTTTTATGGGTGACACGGATTGTGTAAAGAAACGGATGTCTTGTAACGCAGGATTCAAGTTGAATCCTGCGTTACAAGACATCCGTTTCTTTACACAATCCGTGTCACCCATAATGTTGAAAGTGGTTTCTTTTGCAGAAAATACTAACAACTGTGCTGCTTCATGTCAATTTGGCATTAACAAAAAGCTAATTCGAGATTGGCGTAAAAAAAAAACGGACTTGGTGAAAATCCCAAAAGGCGCTGCGCCGTGGAACGACATCTTTCCCAGAGCTGGAAAGTGTCTTGAATGATTGGATTGTGGGCTGCAGACAAAATGGTTACATTGTAACGCGAACTGGTATACGTTTGCGAGCAATGAAGCTCGCAAAAGATGAAAAGTTTGCAGCCGCAAATAACACTTTTCCTGCCTCACCAGGTTGGTGCACAAGGTTCATGAACCGCTATGGGTTGTGTCTGCACCAGCGCACCAAAATTGCACAAAAGTTACCTCGTGACCTCGAAGCAAAGACAATGGAATTTCAAAAGCATGTAATTCAAAAGAGAAAAGAGACTGCTTTTGAACTTTCCCAAATAGGGAACATGGATGAAACCGCCATGTGTTTCGACCTTCCTGGAAATAAGACGGTGAACCAAAAGGGTGAAAAAAATATCTTGATCAAAACGACTGGCCACAAAAATCCTGTTTCATGGTTGTTCTTTCCTGTTTGGCTGACGGCAGTAAGCTACCTCCGGTAATTATTTTCAAACGCAAAACTTTGCCGAAAAGCGTTGTCTTTCCGTCTGGTGTGCTCGTTTGTGCCCATGAAAAAGGATGGATGAACGAATCCGGAACAACTGACTGGTTAAAGAATGTGTGGAACAAAAGGTCAGGTGCACTTTTGAGGAAACCTTCTCTTTTGGTGTGGGATATGTTTGTTGCACACCGTTGTGCAGAAGTGAAAAAAACTGCAGAAAATTCAAAAACAACTCTTGCTGTCATCCCAGGTGGGTTGACATCTGTTCTTCAACCACTAGATGTCTGCCTTAATAAGCCCTTCAAGGACAATGTGCGGACGTATTGGGCAGATTGGATAAGTTCCGATTTGCCGACTGAAACCAAGGGCAGAAATCTAAAGAAGCCGGATATCGTTTTGATTGCGCGATGGGTCAAGGATTCTTGGGATGCGATACCTGCAGAAATGGTCGTGAAATCATTCAAGAAATGTTGCATTAGTAACAAACTTGATGGCACAGATGATGATGAGATTTTTATGAGTGATGATGACAGTGATTCTGATGACACAGGCATAGATGGGAATACTGATGTTTATGATGATGCGCCGATGACTGAGAAATACTTTTTTGAACTGTTTGGTGAGTCTGACTCGGAATCGGATTTTGGAGGGTTCCGATGAAGTTTTTGGGTATGCAAATTAAATTTAGTATTATATATATAATTTTTTTCGTTTTCAAATGTTTTTGAATAAATTCATTGATTTTTTTTTTTTTTTCTCATTCCGGGATCGACTTATACGCGAGTTTTCGATTTCTTACAATTTTTCCTCTGAAAGTGGGGGGTCGACTTATACGCGAGTATATACGGTAATTAGTTTTTAATTTCTGTTTTTTGCTATGTATCATAAACTGTTACTAAATGTTGTTTTTTAATGTATTAATATGAGAATCTAAATTATTTTTTCACTTCTGTACCATTGCAACAATAATAAGGCTTAAAGAACAATGTTTAAAAAATGGAGTTGCTTTTATACTAGGTCAGCACCCCCCCCCCTTAACACGCGCACACACACACATCCCTGTAGCAGAATCATGGAGACAGGTAATGTACATCACAGATTTTATTTCGGTCCTGCAGACAAAAAACGATATCTCAGAACCCTTTTTAACCCTCACATGTGCAGATTACCAATCACTGTCACATACTTTCCATTTGAGAACGGAATTCCGCCTTTCCAGACTTTCTGAAAACAGAAGTTAAATGGAGTAAAGATTTATCCTGAAATCGTTAGTTTTTGTTTGGGTTTTTTGGTATTTTTTCTGATGATTTCTCTGTCCACATTACTGTTAAATATAATTTTTTTTCCATAAATGTTTGTGTTTCAGCTTGAAAATGAAGCCAACAATTTAGGAAAACGAAATGTTGTAATCTGAAATTATTTTCCTTGCGATGTTTCGTCTGCTCTGTATTGTTTTTTAATAGTATTTTGTTCCATAAATATTTTTGTGTCAGCTGGAAAAATGAAGAAAAAATTCCTGTAAACGGAAATTGGACAGAGCAAAGATTTCTCCCATAATCGTAATTTCTTTTCCCATAGCAATCCCTGTCCAGTATTGTTAAATATAGTTGTGTTGCAGAAATGTTTGTGTTTCAGCTTGAAAGTGAAGGCAAACATTTCGGAGAGCTGAAGCTAAAGGCAGCAAAAACCTTTACACGTGATTTTTTTTTTTTTTTTTTTTGAAGTCCCCTTCGCCCCCTGTCATATATTGTTAAATTTAACTTCATTTTATAAATAGTTGTTTCAGCTTAAAAATGGAGGCAAAAAAAAAAAAAATTCTGAGTGATAATTTCTCTTGAAACTAATTTTTTTTCTTCATGACGTTTCCTTTGCTGTGTATTATTGTTAAATGTTATTTTATTGCACAAACGTTGATATTTTGGCATGATCGTAAGTCTAAAAGCCTTACTTTGTTTTGAGGGAGAGTTTCCCTTATTATATATTGTTAAATATAACTTCATTTTGTGAATTGTTGTTTCAGCTTGAAAATGGAGGCAAAAAAATTCCGACAACGAGAGTGGTACGGAGTGATAATTTCTCCCAAAATTGTAATTTTTTTTTTTTCTTCGGGATATTTCCTCTGCTGTGTATTGTTGTTAAATGCTATTTCATTACATAAACACTGATATTTTGGCATGATTGTAAGTCTAAAATTCTTACTTTGCACTTAGAGCTTTGAAAAGTGTACCACGGTAAGCACATTCAGACGGCAGTGTTATTGAGCATTGCAATTGCTGAGTACCTAGTTTTTTTCTTTGTTTTTTTTTATTTTTAGGCAGTAGAAATATACGGTGATTAAATTCTTTTCTCTCTATGTATTTTTTTTAATTTCTAACTGTGCAAATTTTCATTGTTTTTGCCCCCCCCCCCCCACACACACACACATTTCCACAGCAGTTTATGTTTAAGAATTGTGGAGCTATATCTCCAGAAGAAAAAAAACAAGAACTGGGGATGAGTGACTGCTTATATCCCTTAGACAACTCATGGTAGTTGTTCAACCCTGACACAAAAGAAAGAAAGGTATACAGTTTAGGCACATAGCTTACACTATTTTTCCTCTCTAGCTTTTAGTAGTGCAGTACAGCAAGCAGTCAAAGAGCACTCAAAAAGGCTCAGCAAAGTACCTTTGAACTAGAGAAGAGAATGTAGGAACCCAAGACATATTCTAAAAATAAATAAATTCTGTTCAGCACCTGAACCAAAGTTTGAAAATAAACATTTTCCCCCTCTATACCCACTTATTTTTTTACTCTTTTAGTATTAATATAAACTGCTATAAGTTTTGCATCAAAACTTTTTTCATTGGAATGAAAAAAAAATCAAAAGAAAGAATCAAAAAACAATAAGAAAATGCAAATTACCTTTCCTTTCTTTTTTGATTGGTGGAGTTCCACTAGAAGCCTTTGAGGATGCCTAAAAGAATATCAGAACTTTTGTAAATGAACATATTAAAATTCAATTATAAATATCATGGGCAGCCATCACAGTAAACTGCATTTTTTTTAAATCCATTATCATATCTAGATAATTTTCTTCCTTCAAATGAGACTGTTTACTTTTAAAATATATTTGAAAAAAGAAATCATACTACAGGTTGAACTTATAATTAATGTTAGAAAACCAAACTTCTTGTCTTTACTAGACAGAAAATATCCCAAACACAAGTTCCATATTTACTTTTGCATAATACTCCTATTAATATAGTACCAAGTTTTGAGTATCTGGGATTTTTTTTATTCTCACCTAAAATGGAATAACTATACAGATTCAATTGCAAATCGAACCTCTAAAAATATTGAGTTTGAAAGCAAAATTATATCAAATCTAACTACTAAGACACTTAAACTTTTATACAATGCACTCATACATTCACATATTAATTATTGCTTTTACTCATGGGAACAAACCACTGAAATCAATATCAATAAACTACAAATATTACAGAATAAATACATAAGGTTATTAAAGGTTATTAGACTTAAAAACAAATTCTGCTTCTTATACCAACTTCCCACTTTTCACTTCTCATCATATTCATGTCAACCCCAACAATTATGGAATTTTATCTGTTAAACAATTAATTGATTTCAAAATTGGCAAACTAATGTTCCAAAGAATAAAACAAAATCTATACACAGGTATCACTAAATTGAATTTTCATACTTATGACTATGAAACGAGACATAAATCATTAATTAAGACCCAAAGTGAAAATCCTCCAAATACGTGGCATCAGTAAATAAACAAATACATCACTCTTTCCATGTTTTACCAACCCACAGCAACTGAAAAATTGTTATTCTATCACCGCCGGGGAATCGAGTCCCGGATTTCTCGACATCCAGCTGAGCGCGTGAGCCTTACACAAGGTAAACGCGCTCGGCTGGATATCGAGCAGAGCGCGTTAGCCGGGGGTTAGAAACTTAATAATAAAAACAAATTATTTATAATATAACTAACACTTAACATTACTGCTGTGTTTGTTGAACCTGTGACACTTGCTTGTCAATATATTTGGGAAATCAGGGCTTTTATCAGGACTCTGAGGCCTTTTCCCTAATTTTCCCTTGCTATTCACTATAATACAAAAATATTGATGTATATTCATAAATCTTACATGTAACAACAAAAATAAAATGTATTATAATTATTATTAAATAAACTTTAAAGCCAACAAAGTTATCTTTAAGAGGAATTTTAACTTGTATTTTCTCTTTCTTTTTTTTTTTTCATAAGTTAGACAAGCTCACCAACTTGTGTTAATGAACAAATTAAGAGATCATTCAATGTTTTATGAGGAATCTAAAATAAATTATGCTGCTCTAGTAGCCAAGTGGTCAGAGGTGTATGCTTCTGGACAGTAATCTGAGATGCTTCCAGATGAGGCATTGGTGGAGCATATCTTATATAGCACTGACTCTCTCACTTTCCTGGAACCAGTGGTTCCAAATTAGGAATTAGCAACTACTGATACAGTCCATAGAGTTGCTCATTGTGGTTGTTTGCCCCCCTTCCCCCATTCAGTAAGATAAAGTATATTTGTTATATTACAGGATTTTAAGAAACAGCCAAAGAAAGATTCCAGGCTACAAAAGTAATCTAAAATTTATGTAAATAAATGGCAATCAATTAGTGAAGCATTTATTCATTTAACCATAAAGTGTATGTAGGACAACCTTATTTCCTATAGTGTGATTTGAAACTGCAGGAGATGGAACCAGGAGTAGCAATACAAAACTCATAGCAGTAGGCTACTAGCAAAAGTTGACACCACATCTTTCAAGTGCAAAACAAGTTGAAGAATATCAGCAAGTGTTGTGTTGCTAATACAGTAAATAGATCAACTCTGCACAGCATCAAGGCATTTTAAGTGATAATCTTTTAGAAGTGGGAAGCACCTGATTTTGATTAAAATTTCCAAGTACAATGATCTCACCTTTCAGCTCCTCCTTCCTTCAAAATATTTAAGCAGTTAGAATACTATCTTTTTTTTTTTTTTTAACCAATAAATGCATTCAGAGATTATAAAACTTGATTCTCACCTGAAGTTTATGTCAAGCTCCTTCCTTTGTTCTTTAATGCTCGGTATGAGCAGGCTGTACATAAATATTGTGGAATGATACATGCAAAGTTGGCAGCTACTTGAAACTGTACAGATATCTACCAAATTTCTTTAAAATCAGGTGCATCCAAATTTTAAAATATTAACACCTTATTATCAAAAATTGGGAAAAGTTGAATCTAGCTTAAAAAGGGATTTGAGTGATCTACTGATTTAGACATTTCCAACTCCATAAACTGTTATGTCTACATTCTACACACTTTGAAACAATGAGCTGATGTTATATCTATGCATTGCATAATTAATCAGTCTGAAAATTCCAAAACTTTTATTTATAGAAAGCAAGTTTTTTTTTGTTTTGTTTTTCCAAAAATCCGTCACAAAAAAATGTACCACATACAAGCAACACTTTTAACACAACACCTAGTTTCCTGAATTGTCTATTGTAGTTTTATTATGCTTTTGGCCTGTTTCCTTCAGACAACTAAAAAAAAAAAATCAAATACTGTACTGAAGACAAGTTTAAAGTTTTTTGCTTTAGATTTTAAGCATATTATTATATCTTTGATTGTAGGTTTTGCTTTGATCAGATGTGCCTTACTTGTTTTCATTCACTGTGTGGTCCTTAATTTTATGCTTGTCTTGTTAGTACATCTTATGTCCATCTGAGCTTTGAATCAAGGGTGCGACAAGGAGCACCCTTCCCCCTCCTCCTCAGTCTAAATAAATTCTGGTGATCACAGCAGAAAGCAAACTGTATGAGAGAAAGAAAGTAATGTGTTGCCCTTGCAATTTTCTTTTCAGCACAATCCATATATTCGTTTGTATTTTCATTTAGTGATCTGAGATTTCTATGTATCAAGCATGCTTACTTACTATATGCAACTCAAGATTCAAATGTGTAAACAACTTTAGGAATACTCCTATTAGCAAGTGGCGTGATTTATATATATATATATAATGTTGTACAAATACAAACTCATGCATTTGTGCATGTACAGCAAGTTGTTGGGATAGTTATATACAAGAAAAAGGGGGGGGGGCAGATAAATACAGTTAAGAGTCCTATTTGTTTCATATACAATATTGTATGTCATTATCCATGTTCCATTTGTATATTTTGTTGTTTCTTATATTTTTAATGTTTTCACATTTCTGGTTTTAAAAATCATGCATTTTTGTACATATACAGCAAGGAGAGTGGACAATTATATACAATACAAATACCAAGAAACACACATTTATTTAAACGCTTCTACGTTATTTGGTAAATTAATTATTCCTTCTTCTGTTTATGTATCTAACGATGGGTTCTAGGTAAACCTGAAAATTCTTATAAATGTATATACAATAAAATCTTTAAATTCAGCCGTACAATTTAAAGTTGTATTGCGAGATTCTTCTTATCAAAAATCGTGCATCGAAGGCAACTACCTCGATTACTTTTGACTATTTCTGCACAAATTTGAATCCCCTAAATTAATCATATTGTGATTTTCTAGGCAAAGTAATTATTCCTATAACAAAATATTTCGAAGAATGAACAGAACTCCACAGTAAGGTAAGAAAGCATTATCACAAAAATATAGTTCTCATCAAAAATGTAGTAGAAACGCTCCGACTGTGTCTCTTATAGATGCTGTAAACGAATGAATCAGAAAACATAATTACTTTTTTATTATCTATGTAAAAAAACTTGAATAAAGATCCAGAATTGGCGGCTTGACTTAAACATGCCGGTGTCTTTATGAAACGCAAATGTTTCATTAACTTGAGTTCTTGAACTGGTCTACAACTGAACCCAGAGTAACTTTTAGCAAGCCACATTGTTTTTGTAAACAAATTTAAAAGATCTCTGGCAAAGTAAATGCTACACCTGACTAAGTTTCTACACTACTAAGCAGACATCTCTTGCTTTTAATGTAGACGGTCTGAAATGAAAAACATTGTACGGCTACGGTTTCATCATGGACAACTGCCGACTCCAGTACAACTCGCCGCGATAAGCAAAATCTTTGAAATGAGGTGAATATTTCTTTTTTCGACCACCATGAACAACTCAATGGGCTATAAGCAGTCGTCCGTCCCTAATTTAGAGCCACTGGTTCCAGGGAAGGGAGAGCCAGTGCCGTAAGACAAACACAACATCCATGCTTCACAGGGATTCGAACCCGGACCCTTCACAGACAAATGGTCAGAGGCCGTCGCTTAGATCACTGCTCCCCCGGGGCAGTCGTGCATATTTACGTATATAATTAGATACGGTGAATTTTTATGATGTTTCTTGCTTATCACTAACAGCTGTTTGATTTTAATCACTAACAGCTGTTTAAAATCTAGATTTTAACCCTGATTTATGTCTCCATTAAAATGATTGCCTAAATTGAGAATTTCCAATATTAATAGGGCGAGGGCCATTTTGCACTTTCGATGGAGCGGCGAAAAATTGAATTGTAGTTCCTGCAAAATAGTTGAAAATTCCTCTGTTGCATCAATTTTACATTTACCTGTAAGTAGCGTACAAACGTAACTGTTTCAAAAAATGATTTCACAGTTCATTTTATTTTTCCAAAGAAATTTGCCTTCTCCCGCCACAGCGAAATTTTTTTTTTAACATCCATGTCTCACCGGGATTCGAACCCGGACCCCGTTCGGACGAATGATCAGAGGCCATCGCTTAGACCACTGCGCCACCGGGGCGGCTTGGAGGTCTATGAACGACTACCGTGAGCAACACAACGGGTTATAAGCAGTCGCCCGTCCCTAATTTAGAGCTACTGGCTCCAGAAAAGGGAGAGGGCCAGTGCCCTAAGAGAAACACAACATCTATGCCTCACCGGGATTCGAACCCTGACCGCTTTTGAACGAATGGTCAGAAGCCATTGCTTAGACCACTGAGCCACCGCGGCGGCTAGCGAGATTTTTTTTTATTATTGGAGGTTTTTTTTTTTTTTTTTTTTTTTTTGATTGGAGGTTTAACGACCACCGTGAGCAACTCAATGGGCTATAAGCAGTAGCCCATCCCTAATTTAGGGTCACTGGTTCCAGGGAAGGGAGAGAGCCAGTGCCGTAAGACAAACACAACATCCATGCCTGGACGGGATTCGAACCCGGACCCCTTACGGACGAATGATCAGAGGCCAACGCCTTAGACCACTGCGCCACCGGGGCGGCCTAGCGAGATTGGGATGTGTAATATTAAATAATTTTACTTCATAAAAAAATGAAATTAAATATTTATTTTTTTTTCTTGATTGGAGGTTTAACGACCACCGTGAACAACTCAATGGGCAATAAGCAGTCGCCCGTCCCTAATTTAGGGTCACTGGTTCCAGGGAAGGGAGAGAGCCAGTGCCGTAAGACAAACACAACATCCATGCCTGACCGGGATTCGAACCCGGACCCCTTACGGACGAATGATCAGAGGCCAACGCCTTAGACCACTGCGCCACCGGGGCGGCGAAATTAAATATGAAGTAAATAATCAAAATATAAACAGTATAATTCCAAATGTACTAAGCCGCCCCGATGGCGCAGTGGTCTAAGCGATGGCCTCCGATTATTCGTCCGAACGGGGTCCGGGTTCGACTCCCGGTGAGGCATGGATGTTGTGTTTGTCTTACGGCACTGGCTCTCTCCCTTCCTGGAACCAGTGACCCTAATTTAGGGACGGGCGACTGCTTTTAGCCCATTGAGTTGCTCACGGTGGTCGTTAAACCTTCAGGCAAAAAAAAAAAGAAAGAAAAAGAAATGTTCTAAGGATGAAACAGCATATCACAACTACATACTTTATATCGGTGACCATACGCTTTTATATCGGTGGTCTATATCAAAAGTATATGTTTTATCATCATCATCATCATCATTATTGTCAACCATTATCAATCCACTGCTGGACGAAGGCCTCCCCAAGTTTCCTCCACAACGGTCTCTCTTGTGCCAGTCTCCTCCATGTCACTCCCGCATAGTTTCGAATTTCATCCACCCATCTCCCACGTGGTCTTCTTCTGGGTCTTTACCTGTCCCTTGGAATCCAATCTAAAATTTCGGCAGTCCATCGATGGTCTGTCCTTCTGGCAGTATGCCCAGCCCATTGCCATTTCAGGGATTTAACTCTGATCATGATGTCTTCCACTCTCGTCATTTTTCGGATCCACGAGTTCCTTTTCTTATCTATCCTGATTACACCAAGCATGCACCTCTCCGTGCTACTTTGAGTTGTCTGCAGCCTTTGTATGTCTCTTTTAGTTATGGTCCACGTCTCTGCACTATACGTAAGAACTGGAAGAATGCATTGATCAAACACTTTTCTTTTAAGACATAATGGCATATTGCTCTTGAAAATTATGCTGTTTCTTCCAAAAGCTCTCCAGGCACAGATTTGTACGCCGATTAATTTCTTCATCAATGTGACCCTCACTTGATATCTGCTGTCCAAGATAAACGTACGTGTCTGCTATATCCAGCTTTTCTCCATCAATCGATAAATCTTCATTTCTTGTAAAAGCATTGAACATCCCTTTTGCCTTCTGAAAGTTCATTTTTAATCCCACTTCTTTACTCTTGTCAGCAAGTTCCTGGATCATACTCTGCAGCTCTGATGGGGTAGTTGCAAAAATGACTACGTCATCAGCAAAACGAAGGTGGATTAGATAATCTCCATTAATTTTTATCCCTTTGTTTTCCCAGTTCAGTGATTGAAAGACATTTTCCAATGATGCATTAAAGAGCTTTTTTTTTTTTTTTTTTCTTTCATTGGAGGTTTAACGACCACCGTGAGCAACTCAATGGGCTATAAGCAGTCGCCCGTCCCTAATTTAGGGTCACTGGTTCCAGGGAAGGGAGAGAACCAGTGCCGTAAGACAAACACAACATCCATGCCTCACCGGGATTCGAACCCGGACCCCTTTCGGACGAATGATCAGAGGCCATCGCTTAGACCACTGCGCCATCGGGGCGGCTTAAAGAGCTTCGGAGATATGGTGTCACCTTGTTTCACTCCCTTTCCAATTTTCACGTGTGTTGTATTTTCAAACAACCGAATTCTTGCACTTGCATTTTCATAGATGTTATTAATAATATTAATGTATGCATCTTCAATACCGCAGGTTTTCAGAGCCATTGTAACTGCTGACGGTTTCACCGAATCAAAGGCTTTTTCATAATCGATAAAAGCCATGCACAATGGAAGTTCATATTCCCTCGCTCTTTCAATTAGTTCTCTCAGTACGTGGATATGATCTATAGTGCTGCCACTCCTGAATCCAGCTTGTTCTCTCGGTTGAGCCATGTCCAGTGTTACCTTCAAACGGTGTGAAAGAACTTTAGTGAAGATTTTATAAACCACTGTTAAGAGGCTGATAGGTCTGTAGTTCCCGAGATCCTCAATGTCACCTTTTTTATGTAGCAGGATCATTGTAGCGTTGTTCCCATCCTCAGGAATCTTCCCTTCATTAAAGCATCGAGTGAAAATTTGGGTGCCGCCCCGGTGGCGCAGTGGTCTAAGCGATGGCCTCTGATCATTCGTCCGAAAGGGGTCCGGGTTCGAATCCCGGTGAGGCATGGATGTTGTGTTTGTCTTACGGCACTGGCTCTCTCCCTTCCCTGGAACCAGTGACCCTAAATTAGGGACGGGCGACTGCTTATAGCCCATTGAGTTGCTCACGGTGGTCGTTAAACCTCCAATCAAAAAAAAAAAAAAAAAAAAAATTTGGGCGAGTATTGTTTCGATTTCTCCACTTGCTTCTTGTATGATGTCTACAGTAATTCCATCTTCTCCTGGAGCTTTTCCCCGCTTCATGTTCTGGATTGCATGTGCAACTTCTGCTGGAAGGACCGGAAGAACTCTGGTATTGATACCTTTCACGATATCTGGAGTACATGCATCATCCCTTTCATATAATTTGGAGTAGAAATCTTTCACACTTGTCAAAATTTCGCCTCTATTTCTTGTTACAGAACCATCTTCTTTTCTCAGCGCCATAATCTGTTTTTTTCCTTGCTGAGATGTCCCTTTGCTATATTTAGGCATTGGTTGCTTTCAATTGCTTTCCTCACTAGTTCACAGTTGAATTTCCTTACGTCTTCAGTGATATTTTTTCGTACTGTCTTGCATAGCTCTATATATTCCACTTTGGAAGTCACATCTTCTTTAGTTGTCCTCATCACTCTTCTTTTTTGCATCAACATTTTGGTTTTTCCTGATAATTTGTTCACATGCAATTTGTTCTTAGAGCCAGCTAATTTTGTTGCTGTTTCCATAAGAGCTTTGGTTACTTTTCTGTTAACTTCAGAAATATCCACTTCTTCCGACGTTAGGCCTTCTAAAGCAGAGAATCTGTTCTTGAGTTCCAACTTGAAGGTATTATGGTGTTTTTTAAGGTTGGTTATGTCAATACATTTTGTTTGTCTTATGAGCTTGCCACGTTCAAGTTTGGTGTTGGGGTGCATCTTACATCTCACCAATCTATGGTCACTACCTGTGTTGAACTTGTTTAGCACACTGCAGTCTTCTATGACGAATTTTTTTGTTACACATAATAAAATCAATTTCACTGGTCGTCCCATTTGGATGTCTCCATGTCCATTTCCTGTGTGGCATTTTCTTGAAAAAGGAGTTCATGATGAAAAACCCTTCTGCCTCCGCAAACTCTACGAGCGTATTTCCAGGCTTGTTTCTATTGCCGTGACCAAATTTACCTACTGAAGTTTCATTCTGTTGCTGTTGCCTTATTTTTCCATTCAAATCTCCCATAATTATCTTCAAGTGCTGCTTACCTTTATTATTTAGATGACGAATTTCCTCATAAAATTCTTCAATTTCTTCTTCAGGATGACTTGTGGTGGGTGCATAAGTTTGAATAATCTGAGCCTGGTATCTTCTCGAGAGTTGGATAACGAGTCGTGCAACTCTGTCAGAGGAACTTTCAACTTCTACAACTTTATCCTTCAGTTTCTTGTTTATTATAAATCCAACACCACTAGTTCTGCCAGTATCTGTCCCACGATAGTAGAAGAGATTTCCACTTTTCAGTTCAATGAGATCTTCTCATTTACCTCACTTAGCCCGACGATGTCCCACTTGATCCTTTTGTAGTTCCTCTTCCAATTCAAGAAGCCTTGAATCAGAAGATAGGGAGTGTCCATTATACGTAGCCAAGGTCAGCATCAGATGGCAGCCTAGTCCGGTCCTCCGGGGATTCTTAGCACCCCCTGCCTTCATGTTGCACTGGCCGCTGCCTTGGCCAGGTACATTCCAGCTGCCGGAGACTGAGGGACAAGATTTAAGTTGTGGAGTCATTTTGGAGGGGTTTGGCCATAACTCCCCACCCTGGCCAAGCGGGTTGGTGAGTGTGGAATAGCATTTCCTCTAATTCCGATGGTATAGTTATACCACTATTGGGCCGACCCGGTGGCGCAGTGGTCTAAGGCGTTGGCCTCTGATCATTCGTCCGTAAGGGTCCGTGTTCGAATCATGGTCAGGCATGGATGTTGTGTTTGTCTTACGGCACTGGCTCTCTCCCTTCCCTGGAACCAGTGACCCTAAATTAGGGACGGGCGACTGCTTATAGCCCATTGAGTTGCTCACGGTGGTCGTTAAACCTCCAATAAAAAAAAATACCGCTATTGGTGGTCGTCAGAGCCCCTTTAGAGGGAACAGGATGCACCGCGAGAAGGCGGGGTTGACATTTGTCAAGGAGAGGCTGTGATGTTACGCATCACCGGACCTTACTCCCATATGTTTTGTATTGTGATGTATATCAGGATCATATGCTTTTATATCGGTGATCATAAATAACTGAAGTGTTTTATTTTTTTACCGAGGAAACGTTCGTTGGTTAGGCCGAAGGAGGTTAAAATAAGACTTCTGGAGATGCTCTGGATCTCATGGGCCTCGGGTGGCCTACTGGGCAACGTTTGTTACTGCCACGGAAAGGACCTCACTAAATTTCCGCCGTGCGTCGGATGGGCACGTTAAGCGGTCCGACCTAGGGTACTGCCCCCGGTAATAAATAAGAGCGTCTTCCTTCCCCTTTCTACTTCGCTTCCATGTTACTTTCCTATCGGGCACTCTAGCTCAAATCTCCTAGCTTCCTATTTCTAAGGGCTGTTTAAGACCTGGGGTCAGATACTCCCTTCCTAAAATTCTCTGCATATGATCAGATCAGCTCTGAATTTCATAACCGTTTGCAGCTGACTAGATGTCCCTAATTCTTGAGGACAGTCCTCGAATTCAGTTTACTGTCCCTAAAGAAGTCTGAAGCCTTTGAGGACACAAATTGTCCTCGAATTTTTAATTTTTGTCCTCAATTGTCTTCAATTAAGTTTAGAATTCACCAACAGCTCGTTACACTCGTAATGAACTATGTTCTTAAAATTAGATTTTGTTGTTCCCCTTTTTGCCGCCCCGGTGGTGCAGTGGTCTAAGCACTGGCTTCTGGTCATTCGTCCGAGATAGGTCGGAGTTCGAATCCCGGTGAACTGAGGCATGGATGTAGTGTTTGTCTAATGTCACTGGCTCTCTCCTTTCACTGGAGCCAAGTGGCCTTTAATTAGGGACGGGCGAGCGCTTATAGTCAATTGAGTTGCTCGCGGTGGTTTTTTTTTATTGGAGGGTTTTTTTTTGTTTTGTTTTTTTATTGGAGGTTTAACGACCACCGTGAGTAACTCAATGGACTATAAGCAGTCACCCTTCCCTAATTTAGGGTCACTGGTTCAAGGGAAGGGAGAGAGCCAGCGCCGTAGGACAAACACAACATCCATGCCTCACCGGGATTCGAATCTGGACCCCTTTTGGATTAATGATCAGAGGCCATCGCTTAGACCACTGCCACTGCGCCACCGCTTAGACCTCACAGTAGTTGGTAAACCACCAATACAAAAAGGACGCATTTCTGTCTTCTTCTTCTTCTTCTTTTTTTTTCGGAGTTTAACGACCACTGTGATTAACCAAACTCACAGTCGTCGTTAAACGTGAAAAAGGAAAGAGATAACAGCACTCTCTAGTCCCTGATTTAGGGCCACTAATTCTAGGGAATGGACAGAGCAAGGAGCTTGGGCGAGAGTCATTGCCGTAAAACAAACACACCATCGTATCTGTGCCTTATCTAGGACTTGAACCCGAATTCACTCGGTCAAAATGTCAGACCCCAGGGCTTAGACCACCTCGCTGGCCAAATTTTGACTTTTATAAAATAAGAAAATTCTCAATGCATTTTGTTCTTCAGAAAAATATAAGAATTATGCAGCTTACTTATAATTCAGCACATTTCGAAGCAAAATTAGAAACATTTGTAACGAAACAATGTGATTCGGCTTCCACAAAATGCATTGCAATAGTCTTGGAAACCGCCAGGCTATCCCGGTAGCGCAGTGGTTTAAGCGATGGTCCAGATAGGTCTCTGTATTTGTCCCAGATGGGTACGGGTTAGATCCCTAAGAGTGTTGGATGTTGTGTTGTCTTACGGCAATGGTTCTCGCTCTTCCCTGGAACCAGTGGCCCTAAAATAGGGGCCTGCGTTGCTTATAGCCCACTGAGTCGCTAACGATAGTTGTTAAACCTTTAAAAAACCACAATCTGGCAACATGAGTTCTACCCGTAACCAAAAATAAAGTTGTTTATATTCTTATATTTGCAGAATTCATTTTCGTGTTGTTACTGAGTAGATCGAAATTACAGTTTATTTCAATTTCTGTGAAAGGTTCGGGTGCTCCATACTTTGAAATATTAGTCGTTCGGTCTTGAAATCTAGCCTCAAAAATGCGTCGTCGAGTCGGTGGAATCGGTGCCATTCAAAAACAGCAGTTGGCACAAGCACGATTTAAAGATAAGGGATCGGAAATGGCTGATGATCAGCTACAACAAATGACAAAACAGATGGAAGCCTTCCGAACAAACCTCCAAGAATTCGCCAGTAAGTACAAAAAGGAGATTCGAAAGAATCCCCGCTTTCGACAGCAGTTCCAAGGGATGTGTGCTGCAGTTGGAGTAGATCCACTAGCTTCTAGTAAAGGATTCTGGGCAAACATGCTCGGTGTTGGTGATTTTTACTACGAACTGGGAGTCCAGATAATTGAAGTATGCTTGGCGTCTCGTCACAGGAACGGCGGTTTAATGGGTTTAGATGCTTTGCAACGAGCTGTTATAAAATCCCGAAACAGTGCTCAACGACAAGAGGATGTTTCAATTGATGATATGCTGCGAGCTATTGACAAATTGAAAATATTAGGTGAAGGCTTTTGTGTTATTCCAAGTGGTTCTTCATACATTGTACAGTCAGTACCTGCAGAACTTAACATGGATCACACGAAAGTTATTCAAAGAGCTAGTGAATCTGGATATTTAACTCTGTCTGTGCTGAAAGGTGATTTTGGTTGGGAAAGCGAAAGAGCCCAGAAAGCTATTGAAGACCTCATCAGAGAAGGTTTAATTTGGGTTGATGAACAGTCACCTGATGAAATTTCTTACTGGTTTCCAGGATTGCAAAAGAACATTGAACGTGAAGCATAGTTATAACAAAAATGATAACATGTGCAAACTTTTGTTTGTTTGTTTGTTAATATAACAGTTTCAGCTTTAAAACATGTCTTTATATGAATCATTTGTAACATACAGCTGAAATATTTTTGATTTGCTTTCTGAAACAAATATTACATTTATTAAAATATAATGAATATTTACATCCTTGTAAAATATATAGTCAGATCGAGATGCTGTCTTTTTCACGTTCATTAATCAAATAATGCAGTTTTCGAGGAGGTTTTTTTTTCTCATCTTTTAACTAAGTTTGCTGATTTGATATAGGCCAGATGGAAGGTACTTAAATCACTTAAGATTTGCTGATGACATAGTCATCATTACAACTAGCAATAGTGAAATGTAAAATATGATAGAGGATTTATGGATGGAAAATCTTAAAAAAAGGTCTGACTATAAACAGAGCAAAAACTTAATATATAAACAATACAAAAAAGATTTTAATAGAAGGAAAAGAAGTTGAAAAGGTAGATGAATACATTTATTTAGGTCAAGTAATCAGTTTTAAAGAAAGACAAGTAGAAAAATCAATAGAATTATCCAAAATAATAGAGCCTTTTGGAGACTTAAAGACTATTTAACCAGCAATCTTCCATTGTGTTTTTTAAAAAAAAATCTTCAATGCATGTACGAGTATTTACTCCATATTTATTTATGGAAGTGAAACGTAGAGTATCACAGAGTGACTATCTGAAAAAATAAAGAGTATCAATAAGTAAGTTGGAGAGAAGAATGTTGGGAATAACAAGAAGAGACAGTGTTAGAAACGAACTTATAAGAGAAATAACAGGAATAATAGATATAAAAATAATAAAGGAATCAAAGTGGAGATGGGCTGGACATGTTAGAAGACTGAAAGATGGACATGGTTAATAACAGAATGGCAACCAAGAGATGGAAAGAGACGAAGGGGGCACCAGAAAGCAAGATGAAGAGATGATCTTCAGGAATTTGGAGGAGCTAAATGATAGACTGAGGCCAAGGATCGAGGAAATTGGAAAAGACTGGGGAGGCCTATACCCCCTGCTGTGGGTACCAACAGGCTAAGAAAAAGATTTATGTAATTGATAAAAGATAAACATGTGGGCATCAAAGTAATATGCAAAATTTAAGAAGTTTTTTTTTTTTTTTTTTTAAATAACTGATGGACTTCTTATTATGATGAGCTCTTTAAGTAGTTCTGCATATTACATATCAGTAGTTGCTCTGGCGTTTTTAAAGTTTTTGCCAAATTCAGTTGTTTCTTTTTTTGCCAAATGTAATCTGAAATTGCCAATTTTCCCCCCACCCTCCAGTGGAATAATAAAAACCATAAAAACATAAAGTGCTACAATAGGTCTTACGGGTCGTGTCACTCTTTTCATGTAATAGCTTTCCATCTCACGTGCATTGAAAATGGTAACTAACATTCAAATTTCATTTTTCAGATACCAAATCGAATAGAAATTGGATTATTTTTGCTTGGACATCATTAAAAAAGGTATTTGCCAATATTTTTACTAAAGCTTTTTACCAATCGCCATAACTTTTTTTTTTTATTTAAATTCAAACTGTGAAGAATGCAATCAGCAGCATGACCCCTGACTTATCAACTTTTCGAGTAGTATGACATATCAATAAGTAGGAACTGTACACCAAATTATACTCAAAATAGTATAACAACACTAAAAATCTGAAATTTCTTGTCTGAGAATACAAATGAAACTTTCCAAGCTTTTGCACATCAACCAGATGGCTTTTTCAAGGAAGGTAGACAGCTACCTTCCTTGAAAAATCCATCTGGTAGGTAGACAGCTACCTTCCTTAAAAAATCCATCTGGTAGGTAGACAACTACCTTCCTTGAAAAATCCATCTAGTAGGTAGACAGCTACCTTCCTTGAAAAAGCCATCTGGTTGATGTGCGAAAGCTTGAAAAGTTTTATTTGTGTTCTATGCCAAGAAATTTCGGATTTTTAGTGTAGTTTTACTGTTTTGAGTACTTCATATCAATGCTCTTTCTTTATGTAAGGCCTGCCTACGCTCACTGTTGTAGGACAAAGAAACAAGCACCACCACTAAAGAAAGACAATGAAAACAGGAGGTAAGAAATATTTTGATATGGAATGCTTTTTTGTTATGAATAGAATATATATATTTTAAACATGAAATAGAGAGCAAACTGATATATGAGGTTAAGAACACAAATTTGCAGCTTAACCAAAGAAGTACGAAAGGCATTTCTTTTGCCCAAATAGTTAATTATTTGTGCCTGGAGGATTAATTATAATATTCACGAATCATTTCTTCCATTTTGTATGTTGAATTGCTTTGATTAATATGATAAAGGAGACTCTGAGTGCTGTATTCTGCACTCAGATTCTCCTTATCAAATTAATTGATAATCCTTATCAACTCATTCAGCAATGCACCTTAAGGGCCTGTTACCAAATCTTCCAATGTGGAGGTAAAAATTATCACCTTTTGTTTGTGTTTCCTTCTATGAAAATTTAAATAACTATAAAATAAGCAATTTATATAATTTTAAAGGAAATAATTTTGTAAACCTTCCATATTTGGCCCTCAAATAGTTCTAAAATGAATGATAGATATCAGCACTGTATTGATAGCATTTTGTTACGTTGTGGAACTACTTTAAAAGTGAAGTATAAGAATTTTGACTAGCCCTTAAAAGGATCCTTATGAACGTGAATTGTCTCCCTGCTCCTAAATATTTATACTGACAGGAATTTTTTTCTTTGTGAATGTAAAGCTGTCAATCTAGCAGAATAAATCAAATAGATTGCTTACCTGCCAGGAAAGAACTGTTTGATGATGCGAATCAAGATCTTAAAGCAGTGTCCTAAGGAAAATCCACAACTCCATCAAAATAAATATTCTAAAATGAGGTTTGCCAAATGAATTATTGGAATCCTCTCCCTCTGTTAACATAATATAAAGCATACTGTAAGTATTTAATAATATGAACAATATACAGTCAACTCTGGATATAGTGAACCTAAATCATTGGTGCCGACCCGCAACATTGGAAATGTACATTAAAATTTTAGTTTATAGTGAACCTTCAACTTCGGTTATAGTGAACCTAAAAAATAAAACTTCAAAGAAAAGATTGTTCTTGTAACATTAAATTGCAACTTATTTTAAAACAAACCTTCTTGTAAAAACTTAAGAATGTGTTGAGAATAATATTGTAGGCCTACTACTCCTTAAGTCCATTGAAGGACAAAGGTAGGATTAAAAACCTCAGCAACATCAAGCTGGTGTTCCTGCCTGCCAACACCACATCATCCTCTAACCCATGGATCATGGTGTGATTCACAGCTTTAAAACCTATTGCAGAAGGGAAGTAATGCTTCATTTAATCCAAACCTTGGAATCAAAGCAGAACACATCAATAAATGTTCTGAATGCTGTACGTTTCTGAAACAAAGCGTGGAGGAGTGTGTCAACTGTCATTATAAAGAACTGTTTCCGGAGGTCTGGTTTGGCTACTGGAGGTGTGGCATTCAAAGAGGAGGATGATGGGCTTCTCAACGACCTGCTTCAGCATATCGGTGCAAATTCCACTGCAGCTTTTATTGATGCTGACTGTGAAGTTATAATGAATGAAATCCCATCAGATGAAGCTAATGTTGAGGCTGTGAAAGGCGGTTCCAGCACAGAAGAAAACGAGGCTGAAGATGATGAGGACGATAATGAAGAACGTGTTCCAACAGTGAAAGAGACGAAGTGAGTCAGGACTGCTAAATTTCCTAGAATGTATGGGAAATGTAGAATCAAGTGTAGCAAAAGCACAGACTCCAAAAAAAGACACAGAGGAAATATTTATTAAAACTGTTTGCAGCAAACAGCGACACATAACAGACTATTCTCATGTTAATTAAGGTAATGCAAAAATTAATTTTGTTTACTTAATTTAATGAATATACACTATGTATATGAAAATATTATTTTTTAGATACATATGTACATATTTTATTTTCTTGCTCATCATTCCACTCAATTCAGATTGAAGGAAGACACTTCGATTTTAGTGAACTTCGAACATAGTGAACGAAATATGCAAGTCCGCAGAGGTTCATATACGCGTAGTTGACTGTATCTAAACCTTGATAAACTGCCACCCCTGCCTTCCTCCCACTGCTCTGGGGTGAAATCGTATCCAATTTGACCAAATGGAAATTGCTCGCCTTTAAAATGCCATCCGCCAGGACGTTCTAACAACAGTTTCTCATTGGAGAGTACCCTGTTGAACCACCTCTCAAAATATTCACTTGCAATGGACACTTTAAATCACCCACCTTATCTCCCTAAGTATTCCCTGAAAGCATGTTAGATGTCTACCTTAAAGAAGTTTTGCAAATGGATGAGATAATAGTCACCATTTTGCCTTCTCCCCTGAAAAAAGAATGATATCTGTGGTGATGCGAACAGCCATCAAAAAAAAAAAAAAAAAAAGGAAAAAGAGCGAGGGAGATAGCTATGTGTCCTGTGTGTAAGCCCCAAGCACGGGAATTTCTTTATTATGTTTTCTGCTGACACGTGCAAATGAGAGGTGAACTGAGAAGCAAGAAGAAAAGGGGAGTGGCTTTCTTGGAAGGACACCAGCCAGAGTAATGTTACTTGCGCATCCAGGCAGTTGCTTGTTTCTTTTGTGAACGAAGGAAGCATTATGATCTAATGATAAATGTTTTCTGTTTATGTGTTGTATCGTCTTTGTGTGTTCATCTGGTTTTATTAAAAACCATTTATTTTAACTTCCTGCATTTTTAATTGGATCAATGCTTATGTTAAGTTGCACAAACCTGCGATGATGAGGAACGGCTGGTCA
Source organism: Macrothele yani (assembly GCA_039090855.1). NCBI lineage: Eukaryota > Metazoa > Arthropoda > Arachnida > Araneae > Macrothelidae > Macrothele > Macrothele yani. Next base: position 46,395,696 of record CM077006.1, read on the forward strand.
TAACAAGTGCCAAATATGTTGGCCAACGCTACCACAGAGAATAGCATGTGAATGGAATCAACATCACCACATGTAGTAAAGCGTTTCGGACAAGCAGGGGATTCATCCCCACAACCAACAATAACGAAATACAACAAAAGTTTTGGTACCAGCAGTTGGGATGAAAATAAAGGTGCAATTTTAGCAAAGCGAAAAAAAAAAAAAATAGCAGGAGCAGAAAAAGAGAAGGTATGAATTTGAATTCTCATATTCTTCGGACGAAGGAAAATGAGATGATGACGGAGTGGCCATCTGCAATGAAAGCCGTAACATGGGAAGCCGATGGAAGAGGACGGAGGATATGCGTAAAACCGAATCCATTATGAGGTGACGGAAGTAGCAGATCTGCACTGGAAGGTACCATAGTGAGTATTGAAGAGTCGTGGAAGAGAAGCGATTCCAGTTCCATTGCCAGTTCAAGTCATCACTACCAGTTCCAGAAGGCAGTGTTCGTGAAAATCTATTCGTTGTGCTTATAGTGAAAGTGTTGTGCCTACAGTGTGCAAAGTGTGTGTATGGTGTGCCAAGAATAGGATATAAAATACATTTGGAGGTAAGAGATTAACAGTAAAAAAAAAAAAAAAGCATCAGTCGAAGGAGAATAGGAAATAAACAGAAAGAAAATTATTGTTTTGTGATATATGATATATTAGGATATATTTATTAGGTAGTATACTATATGGTTAGATAAGCATATTCAGTGTTATATTTTTTATCATATATGATATTAAGATTTTCTGCATTAATTAAAAGTGTAGGTTTAGTAGTAAAGTTAACAGTAAGAATTAATTATGGCTTCAAAGTACAATGCATTGTCAAAAAAAGATTTGCTAATTAAATGTAACGATAGGAATTTGGATAGTAAGAAAAAGTCTAAGAAGGAGTTAATTGAAATGTTGGTAGAATATGATGATCAACAGAGTAGTGGGGAGGAAGAAGTGGTTACTGAAGAAGAAATACTGAGATACTCTAAAAATAAAGAAACAATGGGTGACAGGGAATTTCAGTTGCAACTTTAGAAAGTTGGAACTGGAAGAAAAGAAAGCAGAGCAAGAATTTGAGTTAGAAAAGATGAGGTTAAACTTAGCTATGCAAAATTCAAATACAGAGCAACAACCCAGTTCCATGTTGTCGGGTGAGCAATCTGTTCATAATAAATATGGAGATATAATGAAAAAGTTCACAGAAGAGGATAACATGGATACTTATTTAACAGAATTTGAGAAACATTGTGTAGTTTTGGGTATTCCTAAAGTAAAATGGAATCAGCTTATACTGCCTAGGTTAAACGTTAGAGCAGCAGGTGTAATTAATTTCATAAGTGCAGATGATCTGAAAAGTTTTGATAAAGTTAAAGAAAATTTGTTGCGTGAGTACAGGGTGACACCGGAAAAATACAGGGTGATGTTTGAAGTCTGTACAAGGATAATAACCAAACATATCAACAGTGGGGAGTGAGAATGAGGGAACTTCTTGATAAATGGCTACATGGAGCAAAGGTAGATGGAGATTATAATAAGTTGGTAGAGGTAATTTTAATAGAACAGATGTATGATATGTTAAGTGAACCAGTGAAAGTGTATCTTAAAGATCATGTACCAAGTAATTTTGCAGAAGCTATGGAATTAGCAGACAGGTATTTGGAAGCTAGGGAGAAACAAAATGTGCAGTCATATCATAAGTCTCAGCAGAGTTCTGAGGGCCGAATGTTCCAGAGAGAGCAAAGAAAACAGACACTCAAGGATGTAGGACAGCATCAAGGGAAATCGTTTCAGTTTGTTCATCAGGGAAAAGATCCAGAGATCAAGGTCAGATGTTTTGTTTGTGGAAGAATTGGGCATAGGGCTCATGAATTCAGGGAAGCAAGAGTAGTCATGCAAATAAACAAGAAGGAAGCAAGTGAGAGGAAGCTCACCTTCAATGTTGTGTTCTACTAAGTCAATATGGTCTATAAAAGAATCCATATTTGCACCATATATGGGTACAGCTAAGGTAAGTGGAGAAATAATGTCAACACTTAGAGACACAGGGTCAAGTGTTAGTTTGATAAGCGAAGCGATTGTGCCTAAAGGTACAAAAACTGGTAAAAAGATAACTGTATTTCCAGTTACAGGAGAAAAGCATGAGCTTGAGATGGCGAGGGTGTTGGTTGACATAAATGGAAAAGTCAGAAGTCACGAGTTTGCTATAGTGAAGAATGTGCCCTGAGATATTATATTAGGGAATGATTCGGAAATTGAGAATAACAGACATGGAGACAGTGATATCATGCTTCGTCATGATGTGGAGAAGGAGGGAAGTAGTATTGGAGGCAATGAGATTGTACAAAGAACTAGTGATACCCAAGAGCAAGAATGTGGGATACTGATGTGTAGTATGACCAAGAGCCAGAAAGAAAATGAAGGGAATAATAAAAGTGAAGAAGATAATAATAATAACAGTGAAGAAGAGAATCATAATAACAGTGAACAAGAGAATAATAATAACAGTGAAGAAAGTTTCATGGAAATTGAGGACAGCAGTGTTAGAACAGAACAGTGATGAAATAGAAAATATTGATCAGGTATTACAGAATCAGGAGGAGATACAGGAGAGTGTTGAGAACATATCACAACATTTTACATCCGATGAATTTAAGAGATTGCAGAAAAATGATAAAACATTAAATAATGTGTGGAAGAAGCTGAAGGAGAAATCTCAGAATGAAGATATTTGTTCACATTTTGTGCCGCAAAATGATTTGTTGAAAAGGGTGTATAAAAGAAAGGGAAAAGAGGGAAGTGATACAGTACAATTAGTAGTACCACAGGTGTGCAGAGAGAAACTTCTAGAGGTGACCCATGATTTGCCGTTAGCAGGACATCTAGGAGTAAAGAAGACAGTGGATCGTGTGTTAAAGAATTTTTACTGGCCAGGCGTGTATACAGATGTGTCAGACTATGTAAATTCATGCTCATCATGTCAGTTTGTAAAGAAAAGAGATGACCATGCACCTAGTAAATTGCAACCATTACCAATTATAGAAGAGCCATTCCCGAGGGTGAGTGTTGATCTTCTAGGTCCACTTAATGTCAGCATTGCTTGTTATACACGGGAGGACATAGAAAATGAAATTGTAGAGGATTTACATTTTCCTCCAAATGATGAAAGTAAGGAAAATCAAGGAGAATTGAAGATTTCGGAGAAACTTTCATTAGAACAACAAAAGGAGCTTACCACTGTTTTATCAAAATTTCGAGATATTTTTACTGAAATACCAGGAAGAACTACCATAATTGAATATGACATAGAGTTAACAGATGACAAACCAATAAAGTGTAAGAAATATAGAGTGAACATAGAGAAAAAACAGATCATTGATGAGGAAATTGAAAAAATGTTGAAAATGGGAATTATCCAAGAAAGTAAAAGTCCATATGCTTCACTAGTAGTATTGACCACCCAAAAATGTGGATCCATGAGATTTTGTTCTGACTATAGGAAATTAAATTCAATTACTAAGGGAGATGCATTTCCGACTCCAAACATAGAGGAACTAATTAATGGATTACACTCTTGTAACTATCTGACAAAATTAGATTTATCAAAAGGGTATTGGCAGGTACATTTAACAGAGAGAGCACGAGAACTAAGAGCATTTGTAACAACTGATCAATTATATGAATTTAAAGTAATGCCGTTTGGATTAAAGAATAGCCCAGCAACTTTTCTAAGATTGATGTCAAAAGTTCTGAAGGGAACACAAAATTTTTCAAAGTGCTATGTAGACGACGTAGTCATTTTTAGTGCTACGTGGGAAGATCACATGAAACATATTCAGGAAGTTTTAGATAGAATCAAAACAGCAGGTTTAACGATAAATCCAAAAAAGAGTGAATTTGCAAATGCAAGCATCAGATAGTTGGGATTTTGTGTAGGATCGTTTGGGATTAAACCAGAAATTGCTAGGGTGAATACCATCAAATCGTGGCCCCATCCACTATAAAAAAATGATGTAAGAGCATTTTTGGGAGTAACAGGTTACTACAGGAAGTTTATTCCAAATTATGCAGACATAGCAAACCCATTAACAGACACATTTAAAAAGAAAAATCTGGATCCTAGCTATGCCACTTAAAAAGAAAAGTAAGGATCCTAGCTATGCCACTTGAACTAAACAGCTCAAGCAAAACTTTGTGAAAAACATGCAACATAAAATCAATATAGGCCCTAATATGAGCTTACCTACCGTCATACTGTAGCTCATTCAATTACACTTCAAGTGAGTCCAACATTACAGAAATGTTCCTGATGGCTAGATGTGTAAAGTATCCATTAAATTACTTATTTAATTTTCAACCTACTGTCCCCAAACAATTAAAAAAAAATGTCATTATTAATTCAAAATCTCTATCCCTTTTCACTGCTTCAAGTGTATTCCCAACTTACCCGAGAAAACAACCTTGGAACATGAATTTACAAATACAAACATACAACTATTAAAAGCATAAGTTAAGGATCACCAGAGTTGTATAAAAATATAATGTATCTGCGTACACAACCATTGAAACAAAGAACTTGCCGCGAACCACGATGCTAATAGAATAAGATAATTTAAAGAAAAATTAATAAAACAATAAATAATTATTAGAACATTACAGATTCCAATGAGGACAAAATAAGTACATTGCAATTGTATGGGTAGTAATGTGTGTGAAATGGACTTTTATAGCAAAATATTGAACTATGAACCTCATAAAAACAAGAGACTAATTAAAGAAAGTTTTTATATCCAAAAAGTTTAGTTTCATCAATGAACCTTCAAAAATTATAAATAGCATTTTCAATAAGATAATTGAAAAATACTAGACTTACAAAATACATAAGGAAGTTATTTTAAATTGCTAACTGGCAACTGCAAGAGGAACCTGGCGATGATTAAATTATTTCTGTGTAAACGAAATTTTGATACAGTTCCTGTACATTGAGAACAAACAGGCTTTGATAAAATATAGAGGCCAGAAACGTCAAAAAACATAGGAACTCAGAAGATGTGAAAAATAATTGAAAGTTTTTCAAGTTAGGATAGAATTAACTATATAAAGCTGAATAAAAGCTTTGAGTAAGTGATTTAATTGCTATGAATATATATATATATATATATTTATTTTAAATCTACAAGCAAAACTATCTGCAAAACCTCATAATTTGGAAACTATCCGCATACTTCTACAGTCTGCTACTCTGAGGATCACTGGAGGAGGGGGGTAGTAATGCCGTTTTTGGAAAAGAAAAAGACTTTTGTAACAGAATACATTAATTTCTTAATTATATTATATAATCGCCATCATTATTGATCACTCTTGGCCGTTGTGAAGCCAAACTTTTGATGCTGTCTTTATAAAAAGACGTTGGCCATGATGCAAAGAAGTCAGAGAGCCCCATTTTGGCATCATCAATATTGCGAATTTTTTCACATTAAGAAAGTGCTGCAGAGATCTGAACAAATGGTAATCAGATGATGTAGTATCAGGGGAATAAGGGGGGATGGGGCAGAACTTCCCAGCCAAAATCTTTGATCGTCTTCTGGGTCCATCTTGCCGTGTGAGGTCTCACATCATGTTGGAGGATGACATGTTTTCTGTTGACCAGTGCTGAACAGCTTGCTTCAAACAGTCTAACAGTCTAGTTGTTGACAATGGTGGTCTGCTGTTATGGTCTGTCTGGGTTTAAAGTGAGCTCCACCAAACACAGAGCAAAACCTTTTTGGGGTGTAGGCCTGGTTTTGTTGTAGGAACTGGTGTCTAACCTGGAGAGAGCCACTGGTTTTTGTGTTTTTTGTTCATGTAAAGAACACACTTTTCATCTCCAGTTGTCAGGTGAAAGTTGGTGTGGTACCCAAACCCTTGTCTATAGACCCAGGGGTTTATCCAAGAATTTCAAATTGGGGGGGGGGGGGGTGCTGAAAATGTTTTGGGGAGTGTTGCATGAATGGAAGAAAAATTTTTCCAAGTCTGAAAGTTGTTGTAGTGAAATACGTATTTGTTTTTTGACTTAGGATAAAAACTGGGGAACACTTCAAAAGTGACTACTGTTGATATTTTATAGTTAAGAATGGTTACAAATGAAAAGCCTTTTGCAAAGCTTCACATGGTTATTTTTTTATTATTAATATGGGTTGCTGAAACAGTAGACACTGATATTTTCTCAATCTTGTGCATGCTGATATGATTCAAAAGTACAATTGCAAAATCTGTAACAGGCTAAAATGAAGAGATACGTACATATGTTTTATGGTTGCAATGACTGACTTAAACAATAAAACTAAAAAAGAAACATTTGACTGCTATATACATATATATATATTTTTAAATTGACCGCTAATAAGGGGTACCACATTCCATAGTGGGAGGAATTATATCTCCTGTCTGGAAACAGAAGCGAGGAGTGCGAGAGCAAAAACATCTCCCAAGATCGATCAGAATGAGAAGCGAAGAAGTTTATAAAATAGGTAATAGTCAAGCATTGGTTAACCCTCACTGTATATGACCGCCCTGGTCGTTCCTCGCTCTCGCGGTTTTCTGAAGGGAACTGCTCGTATACATAGACTTCGAATTAAAAAAAATATATATTATTGCATTATGGTAGAAAATACTGAATGTGAAGCGGAGGATTCATGTAACTGCTACTGACCACTGTGCTTTATGATAACAAAAAGGCGCTAATACCTAAATATTAAAAAGGAAACTTTTGCATTTATATAAAGTAGTAGTAACACTTACCCTTTAGTACCTTGTCAGTTTTTATGAGTAATACACTGCCTGACAGAGAAACTGCCACACCATGAAGTAATACACTGCCTGACAGAGAAACTGTAATCATGAGTAATACACTGCCTGACAGAGAAACTGTAATCATGAGTAATACACTGCCTGACAGAGAAACTGCCACACCATGAAGTGATGCTTGAAAACAGACCATCATGATAGCCAAGTAGATCCAGAACAAATGATTTCATTGTCAGTGGCCGAATATACAGGATGAGCAATAAGGAGTGTGGCCCCCATTTTGGGCAATACAGCGTTCAATCAAACGTGGCAGTGAGAATCCGAATAGAATACTGGGGCCGTATCATGGAATGTGGTGTTGATCCGGGTCTAAGTTCATTTTTATTTTGCGGGGGTGGGAGGGTATTCAACCGACGTCCAATCGTGTCCCATAAATGCTCGATGGGCGAGAAGTCGGGGAATCGAGCTAGCCACGAAAGCATCCGCACGCCATGGAAAGCATTCAGGCTGATCCGAGCGGTATGCGACCGGGCGTTATCCTGTTGAAAAACGGCGTTTGGGAAGCCCTGCAGATACGGTAGTGCCACGGGCCGCAGTACCTCGTCAACATAGCGACATGCAGTCAAGGCCCGTAATGCGTACCAACGGTGAGCGGCTGATAGCACCCCACACCATGATTCCCTGTCGCCGGGCCGTGTGGCGCTCTACAAAGGCGGAGGAATCCGCCCGTTGGCCACATCGCCTCCAGACTCTCACACGGCGATCATGCGTGGCGAGGTAGAACCGCGATTCGTCGCTGAACACCACACTGTTCCATTCGGCACCCCACGCCAAACGGTGATGACGATGGCTTGCTGTTAAGGGTAGCCTTCACAACGGACGGTTGGACAGCAAACCAGACACAACCAATCAGCGCAACACTGTCCGCGTCGATATCGGAGTATCCAAGCCTCCCCGTACACTCCGCAAAATGGCGCCCGTTGTGGTATGTGGGTCCTCTACGGCATGACGTCGGATGCGACGATTGGTGCGATTGGACATCAGTCTTCGTGCTCTGGTCCCCGTACGACGTTGCAAACGTCCTTCCAGGAAGGACCACTGTCTCGAAATGTGACCGATGGTTGTGGCATCACATTGCGTTTCTTCCGCAATACGACGCAAGGACCATCCGGCAGTACGAGGGCCTACGATGACGCCTCTCATGAACTCATCCGTTTGATGAAATCGCTTACGACGGCGTCTTAACGGAATTAGCACCCCTTGTTCGTTCTCCACACACGGTTATAGCAGAACCACTCACTTGTCGAAGCCGTGACAACATCTTGACTAATGGCCTTACGGGCTGGTTGTCCGCTTATATCCCGCGCGCCGTTCATGCCATTGACCTGAAATACAATCATTTGCATAACATGTACGTGTTCACCCACCCTGCTATTTGCATGGCGCTGCTTTTAGGTCATCGTGGTTTGGCATTTGCTCTGTTAGGCAGTGTATTATTGACTATTGATCGTTTTTACAGTCGTTAGGAGGTTAAATTCGTAACCTGTGCCTTGTCATAGTTAATTGTCACGGCAAATGCCAAATTTAAAACATAGCTATGACACAGCAGTCTGTATAATAAATGTCATTTTAAATGAGGTTAGCTTCTGCTTAATAATTTTGCCGCGTACATTCACTTAATAATTTAAAAATAACAATTACAATATTTCTTAAAAAGATAAATTCTTTGGTCATGTAGCATTCTTAACATTTGTATCTTTTAAATATTTCGTCGTTCCTTTTGAAGCCATTTGTGATAAGCTTGTTCAATGCACTGATTCTGCACTTTACCATCTTCATGTGTTGGGCTCCTCAGATCGGGAGTTTTCGGGCCTTCTATTGAAATTTTCATAAAGGCGTCTACATGTGCTTGAAGCATGCATTCCCTCTCAGATTACAGAATACGATTCATTGTCGAAAATGTCCTTTCTACACACGCAGTTTCAACAGGAAGCAGTAAAAGGCGCATAGCTACAGCTGACAGCGAAGGAACATGGATTTTCTTTCTGCACCACATGTATGCATTAGAAGATTGCTTTGAGTTTCAATATAACCAAGGTATCTCCTGTAAATGTTAAACTCGTTCTTTATGTCATTTTCATCGGTTCTTTTTTTTTTTTTTTTTTGATTGGAGGTTTAACGACCACCGTGAGCAACTTAATGGGTTATAAGCAGTCGCCCGTCCCTAATTCAGGGTCACTGGTTCCAGGGAAGGGAGAGAGCCAGTGCCATAAGGAAAACACAACATCCATGCCTCACCGGGATTCGAACCCGGACCCCTTTCGGGCGAATGATGAGAGGCCATCGCCTTAGACCACTGCGCCACCGGGGCGGCATTTCATCGGTTCCACACATGTTGGCAATTATTGTAAAGTCAGGGTTTTCCAGTTTATTCGGTGAATCTCATGGAACTTTCCCAATTCCTCAAATTGGTCAGATAATCTCTGGCTCATTTTTTTGTATAATATTATTCTTGTAGCTGTATGCCAACTTCAACAAATCCTTATCAGTCATGTCGTTATCTTCCATTTTTATGTCATGTTCCTGGGCCTTTTTGTAAACTTCCATTTCTTCTAACATCAAATCATTGATTTCAATATCCTCGATGTGTTTTTGCACCGAATTTATCAGTACCATTGCCTCCATTAAGTTTTCTTGGGATGACTGCAAGGATTTACTGAGACGAACTAGTAATGCTAAAAGAGTAGAAAGTAGCACGAGGATGAAAATCGTCGATTTCTCTCGAAACAGAAGAAAAAGTCCCCCTGCGTCAGCCTAATAGTCACCAGCCTCAATGTAGATATTTTCTAAAGCTATATCATCATCATCATCATCATCATCATTGTCAACCATTATCAATCCACTGCTGGACGAAGGTCTCCCCAAGTTTCCTCCACAACGGTCTGTCTTGCGCCAGTTTCCTCCATGTCACTCCCGCATACTTTCGAATTTCATCCACCCATCTTCCATGTGGTCTTCTTCTGGGTCTTTTCCTGTCCCTTGGAATCCAATCTAAAATTTCGGCTGTCCATCGATGGTCTGTCCTTCTGGCAGTATGTCCAGCCCATTGCCATTTCAGGGATTTAACTCTGATCATGATGTCTTCCACTCTTGTCATTTTTCGGATCCACGTGTTCCTCTTCTTATCTCTCCTGGTTACACCAAGCATGTACCTCTCCATGATGCTTTGAGTTGTCTGCAGCCTTTGTATGTCTCTTTTAGTTAAGGTCCACGTCTCTGCACCGTACGTAAGCACTGGAAGGATGCATTGATCAAACACTTTTCTTTTAAGACATAATGGCATATTGCTCTTGAAAATAATGCTGTTTCTTCCAAAAGCTCTCCAGGCAAGTTTTGTACGCCGATTAATTTCTTCATCAATGTGACCCTCACTTGATATCTGCTGTCCAAGATAAATGTACGTGTCTGTTATCTCCAGCTTTTCTCCATCAATCGATAAATCTTCATTTCTTGTAAAAGCATTGTACATCACTTTTGTCTTCTGAAAGTTCATTTTTAATCCCACTTCTTTACTCTTGTCAGCAAGTTCCTGGATCATACTCTGTAGCTCTGATGGGGTAGTTGCAAAAATGACTATGTCATCAGCAAAACGAAGGTGGGTTAGATAATCTCCATTAATCTTTATCCCTTTGTTTTCCCAGTTCAGTGATTGAAAGACATTTTCCAATGTGGCAATAAAGAGCTTCGGAGATATGGTGTCACCTTGTCTCACTCCATTTCCAATTTTTATGTGTGTTGTATTTTCAAACAGCCGAATCTTTGCACTTGCATTTTCATATATGTTATTAATAATATTAATGTATGCATCTTCAATACCACAGGATTTCAGAGCCATTGCAACTGCTGATGGTTTCACCGAATCAAAGGCTTTTTCATCGATAAAAGCCATGCACAATGGAAGTTCATATTCCCTCGCTCTTTCAATTAGTTCTCTCAGTACGTGGATATGATCTATTGTGCTGTAGCCACTCCTGAATCCAGCTTGTTCTCTCGGTTGAGCCATGTCCAGTGTCACCTTCAAGCGGTGTGAAAGAACTTTAGTGAAGATTTTATAAACCACTGATAGGAGGCTGATAGGTCTGTAGTTCCTGAGATCCTCAATGTCCCCTTTTTTATGTAGCAAGATCATTGTAGCGTTGTTCCAATCCTCAGGAATTTTCCCTTCATTAAGGCATCGAGTGAAAATTTGGGCGAGTACTGTTTCGAAAGCTATATATATATATATATGTAGAAGCCTAATGCTGTTCGACTACTTTAACGCTGCCTTCATGTGACAACCATCTCGTTTTCTCTTGTTGAACAAGCTTATGAGACATGTTATTGACCTCCATTTCTGCCATGTGCAAAAGTGACAACCTTTTGTGTCTTACTCTGAATGTGCTGTGCAGCTTATTAAGCTCGCTCAGTACTCTCTTTGATATGAGGACTTCGTCTGCAGCTGTGAGCAAGAGCAAGTTGCGAAAGATGGCTTTGGAAGTGTACAAATAATAAATTTGGTGCATGCTCTTTCAGCCTCGCCTAGATACCACTCACATTTCCGCTAAAATTGGCACCGTCATCAAATGATACTGCAGAGATGTTCGCTGCATTCAAACCTTATTTTCTTAGCTCATTAATCAACACATCTATAATATGCTCTGATTTTGTTGACTGTAGGTTAACTGCAGATGAAATGGTTTCTTCAGACTTGAATATTTTATCTTCACCCTCAGCAACGATATGACGAACACAAATGCCAAGCACTTCACAACCACTGATGTTTGTGCTTTCATCAGCCATGAATGAATATGATGGAATATCTTTCAGCCGTTTAGCAATTACTCCTGTAACAGCTTTACCAAATGCTTCTAATAAATCTGTTATGGCAGTGGATGATAAGTGTGAGCATTCTGTGGATCATTTTTAATTCAATTAGCCAGATTACCAGATCCATCCGCAAAAGCAGCCATCGCAACTAGATTAAGCCAGTTCGATATCGTGGCGGAATTTCTGATCAAAATAATAGTACGCAAGTTTTAGCAGATCCTTAGTTGAGTTACTTTCTTTTTTCTACCTTTTTATTGGATTGCATAGATACCATTGTTTTAACATCCACACCCTCCCGTTTTGTGTTAGATGCATCCAAGGCCATTAAATGTGAACGGCTTTGTTCACGTTTTAAAGCCTTTCCCCTAATTTCTTTGAAGCAGGTAGTTGAACTAACTCGTTCACCCATGGACCAGTTTTCATTTTACCAAATCTGCAACAAATGCTGCCTTTGTATCCTTCAGATGTACGTTCAATCCAAGGATATTTCAAGTTTTAAAGCCTTTCTCCCTAATTTCTTTGAAGCAGGTAGTTGAACTAACTCGTTCACCCATGGACCAGTTTTCATTTTACCAAATCTGCAACAAATGCTGCCTTTGTATCCTTCAGATGTACGTTCAATCCAAGGATATTTCAAGTACTCAGAAGGTTTCTTTCATTTGTCAGTGAAACTCGCCATCATTATACAGTATCTGGTCTCATACATTTTGATGGATTATCTGCATCCAATGCACTCTTTCTTTTACTAGGCACTTGTTGTGGCAGATTCGAGAACACAAGAAAAGGAACAACTACTGTATTACGTTCTGTTGTACTCTGGTAGAAGGTCTTAAATACAAAGTTTTGATTTCATAACTCCAGCTGTTTGAGATTTACAAAATTTATGTTTGATTGATTTATCTTTATATTCAACGCTGCTTTACCGATTTCGTTTAAATTCGACGGAGTTATTATTTCAGAAGGTGATACCAACTTACTACTTGAAACTTTTTATCTTGTATCTTCCCTAGACATTGTATCAGAAAATTTCTTGGCTGATTTCTTTTTAAAACGAACCCGATTTTCTCCTTTCTTTCAAACTTTGTAAAACAATTTTCCTTTGCCAATAAGTCCCGAATGCCGAATTTCGAGTTTGTAACTGAAGCCATTGCAAAGATATTGTATTAAAAAAGTTCTTGACTGATTTCTATTTAAATCGAACACTCTTGACCGATTTCTATTTAAATCGAACACTCTTGACCGATTTCATTCAAATTCAACGGGGTGCTTATAGAAGGTTCTAAATTCTGGATTTGTCGCTGAAGCCATTTCCGAGAGAGCAGATTAGAAAATTTTCTTTGGAGTTTTCTTCTTAAATCGAACGTCATTTAACGGATATTTTTTTAATCGACAAAATTATTATTTTTCGCTAATATGTCCAAAATACCGAATTTGAATTTTGTAACCCAAGTCATTGAAGAGATATTGTGCTACAAAGGTATAGGGACACAGACAGACTCCGCGAGAGAAAAAAATCACCCTTATATAGCTCTTTCATGTAAACAAAGTATATGAATGAAAAGTAAATATTCAGGACATTTCATAAAAACATTTGTGAATGATTATTTTAATAACAGTGTAAAGCATTTCATAGCTTCATTTGTTTGTGAAAGTAGACAAGTGAACTCTCTTTGTCGTTACCCTAATATTTCAGCTAAAAAAATGTCTTGGACCTGTTGAATCCATTCCTGACTGCGCTACTGCACACATCAACGAGTGGAACATCAAATAAAAAGCAAAAAACAGACCTTGCCTGGGCTTTCGAATAACCCCAAAGTGTTGGCTTCCCACAGAAATTTCGTTTCCCAACCTACTTCGTTATGGATTATGATACTACTCACACTCAACCAAATGATACAAGGGCAAGTGCGAGTTGGTCCAAAAGCTGATTTGTCTTCGCAATTGGGACTGCGCTTTTTGTCCGGCATTATATGCTGAATGACAATCAAAAGTAAATAATGTTTAAAAAATTCACACTATGTCTGTGTCTTCCTCTTGTGATCGTTTCTTTCTGTGTACGAACTTGTCGATCATGTAGCTTCTATTTCTTTCGGATGGGATGTGACAAAACATCATCATATGTGTACGTGGGTGTGGGTGTGTCTTTGTTTGTGACACCTTCCCAAATAGGAGGGTGTTGATATTTTTTAGGGGGTGCTGAAGAAATTTGAGGGAGTGTTGGGGGCGTGTGTATAAATCACTGTATAGACCTTCCTTATCTGTTGCAGGTGCGCTTGAACAGTAGACCATGATGCATTAAGATGTTGGGATAATTCATCAATGGTTTGACGAGGATCTGCCTCAACAGCTGCATGCAGCAGGTCATTGTCCAGCTACATGGGCCTTCCTGCACGAGGGGCATCAGAGAGGTCAAAATTGCCGGACTGGAATTGGGAGAACTAATGCTGGCACTTGAGAACATTTAACGCATTCGAATAAACAGTGCAAATGTTATTGGTGGCCACGGTTGCATTGTTCCCCTTGGAAAATTCATACAACATACAGTGACGAACATGGGTCTCCTCGGATTTTTATGCCACTCATTTTGTTCTCCAAATCTGGAAAACAAAAACACCTACATAAGTTAAAGGCAAATAGTTCATTCACTTGTACATACACTTACTTTATGTTTAACATCCCCAAACTTATCCCCCCCAAAAGACATTACTTTCTGGTCCCTCTGATAATTCTATGTTTGTATTTGTAAAGTCGTGTTCCGAGGCCGTTTTTTGGGGTAAGTTGGGAATAGGCTGTAAAAGGGGATAGAGATTTTGAATTAATAATTTTCTTTATTTAACAGTTTAGGGTATGAAAACACAAGCATAATGCATTGGTTAAACAAAATTTATCCAAAACAGTGCCTGCTGCTCCCGCGGTTGCTTCTGCGGCTGTGAACCACCAAAGAAACGAAACGCTTCTTTCCTTATCCATTGCAGCAAAGATCGAAAGATGCTTGCAGAAAAGACAACGAGATGGGAAAACGACAACAGGGCGAAGCAACGATGACGAAACGAAAAAATGACAGCCACAAAAAGGAAAACAAGGGTGAAGCAGGGGTGGGTGCAAAAACGGAAAAATGTATGACTGGGATGAAAAACATTAAGGGCGAAGCAGGTGTGGGCTGGATGATGGAAAAAAATGATGAGGAAGGAAATCAGGTTGGCTGGCAAAGCAGTGATGATGGAACGAAAAACAAGCAAGGGTAGGTGGGGAAACAGAAGAAAAAAATGACTGGAAACATTTGCTTTTTGGTGATTCAATGGGGACTTTTTGTCGCAAAATTACAGTCTTTATCGCGATTTAGCGAAAATGCGAGTGGCAGCTTAAACACTGGGCCTTACACAAACAATACGCACAACGACATAAGAGCTGATAATCAGAAGTCCACCCAAAATAACATAATTCGTCAATATTCACATTGTCTATCGAATAAACCAAAAGGAAGAACATTTCTTTAAAATTCTAATTTCACATGTGACAAATTCGTTGGTCAATGTAGAGAAGGAGCAAGATAGTAGAAATAGAAATCACAATTTTACAGTGTAATATGCTGCAAAAGAAATGGAGAAACTTGTTTAACATTGATGCCAAGCACCAGGGAAATAGTTACAATGAACGGTGACCTTCAACAAATGTATTGTTTTAGATACTGTTCAATAATTCCGTGCAAAATCCACAAATAAAGTTAGAGAACATATTATACACTTAAGTTAATTGCATTTCGAAATAGGTTTTCATTTTAGAAAGTTCAGTTTTGGCTTCTGGTGTATCGCATTCAATAACAACACTAATGAATAAATACATTCATAAATACCCCACACGAAATAAACGCCATGGCTACGACCATCTCTGATACGTGCATAATCTCTCTTTAGTTACACTTCAGCCTGGATTACTATTACCAATATCACTACCGAATCCTCGCCTGCTGTGCTTGATATAGCGATTACAGATCGGACGACAGATGGCAGCATGTCACCTCTCTATCGATTGTGATTCATTCTGTTGTGGAAGTGGTTTAAAAGGAACTGTACAATTTTGGCTGGGGTTAAAAGGACCTTCAGGAATGTTAATTGCCTCCCTTACAACACCTCAAATAAATATTCTGAGGAAAGAGGATATTTCCGTCGGAATAAATATTCCGGAATTCAGAATGTGCTCTGCCAAATGAATTTTTCGATTGCACTCTGTTAGTTTACACTTGAGTGGATGCGAATTGCTCACCACACCATGACGATATCAGGAGGAATGTCAGAAATAAAGAACCACTTTCCAAATGTATGGGAACACAGATCTGAAAAATGCTTCTTTTAGCAGCTGTATTGTCAAAAACGATAAGACAAATCCACCTAGAGAGTCATTTGGTAACCCTCCGAACATCTTGATATTAGGAACAGTCCCTGCAATTCATACCATGAAATGCACGTATCCCCTCTCTGGCAATTTCATTTAAAAATCTCTTCCAATTCCACATCTTACAGGAAAAGAAAACCTAGAAACTGAGTAAAAAAAGGTTTAGAAAAGCCTAGGGCTCCTGGTAGAAACACACTGGAGCAAGCAGGTAGGAGTGAGTGCTCATGTGCTGCCATCTATTGATCCATCGGTAATCATTATACCGAGCAGAGCCACCGCCTTCTATATGTACACTGAAGTGCCAGAAAAACTGGTACACCAGACTAATACTTGGTAGGTCCCCCACGGGAGCGCAGGACTACAGAAATACGACGGGGCATGGACACCTCTAGCTTCTCAAAATATGCTGTAGGCAATGCACACCATACTTCCTGCAGAGCGTTCCACAATCCGGGTGTATTCCGAGGTCTCGGATTCCTGTGTTCGATAGCGCGTTGCCTGGCATCCCAAATGTGTTCTGTCACGTTCAGATCTGGGGACTTGGGTGGGAATGGCAACACCCCAAACTCAGATGAATGCTCCTCTAACCATAATGTGGCGTCCCGACACTTGTGTGGAGGTGCATTGTTCTGTTGGAACAGGCCCAACCTCATCAGATAATGCAGGACATGAACGGGTGTACCTCGTCAGAAAGGATGCGCACATTGCGTTGGCCGGTCACAGACGTTTGTAGATGTACCAGAGGTCCCAGTGAAGTCCAGCTAAACACACCCCATGCCATTACGGACCCTCGCCAGCCGGTACAGTTCCCTGTTGACAGGCGGGATCCATGGGGTTTGCGCCACACACGAATCCTTTCATCTTCCCGTTACATTTGGAAACGCGACTCGTCAGACCAGGCTACTTGTTTACAGTCATCAAGTGTCCAGTGGCGGTGTTGTCTTGCCCAAGCGAGGCACAATAGCTCTGTGTCGTGCACCCATCAAGGGGATTCAAGTTGGGCGTCGGCTCCCAAAGCCCATATCGTGCTGGGTACGTTGCACAGTCCGGACGCTGATGCTTGTTGAGGCTCCAGCATTGAATTCCGATGATACCTGCGAGAGTGTTGCACGCCTATCGCGTGAAACGATTCTTGACAGCCGACGATGGTCACGTTCACCCAATATTATTTTACGGCCACACTGGTATCGTAGGTTGGAGGTTTTGCAGGAATTCTTGTAGTCACGGTACACCCTTGCAATGGTCGTTCGTGAAAATCCGAACTTCGTTTCTACCTCCGAAATACTATGGCCCAGCTCACGAGCGCCAACTATGACACCGCGTTGAAAATCGCTTAAATTGTTATTACTTGTCATTCTCATGCCGAAAACAGCTCTGACAGCTGGCAAGGATGTCTATCGTTTTATATACGCACTGGCGGACGTAACCGAGTACGCACATATGTGACGTTGCTATGTATTTTGCATAAGCTCGTCTGTACCAGTTTTTCTGGCACTTCAGTGTATACTGCCTGCCCAATCGTGCTCAAACATTGTTTTGCGGTTATGATCTAAATGTCCGCCTGAATTCTTGAGGACAGTCCTCGGATTTAGTTTACTGTCCCCAAAAACGTCTGATGCCTTTGGGGACGCAAATTACCCTCAAATTGTGATGTTTGTCCTCAAATATCCTCGAATTTACACTTGCTCATTAGGTCGTTAGTTTTCTAATAAAAATATTCTTAAAAGTAGTTTTCGTTTTTCTAGTTTTCCGACATGCTTCTTGTGAAAACAAATTTTGACTTTCTTTTTTCTTCTTTTCGAGTTTAACGACCATCGCGAGGGACTTCAAGCAGTCACCTGTCTCTAATTTGGAGACACTAGTTCTACGGAAGGGAGAGAGTATGCGCTAAAAGACAAACACACCACCCATACCTCATTCGGGACTCGAATCCGTCCCAACTTGTACGAATGGTCAGTATCCAGCACTAGGTCAATACACCATTGGCGCGGTCAAATTTCGACTGT
Organism: Macrothele yani; assembly: GCA_039090855.1. Lineage (NCBI taxonomy): Eukaryota > Metazoa > Arthropoda > Arachnida > Araneae > Macrothelidae > Macrothele > Macrothele yani. The sequence goes on from CM077006.1 coordinate 46,413,766, forward strand.
ACTTGTTCTGAGTTAGTCCAAAAACTTTGGCAAAATGAAAAATTCGCCATGCAATTACTTTGGTGTGCAGCTTGATTTTACTTCGGCACTTATACCAAGGTAAAGCATTTCACTTTTGCTAATATGTTCTCGCCATCATAATTCTACTTTGTCTATACCAATTACCAACAGTTTAAAAGATACATCCTTTTAAGACACAAATTTTCACATGTAATATCACACTTATTGAAGCAATGCAGTTTTGTGACAAAAAGGCTTGCATATTTATTTTGAGTACGTATGTGTCCCCAAATGAACTGCCAATTTGGGGACTCCACGCCCCTTTGTCCTGAAATCAGTGTTCCAATATCTGGTCACCTTAGTTCACCAGCGTAGTTTAACAACAGTAGTTTTATTTTAACTGTTTCGATAATTTAAATTATAATAACTAGGTTTTTTACTCTCCACAAAGTTCATTGAAAGGTTGGAAACTCATTTTCCTGTGGTTTCTTCGCAAATGATTCTTCGGTTTCGTTTGGGAACGATCTGTTTTGTTGGTTAATGTGTAGGTTAACGTCCTAAATTATTTCGTTGGAAAAATGTTAGTACCTGGAAAACGTGCGACGTACAGATTTTTTAGTATGGAAATTAATGAAAAGTGGTGCAGAAATTTCATATTTTAAATGTCTTTTAAAGAATCGTAACATTTACGTGTAAGTGCGATGCTGTGAAGAGGCCAAGAGGTAGGCCTAACGAATCGCTCCGGCGACGATGTGAAGCTGTGCTCCGTTAAAAGAAATGTTCGTTCGTTGCTGTACCGAAATGACGGGTGGAAAAGTACAGCAGAAGGCGGTTTTGTTGTTGGGAGGAGAGCGATAAATGTTGTAGTGATACGCTACAGAAAAAAGGTCCACATCATCCACTTCTTTTTTTTTTTTTTTTTTTTTTGTATCCTGTGTGTTAAACCTCTTTGATTTGCAAAAGATACGTATCAGTGAGATAGAAAGTGACCTGCGAAGGAGGTATTAAGAGGAGAACCAAAACTACAGTGGCACAGCAAATCATCTCTGAATGGAAGCCGTTGAAAGCATAACCGAACGTTATACTTCCCCATTTTCTGAACAACATCGAAAGTCATAGTCGTACTTTTTATTTAGAATCAGGGAATCATATGCGAAAGAACGAAAAATTTCTCAGCGTGTGCTTTAAAAACAATGACAAAACATGAACGAACTATATTTTGTAGCGTATGAGTACAACATGGTTCGCTCTCGTGGCAAGAACGTTCACGGTTGCACTTGTCGTCCGCGCGTGAATTGCACGCCGCACCGAATCTTCCTTTCAACGGAGCAAAGCTTCACATAGTCGCCGTAGTGATGCGTTAGGCCTACCGCAGCGTCTCTTCACAACATCGCACTTACACGTAAATATTACGATAAACAATCTTTAAAATACAATAAAAATATGAATTTTCTGAGCCATTTGCCATTAATTTCCATACTCTAAAATCTGCACGTAGCACTTTTTCCAGGCACTAACATTTTTCCGACGAAATAATTTAGGACGCTAAGCTACACATTTACCATTTTGTTCTTCTTAGCAATAGAAACTGATTTTAGTATAATATATATAGTATACATATTGCTTCACTAAGCTTCTGTCCCCTAACTTGCTTATAATAGTTGGATTAAATCTTCATGGCCGTTAGATAAACGACAAATAAGCATTAACTTTAAATATCCTGAAAAAAAAAATGGGTTGTAAGCATTTTAATCTGTACTCTAAATTTAAAATGAAATCACTATACGTGTTTAGGTGTAATTTAGAAATGCTATGAGTGATTATTAAGTCATATTTTTTGACGTTGTGTTTATCAGACGCCTGTATGTTTAATAACGCTAACTTTGTGTTTCACTTAAAACTGACATTATTACTTGCCTATCGCTCTTTCGACGTGATGAAAATATGAGATTAGTTGCTCTACAAAAAGAACGACTGTATAGTGCTTATCAATGCCCACATTTCACGTAACTATCGTTGGCAGTCGCCGATCGTTTATAAATACGACATGAATAAACTGAACTGAGATCTTAATTTATTTCATTTAATTCTCTTTTGCTATATTTTTATTTAATTATCGTCTGCTATGCTAGTTCTTTAACAAAATGCTGAAATAACTTATTGCGTATAATTCGTTTTAAGTCGGAAACTTCGATTCTTAAGCGAATTCTCAATGGAAAGAAAATTTGAATTTACAAAATGACACCAATATAAATTAGAAAATAACGCTGCCGTGTGAAAGTGTTTTCATTTCAAAACAATAATAATTTGATACGCAAACAAGCTTATGATTATCTTCTGCACATCAGAACGGAGTCAACGTATCCAGCGCCACTCGCGGCCAATGACTGAACGATCATCATCACGCCTTAGCACTGAAACGAGATCGACTGGGCAGGCAGTGTATATATAGAAGGCGGTGGCAGAGCAGGCCAGGGTGGGCCGCGGGTGGCCTAGTGGGCAACGTTCGTGACTGCCACGGAAAGGACCTCAGGTTCGATCCACTAAATATCCGCCGTGCGTCGGTTGGACACGTTAAGCCGTCGGACCCCGGGCACTGGCCCCCGGGATTAAATAGGGGCGTGTTCCTCCCCTTTCGACTTCGCTTCCGTGTTACTTTCCTATCGGGCACTCTAGCCCAAATCTCCTAGCTTCCTATTTCTAAGGGTTGTTTAAGACCTGGGGTCAGGTACTCCCTTCCTAAAATCCTCTACATATGATCAGATCAGATCAGCAGGCCAGGGTTGGAAGTATAGCTGAATGCATGACTCTGCTTGCGATCAGGGGTGGATTGGGGGACTAAACCAGGTCAGGAATTTTAGTCTTTCAGTCCACTACAAAAACGAATGAGTTCCCCTGTAGTTTCTCTCTACAAAAATGAATCAGTTCCCCTGTAGTTTCTCTCTACAAAAATGAATCAGTTCCCCTGTAGTCTCTCTACAGGTGTCCTTTTGAGAAAAAAATCTGTTAGATCCGTAATGAAAGGGAACGGTTGGAATGTGCACTGGGAAACAAATTCAGTAGTGAACAAATTTTAACAACAATTTAAAGATGAAATAGTTTTAAAAACCACTCATGATTGAATATAGCATTAAAATAAAGCTCCATTCATCAGATTTTTAAAATTCCAGATAATTATTTTCTTTTACAGGTTTGGTTTTGACAAAAAAAACCCCAAAACTTTGAGTTTTCTGAAGACTCCATTTCTAGAGTAATCACCATGAAGCAAGTTGAAATGCGTGCACATGCCACATGGCAATTTTCCAACAATATTTATAATTTAACGATCGCCTGCTGCACAATGGTATTGGTATCTTCTCCTTCATTAGATGCCTTTTTAAAGTCTACCCATTATTTTCACCAATAAACCAGTAGTGAAAAATAATTGCTTCTTCCAAGATAAATATGAGTGGAGTACAGATTTCGGAATATCTGTACCGGAGATTCGCTTTGTGCTCTGCGTTAGTCTGTCGATAAGGGTTTGGTGATGATGGGCCATCTCAGTGGGTATTAGTGGCCTCTTCAAGACTCTTACAAGTCGTGTTTTTCTTCGCTCCGGAAGTTGACGAAAGTTTTCGAAGTTTTTCGTTTACCTCGTTTGTTCTTTTTGCGTGTTCAGTTCCATAAAGGTTTGGGAACCATTTTGTCATCCTCCTCGAAAGGGGTGAGTGCTATTTTTTTCTGTTTTCTTTTTTTATTTGGGGTGTTACAAATTGTAGCAGCCCACTTGTTTACTTTTGAAACATGGTGGCTTCCGAGGATGTTAACCTTGACGTGACTTTAGCCGAAGCTCAAAGCTATGAAAATTTCTCTACCACCAGCATGCGTTCCATGAAGTCTGCGTCTCTTGCTAAGTATGTAAATGAGAACACTTCTTCTTCAGGCTCAGAATAGTTCCATCGGATTTAGTCGTCCCTGAGATTTATACTCAGGGTTGATGATAATCTTCAAATTCGGTTCAGCGACTTGTCGTCGGAAGGCCAAGAACTCAGCACAACTATACAACGTTGCTTATATTTTCCTTCCTTGGGAGGAACGCCTTTCTATGTCTATATGGACGCTGTCGAGAAAATTGTGCCGAAGCAAAGCATTGCTAACATAAAACAGATAATTTTGCTGTGTCATTCAAGCATTAACCATTTCTCACATAAGAACAGATAAATTTATTGTCATTTCACAGTAAACACACAACATAGATACAAGGAAACGTTTCATTTTTAATATTTCTCTCAAGGAAATAGCGTTTTCGACAAAAATAAAGCTCAAATGAAGTTGACGATTATTATATATAGGTAACAAAATAATTATTCGTTTATTCCAAAAAATTCAGACAGAGGAATACGATAAGTGGGCCATTTCTCGAGTGATCCACCGGGAAATGTCCTTGTGGGCCAATCCGCCTCTGCTTGCGATAGTGCCAAAAATCAATACTGGCATCTATCAGATTTACCAAGTGTCCCAGGTTTACCCGGATTCCGTCCGATTTCCAAAATGTTTTCCAGAAATCCGATTTATCTATAAAAAAATCCGGTTTTGTGGTTTTTTTATTTGTTTTCTTTTATTTATTTATTACGCATGGTAATTTTTCTCCTCATTAATAATATCAGCCATAATTTTTCTCCAGCGTCAACGCTGGCTGTGCGAGTCGGTAAAAAATGGAGACAAATGTTTTTTTGTTTTTTTTTTATTAATGCACGGCGCTTCAAGCGGCGCCAGGGTCGTGAGCCCCGCGACGGTAGCAACAGAGTCAGTGACTTAGAAAGTTGAAAATTCTGGCTTATGACGTCACATCCACAGAGCCTGTGCGGGGCCTCGTGAGAGTGGGAGGCGGTTTATTTGTTTGCTAACGTTCAAGTTGAACTCCGATTCTCGTACTTTGTTCGATCTTTCAAACCAAACAAGTTGTGTTGCAAGTTATTAGGGGTATGCAGTTTTAAGGAAACAGGAACAATCAGGAAACCAGTACGCATTTATTCAACGAAATATTAGCCGTTAGCATCAATGACCTTTTGCCATTTTTTCAGGCAACAAACGAAAGCCCCTGTGATAGAAGGACTCAGGTTTTGAGCTGAAGAACGCAGTGACGAAGTGTTTGACTATGTGCTATCGATGTGTTTACTATGTGTTTTATCAAAGTGTTTGACTATGTGCTATCTTCATTTCCTCTACGATCAGAGGTGCTACAGTATGCTGATGTTGCGGATATTTCGAAACGGGAAGAGTAAGTTTTCTTCAGTTAAATCTTTTATTGACATGTTTCCATGTCAACTGTCGAAAGAAGAAGGGGCAGGGCCGGAGCAAACTTAATTTCTCTCGGAGGGCGATACATAATGCGGACTTGAAATTACGCCCCTCACGTTTAAAAGTTCCCTACGCAGTTTTTAATTTTTCATACCACTATTATAAGGAAGTATAATGACTCTTTAAAAATCTGACTCCGGTTTTGCGTACAATTTTGTTAAACATGTCAAAACTAGGAAACTACTCAAAAGTCAAGTGAAGCGTAAAAGTTATGTCAATGCCGACAACACAACGCTCAGCAGAAATGCATGATGAAAAACGAAGCAGCCCACAAAGAATGGATATCAGATAGTGAACGTAACAGTAAGAAGCCGATTTCGGGGTAGAGCTTGGAAAAATTCCGTTCAAGGTTAAACGCTCAGGTGAACTTTTTACGACGGAGCACGGATGACTAATTAGCTCATCCTCTCTTCAATGTATTCGGAAAGGATACGGGGGTTATTCATATCAACATATTGTTTTATGTGCCTCTCTCCGCTGTTTTGGACAGTTCCTTTCGTGCATATGAGAGGTCCTCACCTAACAGAGTAGGTTAATTTGATTAGCTGCGCAGAATACTCTATACGGCTAACAAAAATCTTCAAAAAAGAAATGGTAAAGCACACAACGTTTTTTTCAGATAGAATTTTCAGTAAATTTATTCCCACGTTGGGCATATCCATTTTTGTGTCCTTCAGAGGACAAACTTTTGCTCCTAGTTCGGCTGTTCTGGGAGGACACTCGCCCTCCGCGTAGCTATGGCCCTGGGAGAGGGGAAACCACTTTCAATGCTGTGGATGATCTGGATACTGAATTTATGCATTATCAGCATTCAAGCTTACCAAGAAATGTAAAGGATATCAACAGAGCTGATGAGCAGTGGTGTTTTCTTGGTGAGGATAAAGGACCATGTGGAAAGCTGTTATATCATTGACTGAGCAGAGTTATGTTGGGTGTGTTAGTTTTGCCACATAGCAATGCACCCTGTGAGAGTGTTATTATTAGTACAGTGCGGCGAAATAAAAACTTATTTTCGTGGTTAAATGAAACATTGTACCCTACAAGCCATTTCAGTGTCAAAATCTAATATGAATGGTTCATGTTTTTCCCCAGAAGTACCGGGTGATCATAATTAAAGTATCCCTATTTAACGTTCTCTGGAGAGATATCTAGCAATCCAAAAGCAACCAAATTAGGTATGCTGACAATTCAAGACATGCGGAAGAGATCTCCGAAAAAAAAAAAAAAAGTTCCGAAAGTCATTACCAGGGGATTTCTGGCGCTGCAAGCTGCAATAATATAGATAATTTTCGGCTCTACGAGAGAAATGAGTCCTTGTGGCGCTACGAGCGACGAGAAAACGTATTATTTACATAATGCACTCACGCTACAGGCGACTCAGTGTAAAACTGTCCTAGGCATGGTGAATACGATTCGGGGCCGCGGGTGGCCTAGTGGGCAACGTTCGTGACTGTCACGGAAAGGTCCTCAGGTTCGATCCCAGGCAGGTACGAACGCTCGATCCACTAAATATCCGCCGTGCGTCGGATGGGCACGTTAAGCCGTCGGACCCCGGGTACTGGCTCCCCGGTAATAAATAAGGGCGTCTTCCTCCCCTTTCTACTTCGCTTCCGTGTCACTTTCCTATCGGGCACTCTAGCCCAAATCTCCTAGCTTCCTATTTCTAAGGGTTGTTTAAGACCAGTTGTTAGACACTCCCTTCCTAAAACCCTCTGCATATGATCATGATCATATAATAGTAACGCACCCCCTCCCAAGAAAAGTTAACATGAGGAGCTTCCCAGCATGACGTTCTGGCTTCGCTGGATGCCATCAATGGGGGCAAAAAAAGAAAGTGACTTCAAAAAACTTTCTGTTTCGAGATTTAATGACAACCTTCGGCACCTAACACTAAAAGAGTTCATCCAGCCCCGTAGCCAGTTTTGGGAGAGGCAGCAGATGATTTAGGTACCGATTAGTCGCTTTATTGCTATATGCACTGAAGAGCCAGAAAAACTGGTATACCAGGCTAATACTTGGTAGGTCCCCCACGGGAGCGCAGAACTGCAGAAATACGACGGGGCATGAACTCCACTAGCTTCTGGAAATATGCTGTAGGCAATGCACACCATACTTCCTGCAGAGCGCTCCCCACAATTCGGGTGTATTCCGCGGTCTCGGATTCCTGTGTTCGATAGCGCGTTGCATGGTATCCCAAATGTGTTCTGTCACGTTCAGATCTGGGGACTTGGGTGGAAATGGCAACATCCCAAACTCAGATTAATGCTCCTCTAACTATAATGTGGCGTCCCAACACTTGTGTGGAGGGGCATTGTGCTGTTGGAACAGGCCCTGTTGCTATCAGCATCAGCATAATTGTGCTGTTGTTATCAGCATCAATGCAGGACATGAACGGGTGTACCCCGTCAGAAAGGATGCGCACATATTCGTTGGCCAGTCACAGACGTTTGTAGACGTACCAGGGGTCCCAGTGAAGTCCAGCCAAACACACCCCATACCATTACGGACCCCCCCCCACCAGCCGGTACAGTTCCCTGTTGACAGGCGGGATCCAGGGCTTCATGGGGTTTGCGCCACGCACGAATCCTTCCATCTGCCCGATACAGTTGGAAACGCGACTCGTCAGACCAGACTACTTGTTTCCAGTCATCTAGTGTCCAGCGGCGGTGTTGCCGTGCCCAAGCGAGGCGCATAGCTCTCTGTCGTGCACCATCAAGGGGACTCGAGTTGGTAGTCGGCTCCCAAAGCCCATATCATGCAGGGTACGTTGCACAGTCCGGACGCTGATGCTTGTTGAGGCTCCAGCATTGAATTCCGATATACCTGCGAGAGTGTTGCCCGCCTATCGCGTGAAACGATTCTTAACAGCCGACGATGGTCACGTTCACCCAATGTCTTTTTACGGTCTCACTGGTATCGTAGGTTGGAGGTTTTGCCGGAATTCTTGTAGTCACGGTACACCTTTGCAATGGTCGTCCGTTAAAATCAGAACTTCGTTTCTATCTCCGAAATGCTATGGCCGATCTCACGAGCGCCAAATATGACGCCGCGTTGAAAATCGCTTAAATCGTTATTACTTGTCATTCTCATGCCGAAAACAGCTCTGACAGCTGGCAAGGATGTCTATCGCTTTATATACCCACTGGCGGACGCAACCTAGTACGCGCATAGGTGACGTTGCTATGTATTTTGCATACGCTCGTCTGCACTAGTTTTTCTGGCACTTCAGTGTACATGTACATCGCTTAGCAAGGCACAAAAAGAAACGCAGGTCACCTTCTCCCTCTCTCCCGGCTACGGGCCTGCGCCCGCCTCTTATTCAGAGGCGCTCTTTGATCAACTGAGGCTCTTGCGCCATAGAATACCCATCAACCAACCCTAACATAGGGTCACTAGGTCCACGGAGGGAACAAAAACAACACCGTATGACTAACACACCGCTTATATTGGGTTGGAAAGAAGGTAATGTTTGATGACGAAGTAACCGAAGTCGAAGCCCCGGCCACGGCGCACATTGGCCACTGAGATTGCGCAGCACACCGGTAGGACATCAGGAGATAGGTGGCTTGAGGCAGTTGCAGTTTGTTGTCAGAAGGCGAAGAGTGTAAGCACCAGCCAACATGGAAGTGGACAAAGAGCACATCCGCCATTGCATGCTGTATGAGTTTCCTCGTGGTAGCACCCCCGCAAGTGCTGTAAAGAACATTACCAGTGTGTAGCCGAATGCCATAACACCTCGTCAGTGCTGTCGTTGGTTCGAAGGGTTTCCAGAGGGAAATTTTGTCCTGTCAAACGGTCTCAATGCCGGAAGACCCGCAACATTATCCTCATAACTTGAGTAAGATTTCTGGTATGTCGGAAAGCGTATCATAATCAATGCATTGCATGATTTTACTAACTTGTTTAAGGATGATTTTAACTCTGACAAAAGTGTATTGAAATCGAAAAAAAACAACAACAAAAAAACTTACAGATTTCAACAGAAATACACTTTTTGGGCTTCCCGTGACTTGACTATTTTCGCGGTGGTGTCTGTGTGTGAGTGTGGTTTGTTGCTGCCATAACTCAAAAACTATTACAACTATCCAGACAAAATTTAATACTGAGGGCTTTCGTGATAGGGGGGGGGGATGACTGAAGTTAAAAGCGGAAAGCCTTTTGTTAAGGAAGAAAGGAAGAAAAGTCGGAAATTTATTACACAATCGAGTCACATTATTTTGATCATCTCCTACTTTTGATATCAACAGCGCGTAGCCAATGAAAGAAGGCACGTGTCGTGAGCTGGCTTGGAGGGTATATAAGATGTGCTGTATGCAATCTGAAAACATATCACTCGTTGCTGTCATGGATAAAAGGTGCGATTTATTAGATTTGCAAAAAGGAATTATTATCGGCTTTCGGGCCTAGGTTGGCAGTATTTCTGAAACAGCGCAGTTTGTGAACTGTTCGCATGCTGCTGTGGTTAAAGCGTATCGTGATTGGAGAAATGGCACCATTGCGAATAAGCGACGTGGAAATTACGGAGCCATTGATGTGGGAATTAAATATCGGCTTCGAAGGTACGTGAGGGCCGATCGACACGCTACAGTGGAGCAACTCACTGGCTGAATGAACCAAGGGTCTACAGGAAATGTGTCGAAAACGACAGTTCAACGAATCCTGCTGCGTATGGGGCTCCGATGCAACCACAGCAGCATGCGAACTGCACCTATGCTAACGAAGGTGCATCAGCAGAAAAGGCACGGCAGTATCGGAATTGGACCTCCACTGATTGGCAAAGGATTGCCTTCTCCGATGAGTCACGTTTTCTGTATCATCGAACGAATGGACGTTGGCGTATAAGGCGAGCAACATCGGAGAGCAAACAGTCATCAACCATTGGTGGAAGAACCCAAGCTGGTGTGAGCAGCGTTACTGTCTGGGGAATGTTTTCGTGGCATTCTCTGATTCCACTCATACATGTAGAAGGCACTATGGACCGAATTAATTATGAATCCATCCTTGCAGACCATGTACACCCATACATGCTGATTGTCTTCCCTGGGGCGGATGGAATCTTCCAGAACGAAAATGTGACGTGTCACACAACTAGAAATGTTCGAGAGTGGTTGGAAGAGCACGATGAAGACTTCAAAGTAATTCCTTGGCTTTCTAATACTTAAGTACAAGTATTTCAAGTACTTCCCTATCTCCCAGACTTAAACCCAATTGAGCATCCGTGGGACCACCTCGATCGTGTTGTTCGCTCTATGCACCCTCCAGCAGCTCTCAGGTGCACTGCAGCCAGAATGGCTCCACATACCTGTGAACACCTTTCAGCACCTTATTGAGTCACTCCCAGCCCGTCTAGCTGCTGCCCGTGCTGCATACGGTAGTTACTCTGGATATTAGCTGGTGGTCACAATGTGACTCAACTGTGTATAAGGATGGACACTGAACCACAGTTCTTAAGCATCTACGTAGGGATAGTTAATGGTATTACATACTTTAATGGACATTTACGCTGTGTTGGGATCTGCTGTCGCATATACGCAGTTAAGTCCCATTCCGCGGACAGTTTCCTAAAGAGCCCGAACATGAATGAAATCTGTTCCAGTGACTCGTAAGACACGCTTTCCAATGCTAACAGTATTGTGATTCCCTCTTAAACTAAACTTAATGGGGATGAAAACGTTTCAAGGGAAAGATGATGGGGAGTCATATAAAACATCAACTAAGGAGATAAATGTTCATCACATTGTAAAAAAATTGACCAGAAATAACACCCCAATTTCTAAACTCAGCTGTAGTTGTAGCATTAAGCAATATTAGTTTCGGGTGTTCTTTCTAATAGCGCATGCGTTTGCCTGCTCACGAAGCGGTTGCGTTCATTAGTGCTGAATTTCATTGTTTACATTCTCTGTTGATTATGAAAGAAAGATAGAGATTCCTGAAAATGATAAAGATTCCTCCACTCGGAAATGGTACAACAGGGTGCATGAAGTTTATATCAGTAAATACTGTATAATTAAAAACTTTTAAGCAAAATCACTAAATCATTAATTCAAGTACTGGAAACAGTAAAACACAGAAATAATGAAGTTTTATGATTTGCTCCACTCTGTGTTTTTGATGACATTTAACATTTGTGAAAAAATATCTGTTTTGTGGGCTCAATGGATTATTTCCCAACTGTCTCCTCAATCCTTAAAAATATTTGAAAACCATTCAATCTTGACTTTGGGATACGTACCACCAATATTTTTACTTTGATCAAGGAAGATCGTGACCTGGTTCCAGAGGTTAACAAATTTGGTGAATACACTCTCCCACTTGATAGTTTGAATCAAATTCCCCCTTGCAGCCAATACATCGGATCAACCAAAAGGTCATAGGGAATTAGGCTCAACGAATATAAATATGCTGTTAAGAATGGCCTATCAAATACTACCCTTGCAAGACTAGTGAACGAAGGACAACATTATCCTAATTGGAAAGAGGCAAAAATCATTGCAACACCACGTACTATCTCCTCCTTATTATTCACCGAAAGTTTGATAATTGCTGAACATGGAACTTTATGTTGTAATGACAACACTGCAGTCTACATACCAAAACCTTGGACACAACTATTAAAACTTTCCCTTGCAGTTGTGGAGAATGAAAATATTTAACATATACAAAAAAAAAAAAAAAATGTTATTAGACTTAAGTAAGCATATTATCCGGTTATTGTAGGTAAGTTACGTAAGATTGTCTCCTTACTTTCTGTATTTGCCTTACTTCATTCATTTATTCTTTTTTCTACGTCTTACTTGTCTTGTATATTAATTTTTGATAATTTGACCATTTGATTGTATGTATTCATATATCGATTTAAAATCATCATATCTGGATTGACGACATGATCACCTGTTCTGTACGTCAGGCCTGTAAGTTACTTATGTCTCCCCACCCAAAAATGTTCCTTCAGTACTTCCATCTGATGATGGTCTTTAGGAAGACAGAAAGTTCTTATGGCTTTATTTTTAATCTTTTAACTTATACATTAAATAAGTTCTTCTCTTCATCGGAAGCCTGCGTAGTGTTTTAATTATCGTGCTTTTAAGATTGCTACCTTAAGTTTTTATGATTGTTTTATAAACCCTGAAAATTCTTCGGAATAAGAACTCTAGTAGTCTATGAGCTATGTCTTCTTTTCAGAAATCGTTATCTTCCTTTCGTAATCGACAGAGAATGTAATCAATGAAATTCAGCGCTAGAGAACGCAACCTCTACGTGAACAGGCGCTATTGGAAAGAACGCCCTTATTTTCAAAACGATATTTAGCGAGCCTGCATTTAAGCTATACTCCAATTCACCCTAAAAGTGTACTACTGGTAAAGGGGGAGAGCCTTATCACATCTCGTCGTGGAACGCAAGAAAGGTATCCATCCGCGTTAATGTGCTCTTCTACTGTTTCTTTCCTGATCTCCCCACCCACCCACACATCTCACAAGCAGTGGGGGTCTGGTGGAGGCCGAACTGCTTCCCCTACTGCCTGTTTAGGTAACGCACCCTTCGAGTTTCCCCGATTGTCAATTTATTGTCACTGTGTTGTTAATGTTGGGAGAGTTCTTCCACCCCTTCCCCCTCCCCGAGTTGTATCCCAAGTGGGCAGAAATAGCTGAAAGTGCGAAGCTCTTGATTCAGCAACTTCTCACAACAAATTTATTTCTAAAAGCGCTCTAACTTCTAGAAATTTTTTTCAGATAGCAATTTTGTCTGATAAACTGTTGAGCAAACAAAAATGGATTCTAAGCAATAATTCTGATGCTTTTCGCTCTAAACGATAGGGGGACTATTTTTCGTAGCGGAGGTAGCTGTTTCGTACCCTTCATAGTGGTTCACTCTTAGATTGACTCGAAGTATGGCAAATTCATACATAGTGATGACGTACTTTGAATTCGGTGGTGGGGGGGGGGCTCTTAAATCTTCTCAAACCCAGAACAGCGAATTTATCCTTCACTCTATGACTTTTTTCTTCTTTTTTTTAAAGCAAATTCATATAAAAAAATTATAAATCATTATTTTTGATGCCCTTAAGCATCGCCGGGCCCTGCGCCTGCGCTTCACTGGCTTCCCTATAACTCCGGCCCTGCCGACCTCTTCTGTATCTTTTGCTCTTCCTCAATTATCAGTCGTCCCTCTCAACTTCTTAGTCTGGCTACGGGCCTGACTGAGGGTTGTCTTAATAAAGTAGCTAGGCAGTGTACATTCTCTTGAAATTTTGCACTACTGTTTCAAAAGTAATTCCTCCTTTTTAAATGTGCTTTTCCGCAGAAGGAGCACGGAATTTAAAATTTAAAACCATTTTGTGCTCCGAAAGTCGGACGTTACTTCATGATGAGTGGTTTTTGTGCTACTTAAATATCTCCTCGCTCAATTAAGAAAGGGCATTGAAATCATGATGTGGTTTTCGTAAATCTGAAGGCTGAGGACGTTGCTTACCAAATCCAGACGCTTCAAGGCAGATAAATATGACGAGGCTATTCGTGAGAAAGAAATGCCTTCTGCGGCCGTCGCGTAGGCGACATGAATGTCCGCCCCAACATCGCGCGAAGACACTGCTGTGATATTTGCCAGATGTTCATCTGTCCTCACTTGCACCCTGGGGCCTCGCCTTCCTCAAGTCAAAATTTCTCCCCCTTTTTTACACTCTGTGTTTTTCTAAGCCTTCTCTGCCACCCGGATTTGTCTCATATTCATGTTGGTTTGAGATCACGCTATCACGCTGGCCTTTGGAAAATGATGATGTCCGCGTCGCCAGGACGCACTTCGGAAAGGAAAACTCAATAACCGGAAAATAATGGAAGACAATCTACGACAGATTCCCTTAAGAGAGGAATCGAACATTGTCTGTATTAATAAAAAAATGTTTAGTGCGCTGTTACGTAAATTATGGACTAAGCTGTCGATTAGGCAAAGTCTCTGGTATGTGGTCGTCTCTTTCCTATGCTGCAGCACCCTTTGGCCGACTGTGGTTGGACAGTTACCATCAGGTAAGAATTTTTCACATGTTTAAAAGCGCGATAGTAGAGGTAAGAAAAATTATCTGTGAATCAGAAACCCTAAAAACTTTATTATTACAAAAATCGAACAGAATTTCTTATTAAAGTACCTGTTTTCAGTGCTCCTGAAATCTACCTGCATAAAAAAAATATTTCAATTTAAATTTATAATTTTGTAGCGGGGATCTCTGACCTGCACACAGTGGCGTCGGAGAAGTGAGGGCAGCTGCCCCCGTGCTCATTTGCGTGCAAGTGCAAAACCTCCCATTTCCCCCGTCACTTTTCTTCCGTTTTAATTATATCGAAAAACCAAAAAATGAATTTTTTTTATTGTGTGTCATATAAAATTCTTGCTCATAAAACTAAATATTATTTTCTATTTTGATTATCAACAATCTACAACTCTGAACTTTTTTAAAATTCCAATTCTGAGATCTGGGTTAAATTTTTCTCGTGTGTCCAGTATGAGAGAGAGAGAGAGAGAGTTAATTTTTCTCGTGCGACCAGTATGAAAGAGAGAGAGTTAATTTTTCTCGTGCGACCAGTATGAAAGAGAGAGAGTTAATTTTTCTCGTGTGCCCAGTATGAGAGAGAGAGAGAGAGAGAGAGAGAGAGAGAGAGAGAGAGAGAAGAATATTTCACTAAGTACTAGCGTCATTAAAAAATAGTTTTCCTGAAAGGTATGTTTTTATGAAAGCAGAAACGTTCTTTATTTCATCTGAGTATAATAAAATCAGCCTTTCGTTAAAAAAGAAAAAAAAAAAGTAAAAGGTTTTATATCCAAAATTTTTACAAAATAGATATAAAACTCAAGTTCTTGCAGTAATTTAGATTTTATCGCTATAAACGTTTCGTACGTAGCATGTTCTAATGCCGTCATTACCAATGGTGTACTGGGGCCGGAACGACCTGGAACGGTATTCCAGTACGTTTTTTTTTATCTCTAGATGGAGGCGTTCCGGTAAACCTTATCATCATAATCTGTTTTCTTTTTAAAATACGAATGTCCTGTAATTCTTATCCAATTAAAAATGAAACAGAAAAACTGCACAGTTAGTAGAATTAACGTTCAATGTTTATTTGAAAGTGGAGTTACACATGTAAAAAAAATTCTGAAATTCACAAACCACTTTCCGTCATTTCTTTCGTAAATTAATGAAGCATATTTCTGATACAACCTTTTCCGTGAAATAACAGAAATAAATCTGAATTTCACGAATTTTTCGCACCACGGGAAAATTCTGAATTTTCATAAACTTTTCCGCAGTTTCTTTCTTTTATTGACGGTAAATTACCGTTTTAGAGATGTGTTAACGGAAAATTCTGAATTTTTCAGAAACCTTTCCGCAATTTCTTTCGTATATTAACGGAAAAACTCCGTTCTCATTTTTCCTGCATCCGTATGACGAGAAATTTCCGGTAATAGGAGCGATTGGTGAAAACACTTGAGGTTTGTTTAACTTTGAAATTTCAAACATCTGTCGAACTTTCAAGTTCCATAGTGAGATCAGATATTGTGGATAGCATGTCGCATGAATTTTTTTCATTGTGGCACAGGATATTTCTTCTCTCCCCTATTTTGTGCCCCAGCTATTTTTTATACTCGTATATTGTGTTACTGTAAGAAACCAAGTATTTAACTTATTGTACAGATGGTTATACGATGTCTATGTATCAGTCTTTGGACAACTTAAGACAAAAGGTATATTAGCGATCAAGAGTAAATTTTATACATAGGAGTTTTGTGAAAAAAATACTATAAAAAATACATTTCACCCTTTCTAAAGATAACTGAAAGCCATTGTCAGTTTAAAAAAATCAAGTTGCAAAGCATTTTGTTGCTTCGAAAAATCACGATGAAAAATGCTTCATTTGTGAAAAATCCTCGTACAGAAAAAAAAAAAAAATATTGCAAACCTATTCAGAAAAATAATAAGCTCGAACAGGAAATAAAATGACTAAATCACTCGCATTAATGACAAAAAAAAAAAAAAAAACGAAAAAAAAAACAACAACAGTTAATATCTTCCAAATACGTGGAGATAATGTGAATAGACAAAGTCATCGATCTTTCCACGTTTTCCTTAATTGACACACAGCAACCGAAAAATTGTTATCCAGATACCGCTGGGATCGTATCCCAGATCTCACGATAACTAGCCGAGTACATTCGTCTACAATGGCCAACAATCCACGGTGTTGTGCGTGTTTATCTGTCAGCATCTGACCACAAATCCATTGAGATGAGCTCAGCAACTGAGACGTCTCCGTCTGGTGGGGCTTAACGGCACAAGCTATTAAATTATAGCTAATAAATCCAAAGGGCTAAAGAAATGGTGAAAATCTTCCAAATACGTGGAGACAATGTGGATAAACAGTAATTGCTCTTTCCATGTTTTCTTTTAACACACAGCAACTGAAAAATTGTTATCTGGGCACCACTGGGATCGTACCCCAGTTCTCTCGATAACTAGCCAAGTGCGTTCGCCTTACAATATGGTGGCCAACAATTCATGGTGGTATGTGTGTTTATCTGTCAGCATCTGACTTCACAAATCCATTGAGATGGGCTCAGCAACTGAGACGTCTCCATCTGGTGGGGCTTAACGGCACAAGCTATTAAATTGTCGCTAATAAAGCCAAAGGGCGAAAGAAATAACGAAAATCTTCCAAATAGAGACGTCTCAGCTGCTGAGCCCATCTCTACGAATTTGTGAAGTCAGATGTTGACAGATTAACACATAAAGCGCCATGGATTGTTGGCCACCGTAGCGTAAGACGAACGTACTCGTCTAGTTATCGATAGATCTGGTGTACGATCCCAACGGTGTCCGGATAACAATTTTTCGGTTGTTGTGTGTTAATTAAAGAAAACGTGGAAAGAGCGATGACTTTGTCTATTCACTATTGACAAAATAATAATAATAATCGTCGCTCAATTTGTTTTACGATGGAGTTTGTGGCTCAGTAGTTAAAGGCGTGCGTTACCTGTTAAACTAACCCAAACGACGTGGGTTCGATCCCGACTGCAGCGGAAGAATTATCTGTGGGTAAGAGCTGAAAAATGCTGGGTCGTTGATTTTGCGGAATTTCAGTCTAAATACAGGAAAACCTGAAATGTTTTTTTTTCCGAAATAAACGGAATTTCTGTCTACGGAAAAATCTATGAAAATACGGAAGTTGAAATAAACGGGCACTTTTAAAAACGGAAATTTCTGAAAAAGACGGAAACCTGCTAGCAACTTTGCTGCACGTTATTTGCAGAAATTTTCCGTGAATTCTCCCCACTTATTTTTTACAGTGTAGTCTCTAAATCAGTGGTGACGCTAGCAGAGCTGTGACTAGGGCGCGGCAAAAGAGGCGGCTGCCCCGGGCGCCCTCTCTGTTTGGAATGCGATTACAATTGGAACTGAAACTTTTACACAAGTTTTCGGCACAATTAAAATTAGAATTTCCTCCTCAAAATGTTCAGAAGATGTTAGTTGCTCACATTCAGTAATGAAGGCGTTGTTCTATAGTCCGTCCAACTGAAGGAGAACCATGTCCACCCTTCTACAACACTGGGGCCCTGAGTACTTCTTTAGTTGGATGTACTATACATGCGTTGCAAGATAAGGATGTTGTTCACATTTTTTAAGATTCTCTGGAGGCTATCCAGTCTTTATTGTGGTTGCATACCACGACTGTCAGCTACATTCCGTCCGCTTGATGCGGTGCCGAAGGTCCGAACCCTAAGCAGTTGCGAAAAGCTGTAGAAACAGTCACATTTTGCTTGTGCTTTTTTTACACCTAGTTTCGTTGGAACTTAGAAATACATTTTTGCGCCTAGTTTTGTTAGAACTTAGAAATTCATTTTTACCCCTAGTTTTGTTACAAAGTCTTTGCAGTACTGTTATATTTTTAGCACATCTTTTGTAAAAAAAGATCGTGCTTATGTTACCGGTTTGTCTGTCCGTCCGTCCGCCTGTACCTACGCTATCTCTGCAACTATTAGTCCGATTTGAAAAATTGTTTTTGCATTGGGAAGCTTGAAATATGCGAATGATGATCCTTTATTTTGTTTTGTTTTTACGATGTACAATTTCGCCGCTAGAGGGCTTAAATGCAGATGATGACGAATTCAAAAATACGTTTTATTCCACATATTTGCTTCTAAACATCCGATTCAAAAATTTTTTTTATCTTTCGATTCCATTTATGTCTAATAGTATTTTAGATATAGTTACTTTTTCAAATTACGCATAGATTTTCCGCTAGGGAGCGTAAAAGTAAATTTCATTTTCCCCGATAACTCTTCTTCTAAAACTCCGATTTTAAAACTTTTTTCTTCACCGGATACACCTCCTGATGGAAAATCTTTTGCATATAATTTCAAATTTTTGTTAAAGAATACTTTGGCCACCAGAGGGCGTAAGCGCTAATTTTTGCTTCTGATGTATTTGCCATAAAATCTGAGCTTCTAAAATATCGATTGAAAAAATTCTTTCGTGAACTGATACCCCTACGTATATTGATATCTTGTTCTCGTTGTAAAAAAGTAGTTCCTGCACTTTTGTAACAACCATGAGCATAGAGTGTGATGTACTACAGAGGTGAAAACATGTGTCAAGGCGACAAATCTGCAGCGAGACATTCTGTCTGCGTAGCTCAGTTGGGAGAGCGACTTACTCCGGAGTGAGGGAACACGGACAAGGGTTCGATGCCCGTCGCGGACTAACTTCTTTTTTCATAAGAGGTGGGTCTCCAATTTTTCTTATTCTGTAAAAGATCAAAGGACGTACAATATTCTTCTTATGACTTCTGGTATTCTGTTTCTGTTGTTTGACTGACTTCAAATCAAATGCCATTTATTTATTTTTTTAGTTGTGTGAGATTCCTCACACAACTAAAAAAGTAAAACACTTAGAATGGTTTTGAACTATTACCATCCTTTCCCGCCTCCCCGTCACTTTTTCAGTAACACGCGAGAATTTTAGAGGTTCCAGCAAAAGATTTATGTGATTTTATTTACAGATGATTCATGTGTAATCAAATTATGTTGTGCTCAATTCATTCGTTTCGTGCTGCTTCCAGGGGTAAAAGAGTAGCTAAATTGAGCCAAAATCATAAGAAGGGTAATTTTTTTCGGCGAATACTTTAAAACCGCGGATTTTCCGTCTCACTTCTGCAGTGAGATAAAATCTTATTCCGCTGCTCTTTTAAATAAATTCCATATAACACGAGCAGTAAAACCACGACCCGCGGTTCTTTCAGAGCAATTGCTTAAATGTCAGAATTGGAAACAGGTCAAAAATTTTGGACACGGACGTCATATAATTAGACCAGATTCGGATCCGTAACTGACTCGGGCCTGACCCGGACAAATCTGCTTTGAATTATAAATTTTAAACCCAATATATAATGATACATAATCATATATATATATATACACTGAGTGGCCACTTTATTATGACCACCCCCTCAGTACTTCGTTGGGCCACCTTTTGCCTTTAATACTGCGTCGATTCTTCGTGGCATGGACTCCACGAGATGTTGATAGGTGGTTTGTGGAATCTGAGACCATGCTTGATGAATAGCACTATCCAGGAGTGTGAGATTGCAGGGTTGTGGATCCAGCTGTCTGATGGCTCGTTCAACTTCATCCTACAAATTCTCAATGGAGTTGAGATCTGAAGATTGTGGGGGCCACCTAAGCAAAGTAAACTCACCAGCATCTCCCTGAAACCAATCCTGTACGATACGAGCACTATGGCAGGACGCATTATCTTGTTGAAAGTAGCCATCGCCATTGGGATAAACCTTCCACATGACAGGATGCACTTGGTCCGCAACGATGTTTAGATATGATGTGCAAGTCAGACGTTGATCAACACGAATTAAAGGGCCCAAAGCATGCCAGGAAAACATTCCCCAAACCATAACGTTGCCTCCACCAGCTTGAAGGGTTGTAGCAATGCATTTGGGTCCCTGCTTTCGTGCTGTTTCCGCCAAATTCTCACTCGGCCATCGGCATGGTGCAACTGAAATAACTTGTTTCCAATTATCGACTGACATAACTTGTTTCCAATTATCGACTGTCCAATCCTTGTGCTCCTGTGCAAACTGGAGACGTTTTCTCTTGTTAACTGCAGACAGCAAAGGTGTTCGAACAGGCCTTCGGCTGCCATATCCCATCCGATGCAGTGTACGGCGAACAGTGCGTGCAGAGATCATTTGAGGAGATCCTGGATTAAGATGGTCTGTAATTTGCTGCACTGTTGCTTTTCTGTTGTCTGTTACCAGTCTGGACACTCTTCGTTCCACCCGCGCAGTCACTAGTCGATGACGACCACACGTTGCACGTAGAGACCCAGTTTTTTGGCTGACAGTCCAGTCTTTAAACACTTTAACAACAGCTGCTCTGGAACATTTTACGAATGCGGCGGTTTCGGTGATACTCGTTCCATGGATCCGAGCTACTACAATCATCCCACGTTGAAAGTCCGTCAAATCCAATTTTTTACCCATCTCGTCACCCAAAAATCTCTTCTGCTACTGTCGCAAGCACTAAGCTTTCCCATTTTGTACTAGCCTCGCCCTCTGGCGGCAACAGCGTGCAGCCATAGTTCATTTGCTTAAAACTGTCAGGTAGTCATAATAAAGTGGCCACTCAGTGTATATACTTAAGAAATGCAAAACCCAAAGAGAAAATGTTTTTGAAAAAAGAAAACAACAACAACAACAAAAAATTCCGAGAGCGAGCAGAAGAATATACACGCCAAACCCCAAGTGGGTATCGTATTTTATATACAAATCAAGCAAATGTATTATGAACCGCATAATTTACTCAATTACAGGAAGTTTTAAAACTGTCGTCCTTCATTTGCAAAACATTATGGCATATACTCTAAATTAACTTCCATTTTTAGTTGCTTTCTCTATGTAAATTTGTGTTCATTCTCTTTTGGCGTTTTCAATTTTAACGTTATATCTTCTCGCTCACAGAATGATGTTGGCAACAATCTTGAGGTCAGAGAGCGTGACGTATGCATGTAGACGGATAAGAACGAGAGATATACTGTATATTGTTGAAGAAAGTAGCCAAAAAAGAGTAGTGGAAGCTGCATTAGGCTGAAACTCTTTACTTGAAGTCTGAGTGTTCGAGTTGTGCTGTTATACACACAGCCGAGTCACATTATTGTGACTACCTCCTACTTTTGAAGTCAACAGGGCGTAGCCAATGAATGAAGTCACGTGACGTGAGCTGGCTTGGAGAGTATATAAGGTGTGCTGTGGGCATTCTGAGAACATATCACTCGTTGCTGTCATGGATAAAAGGAGCGATTTATCAGATTTTTAAAAAGGGATGATTATCGGCTTTCGGGATAAGGGTGGCAGTATTTCTGAAACAGCGCAGTTTACGAACTGTTCGCGTGTAGCGTGATTGGAGAAATGACACCATTGCGAATAAGCAATGTGAAAACTGCGGAGCACCACTTGCTATTAATGTGAGAGGTGAACGTCGGCTTCGAAGGTTCGTGAGGGCCGATCGACACACTACAGTGGAGCAACTCACTGGCCAAATGAATCAGGGGGCTACTGGAATTGAGCCTAAAACGACAGCTCAGCGTACCCTGTTGCGTATGGGGCTCCGATACAGACGGATGGTCACCGCAACTATGCTGACGAAGGTGCATCCGCAGAAACGGCTTATATTTGCACGGAAGTATCAGAATTGGACCTCCGCTGATTGGCAAAGGATTGCCTTCTCCGATGAGTTACGTTTTATTCTTCATCGAACGGATGGACGTTGGCGTATAAGGCGAGAAACATCGGAGAACAAACAATCTTCAACCATTGCTGGAAGAACACAAGCTGGTGGGGGCAGCGTTATGATCTGTGGAATATTTTCATGGCATTCCGTGGGTTCACTCATACCCATGGAAGGCACTATGGACCGAATTCGTTATGAACTCATCCTTGCGGACCATGTACACCCATACATGCTGATTGTCTTCCCTGGGGCGGATGGGATCTTCCAGCACGACAATGCGACGTGTCACACAGCTAGAAATGTCCGAGAGTGGTTGGATAAACACGATGAAGACTTCAAAGTACTTCCCTGGCCCCCTAATTCCCCAGACTTGAACCCAATTGAACATCTGTGGGGACACCTCGATCGTTTTGTTCCCTCACACGCACCCTCCAGCAGCTGTCAGATGATTGTGTGATCCTCCACCACGCACCCTCCCGCAGCTGTCAGATGCATTGCAGTCAGCATGGGTCCACATACCTGTGAACATCTTCCAGCATCTTACTGAATCACTCCCAGCCCGTCTAGCTGCTGTTCGCGCTGCACACGGCTGTTACTCTGGATATTAGCTGGTGGTCACAATAATGTGACCCAACCGTGTATTTAGTGTTAGTTTTAATCAAATTGTCTGCTTACTAACTTACGTTAATTCGACTAAATGCTTATTGTGCTATAGAAGCAGTGCGTGAATGAAGTGCGGCTGAAGTAAAAGCGAACTATAAGAAAATCATTCTTGAATTTTATTTGAGTGACTTTGTTTCACTTGTAGTGTTTCTCAAAGCTACCTATACACACGCAGAGCCGTTGCTATCGGGATGGCAGGGAGGGCAACCGGCCACCCAGAATGGTCATTCCAGGTGCGTAAACTCATGCTCTTGGTGAAGTAAAAAATAAAAAGCGTGACTAAAAAAGAAAGTTACATCGTTCAGTATTTTCTTTTTAAAGATTTTAGTTAGTCTTAAAATGTCTTTCAATCACTGAACTAGGAAAACAAAGGGATAAAGATTAATGGAGATTATCTAACTCACCTTCGTTTTGCTGATGACGTAGTCATTTTTGCAACTACCCCATCAGAGCTGCAGAGTATGATCCAGGAACTTGCTGACAAGAGTAAAGAAGTGAGATTAAAAATGAACTTTCAGAAGACAAAAGTGACGTACAATGCCTTTACAAGAAATGAAGATTTATCGATTGATGGGGAAAAGCTGGAGGTATTCAATACCTACATTTGTCCTGGACAGTAGATATCAAGTGAGGGTCACATTGATGAAGAAATTAATCGGCGTACAAAACTTGCCTGGAGAGCTTTTGGAAGAAACAGCATAATTTTCAAGAGCAATATGCCATTATGTCTTAAAAGAAAAGTGTTTGATCAATGCATCCTTTCAGTGCTTACGTATGGTGCAGAGACGTGGACCTTAACTAAAAGAGACATACAAAGGCTGCAGACAACTCAAAGCAGCATGGAGAGGTGCATGCTTGGTGTAACCAGGAGAGATAAGAAGAGGAACTCTTGGATCCGAAAAATGACAAGAGTGGAAGACATCATGATCAGAATAAAATTCCTGAAATGGCAATGGGCTGGACATATTGCTAGAAGGACAGACCATCGATGGACAGCTGAAATTTTACACTGCATTCCGAGGGACAGGAAAAGACCCAGAAGAAGACCCCATGGGAGATGGGCGGATGAAATTCCAAAGTATGCGGGAGTAACATGGATGAGACTGGCACAAGACAGATCGTTGTGAAAGAAACTTGGGGAGACCTTCGTCCAGCAGTGGATTGATAATGGTTGGCAATGATGATGATGATACAGTATTCCATGTAGTTAACCAGGGTACAGAGTAACATACGCTATAAGGTGTGAGCATCTCATATCCATGAAGGGGATTTTCCAAAACTGTGAATGGAGGCACAGAAAACATAATGCTGATATGCCTAACCTCCATAATCTTTTCGAACATGTCGCTGGGATGAAGAGCTAATTAATCATTTGTGCTCTGGCACAGAAAGTTCTCTGATTGTTTAACCTTGAACGGGATTTTTCCAAGCCCTACCCTTAAAGCTTCTTCCTATTGTTACGTTCACTATCCGATACTTATTCGTTCTGCGCTGGTTTGTTCTTCGTTCTGCATTTCTGTGTACCTTATGTTTGCAATGGTAAAACTTCTTTACATATTTTCTTCGCTATTAATGTATTCCCAAGGTTGAAAATGTGCACATCGATAAAACTAACTTTAAGTTATATCATGGGATACTTAATACTTGCTAAAACATAACCATAATTAAGCAATCAAACATTTGTTTGTCTGCTGACGTCATCAATGTACACGTCGCGCCACCTATCAACAGGTCTGAACATTACTGAAAGAAAAATGATTGATTTTTAATATAATTATGGTTATGTTTTAGCAAGTATAAAGTATCCCATGCCATAATTTAAAGTTAGTTTTATCGATGTGCAAGTTTTCATCTTTGGGAGTACATTAATTGCGAAGAAAATATGTAAAGAAGTTTTACCACTGGAAACATAAGGCAGAGATTTCAGGTGGAACCACTTTAACGAGACGAAACAATTTGCAGCCCTTTTTTGTTTTCAACTAGCACGTATCTGTTGGCCTTGAGCCTTTTCCAATCTCTTTAATATTAAATTCATCAATATAAACAAATAAGGCATCAATTCCGATACAATATGCCATGGGAACAAGATGTTAGCGCGTCAAAAGAAAACATCTGAATGCTCAATGCAAAAGATGTCATGTGAAAGGTAACTCTCAGTCTTACAATGTGACACGCAGGGTGCGAGAGAGTGAATCAACAGAGAAGCTGGCGACAGGCGTTGCCTGTACCTTGCTCCGGACAGTCGTAGCCGCACCGGTGGCGCAGTGGTCTAAGATCATTCGTCCGAAAGATCATTCGTTCCCTGATCATTCGTCCGAAAGGGGCCTGGGTTCGAATCCCGGTGAGGCATGGATGTTGTGTTTGTCTTACGGCACTGACTCTCTCCCTTCCCTGGAACCAGTGACCCTAAATTAGGGACGGGCGACTGCTTATAGCCCATTGAGTTGCTCACGGTGGTCGTTAAACATCCAATAAAAAAAAAACAAAAAAAACAGTCGTACTGAAAACAAACGTAAAGAAGTGTCGTTTTACAATACGGTGTTGGTGTGTATAATGACCCCGCAGTATCGTTGGTCGGCAGAAATTTCGTGCCACCCCGGTAGCGCAGTGCTCTTAGCGATGGCTTCTGTCATCTGTCTGCGATGGGTCCGGGATCTAATCCCGGTGAGGTATGGATGTTGTGTTTGTCTTACGGCGCTGGCTCTCTCCCTTCCCTGGAACAAGTTACCCTAAATTAGGGACGGGCGACTGCTTATAGCCCATTGAGTTGCTCACTGTGGTCGCTAAACATCCAATAAAAAAAACAGTCGTACTGAAAACAAACGTAAAGAAGTGTCGTTTTACAATACGGTGTCGGTGTGTATAATGACACCGCCGTATCGTTGGTCGGCAGAAATCTTCGTGCCACCCCGGTGGCGCAGTGCTCTTAGCGATGGCTTCTGTCATCCGTCTGCGATGGGTCCGGGATCTAATCCCGGTGAGGTATGGATGTTGTGTTTGTCTTACGGCGCTGGCTCTCTCTTTTCCCTGGAACAAGTTACCCTAAATTAGGGACGGGCGACTGCTTATAGCCCATTGAGTTGCTCACTGTGGTCGCTAAACATCCAATAAAAAAAAAAAAAACAGTCGTACTGAAAACAAACGTAAAGAAGTGTCGTTTTACAATACGGTGTCGGTGTGTATAATGACACCGCCGTATCGTTGGTCGGCAGAAATCTTCGTGCCACCCCGGTGGCGCAGTGCTCTTAGCGATGGCTTCTGTCATCCGTCTGCGATGGGTCTGGGATCTAATCCCGGTGAGGTATGGATGTTGTGTTTGTCTTACGGCGCTGGCTCTCTCCCTTCCCTGGAGTCAGTGGCCCTAAATTAGGGACGGGCAACTACTTATAGTCCATTGAGTTGTTCACGGTTGTCGTTAAAACCTCAAAAAAAAAAAAATAACCCTTCGTTGCTTCTTTAAGAAAGAGACGACAATATTTTTGCTTTACAGATCACTTTTCACTCCGCAGGCACCAGTATCGAGTGCAATATTCCATAGTGCGCATTTTTCTTTTCAAAAATAAAACGGAAATAAAACCAGGTTGAAATCGGGTCAGGAATACCTTGACCCGCAAGAAATTGTTGACCATTGGCATGTTTCCATCTCTGTTAAAGGCAAGGCCGTAGCCAGGATTTTTTTTCGGGGGGAGGGGGTGACCAAAAGTTGTTTAGCGGTGAGGTATTCATTTCTTTTGGTGATTGAATGGAAACTAATTTTTTTTAGTTTACAACTCAAGAAGCTATACCAACCCTTCCCTCTCCCACACATTTTTGGGATTAGTATTTGTAAACTTTTCTTCATAAATTTGCGTTAGTTGTAAAATTTCCGTCTGTAAATTTACAATAAACATAGATCAAACACAACGGGAGATAATTTCTTTAGATAACTGTTTTTAATGATTTAAAAATTATGTTGAACCAGTATTTTGATACAAGCAATAACAATTACAGAATGTATTGATAGAAAGTTTTAAATTTTAAGGCGAACATTAAAACATTTAATATAAGTATAATACAATTTGTACAAATCAGCAAATTCAAGAAATTTTTATGTTAAGTAGAACAAATAAGGTTTGCATTTTTACTCACCTTATAGAAAATTAGCAGGCATTGATGATTTATTAAACCGATTTAAAATTTAGTCCAATTGCACCCCAATATTGCAATGCGTTGCTAAAAGTGCTAATCTACTCAGTCTGTTTTTTCCCGTTGAGTTTCTTAAATATGTTTTCAATCGTCTAAGTGTGGAAAATGTCCTTTCTGTCGTAGCTGTGGAAATCGTAATTATAGCCAGAATCTGTAACAACGTGTGTGAGTTGGGGAAAATATTTGAGCCGCATTGTAAAAGGGCCTCCATTTCGTTACCAGGTCTTGAATTAACATCTATGTTGATCCATTTGTTTCGCCAAACGGACTATGAGAGTACTGCTCTCTGGAAGTATGTTTTCATAAACTCCTTTGCAAGTCGTTAGCTCTTTTTCGCAGTTTAACGTCACATGACGAGGTAGAAATATTTGAAGCGCTATGACTATAATGTCT
Source organism: Macrothele yani (assembly GCA_039090855.1). NCBI lineage: Eukaryota > Metazoa > Arthropoda > Arachnida > Araneae > Macrothelidae > Macrothele > Macrothele yani. The sequence goes on from CM077006.1 coordinate 46,441,129, forward strand.
TGTGAGTCTCGAATCGATCATTAACTTATGTTCGCACGTGGTCAACAAATCTAACGAAAAGATTCTTCCGGAAATATTCTTCTGGAGTTTCTGATGAAATATTCCCTCTTTGAATCATCCTGGATGTAACTCTTGGTGCTGTGATAACTCCATCAACTTATGTGATCAATTTTGATGCTGCATTATAAATAACACTGAATTTATCGATAGCGTTACTTCTTAGATGGTCGAGAGAAGTTACCACGAGATCAATATGTTCCAATGATGTCGTCAAATCGCAGTCAACGTTTCGAAGAGATTTTGACAGCGGTAATGTCCACGAAAATACAAGGTCAAGTGTGCGAAGTGTGACTACAAACTGGCCTTGGGTAAATAGCACATAATAGCTGATGAGCTTTTTGGAAGGATTTGCGATTTTTTATATCTTGCAAATGTTGTAACGTTAGAACTAATACAACGTAGATTTCTCGGAATCTCAATAAAGCTTCAATAAAGTTTCATGCTTGTAAACCCAACGTGTTTCGCATGATATTAACGTCGTGTGCCTGGAAGCTGGTAATACATATTTGCTTGATGAAACCTTTGAGAACTTGGTTATTTTTCTCAGATGAGCTAAGAAAATTCCAATAGACTGAATTGTGCCTATACAGTTTCATATACATGAAATTGTACAAGAATCCCCTAGTGCCAAATGTAGAGAATGTTCTCCACAATGTGTGACGTACCTGCCAGCAGGACGCACATGACATAAAGGCAGATAGTAGTCAGAAGAAACGTCCGCGTAGCTCAATTGGTAGAGTGACTTATTCCGGAATGAGGGGATCCGGGTTCGAATCCTGGCGTGGACAGAAATGAAGGAGAAATTTACTTTGTTATAATGGCACCCGAACTATCCGTATGACCCGACCGTTCAAAATCTCGCAATGGTGTGATGTTCTTTCCACACCGCGAGATAGGAAAAATCAGAGAATCCCTTCTCCAGCGCTTCGAATAATAAAAATGTGTGATGTTGCATTCCACACACCAGATTGACTGGGAGTTCTCAAGTGCACGTTCTACAGTGGATGGCTGCCTGCAACGATTCATGGTCACGGCTGACCCGTAGGCCATGCCCGCGGCCCTCTTTCGGAGGGGGGAGAGAGATGTGACGTACCTGCCAGCAGGACGCACATGACATAAAAGGCATATAGTAGTCAAAAGAAACGTCCGCGTAGCTCAATTGGTAGAGTGACTTATTCCGGAATGAGGGGATCCGGGTTCGAATCCTGGCGTGGACAGAAATGACGGAGAAATTTACTTCGTTATAAATGGACATATGAGGCCAAATAAAAAAACCAAACTTACATTTGTAATAAATAAAGAAAAAAAACCTATTGTTTGTTGAAGTTCAATTGCGAAAAATTGATTGGGATTTCGGCGAGGGACCGGTTCCTTAATATCCCCCCCTGGCTACGGCCATGGTTAAATGTATGAAAAATTCTGTTGTAATTTTTTTTATACAACCTCTTTTTTAAGTATTTTTCTTATACAACCTCTTTTTTAAGTATGCAATAATAAGCCTTTTTACCAAATTCCATCAAATTTCCTCATAAATACTTCGAGTTATGTACGAATTGATAAATTATAATTTATTAATTATGATAATCAAAATTGTTATTAAAGGATTATTATCCGAAATAACGAATTAATAATTTTAATTTTTTATTAAAGGATAATTATCCTTTAATTTTGTGTGACAGTGTAGTTGAAAAGTCATTGAATTTGATTAATGATGTACAAAAATTTGTAATAATAATTTCTAATAACCTTACATTTGTAATAAATTCTCAATCAAAATTGATTGTGATCTTCAAGAGTAATTTCAGAGAAGAGTAACAAAGGTTTTTGTGAAAATTAAAACTGCTCCCTTAATGAAAGCATTCTAGATTGAGTGGATGCCCTAAAATGGTGAAGATAGCTGAGGGGGAAAAGGACAAAATATCTATATACCTGATATTTCAAATAAGAAAAGAGCCACTTTGACGTGAATTTAAGCATTCTTTAAAAAAGAACCAACACAGGCCTTTTTCGGCGGGAAGCAAGATAGACAAGCCCGAACCCCGATTAGGGCACAGACATATACTGCACAGATAGGTTTCTGTTTCGAGTTGTACGGTCAGGAGAAAAAAGTGAACCTGGCGCTCCGAAGACAGGCACACGCGTTATCGACTACAGAAGATATGCGGGGGAAGCGGAGGCAACAAACCTTTCAGATCGTATATACACTATATTGACAAAAGTCACCGGATACCCCTTCAAAACCAAATGAACGGATCCGCTGCGTTGTTAAGATGCGCGGTACAGCTGCAAACAGTATAAAAACAAGCCTGCAGCTGACTGCGATCATATCGCACTGTGACGTTGAGTGAAAAGGCCGCAGAACTGACTTTGAGAAAGGAAAGATTGTTGGGTGTTATATTAGTGGGTTGTCCATAAGAGAAACCGAGAGGCGTTTAAACATACCCAAGTCAACTGCTTTGGATGTGCTGAATAAGTGGAAGACACATGGCGTGCCTGAATCAGCAAAACTTACCTGCAGGCCAAAGAAAATCAGTGATAGAGGACGTCGTCGAAACCTCAGGATAGTCGTAACAGCTAAGTAGTACTGCCCAAGACCTCAGTGTACAGGTGAGTAAAAATGCTGGAACCTTGGTATGCACACGTACCATTTGCAGAGAACTTCATTCCATGGGTTACTGTGGTCGTGCGGCTGCTCATAAACCTTTCATCTCCACTCGGACTGCTACTGGTCGTTCAGCATGGTGTAAAGAACATTTATCGTGCACCGTAGATCAATGGAAACGGGTCCTGAATCCAGATACACGATCCATCAGTCTGATGTCCGTGTGTGGGTATGGCGGCAGCCGAGGGAACGCTATTTACCACAGTGTACTGTTCCTACGGTCAAGTTTGGAGCTGGTAGTGTACTCGTGTGGGGGTATTTTTCGTGGTACGGTCCAGGCTCATAGGATATCGTGGACAAACCTGTTAACCAGCACGTCTACCTCGATATTCTGGACAATTATGCCCTACCAACTCTGTGGCAATACTATGGAACCCAGCCTTGCTGGTACCAGCAGGATAATGCACCCAGCCATAAAGCAAGGATTGTTACGGCTGGTTTGATGATAATTCGGTATCGTGTGTGGACTGGCCAGCACAGAACACTGATCTTAATGCCATAGAGCACCTATGGGATGAATTAGAGCGCCGCATAAGAAGTTTGGAACCAAGTCCTATTACTAAGCAACAGTTAGTGGTAGCATTATGTATCGAATGGAAGCGCATACCTATCGCTGTGTTTCAAAACCTTTTCGAAAGCATGTCTCGAAGGGTCAGTGCATGCATTAAGGCCAAAGGTGAACCGACACCGTACTAATGTATGTCAATAAATGCTATGTTGTGTTTCTCTTCTATGTGTCCGGTGACTTTTGTCAATATAGTGTATGTATATATTGTCTGGTGAGCACCAGAGATACGGGTCACCGGGTCAACAGGTCGACAATTTCTTCCGGGTGAAGGTGTTCCTGACCCGATTTCAATCCGGTTTTATTTCCGATTTACTTTTGAAAAAAGAAAAAAATGCGTTCTGTGGATGGATTTTGTTCCGGATGCTGATGCCCGCAGGGGCTGAAAAATGATTAGTCATACAATATGAAAGAAGAGTATCCTCAGAAGGAAGAATGTCCCTTCCTTCTGAGTGGCAATGATGAAAACAACATCCGCATTTTGGAAACTTTCAACTCATCAGAAGCTGGTGAAAATTGGTGTTGCTGTAAAATATATTTTGAAGTTTGATATGTATCAAGAAAACAGCAAAAACTGAAGTTAAACATACAACACATTACTAAATTAAAAATTTTTTAACTGTAACGCTATCAAAATTAGGTAGAACAGCCTTAACATTACTGCGCAGCTACTTTTTGACTCTTGCAGATGTGTTTGAAAACGTGTATAAAACAGTTAGGTTATGTCTTGCAAATGAAGGACGACAGTTTCAATACTTCCTGTAAATAAGTGAGTAAATTATACTTTCTCATAATACATTTGTTTCATTCCCGTCATATAGCCTAAGATGCCCACTGAGGAGAGACTTTTTGAAAGCCCTATGTATACTGTATTTTTCAGCTCAAAGCAGATTTGTCCTAGTCAGTTACAGATCCGACCCGACTCGGATCTGTAACTGACTCGGACAAAATCTGCTTTGAACTACAAAAATTTTACAAAATTAAAAAAAAATTTTTGACCCGTTTCGAACTCTGGTACTCACTTCACTGATTATTACTGAGATGGTTTTGGTAAACGAAAATTTTACGGATTTGTGCATAGCCACCATCAAAAATAAATAAATAAACTGAAGCAGAGAGAGAGAGAGAGAGAGAGAGAGAGAAGAAGAAGAAGAAGAAGAAGAAAAAACTGGGTTATTATTTATTATTTGTGTTAAAAAAATGTCGATTTCGATGGGCGATGGTTGAATAAATGAACTTAAAAAAATTCTATTCAGTTAGGTAAAAAGTAGCCTGGCGCCGCCACGCCTTAAAAAAAGTAGCCTGGCGCCGCCACGCCTTAAAAAAAGTCGCCTGGAAGCGCCGGGACCCGCCAGGCCTAAACTGCACCCCTGTCTTTTTCACTTTCTTAGGTGCGAAACTCTTAATAACATTCTCAAAATCAAGTTGCATATAAAATCACTTTGTATTTTAAAAAATTGGTAAAATAATAACAATAATAAAAAGAAGTTCAATAATGCTTGTCATTTCTGGAAACGATTTTTAGGAAAAAGCCTCTGTTACGAGTAAAAAGGGGTGCCCAGGACCCAGTTGGGCATGTCCTGTCATCAACCGTGCTCCAGGTTTGCGACCGGCTGAAAGAGGACTATTACTTAACAATGAATCGATGAGATTTTAATAAAGCCCTTTCATTGCATAAAGATTTTCAATTACTTCTGCAAGCATTCTAAACAGTTCGTAAACGACAAGAAAGGTGGCACCGAATCTTCAGGGATAATGTCAGATTTTTGAATCCTTTTCGACACACACACACACACACACACACACACACACACACACACACACACATTCAAAGCAGATTTTAAAAGATCAATCAGAGGTTTTTCCACGTTTATAAAAATTCTCTAGACTCACATACACAACTGCCTAGGCCTTGGCAGTTTGTGTATGTGAGTCGAGAGGAATTCAAGGCAGCTGTGGTGTAGTGGAAGCATATCCGGCGCGTAACTGGAAGACCCTGGGTTCGATTCCCGGTGGCGGCCAATGAGAATTTTTCCGTGACTCACTTATAAACATGGAAAGAGCGACGACCTTTGTTTGATGTTCCTGGTCCGCGTCAAGTGTCTGTATTTATTATTCATTCGCCTTCTAAGAGTTTCGAAGAGTAGAAAATCAAAGAAAAAAATCCATATACAACCCTTAGCGGAAACACTTCGCATTAATTAATATGCACAATGTTCATTCACATTCTGAATGGAACGAGTTACAAAGGAAATTTTTTAAACCGTATTTCTAAAATCGGTAGGACATTTGAAAATGAAAATAATATCTTCCAACTATAGCGGAATGAACGTGGGTTACCAAAAAGCACAAATCACACCCAAATTGTTTTTGGATAATAACCGTGTACTCCCCTAACAGTGAAATTTTGCATTCATTTCGGCAAGAATACGAAAAGAATGTTTTGCACTGTGAACGGTATATCTAATCGAAAAGCTCCTTCAAGCGGCAATATGCTGGGCATATTACACTGTAAAAAAAATTCTGGAATTGACGATCCACTTTCCGTGATTCGTTTCGTGAATTAACGAAGCATGTTTGTGATGCAATCTTTCCTCTGAAATCACGGAAAGAAATCTGAATTTCACGGATTTTTTTTGTCCGCAAATCCTTCCGTATATTAACGGAAATATTCTTTTCCCACTTTTTCGCTATCCACATAACGAAAGCATTCCGGTAATAGGAGAGATTCGCAGGAATACTTGAGTTTTGATTATCTATTAAGTTTCAATCGTTTGTCGAAGGATCCGATTTTAAAGTTTTGTTGCGAGATCGCATATTGTGTATAGCATATCACATGAAATTTGTTTTTTATCGCACAGGATATTTCTTCTCTCCCGCATTTTGTGCACCAGCCATTATACACTGACGGAAAAAAATCCCAACACCACGAAAAAATAGTTGTAGAGGAATGAAATGGCGGCAATACATTCGCATAGGTAACATATTTAATCGATTAAGGTTTCAAGATCACAGCTTATTGTAAGCCCGAGAAGAGCCATTTTAAATGTTAAATGCTGGTACATTAATAACCGGTGTGACAGCCAGAATGTTGAATGCAAGCACGCAAACGTTCATGCATTGTGTCGTACAGGTGCTGGATGCCAGTTTGTGGGATGGAGTTCCATGCCTGTTGCACTTGGTCGGACAATACAGGGACAGTTAATGCTGGTTGAGGGTGACGCTGGAGTTGTCGTCCAATGATGTCCCATACGTGCTCGATTGGTGAAAGATCTGGTGATCTAGCAGGCCACGACAACATGTCAACACTCTGTAGAGCATGTTGGGTTACAACAGCGGTATGCGGGCGAGCGTTATCCTGTTGGAAAACACCACTGGAATGCTGTTCATGAATGGCAGCACAACAGGTTGAATCACCAGACCGACGTACAACTGTGCCGTCAGAGTGCGTGGGATAACCACGAGAGTGCTCCTGCTGTCATAGGAAATTGCTCCCCAACTCCAGGTGTAGGTCCAATGTGTCTCGGCCGCAGACAGGTTGGTTGCAGACGCTCACCTGGCCTCCTTCTAACCAACACACGGCCATCACTGGTACCCAGGAAGAACCGGCTTTCATCAGAAAACACAACAGATCTCCACTCCGTCCTCCAATGAGCTCTAGCTTGACACCACTGACGTCGCAAACGGCAGTGGTTTGGAGTAAGTGGAGTGCACGCTACAGGGCGTCTGGCTCGGAGCTGTCCTTCAAGTAACCGAATTGTAACAGTTCGTTGTGTCACTGTGGTGGCAACTGCAGCTCGAATTGCTGCCGCAGACGCGGTACGATGCGCCACGGCCATACGCCGTACACGGCGGTCTTCCCTCTCAGTAATGCCACGTGGCCGGCCGGAACCCGGTCTTCTTGAGGCAGTACCTTCCCTTGACCACCTCTGCCAACAATCACGCACAGTGGCTACATTCCTGCCAAGTCGTTCTGCAATATTGCTGAAAGAAGATCCACCTTCGTGTAGCCCTATTACACGACCTCGTTCAAACTCCGTGAGCTGTTGATAATGGCTTCTTCGTCTTCTTAAAAGCATTCTTGACTAACATCAACACCCTACGTCGAATCTCAACGATAACTAACGCTCACGAACGTTACAGAGCGTATTTACAGCAAACCTGCTTTGCATGTTCCGAGGGGCGCTACTAGCGCCACACGTATGCGCCGAGCGCGAAATTTGCATAGACGTCATCTTACAGATGTACTCTCACCGCCTACCAACTGTCGTTTATCTAACACAACCCCTTCTTGGTGTTGGGATTTTTTTTCCGTCAGTGTACATTATGTTGCCTTTAGAAACCGGGTATTTAAATATTATTGTACAGGTAAATGTACGATGTCTATGTATCAGTCTTTGGACAACTTAAAACAAACGCTATTTATTATATATTGTGTTACTGTAAGAGACCGGGTACTTAACTTATTGTACAGATGATTATACGATGTCTATGTATCAGTCTCTGGACAACTTAAGACGAAAGCTATTATAGCTATCAAGAGTAAATATTATATATTGCATTACTGTAAGAAACCGGGTACTTAACTTATTGTACAGATGATTATACGATGTCTATGTATCAATCTTTGGACAACTTAAGACAAAAGCTATTATAGCTATCAAGAGTAAATATTATATATTGTATTACTGTAAGAAACCGGGTACGTAACTTATTGAACAGATGATTATACGATGTCTATGTATCAGTCTTTGGACAACTTAAGACGAAAGCTATTATAGCTATCAAGAGTAAATATTATACAGTATATTGTGTTACTGTAAGAAACTGGGTACTTATTGTACAGATGGTTATACGATGTCTATGTATCAGTTTTTGGACAACTTAAGACAAAAGCTATTTATTATATATTGTGTTACTGTAAGAAACCGGGTACTTAACTTATTGTACAGATGATTATACGATGTCTATGTATCAGTTTTTGGACAACTTAAGACAAAAGCTATTTATTATATATTGTGTTACTGTAAGAAACCGGGTACTTTACTTATTGTACAGATGATTATACGATGTCTATGTATCAGTCTGAGGAATCCTTAAAACAAAAGCTATTATAACTATCAAGAGTAAATTTTATTTTTAGAAGTTTTGTAAAATAATACTGTAAAACAGTACATTTAACCTTTTCAAAAAGATGACGGAAAGTTACTCTCATTTGAAAAAAAAAATCTCATGTTCCAAAGCATTCTGTTGCTTCGAAATATCACACTGAAGAAAAAAATACTTAATTTGTAATAAATCCTCCTACAGAAAAAATTTAATTATTAAAAGCTATTCAAAAAATAATTAGCTCCAACAGAAAAAAAAATGAATTAATTACTCGCATTAATACGAAAGAAAAATTCATCGTCGCGCAATAAGTTTTGCCTTGAACGTGAATGCGACTCCGAAGACATTCGGGCTCAGTGCTTAAGGCGCGCGGTTTTTGTGTAGACCAGAGATAGAAACAGGTGTGTGTGTCAACAGGTTGACAATTTTAAGCGTGTCAAACGGGGCGGGTCAAGATGTTCCTGACCCGATTTCGACCCTGTTTTATTTCCGTTTTATTTTTGAAAAGGAAAAATGCGTACTATGGAGTTTTGTGCTAGATTCTAGTGCCAGCGGAGTGAAAAATGACTTTTCATGGAAGAATGTTGCTGTCTATTCCTTAAAGCAAAGATTTCTGCCGACAGACGGTACCGTATCGTAAAACGATACTTCCTTATCGTTTGTTTTCAGTGGGATTGTCCGGAGCAAGATACAGGCAAACACCTGTCGTCTGCTCCTCTGGTGATTCACTCTCTCACACCCTCGCGTGTCACATTGTAAGATTGAGAGTTACTTTTCACATTGCATCTTTTGCATTGAGCATTCAGAGGTTTCCTTTTGACGTACTAACATCCCGTTCCATTGCATGTCGTGTCGAAATTAATGCCTTGTTTCTTAATGTGGATGAATTTAATATTAAGGAGATTGAAAACGGCGTCGAGGCCGACAACTACGTTCTTGTTGAAAACAAAAAAGGGAAGAGTAGTAGTTAGTGCTGGAAGTTGTTTCGTCTCATTAAGAAACCAGATGTTTCACGGCAACACCAATTTTCACATGCTTGTGATGAGCAGAAAGTTTCCAAAATGTGAATGTTGATTTTATAAGTGTTCCTCCCTTCTGAGAGTCAATGATGAAATCAACATGCACATTTTGGAAACTTTCAACTCATCAGAAACTGGTGAAAATTGATGTAGCTGTAAAACATATTCTGAAGTTTGATACGTTATCAAGAAAACAGCAAAAAACTGAAATTAAACAAAGAACAAGTTACTTAATTCAAAAAATTTTGACTATAACAGCATCAAAATTAAGTGGAACAGCCTCAGCACATAGGCGTAACCACTGGGGTCGGGGTCGGAGGGGGAGGGGCAGTACCCCTCCAGATTTTCGGAGTCGGAGATCCCCAATGTAAAGGACCCCCCAAATTTTTTGGGAATATAATGATATAAAGCACACTTTTTTATGATGTGAACCGACTAAGTTTAATAATATAAGATTGTGATTTTTCGTAGAATGCAAACACGTGTATAATGTGTACTTAATAAAACAGCGATATCGGTTCCTAATAAGCAAAGTCAGTTCTACAACTTTGTAATTTACATTTCTGCCGTATCCATAATAGTTTTACAGTTGTGTTCGCTAAGTTCCGCAATTCGTCAACAGAGGCGCCTATGTAGTGCATGTTAGGTCGCGCCTCAGCAACTGCTTTGCTCCTGCGTGTGTGTAGGGGGGGGGGGCCCAAACTATTTTACACAGTATGCATATATTATTGTATATACATGTATACATATAACCTGGGGGAGGGTCCGATCACTGTGTATGTGTGATCGGACCCCCCGCAGATTTAGAAACATAGTTACACCACTGCCTCAGCATTACTGCGAAGGAACTTTTTAACTCTAGCAGATGTGTTTGAAAACATGTGTAAAAAAGTTAGGTTATGTGAAGAACGACAGTTTCAACACTTCCTGTAAGTGAGTATATTATACGTTTCCGTAATACATTTATATTATTTCTATATAACCTACCACCATATAACCTACGATACCCACTACGGAGAGACTTTTTGAAAGCCCTGTGTGTGTATATACACAGGTATACATGATTATGTACCTATAATTATAAATTGAATTTCGAATTAATAATTCAAAGTAGATTTGTCCGGGTCCAAAAGTTTTGATCCGTTTGCAATTCTGGTGTAGACCCATCCCATTCGACAACGCTTCGATCCTAGTTAGCGGCACGAAAGATTATCAGGCGCAAAGGCTTAAAAATTCAGGGTTTTTGTGAAATATCTGTCTAAATACGGAAAACTTTGGAACTCAATAGCGGAATTACTCACTACGGAAAATCTGTGAAAATACGAAAGTTGAAAGAAACAAGTTAGTACAATCATGCAATGCATTGATTATTATACGCTTTGCAACATACCAGATATCATTACTCAAATTATTAATCAAATTATGAGGATAACGGCTGTGGAATAATTCTCACCCCTGTGTCCTGACCTTCGATCCCATTTTTACATAATATTCAACAGAACCAGTTAAGTATACTTCCAGAACAACATCATAAAGTTTTGTCTCAATCAGAGCATTTTTAGTACGACGCATAAGGGCAATGGAATGGATCCCGCTCCTATGTCCTGACCTTTGATCCGATTCGGCCCATTTTCAACAGGGTTAGTCCCTAGGGGCTCCCTACCACATACTAAAATTTCATCGAAATCGAACCATTTTCACTCAAGTTATGACGCATAAGGGGAATAGAATGGAATGGATCCCTCTCCTATGTTCTGACCTTTGACCCCATTTCGACCATTTTCAATAGGGTTTGTCCCCAGGTGGTTCCCTACCATATAATAAAACTTCATTGAAATCGAACCATTTTTATGCAAGTTATGACGTATAAGGGAAATGGAATGGATGGATCCCTCGCCCATTTCCTGACCTTTGACCCCATTTCGCCCATTTTTAATAGTGTTCATCCCCAGGTGGTCCTCTACCACATACTAAAATTTCATCGAAATCGACCAATTTTTACGCGAGTTATTGCGTGAACAGACAGACGGACAAAGTTGGAACATATATACGCTTCTTCAACCTACGGTTGGAAAGCGTAAAAAAAAAAACAAAAAAAAAAAACAAAAAAAAAAAAACGGGCACTTTTAAAAACTGAAATTTCGTTAAAAGACAGACACTTACCGGCAACTTTACTGCACCTTATTTTGTGAAATTTTCCGTGAATCCACACCACTTATTTTTTGCAGTGTATGCTACATAAACTGACCACTGTTAGACAAATGAAGCACAGTCGAACCCACATATAGAATAACGAGCTAGCACAATACGAAGCTCCACACCAAGTTTTTTATTGATTCATTTAACTTCGTATTAATCTCCCGTGTTATTTTAACCGCATATGACGGATAGCAATTTTTGGAGAAACCACATATACAGTATTTCAGCACGGTTATCAGCAAACAACATAAGTAGCATTCACCCAGTTTCTTCACAGGAAAACAAGGATTACCTGCTGTTGACAACTTCCCGTGGTTTCCTTCCCAAATAGGATATTTCGCATGAAAACAAAAATGTTTCAAATTGAAAATCCTCCAAATACGTGACGTCAGTGAATAAACAAAGACATCGTTCTTTCCACGTTTTAGCAATACACAGCAACCGAAAAATTGTTATTCGGTCACCGCTAGAAAATCGAATCCCAGATTTCTCGATATCCAGCCGAGCGCGTTGGCGTTACACCACGATGGCCAGCAATCCACGGTGCTAAACACACAACAACCAAAAATTTGTTATTCGGTCACCGCTGGGGAATCGAATTTCAGATCTCTTGATATCCAGCCGAGCGCGTTAGCCTTATACCAAGGTGGTCAACAATCCACGGCGCTATGTGTGTTTTTCTGTCAGCTTCTGACATCACAAATCCGTAAGATGGGCTCAGCTACTGAGGCGTCCCCATCTGGTGGGCATTAGCGGCACTGGCTATTAAATCGAAAGGGCGTGATCCAAAGTGAAAGTCCTCCAAATACGTGGCGTCAGTGAATAAACAAAGACATCGCTCTTTCCACGATTTAGCAACACACAGCAACCGAAAAATTGAAATATCGAGAGATCTGGGATTCGACTCCCCAGCGGTGACCCCGAATAAAAATTTTTCGGTTGCGGTGTGTTGCTAAAACGTGTAAAGAGCGATGTCTTTGTTTATTTGTTTATTTATTTAAGAATGTTTCAGTTCCTCTTTTACTACCCCCCTCACCCCAAATTGCTAAACATACATCTACTGGGCAAATGCTGTCTCCTCGCCCCCATTTCCCTCGGCACCTTCCATTCATTGAATCTCTGTTTAGAAAATCTTAGAATTCATTTTGCATCTAGAAACATCTTAACCACCGCGTCAGAGGAAGATGAAAAATACACTGAAGTGCCAAAAGTCATGGGATAGCAAAGTTTTAACTAGCGCTGCCGTCGTATAATGGCTTCGATTCGCGCCACGATTTTTATCAGTTCCGAGGTGTAATCTCGTGAGTCACGTTGAACAACCGCGAGTAGGATTATGGCAAGCCGACGGGAATTATCGGAGTTTGAACGAGGCATGGTAGTGGGAGCCAGACGGATGGGACATTCAATTTCCGAAGTTGTGCTAACATTCAACATTCTTTGATCCACGGTGTCACGTGTGTACCGAGAATACCTCATGGAAGGCATTACCACCCACCGTGGACAGAGCAGTGGCCGACCACGGGTGCTGAATGACCGTGACCCGATCTGACCAGGATTGTCCATGCTAACAGACAAGCGACACTGGCTCAGATAACATTCAATGCAGGAGGTACCAGAGACATATCCATCAGGTCAGTGCAGCGTAATTTAGCGTCCATGGGGTATGGGAGCAGAAGACCCACCAGAGTTCCTTTGTTAACACCACGACATCGGACACAGCGAATCACCTGGGCTTGTGAACACGGTAATTGGACCCTGGAAGACTGGCAACAGGTGAAGTGGTCTGATGAGTCACGCTACCACTTGTTACGAGCTGACGGTAAGTTTCGGGTGTGACACAGACCCCATGATGCCATGGACCCAAGCTGACAACAAGGCACACTGCAAGCTGGTGGTGGTTCCATACATGTGTGAGGTGTCTTTACGTGGTACGGTTGGGTTCCTCTGTTCCTCATATACACCTCATTAACCGGTAATCGCTTTGTTGCTCTGCTGGGTGACGATTTGCAGCCCTTCATGGACTTCATGTACTTCAACAACGATGGGATTTTCCAGGCGGATAATGCACCATGTCATCGAGCCCAAGTTGTCCAAAATTGGTTCGAAGAGCATTCTGGACAGTTCCGACAGATGGCGTGGCCACCACGTTCGCCCGACATGAACCCAAAAGAACACTTATGGGACTTGGTGGAAAGGTCCATTCGCACTCAAGATCATGCACCTACAAATGCCAGGGAACTGCGGGTGGCTCTTCAGACGGTATGACTCAACATCTCTCCAGAGTTCTTCCGGCTACTTGTGGAATCGACGCCACGTCTAGTTGCTGCACTTCGCCGGGCTAGAGAAGGTCCTACACGATACGTTATCCCATGACTTTTGTCACTTCAGTGTATTTAAACACAAGTGCCAAAGTCATGGAATACGTACCATGACTTTGGCACTTAAGATATTTGTTTCATGATAATCCTAAAACAAGTAAAACTGGCTCATTTACCCCACGTAGTATGTAACAGGTGAAAATTTAAATTTTGGGCAGTTATTTTAATTTTTACATTCGCTAAATGTTTTGCTCTTTGTAGATCTAACTCGTGTTATTTTGTTAACTGCAGTGTTCAGTTAACAAGTGTTATTTACCTTCGATTAATTGATAAATAGTTTGTGATCATCTACTTTTAAATTGGCGTAATGTAATATGTCAAAAATACCCCCCTTTCTAGCACGTCTTTTGTAAAAAAAGATCGTGCATATGTTATCACTTTGTCCGCCCCTCTGTCTATGGACACCATATCTCTGCAACTAATAGTCCGATTTGAAAAATTCATTTTGCATTGGGAAGCTTGATGATCCTCGCATTCCGGTTTTTCCGATGCGCAACGCCGCTGCTTAGAAGACGTAAACGCAGATAATACCGAATTCAAAATATAATTTATTCCATATATTGGCTTGTAAATATCGATTGAAAAAAATATTTTTCCCATTCGATGCTATTTATATCGAAGATTAATTTAGCTACAGTCTCTTTTTCAAGTAATGCATAGATTTTTTTTGTTGGAGCCGTAAAGGTAAATTGCGCTTTCCCCGATATCACTTCTTCTAAAAGTCAGATTTGAAAAATTCTTCCTGCGTCGGATACAGCTCCTGATTCGAAATGTTCTGCATATAATTTCTACAGAGGGTGAGTCGAAAGTTTTGCAATATTTGGATCACTTTATGTCTTTATACGTACCTTTACGAAGGATGCTGACTAGCATTCAAAGTATAGGCCATGGTGTTGCACCGTCTTTAGTCATCTGTCAGCCAATTCTTCGATTCCGCGGTGGTACCAGTTCTTGTCCTTCGAGACGAAGAACTCCTTCACCCCAGCTGCCACCTCCTTCTGGTTGTTGAAGTGCTGCCCGCGAAGGAAGTGGGCCATGGACCGGAACAAGTAATAATCCGACGGGGCAAGGTCCGGACTATATGCTGGGTGTGGCATAAGCTCGATGCCGTCAAGTTCCTGGAGTTTTGTTCGGGTAGTACGCGCGGTATGAGGCAGAGCGTTGTTTTGCTGTAGGAGAGCTCACTTTCTGTTCGCCAGTGCCGGGTACTTCTCCTCCAAAACGGCATACATCTGCTACAGATGTTCAGAGTAGAGGTTGGCGTTGATGGTCCGACCGTCTGGAACAAATTCGTAATGGATTATCTCCTCGAAATTCCACTAGACTCAGAGCATCACCTTGTGCTCGTAGCGTCCACGTTTGACAACAGGTTTTGGAAGCTGGCCCGGTCTCAACCACTGTCGTTGTGTGTTAGGACTACGGTAATAGACCCACTTTTCATCGCACGTAACAATTCTCTTGATAAAATGTACATCGCGCTGGTTTTCTAGGAGTTTCATGCACAATTCCACTCGGCGGTTTGCTTCAGTTGGCGTCAGTTCGTGAGGAACAATGCAGCAGCTCCTGAAGACCTTGCCGAGGTCTTGAAGGTGACAACCACGGTGTTCTGTAATATGCCCAGCTCTCCTGATAATCTCCGAGTGCTGGTTATCTGATTTTCCTCTACAGCCTAGCACACGGCCTCCGAATCCAAGGTTCGCGCCCTACCTGACCTTGGCTGATCGTCGAGGTTTCTGTCACGTGAGCGAAATTTCTTGAACCATCTGAAATTTATTGAACCATCTGGTTGCGGTGATGTGGTCCACGGAGCCTTCCCATTTCGCATGACGAATGTTTCCTGTTGCTTGAGCAGCGTTATGGCAAAGTTTCAAATTCGTAAAGCAAAAGTTCCTTAACTAGCCGGTTGTGGCTGTTCATCTTTTAGACGTCCCAACCACAGACAGAACGACGACATGCAATGCTGTTTGTTTACAGCAACGACTACCACTTTATATCCCTTTCGATTGACTGCAGTGCGCGACTTGAACTAGTTTAAACACGTGACATACTCGCCGCAGCACATGCGTTTATGCAAATATTGCAGAACTTTTGGCTCACTCTCTTTAATTTTTGGTAAAGAATAGTTTGGCCATCATGGGGCGTAAGTGTTTATTTCTGTTTCTGATAATATTTGCAGCAAAGTCTGAGATTCTAAAAACTCGATTGAAAAAATCCTTCGTAGAGCGATTCACTCACCTCGGAAAATCTTTTGAGAATACATCCTGCTTAAAACAGTGCATAGTTTAATAATGGTTAATATATATCAAATACGTGGAGATAATGTAAATGGACGATGTCATCGCTCTGTCCACGTTATTTTTATAAACAACGTATAGCGACTGAAAAATTGTGTTCCGACACCGCTGGGATCGAACCCCAGATCTCTCGATAACTAGTCGAGTGCGTTCGCATTTACGCTACGGCGCCAACAATTCTCAGCGCCATGCGTGGTTTGTCAGTCAGCATCTGACTACACGAATCCGTATTGATGGTCTCAGCATGTTATCGAGAGATCTGGGGTTCGATCCCAGCGGTGTCGGAACACAATTTTTCAGTCGCTATGCGTTGTTTATAAAAATAACGTGGACAGAGCGATGACATCGTCCATTTAGTGCATAGTTTTCCCACCAGGGATCGTAGGTGTATATCTTATTTTTGTCGATATCTCAAGTAATTTAAAATATAAATTTTTCCTATAATCTCAAATTTTCGTAAAGTTCAAGTGTGCCTCCAGACGGCGTAATTTCACGTTTCCATTTACAGCAATATCTGTGGGAATAAAAACCCAATCGGAAAAAATTCGTTTTTGGTCAGATACAACTAACCATTAAAACTTTTTTGTGTGAATTTTCTTCTCAAAATAATACACGATTTCTCCGCTAGGAGGCGCAGATGTTTAACCTGTTTTTCTCAATATATCTGTTTCTAAACGTGCGTTTTAAAAAATTCATTTAACACCAGATACCATTTTAATTTCTGAAGTGCTAGGCAGAAATTTTGGCAAAAAATTTCGATCATGCGGATTTTACCCGACGCTGATAAAGTTAACCCCAGTCGTAAAAATTTTTCTGGGGCATACTGTACTTAGTAGATATTCAACGTATGCAATATGGGAACTTTGAATACGAATCTGTATGGCAAGTTACTATTTCTTCGCAATTTTAGTTTACTTACGTAGTTTTTTTTTATTTCTTTCTTTATGAATTTTTGCCCACCCGAGTGCCAAGGTCTAAGCGGAGGCCTATGACAACTCGTCCGAAAGGGATTTGGGTTCGAATCCCGGTGAGGCATGGAAGTTGTGTTTGTCTTTCGGCACTGGCTCTCTCCCTTCCCTTAAACCAGTGGCCCTAAATTAAGGACGGGAGACTGCTTATAACCCATTGAGTTGCTCACGGAGGCCGTGCCGCCCCGGTGGAGCAGTGGTCTAAGCGATGGCTTCTGATCATTCGCCCAACGGAGGGGTCTGAGTTCGAGTCACGGGTAAGGCATGGTTGTTTGTGTTTGACTTTCGGCACTGGCTCTCTCCCTTCCTTGAAACCAGTGGCCCTAAATTAGGGATGCGCGACTGCTTATAACCCATTGCGTTGCTCACGGAGGTCGTGGCGCAGTGGTCTAAGCGATGGCTTCTGATCATTCGCCGAACGGCGGGGTCTGGGTTCTAGTCACGGGTAAGGCATGGTTGTTTGTGTTTGTCTTTCGGGGGTTTATTTGCCGTGCTCTTTGTTCGCGCGGCATATTGTATTCAATGATCACTATGCACTTTGTTGTTGACGTCGAATCACGAAATGTCTATACTGGGTACATCTGCTTGTATCTGTCAGCCAAGTCCAACAAATAATTTTTTTAAACCCTAAAACAAAACAGAAAAAAAAACTACCCTCCAAGGTAAATAAATGCGTAATGCATAAAATCACTATGCTAAGGTGTGATTAATCTGCATATAATTGTTTTTAACTTACTTTATTCACAATTCAAAGCAATTTCCTGCGGGGCACTGAATTTCGGCCCCATTCCATGTTTGGAATTGAAAACAGAACACCTTGTCTTTCACATTTCTCAGAGTTCAGCATTGTACGTTCTTTCATAGAGAATAATAAACTCTTTTCCAAAATTTTCTTATTCTGTACGGATGTACTATACAAGAGATGATGTCATCACCTGTAGTCATTTTTCTGATCTATGGTTTCCTCTTGCTGTCGTTCCTGGTTGTACCAAGTAAGCATCTCTCCATTGGAGGTTGCCACGGGCCGGTTCGGGCTTTTTTTAGTTTATAGAATAAAGCAAGGGGCCGAGCCGGACCATTCTTTTTATCGCAATGGTAAAGAAAGAAAAAAAGTTGTGTTTCCCGATTTCCTGGTCTTTTTAACTGTTTTGCAGGCCAGGGGCGCCGACTTCAACAAATAACACTAGGAGCGGGGGGGTGCAGGCGTGTAGAGATCACAGACATGGGAGAGACACGTCTCTTCCATTTTTAGGAGGAAAATAAAAAAAAAGGGGGCAAAAAGATTAACTACGAGATTTGATGTATATTTTAAAAACGCAACTGAATTAGGAAGCAGAAAAATATTCTTTTGCTGAATATTAATATTTTTTAAAATAAAATTCAGCCTATGATCAAAAAAACAAAAGAGATTTTACTTTCAAACATTTATAAAAAAGAGTGAGAAATTATCTCGGTTACTCAAAGAACTAGAAGCGCAAAAAATAAATAGATAAATAAAGGCGCTTGAGATTATATGTTTCTGCATTTTTATTTATTTTACTTTTGATAATAATCGTTTTAACCATTTACTACATATCATGAGAACTGTCAAACACAATGAAATTGCCAGCTCCGTATACGGAGCTGGCAATTTCAGTTTCTTATCAAATAAGTAATACTGAATATGGAAAAAAAGTGTTTAGTTATTTTATTATTTATTAAATTTTTGGAAATAAATTGCTTTGGGCCCATGAAATGGAGTTTGGTTCATCTTATGAAACCAAAGTGAATATTTAATTAAACAAGTTAGTAAAATCATGCAATGCATTGATTATGATACGCTTTCCAATATACCAGAAATCATTACTCTAGTTATGAGGATAATGGCTGTAGAATAAATCTCGTTCCTACGCCCTAACCTTTGACCCCATTTTGATTATATTCAACAGAACCGGTTACGCATACTTCCGGAACAACATGATAAAGTTTTGTCTCAATGGAAGCATTTGTACGTAAGTTATAACGCATAAGGGCGACAGAATGGATCTCGCTCCTGTGTCCTGACCTTTGACTCCATTTCGCCCATTTTCAATAGGGTTCGTCCCCTACCACATACTAAAATTTCATCGAAATCGAACCTTTTTTACGCAAGTTATGTCACATAATGGCAATGGAATGCATCCCACTCCTATGTCATGAGCATCACCCCACTTCTTCCATTTTCAATAGGGTTCGTCCCCAGGAAATCTCCTACCACATACTAAAATTTCATCGAAGTCGAACCACTTTTACGCGAGTTATCGTGCGGACGGACAGACAGACAGACTGACAAAGCTAGAGCATATACGCTTCTTCAACCTACGGTTGGAAAGCGTAAACAAGACGAAAAATAGTGAATGGGCACTGCCACTCCCCAGTAAAATTATTGGAGGCTACCCCTCCCAGTCTGTGCCTATGTTGCTGGCTATACTTACTTACATGACATAAGCCCAGGGCGTAATAACAGAGGCGAGGAGAGGCACTCGCAATATTTTGACATGTGAGTGCCTCTCCTTGCTTTTGGGGCATGGTGACAACAAAAAGATTAGATCCCGTGGGATTTGTTGTGTATAGTGGAGAATGGAGATGTCTGAAGTGGGGTGGGGTGGGGCTGGGGGGTGTGCTTGTATGAGGGAGTTGACAACATCTGTTATTTCTCCTATTCCTAATCTGTATAGGGGTTGACTTTTGTAGTGTTAACGCTTGCTAGTTCAGAAAAAGGGAGATTTTGAACGCGCTTAGTCTTCTTTTTTCTCTTTGTCTTTAAAGGTTATATTCCTCGATAATTGCCGAAGTTTAGTTAATATCTTTAGGCTGACATCCAACTAAATATTTTCAATTATACCTCATTTCATTATTTAATTTTCACAATTTAACAAAATAATACAAAGTGGCACATCACGGGCTGGGCCCGGTCTTAAACGCACGGGCTTGGGCCGAATCGGGTCGGGCTCACCTAATAAAGCCCGTGCAGATCTCTACTCTCCATGCTTCTTTGAGTCGTCAGCAGTTTTCTTGTGCCATTTTCAGTTAATGTCCATGTGTCTGGTCCATAGGTCAGAACTGGAAAAGACACATTTCCAAATGCACACCAGCCAAATTTTACAAGGTGTGACAAAAAAATATACAGACTGGATTTATTAAAAAAAAAAAAGTACAAGACTTACAGATTTGAAACTTAATCGCCTCTGAAGTAGTCCCCTACCAAAGCCGCACACTTAAGACAGCGCTGTTTCCACTGCTCGAAGCATTTTTCAAGTCATTTTCTAAAATAGCGAACAGCTGCCTGGTCGCATTCTGTTGTATCTCCTCAATATCTTGAAATCTTTCTCCTTTCAAGTGGTATTTGTTTTTCGGGAGGAGAAAGTCACAGGCAGCGAGATCTAGTGAACAGGGTAGCTGTCGTGCCTGTGCAATGCGGTGCTTAGCAAGAAACTACTGCGCAAGTTGCGATTAATGGCCCATTGTGATGGTGTTGTTGCCACTCTCATGTAATGCCGGCCTTTTGCAACAAATTGGATCCTTCAAACGCCGCAAAACTTGACATTTATACTTCTTGTTGATTGTATGCCCTGATGAAGCTTAATCATGATGTACAAATACTTCATTATTTAAAAAAACGAAAAAAAAAAAAAAAAACCCCAGCTAGCATCGTCTTGACATTATTGCGACTCTGTAGTAATTTTTTTGGTTTGGGGTCTTCCACTGTGAAGACTGGGCCTTAGTTCGAAGGTCATACCCATAAACTCACAACTCGCTACCAGTTATGATAATTTTTAAAAAGTTTTCGTCGTTTTCGACGCACACAAGCAGGTCACTTGCAACTGAAATACGAACCTGTTTTTTGCTTCGCTGAGAGTAATTTTGGCACAAATTTGGCTGAGACGAGTCTTATACCCAAATCTTCCATAAGAATTGACTGAACTGAACTGAAATTAAACATGGGGCTATTTTTGCTCAGATGAGAGCAATTTTGGCACAAATTTGGCTGAGACAGTCTTATACCCAAATCTTCCATAAGAATTGACTAAACTGAACTGAAATTAAACATGGGGCTGTTTTTGCTCATCTGGGAGCAATATTGGCACAAATTTGGCTGAGACGAGTCTTATACCCAAATCTTCCATAAGAATTGACTGAACTGAAATTAAACATTGGGCTGTTTTTGCTCAGCTTAGAGCAATTTTGGCACAAATTTGGCTGAGACGAGTCTTATACCCAAATCTTCCATAAGAATTGACTGAACTGAACTGAAATTAAACATGGGGCTATTTTTGCTCAGCTGAGAGCAATATTGGCACAAATTTGGTTGAGACAGTCTTATACCCAAATCTTCCATAAGAATTGACTGAACTGAACTTAAATTAAAACTGGGACTGTTTCTGCTCAGCTGAGAGCAATTTTGGCACAAATTTGGCTGAGATGATTCTTATACCCAAATCTTCCGTAAGAATTGACTGAACTGAACTGAAATTAAACATGAGGCTGTTTTTGCTCAGCTGAGAGGAATTTTGGCACAAATATGCTGAGGCGAGTCTTATACCCAAATCTTCCATAAGAATTGATTGAACTGAAATTAAACATGGGACTGTTTTTGCTCAGCTGGGAGCAATTTTGGCACAAATTTGGGTGAGACGAGTCTTATACCCAAATCTTCCGTAAGAATTGACTGAACTGAACTGAAATTAAACATGGGACTGTTTGTGCTCAGCTGAAAGCAATTTTGGCACAAGTTTGGCTGAGACGAGTCTTATACTCAAATATTCCATAAGAATTGACTGAACTGAACTGAAATTAAACATGGGGCTGTTTTTGCTCAGCTGAGAGCAATTTGGCACAAATTTGGCTGAGATGAATCTTATACCCAAATTTTTCGTAAGAATTGACTGAGCTGAACTGAAATAAAAAATTTGGCTGTTTTTCTCAGCTTAGAGCAATGTTGGCACAAATTTGGCTGAGACGAGTCTTATACCCAAATCTTCCATAAAGAATTGACTGAACAGAAATTAAACATTGGGCTGTTTCTGCTCAGCTTAGAGCAATGTTGGAACAAATTTGGCTGAGACAGTCTTATACCCAAATCTTCCATAAGAATTGACTGAAGTGAACTGAAATTAAACATGGGGCTGTTTTTGCTCAGCTGAGAGCAGTTTTGGCACACATTTGGCTGAGGCGTGTCTCATACCCAAATCGTCAGTAAGAATCGACTGAGCTGAACCGAAACTAATGTTGAAGTCTTTAGATAACTCACAAATAGCGATTCGGCGATTTTTCCCGCACAGCTGTACGCACAAGTTAGGCATTGTTTTCGCTCTTGCTGGTTGCAGGTCTCCCAGACCATAAATCTCTCTCATCTTTTTTAAATCACAGCCCAATTCAATGTTTTGTCCAGTAGTAGAGTCAAGGTTCGGGCAGTGTGACGTTCCTTGTGTTCTATTGGGTTCCGGAGCCGACGACCCACCGCGGTACCATTGTTGATCCGACGACATAAGGCTGTGCACTTCGCCTGAGCTCGAGAACATCGCCATTGGACGCAAGAGGACCCTAAAATGTGTAGGTTGGTCCCACCACGAATTGCTGTATCAACAGTAACCACGTGGCAATGGATCCAGTATGCCTACAAGAACAGTGCAGACCGGCGGTGGCCCTGCTATGGTGTGGGGTGTTTTCAGCTGGCACGCATTAATACTCCTCATACGTCTGAGGACCACTCTGACCGAAGGTGGGTACGTAACCATCCTTGGGGATCATTTGCACCCATTCATGTCATGCAACCGCTCCGACGGGTGCTACCTCTTTCAACACGACAATGCTCTACTGCACATGTCCGTAGTCGCAGATTCCGGCTGGAGGAACATTACACCCATCCTGAGTTGACTCCCTTCTTCGCTACCGGTCAATCGAACATATTTGGGATGCTTTTCAACGTGTCGTCAATGCCAAGAATCCTCTAACGGCGAATATTACGGGATTGTGGGACACTCTTCAGGAAGTATGGGGTGCACTGTTTCCACAGTACTATAGAGAGACCGTGGAGTTCATGCTCCGTCGCGTTGCTGCCGTTATCCGATCACGAGAAAGACCAGCATGGTATTAGAAAGGTATCACAGGGTTTTTTTGGCATTTCAGTGTATATACGTGTATACATATAATGTCGTGTATATCACGTGACATTCCCAGCATCACATCTCAGTTACCACAAAAAAGGCATGATCATTGATGTGCATCTTGCAGGATGTTCAGTAACTAGAATGGCAGAAATAGTAGGTTCAGCACGAGGAACTGTATCGAAGGTTATGACTACCTATCAAAAAGGATATGGAGTAGCCTCCAAATGTGCAAGTTATGGACGCCATACGAAGGTGTCAGGCAGGGATCGGAGAACATTGGCAGGGATTGTACAATGGAAGTACAAGAGTACGGTACCGCAAATAGCAGCAGAGTTGAACATAAGTCGAAAAGATCCGGTTTCCGTCATAACAGTTCGTCGGGAACTCCATCGTATACTTATGGCCATACTGCAATCTACAAACCTCTGATACCAACATCAATGCAACAAAACGTATAAGGTGGTGCAAAGCACACAAAAACTGGGATGCTAAAGGCCGGGAACTTGTCATCTGGTCTGAGGAATCGTGCTTCACATTGTTTCCACACCACTGGTAGAGATTACGTCTGGCAAAAACCTTCAGCAGCGTACCACCCTGACTGTTTGGTTCCTACTGTGAAGCATGGAGGTGGATCCCTGATGCTGTGGGGTGCCATATCGTGGCATTCCTTAGAGCCATTGGTTATTCTGAAGGATCGTATCACATCTACAAAATACAAATTCATTCTTAGGGATCATCCGCACCCAGTGTTGCAAGCATTGTTTCATAATGACCGTCCCTGGTTTCAAGCAGGTAATACACTCATGAATTATGCGAAGCGTGTCAAGTTGTGGTTTGCAGAGCACGTGGATGAGGTACAGCAGCTACCATGCCCACCTCAATCTCCAGAACTCAATATTATTGAACATTAGTGGGAATATCTAGTGCAAAAAGTCATATCACACTTTTCACCTCCAAAATGACTGGCACACTTAGGACATATTTTAAAAGGAGAATAGTGATATGTAGTAAACGGATGAATTTTTTTCAACTGTGGTGACGGGTGTTAAACAACTATCAGTTATATAATTTCTAACTCATGAAAATGTACCTTCCAAAGAAATTTACACTAGATTAGTGGTAGTTTATGGTTCTAGAACTTTGCACGTAAGCACTGTTCGTCGTTGGGTAAGAAAATCAAAGGGCAGTGGAGGAATGTTGGCCGTAAAGAATCAACCGCGGAGTGGCAGGCCCGTAATCGCAACTTGCAATTTGAACAGGCAAAACGTCGATGACTTATCAGGGAAAATCGAAGAATAACTCAAAGAACCATTGCAAGTAAGCTGAACATTAGTTTAGGTAGTGTCAATGACAATTTTAACGTTTTAGGATAGAACAAATTGGGTACTGCGTCACCTAACGACTGAAATGAAGACATGAAACATGCCAAAGGTTGCATACTCCCTATGAAAAATATGAAAATGATCTTCTCCAAAGCATTGTGACTGGTGATGAGAGTTGGGTTCACTATTATGTCCCAGAAATGAAAAATTAATTGCTGGAATACCGACACCTGTCTTCTCCTCGAGCGATAAAAATTCAAAACTTAAATTTCTGCCAGTAAGTGCTTGCTCACTGTGTACTAGGATTACAGAGACATTGTTCATCAAGAGTACATGGTCAAAGGTACGACTATCAACTCTGAGAGCTACGTGCATACCTTAAAAAATTACAGGCAAAGAATAAACCGCGTGCGAGTGGGAAAAAGCCAATGATTCTGCAAAACGACAAGGCCAAACCCCACGCTAGTGCTTTTACTTCAGAGGCCATACAGAAAATCGGGTTTGAAGTTCTTATAACTAACTTTTGGGGGGGGGGGGAGTACCTTTGCACTTACATTTCCATAGATGTTATTAATAATGCTAATGTATGCATCTTCAATACCGCAGGATTTCAAAGCCATTGTTACTGCTGATGGTTTCACGGAATCTAAAGTCTTTTCATAGTCAATAAAAGCCATGCACAATGGAAGTTCATATTTTCTTGTTCTTTTAATTAGTTCTCTCAGTACATGGATATGATCTACAGTGCTGTAGCCACTCCTGGATCCAGCTTGTTCTTTTGGTTGGGCCATGTCAAGTGTTACCTTCAACCGATGTGAAAGAACCTTAGTGAAGATTTTATAAACCACTGATAGGAGGCTGATGGGTATGTAGTTCCTGAGATCCTCAACGTCACTTTTTTATGGAGCAGGATCATTGTAGCATTATTCCAATCCTCAGGAATCTTCCCTTCATTAAGACATCTGGTGAAAAGTTGTTCGATTGTAGTTTCCATTTCTCCACTTGCTTCTTGTATAATGTCGACATACAAAGTCTGCAAACAACTCAAAGAGGCATGGAGAGATGCATGCTTGGTGTAACCAGGAAAGATAAGAAGAGGAACTTGTGGATAAGGAAAATGACAGGAGTGGACGACATCATGACCAGAGTGAAATCACTGAAATGGCAATGGGCTGAACATGTTGCCAGAAGAACTCACCACCGATGGACAACCGAAATTTTAGACTGGATTCCAAGGGACAGAAAAAGACCCAGAAGAAGACCCCATGGGAAATGGTGGATGAAATTCGAAAGTAAGCTGGAGTGACATGGAGGAGACAAGCTCAATACAGACAATTGTGGAAGAAATTTGTGGATACCTTCATCCAGCTATGGATTGATAATGGTTGTTGTTGTTGTTAATAATGATGATATATACAGTATATATATATATATACAGTATATACACTGGCGGAAAGTGAAAAAAGAACACCAAGAAGGAGACGTCTGATACCAACGAAATTTATACAGCATAATAACGGAATACAGAGGATAACGTGATCAAAACATTATGGCGAAATACAGCTGTATTTGCTGGTAAACTGAAAAATAACATTTCCATGTAACATGGTTAGTATGAGGTTGAACCGCCATGAACTGCGTCACACTGTGCAATTCTGGTATGAAGACTGTCGTACAGATGTTGGATGTAAGTTTGGGGTATTGAGTTCCAAGCATCCTCAACCTGGAAGCCTAAATCGGGGATGGTCGTGGCTGGCTGTGGAGACCGGATAAGTCGTTGTCCCATAAAATCCCACACGTGCTCAACGGGGGACAAATCCGGTGAACGTGCAGGCCATGGAAGTTGTCTCTTACCCTGAAGTGCATGTTGCGTTGCACGTGCCGTGTGCGGGCGTGCGTTATCTTGCTGGAAAACACCACAATGGACCGACCTTACAAATGGCACAACAACGGGCTGAATGATGTTGTTGATGTAGGAGGTGCTGTTTAACATACCCGGTACAAACACTAGTTGTGTACGGGAGTGATAGCTGATCGTTCCCCACACCAGGAGACCAGGTGTAGGCCCTGTGTGTCGCTGACGGATGCAAGAAGGGTGGAGACGCTCCCCTGTGCGTCTGCGAACACGCATACGGCCATCGGAGGCTCCCAAGCAGAATCTGCTTTCATCGCTGAACACGACAGATCGCCATTGCGTTCTATAGTGCAGACGTTGGCGACACCACTGCAGCCGTTCCTGACGGTGGGCTGGAGGCAGAGGTACACTTGCCAGAGGCACACGTGCACGTAGTCCTGCATCCAGTAGACGGTTGCGGATTGTTCTCACAGTCTCCTCAGGTGTAACGGCAGCTCGGATTTGCGTCGCAGTGGATGTTCTGCTTGACAACGCCGCTCTTATGCGTCGACGGTCCGCTCATCAGTCCGTCTGTGACTCCCGGTTCCACGTCTTCTCGTGT
Organism: Macrothele yani; assembly: GCA_039090855.1. NCBI lineage: Eukaryota > Metazoa > Arthropoda > Arachnida > Araneae > Macrothelidae > Macrothele > Macrothele yani. The sequence goes on from CM077006.1 coordinate 46,468,289, forward strand.
GGGAATGTTCCTCGGACCATCTACGTCACCATCGTACCACCACCGATACTTCCCGCCCAATTCTCTCCGCAATACGACGATACGACCACCCGGCCTCGCGGAGTCCGACTAGACGATCTCGTTCAAAGTCCGATAACTGCTGAAATCGTACACGTCTTCCATGTCCAGGCATTACAGCTTCTTCAGGGTCTTCGCACGTGTCCGTACGCCGACGACTGAATACATTCACTTCGCCTTACTCCTTAAATACCACCGAAGATAATTTGCATATTATGCCGTGCTGTGGCGTAAGCGCTCACCGGTTGGTCCCGAAATTAACATCACACCTACGTAAACTCGACCCCATTAACATATGTAAATTTCATGATCGTCCGCCAATTCCTTCTTGGTGTTCTTTTTTCACTTTGCGCCAGTGTATAGAAATCTATTTTTCTCTGGAGATGCTAAAAGGTCACTCTCCAAACTACAAGACCTATTTATTTTTACCACTACGGATAAAGCTAGCAATAATTTTGCAATTATCTGTAAGAAATTCTATTTTGAATTGTTAACTATGGAACTCAATAATAGAGTAACCTACGAGCCCGTAAGTTATTCTACCAAGCAGTTAGAAAATCGTTTTAAGGCATTCTTCAAGAAACTTAAAATTCCACAAATAAGAAGATATGAGCCTGAATTTCCCTTTCTTTTTGCAAGTGTTAAGTTTCATAAAGATCCAGTGAAGTTCAGATTCATAGCTAGTGGAGTCAGGAGTCATAAAAAGAAAATTGATCTAGCTTTTGACGAAATCTTGAAGAAAATCTTGAAACACATTAGTAACTGTACTAATTTGAAGTACAGAGATTTTTGGATAATTAATAATAATGCAGAAGTAATTTCCACTATACTCGAAGTAAATCCCTTAGATATTAATAGTTATGATTTTGAGAACCTATATACTAATCTGCCTCTATCAGATATAATCACTACCTTTAAAGAGCTGTATGCAGAATTTAAATGTTAATGTAGGAGCCTGGAACTCTTATCTCAATTGCTGCATAAAAAATAACCATATCTTATATAATAATACTCTCTATAAGCAAGTAAACGGTATCCCTATGGGAACGTCAACATCCACGAGTATTGCAAATCTATTCCTGTTCTTTAAGGAATATAAATTCATTAAAAATCACTCCACTTGCTCCGATAACTACCTTTACACATTTAGATATATTGACGATCTGCTGTGTATAAATAATTCAGAAGTTATAGAGAGTGATTTTGATAATATCTATCCTAGCTCTCTTAACTTATGTAAAACCAACCACAGTAATCAGGAACTAGAGTTCCTAGACTTAAGCATTAAACTAAACAGAGGTAACCCATCTATTAGCCTCTTTGATAAAAGAGTTAATTTTCCTTTCAAAGTAATTAAATATCTACACTGGAATAATAAGATATCAACCAAAGAGAATGTACTAATTTCTCAGGTGCTTAGAATTTCAAGAATTTGCAGCAACAATTTGGACTTCAATTACCACATTAATATACTATTAGACAGTTTTCTAGAGAACAAAATTCCTACTTCTTTCATCAAAAGAACTTTAAGAAAAATTATTCTGAATAATAGAGTAAGGTTGGCAGATCTGCTTTAATTTTCTACACAGTTAATAATATGATTCTGACCAATGAAAGCCTTTTGGAAGTTGGCTAGAGGATGCATATTAACTACAAAAAGGAACCTTAGTGCTACGGATAAGAAGGTCCTATTAAAAATAAAAAAATAAATAATATAGACAAAATCACAAAAAAAACTTAAAAATCTGTTTATAAAAGAAAATAAAAATAAATATAAAAGAAAACTAGTTATTCACTCACTAGAATAGCTATACTAAAAATAGTAAAACTAACATTAAAATTAATAGGATTCTGAATAGTCTACAGAAGCTCACTAAGGTGATTAAATACATGCACATATTATTAAATACACTACTTGTGTATTTCATAATATTTCTCATGTATTCTGGAGAGTTAATTCTGCTCTTTCTAATCAAACAGGTAAATCTTAATTATATTTTTTTAATTAAGATTTACCTGTTTGATTAGAAAGAATCTTAATTATATTTTTTTCTTTAGTTAAAATCTCCGCGAGTAGGATTTTTTCAGTGTGTGGAGGCCTTCAGCCCCCCCCCACACTGACCACCCCCCCAGCGACTAGGGAGTGGCAGGGGTGTTTGGAAGTTTGGGTTGAAAGGTCGGCCATGTTTCCTCAAGAGTGGAAGAAGTTAAGTTGCATAAGAGGTAAGCTCTCTTCATTGTCTTTGGGTTTTAGGTTTTCCAAGTTCAATGTTTGAACTTTTTGAACATTTTTTCTATTTTTTGCTTTAAGCATTTAGGCACTAGCAAGTCTATTAACTTTTTTGCGGATTTTAACTCTTCTTTTCTTGGTAACTTTGCGCGTTTTTTAGGGAACCAAGGCTAAGCAGCCGGCCGTTTCATTGTTCTTGTAGTCTGCGATGTGTTTTCAATATAGTTAAGGTCTTAATAACTATTTAATTATGCACTTAAAGCACTTCTGAAATACTTTGTACATATTGCAACTAATTGTTTATATCACATTACCTTCACAAAGCATTTCTTTAGTTTATTATTGTCTTCATTTTATTCTCGTTTTTGTGTTGTCAGAAGTTGTGGAGTAGGGGTTTTATAATCCAGTTTTCTTTCAAGAATCTGTGCTTTAGAAAAAAATTAATATTTCCTTTTTTATTGCAATGTTTAAGAATTTGTAATACTTTTGTATTGCTATTCAGGTTTAAATACTCTCTCAGGCGAACTTGGCAATTTTTTATTGCTGAACATTATTTCTGATTCATTATGTCACTCTTACAACTTGAGTTTTCTATAATCATCTTCTTTCTGTTTAATAGTAACAGATAAAGAGCATGGGTCGGGCCAGGAAAGTTATGGATGCAAGCTAAATTGTTAACTAAAGCTTGGTCATACAACTCTGCGGAGGTCATGACATATATATATTTTTAAAATTTTTTTTTTTTTTGGTGGGCTTATTACTTGCATCTATGACTTTCCAGAAACCCATTTCCAAATAGATCTTTGTGGAAGTGAGAAAGTGCAGAGTTTGTGCTGGTCCTTGATAAAGCCAAGGCTCAGTATTATCGACACTTTCTACATTCAGTTGTTCTTTTTTTTTTTACTCACACCGGTCAATACATAACCTTTTCTATGTTGTACTTGGTATGAGTCAAAAATTTTTTTTGCTTCAGTCTCTTCTTAATAGAATATACATATATATATATATATATATATATATATATATATATATATATATATATATATATATATATATATATATATTCTATTTACTTAAGAGCAAAACTGAAGACTATATATATATATATATATATATATATATATATATATCATCATCATCATCATTGTCAACCATTATCAATCCACTGCTGGACGAAGGTCTCCCCAAGTTTCCTCCACAACGGTCTGTCTTGTGCCAGTCTCCTCCATGTCACTCCCGCATATTTACGAATTTCATCCACCCATCTCCCATGTGGTCTTTTTCTGGGTCTTTTCCTGTCCCTTGGAATCCAATCTAAAATTTCGGCTGTCCATCTATGGTCTGTCCTTCTGGCAGTATGTCCAGCCCATTGCCATTTCAGGGATTTAACTCTGATCATGATGTCTTCCACTCTCGTCATTTTTCGGATCCACGAGTTCCTCTTCTTATCTCTCCTGGTTATACCAAGCATGCACCTCTCCATGCTTCTTTGAGTTGTCTGCAGCTTTTGTATGTCTCTTTTAGTTAAGGTCCACGTCTCTGCACCATACGTAAGCACTGGAAGGATGCATTGATCAAACACTTTTCTTTTAAGACATAATGGCATATTGCTCTTGAAAATTATGCTGTTTCTTCCAAAAGCTCTCCAGGCAAGTTTTGTACGCCGATTAATTTCTTCATCAATGTGACCCTCACTTGATATCTGCTGTCCAAGATAAACATACGTATCTGTTATCTCCAGTTTTTCTCCATCAATCGATAAATCTTCATTTCTTGTAAAAGCATTGAACATCACTTTTGTCTTCTGAAAGTTCATTTTTAATCCCACTTCTTTACTCTTGTCAGCAAGTTCCTGGATCATACTCTGCAGCTCTGATGGGGTAGTTGCAAAAATGACTACGTCATCAGCAAAACGAAGGTGGGTTAGATAATCTCCATTAATCTTTATCCCTTTGTTTTCCCAGTTCAGTGATTGAAAGACATTTTCCAATGTGGCATTAAAGAGCTTCGGAGATATGGTGTCACCTTGTCTCACTCCCTTTCCAATTTTTATGTGTGTTGTATTTTCAAACAGCCGAATCTTTGCACTTGCATTTTCATAGATGTTATTAATAATATTAATGTATGCATCTTCAATACCGCAGGATTTCAGAGCCGTGGTAACTGCTGATGGTTTCACCGAATCAAAGGCTTTTTCATAATCGATAAAAGCCATGCACAATGGAAGTTCATATTCCCTTGCTCTTTCAATCAGTTCTCTCAGTACGTGGATATGATCTATTGTGCTGTAGCCACTCCTGAATCCAGCTTGTTCTCTCGGTTGAGCCATGTCCAGTGTTACCTTCAAGCGGTGTGAAAGAACTTTAGTGAAGATTTTATAAACCACTGATAGGAGGCTGATAGGTCTGTAGTTCCTGAGATCCTCAATGTCACCTTTTTTATGTAGCAGGATCATTGTAGCATTGTTCCAATCCTCAGGAATCTTCCCTTCATTAAGGCATCGAGTGAAAATTTGGGCGAGTACTGTTTCAATTTCTCCACTTGCTTCTTGTATGATGTCTATAGTAATTCCATCTTCTCCTGGAGCTTTCCCCCGCTTCATGTTCTTGATTGCATGAGCAACTTCTGCTGGGAGGACTGGAAGAACTCTGGTACTGGTATCTTTCATGATGTCTGGAGTACATGTATCATCCCTTTCATATAATTTGGAGTAGAAATCTTTCACTCTTGTCAAAATTTCGCCTCTATTTCTTGTTATAGAACCATCTTCTTTTCTCAGAGCCATAATCTGTTTTCTTCCCTTACTGAGATGTCCCTTTGCTATCTTAAGGCTTTGGTTGTTTTCAATTGCTTTCCTCACTAGCTCACAGTTGAATTTCCTTACGTCTTCAGTGATACTTTTTCGTGTTGTCTTGCATAGCTCTATATATTCCACTTTGGAAGTCACATCTACTTTAGTTGTCCTCATCTCTCTTCTTTTTTGCATCAACATTTTGGTTTTTCCTGATAATTTGTTCACATGCAACTTGTTCTTAGACCCAGCTAATTTTGTTGCTGTTTCCATTAGAGCTTTGGTTACTTTTCTGTTAACTTCCGAAATATCCACTTCTTCCGATGTTAGGCCTTCTAAAGCAGAGAATCTGTTCTTCAGTTCCAACTTGAAAGTATTATGGTGTTTTTTAAGGTTGGTTATGTCAATACATTTTGTTTGTCTTATGAGCTTGCCACGTTCCAGTTTAGTGTTGAGGTGCATCTTACATCTCACCAATCTATGGTCACTACCTGTGTTGAACTTGTTCAGCACACTGCAGTCTTCGATGACGAATTTTTTGTTACACATAATAAAATCAATTTCACTTGTCGTCCCAATTGGATGTCTCCATGTCCATTTCCTGTGTGGCTTTTTCTTGAAAAAGGAGTTCAAGATGAAAAATCCTTCTGCCTCTGCAAACTCAACGAGAGTATTTCCACGCTGGTTTCTGTTGCCGTGACCGAATTTACCTACTGAAGTTTCATTCTGTTGCCGTTGCCCTATTTTTGCATTGAAATCTCCCATAATTATCTTCAAGTGCTGCTTACCTTTATTATTTAGATGACGAATTTCCTCATAAAATTCTTCAATTTCTTCTTCAGGATGACTTGTGGTGGGTGCATAAGTTTGAATAATCTGAGCCTGGTATCTTCTCGATAGTTGGATAACGAGTCGTGCAGCTCTGTCAGAGGAACTTTCAACTTCTACCACTTTATCCTTCAGTTTCTTGTTTATTATAAATCCAACACCACTAGTTCTGCCAGTATCTGTCCCACGATAATAGAAGAGATGTCCACTTTTCAGTTCAATGAGATCTTCTCCTTTTCTCCTTACCTCACTTAGCCCGACGATGTCCCACTTGATCCTTTGTAGTTCCTCTTCCAATTCAAGAAGCCTTGAATCAGAAGATAGGGAGCGTCCGTTATAGGTAGCCAAGGTCAGCATCAAATGGCAGCCTAGTCCGGTCCTCCGGGGATTCTTAGCACCCTCTGCCTTCATGTCGCACTGGCCGCTGCCTTGGCCAGGTACATTCCAGCTGCCGGAGACTGAGGGCCAAGATTTAAGTTGTAGAGTCATTTTGGAGGTGTTTGGCCATAACTCACCACGCTGGCCAAGCGGGTTGGTGAGTGTGGGATAGCATTTCCTCTGATCCCGATGGTATAGTTATACCGCTATTGGCGGTCGTCAGAGCCCCTTTAGTAGGAACAGGATGCACCACGAGAAGGCGGGGTTGACATTTGTCAAGGAGAGGCTGTGATGTTACGCATCACCTGACCTTACATCCCATACATATATATATATATATATATATATATATATACTTAAGAGCAAAACTGAAGACTAAGGAAAAAATTTTAGAATTTAAAACGAAGGGTGCAAAATAACCTGAAAATCAGAACGCGCAACGCAGCAGTTTTGAAAATTCAGAATTCACATACTATAAAGATACCTAAGCAAAAAAATACATATATAATTTTGACTCACACCTAGTACAACATAGAAAAGGTTATGTATCTACCTGTGTGAGTAAAAGGAGAAAATAAAAAAAAATAAAATAAAACAACTGAATGTAGAAGGTGTCGAGAATACTGAGCCTTGGCTTTATCAAGGACCAGCAAAAACTCTGCATTTTCTCACTTCCACAAAGACCTAGTTGGAAATGGGTTTCTGCAAGGCCATAGATGCAAGTAACATTCCCACCTAAAATAGTTTAAAAAATATATATATAAGTCATGTCCTCCGTAGAGTAGCATGACCTAGCACTAGTTAACAATTTCGCTTGCATCCATTAACCTTCATGGCCCGACCCATGCTCTTCATCTGTTACTATTAAACAGAGAGAAGAAGATTAAAGAGAACTCAAGCTGTGAGAGTGACATAATAAATAGAAATGATTTTCAGCTATAACGAAATTCCAAGTTCGTTTGAGAGAGAATTTAAACCTGAAAAACAAATTTTACATTGCAATTAAAAAAGGAAATGTTAATTTATAACGAACAGATTTTTGAAAGAAAACTTGAGTCTAAAACCCCCTACTCTACAACTTATGACAGCACGAAAACGAGAATAAGTTAAAGATAATAATTAACTAAAGAAAACTTTGTGAAAGTTATATACCTTAAACAGTTAGTTGCAATATGTACAAAGTATTTCAGCAGTGCTTTAAGTGCATAATTAATTAGTAATTAAGAACTTAACTACTTTGAAAAAACAGCGCATAGACAGCGCATAGAAAAGGAACAAGCTTAGCCATCTTCTGTTCCTAGGTACCACAAAAGACGCTCAAAGTTACAAAGAAAAGTAAGAGTTAAAACCCGCATAAATGTTAACAGACAAACCAATGGTTAAAAGCTGAAAAGCTAAAAAACGACAGAGAAAAGGTACATGAAGTACAAACATTGAACTTATAAAACCTAGAACCCAAAAACAAGGAAGAGAGCTTACCTCTTGAGTTACAAAAACTTTTCTCCTCACAAGAGGAGAACATGGCTGACCTCTTCCGCCACTCCCTAGACGCTGGGGGCAGTGAGGGTGGGGCTGATGGCCTCCTCATACAGCAAGAAACCAACGCGCGGAGATTTTAACCGGAGAAAAAAATGTATAAACTTAAGACTGTGGATCTGTATGATCAGAATGAGCAGAATTAACTCTCCAGAATACATGAGAAATATTATAAAATACACGAGCAGTTTATTTAATAATCTTTGCATGTATTAAATCACCTTAGTGAGCTTCTATAGATTAATCAGAATCTTATTAATTTTAATGTTGGTTTTACTATTTTTAGTATAGCTATCCTAGTGATGAATAACTAGTTTTCTTTTTTATTTGTTTTTATTTTCTTTTATAAACAGATTTTTAAGCTTTTTTTGTGATTTTGTTTATATTATTTAATTTTTTTGTTTTAATAGGACCGTCATATCCATAGCACTAAGGTTCCTTTAGGTAGTTAATAGGCATCCTCTAGCCAACTTCCTTACGGCTTTGATTGGTCAGAATCATATTATTAACTGTGTAGAAAATTAAAGCAGATCTGCCAACCTTACTCTATTATTCAGAATAATTTTTCTTAAAGTTCTTTTGATGAAAGAAGAAGGAATTTCGTTCTCTAGAAAACTTTCTAATAGTATATTAATGTGGTAATTGAAGTCCAAATTGTTGCTGCAAATTCTTGAAATTCTTAGGACCTGAGAAATTAGTACATTCTCAATTACTTTGGTTGAAATGTTATTATTCCAGTGTAGATATTTAATTACTTTGAAAGGAAAATTAACTCTTTTATCAAAGAGGCTAATAGATGGGTTACCTCTGTTGAGCTTAATGCTTAAGTCTAGGAACTCAAGTTCCTGATTACTGTGGTTGGTTTTACATAAGTTAAGAGAGCTAGGATAGATATTATCAAAATCACTCTCTATAACTTCGGAATTATTGATACACAGCAGATCATCAATATATCTAAAAGTGTAAAGGTAGTTATCTGAGCAGGTGGGGTGATTTTTAATGAATTTATATTCCTTAAAGAACAGGAATAGATTAGCGATATTCGTGGACGTTGATGTTCCCATTGGAATACCGTTCACTTGCTTATAGAGAGTATTATTATATAAGATATGGTTATTTTTTATGCAGCAATTGAGATAAGAGTTCCAAGTTCCTACATCAACAAATTGGTTAAGTTTAAATTCTGCATACAGCTCTTTAAAGGTAGTGATTATATCTGATAGAGGCAGATTAGTATATAGGTTTTCAAAATCATAACTATTAATATCTAGGGGACACACTTTGAGTATAGTAGAAATTACTTCTGCATTATTATTAATTATCCAAAAATCTCTGTACATCAAGTTAGAACAGTTTCTAATGTGTTTCAAAACCTTCTTTAAGACATCTTCAAAAGCAAGATCTATTTTCTTTTTATGACTCCTTACTCCACTAGCTATGAACCTGAACTTCACAGGATCCTTATGAAACTTAACCGTTGCAAAAAGAAATGGAAATTCAGGCCCATATCTTCTAGTTTGCGGAATTTTAAGTTTCTTGAAGAATGCCTTAAACCGATTTTCTAACTGCTTGGTAGAATAACTTACGGGCTCGTATGTTACTCTATTATTGAGTTCCATAGTTAACAATTCAAAATAGAACTTCTTACAGATAATTGCAAAATTATTGCTAGCTTTATCCGTAGTGGTAAAAATAAATTGGTCTTGTAGTTTGGAGAGTGACCTTTTAGCTTCTCCAGAGAAAAAGAGATTTCTGTCGAAACAAAAGTCCAGACCTGCCAACTCACCGGTGAATATAATCAATAGCTTCACCGGTGAGTTGGCAGGTCTGGACTTTTGTTTCGACAGAAATCTCTTTTTCTCTGGAGAAGCTAAAAGGTCACTCTCCAAACTACAAGACCAATTTATTTTTACCACTACGGATAAAGCTAGCAATAATTTTGCAATTATCTGTAAGAAGTTCTATTTTGAATTGTTAACTATGGAACTCAATAATAGAGTAACATACGAGCCCGTAAGTTATTCTACCAAGCAGTCAGAAAATCGGTTTAAGGCATTCTTCAAGAAACTTAAAATTCCGCAAACTAGAAGATATGGGCCTGAATTTCCATTTCTTTTTGCAACGGTTAAGTTTCATAAGGATCCTGTGAAGTTCAGGTTCATAGCTAGTGGAGTAAGGAGTCATAAAAAGAAAATAGATCTTGCTTTTGAAGATGTCTTAAAGAAGGTTTTGAAACACATTAGAAACTGTTCTAACTTGATGTACAGAGATTTTTGGATAATTAATAATAATGCAGAAGTAATTTCTACTATACTCAAAGTGTGTCCCCTAGATATTAATAGTTATGATATTGAAAACCTATATACTAATCTGCCTCTATCAGATATAATCACTACCTTTAAAGAGCTGTATGCAGAATTTAAACTTAACCAATTTGTTGATGTAGGAACTTGGAACTCTTATCTCAATTGCTGCATAAAAAATAACCATATCTTATATAATAATACTCTCTATAAGCAAGTGAACGGTATTCCAATGGGAACATCAACGTCCACGAATATCGCTAATCTATTCCTGTTCTTTAAGGAATATAAATTCATTAAAAATCACCCCACCTGCTCAGATAACTACCTTTACACTTTTAGATATATTGATGATCTGCTGTGTATCAATAATTCCGAAGTTATAGAGAGTGATTTTGATAATATCTATCCTAGCTCTCTTAACTTATGTAAAACCAACCACAGTAATCAGGAACTTGAGTTCCTAGACTTAAGCATTAAGCTCAACAGAGGTAACCCATCTATTAGCCTCTTTGATAAAAGAGTTAATTTTCCTTTCAAAGTAATTAAATATCTACACTGGAATAATAACATTTCAACCAAAGTAATTGAGAATGTACTAATTTCTCAGGTCCTAAGAATTTCAAGAATTTGCAGCAACAATTTGGACTTCAATTACCACATTAATATACTATTAGAAAGTTTTCTAGAGAACGAAATTCCTTCTTCTTTTCATCAAAAGAACTTTAAGAAAAATTATTCTGAATAATAGAGTAAGGTTGGCAGATCTGCTTTAATTTTCTACACAGTTAATAATATGATTCTGACCAATCAAAGCCGTAAGGAAGTTGGCTAGAGGATGCCTATTAACTACCTAAAGGAACCTTAGTGCTATGGATATGACGGTCCTATTAAAACAAAAAAATTAAATAATATAAACAAAATCACAAAAAAAGCTTAAAAATCTGTTTATAAAAGAAAATAAAAACAAATGAAAAAGAAAACTAGTTATTCATCACTAGGATAGCTATACTAAAAATAGTAAAACCAACATTAAAATTAATAAGATTCTGATTAATCTATAGAAGCTCACTAAGGTGATTTAATACATGCAAAGATTATTAAATAAACTGCTCGTGTATTTTATAATATTTCTCATGTATTCTGGAGAGTTAATTCTGCTCATTCTGATCATACAGATCCACAGTCTTAAGTTTATACATTTTTTCTCTGGTTAAAATCTCCGCGCGTTGGTTTCTTGCTGTATGAGGAGGCCATCAGCCCCACCCTCACTGCCCCCCAGCGTCTAGGAGTGGCGGAAGAGGTCAGCCATGTTCTCCTCTTGTGAGGAGAAAAGTTTTTGTAACTCAAGAGGTAAGCTCTCTTCCTTGTTTTTGGGTTCTAGGTTTTATAAGTTCAATGTTTGTACTTCATGTACCTTTTCTCTGTCGTTTTTTAGCTTTTCAGCTTTTAAGCATTGGTTTGTCTGTTAACATTTATGCGGGTTTTAACTCTTACTTTTCTTTGTAACTTTGAGCGTCTTTTGTGGTACCTAGGAACAGAAGATGGCTAAACTTGTTCCTTTTCTATGCGCTGTCTATGCGCTGTTTTTTCAAAGTAGTTAAGTTCTTAATTACTAATTAATTATGCACTTAAAGCACTGCTGAAATACTTTGTACATATTGCAACTAACTGTTTAAGGTATATAACTTTCACAAAGTTTTCTTTAGTTAATTATTATCTTTAACTTATTCTCGTTTTCGTGCTGTCATAAGTTGTAGAGTAGGGGGTTTTAGACTCAAGTTTTCTTTCAAAAATCTGTTCGTTATAAATTAACATTTCCTTTTTAATTGCAATGTAAAATTTGTTTTTCAGGTTTAAATTCTCTCTCAAACGAACTTGGAATTTCGTTATAGCTGAAAATCATTTCTATTTATTATGTCACTCTCACAGCTTGAGTTCTCTTTAATCTTCTTCTCTCTGTTTAATAGTAACAGATGAAGAGCATGGGTCGGGCCATGAAGGTTAATGGATGCAAGCGAAATTGTTAACTAGTGCTAGGTCATGCTACTCTACGGAGGACATGACTTATATATATATTTTTAAACTATTTTAGGTGGGAATGTTACTTGCATCTATGGCCTTGCAGAAACCCATTTCCAACTAGGTCTTTGTGGAAGTGAGAAAATGCAGAGTTTTTGCTGGTCCTTGATAAAGCCAAGGCTCAGTATTCTCGACACCTTCTACATTCAGTTGTTTTATTTTATTTTTTTCTTTTCTCCTTTTACTCACACAGGTAGATACATAACCTTTTCTATGTTGTACTAGGTGTGAGTCAAAATTATATATGTATTTTTTTGCTTAGGTATCTTTATAGTATATATATATATATATATATTCTATAAAGAAGATACCTAAGCAAAAAAATACATATATAATTTTGACTCACACCTAATACAACATAGAAAAGGTTATGTATCTACCTGTGTGAGTAAAAGGAGAAAAGATAAAAAAATAAAATAAAACAACTGAATGTAGAAGGTGTCGAGAATACTGAGCCTTGGCTTTATCAAGGACCAGCAAAAACTCTGCATTTTCTCACTTCCACAAAGACCTAGTTGGAAATGGGTTTCTGCAAGGCCATAGATGCAAGTAACATTCCCACCTAAAATAGTTTAAAAAATATATATATGAGTCATGTCCTCCGTAGAGTAGCATGACCTAGCACTAGTTAACAATTTCGCTTGCATCCATTAACCTTCATGGCCCGACCCATGCTCTTCATCTGTTACTATTAAACAGAGAGAAGAAGATTAAAGAGAACTCAAGCTGTGAGAGTGACATAATAAATAGAAATGATTTTCAGCTATAACGAAATTATATATATATATATATATATATATATATATATATATATATATATATATATATATATATATATATATATATACAGAGAGAGAGAGAGAGAGAGAGAGAGATAAGGGTAATATAGAGAGTAAGAGCGAGGAACATGTGTAGAGTGAGAGATACTGTACATATTAAGCATAGAAAGAGGTGACAAAATGAGAGAGAGAGAGAGAGAAAAAAAAACAGTGGAAAGGGAAGCATACAAAGATAAGAAATAACAGAAATAGTGATGGAGATATCGCACAGATAAAGAGAAAGAGTGATCAAAAACTGGCGGTAACTCGGAGAGGAAGGGAAGGCTGAAACAGAGAGGAAGAAAGCAGATGAATATTAAAAGAGAGACATGAAAGAGGAAAACATGAAATAGTTAGATTATGTGAAGACAAATGTAAGGAAAGAAAACGAAAAATATTTGAAGTGAGAAACAGAAGGAAAAGAAGAATGAAAAAAACAACAACAGAAAAATAAGAAAAAATGGAATGAAATATGTGAAGTTTTGAAACATATAAGCACCAAACAGAAGTCATCGCTCTTTCCACGTTAATGAGTGAGCCACGGAAAAATTCACATCGGCCGCTACCGGGAATCGAACCCAGGGTCTTCCAGTTACGCGCCGGAAGACCCTGTTACATTTGTAAAGTTGCTGCTTTCCATCTTTGGTGAATCCCCAGCATTGTGGAGGACTCCATGAAAAAATAATAATAACCTGCCATGTGGTTTGGCAGTTAATCACACGTGAGTCTGGAGAATTCGTGGCCGCTGTGGTGCAGTGGTAGCATGTCCGGCGCTTAACTGGAAGATCCTAAGTTCGATTCCCGGTGGCGGTCGATGTGAATTTTTCCCTGACTCACTTATTAACGTGGAAAGAGCGATGACTTCTATTCGGTGTTCCTGATCCACGTCGAGTGTATGAATTAATCACTTATTCGCACATAAGCATTTATTATTATCGGTCCTATAACAGAAAAACAAGCAAAGTTCTTAAATTATTTTAAATTGCATGTTCATGCAAAAAGGGGGACCCTACTTTCGATGTGGAACATTTTTACAAAGGAAATAAAGCTGAACTCAAAAGGATGTTTTATTTATAGTTGAACTTTGTATCCTATGATCACGAAAGGTGATCTATTATTAAAAAACGAAACAGCTGACTTTTTGTTTGAATATGTGAAATTAAATCTTAATTGAGGAAAATAATTCAAGTTATACAAACGAATCTCAGCAAAACCCTGACGCTGTGTGCCAAAGACATATATATCACTTGAGAGCTGGTGTTGTCAGCACAAAGATGGTGTCAAAGAAAAGTGCGCAAACGATGCGGATAACAAAATAAACTTAAATATCAAAGAAATTATTGAAAAAGCATAAAGCAAACTGAGTTTCGATATGTAAAGTACCTTTTTCGGTTTAGAGAGCTTCTCCATTCCGGATAGCTTTAGATCCGTAGGATCCCGTCCCTGATGCTGCGCAGCGAAGATGTTCAAGCTCCCGAGGAAATGGTTCTGACAAGAAACACCCCCGGGTTCGAACAAACAACACCGCATCAAACTTCCGTTACAAGTCATTTACGTATACCTCCGAATTCAATGGCGATATTCGTTTTTCTATAAAATTCTTCAATTGTTCACTAGACTGCTCCGTTGAGTCATCTGTCGCTCGCCGGCTACTACGCCAGTCGAGAGTGTGCAGGTGCTTGTATTACACTGAAAAGCAATTGAATTAGAGATACCTGTCTAGTAACGTGTAGCACCATCTTTCGCCCTGATGACGGCGGCGATTCGTCTCGGCATGGACTCGACAAGACACCGGAAGCGTTGGGAAGCCATACGGATCCACGACCCCTGAACAAGTTCCCACAGTTCACGAAGATTTCATGGAGGGGGTCAGAGCCTCGAACATCTCACTCCGTGGCGTCCCAGATGTGCTCGATGGGATTGAGGTCAGGTGGCCTAGCTGGCCAAGGAAGCGAGGTCACGTCGGTGGAGTGTTCATCCAACCATTCGGATACAATTCGGGAGCTGCATTGTCTTGTTGCAGAATGAGGTCCCCAATGGGATGTTGAAGACGCACAAACAGGAGCAAATGGTCGTCCAGGATATCCTGGTAACGTTGACCTGTGAGGGACGATGTCACACGTACCAGGGGTCCCATTTCAGTCCATGCAAACAATCCTCAGACAAGAATGCCACTCCCACCAGCTTGAAGAGTACCCTGCTGGCAAGAAGGATCCATCGCTTCATGTGGTTTGCGCCGTACTCGTATCCTGCCATCCGCATGTACCAACGTGAATCTCGACTCATCAGTCCAAGCAACATTTTTCCACATGTCTAGGATCCAGTGGCGATGTTCCCGCGCCCATGCTAATCTTTGCACCCTGTGATGTGCGGTCAGCAGCGGTACCCTCGTGGGACGATGGCTTCTGTACCCCATAGCGAGGAGATGGTTCTGGATGGTGTGGCTGCTTACACGTTTTTGTGCACCAGCGTTAAATTGCCAAGTGATTTCTTGCACTGTGGCCCGTCTATCCGCTGTTACAATGCGAGCTAGCCAACGATGACCCCGCTCATCCACACGCTGTTGTCCACGGCAGTTGGCCCTTGCAGGGATGGTTTTACCGGATTCGATGTACTCACAGTGCACCCGTGACACAGTGGCTCGTGAAAATCACAGTGCCTGCACGACTTCCGAGATGGAGTGACCCATTCGTCGGGCCCCGACAATTTGCCCACGATCAAATGCGCTTAGATCCTTCGTCTTCCCATACTGTGTCCGACTCTTACTGATTTCCTTCGCATCACTCCTTATATTGTCAGATTGCTGCATACGTAATGTCGTTTCCGTTTACAGGGCCGCTCACAGTGCCACATTTGCGTAACGCCAGCTGTCTCTAATTCAATTGCTCTTCAGTGTACATGCCATGTTTGTCTGTGTACGTAGTGAGACGACAAAATGGTTCGACCTTTGCGTGAGTTTTGAATATGCATCTGTCTGACAAGTCACTCGTACTTTGTGATTCCTAGTCTGGACACAAAGATGAACGAGTACTTTAGGAGTCCTCCGGAGGGAAACAAGTTCATTTAAAAATCATTCTACCAAAAGCTGCGAAATATGTTCAACTCGTAGATATTTATTTTTTCAGACAATACAAAATTTACGCAAAGAGAAAAAAAAACAAAAAAAAAACTACGATCCAACATGCGGCAGCCAAAATTACATCACAGAATATTCCTTCCGAAGATGCATTCTGTGACCTTCAATCAACTGTCTGCGGTGATCTATAGACCGATGCTTCGTTACGCATGGCAGAAAGCTGGGTACCATTGTGGTGAACCTCTGCAGAATTTCAAAAGGGTCATCGACGTGGCTTTCATCACTAATGTTCTTCGTGCGTGTGCATTCTGTGGGTGTACCGATGTTGCATTTATTAATTGTTCTGAATTTTGCGGCAATGGTTATTGCTTTGATCATTTTATAGACAGCTCTCACATGAATTAATCTTTTGACCCTTACACACCCTGACCCTTCGTTATGAAGTTACCGACGTCAACAGTCCTATGTACGTGATAATTATTTTCGTGCAGATCCGCTCTTTACGCTTCGACGTGGCACCTGTCTTCAGAGATCTCTATTGCTCAACTGCGGAGTTTTACAGAAAAACGAATATCACCATTGAATTCAAAGTTACGTAAATGACTTAAAACTGAAGTTTGGTGCTGTTTTGTTTTTTCGACCTCGGGGGTGTACCTTGTGAGAACAACCTGAAGGTTTTTCCATAGAAGCGTTCAAAAATCTTGTTAAACGTTGGCGTATCTCTATTGAGCGCAAGGGGAACTATGTAGAAAAATAAAATATGTGAATTAAAGTAGAAATTCTGAGCTTTGTTCTTGTTTTGTTTCGATTTGACACCTTGCCACTGGGTGACAATACCATAAGACCAATAGTTATGCGTTCTTCGCGGAGTTCGTGTAAGAAAATCAAGGCTTTCTACATTCAAAAGGGTCTAATGTTTGTATCAGCACTGTTACCCGACGTCTTAGCAAAGACTTTAGATAAAAGTCTTATAAATCTGCACATAAATCTAGCCTAACATCTGTCATGAAAAAGAACAGACTCCAGTTTGCGAAGAGTCATCAATCGTGGACTGCTGAAAATTGGAGCCAAGTTCTTTTTTCCCGGTGGATCAACTGTGCGTCAATTTGAATCACGTGAAGCACATGTTCGATGACCAAAAGCAAAAGGTTTGAGGAAAAGTACACCGTTAGCACCGTGAGACATCCGCGTAGTCAGATGATATGGGGTGCTATGTCAACATCCGGTACTGCTTCATTATTCTTTTTGTCGACAGGCACTACCATGACTGGTTCTTTTTATGTGGAAATGTTACGCGAGAAGCTGTTCACTCATATGCAAGTTGCACAGATGCACAGTCTTTATGCATGAATGTGCTCCATGCCACAGATCAAAAAGAGTAAAGGACTACCTGCAGAGGAAAAACAAAACTGCTTGACTGTCAGGGTAATAGTCCCGACCTTAACCCCACCGAATATTTGTGGACTATTTTAAAAGACAAGGTAGCAGAAAAACAGACATCATATTCCCAAGCTTTGATTGACCCGATCAAGTACCTGTGGTGCAAAGACATTTCAAGTGAATACTGCAAATCCCTCATTGAGAGTATGCCACATCGTATTCTGTCCGTTATAAGGTGGCCACACAAAGTACTGATTTTGGTCTTTTTGTGTTCTAAATAATGTAAGTATTCATCTGTGGTGTCATTTTTTGAGATATCTCTGACTAGTAATTAGTTGTTTCTTTGAAAATCTTAATTTTCAACAAATGGACAGATGGTCTTATTCTTTTGCAAATGACTCTACGTCACTCCACAGGAGTCAAGGTCTGTTGACTTCACCCACGCTAAACAATAACTGACAACACATGCAAGTATAGAGCAGGCGTCCCTTGGCACACTGTTCAAAGCCCTAAGTGCAAAGTAAGAGCTTACGACTTACCGTCATGCCGAAATACAAACATTATGGAACAAAGGAATATTTAACAATATACGACAGAGGTAACATCGCGAAAAAAAAGAAAACAAAATACGATTTCGAGAAAAATTATCGCTCCGTTGTCGGAGATTTTTTGCCTCCGTTTTAAGCTGAAACACATAGATTTATGGAATAAAATGGCATTCAACAAAAATACAGTTCAAAGGTAACATTGAGAGGGGGGAAAATACGCAAGAAATCTTCGCTCAGTTCAACTTTCGTTTTCCGAAAATTTCCCTCCATTTTCCACCTTATTTATGCAATTAAATGGGATTTTTAACAATATACGACAAAGTAAACAGTACACACACACACACACACACACACACACAAAATACCATCATGGAAGAAATCTTCGTCCCCTTAGCCTTCCGTCGTCGGAAAGTTTTGGCTCCATTTTTAAGAATAAACACAAACATTTCTGCAACAAAATGATATTTAGCAAGAATATATTTGGAAAGAGGGAAAATCGCGAAAAAACAAATTAAGATTAAGGGAGAAATCTTCGTTCCGCTAAACTTCCGTTTTCGGAAATTGTTGCCTGAATTTTCAAGATGAAACACAAAAAGTTATGCAATAAAATATTTAACAGTAACATGGATAAAGCGAACATCACGGGGGAAAAACGGTTATGGGAGAAATCTTCATTTCGTCTAATTTTCGCTTTCCGAAAGTTTTGAAAGACGGAATTTCGTCCTCATACTGAAAACTTGCGCCCATGATAGGGAGTCTGCAAGAGAAAATTAAAAAGGGTTCTGCGGATGTCTTTTTTTCTGAAGGACGAAAATAAAGTTTCTGGTGATACCGTTTTATTAGCAGAAAGATATAACTTTTATCTTTTTTGTCTTTTAAACCTCATGTGTTGATTTATCAATAGTGAGTGTGGTGTCGTGCTTTGAAGGTGATATAAGTCGTTTGGTCTGCCTGCATCGGCAGACCAAACAACTTTTTGGAATAGGAGGACATTTTCGTTAAAAAGCAGAACATTTCGAGAAAAAGGAGGATACAGCAAATTTGTACAAAAATAAATATAAATGCACATACTCTGTACTTAAATTTTACAGTTTTCAGAGTTTATACGTGTAAAACTTAAAAAAAAAACAAGAAAGATTTTAGTCTGCTGAACATTTTTACTTATATTTTCACTGGAGGGGATTTTCTTCAGTAGATCAGGTTTTTTTAACGAATATTTGCAAAATACAGAGCATGATATATCTTTCAAATTGTATTGAACTAGCAGTATACCTCTCAATGATTGATTACGAAACTTGAATTATGAAGAGAAAAAATCCCAGCAACGACTCACAATACACAAACCAAACTGTGTGAGCTCACTGTTTACACGACTACACCACACGGCACTGTTCACGTGCGATGAACGGCAGACAGACTAACGCGCACTGGCGGGTTTTCTCTGCGCTATTGACTCACAAATGACTCACTGCAGCAAGCAGATGTAGAATTGAGAGAATAAATTGCCCAGGAGAATCCATAAATGAAGGAATATACACTCATCGTCAAAAAAATAGTTGCACCCAGAAGGACGTGTTGGATTGCAATGCTATTCGGGAGGAGGGTAAAGGTTACCAGGAAATATAAATGATTAAGCATTGAGACTGATATGGGCAATATTTATTGAGCTATACACCAATAAGTAGAGTCTCTCAGTATGACGTTGGGCCGTCATGTTTGCTCACACAGCATGCCACACGTCTCGACATGGAGTTGCTGTACAGGTTCCTAATGGTGTCCTGCGATAATCTCACGCAGTTCCTGCAGATTGTTCGGTTGGGGGTGGAGTGTGGATAGCGCGTAAAATAGCATCCCACACATTTTCAATCGGCGATAGGTTGGGCGATGCGGCTGGCCATAGCAGAGTGTCAGTGCCTTGAAGGCAAGCACTCGAGACAGCAGCAGCATGCGGACGAGCGTTGTCCTGTTGGAAAATCACACGGGAGTGAGCGTTCAGGAAAGATAGGGCCACTGGTTGCACGACCTCATTAACGTAACGTTGGGCCGTCAAAGCGCCTGTAGTGAACACCAAAGGGGATATGGTCGTAGGCAATTGCACCACACACCATGACACCAAGCCTTCTGGACCAGTGTTTCTTTCAGGACGTTTTGTTTGGCCGAGGAGGGGGAGGGGGCAAATGCAACCCTACAGGGCTAGAGAGGCAAGTTTTCCATTTGCTATATATATATATAATTTTACATATATATATCATCATCATCATCATTGTCAACCATTATCAATCCACTGCTGGACGAAGGTCTCCCCAAGTTTCCTCCACAACGGTCTGTCTTGTGCCAGTCTCCTCCATGTCACCCCTGCATACTTTCGAATTTCATCCACCCATCTCCCATGTGGTCTTCTTCTGGGTCTTTTCCTGTCCCTTGGAATCCAATCTAAAATTTCGGCTGTCCATCGATGATCTGTCCTTCTGGCAGTATGTCCAGCCCATTGCCATTTCAGGGATTTAACTCTGATCATGATGTCTTCCACTCTTGTTATTTTTCGGATCCACGAGTTCCTCTTCTTATCTCTCCTGGTTACACCAAGTATGCACCTCTCCATGCTTCTTTGAGTTGTCTGCAGCCTTTGTATGTCTCTTTTAGTTAAGGTCCACGTCTCTGCACCATACGTAAGCACTGGAAGGATGCATTGATCAAACACTTTTCTTTTAAGACATAATGGCATATTGCTCTTGAAAATTATGCTGTTTCTTCCAAAAGCTCTCCAGGCAAGTTTTGTACGCCGATTAATTTCGTCATCAATGTGACCCTCACTTGATATCTGCTGTCCAAGATAAACGTACGTGTCTGTTATCTCCAGCTTTTCTCCATCAATCGATAAATCTTCATTTCTTGTAAAAGCATTGAACATCACTTTTGTCTTCTGAAAGTTCATTTTTAATCCCACTTCTTTACTCTTGTCAGCAAGTTCCTGGATCATACTCTGCAGCTCTGATGGGGTAGTTGCAAAAATGACTACATCATCAGCAAAACGAAGGTGGGTTAGATAATCTCCATTAATCTTTATCCCCTTGTTTTCCCAACTCAGCGACTGAAAAACACCCTCCAATGTGGCATTAAAGAGCTTCGGAGATATGGTGTCACCTTGTCTCACTCCCTTTCCAATTTTTACGTGTGTTGTATTTTCAAACAGCCTAATCTTTGCACTTGCATTTTCATAGATGTTATTAATAATATTAATGTATGCATCATCAATACCGCAGGTTTTCAGAGCCATTGTAACTGCTGATGGTTTCACCGAATCAAAGGCTTTTTCATAATCGATAAAAGCCATGCACAATGGAAGTTCATATTCCCTCGCTCTTTCAATTAGTTCTCTCAGCACGTGGATATGATCTATTGTGCTGTAGCCACTCCTGAATCCAGCTTGTTCTCTCGGTTGAGCCATGTCCAGTGTTACCTTCAAACGGTGTGAAAGAACTTTAGTGAAGATTTTATAAACTACTGATAGGAGGCTGATAGGTCTGTAGTTTCCTAGATCCTCAATGTCACCTTTCTTATGTAGCAGGATCATTGTAGCGGTGTTCCAATCCTCAGGAATCTTTCCTTCATTAAGGCATCGAGTGAAAATTTGGGCGAGTACTGTTTCGATTTCTCCACTTGCTTCTTGTATGATGTCTACAGTAATTCCATCTTCTCCTGGAGCTTTTCCCCGCTTCATGTTCTTGATTGCATGTGCAACTTCTGCTGGAAGGACTGGAGGAACTCTGGTACTGGTATCTTTCATGATGTCTGGAGTGCATGTATCATCCCTTTCATATAATTTGGAGTAGAAATCTTTCACTCTTGTCAAAATTTCGCCTCTATTTCTTGTTACAGAACCATCTTCTTTTCTCAGTGCCATAATCTGTTTTCTTCCCTTACTGAGATGTCCCTTTGCTATCTTTAGGCTTTGGTTGTTTTCAATTGCTTTCCTCACTAGTTCACAGTTGAATTTTCTTACGTCTTCAGTGATACTTTTTCTTACTGTCTTGCATAGCTCTATATATTCCACTTTGGAAGTCACATCTTCTTTAGTTGTCCTCATCTCTCTTCTTTTTTGCATCAACATTTTCGTTTTTCCTGATAATTTGTTTACATGCAACTTGTTCTTAGACCCAGCTAATTTTGTTGCTGTTTCCATAAGAGCTTTGGTTACTTTTCTGTTAACTTCAGAGATGTCCACTTCTTCTGATGTTAGGCCTTCTAAAGCAGAGAACCTGTTCTTCAGTTCCAACTTGAAGGTATTATGGTGTTTTTTAAGGTTGGTTATGTCGATACATTTTGTTTGTCTTATGAGCTTGCCACGTTCAAGTTTAGTGTTGAGGTGCATCTTACATCTCACCAATCTATGGTCACTACCTGTGTTGAACTTGTTTAGCACACTGCAGTCTTCTATGACGAATTTTTTGTTACACATAATAAAATCAATTTCACTTGTCGTCCCATTTGGATGTCTCCAAGTCCATTTCCTGTGTGGCTTTTTCTTGAAGAAGGAGTTCAAGATGAAAAACCCTTCTGCCTCTGCAAACTCAACGAGAGTATTTCCACGCTGGTTTCTGTTGCCGTGACCGAATTTACCTACTGAAGTTTCATTCTGTTGCCGTTGCCCTATTTTTGCATTGAAATCTCCCATAATTATCTTCAAGTGCTGCTTACCTTTATTATTTAGATCACGAATTTCCTCATAAAATTCTTCAATTTCTTCTTCAGGATGACTTGTGGTGGGTGCATAAGTTTGAATAATCTGAGCCTGGTATCTTTTCGAGAGTTGGATAACAAGTCGTGCAGCTCTGTCAGAGGAACTTTCAACTTCTACAACTTTATCCTTCAGTTTCTTGTTTATTATAAATCCAACACCACTAGTTCTGCCAGTATCTGTCCCACGATAGTAGAAGAGATGTCCACTTTTCAGTTCGATGAGATCTTCTCCTTTTCTCCTTACCTCACTTAGCCCCACGATGTCCCACTTGATCCTTTGTAGTTCCTCTTCCAATTCAAGAAGCCTTGAATCAGAAGATAGGGAGCGTCCATTGTACGTTGCCAAGGTCAGCATCAGATGGCAGCCTAGTCCGGTCCTCCGGGGATTCTTAGCACCCTCTGCCTTCATGTCGCACTGGCCGCTGCCTTGGCCAGGTACATTTCAGCTGCCGGAGACTGAGGGCCAAGATTTAAGTTGTGGAATCATTTTGGAGGGGTTTGGCCATAACTCACCACGCTGGCCAAGCGGGTTGGTGAGTGTGGGATAGAATTTCCTCTAATCCCGATGGTATAGTTATACCGCTATTGGCGGTCGTCAGAGCCCCTTTAGTGGGAACAGGATGCACCACGAGAAGGCGGGGTTGACATTTGTCAAGGAGAGGCTGTGATGTTACGCATCACCTGACCTTACATCCCACATATATATATATATATATATATATATATATATATGACAATAACTATAAAACCGTGTGCAATTGAGTTGTATTACTTACCGGGGATCCGCGCTTAGCTGCTAGAACCACTGGTAGAGTATATATCCATACCTCACTTCCCGCTAAAAACCTTCATTGCCCCCCCCACTATTTTCTTGGTTTGGAACTCGAAACGTAAATGAGAATGAACCAAGGTATAAAATCTCGCTACCCAAAAGTAACATTGGAAATATAAAAAGAAAAAACACACAAAGAAATATAAAAACCCGGGTTCCGCAGGCCACTCATCAGGGAAAGACGTCCCGCGACATCCGAGTTAGGTTCGAGTTTCGTGCAGGTGTCAGGTTAGAAAATTTTATTTTTAAAACGAATTCTCGAAACAAGGGTTAACAATTTTTTTACCAAACTTTTTACTAATTTAGGACACCTGGTCTTCCCTACTCGAACCAAATGTACAATATATGAAATATAACTAACTTACCTTGGCAATTTTTAGATAGGAGTTAGTTACCTACCGTCCACACTGGAGATGATATTGGGGGGACTAATTGCAATATTAGTCCCCCAATATCATCTACGACACTCCAGCGTCACCCCCAACCAGCATTAACCGTCCCTGTATTGACCGACCAAGTGCAACAGGCATGGAACTCCATCCCACAAACTGACATCCAGCACCTGTACGACACAATGCATGAACGTTTGCGTGCTTGCATTCAACATTCTGGCGGTTACACCGGTTATTAATGTACCAGCATTTCACATGTAAAATGGCTCTTCTCGCGCTTACAATAAGCTGTGATCTTGAAACCTTAATCGATTAAATATGTTACTTATGCAAATGTATTGCCGCCATTTCATTCCTCTACAACTATTTTTTCTTGGTGTTGGGATTTTTTTTTCCGTCAGTGTATATAATAAACTGTAACTAGTACCAAAATTTTAGATTGGATTCCAAGGGACAGGAAAAGACCCAGAAGAAGACCACATGGAAGATGGGTGGATGAAATTCGAAAGTATGCGGGAGTGACATGGAGGAGACTGGCACAAGACAGACCGTTGTGGAGGAAACTTGGGGAGACCTTCGTCCAGCAGTGGATTGATAATGGTTGACAATGATGATGATGATGATGATATAATTTTAACTACTATATTTATATATATAGAAGTAATTACTATATATCTATGTATTTAGCACAGGAGCGCATTTAGAGCCCCCCCCCGCCGGAAAATGCTTCATTTTTTTGTTTTTGGTTAAAATGCGACTTACATTAGAAAAAAATACCTTAATTTAATAAAAATGTATCAACTTACATTAGAAAAAACCTGCTTTAATTTTTCTTCAATTTTTCATTAACTTTAATTTTGTTCCAGATGGTGGATTTCAAAAACTTCCCTTTTTCGCCCCCCCCCAAGAAAAATTCTATATACATACCTGATATAGTAATTACTTCTTCAAACATTTCAGGAATAGCAAACTGTTCTCAGCTAAAGAAGGGAAGGGGAGGTTCCGCAGGTTTGAAATTTTTATCTGTTAAAATGCATTCAACGCACTCTTGTTCCTGAATCACGATTCCCAGACAACAGGCACTTAGGTATGATTAGTCTACTTATTATATTTTGAAGAATACAATGCGTCGTAATACACTTTTTAATAAAATAAACTATAACTAGTACTATTTGAACAAATATTAAAAAAAATAAAATTGAAGAAATATTTGTATCATAAAAAGAAACGAAACTTCCTTTTTCATCATAGCCTGACTTTATTAAAATTTGGCTCGGTAACCTAAAATGTCTCGGGGGGAAGGGGGATCGTTTCCGGGAGGGCTTCGCCCCCTTAATGTATGCCAGAAAGAAACTCTGTTCTGTACGTGTGACGCTCGACAACAAACCGTTCATCATGGGCCTGACCACGGTCCCTCTACACACGGATTCGGTGGTCGTCTCCCCCAAGACAAAAGCGGGACTCGTCACTGAAGATCACCCGCTGCCATTCTGAGTGGCTCCATGACAGTCTGTCACGACACCATTGCAGTCTTTGGCGACGATGCAAATGGTGTTTAGGGCAGTCGTCGTAACGGTCTGCGTGCGTGTAGTCCTTCGTCGTGCAGCCGTCTGCCAACGGTGCTGGCACTAATCGGACGATGTTTGGATTGCACCACTGTACGGTTAATATCCGCAATCGTGGCTGTTGGGTCACTCCGCGCATGTCGGACAACCCGTCGGTCTTCTCTCTCTGTGGTTCGTCTAGGTATCCCAACCCTTTCCTGTCGCTGCTGCGTACCTTGTGCTGCTATCCACTGAAGCCAACAGCGTGTTATGATGATATACGCACGACCAGTATATCGCACAATACAGCGATAAGGCCATCCCGCTTCCCGCAGCCCGACGATGCGTCCCCTCTGGAACTCCTCCAACTGCTCGAATTGCTTCCGAACTTTTCTCCGAGGCATACTTCACTTGCAAAGGATGCAACCAACACGACATCACCAGTCAGAATGTCAAGCACGCGTAACGGGACGACCTTCTATAACCTTTCAGGCACAGCGCTACGACCCCTCCTTGCTTGCGTCACATGCGCGGCCGAGCGTGATATTTGAATCATTTGCTTGTCTCACGATGTCAAACCTACCCACCAAGTTTCATTCCTATCGGTTGCTTCCTTCTGGGTGCAACTATTTTTTTTGACGATGAGATTTTCTTAGGGGTGGCTTTATAGGATATCTGATTACAACAGAATAATTTGATCAAAATATATTGAAATTATTCCTTATTGAAAAAGCCGGACGTTTGGACTATTTCCCTTCACGCCTGGAAGACAGGAGGACATGGCAATAAAAGGAGAACATGTCCTCCAAAAGCCAGACGTCTGATCCCCCTGTCCCGGGGCAACTGCCCCACTCTGTCTCCCGCCCGTCGCTGTGCCTCTCTTCCACGACCCAATTTCTCTTACTATACACGCATGACTCGGATTGAAATATACTGCTCCTGGCCATGATTACATGTAAATTCAGAAGTCAGTTGCTATTGCTGTACACCAGAAGATCTGTTCTTCCGTACCATTCCCTTCGCACCACGACGGTCAATCCCTTTAAGCCACGTTTATGGCTTTTGGTAACAGAAGAACCGCTTCTCTTTTAGTCGGTAAATACCATAGAAATGGTTGTTTTTGAGAAACGAATAATTTGTTTTGTTGATTGTGGTTGCGCTAAATTCGCGTTTACGATTAGATATTTTTTGAATTCCGACAGACAGTGTGTTTTTCCCATGTTTATACATCGAGGGATCACTGAGTTATGACTACCCGTATCAAAAGCGGATGCGGCTCATTCACCACGTGATTTCCGAGAGCGGCGATTAGTCGACGGACATAGCATATACACTGAGTGACCACTTTATTATGAGCACCTGACAGTTTTAAGCAAATGAGATATGGCTGCACGCTGTTGCCGCCAGAGGGAGAGGCTAGTATAAAAAGGGAAAGCTTAGTGCTTGCGACAGTAGTAGAAATGATTTTTGGGTGACGAGATGGGTAAAAAATGCAATTTGACGGACTTTCAACGTGGGATGATTGTAGAAGCTCGGAGCCATGGAGCGAGTATCACCGAAACCGCCACATTCGTGAAATGTTCCAAAGCAGCTGTTGTTAAAGTTTTTAAAGACTGGACTGTCAGCCAAAAAACTGGGTCTCTACGTGCAATGTGTGGTCGTCATCGACTAGTGACTGCTCGGGCGCAACGGAAAGTTTCCAGACTGGTAACAGACAACAGAAGGGCAACAGTGCAGCAAATTACAGATCATCTTAATCAAGGATCCCCTCAAATGATCTCTGCACTCACTGTTCGCCGTACACTGCATCGGATGGGATATGGCAGCCGAAGGCCCTGTTCGAACACCTTTGCTGTCTGCAATTAACAAGAGAAAACATCTCCAGTTCGCACAGGAGCACAAGGATTGAACAGTCGATAATTGGAAACAAATTATGTGGTCAGATGAATCACGTTTTCAGTTGCACCATTCCGATGGCCGACTAAGAATTTGGTGGAAACAGCACGAAAGCATGGACCTCAAATGCATTGCTACAACCCTTCAATATGGTGGAGACAACATTATGGTTTGGGAAATGTTTTCCTGGCATGCTTTGCGCCCTTTAATTCGTGTCTGACTGGCACATCATATCTAAACATCGTTGCGCACCAAGTGCATCCTGTCATGTGGATGGGTTTTCCCAATGGCGATGGCTACTGTCAACAAGATAATGTGTCCTGCCATAGTGCTCGTATTGTACAGGATTGGTTTCAGGAACATGCCGGTGTGTTTACTTTGGTTAGGTGGCCCCCACAATCTCCAGATCTCAACCCCATTGAGAATTTATCGGATGAAGTTGAACGAGCCATCAGACAGCTGGATCCACAACCCTGCAATCTCACACTTCTGGAAAGTGCTATTCATCAAGCATGGTCTCAGATTCCACGAATCACCTATCAACATCTCGTGGAGTCCATGCCACGAAGAATCGACGCAGTATTAAAGGCAAAAGGTGGCCCAACGAAGTACTGAGGGGGTGGTCATAATAAAGTGGCCACTCAGTGTATAAGGTGTAAGTGGAGGAGAAGGTAGTAAAATTCGGGGTGTGATGGGTAGATGGAAGGACTTATCGGATTTTGAGAAAGTGAGAAAGGACATATTGTGGGTGCTCGGAGAGCGGGTGCTTTGATATCCCAAACGGCTGAACTGCTGAGTTGTTTGCTATCCGCCGTAATTAAAGTTTATCAGGACTGGCGTGAAAATGGTCAAACAACGACCCGTAGGCGAAACTGCACAGGACAACGAAAGGTTGATGCGAAAGTTAAGCGCCGGGTCCGACGGAACGGCGTACTGATAGCCCTGCGGGGTGGGGCATCGCGGCTGCGAGGGCCTCTTGCCTCAGCAAAAAAAAAAATTACATAGTTTTTCATATGAAAGTGGTTGAAAAAATAGCAAGTATTTTCTGATGACTGATTTGAATGAAATGTTAAAAAGAAAACCAATTTTTGGCATTTTTTTCCAATGAATAAGATAAATATTTAGAAACATTTTCGCGGTTTTAGTATATAAAAACTAGATGATAGGAAAGTTTTCATTTTTTTCCCCAGAGGACTTGAGGCCCCTTTTCACGGCCATATATACGTATATTAGCAAGACAATATGAAAGAAATATCAGTTCAACGAATGCAAGTTTTGTACCAATGAGGATAAGGTGTTATGCATTATACTGTTGTCTGCACATAACTACGCATCCTTCAGAATGTAATGAACTGAAATATGTTCTTCACGGGGACGAAGGAACCAATTTTTTTTTATAACGGAGTCAAGAGAACAAATTTTACTATTTGTAAAACATTGTGGATTTATGTTAAGTGTGGATTTTATATTCATGAGTAAATAATTTAAATAGTTTTATTTTTATGCGACAATTCTCAATTGTTACTTATTTGCTAACTTATGTTCTGCGTTTTCTTATAAATTGGAAAAAAGGTCATCAGACGCTATCATAAGACAGTTGAGTGTGTGTGTGTGATGATGATGATGCATTTCAAAGAGATGGCTAGTGCTCTAAAAGAATAAAATTTGCAAGATATGCTTAACTTTTGCGGAAGAGTTTTATAACATTTTGCATTCGGATAAAACGAGGGCAATAATTTTTATTACATCGCGAGCTTTTGTGTTACACGAAATAAAGCACAACAAATTTGGTTTTACGAAAATTTCTTGTAGGTTCCAAAGAACTTGCATTATTAAAATGCTCATAAAACCTATTAATAATCAGAACTTCTGGGTGACCATTGGGTCAGAGGCATGTTGTAGTCCGCGGCTCGTCCATTGCAGGAGCTGCCATTTTGACTGACTAGTCACGTGACACGTGCGCTAACGCCTACGTCACTTCCCTCAGTAGCGAGACAAACTTTATGAGTACATCTACCTAACGGTTCGCAGTTGTGGTCCGTGTCTTCAACTGTTACTGTTTTACAGCATCTGGAAACTGTACACTTCTTTATGAATCACCCTGTAATATGGAATTAATTTTTTCCAAATAAATAATAATGATAATTAATAATATGAAATTTAAAACCTCCATTAATTGAAATATAATCGATTTTCCCCAAAGGCCCTCGAAGATATTTTTCTTGGGGGGGGGGGGGGGGGGGTTGAGTTTTTCAGGTACGCCACTAACCCGACGATTCGTACAGGGCAACAGACGCATCACTGTTCAACCCAATACACCAGGGTCCAACCCGGAACAGTATCTGTCATCACCATTCGTCGCAGAATCGCACGTATGGGATATAACAAAAGACTACCTCGGACGTCATCCTCTCCTAACCACGGTTTATCTGGTCAAAAAGACTCGCCTGGTGCAGAGATTATGCAAGTTAGACGTCGGATGACTGGAAACATGTGTACTGCTCTGACTAGCCGTGTTTTTTTTAGCTTCCACTCCGTGGATGGTCGTGTACGTATTTGGCGCAAACAACATGAGGCACTCGATCCATCCTGCGTGATCTCCACAGTGCAAGTCGATGGAGGTGGTTGTATGGTGTGGGTCATGTTTTGCTGGTAGGAACTGGGACCCCTGGTGCATTTGGAACAACGCAAAAAAGACGGGCACTTTTAAAAGTGGAAATTTCGTTAAAAGATTATCGTGAATTGCTTGCTGACTTTGTACACCCAGCAATGTTGCAGTTTTTCCCGATGGGCGACCGTGACTTCCAAGATGACAATACATCAAGCCACAGGTCCAGTGTTGTGCAGGAATGGTTTGAGGAACAGAGCTCAGTCTCCCAGCATATCAACTGGCTTTCGAACTATCTCGATATCAATCCCATACAGTGGCATATCAGGCTTATGGATGTACCAATCACCTCCATACCTGCATTGAAGACCCCATTACACCCAGCCTGATTGGCCACAACTCCCAACTTTGTCCTGCATCTTATCGAATCGATGGCAGGTCGGATAGCTGCTGTACTGAGGGCGAAAGGAGGACCTACGAAGTTTTAGGTAAGTGGTCATAATTCTATGATCACTCAGTGTACAGTATGTGTTTTAGGTAAGTGGTCATAATTTTATGATCACTCAGTGTACAGTATGTGTTTTAGGTAAGTGGTCATAATTCTATGATCACTCAGTGAACAGTATGTGTTACTGTACTCGAATAACCTGTGCGCTCTTTAAAAAGGTCAAATCAAAATATCATGATCCCATGTCACTAATATACTGGCATTTATTGTCTAATCATATACGAGTTCGAGGCTTTTTGGACAGTGTGTGTAGTTTAAAATAGTTTGGAAGTAAAACGTCATCACACGTGATGAAGCGAATATGTGTATTCTCTGGCACTCGTTCATCTTTTGCATTTCTGCTGGTGGCCTTGACGAAGCCATTTGCTGATGGAAGAAACCTTGGTAGCTCAGCGTAGTTTTAGTTACACCAATAAACAGAAGTTTTCTAACATTTTGTATGGTTAATTATGACTCTGGAATGTTTACTTTGGTAATTTAGCTTACTTAGTCTGCCAGGAAAACACGCTCCTTCCCTTCGTTTAAAAAAAAAAACGTTCCTTAATTTTTCGCTTAGTTGTTTTTCATTTGCGTTTTGACACATTTTCATGAAGCCCAGACATGAGACACGCGCTCAAAACAAGGAGATTTAAAAAATACAGAGTCTCCTTACAAGAATAGATACGTCTCAAGTATGTTCTACGAGGAAACAAAGAATATTTGGAGAATACAGTTTTCACCATTTGAATGAACAATTGAACGAATTTGTAGCCCTGTTTATCGCTCTTGCCATAACCATCTGGTAAGCAGATGTCCGTAAAATGTTGGTAGACATCTCGGGCGAGATGGCTTGTACAGCGTGAACGATATAGGGTCTTTCCAGTTTTGTAAAGATGTGACTGGTGTGCTGTACACAGGACCGTAGATAATGGTAAATTCTAGGGTGGTGGGGCAGAAATTCTTTTTTACTTCGCTATGTATTTATATTAGGGTGGTCCTTAAAATACTATGAATTTTTGTTTTCAACAATTTACTTGCTCTGACCCCCCAAAAGTGTTCCTCAATGTAAAAAAAAATAATGTGTGTAAAATTTCTACCATTTTAGTTAATATTTAGTGGTAGCTCAATATGCTCAAAGTTTTACTTGTGGTTGCATTTATGGTACATCATAAAATTATACAACAATTAGTGCAGAAATACTGATTTATTAATTACTCTGAAACATTCCAAACACAAATCCTTATTTAAATTAATTATGTGTGTCAAAGACAACAGAACATTATCTCCACTTGAAGTGACATTCATTAATAACACTGAGAGAATCAGAAAATCACTTAAATCAGAGTTCCTTGTAACTTGACGTATCTGAGATAAAGTTTTTTCTCCTGCAATCGGGATAAAGACACCTATGTTGTTCTACAACTTGTAATAAATATTGTTTTTGGTCTTCATTCTCCGTTTTTTTTTTATTGGAGGAGGTTTAACGATCACCGTGAGCAACTCAATGGGCTATAAGCAGTCATCCGTCCCTAATTTAGGGCCACTGGTGCCAGGAAAGGGAGAGAGCGAATGCCGTAAGAAAAACACAGCTTCCATGCCTCACCGGGATTCGAACCAGGACCCATCTCGGACGAATGATCAGAAGCCATGGCTTAGACCATTGCACCACCGGGCTGGCCATTTCAGGATCAAAATCTAAATAATATCTTGGTATATTAAGGCATCTCTGAAGTTAACAGAAAAGTAACCAAAGCTCTTATGGAAACAGCAACAAAATTAGCTGGGTCTAAGAACAAGTTGCATGTGAACAAATTATCAGGAAAAACCAAAATGTTGATGCAAAAAAGAAGAGAGATGAGGACAACTAAAGAAGATGTGACTTCCAAAGTGGAATATATAGAGCTATGCAAGACAGTAAGAAAAAGTATCATTGAAGACGTAAGGAAATTCAACTGTGAACTAGTGAGGAAAGCAATTGAAAGCAACCAAAGCCTAAAGATAGCAAAGGGACATCTCAGTAAGGGAAGAAAACAGATTATGGCACTGAGAAAAGAAGATGGTTCTGTAACAAGAAATAGAGGCGAAATTTTGACAAGAGTGAAAGATTTCTACTCCAAATTATATGAAAGGGATGATATATGCACTCCAGACATCATGAAAGATACCAGTACCAGAGTTCCTCCAGTCCTTCCAGCAGAAGTTGCACATGCAATCAAGAACATGAAGCGAGGAAAAGCTCCAGGAGAAGATGGAATTACTGTAGACATCATACAAGAAGCAAGTGGAGAAATCGAAACAGTACTCGCCCAAATTTTCACTCGATGCCTTAATGAAGAAAAGATTCCTGAGGATTGGAACACCGCTACAATGATCCTGCTACATAAGAAAGGTGACATTGAGGATCTCGGAAACTACAGACCTATCAGCCTCCTATCAGTAGTTTATAAAATCTTCACTAAAGTTCTTTCACACCGCTTGAAGGTAGCACTAGACATGGCTCAACCGAGAGAACAAGCTGGATTCAGGAGTGGCTACAGCACAATAGATCATATCCACGTGCTGAGAGAACTAATTGAAAGAGCGAGGGAATATGAACTTCCATTGTGCATGGCTTTTATCGATTATGAAAAAGCCTTTGATTCGGTGAAACCATCAGCAGTTACAATGGCTCTGAAAACCTGCGGTATTGAAGATGCATACATTAATATTATTAATAACATCTATGAAAATGCAAGTGCAAAGATTAGGCTGTTTGAAAATACAACACACGTAAAAATTGGAAAGGGAGTGAGACAAGGTGACACCATATCTCCGAAGCTCTTTAATGCCACATTGGAGGGTGTTTTTCAGTCGCTGAGCTGGGAAAACAAGGGGATAAAGATTAATGGAGATTATCTAACCCACCTTCGTTTTGCTGATGACGTAGTCATTTTTGCAACTACCCCATCAGAGCTGCAGAGTATGATCCAGGAACTTGCTGACAAGAGTAAAGAAGTGGGATTAAAAATGAACTTTCAGAAGACAAAAGTGATGTTCAATGCTTTTACAAGAAATGAAGATTTATCGATTGATGGAGAAAAGCTGGAGATAACAGACACGTACGTTTATCTTGGACAGCAGATATCAAGTGAGGGTCACATTGATGAAGAAATTAATCGGCGTACAAAACTTGCCTGGAGAGCTTTTGGAAGAAACAGCATAATTTTCAAGAGCAATATGCCATTATGTCTTAAAAGAAAAGTGTTTGATCAATGCATCCTTCCAGTGCTTACGTATGGTGCAGAGACGTGGACCTTAACTAAAAGAGACATACAAAGGCTGCAGACAACTCAAAGCAGCATGGAGAGGTGCATGCTTGGTGTAACCAGGAGAGATAAGAAGAGGAACTCGTGGATCCGAAAAATGACAAGAGTGGAAGACATCATGATCAGAGTTAAATCCCTGAAATGGCAATGGGCTGGACATACTGCCAGAAGGACAGATCATCGATGGACAGCCGAAATTTTAGATTGGATTCCAAGGGACAGGAAAAGACCCAGAAGAAGACCACATAGGAGATGGGTGGATGAAATTCGAAAGTATGCAGGGGTGACATGGAGGAGACTGGCACAAGACAGACCGTTGTGGAGGAAACTTGGGGAGACCTTCGTCCAGCAGTGGATTGATAATGGTTGACAATGATGATGATGATTAAGGCAATTAAAGAAATTCATAATATTTTTTGTCACAAAATCTTCAATCTTCATAACACGAGAAATATTGCCATTCAGCTTGATGCGTTTAAGAGGTTCGTTGACCCCGTCATTAAGGAACCGAAACATTTTTTTTTTGGACTTGCTGGCACATTTATACACTTATAGGCACGTTTTGTTTTCCTTTTGCAATTTTTTTTTCAGCTTCAGGCACTTTTCATATAGTTTCTCCAATTTCTTGATACAATTCTGTTCGTGGCAAATGGGAAAACGGGCCTTTTCCCAAAACACAGCAGTTTCCTTAATAACAGCCCTACAACTCTCATGAATTGTCTTCTTCAAGGCTGGAACTGTACAGAATTTTCCAACTATATGAAATAAAAATAAAAATAGACATTACCTTATTTATGTGGAGTATTTGATTGACTCTTAAGTCAAATAAGACAAGAGAAGGTGAAAGGAGAAGTCAGGTGACAGGGATAATACGGTAAGTGAATATTTCAACTGGCTTGAGCGGCCTCTAAATATAGTCAGATCTGCCTGAAAGTTTACAAAAAATATTTTTAAATATGGTTGAACAACATAGGAGGGTCAAACAACAACATTTCAAAACTTCAGAAATAAGGACCACCCTAATATACATATATATCATCATCATCATCATCATCATTGTCAACCATTATCATTCCAATGCTGGATGACGGTCTCCCCAAGTTTCTTCCACAACGGTCTATCTTGCGTCAGTCTCCTCCATGCCACTCCCGCATGCTTTCGAATCTCATCCACCTCTGGATCTTTTCCTGTTCCTTGGAATCCAGTCTAGAATTCCGGTTGTCCATCGGTTGTCCGTTCTTCTTGCAAGATGTCCAGCCCATTGCCATTTCAGGAATTTTACTCTGATCACCATGTCTGCCATTCTTGCAATTTTTCTTATCCACGTGTTCCTCATCTTATCTTTCCGGGTTAGACCAAGCATGCGGGTTTCCATGCTTCTTTCAGTTGTCAGCAGTCCTTGTATGTCTTTTTTAATTAAGGTCCACGTCTCTGCTCCGTAAGTAAGCACTGGAAGGATGCATTGTTTAAACACTTTGCTTTTAAGACATAATGGCATATTGCTCTTAAAAATTGTACGGTTTCTTCCAAAAGTTCTCCAACCAAGTTTTATACGTCAATTAATTTATTCATCAATGTGACTTTCACTTGATATCTGCTGTCCAAGATAAATGTGAGTATCGGATATCTCAAGCTTTTCCCCATCAATCGATAAATCTTCGTTTCTTGTAAAGACATTGTACATGAGTTTTGGCTCCTGAAAGTTTATTTTTAATCCCACTTCTTTACTCTTGTCAGCAAGTTCCTGGATCATACTATGCAGCTCTGAAGAGACTGTTGAAAAATGACTGCGTCATCAGCCAAACGAAGGCGAGATAAATAATCTCCATTAATCTTTATCCCAGTTCAATGATTGAAGTACATTTTGCAATGTGGCATTAAATCGTTTTAGAGATATGGTGGGTGTCACGTTGTCTCACTCCCTTTCAAATTTTTATTGGTGTTGTATCCTCAAATATCCGAACCTTTGCATTTGCATTTTCATAGATGTTATTAATAATGCTAATGTATGCATCTTCAATACCGCAGGATTTCAAAGCCATTGTGACTGCTGATGGTTTCAAGGCGGAATCGAAGGTCTTTTCATAATTAATAAAAGCCATGCATAATGGGAGTTCATATTCTCTTGTTCTTTCAATTAGTTCTCTCCAGTACATGGATATGATCTACAGTGCTGTAGCCAATCCTGAATCCAGTCTGTTCTCTTGGTTGAACCATGTCTAGTGTTACCTACAAGCGATGTGAAAGAACCTCAGTGAAGATTTTATGAACCACTGAAAGGAGGCTGATGCGTCTGTAGTTCCCGAGATCCTCAACGTCACCTTTTTTTATGTAGCTGTATTATTACAGCGTTGTTCCAATCCTCCGGAATCTTCCCTTCATTAAGACATCTGGTGAAAACTTAGACGAGTGTAGTTTCAATTTCTCCACTTGCTTCTTGTATAATGCCCACGGTAATTCCATCTTCTCCTGGACCTCTTCCCCGTTTCATGTTCTTAATTGCATGTGTAACTTCTGCAGGGAGTATTGGAGGGAGTTTGGTACTGTTACCTGTCGTGATGTCTGGAGTAGATGTATCATCCGTTTCATACAGTTTTGAATAGAAATTTTTCACCCTTTTCAAAATTTCGCTTTTATTTCTTGTTACAATACCATCTTCATTTCTCAGTGCCATAATCTGTTTTCTTTCCTTACCGAGATGTCGCTTTGCAGGCTTTGGTTGTTTTGAATTACTTTACTCACTAGTTCACAATTGCATTTCCTTAAATCTTCAGTGATACTTTTCCGTACTGTCTTGCATAGCTGTGTGTATTCCACTTTGAAAGTTACGTCTTTATTAGTACCCATCCCCCTTCTCTTTTGCATCAACATTTTTGTTTTTCCTGAAATTTTATATATAGCACTTTAAGTGTGATAGAGAAATTGTTTTGCTAATTATTCTTTTTTTAAATATAGCATGTGCGAATTATTATTATTATGTTCACCGATTCTTTCATAGAAGATGCCCAAAATTTTCAGGGGAGGCTCACTCTCCCCTGGCATCCCCTTCCCCCAAGCTACGGCCCTGGCTGTACACCTCGTCCTTTGGGTACCCCCACGGAAAAGAAATCCCTGGATGTTAATTCCGGTGAGCTTGGAGGCCATGGAATGGGGCTTGCCCTTCCGATCCATCTTCTTGGAAAAGTTGTATCCAGAAACTACGAGGTGGTTGTGCCCCGGTGTTTTGGTGCTCCGTCTTGCTGGAATATGGCCATTGGATTCAGTTCCTGAATTTTCAAAACTGCACACACTTCCAGCATGTCAAGGTAGACGATCATGGTAATGGTGTTCTCTTTAAACAAAGGAGACAAATCACTTGTCACAACTGATGAGGGTCTCTGCAGCGCAGCTGTCGCTTAAACTTGTTCATGCATATATTCTCGAGCGCGTTCGTTAGAACAGGCAGCATGTAAATCTCGAAGAGTGTCGCTGAGATGTGATGAAAAACCATACTCTCACGTCTTTATTCATTTTCACTTTGCATTCCTCTATCTTATGGTAGAAACTATATTCTCCTAACTGTTTTTAGTTTCTCATGAAACATAAAATGAAGCCATTCTTCCACAGACTGAAGTTAAATGAACTGTTTATGTTGCTTTGTTACCATGGGCTCTTTAATTTCAAAGAAAGTTAGTATTTATAACTTTTTTTGATATCATACACTGTAAAAAATAAGTGATGTGAAATCACGGAAAATTCTGGAAAGTAATGTGCAGCAAAGTTACCAGTAAGTTTCCTTCTTTTAACGAAATTTCCGTTTTTAAAAGTGTCCGTCTTTTAACGAAATTTCCGTTTTTCAAAGTGCCCGCTTTTTTGTTTTTTTTTAACTTCCGTATTTTCACAGATTTTCCGTAGTCCGTTTATTTCAGAAAAGCCCGTTTCGGGTTTTTCCGTATTTTCTCAGAAATTTCTCAAAATCGAAAAGCTGAATTTTTCAGACCTTGCACCAGAGAATCCATTTGCACCGGTGAGATTCGTTCCGTGGGTTGGCTCAACAAAAACCGCGCGTTTTAACCACTGAGCCAGAAAGACTTGGAAGTCACAGTCACGTTCAAGGTAAAACTGTAATTGCGTGATGATGATTTTTTTGTCATTAATGCGAGTGAATTAGTCATTTTATGTTCTGTTGGAGCTTTTTTTTTAATAGATTTGTAATAATTTTATTTTTTCTGTAGGAGGACTTATCACAAATTAAGTATTTTTTTCATCGTGATTTTTCGAAGCAATAGAATGCTTTGGAACTTGAGATCTTTTTAAACTCACAATGATTTTCAATTACCTTTAAGAAAAGGTGAAATGTATTGTTTTACGGCATTATTTCACAAAATTCCTAAATATGAAATTTACTGTTGATAGCTATAACAGATTTTGTCTTAAGGACTTCACAGACATACATTTTGACATCCTACAATCACCTGCACAATACAGTAGTGGCTAAAATTGTGGAAACCTTTTGGAAATGTGGGTTTTTATGAGGTTTGATGGCTCACAACACCACTTTTTTTTGGAGTAATACCATAAAATTATATAACAATGGAGAGATAATTTCACCAAGAATATAATGTAATAATGTTTATGAAGGATTTTGTATTAGAACAGCAGTTATAAAGAAGAAAAGTGAAACACATAGAAAAAATGAGATATACAAAAATTCTCACCATGTCAGTTAATACTTAGTTGGGTAACCTTTGGTGTTAATTATGGCCTTACAACGCCTTCACATGGAGTGAACCAAGTTATTTAGTTCTGTAGCTGTTATAATGTGAAACCAAGATAGAATTTTTGCTTCTATTAATTGAGTTTTATTGCTGGGTTGCTTCTGACTAACAAGTTTCTTTAATCGGATCCATAGATTTTCGATGGAGTTACGGTCTGGGCTATTCCCAGGCCATTCCAGCATATACTTATCTTGAAACCACATTTTCTACACAGCAGCAACATGACATGGAGCTGAATCCTTTACAATACTAGAATTGTGACGTACTACAGAGGTGTATATCACCTGTGAAGACGACAAATCTACAGCTGTGCATTCCGTTCGTGTAGTTTAGCTGGGAGAGCAACTTACTCCAGAGTGCGGGGACTCGGGTTCGATCCCCATCACGGACAAATTTGGGATTTTACATTGACACCCTAATGTAAAAATGGATGTACTGGCCTTCGGGTTCTTCGAAAAATGCGTGAAGTTTGTTCCACACATCGTCTAAAATTAATAAAAGTTCGTTCTTCGCCTACAAAAAAAAAAAAAAAAAAAAAAAATTAAGAGGGAGATGATGAGACGTACTACAGAGGCGAATCACGTGTCAAAACGACAAATTTGCAGCGTTATATTCCGTCCGGGTAGCCTAGTTGGGACAGCAGCTTACTCCGGTGTGAATGACGCGGTTTCAATTCGTAAATAACGTAAAATTAAAAACAAGTTAGTAAGATCATGCAATGCATTTATTATGATACGCTTTCCGACATACCAGAAATCATTACTCAAGTTATTACTCAAGTTATGAGGATAATAGCTGTGGAATAAATCTCGCTTTTGTGCCTTGACTTTTGACCCTATTTCGATGATATTAAACAGAATTGGTTCAGTACACCTTCGGAACAAAAGGCTTGTTGCAATAGAAGCCTTTTTAGACAAGTTATGAGAATAATGGCTATGGAATAAATCTCGCTCTTTCGCTCTTGTGCCCTGACCTTTGACCCCATTTCTATTATATTCAACAGAACCGGTTCAGTATACCCCCGGAATAAAATGATAAAGTTTTGTCGCAATCGAAGCATGTTTACCTAAGTTGTGACGCATAAGGGCGATGATAAATGGATCCCGCTCCTATGTCCTGGCCTTTGATCCCATTTCGTCCATTTTCAATAGGGTTAGTCCCCAGGTTGTTCTCTACCACATACTAAAATTTCATCGAAATCGAACCATTTTCGCGTGAGTTATCGTGCGGGCAGAAAGACGGACAAAACTGGAGCATATATACGCTTCTTCAAACTACGGTTGGAAAGCGTAAATAAGCACGAATAATTTTCCTTATAGTGAAGAATTAATGAAAATGCAATTAACCTTAACAAATAACAGAAATGAAATAGATTTAGTGTAAAGGATGCTGCTGCATTTTCTTCCCGAATTGGGAAATCCTACGTTTGAAAGAGCTCAAAATAGGTCGTTTTCTGAATTCAGTAGATTTCCTTTGTTTAGTTTTAATTGTGAATTAACTTGAAAAACTTTTTCAACAGACATACGTCGACAAAAACTGCGGCAGCTGTTCTTCTCCAACTTACGGGTGTACATTGGGAAATATTTTATGCGAAATTTCTCCAGCTTGGGTTCTAAAAATTATTTGTGGCATTTGAATCCTATTTCATTTCGACTACTTTTTCTTCAGAGTAATGCTAGATCGTTCCCTACGTGTACGCATCTATAGACAAATTTCGTGGTATGGAATATAAAAATAAAAAAATTTTTTAGGCTGATAAAAATTTCTTTTCGTTATGCAAATTTCACAGTCTCGCCCCTCCTCCTTTGGAAATTCTTCATGTCTCCTAGGGCAATACGCTCCCCCTCCCCCATTTAGAAACCAGTGATATAGGCAAAAGTACTGTCAAACTGCCTCATGACAAACTTCGGCGGAACGTGAAATGTGGTTCGTTATCACTACATTTATTTCTTTAATCAACCTTCGTACATTTTAGTGCTATGATGCCATGTGACGTACCTACTTCAGAGGTGACGCACATGTCAAAACGGCGAAGTTGCAGCGATCAGCCTTCGTCGGTGTTGTTCAGTCGGTAGAACAGGCAACTCCGGAGAAGGCATCTCGGTTCGAATCCCATCACCAGAAAATTTGGGCTTTTTCGCTATGTTGGCGCCCGAACGTAAAATGAATTTCCTGACTGTTAGTTTCTTCGAAAGATGTGTGATGTTTGTTCCACACATCATCTGGAATTAATGAGAATTCCTTCTTCGCTTTGAAATATATGTGATGCTTCTTCCACACACCGTCTGGAATTAATAAGAATTCCTTCTTCGCTTCGCAAAATATGTGACGCTTCTTCCACACATTGTCTGGAATTAATGAGAATTCCTTCTTCGCTTCGAAAAATGCTTGATGCTTCCTTCTTCCACACATCGTCTGGAATTAATGAGAATTCCTTTTTCGCTTCGAAAAATGTGTGATGCTTCTTTCACACACACATTGTCTGGAATTAATTATAATTCCTTCTTCGTTTCGAAAAATGTGTGATGCTTGTTTTGAGTGAAACCATGCTTCCAGGTGGGTGTTAATTTGACTTAAATCTATTCTCCAGAACTTTCCCTTTTTATTCAAACTTCTGTAACAAACAATGCAAGCCGCCCCAGTGGCGCAGTGGTCTACGCGATGGCCTCTGATCATTCGTCCGAAAGGAGTCCGGGTTCGAATCCCGGTGTGGCATGGATGTTGTGTTTGTCTTACGGCACTGGCCCTCTCCCTTCCCTGGAACCAGTGATCCTAAATTAGTGACGGGCGACTGCTTATAGCCCATTGAGTTGCTCACGGTAGTCGTTAAACCTCCAATAAATAAAAAAAGTGCCTTCTGGTGAGGAGATGACAATGACTACCCTGTATGTCCGTTAGAGCGTTCTTGCTTACCTCTGGGGCAGACTACCTCTATAAAGAGAAAAAATATTATAGTCA
This sequence comes from Macrothele yani, assembly GCA_039090855.1. NCBI lineage: Eukaryota > Metazoa > Arthropoda > Arachnida > Araneae > Macrothelidae > Macrothele > Macrothele yani. The sequence goes on from CM077006.1 coordinate 46,509,835, forward strand.
TAAACTTAGATATAAAAAAATGATAACTATAAACTTCGGTATAACTAAAAACGACACGCTGGCGCTAAAATAAATTTTCTGCTCTATTCGCTCTCTAAATGCAAGGTTACAAATTTGAAATTATGGAAATTAAACAGTACTATCAAATAGCATTACTAAAGTATTAATCATTTTTGCTATCAGCAATGCAGGTGATCAAGTGTTGAGAACACTTAGGAAAAACTTAAGAAACTGAATCTCCTTGACTCAAGTTCTGTGACATTTAGGTTTTGGTTTATAAAAAAGATTCCCACACCTGCCATCCCCGTATAAACCGTAACCCGAATTCCAAGAGTAGGTTGAATTAGCCTTCATGTCCAAGTGCTGATATTGGATCGAAATGATCAGACAATGATTTGGGAATTACGTTTGCTGACGCGCGCTTTGTAGATTCTGGAGATTGCTTCATGCTGTAAGTTAATCACGAACTACTAAATAAAAAAAGCAGCCGAAGCAACCTAGGACGTTTGTGTATCGAATCATTTAAAAGTTAAGTTTGCGACGATGTGCTGCCATAGCTAAATACTTATAAGCAGCTTTCTTCGTGACACTGCTGCCTTTAGAGTGTTAGTGATATATTTGTCGTCTAAATCTAACATGCCAGCGGTACACACGCGGTTGCCCTTTTTCGTCTAGAGATTTTGATTAAAAAACACAACAATCGTAACATCGTAGAAACATCTTCATGAGTTTCTGTGTTTGGCATTTTTTCCTCCGAAGGAAAAAGTATTTATTGTATAGATTATAACGTAAAGTTCCTTTCGTACTGAAATCTTGTCTTTCTTACGTTATGTCTATATCATTAGGTATGAATACGATGGAACACTTCCTTAATTAAAACTTTACGGTCAGACAAAACATTTAAAACAGAAGTCAAACTTACGAAAATTGGCTTTATTTCAGGACTATATCAATAAAACAGATATCACATTTCAACATAATTCACATACTACATCTCCAACGCATATCCAGCATCCCACACGAGCAACTGTTGTATCGTAGTTTTCATCTATCGTTCTTATCTCATACAGTCATACGTTACGTTCACTCTGACCTCAAACGTGTTGCCAACAGTATTCGTTTGAGAGAGAAGATGTCACGTTAAGTTGTGAAGTATAACTGAGAACAAACTCAAAATTTAAATAGGGAAAGAAACTAAAAAGGAAAGTTAATTTAGAATATACGTCACAAGATAGATACTGCAATTACATGAGAGAGTTTCAAATAGCTTAGTCGAATATCAGTAAACAAAATGTCCGAGTCCGTGAATATAAACCTACATACATACACTATGTGGACAAAAGTGATTGGACACTGTAAGAAAATAAAAACACAGTATTGTATTTACATCAGTAGCGGGCATGTCCTTCATTTGCAGAAATTACAGCAGCCACCCGTCGAGGTCAACTGTCCACAAGTGCATAGAGTACGGAGAGCGGGATGCTCCTCCATTCCGCCTTGAATACATCGACGAATTCTGTCAGTGAAGAAGGCCGTGTTGGTCTAAACCTCACCCGTAGTTCAAGTTCATCTCATAGGTGTTAAATGGGATTGAGGTCAGGTCCCTGAGCAGGCCAGTCCATCCGCGAGACCTGATTTTCCTCATCCCACTCCATTGTAGCTCAGGAAACATGGCAAGTGGCATTGTCGTCCTGGAAGAGCATTGAGCCACAACGCCACAACGTTGGGAGCATTGAGTTATCCAGGATATCTCTATACAGCAGCACAGAGTACATGTTGCCATGAATAACAACCAGTGTAACCACACTGTACCAGTTGAAATACTCCTATACCGTGGCACCACTGCCTCTGTGCTTCACAGTCGGCACTGAACACTCTCCGGAAGCAGACGTTCTCCGGGTAAACACCAAAGCCAGACACGTTCATCCGATAGGAATATTGTGAAGCGGGATTTGTCGCGCCATAGCACCTGCCGCCATTGCTCCAATGTCTTGTTTTTGTGCTGTTGACACCATCGTAGCCGAGTGGCTTTATTGGTCTTTGTGTTGAGAGGTTTATGGGTAGCTGCTTGGCTATGATACCCTAGTGTATGCATCTCTCTTCGAAGTGTCTCAGTGCAGACCATTACATATGGTATGGCGTGTATTGGTCGGCATCTGGTTTTTCAGATCTCTCTCTGCAGCACCCTCCGGTCCCTGGGTTACAGTTTCGCGGGTCTTCGAAGGCGAGGTAAATTCCTGCAATATCTCGTCTTCTTCCACTTGTGATGACAAAGGCCACAGTCGATCTAGCGACTTCTCTGACATCTGCCATGCTTTTTATGCTTACACCTACAACTGAGCAGCCTATTATAACGACGTTTTCAAACTTGGAGATCTCTCTCTCTCTCCTGCAAACCATTTAATCAGCGATTGATCTCAGCATACTCCCGTTGTCGTTTTTATACCTTATGGATCACGTGTCTGCTCCGGGAGCACACAATTACGCTTGCGTGGGGATCTCCAATCACTTTTGTCCACATCTTCCTACTCCTGAGCGTCTGTTCTACCGATTGAACTACGCCAGCAAGGCTTATCGCTGCAACTTTCCGTTTTAACTCATGCGTCACCTCAGTATGTAGTACGTCACTCACTATCACCTTATATAACAATGTAGGCGCCATTGTTTTCCAGTACCTCACGCCATCCATCGGGCAGCGTCAGGATTCCATCCGCCCAGAACTTTGCAGGTTTTTAGGCAAAGAACTGGTCAAGATGATTTTTCGAGGCCTCCAAATAAGCGTTGATCTTTCCTATAAGCGAGTTCTACAGAGCCCAAAATAAAAAAAATCTGATGGTGCAAAATCGGGTGAATAGCCCGGTTGAGACACAAGATCCCAGCTAAGCTCCAACATTGTTTTCCTGGTGACTTTGCGAAATGCAGTGCTACGGTGTCGTTGGATGTCTGCCGTGTCTTCGTAATTGCTCGTGTCCTACTGTGTGGGCCATTTTTTTTAATGCCTTGATTTGATCGTCGTCGTCTACTTCAACGGATCTGCCAGATCGTGGTTCATTGGCGTGTGAGTAATAACCACGACGAAAATTTGTCAACCAATACTGACACATCGAATGTTTACAGCATCCTTACCATACACAATACATATCAGTTTAAGTGTTGTTTTTACTTGTAATGTTCGTGGAATTATAGCTGACTGAACACTACATAAATTTGTTCTTAATAACTTCACTTAAAGCGAAATAGGAGTCTTCCAAGAAAACGTCATGAAAAAGTTGCTTACGGATTGATTCCTTTATTCTCTCAACAGATCCACGAAACGGTAATATTCTAATAGAACAGAACACTTTACGTCGAACGTTAAACGTATCAGATTAGTAGTAAACTTCAAAGCTGAATAACGTTAGTGGGTAGAACTCTTAATGATAAAACGTATATATATATATATACGCACAATACTCAGCCTTTAAATAGACACAACTTTAATTAATCAACGCCTCTTCCACAATTAACAAAATAACATCCACCATCTCCACACTTTTGCTTCTGCTCAAACATTACATAACGTTCAGTTTTCATCGGACACATGCACATGTCATACGTTCTGACATCAAGGTGTTGCCAACCATACTCTTGCGAGATAGAAAATATCACGTTAATTTTGTAAAAAGGGATGGAGAAAGGTCTCAAACTTACATAGAGAAAGAAATTAAAAAGGAAAGCTAAATTAGAATATACACCACATAATACTTTGCGGTAGAAAAACAGCAATAAATGACGAAAATGAACCAGATAGCCCCCCTTTTCAAACCTACACCAAATGAACACACCGAATACTCTTGCTTTATATACGTGTAGGAACCTCACCTTTCATAATATGCAAATTAACTTTTAAATTTAGCACCAATGCCATCTATCGCCAAAATGCGAGAAGACTTTTTATACAATCCAATATGTTTACACCGATGAACCATTCCATTATGACCACCCCCAGCCTAGAGAAATGAGCGCGCCTGAAGACCGAACGGTGGCGCAGGTGAAGTTTACAGAACAGATTATATACAACCCGAGGAATGGCTTTCGGTTAGTACAGTGTTCGGAGTCAGAATGGGAAAAGCTGCCGATTTATCGGAGTTTGTCAAAGGACAAATTGTGATGTCACGGCGCCTCGGAACTACGATCTCAGAAACGGCGCGGCTTGTGGGTTGTTCATGGCCCAAGTGCACACATGGCCCAAACGACGAACCTTCGACCGGCCATGTGTTGTCCGCAGCTCATTCGTGCCAGAGGGGAGCAGAGACTGTCGCGCTTCGTTCACAGCGACCGCAGGGCCATAGTGCGACAAATCACCCGCAGCTACAACAGTGGATCTCTGCCTTCTACGCATCTATCTGTGTAGCCGAAGACCCAGCCGGGTCCTCATGCTCACTGCACGTCATCGCCAACAACGCATGAAATGGGCCCAAGATTATCGAGATCTGGCCGTGGATGAATGGAAAAAAGTGGCCTGGTCTAACGAACCAAGATTCCTGGTGCATCACGTAGACGGCCAATTCGGTATTTTGATTTGTATTTGGTAAATCAGCTTTGACAAAAATTGCCCAACTTTCCATGCTGCAAAAATTACATCTCCCAAGTTATCTCTCAACCGTGGATTAATGCAATGAAAAGATCCCTTCGCCACTCTTCCAATGTTATCTACTCGGTTGTTCATGATTAAACATAACTGTGTCCCACTCTTGGCTATGGCGGTGTGAGCTTTGCACTTGTGTCCTTTTACGTCATTCGGACGTTGCTTAAGTTCTGTCCACACCATACTTCAATGTATTCCCATCTGATGATGAAGCCGATGCGGCTTCGAAAGATCTCATGTCTTTTGATTGAGTGTTTTTAGTAGTAAAGAGTTTTTAACATGTAGATTATGTGTCTACATATGTTTTTAATCGTGTTTGACGACAGTGTTTCACGTATTTCAAGTTATTAACACGAATCATTTCGACCTCGGATTCAACCTACAAAACGCATGTTTTTCCCATGGCCAGCTGTTGGTCGCTCCAGAGTTTGCAAAAATTAAAACCTAATCTTAGCTCCAAATGTAGAACACGCACCGTCGTTGAAGCACAGGCTCTTCAAGGATAAGCTTACTTGCTCGTCGGGAGAATCGTAGGTTACAGAGACCACACAGGCGTAACTAGGTGTTTCTGCGCCCGAGGCAAACCACAAAATAGTGCACCCCTATGTGTCTTTTTTATTTTTACGACCACCGTGAGCAACTCTAAGGGCCAGAAGCAGTGACCTCTATCTAATTCAGGGCCCCTGGTTCCAAGAAAAGAAGTGAGAGCTAGTGTCGTAAGACAAAGTACTACCCCATCCAAAACAAAATTAACGTCATACCATTATGTTATCTCTATGCGAGAGGTACACTCAAAGTGTGGCGCCCCGTTAGCCGAGTGGTACAAGGCACTGGCTCCTAACCATACAACCGAGGTAGGTCCAGGTCAGAATCCCCGAACCCGGACCTACCTCGGGTAGTGTGCTTGTCCTACCCCACTATTTCTCACCCTTCACTTGAGCCAGTGTCCCCAAATTAGGGAAGGGGGATTGCTTATAGCCCATTGAGTTGCTCATGGTGATCGCTATGCTCCCAAACAACAATGAAACTATGATTGTTTGTACAGCTTTTCCTAACTAGCTCGGACATTCGGTACCACATCAAACGGTCCGAATGTAGCTGGTAGTCGTGGCATGCAGCCGCAGTAATGATAGAACAGCCGCCGGAGCCCAGGGAATCTTCAACAATGTGAACGACATCGTTCTCACAACGTTCTCACAACAGCGCCTTCATTTTTTAACGTGAGCAAATCACATCCCCTGAACATTTTGAAAAAGAAATGTGAATATAAGCTGTCAAGGCCACCGAAACTGGTATTACCGCCTATCGCCCGTCTGCTGTGCCAGCTGCTGCGTCTTATTCGCTACAGTGGAATGAAATTGAAAGGCCGAACTTTTGCGTAACTCTTTACCCTGTTAATTTTTTCCGCATACTGGTGTCTACTATGAGGTTGTATATATATATAATTCCAATGAGCGCTTGCAAGAAAATTGACCTTACTACTGAGATTTCATGGGGAAATGATCATGCACGCTCATGCTATTTGAGGTATTATAAGTTCAAGAAGTCTCACTCAACATCGCTGCCGTTGACAAGTAGTTGGTTGCCTGCTTGGTGGATATTGAAGCCTAACCTGACCTAACTAGCCTACAAACATCACATCATGGTTTCGTCCGGTTCTCGGGGTTTGCTTTTCCCGACCTCAACTGCTACAGTGTTCCATCTCTAACTTCTGCGTTTGGCCCGAAGCTTGACGGACGACCTCACTCCTATGTATGAGAAATTAGAAAACTCCTCTTTATCAGGAGAAAGTTACAGCATAAGAGTTACTTTTGGACTGCTCTTCTCTCCAGGCGAATTCCTCCTTTTTTTCTTACCGTTTCCCCAAAACGTCTTGTCGGTTTCGAGGGGATTGGGTTTCCGTAACCCTTACTCGAAATACGCTTCGCTCATTGGTCGCGAGCCACAATCCCTCGCTCGGGATTGGTTTCTTTCTCCTGAGTGGGTCCTCTTGATACGTCGGTTAAAGCGTGAAGGGTTGGGATGCTGAGAGAAAAATGTTTCCTTTGAACCGTCAAGCACGCAGCTCGGGGTCCATAACCTATAGTGGGCCCTTCTCCACTTCCTGAGCGACCCTTTATGCCTGTGTCAATCGGGGTACACCCTTGCCGAGAAATATGTTCTGTTGGACTTTTACCTAGGTGGTAAGAACATGCTTCTCTCAAAAGGAATTGCACGGCTAATGACGTGGCGCGCAAGACCTCGGCGTGAGAAACGCTTGCTTCTTCCTTGCGTATTTCTCACGTTCTTCAACTTTACTAATGGAAGGTGTGGGTAGGCCAGGCTATCTATCCTTCCTCTTGAGAGGCCCTAGATATTTCCTTCAGCTAAGTCCTCTCTGATTTGATGGCGCTCCTTTCCTATCCTCCCTCTTCGCGAGGTACCGTTGGAATTGACTGCTAAATGGCATAATTCCTGTATATAACATTCTTGGCGGCCCCCACAAACGTTTACTAGCGGAATCGTGGTCCTCCAATGTTGCACGCTATTCCGCAGGATATACGGGTAACACTGGTAAAAAATGCTAGCAAATTCTGTGAATCGACAAATGACAAAATACGGTCCGAAAAATCTGTACTAGAAACTCGTGCAAAAGTTTCAATTTCAATTTTAGTCAGTTTGTAAGCGCAACGGTTTGCACCCTCTCTTGAGGTGCGCCTGGGGCGGCTCCTCAAGCCCCGCCCTAGTTACGCCTTTGACTGATTATAACACAACAGAAAAATGTAGATGTTTCAAATACTTCAAATTTCCTATATTCACAGTCAATAGACACCTGGTTTCATCCAATTCTGCCGGAACAAGTAAATATTTTATTCGTCTTTTTATATTCCTTTCTTTTACTTTCTGGAACATATTTCAATTAAATGTTTCCGTGCAATACATCATATTCATAATTTCAGGAAATCTCAGAAAACGCTGACTGATGTGTGTTTTGTTAAACGCGGGCAACGCCGGGTACCTTTGCTAATTCTAGATAATTACAGTGTAATTTTGTTTTTCCGAACAGTCGTAATCAGGCGTTTTCTGCGGGAGTTTATTTACCATAGCTTCATCTTTCGTCAGTTCCGTTTTGGTCGGCTCCTTTTGGGTACTGCTTTACAACTTACAGTGCAGGAACTGCACAAACATCATCATGCGAGTTTTAAGCCATAAATCTGAAAGGTTACTGAACTTTTCCATCATCTCTGACGCTCTGCGTCTTTTCTTTTCTTTTCTTTCCTTTTCTTTTTTCTGTTATACAACTTTTATTTATTTATATTCTTTCTTTCACGTCCCTTTTTTTGCTGTGCTTCATCAGTCCTGATACATTTAACACTGCTGGTGCCACTTGATGCTTCTTAGTGTCTTGAAATATTCAGACGATAAGACATAGCGTCATGATTCTTGTGCAACGCTCTTCATTTTCTAAGAAACCGGCGTTTGAGATACCAGGTATCGTCATAGTGTACAATTTCCAGAAGTTTCTGGAGTGTTATTCGTTTAAGAATGGTCGACTATTTATTAATTCAGATTACGGAGATTGTTACACGGCTGTTCACTGAGTTTGTTTCAGTGCCCTGTCTCAAGAGTTCGTTAGATTTTTGCTTGTAGAAAATTTAGAATATCGGACTTTTACCTGTATTCAGCCCAGATGATGAAACAAATAAATAAAGTACCAGCTGAAATTTAGAGTCGTTCTTCTGCGGTGAAGAACAGGATTGTTTAAGTGAATTATGGGGAGGGGGTCTTCAAAGCTTTAGTCCTGCTTTTTTATCATAACTTATATCAATATTATTAACTCAAGGATCCGTTTCTGCTTATTACTCTATTAGACTTTTTTTTCTCCTCAGTTTTCTGTCTGTTGCCGCTGAAATTCTTCAAATTTTGGGCTCATTGCTTCAGTTAAGAAATACCCAAACTTGGGATTTAATTACCCAATTAATTAGGTTAATTAATTCATCATTATAATTAGAGTAATTCCTGATTGGGTTTGCAAGCGGTATTTTCCCGCCCCAGGTCGCATAAAGATTTGCTGTTTTCTTTTTTTTTTTCATTGCTTTCCCTTCGCGTGAGAAGAAAGACCAGAACGCTAGGCCAGGTGCAAAATTCCGAAAACGAAATTAAAGGTATTTTCATTGCCAGGCATTTGCAAAGAACAATCACGGCAGTGTAGTATAGGGATTACATACTAAAGCCTCAGCTAACAATAAGCCAGTGGCGGCTTTTCGGCTCGAGTTCGCAACAGAAGCTCTGCCTAAATCTGGTCAGAAGGTAAAACTTATGTAATAATTATCACATAGTCTCTGTGTGAGGAAAATAACTCAGACGGGGATACGTGCATTCGAGCGTACTTAAAAATTTAGAAAGGTATTCCCGGATAGTCTGATAATAGAACTCCAAAATAAGGTGACAGTTAGGGCCAAATAAATTCTTAAAGGGCTTTGCTCGGCAGATGGTCAGCTGGCCAGAAGAACATCTACTCGAGATAGCCAGTGATCATCGTCCACCGGACGGCGGACCACTAACGAATGAGAGGAGACCCTCCCCCCCCTAGGAACCAATGAAGGTGACGGTGATACCTCCAAGAGGTAAGAATACGCCTAAGAGCAGGGCAGAAAGCAAAACTGACGGAGAAAATAAAATACAAAGCTTGGAGAAATCGATGTGGTCAAAAGGTTCAGGTCGGGATGCATGTACGTGCGTGGGTCAAAAAGTCGTAACGAAAGAATAACGAAGTATGTTAAAGTTGTGGATCGCAATGGAAAAATGAAGTTAGGAGTGGAAACGCAGTGAACGAATAAACCATGCATAATTGTTAGGCGCAGTGGCAAAAAAGGTTAGGAGAAGTAGTTGTAAACACATCGAAAGAAACTCCGGGCTGCGTTTTATCCACGGAGGATACCAGCCTAGTCTCATGGAAGCAAGAAGGAAAGGTTACTGGAAGTGAAGCCCCATCCTCAACTACAGAACCGAGCGATGACTAGCAGAGGATTCAGGGTTAAACATCATCCAAATATTTCAATCTCTCGTATGCTGAGTAATCAATGAAATTTGAAAATGAAATAATTATTGCTCACCTCGTACTAGTTGGATTGCTAGGAAACGTTTCTATGAACCTTAGGCTTAACCTTAACTATTTTTGAAGTCATGGTTTAATATAATTTAATCTGGTCCCACCATTGATTTGTACATAAATTAAGAAATATGTCAAAATAAATTTTAGAGTTGTTTCTTTAAACAAACTTGTTTTTCCTTGCTACTGCTCTGCAAATGAGTATGAGTGTCGGGTTCTGGTTTATGTCTAGGTAAACACAAAACGTAGTCACTCGTACAATATAGCGTAAGGTAAATAAAATGCCGACGATGTACGAAAAATGAATTTGTCCAGTAAACCAAATAATACCACAAGGGTTATATCACCAGCTACTGACTTTCAAAGATGGGGAGTGTACTATATCGATCAAGGGTATATAGTACACTCCCTATCTTAACATTCAAAGATTGGGAGTGTACTATATACCCTTGATCGATAATATTGGTGCTCACCGTGCATGTTATATAGGTGCTACGGGTCGCAATCTTCTTCAAATGATAAAAGAACACAAATATAACATTAGTACGGGGAGCCAACGCACGGCTCTAGCTAGGACTGTCGCAAAAGGAGAACTGCACCCAGACTAGGAAAATATTAAACTTTTGATTACTCCAAAATACATGTCTTCCCTTCACATCACGGAAAGTATACTTATTTGTACATATGGTGATGCATGTTGCAACGACAACTTACCTTACGATCTACCCAAAGTCTGGGAAGACATTATTCCAACTTTAGTAACCTAATTAATGGCCTGAATACTTGCAATTATGTTAGAACCTTGTGACGCTTATTGCTAATTTGTTTACATATTTGCCCCTGTGCCACCTCGGCTTCTGTACACACACACACACACACACACACATATGTATGTCCACCGAGTGGACCATCTTCGGATGTGCAAAGCGTTAGCAGATAACATGACTACATATACAGTATATATCTTGATGATGATATATATATATATATATATACTTAAGAGCAAAACTGAAGACCAAGGAAAAAATTTTAGAATTTAAAACGAAGGGTGCAAAATAACCTGAAAATCAAAACGCGCAACGCAGCAGTTTTGAAAATTCAGAATTCACATTCTATAAAGAAGATACCTAAGCAAAAAAATACATATATAATTTTGACTCACACCTAATACAACATAGAAAAGGTTATGTATCTACCTGTGTGAGTAAAAGGAGAAAAGATAAAAAAATAAAATAAAACAACTGAATGTAGAAGGTGTCGAGAATACTGAGCCTTGGCTTTATCAAGGACCAGCAAAAACTCTGCATTTTCTCACTTCCACAAAGACCTAGTTGGAAATGGGTTTCTGCAAGGCCATAGATGCAAGTAACATTCCCACCTAAAATAGTTTAAAAAATATATATATAAGTCATGTCCTCCGTAGAGTAGCATGACCTAGCACTAGTTAACAATTTCGCTTGCATCCATTAACCTTCATGGCCCGACCCATGCTCTTCATCTGTTACTATTAAACAGAGAGAAGAAGATTAAAGAGAACTCAAGCTGTGAGAGTGACATAATAAATAGAAATGATTTTCAGCTATAACGAAATTCCAAGTTCGTTTGAGAGAGAATTTAAACCTGAAAAACAATGCAAAAGAAATCCAAATTTTACATTGCAATTAAAAAAGGAAATGTTAATTTATAACGAACAGATTTTTGAAAGAAAACTTGAGTCTAAAACCCCTACTCTACAACTTATGACAGCACGAAAACGAGAATGAGTTAAAGATAATAATTAACTAAAGAAAACTTTGTGAAAGTTATATACCTTAAACAGTTAGTTGCAATATGTACAAAGTATTTCAGCAGTGCTTTAAGTGCATAATTAATTAGTTATTAAGAACTTAACTACTTTGAAAAAACAGCGCATAGACAGCGCATAGAAAAGGAACAAGCTTAGCCCTCTTCTGTTCCTAGGTACCCCAAAAGACGCTCAAAGTTACAAAGAAAAGTAAGAGTTAAAACCCGCATAAATGTTAACAGACAAACCAATGCTTAAAAGCTGAAAAAGCTAAAAAACGACAGAGAAAAGGTACATAAAGTACAAACATTGAACTTATAAAACCTAGAACCCAAAAACAAGGAAGAGAGCTTACCTCTTGTGTGACAAAAACTTTTCTCCTCACAAGAGGAGAACATGGCTGACCCCTTCCGCCACTCCCTAGACGCTGGGGGGCAGTGAGGGTGGGGCTGATGGCCTCCTCATACAGCAAGAAACCAACGCGCGGAGATTTTAACCAGAGAAAAAAATATATAAACTTAAGACTGTGGATCTGTATGATCAGAATGAGCAGAATTAACTCTCCAGAATACATGAGAAATATTATAAAATACACGAGCAGTTTATTTAATAATCTTTGCATGTATTAAATCACCTTAGTGAGCTTCTATAGATTAACTAATTAATTATGCACTTAAAGCACTGCTGAAATACTTTGTACATATTGCAACTAACTGTTTAAGGTATATAACTTTCACAAAGTTTTCTTTAGTTAATTATTATCTTTAACTCATTCTCGTTTTCGTGCTGTCATAAGTTGTAGAGTAGGGGGTTTTAGACTCAAGTTTTCTTTCAAAAATCTGTTCGTTATAAATTAACATTTCCTTTTTTAATTGCAATGTAAAATTTGGATTTCTTTTGCATTGTTTTTCAGGTTTAAATTCTCTCTCAAACGAACTTGGAATTTCGTTATAGCTGAAAATCATTTCTATTTATTATGTCACTCTCACAGCTTGAGTTCTCTTTAATCTTCTTCTCTCTGTTTAATAGTAACAGATGAAGAGCATGGGTCGGGCCATGAAGGTTAATGGATGCAAGCAGAAATTGTTAACTAGTGCTAGGTCATGCTACTCTACGGAGGACATGACTTATATATATATTTTTTAAACTATTTTAGGTGGGAATGTTACTTGCATCTATGGCCTTGCAGAAACCCATTTCCAACTAGGTCTTTGTGGAAGTGAGAAAATGCAGAGTTTTTGCTGGTCCTTGATAAAGCCAAGGCTCAGTATTCTCGACACCTTCTACATTCAGTTGTTTTATTTTATTTTTTTATCTTTTTCTCCTTTTACTCACACAGGTAGATACATAACCTTTTCTATGTTGTATTAGGTGTGAGTCAAAATTATATATGTATTTTTTTGCTTAGGTATCTTCTTTATAGAATATATATATATATATATATATATATATAGAGAGAGAGAGAGAGAGAGAGAGAGAGTATATGTAGTCATGTTATCTGCTAACGCTTTGTACATCTGAAGATGGTCCACTCGGTGGACCGAAAGCAGGGTGTTAGAATACAAGGGCTGGGTCATAGGCTTCGGACACGCGGATCCCTAAGAACGCCAGCGTGTGACCTCAGTATGTTGGAACGGAGCTGACAGCTGGATGGCTGCAGTGAGGGAATGAAAGCTAACGAGCATTTCAGTGGCTCTTGTAAAGAAATATAACAAATGATTCATTCTAGGTATTTAACACACTTAAATAAAAAGTAAGAGAAAAGACTGGGGTATCTGTTAAAGACAAATGAAAATTTTCGTTATACACACACAATACGTTTAAATTTTCAGGTCATAAGTTTTCTTGTCAACATCTTGCACCATCCACCAGATGTGTGCATTAAAATATACTTGATGTGCGAGATTGCGCAAATAGATCACCTGAAGTGAAAAAATATTTTTTTTCCACGTTTCCTTCTCTGTTTAATTTTTTAAATTTCGAACAGCAATAATAAAATCGCAAATTTTTTCGTATGCTTTAATTTTCGTTTTTCCTTAAACTTTATTTGCGTAGTTTTTATAGTGAGTCTTCGACATCTTTCAAATTCAGTATTTTTTTTTCACGTAAAGCTACTAATGTACTACATTCAAATTACGAACTTTTAATGCGTGAAATTTTAAAAGAACCAGAAAGGTAACACAGTGTCCTTATTCCTTTGTATACCATTGTTAAAAATCTATGAATTTATTAATACATATTTTTGTATATTAATATATATATTTGTATAACCCCCACTTTGGTTGAACATCAGATGCCCTTGCATTCTGAATTACTGCTATACATGCACTTATACTGTATATTAAATGGTTAGTACACTTTTAATACGCGCTTCCATTTTTAAGTTTTTTATTCTTTAAATCAGTAATTTTCAGCTTTGTTTTCAGAACTCTGTTTTCCTACATTAGTCGTTGCGTAGTTATTTTTACCCCTACAATAGACGCTGTCGTCTTCCGTTAGCTTTCATTTTTAACGCTTTGGTTCTCTCGATATTTAAAATTTCAATTATTTACGAAACGCATATAGCGTATGAAATCCGTTTATTTTCGTGGTGTAGTCAGCACAAATATTCGCCAAGCTTTCGCACTCCACTGGGAGGCTTTTTCAAGGCAATGATAGACACAAAAATGACAGAGAATTGGAACATATAAAGAACGAAGATGATTTTTGAAAATAACGCGGGTGACATCACGAGCATATTACATGAATTTTTTATCACGTAATTATACAGAGCGCCGTGATGTGTTTCCATCTTTTAATAATGTATGCCAAGCCATTGGTAGTTCCGTAGAGACTATATCATTGCATGCCACTTTGTTGGATAGGATTTCCACATTGGAAATCCGTTAAAAAAGAGACCTACTTCATTAAAGCAGCTGGCAGATATCTGGTGAAAAAGGTGTAAGAGAGCTCTGCTCGTTTCGTTATAGCCCCCTTCGGTTTCTATGTTTAAGACTTATTGCAGCTCGTTGCGGAAAATGCGAGTACATAGCTATTAAATGTTGCAGGGCTTGTCACTGATTTAGATTTTAGTGCCCTGTGTGAAGGGTTCGTTAAAACTTCGCGCGTTTCTTTTTTTTTTTTAAATTGAAGGTTTAAAAATCATTATTTCTCCTGGTTAACACACAGATATACTCCTGAGACACAATACATACATATATACAGGGGTTGGACAGAATAATGTGAACACCACGCTCAGAGAGGTGACTTTTAATGCAGTTGCGTACGTCGCAATACGCAAAGGTATCCACTACTTTAGCTTTGTGCAGAACCTCAAGGTTCTATTTAAGTGCATTTAAAGTGTCTTGTTGCAAACTTTCTAACAGGTTGACGGCAAAATGAGCAACCTAACGGACTTCAAAAGAGGGCTCATTGTTGGTAGCCAGCTAGCTGGTGACTCCGTGACAACAGTCGCCGGGGTACTGGGGGTATCGAGAGCTACTGTGTCTAGCGTCATGACAGTATACCGTGTTCGTGGCAAAACCTCGTCTGCGGAACACAAGAGCGGCCGGTAAACGACCCTGTCTGACAGAGACAGGAGAGCGTTAAAGAGGATTGTTACCCGTAATAAGAAGATCACCGCGCCGAAAATTAGTGCGGAGCTCAATTTGCTTCTCCAGACCCCAGTATCAACGAAAACAGTGCGCAGGGAACTGCATAAACAAGATATTCATGGCAGAGCTGCTATTGGAAAACCTCTGGTGACCCGGGTGAATGCAGAACGGCGATGGCAGTGGTGCCAGGAGCATACAACGTGGACTGCCGATAGATGGAAGTGTGTAATAATATGGTCGGATGAATCCACATTAACACTATTCCCCACCGCAGGACATCTTTATGTGTATAGAGGACACCGTCAGAAGCGTACAACACAGACTATCTGATCCCAACAGTTCAGCATGGTGGTGGCCCTTTCATGCACTGGGGTGTCATATCGCGCGTTTTTAGCATGTCCCCTGATCACCGTGAAAGGACGGATGGCTGGCAGGGCGTATGAGGAAACAATGCCGACCAAGGCTCAGGCATTGTTTCCTGCAGGGGATGCCATCTATCAAGATGATAATGCTCCAATTCACAGACCTCGGCATGTCCAATCATGGTTTGAGAAACATGAGGACGAACTTTCACACCTTCCTTGGCCTCCCCAATCACCAGACATCATCGAGCCGCTGTGGTCTGTGTTGGAAAACAAAGTAAGATCCAATTGTCCTCCTTCTGCATCTCTCAAGGACCTGGCGCAGTTTCTGCATGAATAATGCATCCCACTAACCACCATCCAAGGTTTGCATGCGTCCATTCCAAGGAGGATTCAGGCGGTTTTGAATGGCAAAGGTGGTCCCACACCCTATTAGGTACGTAAAATCTCCTTTTCCTAGGTGTTCACATTATTCTGTATAACCCCTGTATGTCATGGTGTGACACAGTGTATAACAAATAAGTATTTCATTTACATCCGCAAAATACATACCTAATATTTAATACAGGATCCCATTTTATCAACATAATAGAGAGAGCCAGTGCCGAAAGAGAGACACAACATCCAGCGGCGTCGGAACCGCGGGGGAAGAGGGGGCAGCCGTCCCCTCACGCAAATGAGTGTGGGGGCAAAATGTGCTCAGTTTTCTGTCTTTTGAAATTACATATGTTTGTGATTGGAAATTTGAAACATTCTGTTTTTATTTTATTTATTTATTTATTTTTTTTTTTTGCATTTCATTTTGATAAAAATTGAGTGTTGCTCTTCATTTTTTTCCCCATGAACCATCTAGAAATCCGAATATATTTTTTTTAATGCCACTCCTGAGAGGCCAAGAAAAATGCAAGAACCATTAAACAGTCCACAGGGCTGATTCTCGTTTGAAGAACAGCAATGGTTTATATCTAATCAGGTGTAAAAAATTAGTCTTCCTCTAAAAAAAATGAGTAAAAATAAATGGAAGTAGGGTGCGAAAAGAGATATAAGTTCCTTCAGTATTTAATTATAGCGTCTACGGCTTCAATCCCTGAGGAATTCGTTATCAATCCGAAAGTATCAAAATCTATAGTTTAACGCCGTTTATGTGTACAGTTAGTTTACATTTAGAAACTATATGGATATGAATGTTTGTGTTTGTGTTTGTTTTTATAGATGAATGTTTATTTGAAAAAAAAAATTCAGCAAATTTTCGTAATGAAGTCAGCAGTCTTCTTTTACATGTAGTAGGATAAATTTTACGACATGATAAAATATTTTGTTCTGCGACATCTTCCGACGCCACTGACAACATCCATGCCTCACTGGATTCGAACCCGGGCTCTCCCTAGGCGAATGGTCATAAGCCATCGCTGAAACCACTGCGCAACCGGGACGGTGCAGAGAGTTTTTTTTACCTGTATTTTCCCCGATGAATGAAACTGATAAATAAAATATCCGCTAAATTCATAAGACATTCTTTGCAGTGAAGGATGAGTTTATTCTGATGTTATGGCGAAGGTCTTTCAAGCATTGTCTGCCGTTCATTTCGTTTCTCTATATTACTAAAACGTTGATCTGTTTCTCTATTAAAATGACTATTCTTTAATTCTCTGGCTGATAAGTATTCGTTTCCGTATTTTCCATTCTGCTCTTACAACAGCCATCGTTCCTTCGCCGGCCATTTTTTAAATTAATCGAAACTGCAACTTTCTTCTCTATTCCTTTGCTAAAAATTAAATTTTCTTTGAGGGATGTATAAAGACATTATCGCAGCTTCAGTTTACCTAACACAGAGGTGTAAAAGTACGGGGCACGGAAGTTGACTGTCAGAGAGATAGCAATTAAGGAATTTCTGCTCTTGCTGAGAGGAGCTGGTTAGAAATCCTCGCAATATGTCTCCCCTTCGGCCTTTGTCCGACTCCCCTTCGTTATTCCTTCTTCCTTCGGCCAAATTCGTGATTCCACGCCTTTTTCTGCTCTTCCCCAGCTCCTCTCAGCAAGAGCAGAAATTCCTTAATTGCTATCTCTCTGACCGTCAACTTCCGTGCCCCGTACTTTTTTACACCTCTGTGTTAGGTAAACTGAAGCTGCGATAATGTCTTTATACATCCCTCAAAGAAAATTTAATTTTTAGCAAAGGAATAGATGAGAAAGTTGCAGTTTCGATTAATTTATTATTTGCTTAAACTTATAGTGCAGGTTGTCCTAGAATTATCTTACTTAATTATTACTCGAATATCTCAGTTTGCTCGCTACTTATTCTCTTTTCCAATTATTCGCTCTTTCGTATTTACTCTAACTCTACATAATTTTTCATTCTCTTACGCTGTCCTTGTCCAGAGACCCAAAAATGTGTTCCTTCTTAGGCCATCATCTTGAGACCTCTCTTCAAATTTCCGCCTTTCTAAGCGTGCGACCTCTGTGTCCGTCCGAGCCTCTTTCGACTTCTATCTCGAAGGGGAGAGCGGTTCTGCGACGCCCCTGAGCAATAAACTAATTTATCCGTTTCAATGCGTTTTTCGGATCACAGTGTACTAAAAGTGCGTAGGCCAATAAAACGATAAAAAGCACTCAACGTTTTCTGAGCAAGCTCTTCAATACAAAGAATGATTGACTGAGAACACTGTTTTACAACTCCTGATAATGATCCTGCCGCCATGGATAGCATCTTCGCATGCTGACTAAAAAAGACTTACCGCTAAGTATTCTTTACTTGGAAAATAATTAATTCTAAAATCTTGTAAAATCTCCTAAACCCTCGTAACAACTGTCTCCAAATAAACACTAATGAAAAAGGGAGATGATTTTGACTCACCACATTCAAAATAATTTTACGTTTGTTGAAATCTATGATCCCCTGGTTACAAGATAAATATGTAAAACTTCGTCACCGGATCCAAAATGGCACGACGTCAATAAGCTACATGCCGCTTAGAAAGTGTTAAGAATGTTTGTAAAACTTGCTGTTCATTTTATGATTAAAGAAAAAAAAAAAAAGATCTTAGTAAGGGTTCTTCTTTCTTTCTACAACCGCGCGCGCGAGTGTATTTGTGGGATACATTAATATCCAAGGGATTGTCTAGAGAAACATGAAGCTACGTTCCTTGGGTTAGAGCTGACATATGTTCATTATTCAACAGAACAGCGCTGTATTTCACGTGGGTTCTTACGAGATTTGTAAGTCCACCATATGCCGCAATGCTTTTTTATGAGGTCATCATAAATTCATGTGTCAATGATATAGTTAAATTAAAAAAAAGAAAACTGACTTATGCCATGCCCTTTTATCTGCGTAAGCTACAGACTGCCACCTTCATCCCCACAACGCATATTTTCCTTAATTCGCAATTATTTTCGCTTCGTTTATTCCAACTGTTAGAGTTATTATTGTTATCCAGTACCATCATACTCATCATTCATTCAACAGATCATAATACACAGTATCATAAACACAGAAATATACACACGAAAAAAGATAAAGAGTTGAATTCACGTTAAACAATCGAATCGAACATATAGTAGGCTATGTCTGTCCCTAACGCTCTGACGTCATTCAGTACTTGCAGCGCCATGTGCTTTTATCCGGTGGCCGAAATCGGAACTAAGCTCACCGCTATTCCACGATACGTAAAATCAAGGAGAAATACCGGAATATATAATAAAGTTAGTGAGACAAACGATTTTATCCGTGGCAACACGTACGTGCTCGAACAACTGTCCGTGACGTTTGTTCTGTTACTTAGGTGTTATGTCGTGTTTTATTTAATTTTCTTCGCATTGCAGAGTAATTTCATAAAAAGGAATCCGCGTTATTTTATTTCATAAAAAGGAATCTGCGTTATTTTATTTCATAAAAAGGAATCTGCGTTATTTTATTTCATAAAAAGGAACAAGTAAAATTGTAAGAAAGTAACTGCAGGCGCAGAATATAGTTATAATAGAATACAGTTTGAATAGGTAGATGGAAATTAAAAAAATTATTGGTTCCGTGGAATTTTTTCTTTGTAGTACGAGATGGAACGAGATAAAGCGGAAAGAAAACGCCGCTTAAATAGAGAACGATAACTGTGATGGCGTGCAAACCAATCTTCTGATACTTTTTTACATTATATGCTTTTCAACGTGCTGTGACCGTCATATGACGGGTTAAAATCTATTAACCTGTATTGTAGGCTTCTGTCATGGGAATAGTGAATGGAAATACACTCATTGTCATAAAATTCCACGCACCAAGAAGGAGCGTCGGATTGAAATGAGATTTTAGTAGTGAGATGGTACATACCAAAGGACAGAAGTGATTACAATATCACAGCAGCAGGACGATTTTCCGCGGACATACGGTACTCATTCCGGTCAGCGTTAGTACCGCGTCGGACGGCCTTGTGTTCGGATACATGCAGTGCTACGGTCCGGCATAGAGTCAAAGCGACACCGTATGTTATCATGAGACAGATTGGCACACACTTATTACAACTGACACTCTAAATCACGAACACTGGGACATGGAGAAAGCTGGCGTCCCATCTGCTCCCACACGTGCTCGATGGGCGAAAGATCAGGCGATCTGGTATGCCACAGAAGCGTCGAAGCATGACGTAGGCAGTCCTGGGAAACCCGAGCCATGTGCCCACGGGCGTTATCTTGTCGGAAAATGGCTGCTGAGCCTCCCTCCAAGAAAGGCAGCACATGGGGCCGCAGGATCTCCTGTACGTAGCGCTGGGCTGTCGACGTCCCTCGGATCACTGCAAGGGAAGTACGGCTGTCATACGTGATGGCTCCCCGGACCATCACGCCGGCAGTTCGGGACGTGGGCCACTGTACAGTGAGGTTGGGATTGTAGCGCTCACCTGCTGTCCTCCACACTCTGACACGGTGGTCGTCCTTTCCCATATAGAAGCGGGATTCGTCGCTGAACACTATACGTCACTTGTCCGTATCATTCCACGTTGCTCGCTGCTGACACCACTGCAATCAACGCCGACGTTGGTCAGGTGTTGATGGCAGAAAACGTAAGGGCCGTCGAAAGAGCAGATTCGCCTCTGCCAGGAGTCTGGAAATGGTTCTGGCGGACACAAGATTCCCTTGTACAGCCGCTAGATAACCCTGCATATTGGACAAGGACGTCGATGCATCTGTGCGTGGCGCTCTCACGATCCCACGGTCCTCTCTGCCGGTGGTGTGTCTGGGTCGTCTAGAGCCAGTCCGCCGTGTCTGGATGTCTTCCCGTGTCCATTGCTTCCAACACGATCGCACCGTACTCTCCGACCGGCCCATGGCTGCCGGTTCGGCGCGCCGGCCACCCTGCTTCTCTCATTCCGTCGATACGGCCTCGTTGAAATTCCGTCAGTTACCCGTACGCACATCTACGGCGGCTCCTCGGCATGTCTATCGCTCAGAGATCTCACCTGATTCTTACCATGCACTTCAGCACAAAAATGGAGTCCCTTGCGCGGCGTCTTATAAGCTCCAAGGATAGTGATCGCAGCCCCGGTCTTAGACGCGCGGGCATGAGGAATCGCACGAAACTTTAAACATTTTCGTGTCTGCCCTCCCCGTAGCTATTCTCCGAGTTTCGCGTTAATCGCACGGTTTTCTCTTGTTGCGCGGATTTTTATGACACTGAGTGTATTACGAAAATTTTGTTGTTGGTGACCTATCTTATAGACTGCCTATTAATAATTCAACCGTTTATTATAGCTATGTATATGTATTTTAGGATTCATGTTATAAAAATTTCAGTCACAGCTTTTTCAGCTGTGAAATATAATAAACTAGCTCATACCCTGCTTTTCAGCTCTGACTGAAAAGCAGGGTATGAGCAAGTTTATTATATTTCACCATGCCTAACGCAAATTGCATTTACTCCTGGACCACCTTCTTTTAGTTTACTTTAGCATGATCTACAACTTCGATTCAACACATTTCTTAATTTTTTACGCTTTCCAACCGTAGGTTTAAGAAGCGTATATGCTACAGCTTTGTCCGTCTGTCTGTCTGTCCATCCGCACGATAACTCGTGTAAAAATTGTTCGATTTCGATGAAATTTTAGTATGTGGTAGGTGACCACCTGGGGACGAACCCTATTGAAAATGGACGAAATAGGGTCAAAGGTCAGGACATAGGACCGGGATCCATCCATCGCCCTTATGCGTCATAACTTGCTTAAAAATGTTTCGATTTCGATGAAATTTTAGTGTGTGGTAGGGGACCACCTCGGTACGAACTTAAGCGAGATCCATTCTATTGCCCTTATGCATCATAACTTACGTAAAAATTCTTCGATTACGACAAAACTTTAGTATGTTATTCCTGAGGTGTACTGAACCGGCACAGAAGCAAGATTTATTCCACAGCCATTATTATCATAACTTGCGTAAAAATGAGTCTATTCGGACAAAACTTTAGTATGTTATTCCTGAGGTGTACTGAACCGGTTCTGTTGAAAATCATCGAAATGGAGTCAAAGGTTAGAACACAGGAGTGAGATTTATTCCACAGCCATTATTCTCATAACTTGAGTAATGATTTCTGGTATGTTGGAAAGCGTATCAAATCAATGCATTGCATGATTTTACTAGCTTGTTTATATAGGAGTACACCCTGACAAATGATTTAATATTTACCTTAATAATTCTTCCCAGGATACTCCCTGGTTATTGTTATGCTTTGGTAAGTTACTGAAATTGTTTCACCCTAAACCACCCGGGAGCGTTGTCACATTTCTCGTTTTAATTCATTTTCTTTTGGGCGAAATCTCTTCTTAGACTTTTTTTCACATTGGAATTCAACGACCCATATGAGCAACCGTAAGCATGGGTTATAAGCAAACATCCGCCCTTAATATGGGGCCACTGGCTCCAGGAAAGGGTGAGAACCAGAGATAAAAGACAGTACCACCTGTGCCTCATCCGGGACTCAAACCCTTCCTTCGCTTGGACAGCTGGTCGGAAAACTTTACCTCTGACCATTTAGCCACCAGGTCGGACCAGACTTTTCCGTAATGGCTTAGTTGTTGCTGCGGCAATAACAAATATGGAAACATTTTCCGCTGTTGGCGTGGTTTTTGTTAAGTACGAAGCGGACACCAACTCATCAGAAGAATCATCGTTTGCAGGTTTCTGTCTTTGGAGCAGGAAAGAAAAGAAATACCGTGTTTCCCCGAAAATAAGACCGGGGCTTATATTAATTTTTGCTCCAAAAGACGCATTAGGGCTTATTTTCAGGGGATGTCTTATTTTTTCATGTACTACCAACTTTTTTTCTGTTTTTTTTTTCTTTTCATCAACATTTATTTATTTATTCATGTACAAAAATCTACATTTATTCAAACACAGTCATGTCATCTTCTTCTGGAACATCGTCATAACTCTCCAAACCCCGAATTCCGGCCTGAATTTCTTGCGATTCCATTTCCCATTGACCCCAATCTCTCATGTCCAGCAATAAAGCTCTAATTAAATGAACACTTCTTGTCCACGTAGCTTGCTCGTAGTGCCTTGGCAACACATCTGTCAGGGATTTTATCCCATGAATTCTTCACCCAAGTCACGACCTCTTGCAGGCTAGGCTTCACAAAGTTTCCACGCTAATTTCTCTTCATTCTGATTTCAATGTAGTCATTGATTTCCATGCGCAAATGATCCTTGAAGGGCTTGTTTATTGCAATATCAAGAGTCTGCAGATAGGCAGTCATTCCTGCGGGAATCATTATTTGATCTATTCTTCTCTCTGCAAGGAAGTTCGTCATGTCTTTAGCGCGGTGAGTGCTGGCTGAATCCCAGACTAGCAGACCTCTTTGGCCACCTCGCAAAACAAGTGGCAGCATTAAATCGACCCATTTCCTTATAGCTGCTTATTTGCACCAGCGCTTTTTCGGTTTTAGGAACATAAATGCCTGAAGCACGTTAAATATTATCTTTCTTGCCCTCAGTGATGATTAGAGGTGTGGCTTTCTTTCCATCCAGGTGAATTGCCAAAACACAGGTAGCACGTGCACTTTCGTAACCAGTGGAGGGAATGTAGATTGACGAGGCACCCGTCTGATCAATTTCGTTTGAGATCCTGGGCCCATAAACGCTGCAATTTCATCCATAACAATCATGATGGAGAGTTAGTATTTAGAAAAGTCGATGCCATCAACAAAAGACTTGAATGCAAGTGCACGTTTAATAACTTCAGTATCTTCCAACTTGAACAGTGTTGTCGATCTTCTTAGAGACATTTCATATCGTTCAAGGAAGCCATCCAGCCAGTGTTGTGATGCTTTGAATTCTTCTGGGGATATTTCTAACTGTGGTGCCATTGCAAGGGCAAATGCTTGAATATCAGCCCTGCGCATTCGCAGATGATGTCTTCCAGCTCAGGAAATAATGGTTGCCGACCTAATCCACACTTGCTGTTCTTAGCATTTCCCTCGTCCACCTGTTGACTGAGGTTATCATACTCTGCTCGCCATTTTCGGACCATTCGGAGATCCAACTTCTTCTCTTTGCAGAAAGCCGTAAGATTCTTGTCCCTGGAGTCCTCCACGATTCCTTTCTTGTACTCGACGGAATAGCTCTTTTTTTTTTTGCACTCATCTTTTCTGGGGGTCAAAATATTATTCCCTTTAAATCTACCATTAAATCAAGTGTTAATTACAGACTGTGTTAATTGTTAATCGATACAGGAGTGGCAACAAAAATGACGACAGTTAAGAATGTACTTTCGGCCCCAAAATATTAACTCTCTGATTTTTAAAGAATTCTTTCAGTCACCGTTGCCAACACAATAACTTGGACAGGGACGAACCCCTTTCGTAATCCATTGAAGGCGGTTAGAACTCTTCTTACTTTTTATTTGAGTTCGCATGTGTCCCTCCCCCCATTTCTAAAAACACACACCGCCTGATGTTGATGAATATTTTTTCCGCCAAAGATAGCGTTCACCGGTAAAGTTTCCCACGTCGGATTCCCTTTTCGGAACTGGATGTTACAGCTGCAGAACAAAAGACGGCTTCTTTTCATCTCCCGCTAGCTCTCTGAACCGAACTGAATGCATGCGCCATAATTACAAAAACCATATCCTCGGCTGAGTTCAAAGTCAATCGGCTTTCTTTCTTACTCTGGATATTCAAGGCAAATTAAACTCATGAACAGGGTATCCTCCAGTGATTTTGGCATTCGCTTCAGTTTTTTTAAACAGTGATAGGCTGGCTGACTCCGGTACTACGTATCGTAACTGAGGCTTATTTTCGGGGTAGGGCTTATATTACGAGCATCCGGAAAAATCATGCTAGGGCTTATTTTCCGGTTAGGTCTTACTTTCGGGGAAATACGGTAAGTAGCTCAACAAATTGAATGTAACGACAGGTGATTTTGTCCGCGCGAATCTTTATTCTTCAGATTGGGAGGAAAGGGAAAATAGCCGTCCCGGTGGCGCAGTGGTCTAAGCGATGGCTTCTGATCATTCGTCCGAGATGGGTCCGGGTTCGAATCCCGATGAGGCATGTTGTCTTACGGCTCTGGCTTTCACCCTTTCCTGGAAACAGTAGCCCTAAATTAGGGACGGGTGACTCCTTATAGCCCACTGAGTTGCTCACGGTGGTCGTTAAACCTCCAGTCGCCGCCCGCTAGCACAGTAGTCTAAACGTTGGCTTATGACCATTCGTCCGATAAAAGGTCCGGGTTCGAATCCCAGTGATGCATGGATGTTGTGTTTTTACTAACGGCACTGGCTCTCTCCCTTCCCTGGAAACATTTGTCCTAAATTAGGAATGGGCGACTGCTTATAGCCCATTGAGTTGCTCACGGTAGTCGTTAAACCTTCAATCACACACAACCTCCAATCAAACAAAAAAAGGGGGGAGGGTATTGGTTATTCAAAATAAATAATATACACTTCCAGCGGGAGATGGATATTTCGGGTGGCTTTTTCTATTTATTTTCCGCCAAATACCCCCCCCATATTCATGCTTGTGTAAAGACGTTCCTCCGCGCTTAGTACCTGAACAAAATCCTTCCTACTTGTCTGAAACCTCGTACGAGACTCCCCGTTTATGACCACTCAGTATCATTTCGTTTCACTCTCTGTCTTCCGAAGGAAGATGCTCCTGACGTAAGAAGTTGACTGTTGTTAATTGCTGAAGGTCGAGTCGTTACTTGAGGGGTTTTTCTTAGAAAGTGTGACCTCCAACGGCGGAAAAACGAGGGGTGGATCCTACTTTTGTTCGTGGGTGGTCTTCCGGTCTGTGAAAGAATTTCTATCTCCAGAGATCTGTTGAACGCCTTTTTTTTTAACTGAAGGCGGATTTCTTGCTGCTGTTCGTACGCTGAATAACCAAAGTCACTATTTAATTATATTTTAAATATTTCCATATAACACCGCTTGTTGAGTTTATTTTAACTTCTGATTGGTAGATTTTCTTGAAATGTCTTGAAAAACATGTTTCGTGGTATCATTTTGTCCTTTCATTTGCAGACACGACATATTCATTCACATCAAGAACACAGATTCGGAAACTTTTTTTTGTATTACGAAATTTACGGGCCTGTGTGAAGTATAACTGTTCTATCGATGACGATTTTGAATAATGGGGCAGAGAAGAGATACTTAGGTGTTTGCCTATTGTCCAACACTGAGTTCTTAAACTCTTTACGCCGTAATCACCGCATTCCTTGAATGTGATCTCTTTCAGTGTTGATCATGGTCTCTCTAGGGATTTATATAATAGCCATGACCACGGGCATCTTCCAGGTGCTTGGTAATGAAACAAATGTCGAAAAGTACGGCCTTTTCGCTTGCTTTCAGAATCCCAACGGTTAAATTGGTCGATTTCATTAGCACAAGCATGGGCTCCCATAGCTTATATTTCAGGAGCGGGCAAACATAAATTCTAACTATGAATAACATACAGAGTGATTGCAAACTCCTTCAACAAAACAAGAGGGGTGATAGTACACATGAATACGAACAATATTTGCAACGGAACCTAGGGCCACATTCCATTCCTAGTGTCAGAGAAGAGCACGTTTGAAAAACGTCCAGCAGACACACGGAATTCCAACCAGTGCATGAGAAGCATAAGGTGCAAATCGGGTGAGCTGAACACGTACGTAGCCGATGAGGAGCAAGCATTTAAAACCGCAGACGAACCCGTTCAGCGATATTACCGTGCGAACGTCACATGGGAATTGACGTATTCGTGAAGGGCATGGAGAACTACACATACGTAGAATTGGGGGATATGCATCTGATGTACGGCCAAGCATGTGGTAATAATGGACGTGAAGCACAAAAACTGGATCGTGAAAGATTTCCGAATCGTCATATTCATTGCCATTCGACCTTCGCTGGTGTTGATCGAAGACTGAGTGAAACGGGCTCGTTGGCTATCTCAAAGAGGGATACTGGACATCCGCGGGGTCCAGTATCCCTCCTTGAACATAGGTGTACGAGAGAGTTGAACACTGATGTAAAACATTGAACATTAGTGTACGAGTGCACATCGGTGTACCACCCCTGTGGACTCCCTGGAAGATCTCGTCGCGCGAATCGCTGTTGCTGCGGACAAGATCAACACCACACCAAGAGTCTACGAGAGGGTGCGACAGTCCTTCATTCGCCGGTGTGGGCTATGCAACGACCCCTTTGGACGCCATTTTCAGCAGTTTCTTTGAGTCTTTCTCTGATGCGATTGGAATTGTGCAACTCATAAATTAGGTATGCCACTTTGTTTTCACTGTTGAAGGCTCAACGTGGATATGTAACTTTACTCTTTTCTGGCACTAGGAGTGGAATGCGGATCTAGGTTCCAAAGCAAATATTGTACGTCTTGATGTGTACTATCACCCCTCTTGTTTTGTTGAAGGAGTTTATAATCACCCTGTATACAAACACCATATGCAAATTTCTACTGCGGCTTCTTGTTATCTAAGCGTTTATTCCATATTCTTAACACGTAAATTTAACTGGAAACCAGAGGATCCAAAAACTACATAAAGGAGAATGGTAAATGAAATTTGATTGCATGTTTGGACAATGTCGTTCTTCTGATTCTTTTAGCCACTTGTGTCACATGCGCTGCAAAACCCCAGAGATCACTCAATTGATCATCAAAACTGAAAAACAAAATACCCTCAAGAATCAAAAGACTTGAGATATCTCTTAAGAATCAAACTTTGAGATATCTCTGTCCAGCAGTGAATAGCTACTGCAGAAGAAAATATATTTTGCATTTCTTCACCTTAAATACTTTTCTATACTGTACACATGTAGGCTGCTCTCCAACATGCAAATGGAAATTTTGTTTTCACTTTCTACTGTAAATCGCTGCTTTTTTTACTGGAAATTCCCAAAATTTTCCCTGCTTTTCAGTACTCCCGCAACCAGAAGTTGTACAGAAAAAATCAGCAATCAGAATTAGGGTTATAGCAAAAATTTCTGTATTCCAAGAATGTGATTGGATTTTCAGCGGAGGGCAAATGCCCCTGTTGCCCCCTCCCTGTGGACGCTCATGGCAGCAAGTCCTACTGCAATATATTACATTGAGACGAAAGCAATGATACTAAATATGCGGAGATAAAGCTGAAATTCGGATTACAAAATGTAGTCTTTCTTTACATGCAAATTTGCGTATGTTTGGGTGTTTCATTCATAGAGGAGAGGACATAAGATGCACGTCGGCTGGTGTACTTACAAAATTCATAAATTATCACAAGTTTATTCTGTAAAATGTATTTCCTTTGTAATGCTATAAATGGTATATTTTCACTGTATTACATGTATCCACTTCCTTTAGAAAACGTGAAAATTTTAATCGTCCCGGAGCGGAAATACGGGAGGTTCGACTTCCGCTCCAGGACGATTAAAATTTTCAAGTTTTCTGAAGAAAGTGGGTACATGGAATACAGTGAAAATATGCCAATAATAGCATTACAATGCCTACCATGTATTTGTGAATATTTGTTTCCCAATTGCATATGACTTACTTTCATCACTGGAATTTGTGACCTACATCTGACCCTGGATGTGAGAAAAGGTCGTGAGAGGCTACGATGGGGCAGCAATGGCTTCGACTATCCCAAATCTGAAGGTTCTCAGATATTTATGTTCAGCTGCTTGGAATTCTCTTGTCCTGGGTAGTGTACTGACTAGCATGCTTAACCGGACTTAGGGAGTTGCGGGTTTGATTCCTGCGCCAGAACGATGAAAGTTATCTGAAGGAAGCGGCTACATGGAATACAGTGAAAATTTGCCAATCATAGCATTGCAATGCCTATCATGTATTTATGAAAAATTAATTTTTCGGGGAAATTTGTTTCTCAATCGTATATGTATTTTCTTTGTTTTCATTTCAGCAAAACCACACATTATGTTGTTGTAATCTAGATTTTCACGTAATGTACGAGGTGTGACAATTTAATTCCCGGAGCTGTCTCGTAGTGTCACCCTTGTGGCGATGTGGGAAGAATCACGTGCTTATGCGTGTCTGGACATGTTTCAAGTAATGCATGCGTTGACTTGAGACCAGTAGAGCCATTTGTGAGTGAGCAGTTGCGAAAGCAATTCAAGTCTGTGTGTGAGTTTTGAAGTAAAAATGAGTGCTAGGAATTTAGAGCAACGCACTAATATCAAATTCTGGTTTAAGATTGGTAAAAGTGCTACTGAACATTAGAGCTATTGAAAGTGGCGTATGGTGAAAATGCTGTGAAAAAGTTAAGTGTTGTTTGATTGGCATAACAGCCGAAACAAAGCACACGTGTCACACTTGCAGTTCAAGACCAAGCTTGTGTGTTTTTTCGATCACAAGGGAATAGTTCATCACGAATTCATTCAACAGAGAGAAATGGTCAAACAATAATGCTATGTAGAAGTGTTGAAAAGGTTACGGGATTCTTTTCGAAGGAATACTGTGCCCTGACAAAGTCCCAAGTCATGATTCGCTCAGTGTTTGCGACTTCCTGGATAAGAAAACAATTACCAAATTGGATCATCCACTCTATTCACCTCACTTATCCCCTCGTGATTTCTGGCTCTCCTCAAAAATAAAAACTGCCATGAGAGGAGATTTTCAGACGTTTCTGTCATCCAACATAACGTAAAAAAGGAACTTAAGAGTGTTTCAGAAACAGTTCCAGTTATGTTTCCAGGAAAGGCAACAGCATCTAACTGAATGCATAGCTGCGGAAGGGGATTACTTTCACGGTGACAGTAGCCGCTAGTGCACAGGAACTCAAGAACAATACAGAAACAGAGTTCCAGGTATACTTCCAGCAATGGGAACAGCGTATAACTTAATACATAGCTGCGGAAGAGGATTACTTCGAAGGTGACAGTAACCGCTAATGCACAAGAACTCAAGAGGATTCCAGAAACAGAGTTCCAGGTATGTGTCCAGCAATGGCAACAGCGTCTAATTTAATACATAGCTTCGGAAGGTGATTACTTCGAAGGTGACAGTAACCGCTGGTGTACAGGAACTCAAGAGGATTCCAGAAACAGAGTTCCAGGTATGTTTCCAGCAATGGCAACAGCGTATAACTTAATACATAGCTTCGGAAGGTGATTACTTCGAAGGTGACAGTAACCGCTGGTGTACAGGAACTCAAGAGGATTCCAGAAACAGAGTTCCAGGTATGTTTCCAGCAATGGCAACAGCGTATAACTTGATATATAGCTGAGGAAGGGGATTACTTCGAGGGTGACAGTAACCGCTGGTGTACAGGAACTCAAGAGGATTCCAGAAACAGAGTTCCAGTTATGTTTCCAGCAATGGCAACAGCGTATAACTTAATACATAGCTGCGGAAGGGGATTACTTCGAAGGTGACAGTAACCGCTGGTGTACAGGAACTCAAGAGGATTCCAGAAACAGAGTTCCAGGTATGTTTCCAGCAATGGCAACAGCGTATAACTTGATATATAGCTGAGGAAGGGTATTACTTCGAATATAACAGTAGCCGCTAGTGCACAGGAACTCAAGATTATTCCAGAAACAGAGTTCCAGGTATGTATGGCAACAGCGTCTAACTCAATACATAGCTGCGGAGGGGACTACATCAAAAGTTTAGACGCAACAGAAACGTGATGAAAACATGTCATTATTAGATATGTATTGTATTTCAAACACCTGTATCAATTCAAAAACACATTTTTCTGGAATAAATTAAATTCTGTAGTTTCCGGTTAACACGGTTTTTTATTTAATATTTAATTAACTATTGATCGCATAAAAATTAATCAGTGTGTTGTGTTCGGTCTTCCTTGAAGGATTTTCCTTTGTAGTTCTCAAAACAACATTTCGTCCAGTTAATCCTAGAAATGTGAGTTTTAACGTTTCTCTCGGAAACAGCAGTGGGTGTTGTACGACACTTTTTTTTATTGAATGTTTAACGACAACGGTGAGCAAATAAATGGGCTATAAGCAGTCGCGCATCCCTAATTTAGGGTCACTGGTTCCAGGGAAAGGAGATAGCCAGTTCCGTAAGACAAACACACAACAGCAGCAACATGACAAGGAGCTGAATCCTATTGAAATATATAGGCTTCATTATCCTGGAAAAGATAACGGCTTCAGTTTTGGCTCAAGTTTATCAATGATGTATTTTTTGGCATTTAAAGTACCAATAATCATACAAATTCCTCACACACCTTTTGCTGTTACACAACTCCAGATCATAACATTAGCTGCGTGCTTCATGGCAGCTGTAATGCATTCAGGCAACAAATCTTCTCTATTCATTCTTCTTCTTAATCTTAGATACTTTATCTCAACACTACTAGATATGGATATTCTGGTCTCATCACTCCAGATGACTCTGCCCCAGTGTTTTCTCAAACCAATTAACATGGATTTTAGCCAATTCAAATATCTTCCGTCTTTGTTTGGGAGATAGAAATGGCTTTTTCCTTGAAATTTTAGAATTTAAACCAAAGTCTTTCAGTCTACGTCTAACTGTCCTCAGGGCCGGATTAAGGAGGGAGGGTCTATAGGGTCTATAGTATTGGGGCCCTCCATGACCAAGGGCCCAGGATGCATGCCTGGGCAAATAACAGATAGATGGGGGGGGGGGTTAAAAATAGTTTTTCGTTTGTCTCGTATGATTTCCACTTGGTCAGAGACAGAGGCTGGAAGACGAACAGTGACTCACAAAGGGTAAATGTTTCATGGCGAGACAGTTACAGCTTTTTCACTACCATTCACAAACACATCCCAATTTGCACTTGGAACCGTTAATAGTCGAAGTGTCCTGTGGCTTCACATTTCATTACAAAAAAGATACACTAAGAAAAGTATACAATGCTAAATCATTAGAAAATCCAAGACAAAATCTAGGAATCTTAAGCTTTTAAACATGTTCTTATGAGAAAAACGAAAAATACAGTGACTTATGAAAACTCTGCAGATAATTTAGTTGTTACAGTTTCGTGTTTTAATGGACTTCATAATAATTCCCCGTCATAAGTTCTTCAGGGGCCCATTCAAATGTTGTAGCCTTGGGGCCCACTCAAATGTCATAGTCTAGGGGTCCCACTAAGTCCTTAATCCGGCGCTATAGCCCTATCATTCATCTTCAAGCCACATTGAGGCAATTCACTTCTGTCACTTAAACATAGTCTTTTAATTCTTCTATCATCACATGCTGTTGTGGTGATAGAAGAATTTCTATCACCACAGTGGTATTCCTGGTTTTACCAGCATTCTTGCCTTTATTAGTTTGGTTTTGAATTGACTAAGTCTGTTGATATTTCTTGCACAGTTCAGAAATACTACCTTTGGTTAGATTTCCATCTATCATACTTTTCTTATGATTTCTTCATAAGTGTAGCCTTCTTTATGTAAAACCAGTATTTTACATTGCTTTCTAAGAGACTAGTCAACTCTTCTCACTTTGTTTATCATCTTACTAAGTTACTCACTAAGTTATCAAGGAATAGAAAAATCCGTGAAAGAAAAAAAGTGGGCAACTTGAAAAGTGGCTGACTTGTTAACACACAGAAGAATAAGAGTTATATTATTCATTATTATTAGCTACTCGTATTATTTCTATTTAGCTATTATATTATTTATTATTTCTTTTAGGTATTATTAATTATCATTTCTATATAGCTATTATTCATTATTATTTCTATTTAGCTATTATTCCTTATTATTAGCTATCATTTCCATTATTCGTTATTTATTTTTGTTATTATTATTGTTAGCCCTCATACCCTCAAATGAAAGCTGACTAATGATGCGTTGTGTGTCTGTGAAGATCTGTTTTTCCCAATGCGAAAGTTCGCTTTAAAGTGCTTTACTGAAATCGAAATGGTCTCTGCTTTTCTAAGTTGTGTTTTAAAGTCACTGTTTCATAATATTAAGTAATATTCAAATACATTCATGTAGCATTTTCAGTGTTACAAGCTTCTTCAATAATTCTCATTTTTGGTAAAAATACAACCACCAAATTCTAGGTGGTGTAATTACGAAACGCATATAGCGTATGAAATCCGTTTATTTTCGTGGTGTAGTCAGTACAAATATTCGCCAAGCTTTCGCACTCTGCTGGGAGGCTTTTTCAAGGCAATGATAGACACAAAAATGCAGAGAATTGGAACATGTAAAGAACGAAGATGATTTTTGAAAATAACGCCGGTGACATCACGAGCATATTACATGAATTTTTTATCACGTAATTATACAGAGCGCCGTGATGTGTTTCCATCTTTTAATAATGTATGCCAAGCCATTGGTAGTTCCGTAGAGACTATATCATTGCATGCTACTTTGTTGGATAGGATTTCCACTGTTTTCCTGATGGCAGTCTCTTTGAAATTCGTGTAAGGGGCAATTCTTCTAATATTATGCCATACAGGAGCGGCCGAGCAAGGCATGACTTCTCTGGCGAGGGCTGTATTCTGCATGTCCTGCTTCACACTTCGTACGTGTTCTTTACATCTAGTGTCCAAGGATCGCTTTGTCATTCCGATATATATCTTTTCCGTGTTATCAGGATATACCAAAGGTATAGCATACACACCCGCCTTTTCTTTCTCACACTGTCTCTCCTTGCAGCTTGATATTATATGTGATAACGGGGTCGGGGACTTCATTGCTATTAATATGCTTGGCATACATTATTAAAAGATGGAAACACATCACGGCGCTCTGTATAATTACGTGATGAAAAATTCATGTAATATGCTCGTGATGTCACCCGCGTTATTTTCAAAAATCATCTTCGTTCTTTACATGTTCCAATTCTCTGCATTTCTGTGTCTATCATTGCCTTGAAAAAGCCTCCCAGTGGAGTGCGAAAGCTTGGCGAATATTTGTGCTGACTACACCACGAAAATAAACGAATTTCATACGCTATATGCGCTTCGTAATTATTCAACTCTGGTGTATTTAAAAATAAAGTTACCGATGCTGCATCCGGGCATGGAATCAACGACTTTTAAACTTTTTCGGAAGTTCCGTCTAGCACTAGCGGGGAGACTGCAAACCTAGAATTCTTGATGTCCTGCAAAGAGAACAACATCATCCCCAAGTTTCTACAGTTTAAGTCAGCGTTGAGTGACAACTGCTTCCAGCGACGTAAGAAAGAATTTCTCGAAAGAACACTATCACACCTAGTGAGGGAAAAGAGAATCCTGGTAATGAAATTACATTCCAGAACTTTCAGACATTACCAGGCGTTAGAGATTATAACCGACCCATTTTATTTGATATACTTCTTCGAAAAGTCAGTGTTCTGATTTCAAGAGAGAAAGAGGTCCTGAATAAGAAGCATCGCAAAAAACTAGAGGTTCTTCGATCAACTCAGATTCGAACTAATAATTACAGAGTCCCCTTCATAAATGAATCGACAGTAACTTTGACGGATGAACAAGTAAAAGTTTTGGAGCAATGGCCAAAATATTGCCCTCCATCGAAGCCTAACATCAAGCAGTTAATATCAGAAGTAGAAAGTATAATCTCCCAAGTGCCAGCAGAAGATCGTGATATGACCAGATGTTTAGCGGTATCGAAATGAAAAAGTAGTGTATTGAATTTTAACAGCAGGAATATTGAAAAAAGGAACTTTAAGGAAAGTGACAGACACATTAAGAAAGTTTTGGAGAACCTACGCAATGACTCTAGAATATCGATTACCCTAACCGACAAGTCGAATCAGATTACCATTATGAACAGGTCTGATTATATTGGAAAACTTAAGGAATTTGTTGATCAATCGGACTGAATTCCGCAGTCGAAGAATCCTCTAAACAGCATAATACGGAAAGTTCAAGCTCTAGCCAGGGGCAAAGATCTACCGGAAATTATTAGAATGTCAGCAAAGCTTCCACCAGGCCCTACAATTCCACCACTCTTTGGACGACTAAAGAATCATAAACCTGGATCTACCCTTAGACCTATAGTTGCAAAAAACAAAGCTCCTACGTACATATTAGAAAAATCCGTAGCTAAATTCTTCTCTGAACGTTTAAAAAACTATGATTACGTAATCAAGTCAACAAAAGAATTTGTGGAGCGCGCGAGAAGGTTAAATATATTTGATAATGATATAATGGGAAGTTTCGACATAGTGTCTTTATATCCATCTATACCTATACCAGAAGCTGTCGCAAACCTTGAAGAAATAATTGTCACTTCCCGTGAATTCACACCAACCCAAACAAAGAAAATTATCGCCGCCTTAAATCTCATTACTAACCACAACTACTTCAAGTTGGAAGGAAACATCTACAAACAAACTAAAGGAGCACCGATGGGTTCACCTTTATCTGCAATCCTTGCGGAAGCAGTACTTAGACCGCTAGAAGATCTCATCCTTTTAAATTGTATCAAGAAACCCCGAGTTTGGATCCGCTATGCAGACGACATATTCTTCATATGGGAACATGGAGTAGATGAATTAAATGATTTCATGCGCAAGATAAATAACCTACACAATACAATAAAGTTCACCATGGAGCTTGAAAAAGACGGGACGTTGAATTATCTTGACGTCGCGCTCTGAAGAAATAGAACATCCAGCTTCGATTTTAACGTTTATTATAAACCGACCGCAGTACCGAACCTTGTCCCTCCTCATTCGCACTGCCCAAAGGAGTACAAAATTTCCGCATCTAGAGCGTGGTTCCATAGAGCGTACAACGTATGCAAACCCGATTATCTAAATAAAGAAGTTGAGAATATCTATAGCAAAGGTCTAAAGGCTGGATATAAGAAGGATGATATAAACAGAGTACATAAGACAGTGAGAAATCGTATAATATCAGCAATAGAAAAATCGCCTAGTAGGATAATGAGATACGCAGGATCCATCACATATATTCCAGGCTTTACATATTGGTTAAAGAATTTATTACGCAAATACAGCATATTAATAGCAATGAAGTCCCCGACCCCGTTATCACATATAATATCAAGCTGCAAGGAGAGACAGTGTGAGAAAGAAAAGGCGGGTGTGTATGCTATACCTTTGGTATATCCTGATAACACGGAAAAGATATATATCGGAATGACAAAGCGATCCTTGGACACTAGATGTAAAGAACACGTACGAAGTGTGAAGCAGGACATGCAGAATACAGCCCTCGCCAGAGAAGTCATGCATTGCTCGGCCGCTCCTGTATGGCATAATATTAGAAGAATTGCCCCTTACACGAATCTCAAAGAGACTGCCATCAGGGAAACAGTGGAAATCCTATCCAACAAAGTAGCATGCAATGATATAGTCTCTACGGAACTACCAATGGCTTGGCATACATTATTAAAAGATGGAAACACATCACGGCGCTCTGTATAATTACGTGATAAAAAATTCATGTAATATGCTCGTGATGTCACCCGCGTTATTTTCAAAAATCATCTTCGTTCTTTACATGTTCCAATTCTCTGCCTTTTTTGTGTCTATCATTGCCTTGAAAAAGCCTCCCAGTGAAGTGCGAAAGCTTGACGAATATTTGTGCTGACTACACCACGAAAATAAACGGATTTCATACGCTATATGCGTTTCGTAATTATTCAACTCTGGTGTATTTAAAAATAAAGTTACTAGGCGGTGTGTTACCCAAATTTGCCGGTGGCGTTCTTCGAACTTAAATCCTTCTGCTCTGGAGTCAAATGCTTTGTCAATTAAGCTGCGCCGGGAAAGGCTTATCACCGCTGCTAACCCGTCTTAATATGTGCATCACCTCTGTAGTACGTCCAGTGCTCGAAATGGAAATTGTGGTTGGTTGGTTGGTTGGTTGATTGTTATGGTGCAAGGGCCATGTTTGGCCCGGAAAGAGCGCCAGACCATCATAATAGCTTAGAAGGCCCGCGCACTGAACGCCGGAAAACTACGTGAAAAAAACGTAAGAGAGTATATAGGCTGATGTCCGTGGTGGGTGGTCGAGCATGCATGAGCTTGCTCACTCCCGTGTAAGCGTGACTACGGATGTGCGTGGTTGTTGTTGTCAAATTGTCAACTAAATTTATTTTCATAGAGGAATATTAAAAGTATTCAAATTCTCTACTAATGGGGAGGTTCTCAAAATGGATTACAGCAATAAAGCGTGAAAATTTTCAACTTTAAGGTACGTGGAAACCTTTTGTTAACCTTATTTTAAACTACTCGTAAAATAAAAATTTTGAACTAGAAAATTTTAATTTGGCTAATTTTATAATCTAATGCATCTCACAGCGGGAAGTCAAAGCACTGAAAAGATTTTTGAAAAATGAAATTTATGTTTGTAATTGAAAGAATAGATTACTTGTGTTGTTATAGTAACCCATAACATGTTTTTGCCAATGTATCAAATAAGTTCAAAGTAAATATGTATATTTAGGAAGGGATTTTAAACTTTATTATGGACACAGAATAATAAGGGTTGCATGTGAAAAATTTTGATCCCAAGAGTAATATGTTGATACATTCGTACTTAGAATTATTTAAGTCGGAATTTAGGAGCAGAAAACGCCAGATTAACTTTTTTGGGGTCCCTATTTCTGCGGAAAGTCTTAAATGATTTACGTAAAATATTTATATCCTATACGAAATATATGTATGTCATGTACACATCTAACATGCCTATGTCCTTTATATAAATGCTAAGGCCTTGTTGCCATGTGAAATACATCTTTTGTGTTTGCAGACATAGAGAATTGCATTGAATTATCATTTTTAATATTTATTACTAAAAGAACACAAACACTGAATCAAGCATAGACAGCAAAAATTAGATATGAATGCACAAAAACAGAAGTTCACACATAGTTCAGGAGTAAGTTTGCCTTTAAAATGTCCGTTTAAAGATTTTGAAGCATTTTCTACAAACCAACACATTGAAGAACTCTCGTGTGAGCAGTGTGTATGCTCTGTCTGTGGTAGGATGGGAATTTATCAAAACCATTCAATTTCTTAAAAATTAGCTGAAATATATCAGTACTACCTGGTCAAGAAATTATTTACTTGCCCAGGTAGTAAAAGCTGGATGCGCAGGAAAATGTATCTTTTTAAGATAACAAACCAGAACCCTATTTTTTTTAAGTTAAAAATATGAACTGTTTTAACATGTTTGCACTTCCATTTTAAGGGTCTGTATTACAAATGTTCAATGCACAAACGTGTGTATACCAATTTTTAAGATGCTGATGCTAAAATTCGTATGAAATGGTACGATGATGAAACTGGGGTCTCGGAAATTTAGTGATTCTGCCATGTTCCTTTTGTTAAAGTTTTCTCCCTTTGTCACTAAACATGAGAGGTCAGTTACATCAGAGGCATGCATACTGTTGTTGATTATAAACAAAATTTGGAGCAAAACTAGGTTTCCGATTTCTCGGCGTAGAGCATAACATATATAAAGATGTGATATTACTCTTTCCTTGGTACTTCGTAACAATAATACAACTTCCATTAATTAACAATGACATGAAACACGACATGTGATGACTGTCTTTTTTTTTCTTGTGTAGTAGGAAATTTTATTACAAACTTTTTTATTTTAAAATTTAGTTTCCATGCACAGGCAATTAGATGTTTTATTTACCTGCCCAGACGAATGATTTAGATGCTCTGGGCACCTCGGGCATGGTATTTTTAAGCCTCGGATATTGTTATTTTTAAGAGAAAGAAAAGTACGTAGATCTACATGAATCCACATATTGTGGAAACTATGTTCTAAACAAACAAGATTTTTAAAATACAAGTAGAAATATATACTCGCTTCTTTTTTTTCTTTTGAAAACATTTGCTTAAAATGAGAGATCAACTTTTTATTCATTTATCTAGACTTATCTGTTTCCAGACTTCCTGCACTGTGTCTTCACAAGCTACAGCAATAATAGCTGGAACTAATATATCTCATATTATCCGATAACTACTGGAAAGTGTGCTTCCAAACGTGAGGGTGGGTGTCAATTTTTGTATGGGGAAAAACTTCTTCAATCCTTCGCAGAATTTATTTTGAAACCAAGATCATAAAAAAAGGAAAAAACAATCTTTTTCCATAGCTTTAGCAATGACAAAACATGTGTGCAAAATTTTATACCATTGCTTTTTATAGTTTCTGAGAAAATGGTACATCAAGTTAGTCAATTTATAATGAAACATGTACATCTTTTAAAATACATCCTATAGTACCAAAACAATCGCTTAGATTTATTCAGTACAATAACTGCATGTGCATTTGTCAGGTTCTCAAAAAATATAATAATTATCTGAAAAAATACTTTAAGAAATTATTGGAACAAATTTCAGATTTTCTTAGAAACGTGTCTTTGAAATTCTTCAAGGAACAGCTAACGGACACATAATCAAATTGTGCTTGTGATACACAAAGAACTACACAACCATAATTATATGTACATTGGCAGTTTTGCTGAATACTTCTTGAAAATCAAAATTTCAGGAAATTTCTGCCAATAAGTTACTTGTATTTTTCCAGATAAAAAGAAATGCTTATATTGTGGATCCAAATAATTTTGCTTAATGCTACTAATATACTTAATACATTGACAAGGTAACTTTTTTGAAATAGTGCTCTGGAAGACAAAAATTATAAACTTTATATTTGCTTATCAAAATGAAGTTGTCCAAACACGTAACTAGATGGTACTAAAATTAGGAAAACTTGTTAAGTGTCATTATTGTACGTTTAATAATGTAGCAATGGCATAATTTTCTTGAAATCTTAATTTATTTGATGCAATCAGTGGATCAAGCAGCAATTCACTGTATGTATGTTAAAACGTGTTTTATTGAGCCTTTGGTAATAATTAAAAAACACAGAAAAAAATTCAGTTTTTCTTGACCTTTTTTTATATATTAATGATCACGGATTGCATATAAAATACATTTTCACTAAAGGAATTATTTCATTACTAAAATTTTCATAGTCATAAGTTTGCAATGAATGAAAAATCTGATTCCTTAAATATGTCAATCGACATCTTTTGAAACGACGGTGATACTTCGTAATGGACCCTCAAACTAATCTTTCAAGTACAAGAACGATTTGTTCACAAGTACAGGAATCATTCGGTTAACTATAAAGACACTATAACTTCAAGTGAAACTACGACAACAGTTTATAATTTCGATTATAGGAATGGTTTATCACTTCCAGTGAAATGACAGGGATGCTTTCATTAAGTTGACAAATCTGTGTTGCTTACCCTTTCCAGTCGAAATTATTGCTACGCTAAATTTTACGCTGTAATTTCTTTTTCTTCTGTATTTTAAAAGATTATTAAACAAACTTGTTAACTCTGCAGTTATTTGAAAACTAACACACAAGTTCTTATTTAAATGCAGTGAAACTCTAAAAGAAACACGACCTGGTTAGTTGGTGTACGTAAAGACGCGTTCGTTCGCACATCGCCGTAATGCTCCTCTCCGCGACTACGGACTACTCTAGTGACGTCACAAATCGGTGCGCGGGCCTGTTAAGCTATTAGGGGTGATGGCCAGACACAAGACAAACAAACAGTATTAAAAAACGTGGCATAAATCCCAAAATCTGGCTGACCAAGTAAAACCGAACCATGAGAATGATGGAAGGGCCAAAAAAGACAATGAAACAAACAGTATTAAAAACATGGTACAATGGTTAGAAACTAGCCGATTAAGTAAAACTGAGGAATGAGAATGATAAAACACATCACGAAAACGAACACAACTACACATAAGATGAGTCGCAGGAGAGGGACGAACTGTCACTCTCCTCCCCTTATGTTCCTCTATAATGTTGGTTGAGGGTGGGGACCTCGCTGAGTCTGAGACAGTTGTAATGTTGGTCAGTTGGACCGCGACAGTTGGATGGACACTGCACACCTTTGCGGATTTAGGGCCGGGTCTTCCACACGTGCACCACAGTTTTCTGCTGGGAACTGGAAGAGTCCAGTCGTCTTCAAAAGAGAAGGCGCAGAGTCAGCTGGTCGAATAAGCTGGAGCTCGGTGAAATCCACCTGTGTCGCTTGTTCAGCTGTAGATCTCTTGGCAAGTGCGGCGAGAGCTACAGGGTGCGGGACAAAGGGCTGCACGGGTTGTGGCAGAGACTGAACTACTGCGGCAAAAGTACGCTGTCGGTTGTTGGGAATACCCAACTTGGCCTTGGCAGCAGGGTACGAGAGGCCTTCCAGGGTCTTGAGGCTCTGGATCGCCATCTCGTCCTTCCATTTCATACAGTTGCGGGAGTAAGCTGCATGGGCCTCACCACAGTTAACACAGCAGGCAGCAGAAGTGCAACCTTCCCCGTCATGTTCACTGGAGCCACAATTTGCGCAACGAGCGGAACTGTGACATGAACGTTGTGAATGTCCGTACCTCTGGCACCTGAAACAGCGCAGAGGACTGGGAATGTACAGGGCGAACTCCACAGACCAAGTAGCCAGTCTTGATTTCGGTCGGAACTTTCGGGGAGTTAAAAGTCAAGATTGCATTTTTAGACTTAATCAAGAACCATCGCGCCGGAACATCATACGACGTGCAGCAATAACACCCTGATCTGCAAGTTCACTCACCAATTCGTCCTCACTGCATGGCAAGAGATCAAACTCCGAAATAACACCCGAGAGGTGTTAAGAAACAGGTGATATCACTTTGACAGGAATGCCTTGAAGACTAGTGAGGTGCATAAGAGTGTTACTCTGAGAAACACTGCAAGTTTGGACAAGCAGGTCCCCAGAGCGAAGCTTTCTCACAGACTTCAAGGAGCCAACCGCAGCGTCCAAAGCTTTAGAAATGAAAAAGGAGATCTGGTGGACAGTCTCTCATTCGGATCGATGGATTCTACAACTAAGCGTGTAGCATGCGTATTCACAGCAATCGAGGGGAGACGACGCTTCGGAGCGACTGGTACAGCTGCCGAAGAAGAGGTTCCACGTTCTTGGTCCAGGTCATGATCTAAAGACCGTTTAAGGTTATGGGACTTGTAGGTTGAGAAGACGAAGGAGAGTCGTTGTCAACTATCATTTTCTCAGGTGACTTGAATTTGGAATTTTTGTTTTTGTTTTTACCCATGGAAAAAAGGAGGAGGATCTGTCTGCAGACTACTCCACCCACCACCGAGCCCTACAAGGGAGAACTGGAGGTCTGCAAGCAAAGAAAATGACGCTGGACACAGTTCTGGAGCTTATAAGCTGCAGATATAGTCCGCTGGCTGTGATCACACGCACTCGGCGGACACTTCGGCCTCCGGGTACTGTCATGCCAACGCCTTTGGCATGATCCCACAGCACCCGGGCTTACCCCTGCCGTGCTATACGACAAAAAAGCCGCTAAAACCCTGTACACAACTTGGTACAAGACTTCTGACTAGAGGTGGGTTAGTCTCTAGCCTCCCGTTTACAGCGAAGCCGGGGTCGAAGAGGAGTGTTGGTAACACAGGAGGCACTTCTCCGGTCTCCTGCGACCTCAGCCGCCAGACATCCCATTTCCGCCTCACGGGTCTCCACGCGGCAAACATGCAGGTAGGTCTAGCACCCAAACCAGCTAAAAGGAAAAAAAGTAATCCAAGGAAGACAAACCCTGGAGTGGAACCTAAACGGAATCTCAGCAACCTACGAACCGAGCGGTTAATATAAACAGTTAGTAGTGGAGGGTAACAAAAACCACAAGACCGAGGTGTTAGTACATAGCGTGGTAGCGATTAGGTAGAGTATACAACGCACGGGCAACTGGCCAGTGCAGAAAATAAATAAAAACGAAAAGCGAGACACAAGACCAGCTCGGGATCGTGGGGCCGCGACTCTCCAACAGCTGGATGAACAGCCGTCCCTGCAAACTCCAACAGCACCGGAAAACAACAAAAAAACAAGCGGTGGCCTGACATCAGATGTTGACCAGTCACAAGGTCAGCTCGGGCCGTGGGGCAAGCTGCTTCCCAAATAACTGGAAAACCAGTTATCCCCGTGCGGGGATAGAAATTGTGAAGCACCGGTATGCTCATATTTAGCTGAAACTCGCCCGGAAAAAGAAAAATATCTTCGCTGAGAAAATCTCCAAAACTGAAAAAGTAAAAAAACAAGAAAAATGACACCGAATTTTCGGGTGTAATAAGCACGTCTGTTGAATCCGTTCTGAAGCAAATAAAATTTATCAAAGCTATTCAAAGCAATGGAACCGGTATGGAAAACAATAGTATCTGACGGAAGAAAGAAATTTTCAATCGGGTCTTTAATCCCTTAGATATTGGTGTAAACGGAATCTTGAGCTTACGAACTCTTAGAAACAGAGTTATCGACAAAAATAAGATGTGACTTTACGTCTCCTAGTGGGAAAACCGTGCATTATTTTAGGAAGAAAGTATTCTCAAAAGGTTTATCCATATGATCGGTATCGGTCCAAGAAAAAAATTTAGTCGAGTTTTCAGGAGCCCAGATTTTGCTACAAATACATCAGAAGCAGAAATTAACACTTATGACCCCTGGTGTCCAAACCATTCTTTGCAAAACATTAGAAATTATGTGAAAAATATTTTCCATCAGGTCTTGTATGCGATACAGGAAGAATTTTTCAAATCGGAGTTTTAGGAGCAGAAAACCGAATTTACCTTTATGCGCCCTAGCGGAAAGTCTTAAATGATTTACGTGAAAATTTTGAATTTATAGGAAAAACATTTCGCATCGGAAACATATCCAACAACGAAGGAATTTTTTCAAATTGGACTTTTAGAAGTAGAGATATTGACAAAAATAAGATATATATCTACGCCCTGGAGTAGAAACCATGCATTATTTCAAGAAGAAAGTGTTCCTAAAGGTTTGTAGTAGCATCGGTCAACAAAAGATTTTTTTTTCAATCGAGATTTTAGAAGCTCATATTTAGCTGCAAATATATCAGAAGGGGGAAATTAAGACTTACGCCACCTGGTAAATATGGCCATTTTTTTTACAAAAATTAGAAATTATGAGCAAAGGATTTCCCATCAGGAGCTGTATCCGGTGCAGAAGGAATTTTTCAAATCGGAGGTTTAGAAGCAGAGAAATAGTGGGAAACGGAATTTACCTTTACGTCTGTCCTAGCGGAAAGTCCTATGAATTACTTGAAATTTTTGAATTTTGAGGAAAAACATGTCACACTAGAAACACTATCCAACAAAGAAGGAATTTTATTAAATTGGACTTGAAGTCGAGATACCTTGACAAAAATAAGATATACGTCTACGCCCGACCTGGCGCAGAAACCATGCGCTATTTTAAAAAGAAAATGTTTCTAAGAGGTTTGTCGACACGAGAAGCATCGGTCAACAAAATACTTTTTTTTCAATCGAGATTTTAGAAGCTCATATTTTGCTGCAAATACATCAGAAGCAGAAATTAAGATTCACGCCCCCCTGTTGGCCAAGCAATTTTTTTACAAAAATTAGAAATTATGTGCAAACGATTTCCCATCAGGAGCTGTATCCGGTGCAGAAAGAATTTTTCAAATCGGAGATTTAGAAGTAGAGGTATAGGGCGAACGCAATTTACCTTTACGCCCTCCTAGCGGAAAGTTTCTATGAATTACTTGAAAATTTTGAAATTACATGAAAATCATGTAACACCGAAAACATTTTTCTATCCAACAACAAAGAAGGAATTTTTCAAATCGGACACCTTTGAAGTAGAGATATTGACAAAAATAAGATATACATCTACGCTTCCCTGGCGGAGAAACTGTGAAATATTTTAGAATGAAAAATATTCCGAAAAGGTTTATCGATGTGAAGTGGCATCAGTCCTCGAAAGAATTTTGCACTTCAATCGATATTTCTAGAAGCTCAGATTTTATGGCAGGGAGTACATCCGATTGGCCTAATACAATTAACGCTTACGCCCCCAATGGTAAGCAAACAAAGTATTCTTTACCAAAAATTCGAAATTATATGCAAAGATTTTCCATTAAGAGATGTATCCGCTGAAAAAAAGATTTTTCAAATCGGAGTTTTAGGAGAAGAGTTATCGAAAAAAATGTAATTTACTTTTACGCCCCCTAGCGGAAAATCTATGCGTAATTTGAAAGGACCTTAAACTATATCTAAAAGACTCTTCGACATATTA
Organism: Macrothele yani; assembly: GCA_039090855.1. Lineage (NCBI taxonomy): Eukaryota > Metazoa > Arthropoda > Arachnida > Araneae > Macrothelidae > Macrothele > Macrothele yani. The sequence continues at coordinate 46,554,828 of CM077006.1, forward strand.
CGGAATCGAAAGATAAAAGTTTTTCTCAATCGGATGCCTGCGGTTAGAAGCAAATATGTGGATTAAAACGTAATTTTGAATTCGACATCATCTGCATTTACGCCCCCTAGCGGCAAAATTGTACATCGTAAAAAAAAACGAAACGAAGGATCATCATTCGCATGTTTCAAAGCTTCCGAATGCAAAAAGAATTTTGGTTTGAAATCGGACTAATACGCCTCTAGAGATACCGTGGGTACAGACGGACGGACGGACAAACCGATAACAGAAGCACGATCTTTTTTTACAAAAGACGTGATAAAAAAAGAATACCCGAAAAAAATGTCCTTTATCTGAAGATGTAATTGATAATTCCGTGGGATACTACTGCGTCATAAGTAAGAAACGATGTTGATCGATTACAGTTGGTTGGTTTGTGGACCCCTTATAACGAGAGGTCTCTAACCCGGCACCAACGGATTAACGAGACTTCCAAAATTTCGGCTAGGCTAGTCATTGATTCAGCTGGGTTTGAATCCAGAAATTTAAGATCTCGAGCCGAGAAGGCAGTCCCCTTCCAACAGGGACTTTCATGAAGTAGAAAATCAAACAATTAGAATCTCCGATATCAGAATGAATATTCAGTCTTAATTAGCAAGCAATCTCGCTAGTCTTAAATTAACAGCAATCTCACCGCCTTCCAAATGTGTACACCACTCCCTACCCTTTACAGTTCCCACATAGCTATTTCTCAAGGGCACGAAGGCACATAAGGATTTCTGTGTTTAAGAATACACGCTCGTAAGTCAGGAGCAAAAACATCATTTCCGCAGTTCCCAAGTTCCCACTACTAAACTTAGTGCCCATATACAAATCGCAGGCAAAAAAAAAAAAAGTGTCGGATATGAAATGTGACGTACCTGTCAGCAGGACGCACACGACATAAAGGCAGATAGGAATCAGAGTAATCGTCTGCGTAGCTCAGTTGGTAGAGCGACTTGTTCCGGAATAAGCGGCCTCGGGTTCGAATCCCGGCGTAGACCAAAAATGACGGAGAAATTTACTTCGTTATAATGGCGCCCGAACTATCCGGATGACCCGACCGTTCAAAATCTCGCAATGATGTGATGTTATTTCCACACCGCGAGATAGGAAAAATCAGAGAATCCCTTCTCCAGCGCTTCGAAAAATAAATGTATGTGACGTTGCATTCCACACACCAGATTGACTGGGAGTTCTCAAATGCACGTTCTTCAGTGGATGGCTGCCTGCAACGATTCATGGTCACGGCTGACCCGTGGGCCATGCCCCCGGCCCTCTTTCGGGGGAGGGGGGAGATGTGACGTACCTGTCAGCAGGACGCACACGACATAAAGGCAGATAGGAATCAGAATAATCGTCTGCGTAGCTCAGTTGGTTGAGCGACTTGTTCTGGAATAAGCGGCCTCGGGTTCGAATCCCGGCGTAGACCAAAAATGACGGAGAAATTTACTTCGTTATAGAAATACTAAGAAAAAAAGTGCCGGTATGAAATACTAGGAAAAAAGAAGAGCCGGTATGCCATACCGGCCCATTTCGAGCACTGAGTATGTCACATACACTATATTGACAGAAGTCACCGGACACCTAGAAGAGAAACACAACATAGCCTTTATTGGCATACATTAGTACGGTGTCGATCCACCTTTGGATTTAATGCATGCACTGACCCTTCGAGACATGCTTTCGACAACGTTTTGGAACACAGCGACAGGTATGCGTCTCCATTCAGTACATAATGCTGCCGCTAACGGTTGCTTAGTAGTAGGCCTTGGTTCTGAACTTCTTATGCGGCGCCCTAATTCATCCCATAGGTGCTCTATGGGATTAATATCAGGGCTCTATGTTGGCCAGTCCACACACAACACGGAATTATCATCAAACCACGCCGTAACAGTCCTTGCTTTATGGCTCGGTGCATTATCCTGCTGGTACCAACAAGGCTTGGATTCATAGTATTGCCACAGAGATAATTGTCCAGAATATCGAGGTAGTCGTGCTGGTTAACAGGTTTGTCCACGATAACCAATGGGCCGGGACCATAGCACGAAAACAACCCCCACATGAGTATGAGTACACTTCCAACTCCAAGCTTGACGTAGGAACCGTATAGTGTGGTAAATAGCGTTTCCCATGCTGCCGCCATACCCACATATGGTCATCAGACTGATGGATCGTGTATCTGGATTCATTAGTCCATAGGACCCGTTTTCATTGATCTACGGTCCACGATATATGTTCTTTACACCGCGATAAACGACGAGGAGCATTCCGTGTAGAGATGAGCAGCCGTACGACCACGGTAACCCATGGAATGAAGTTATCCGCGAATGGTACGTGTCCATACTGAGGTTCTAGCATTTTTACTCACTTATACACTGAGATCTTGTGCAGTACTCCGTCGATTAGCTGCAACGACTCTTCTGAGGCTTCGACGTCTTCTATCACTGAATTTCTTTGGTCTGCCGATGCCGGCTCGCTCTGCTGCTTCAGCCACGCCATGTGTCTTCCACTTATTTAGTACATCCAAAACAGTTGACTTTGGGTATGTTTAAACGCCTCTCGGTTTCTCTTATGGTCAACCCACTAATATAACACCCAACAATCTTTCCCTTTTCAAAGTCAGTTCTCTCCCACCAAGACATTTTCACTCAACCTCACCGTGCGATATGATCGCGGTCAGCTGCAGGCTTGTTTTTATACCGATTGCAGCTGTACCGCAAATATTAACAAAGCAGCGGATCCGTTCATTTGCTTTTGAAGGAGTGTCCGGTGACTTTTGTTAATATAGTATATATATCCCCCATTGAAAAATGCGGGGCCACGAAATTGCAGGTTTCGGGTCCGCTGCAAACCATGCTTGAAAAAACTGTCCGTAGAAGAAGAAATTCTAATTCCAGATTCAGACATGTGTGGAAAGAGCAGCACACATTTTTCTAAGCGAAGAAAGAATTCAAACAATGTGTGGAAGGAACTTCACACATCGTTCGAAGAACTTAACGGCTAGTAGATCTATTTTTACGCTGGGGTGCCTTTGTTAAATTCAAAACCGTCTTTCTGTAGGTGGCGAGATTCGAAACAGCATCCTTCTGCTCCGAAGCCTAATGCATTCCCAATTAAGTTACACCGGCAAGGGCTTATCACTGCTACTTGCCGTCTTGAGATGTGTGTCACCTTTCTAGTACGTCACAGCGAGGGCAGTAGGACCTCCCTGCCCTCCCTGACCGGCGCCCATGACCCAAATGCAAAATCTGTTCATCTCTGAAACGCAGCTAGTGATTCTTTATCTCAACGACTAGTCTTGTGACGATTATATATAGATTAAGATGATACAACGTAGTTGTCACAAATGTTTATTTTTTTATTTCTCACGCCGACCATGGTTTCGCTGGGTATTGACCTAGCTTCATCAGGACGGCTTGAGAGAGGCTTGAGAAATAAAAAAATAAACATTTGTGACAACTACGTTGTATTATCTCAATCTACAGCTAGTGATATTCAAATTGTTTAAGCGATAACATATCCGCCCCTTTAGCTTCATTTGTATAAATAATTACATGGCTAGCCGAACCCAATCGCAAAAGGTGTTAGTTTGCCTCCTGGTCCTTTTGTGAATGAAAATGCCATTCCGCGGAATAATAAAAAAAGCGGAAATCCTTCCGCGAAGGGGTTTTCCACCTCCGGATCTCAGATTAGGACCAGATGCGGAATTTTCCAGCTCTCGTCTACTCAGTTGTAATACCAGAGGGATGATTCAGTAACAGGACAAGAATAATGTGGGTTACAATTAAGCTGGAGGTTTCATTTTTTGATGTCACCCACTCTCCTCTCCTCTTTGCAAACATTCATCGTAAAGCAACAGAACGAAAAACAGAAAAAAAAAAAAAAACAGCATGCAGACGAAAGAAAGAAAAGTAGAAAGAAAAAGAAAAGATAGTGAATGCGAAGTTGCAATCTTATCGCATATTATCTTTTACAAGCACCTACCCCCCCCCCCCCCCACACACACACACACACACACACAAGATCTGAGCGCAGTTGCATAACCGCAGAAAAAGAAAGAAAAAGTAGTGCCGTCGAAAGATACAAGAGTTATCGTATCTCCGAACTAAATTGAAACCCTCGGCGTAAGTTGAAAATTTCTTAAGTCTAAACTCATTGATTTCCATGGACAAATATGATCAAATCATTGACGAATTTATGTCGAAATTGTAGTAAAAATATCAATGAGTTTGATGAGAAAAAAAAATAATGTATTACTGTGCCATGAAAAGCACTCTTCAATCACTTGTCCTCGTTTCTTACTGATAACTGTTGTAACACAAGACTCATGTGATTCTAAAATTTTGCTTTAATGGCGTAAATACAAACACTCAGTATTAGTCGAGCTTTCGCACTCTTCTGAAAGGCTTCGTCTGGGCTATTTTTAGAGCATATCAAAGAAATATTTGGTGAAAATGTTGTTCGTGCTTAAATTTTGGGCATGTGTGTGCGTGTGTGCGTGTGTGTGTGTGTGTGTGCATGTATGTATATGTGTGTCCCATATATTGTTATTCTAATTCCACGGACACGTAGAAAGAAAAAGAGCTATTTCTTCACGTCTTTTAAGAGTTGTTTTAAAGTTTACAAAACTACTTCTTTCTTTTAATAATACCCAATCATTACGCAGAAATTTTGTGCACTGCTTATCTACTTACAGGTAATTCCATTAAGGTTAATCATTTTGTACAAGAATGCTTTATACGAGAACAAAGATCAATGAAGTTCGAAAAATATATTTCGTTTACCACATAAATTTAGTGTATAGACTAATAAAAAGATAATCCAACATGTTCAACTCCTCACAAAATAATGTTACGCCGTCTCGATCTTTTTGAGATTTTGTCCAGCACCTCTGCTCCGGTTAATGATACGTCTCAATGAATTGATATTAAATCTAGTCTTGTCAGCCTTTTTTGTCCTGTTCTGTTTCTCGAAAACGTTTTGACGAGCCGTTGATATTGAAATTTTGATGCAGCAGTGGTTACAAGCAATACTCAAGTACGACGGAGGTGTAATTTAAAGCTTCCGGTGCTGTCTGCGGAGCGATTGATAAAGCACTGTAGTTAGAAATTCTATTGGAAAAGTGCCGGCTGTTAGGAGTTGGCTGGACGCGATGCTCCTCTTGGCCAGTGAAACGGGTGTTTCATAAAGCAGTGTCTCACCAAAAACGTCTTGCTTCTCTATTCCCTACCTCCCCATAAGCGGACCTTACACGTTCAATAATACTGTCATTCTTGCACTTCATTACCCTGTCATTACTTTTACACGTTCATCATTAAGCGTCATTACTTTGCTTCAGTACCCAGTCGAGTTGTCACAGAGAGTACACTGATTTTGTCTGCATTCGAGAATGGATGTGCAAAGAAAAGCGTGTTTAGCTATAATTTTAGCTTTAGGAACGAAACGTCATGTTAAGCCCTGGTATTGGATGAAGCAATGGATAAAACAACGTGATAAGTATTCACATGCCGTCTTATTGAAGGAAAGTGCTACGGAAGTGGATGATTACAAGAACTACTTCCGCATGAAAGACATTTAATAAATTACTGAGAAGGACGGAACCGTTTTTAAGCGGGAAAGACACTGTTATGCGAGTTTTAATCTGAATGTATTTACAAGGGTCGGCCGAATGAAAGTGAGACTCGTGTAATAATAGCGTCGTTGTATAATTACACAGAGCCGTACATTTACGCCGGAAGATTGCCTGTCATGTTAGGAAACACGCTGTTATCAGCGGCGCGTGTCATTGTGCTGTTTGCACGTGCGGAGGCAAGTTGACTACGTAGGGTCGTGACATGGATTCGTCGAAACAGGCCCAGCGGACAGTTATATAATTTTTGACGGATAAGGTGTTAGTGATGACGAAAGTTTTCGTCGTATGAAGGATGTGTATTGCAATCAGTGTCAGTTACGGTGTACAGTGTTCCACAGGTGCAGTGAATTTTGTAAAGGACGTGTGATGACGGAGGTCATGCCGAGACCTGGGCAAGCACACGTGACCATCACCATGAAATCGATCGCTGCCGTGGACAACGTTTTGGAGAATCTCCGAATCACCACTTGCGAGCTTGAGGCAACATTGTCCGTGAGTAAAGGGAACTGTTAACACCATTCTCCATCGCCGATTGGGATACTGCAAGGTTCGCACACAATGGGTCTCCAAGCATCTCCAGGAGGATCAGGAGACTCGGCGAACGAGCGCTTTCCTGGAGCATCTGCATCGTTACAACGCAGAAGGGAGGACAGTTTCTAAGATTGTGGCCGCAGATGAAACTTGGTGCCCCCACTTCCATCCGGCCACAAAACGGATGAGTATGGAATGGCGGCATCCCAACTCTCCACGCCCCAAAAAAAGCTCAGCCCTCCTTAAAGCGTTCACAGTTTTCTTCGATGAGAACTGCCCATTGCTGTTGGATTGGCTGGACGCAGGCAGTACGGTCAAGGCAATCATTTACTGCAATACGTTACGTAACCTCAAAACGGCCATCAAGTGTCAGCGACCCGGTATGTTGTCAAATGGGGCTATGCTGCTGCACGACAACGCACGCCCGCATGTGGTGACAGTGTGTCAAGATTTCCGCTCGGCGGTCCGCGACCATCCTCCCTATAGCCCAGATCTGTCGCCCTGCGAATGCCACATCTTCAGGCCACTGAAGAAAGCTCTCAAGGGCCGCCGATTTGTTAACGACGCTGAGGTCCGGGACGCCGTTGAAAACTGGTTGAACAGTCAAACACGGACGTTCTTCACTTAGGGTATCCACAATCTCGTGCCGCGCTGAGACACTTGCTTGAAGCAAGAAGGCGACTTTTTTTAGCGGGTATATAGCCCATGTATCACTCTTACTTCCTGTATGATCACATATTCCAACCTATAAACCCTTATGGCAAAAAACGGACAGTCTCAGTTTCATTTGGGCGACCCATATATTTCCTCCTCACCTCAGAACGATTGGCCCCTCGTTTCATTTTACCATAAATGCATCCCAGCTTATCTAAAGCTACATTTCTTTATGTTTTGTTCATGTACGATGGGCGTGAAGAATTCCACAGTTCTGGAACAGCTTCACATGTTTTATTGAGGTTCCGAAGAACTTCAGCTTTTCTTGAATCATCTTCCTCTTCAATGACCTCGCTTGCGTGGGCTTCGCACTTAGGACGCTCACTGCCAACAGTGACACAACCTTTCACCACGGCTCCTCAATTCGAACTGAGTAACGATGGAATAATGACGCTCGCGCCCTCACACGATCAGTATTAATCACCGTATCTCTCCAACCGCCAATAATGTCGCTCCGATATAAAAATATCAGGATCCGTGTCATTACTGCATCATTACTTGTCGTCATTCCATCTCTTGATATTTTACACGTTCAACAATACTGTCATTAATTTCAAGTAATGACAGTATTATTGAACGTGTAAAGTCCGCTGTAGAGATTCTATGAAGGAGTATTCCTCTTAATATGTCTTTTCCTGTCATAAAACGTTGAATAAGTAACAAAAAATGCACCGTTAATTGCTCACACAAATCATTAACTTGTCTTCAATATCGCGCGGGTGCGGTTACTGAATATATACTCGCCCAATGAAAAAAACACCCCACAGAGCCTCAGTGTGATTTTAAAAAATAACTGTTAAGGCACAATTTTTTGCATAACTTAGTAAAAAAGCTGACCCGTTAAACTACATTTCACCTTCCATCGGGTTCATCACTTCCTTCGTGTCCGAACCCAGCCCAATCAGTGCAAAATATCAAACCATAAATATTTACATCAATTTAATAATTTGTAAAAGCTCATGTTTAAATGCATTGGTTTTGCCATTATGCAAAAGTAGTGTTTGTGCTACCGCAAAAACTATCTATGCTACTGCTATTCGTGCTACTGCATAAAACTACACCGGAGTGCAAAAATTAAGGACGAAGAGGAGAAATTAGCATAACAGCGGAACGAGCAGGCAGAACGGACCGAAAGACCACTCAGGAGATAGACTAGGGTCCGGTACGGTAGGGCATGCGCATATATGCAGCACAACGTAGGGGGGAAGTGTCGGAAGGGTATAAAGCACACGGGCGGTGTACGCTCAGCAATTCGGTGAAAGCTATTGCACGTTGTACATTGGTTTAAACGACGTCGAGTTACTGCCACCGTGTGATATGGCCAACAGGCAATCCAATAGACGACATCTGGATGACTTTACCCGAGGTCACGTCATTGGGAAGTTGGAAGAAGGTCGAAGTGTGACTAGTGTGGCCGAGGAGTTCGGGATCGCGCACAGCATCGTTTCACGAGCTTGGAGAGCATTTCAAACGACAGGAACAGCTGTCCGAGAGTTTAGCAGTGGTCGTAGACGAGCAACCACGACGGCGGAAGCCCGGTATATTGTCCTACAAGCGAGAAGAGACAGCGGGAGAAATCGCAAGGCACATGCAAGAGACAACTGGACGTCCGTTATCGCGTTTTACCGTGGCCAGGAGGTTGCACAAAAGTGGTTTTTTTGCACGACGACCAGTACGGTGTGTGCCATTAAGGCCTGCCAATCGGAGACGGCGGTTTCTGTGGTGCCAGGAACACAAGAACTGGACACATCAACAATGGGGTTGAGGTTTCTTTGCGGATGAGATCCGATTTAGTCTGACGAGCGATTCTGGACGTATACACATCTGGAGAGAGCAGGAAACACGCAATCACATCTCCAACATCACCGAAAGGGACCGGTTTGGAGGTGGCGGAGTTCTCGTTTGGGGCGGTATCATGCTTGGTAGCCGTACTGACCTCCACATCTTCCAAGAAGGTTCAGTCCCTGGTGTCTGCTATTGTACCTAGGTTCTCCTGCCTCACGTGCGTCTGTTTAGAGGTGTTGTGCGTCCTGAGTTCCTCTTCATCGACGACAACGCTACACCTCATCGTATAGTGGCTGTCGCAGAGCTGTTGGAGAGTGAAGATATTCAACGCATGGATTGGCCCGTAAGGTCCCCGGACCTAAATCCAATCGAACACGTGTGGGACCTTCTCGGGAGACGCTAGGCAGCACGTCACCAGCCGCCAGCAACGATTCCACAGCTGCGATTGGCTCTACAAGAAGAATGGGCCGCGATGCCTCAACAGCTCCTTGAAAGCCTCGTTCTCAGCATGGACAGACGTTGTAAGTCCTGCAACGCAGTCAGGGATGATCATATCCCCTACTAAAGACGATTTTTCTTGGCAGCCGCCTGTCACATGGACGTTTTTGTCTTCTGTCCAGTTGTACTCGAAGCTACCTTTTCAATAAAGTGCCTTTGTATCCTTTGGATTCCTTGTTTGGACGGTTTTGCTCACTTGTCCCATATTCTTACATCTTAGGGATATTATGGTATGATTGGAGTCGATGTGGATTACTTCTGCACGACGTTACATTCGAAAAACCGTCGCGTCCTTAATTTTTGCACGCCAGTGTATGATTTATTATTCATCATCATCATATCACTAAGCTGTCCCCTGAGATTCAGAAGTTTTAGAAGTTTGTTCCACAAAGAAAGACAATCCGCCAGATAAATGTTTAACTGATTATTTATTTACTGTTGCCGTATCAAACGTCTTCATTTACAGCGATCTTGACACACAGCTCGAGTTTTACCGACGTCCATCACACGACGTACACAAGACCTTCTATACTTTATACTCATAAACGTTTTCTTGTGCAAACATTTCTGAATCTGGTTCTCCAATGATTTCCTTGGCCTTCCTCTAGCTTTCTTTGCTGCTACGTGGGCAGAAAATGTTTTCACAGTAAGCATCTCATCACTCATTCTTTCAATATGCCAAAATCACCTAAGAATATTAGTCTCCACCTTACTAACAACATTTTGCCTCACATTACACATCTGCAACACATATTCATTCCTTACATGATCAGAGAGTGTCATGCTACAAACCCCCAGTAAATAACGCATCTCTGCTGCTCACAAACGACTCCAATGTCTCTTCTGCAGAACCCAGGTTTCATTCACTGCCATACATTAGAGAAGGAACAACTAAACTTTCATGCGCAACCATTCGGGACTTTCTTGAGAACCCATCATTCCTGTGAAATCCTCCTAAGGCAGCTATTGTTTTTATGTGGAGGTTTAACGACCACCGTGAGCAACTCAGTAGGCTATAAGCAGTCGCCCGTCCCTAATTTAGGGACACTGGCTCCAGGGACGGGAGAGAGCCAGTGCCGTAAGACCAGCACAACATCCATGCCTCACCGGGATCCGAACCTGGGCCCATCTTGGACGAATGATAAAAAGCCATCGCTTAGACCCCTGTGCCACCGGGGCGGCAAGGCAGCTATGACTTTCAATGAAGAATTCACTGGCCTACTAATTTCGCCATCTAATTTGTTCTCTCTGTCAAACATGCTTCCTAAATACACAAACTCATTCACTCGGTCAATCACTGTGCCATTTAGACTTATCTTGCATTCAGTAGTAACAGTTCCTCCTTCAAAAACCACAACTTTGGTTTTTCCTTTATTTATACTCAGTTTGAATTTCACAGAAACTTCGTACATCCGGGACAACATACTCTGCAACTCACTTTTGTTCTCTGTCAACAGGACTGCATCTCATCAGCATACAGCAATCTGCACACACGGATATTACCAAGACTTTTATTACTATTTCTAATTTATCTTATGGAAAGACAAAACACAGTAATATCTGAATGGTGTGCATAGAAAAGGATACGAATAATAACTATGATAAATTGGCTTCGAACAGTAAATTAAACTGTAGTTTTGCGAAAGTTTCGAATAGAGAGAGAACTTAAAGAAGGGCCAAGGTCCTACCACCTGCGCTGCTTTTCAGTGTATGGTAAGGCGATTTGAAAAAAAACTGGAAGTTTGCTGGATCACTCGCACCCGACGCAGGAGACCAATTTTAAGGAGTCCTGTTCGAATGCTGTGGCATTTCAAATGAGCGAACTAGCATCCCATACAAGTAGTGGAACAATAAGTGCTCGTGAAGCCGCAAGACGTTTGGGCATACCGAGGGCATCGGTAAATCATTTCCTTCAGATTGTGATAAACCTGTACCCATACAAACTGCAAACTTTACACCAGCTGTTACCGGCGGATATCGTACAACACTTCTGGTGGAATTTACCAGATGGATTCTGGCTAAGACTACTGAGGATCCTCATTGGTTATTAAATTTGTTGTGTACAAACGAAGCTCATTTTTCGATACATACGGGTCTGTCAACACTCGTAATTGTTTGATATGGGCACAAGATAATTTCAGATAAACCACTATATTCACCAGGAGCTACGATGTTGTGTGTATTCACTGCATCCGTCATTCTTAGGTTTTTTTACTTTTAGGAACAGTGCTCTAGAAACGGCTGGAAGTCTTGCTCAGTAAATGCCCAACACTTACTGAAACTTTTGTGTGAAAACATGATACCATGTCCTCAAGAACAAAATCTGTTTCACACAGTCACGTTTATACAGAGTGGTAAGCCATCTCACGTCGCATCTCCAGTAAAGAACTTTCTTGTCACCACATTTGGGGCAGAAAGACTAAACGGTAGGCACTGCAGCATCCCATGGTCACCTTGGTCTCCTGATCTGACACCAGTGGATTTCTGGTTGTGGGGTTATTTAAAGTCCAGAGTGTACCAGATAAGAAATCCACATTGGGATAACTGAAAGAAGCCATTCGCTGTAACGTCTGTTGCATTCACCCGGACATGCTACATTCGGAGGTCACTGGAGTTGTCACACGCTTGAATGCCATAATACCTTTTGATGGAGGACGTGTTGAATAATTTCTGTTGTGATAGTGTCACCAAATTAATGTAACGTAAGTCTTTTCATTGAAATTTCCTCTATCTACAAACTCTTTAGCCGCTATCGCCCTCTATCGGTGAATATTTGAACCAAAAGTTTTCCCGTTTCCAAACAAAATCTTCCAACTGTCTGTTGCTTTTCGTGCAAACCGCACAGTAATATACGCATTTGTTATTTTGTTATTAAGTTTTAAAATTTAAACGGACTTTTGAGCCACCCTGTACATATCAGTCAAGTTCACTTATGATCTCGTTAATGTTACAAAATAACTGAATAAAACAGTGTATAAATGAGGTTACTTCAGAAATGTTATCTTTTTTCGTGTCGACCAAGGTTTTGCTGGGCTCCCACACAGCTTCTTCGAGGAGAATAGCACGTTATTAAATACATATATCATCATCATTGTCAACTATTATCAGTTCATTGCTGTATGAAGGTCTCCCCAAGTTTCTTCCACAACTGTCTGTCTTGAGCTTCTCTCTTCCATGTTACTCCGGCATGTTTTCGAATTTCATCCATCCATGTCTCATGTGGTCTTCTTCTGGGTCTTTTTCTATCCCTCGGTATAAAGTCTGTGGTACGTTCTTCTGGCAACATGTCCAGCCCATTGCCATTTCTAGGATTTTACTCTGATCACGATGTCTTCCACTCTTTTCATTTTTCTTATCCATGAGTTCCTTATCTTATCTTTCTTGGTTACACCTCGCACGCATATCCCCATGCTTTTACAGTTGACTGCAGCCTTTGAACGTCATTTTCAGTTAAGGTCCATGTCCCTGCTCCATATGTAAGAACTGGAATGATGCATTGATTAAACATTTTTCTTTTGAGACATAATGGCATATTTCTCTTGAAAATTGTACTGTTTCTTCCAAAAGCTCTCCAACCAAGTTTTATACGCCGATTAATTTTCTCATCAATGTGACCTTTGCTTCATATCTACTGCCCAAGGTAAATGCAGGTATCGGGTACCTCGAGCTTTTCCGCATCGGTTGATAAATTTTCATTCCTTGTAAAAGCATTGTACATCAGTTTTGTGTTCTGAAAGTTCATTTTTAATCCCACTTCTTTACTCTTGTCAGTACGTTCCTGGATGATACCCTGCAGCTCTGAAAGGGAAGTTGCAAAAATTATTACGTCATCAGCAAGACGAAGATGAGTTAAATAATCTTCGTTAATCTTTATTCCTATGTTTTACCAGTTCAATGATTGAAAGATATTTTGCAATGTGGCATTGAAGAGTTTGGGATATTATGTGTCACCTTGTCTCACTCCCTTTCGAATTTTTATTGGTGCTGTATCCTCAAATAGCCGAAACTTTGCACCTGCTTTTTCAAAGAAGTTATTATTAATGCTAATGTAATCATTTTCAATACCGCAGGATTTCAAAGCCATTGTAACTGCTGATGGTTTCACAAAATCAGGGACCTTCTCATAATCAGTAAAAGCCATGCATAATAAGAGTTCATACTCCCTAGTTCTTTCGTTTAGTTTTCTCAATACATGGGTATGATCTATGGTGCTGTAGCCACTTCTGAATCCAGCTTGTTCTCTTGGTTGAGCCATGTCCAATATTACCTTCAAGCGATGTGAAGAAACCTTAGTGAAGATAAAAACCACTGAAAGGAGGCTGATGGGCCTGTAGTTTCTGAGATCCTCACTGTCGTCTTCTTTATGTAGCAGGATCATTGTAGCATTGCTCCAATTCTCAGGAATCTTTCCTTCATTGAGATATCTAGTGAAAACTTGGGCTAGTGTAGTTTCTGTTTCTCCACTTGCTTTTTGTATACTGTTCACTGTAATTCCATCTTCTCCTGGAGCTTTTCCCCGTTTTAGGTTCTTAATTGCATGTGAAACTTCTGCCGAGAGCATTAGAGGAACTTTGGTGCTGGTACCTTTCTTAATGACTGGAATAGTTGTATCATCTCTTTTATACAGTTTTGAGTAGAAATCTTTCACCTTTGTTAAGATTTCATCTCTATATCTTGTTACAGAACCATCTTCTTTTCTGAGATACTCACAGTTGTATCAGAATAATATGATCACTTACCTAATAATGGGAATAACCACCCTTGGCCCGGATACCAGCGACGAGACGGCGTGGCATGGACGCAGTGAGGCCCTGACACACGTGCCCATTCGGACTGCAGCAGAGCACGGAAGTCCCGCTAACGATGCTGTTGTGGGTTGGCGCGTCGAACCTGCCGATCCAAATGGTCCTACAAGTGCTCTATGGGATTGAAGTTGGGCGATTTCTCCGGCCAAAGGAGAACGGGAACATCGCTGTCGTGTTCCTGAAACTAGACACACACCCCTTAGCGACGTGGCACGGCGCATTGTCCTGTTGGTAAACACCATAACCATCAGGGTAAACGTCCAACATGAAGGGATGTATTTGGCCAGAGATGATAGACAGGTAGCTATTGGCATTCAGGAAGCCATCCAGTAGAACCAGCGGTCTCGTGTCGTACCAGCAAAATATCCCATCCCCCAGACATGACATTACCACCGCAGGCTTGTACTTGACCGACAAGCATATCCGAATGTTGTATCTTGTGCGTCTGACGCCGTATAAAAAATGAGGTTTCTACTCCACAGAAGTGACGGCGTGCCGTATCCACGCCGTCACTTCTGTGGCGTAGAAACCTCCTTTCGTCGGAGAAGGCAACCCATTTCCACTTTTCTACTGCCCAATGATGGTAGTCCCATGCGAAACTACAGGCGTCGTTGCCTATGGACCTGGGTTAACATAGGCGCCTTGACGCAGCGTCGATTCCGAAGATGCATGCGTAACAGGGTTCGCTCTACTGTTATCAGGGACACGTACCTTGGTGCCTCAGTGTTCATTTACGTGGTCAATTGCTACACTGTTGCGTGTCGATTGCTCTCTTACAAGTCAACAGAGGCGACGTTCTCCTCTGGGGTCGATGGCCTTAGGGACTGCACAGTTATGACATCAGGAGGTACTCGGTGTGCCAGAGGTACATTCTTGGTACCATCCTTACTACAGCACCTCGCAAACAGCCCATGAAGTCTGCTGTTTTTGAGATGCTTCCACCTTTGGCGCTGTAGCCGATGATCATTCCTTTTTGAAAGTCCGTCAAATCACTACCTCTGCGCATTGTGCTTACGTCACGCACTATGGCACATCTGTCCTGGCCGGGCACTTATATCTCCGTGAGGTCGACCTTGTCACGTGCACTCTGACGCGTTTGGACGGGTACAGGGTGATTCCGGGGGTGGTCACATTATTCTGATACGGCTGTGTGTGTATATATATATATGGGATGTAAGGTCAGGTGATGCGTAACATCACAGCCTCTCCTTGACAAATGTCAACTCTGCCTTCTCGTGGTGCATCCTGTTCCCACTAAAGGGGCTCTGACGACCGCCAATAGCGGTATAACTATACCATCTGCATTAGAGAAATTGCTATCCCACACTCATCAACCCGCATGACCAGCGTGGTGAGTTATGGCCAAACCCCTCCAAAATGACTCCACAACTTAAATGTTGGCCCTCAGCCTCCGGCCGTTGGAATGTACCTGGCCAAGGCAGCGGCCAGTGCAACATGAAGGCAGGGGATGCTAAGAATCCCCGGAGGACCGGACTAGGCTGCCATCTGATGCTGACCTTGGCTACGTATAATGGACGCTCCCTATCTTCTCATTCAAGACTTCTTGAATTGGAAGAGGAACTACAAAAAATCAAGTGGGACATCGTCGGGGCTAAGTGAGGTAAGAAGAAAAGGAGAAGATCTCATTGAACTGAAAAGTGGACATCTCTTCTACTATCGTGGAACAGATACTGGCAGAACTAGTGGTGTTGGATTTATAATAAACAAGAGACTGAAGGATAAAGTTGTAGAAGTTGAAATTTCCTCTGACAGAGCGGCACGACTCGTTATCCAACTCTCGAGAAGATACAAGGCTCAGATTATTCAAGCTTATGCACCCACCACAAGTCATCCTGAAGAAGAAATTGAAGAATTTTATGAGGAAATTCGGCATCTAAATAATAAAGGTAAGCAGCCCTTGAAGATAATTATGGGATATTTCAATGCAAAAATAGGGCAACGGCAACAGAATGAAACTTCAGTAGGTAAATTCGGTCACGGCAACAGAAACCAGCGTAGAAATACTCTCGTTGAGTTTGCAGAGGCAGAAGGGTTTTTCATCTTGAACTCATTTTTCAAGAAAAAACCGCACAGGAAATGGACATAGAGACATCCAAATGGGACGGACGACAAGTGAAATTGATTTTATTATGTGCAACAAAAAATTCGTCATAGAAGACTGCAGTGTGCTAAACAAGTTCAACACAGGTAGTGACCATAGATTGGTGAGATGTAAGATGTACCTCAACTCTAAACTCGAACGTGCCAAGCTCATAAGACAAACAAAATGTATTGACATAACTTGAAAAACACCATAATACCTTCAAGTTGGAACTGAAGAACAGATTCTCTGCTTTAGAAGGCCTAACATCGGAAGAAGTGGATATTTCCGAAATTAACAGAAAAGTAACCAAAGCTCTTATGGAAACAGCAACACAATTAGCTGTGTCTAAAAACAAGTTGCATGTGAACAAATTATCAGGAAAAAACAAAATGTTGATGCAAAAAGAAGAGAGATGAGGACAACTAAAGAAGATGTGACTTCCAAAGTGGAATATATAGAGCTATGCAAGACAGTACGAAAAAGTGTCACTGAAGACGTAAGGAAATTCAACTGTGAACTAGTGAGGAAAGCAATTGAAAACAACCAAAGCCTGAAGATAGCAGAATGGACATCTCAGTAAGGGAAGAAAACAGATTATGGCACTGAGAAAAGAAGATGATTCTGTAACAAGAAATAGAGGCGAAATTTTGACAAGAGTGAAAGATTTCTACTCCAAATTATATGAAAGGGATGATACATGTACTCCAGACATCATGAAATGTACCAGTACCAGAGTTCTTCCAGTCCTCCCAGCAGACGTTGCACATGCAATCAAGAACATGAAGCGGGGAAAAGCTCTAGGAGAAGAGGGAATTACTGTAGATATCATACAAGAAGCAAGTGCAGAAATCGAAACAGTACTCGCCCAAGTTTTCACTAGATGTCTTAATCAAGGGAAGATTCCTGAGGATTGGAGAAACGCTACAATGATCCTGCTACATCAAAAAGGTGACATTGAGGATCTCAGGAACTACAGACCTATCAGCCTCCTATCAGTGGTTTATAAAATCTTCACTAAAGTTCTTTCACACCGTTTGAAGGTAACACTGGACATGGCTCAACCGAGAGAACAAGCTGGATTCAGGAGTGGCTACAGCACAATAGACCATATACACGTATTGAGAGAACTAATTGAAAGAGCGAAGGAATATGAACTTCCATTGTGCATGGCTTTTATCGATTATGAAAAAGCCTTTGCTTCGGTGAAACCATCAGCAGTTACAATGGCTCTGAAATCCTGCGGTATTGAAGATGCATACAATAATATTATTAATAACATCTATGAAAATGCAAGTGCAAAGATTCGGATGTTTGAAAATACAACACACATAAAAATTGGAAAGGGAGTGAGACAAGGTGACACCATATCTCCCAAGCTCTTCAATGCCACATTGGAAAATGTCTTTCAATCACTGAACTGGGAAAACAAAGGGATAAAGTTTAATGGAGATTATCTAAACCACCTTCGTTTTGCTGATGACGTAGTCATTTTTGCAATTACCCCATCAGAGCTGCAGATTATGATCCAGAAACTTGCTGACAAGAGTAAAGAAGTGAGTTGAAAATGAACTTTCAGAAGACAAAGTGATGTTCAATGCTTCTACAAGAAATGAAGATTTATCGATTGATTGGGAAAAGCTGGAGATAACAGACACGTACGTCTACCTTGGACAGCAGATATCAAGTGAGGGTCACATTGATGAAAAAATTAATCGGCGTACAAAACTTGCCTGGAGAGCTTTTGGAAGAAAGAGCATAATTTTCAAGAGCAATATGCCATTATGTCTTAAAAGAAAAGTGTTTGATCAATGCATCCTTCCAGTGCTTACGTATGGTGCAGAGAAGTGGACCTTAACTAAAAGAGACATACAAAGGCTGCAGACAACTCAAAGTAGCACGGAGAGGTGCATGCTTGGTGTAACCAGGAGAGATAACAAGAGGAACTCGTGGATCCGAAAAATGACAAGAGTGGAAGACATCATGATTAAAATTAAATCCCTGAAATGTCAATGGGCTGGACATACTGTGTAACGTACCAGGAGATGCGACGTACCTGGCAGAAGGACGCACACGACATAAAGACAGATAGGAATCAGAATAAAACGTCCGCGTCGCTCAATTGGTAGAATGACTTATTCCGGAATGAGGGGATCCGGGTTCGAATCCTGGCACGGATAAAAATGACGGAGAAATTTACTTCGTTATAATGGCGCCCGAACTATCCGGATGACCCGACCGTTCAAATTCTCGCATTGGTGTGATGTTATTTCCACACCGCGAGATAGGAAAAATAAGAGAATCCCTTCTCCAGCACTTCGAAAAAAAAAAAAAAAAAGAAGAAAATAAGGGGGAGATGATGTAACGTACCACGAGATGTGACGTACCTGCCAGAAGGACGCACACGATATAAAGGCAGATAGGAATCAGAATAAAACGTCCGCGTAGCTCAATTGGTAGAGTGACTTATTCCGGAATGAGGGGATTCGTGTTCGAATCCTGGCGCGAATAAAAATGACGGAAAAATTTACTTCGTTATAACTGCCAGAAGGACAGACCATCGATGGACAGCTGAAATTTTAGATTGGATTCCACGGGACAGGAAAAGACCCAGAAGAAGACCACATGGGAGATGGGTGGATGAAATTCGAAATTATGCGGAATTGACATGGAGGAGACTGGCACAAGACAGACCGTCGTGGAGGAAACTTGGGGAGACCTTCGTCCAGCAGTGGATTGATAATTGTTGATGATGATGATATGATGATGATATATATATCATCATTGTCAACCATTATCAGTCCACTGCTGGACGAAGGTCTCCCCAAGTATCCTCCACAACGGTCTGTCTTGTGCCAGTCTCCTCCATGTCAATTCCGCATACTTTCGAATTTCATCCACCCATCTTCCATGTGGTCTTGTTCTGTGTCTTTTCCTGTCCCTTGGAATCCAATCTAAAATTTCAGCTGTCCATCGATGGTCTGTCCTTCTGGCAGTATGTCCAGCCCATTGCCATTTCAGGGATTTAACTCTGATCATGATGTCTTCCACTCTTGTCATTTTTCGGATCCACGTGTTCCTCTTCTTATATCTCCTGGTTACACCAAGCATGCACCTCTCCATGCTGCTTTGAGTTGTCTGCAGCCTTTGTATGTCTATTATAGTTAAGGTCCACGTCTCTGCACCATACGTAAGCACTGGAAGGATGCATTGATCAAACACTTTTCTTTTAAGACATAATGGCATATTGCTCTTGAAAATTGTGCTGTTTCTTCCAAAAGCTCTCCAGGCAAGTTTTATACGCCGATTAATTTCTTTATCAACGTGACCCTCACTTGATATCTGCTGTCCAAGACAAAAGGTACGTGCCTGTTATCTCCAGCTTTTCTCCATCAATCGATAAATCTTCATTTCTTGTAAAAGCATTGTACATCACTTTTGTCTTCTAAAAGTTCATTTTTAATCCCACTTCTTTACTCTTGTCAGCAAGTTCCTGTATCATACTCTGCAGCTCTGATGGGGTAGTTCCAAAAATGACCATGTCATCAGCAAAACGAAGGTGAGTTAGAAAATCTCCATTAATCTTTATCCCTTTGTTTTCCCAGTTCAGTGATTTAAAGACATTTTCCAATGTGGCATTAAAGAGCTTCGGAGATAGGGTGTCACCTTGTCTCACTCCTTTTCCAATTTTTATGTGTGTTGTATTTTCAAACCTCTGAATCTTTGCACTTGCATTTTCATAGATGTTATTAATAATATTAATGTACGCATCTTCAATACCGCAGGATTTCAGAGCCATTGTAACTGCTGATGGTTTCACCGAATCAAAGGCTTTTTCATAATCGATAAAAGCCATGCACAATGGAAATTCATATTCCCTCGCTCTTTCAATTAGTTCTCTCAGTACGTGGATATGATCTATTGTGCTGTAGCCACTCCTGAATCCAGCTTGTTCTCTCCGTTGAGCCATGTCCAGTGTCACCTTCAAGCGGTGTGAAAGAACTTTAGTGAAGATTTTATAAACCACTGATAGGAGGCTGATAGGTCTGTAGTTCCTGAGATCCTCAATGTCACCTTTTTGATGTAGCAAGTTCATTGTAGCGTTGTTCCATTCCTCAGGAATCTTCCCTTCATTAAGGCATCGAGTGAAAATTTGGGCGAGTACTGTTTCGATTTCTCCACTTGCTTCTTGTATGATGTCTACAGTAATTCCATCTTATCCTAGAGCTTTTCCCCGCTTCATGTTCTTGATTGCATGTGCAACTTCTGCTGGGAGGACTGGGAGAACTCTGGTACTGGTACCGTTCATGATGTCTGGAGTACATGTATCATCCCTTTCATATAATTTGGAGTAGAAATCTTTCACTCTTGTCAAAATTTCGCCTCTATTTCTTGTTACAGAATCATCTTCTTTTCTCAGTGCCATAATCTGTTTTCTTCCCTTACTGAGATGTCCCTCTGCTATCTTCAGGCTTTGGTTGTTTTCAATTGCTTTCCTCACTAGTTCACAGTTGAATTTCCTTACGTCTTCACTGATACTTTTTCGTACTGTCTTGCATAGCTCTATATATTCCACTTTGGAAGTCACATCTTCTTTAGTTGTCCTCATCTCTCTTCTTTTTTGCATCAACATTTTGTTTTTTCCTGATAATTTGTTCACATGCAACTTGTTTTTAGACACAGCTAATTGTGTTGCTGTTTCCATAAGAGCTTTGGTTACTTTTCTGTTAATTTCGGAAATATCCACTTCTTCCGATGTTAGGCCTTCTAAAGCAGAGAATCTGTTCTTCAGTTCCAACTTGAAGGTATTATGGGGTTTTTCAAGTTATGTCAATACATTTTGTTTGCCTTATGAGCTTGGCACGTTCGAGTTTAGAGTTGAGGTACATCTTACATCTCACCAATCTATGGTCACTACCTGTGTTGAACTTGTTTAGCACACT
The DNA here is from genome assembly GCA_039090855.1 of Macrothele yani. Lineage (NCBI taxonomy): Eukaryota > Metazoa > Arthropoda > Arachnida > Araneae > Macrothelidae > Macrothele > Macrothele yani. The sequence goes on from CM077006.1 coordinate 46,575,858, forward strand.
GCAGTCTTCTATGACGAATTTTTTGTTACACATAATAAAATCAATTTCACTTGTCGTCCGTCCCATTTGGATGTCTCCATGTCCATTTTCTGTGCGGTTTTTTCTTGAAAAATGAGTTCATGATGAAAAACCCTTCTGCCTCTGCAAACTCAACGAGAGTATTTCCACGCTGGTTTCTGTTGCCGTGACCGAATTTACCTACTGAAGTTTCATTCTGTTGCCGTTGCCCTATTTTTGCATTGAAATATCCCATAATTACCTTTAAGTGCTGCTTACCTTTATTATTTAGATGACGAATTTCCTCATAAAATTCTTCAATTTCTTCTTCAGGATGACTTGTGGTGGGTGCATAAGCTTGAATAATCTGAGCCTGGTATCTTCTCGAGAGTTGGATAACGAGTCGTGCTGCTCTGTCAGAGGAAATTTCAACTTCTGCAACTTTATCCTTCAGTTTCTTGTTTATTATAAATCGAACACCACTAGTTCTGCCAGTATCAGTCCTACGATAGTAGAAGAGATGTCCACTTCTCAGTTCAATGAGATCTCCTTTTCTCCTTACCTCACTTAGCCCGACGATGTCCCACTTGATCCTTTGTAGTTCCTCTTCCAATTCAAGAAGCCTTGAATCAGAAGATAGGAAGCGTCGATTATACGTAGCCAAGGTCAGCATCAGATGGCAGCCTAGTCCGATCCTCCGGGGATTCGTAGCTCCCTCTGCCTTCATGTCTCACTGGCCGCTGCTTTGGCCAGGTACATTCCAGCTGCCGGAGACTGAGGGCCAAGATTTAAGTTGTGGAGTCATTTTGGAGGGGTTTGGCCATAACTCACCACGCTGGCCAAGCGGGTTGATGAGTGTGAGCTAGCATTTCTTCTAATCCCGATGGCATAGTTATACCGCTATTGGCGGTCGTCAGAGCCCCTTTAGTGGGAACAGGAGGTACCACGACAAGGTGGGGTTGACATCTGTCAAGGAGAGGCTGTGATGTTACGCATCACCTGACCTTACATCCTTATATATATATATATATATATATATATATACACTACCTACCAACAAGTAATTGGACACCCCTGCAATCGACGATATATGCGGTCCTGATACACGTCACGGCCGCCGCCGTTAAATATCGTGTGGGAAACAAAAACGCAACCAGTCGCATGCAAGATGCCACGCAGTTCGGAGCTCTCTGATTTCGAGAAAGGTGTAATCATCGGGTATCACAGGAATGGCCGATCCATACATGACATATCCAGCGAGTTGAAGTACCCAAAATCGACAGTGGCCTATGTGATTGGCAAGTGGAAGATGAAAGGTAACTTTTGGAATGTGCCACGACCCGGCAGACCCACAAAACTGAGAGTTAAAAACCAACGGCTGTTGGCCTGAGAAATTCGGAAAAACCGCACCAAATTGATGGGCCACATCCGTGAGGAGTTTCAACAGGCATCCGAGAGTGTTCTTTCGATGAATACCATCGGTAAGGAAGCCCATCTGCTCGGTTATCATGGACGTGCTGCCGTCCACATGCATTTGATCACCAAGTCCAATAGCGCTGTTCGGCTAACGTGGTGCAAAGAACGTTGACAGTGGACCTTTGAATAGTGGGAAACAGGTTCTCTGGAGCGACGAAGTTAAGGTTCACCCTATACCGTTCGGATGGCAGGGTCTGGGTTTGGCGTCTGCTTGGCGAACGCCTCCTGCCGGAATGTATTGTGCCAACTGTGAAGTTCTGCGGCGGTGAAATTGTGTTATGGGGTGTTTCTCCTGGTATGGCACTGGACCCTTGGTCGCAATTCCTGGTAGACTCAACGCCGAGACCTACAGCACCTTTTTGGATGACCATGCGCTTCCTACGTTGTGGCAGTTCAACGGGGTGGACCCATGTTACTTTCAGGATAACAATGCCACCTGTCATGTTGCGAGGTCCACCATAGCTTGGTATGGTGACAATGGGGTTAATCGAATGGATTGGCCTGCCTAGAGCCCGGACCTTAACTCTATCGAGCACCTCTGGGACGAGTTGGAGCGTCGACTTAAGGGGTGCCCCCACCGTCCGAAATCGGTGAAGGAACTGACCTGTCTTTTCCAAGCCGAGTGGAAGAAAATACCGCTAGCCGTCGTATAACGCCTGGTTGAGAGTATGCGCCGGAGGGTCGCAGCTGTAATCGCCGCTCGTGGAGGCTCCACCAACTATTTAAGGTGAATACACTTCGTTTTCCTTTGCTATCACAGGTGTCCAATTACTTGTTGGTAGATAGTGTATGATATATACGTATATGTCACCAGATGTCTTAATAAAGGGAAGATTCCTGAGGATTGGAACAATGCTAGAATGATCTTGCTCCATAAAAAAGGTGACATTGAGGATCTCAGGAACTACAGGCCCATTAGCCTCCTTTCAGTGGTTTATAAAATCTTCACTAAGGTTCTTTCACATCGCTTGAAGGTAACACTAGACATGGCCCAACCAAGAGAACAAGCTGGATTCAGGAGTGGCTACAGCACTATAGATCATATCCATGTACTGAGAGAACTAATTGAAAGAACAAGAGAATATGAACTCCCATTATACATGGCTTTTATTGACTATGAAAAGGCCTTTGATTCCATGAAACTATCAGCAGTAACAATGGCTTTGAAATCTTGCGGTATTCAAGATGCATACATTAGCATTATTAATAACATCTATGAAAATGCAAGTGAAAAAGTTTGGATATTTGAGGATACAGCACAAATAAGAATTGGAAAGGGAGTGAGACAAGGTGACACCATATCTCCCAAGCTCTTTAACGCCACATTGCAAAATGTCTTTCAATCATTAAACTGGGAAAACAAAGGGATAAAGATTAATGGAGATTACTTAACCCACCTTCGTTTTGCTGATGACGTAGTCATCTGGGCAACTACCCCTTCAGAGCTGCAGAGTATGATCCAAGAACTTGCTGACAAGAGTAAAGAAATGGGATTAAAAATGAACTTTCAGAAGACAAAAGTCATGTACAATGCTTTTACACGAAACGAAGATTTATTGATTGATGACGAAAAGCTTGAGACAACCGATTCCTATATTTATCTTGGGCAGCAGATATCGAGTGAGGGTCACATTGATGAAGAAATTAATCGGCGTATAAAACTTGGATGGAGAGCTTTGGGAAGAAGCAGTACAATTTTTAAGAGCAGTATGCCAGTATGTCTCAAAAGAAAAGTGTTTAATCAATGCATCCTGCCAGTGCTTACATATGGAGCCGAGACATGGACCTTAACTAAAAGTGACATACAAAGACTGCAGACAACTGAAAGCAGCATGGAGAGATGCATGCTTGGTGTAACCAGGGGAAGATAAGAAGAGGAACTTGTAGATAAGGAAAATGACAGAGTGGACGACATCATGACCAGAGTGAAATCACTGAAATGGCAATGGGCTGGACATGTTGCCAGAAGAATGGACCACCGATGGACAACCGAAATTTTAGACTGGATTCCGAGGAACAGGAAAAGACCCAGAAGAATACCCCGTGGGGGATGGAAGGATAAAATTCGAAAGTATGCTGGAGTGACGTGGAGGAGACAGGCCCAAGACAGACAATTGTGAAAGAAATTTGGAGAGACCTTCATCCAGCAGTGGATTGATAATGGTTGATGATGATGATGATGCTATATATATATATATATATATATATAACAAAAGTATTCGGACACCACAACGTTTAGGACAAATGGCTTTATTACATCAATTAGTAGTTAGTCGGTGCACTGTATAGGAGCGGCAACACGTCGAGACATATTATCAACCATTGTCTCGTAGGTATCGACAGCGATGGCTCGCCATTCGTCCTGCAAAGCTGCTGTCAGAGTGGAGAGCGAAGACGGTGTTGTGGTCTATTTCGTATCCGTCGCTCCAGTTCATCCCAGACGTATTCTATAAGATTAAGATCAGGACTCTGAGCTGGCCAGTCTAACAATTCCACTTCATTTTCAAGAAACCAGTCCTGCACGCGCCGTGCTGTGTATCAGAGAGCTCAGTCGTGTTAGAAGAGACAACGGTCATTTCCATAATACTGCTACATTGTTGGGGTAAAGTAACATTATCCAGAACGTCGAGGTACTCTTCAGAGTTCACGGTTTGTGTTATAATAACCAACGGGCCGAGTCCCATCTACGAAAAACAACTCCATACCATGATGGTACCTCTGCCGAATTTAACAATTGGAAGAACACAGTCCGACGAAATCGCGTTCTCCGGCTGACGCCAAATTCAAATCCCTCCCATCAGATTGGAAAAGTAAAAGCAGTGACTCATCACTCCAACGAACAGCTTTCCAGTCGCCTATAGTCCACGAACAACTGGAGACACACCACTCCAAACGGCGCATCGTATTCACGGCTGTGATGTGTGACTTGTGTGTTTGCTGCGATGGATACGGCAGAGGAAGAACGGGGTTTGTTAGCATTTTTTAACTATGGCTCTTGTGTCACGCTCCGTCAGTTTGTGCGACCTTCCTGAACGTTTTTTTTTTTTTTTTTTTTTTTTTTTGCTGTGGTTACACCGTCCTGCTGATATCTCTTCACAACATCACTTACAGTTCAGTTTTAGTACGTTTAGTTTAGATGCAATGTTCCGCATGGAAACTTTACTCCTATGAGCAGCCCACGCTGGAACTGGAAAGTTCAAGTCCACGCGGCATATCCTTTCAAAGTCACTGATAATACAACACAATATCTGAGCTTTATATGGTACTTACTTCCCCACTCACAGCGAACCTTCCTGTGCAACAGTTCTTTGCACGTATGCAAATATTTGATGGTGTCCGAACACTTTTGATAATATAGTGTATGGAAAATTTCCAAAACATCAACTTTTGCTATACATAGAAAAGTTCAGAACTGTCAAGTTTTGATACATGGACAGCTTCTAAAATATCAGGTTTTGGTAACTGCAGGAAACTTCCGAAATATCAACTTTTGCTATACATAGAAAAGTTCAGAACTGTCAAGTTTTGATACATGGACAGCTTCTAAAATATCAGGTTTTGGTAACTGCAGGAAACTTCCGAAATATCAACTTTTGCTATACATAGAAAAGTTCAGAACTGTCAAGTTTTGATACATGGACAGCTTCTAAAATATCAGGTTTTGGTAACTGCAGGAAACTTCCGAAATATCAACTTTTGCTATACATAGAAAAGTTCAGAACTGTCAAGTTTTGATACATGGACAGCTTCTAAAATATCAGGTTTTGGTAACTGCAGGAAACTTCCGAAATATCAACTTTTGCTATACATAGAAAAGTTCAGAACTGTCAAGTTTTGATACATGGACAGCTTCTAAAATATCAGGTTTTGGTAACTGCAGGAAACTTCCGAAATATCAACTTTTGCTATACATAGAAAAGTTCAGAACTGTCAAGTTTTGATACATGGACAGCTTCTAAAATATCAGGTTTTGGTAACTGCAGGAAACTTTCGAAATATCAAGTTTTGATCTACCTGTAAAGTTTCTGAAATATCAAGTTTTGATATATATATATATATCATCATCATCATCATTGTCAACCATTATCAATCCACTGCTGGACGAAGGTCTCTCCAAGTTTCCTCCACAACGGTCTGTCTTGTGTCAGTCTCCTCCATGTCACTCCCGCATACTTTCGAATTTCATCCACCCATCTCCCATGTGGTCTTCTTCTGGGTCTTTTCCTGTCCCTTGGAATCCAATCTAAAATTTCGGCTGTCCATCGATGGTCTGTCCTTCTGGCAGTATGTCCAGCCCATTGCCATTTCAGGGATTTAACTCTGATCATGATGTCTTCCACTCTTGTCATTTTTCGGATCCACGAGTTCCTCTTCTTTTCTCTCCTGGTTACACCAAGCATGCACCTCTCCGTGCTACTTTGAGTTGTCTGCAGCCTTTGTATGTCTCTTTTAGTTAAGGTCCACGTTTCTGCACCATACGTAAGCACTGGAAGGATGCATTGATCAAGCACTTTTCTTTTAAGACATAATGGCATACTGCTCTTGAAAATTATGCTGTTTCTTCCAAAAGCTCTCCAGGCAAGTTTTGTACACCGATTAATTTCTTCATCAATGTGACCCTCACTGGATATCTGCTGCCCAAGATAAACGTACGTGTCTGTTATCTCCAGCTTTTCTCCATCAATCGATAAATCTTCATTTCTTGTAAAAGCATTGAACATCACTTTTGGCGTGGTGGAGGATCCATAGAGCGAACGACACGATCGATGTGGTCCTGCAGATGTTCAGTTGGGTGTAAGTCTCGTGAATTAAGGGGCTAGGGAAGTACTTTGAAATCTTCATCGTGCTCTTCCAACCACTCTCGGATATTTCTAGCTGTGTGACACGTCGCATTGTCGTTCTGAAAGATCCTATCCGCCCCAGGGAAGACAATCATCATGCATGGGTGTACGTGGTCTACAAGGACAGGTTCATAAAGAGTTCGGTCCATAGTGCCTTCCACAGGTATGAGTGGATCCAGAGAATGCCACGAAAACATTCCCCAGACTATAACACTGCCCCTACCAGCTTGTGTTCTTCCAGCAATGGTTGAAGAGTGTTTGTTCTCCGATATTTCTTGCATTATACGCCAACGTCCATCCGTTCGATGAAGCAGAAAACGCGACTCATCGGAGAAGGCGATCCTTTGCAATCAGCGGAGGTCCAATTCCGATACTGCCGTGAAAATGTATGCCTTTTCTGCCGATGCAACATCGTTAGCATAGGTGCAGTGACCACCCGTCTGCCTCGGAGCCCCATACGCAGCAGGGTTCGTCGCTGAACTGTCGTTTTAGGCACATCTCCGGTAGACCCCTGGTTCATTCGGCCAGTGAGTTGCTCCACTGTAGCGTGTCGATCGCCTCTCACGCACCTTCGAAGCCGACGTTCACCTCTCACATCAATAGCACGAGGTGCTCCGCAGTTTCCACATTGCTTATTCGCAATGGTGCCATTTCTCCAATCTCGATACACTTTAACCACAACAGCACGCGAACAGTTCACAAGCTGCGCTGTTTCAGAAATACTGCCACCCTTAACCCGAAAGCCGAAAATCATCCCTTTTTGCAAATCTTATAAACCGCTCCTTTTATCCATGAGAGCAACGAGTGATATGTTTGCAGATTGCCTACAGCACACCTTATATACCCTCCAAGCCAGCTCACGACACTAGCCTTTTTTCATTGGCTACGCGCTGATGACGTCAAAAGTAGGATATATATGGTAAACTTCCAAAATATCAGGTTTTGATATGAATGGAAAAATATATATAATCATCACAACGCTTATAGTTTATAAATTCTAGAGTGAAAAATGATTTAATTTTTACTGGAAAAAAAGTTTGTAACGCGTGTTGACTATACAAAAAAACATTCCTAAATTATGACGGGTGAAACATTTTGTGGGACGCGAATACGACCGCCTTAGCTTACTTTCTTTTCTTGAATTTGTCCATGCAATGGGCTTAAGTTGTAATGAAAGAATTGTCTTTCTTATCTTCTTGAGCAGCACAGGACAACAGTGTAGAAACCACAAAAACTTTGAAGAAGAAAACTTGATGACTTAATTGTTGGTGTACTCTAGCAGCATGATGTCAAGACGGATGTAATATGATACAAAAAGACACCCCCATCTCTTTTTTAATGAAAAAATTGAAGCAAGAGTAGATCTAGATGGACCTTCTATTTAGAACGTTCAGATAAGGGTAACACACTTCCCACAAGAGATCTTTTTTTTACTTGTTTGTCCTTTTGTTTTTCTTCGTTATTTCATGTGAAGTAAAGATCGAGTTTTAAAAACATATGTGATGAAAAAAGTGCACCTAGACATGCATTAGGTTACAACTGGTAGCGCTTTCATGTACGCGATTCTCTTCCTTTTTGAATTATAAAACAACTTCTGCGGGCAGAGGACCTTGACATTTTCCTGAAATCTCCGGTAAGCAAAATTTTGACTGCTGTCCAAGTTCAAGAGAACCGGTTCAGTGCAACTGCTCATTTAGAATCATCTTATGCACGAGAGCGGGGATTCAAAAAGTTTTTGATGATGCTGATAAGGGTCATTAATACGCGTAATGCTCTTAGCAGTTGAAAATTGTTGATTAATTAGTCCTTAGCTAACTAACTGACCATAAACCACTCTAGGTAACTAATTAGAAATAAATATCAAACGAGAAAAAAAAATTAATTAATATCTAAAAGTAAAAAAGTAGCTACTTTTCAGAAAAAGTAATGTAGCTAGGCTCAGAGCCCATTTAAGACGGGGGCTAGGGGCCGCAGCCCCGGCCCCGCATTTTCAAGGGGCCCCAAAGTAATGCAGAATGCTTGAAGAATTAACAGAGTTCTACAGGTTTTTTTTTCCTTTTTGCAGACAGCCCAGCAAAAACTATGAGAAATTGCCTTGTGAAAAAAAAATTTCGATTTCTTTCCGCTTTTTCAGGAAGAGTCCGCAAAAAGTATAGTCGCCCTCAGTCTATCCTCAAATCTTTCGAAAGCATTACACGTGTTTTTTGTACAGATCTGTAATTGGGGGAAATTTTCATACATTAAGAATTTGTTTGAATCATGATATTTGGATGATATTATTTTGCCGACTACTTCGATATAATTTCAATAAACTGAACCCTGGAAGGGGTGGGGGGATTAAAGCAGAAATGAACTGGTATCCATTTTTCAACCATGTATTTTTACATTTTCTTGCTACCATTGATTTGTCTATGAATCATGGGATACACACTTCAATACAGCGGGGATATTTTTACTTTTATGGTTTCTTCGTCATATTTTGGGAATGTTTTCTCCTTGGTATTTTTATTCATCCACCCATAGTGAAATCTTAGATGTGCCACTAATACTGGGGCCCCAAAGTATTGCCCAGCCCCTGGGCCCCCTCCTTAAAATGTGCTCTGAACTAGCTACTTTTCAGGTAAAGTAGTTGTAGTTGTAGAAAGCTACTTTTTTTTTTTTTTTTTGATTGGAGGTTTAACGACCACCGTGAGCAATTCAATGGGCTATAAGCAGTCGCCTGTCCCTAATTTAGGGTCACTGGTTCCAGGGAAGGGAGAGAGCCAGTGCCATAAGACAAACACAACATCCATGCCTCACGAGATTCGAACCCAGACCCCTTTCGGACGAATGATCAGAGGCCATCGCTTAGACCACTGCGCCACCGGGCGACGTACTTTTTCAAGAATGTAGTTGTAGCAGTAATCAGCTACTTTTAAAAAGTAGCTTTCTAATCACTGATAAAGGTTCATATGTTTGTTCGTTTTTTCCGGTGTCTGTAGCTACCGAGAGAAGGTGTGCCTTCCTAACATCAAATGCTGGTTAACGACGATAAATAATGACGATGTTTCTTTTGTGTGTGATTATAACTTTATTGTAGTCACTGTTTTAATTTCTTTTCTTTTCTATTCTTTTCTTTTCCAGGTTCCGTAGACTTCCTTGCTGCAGTATCTATAGACCAGGCGCCATTAGGGGTTACTCAGACAACAGGCATCTGTGACAACCGAGCTATCAAACTAGATGAAAATGGCGATCCTATTTACGGTTCCGCGGACGTCGCATACAGTCTCAGTCAGACGGCGGTTCTAACGGTAACAACTTCCCAGCTCTTCACAGGTAAGATTATAATGAATTAGCTTTATTTTGCTTTCCGCTAAGCTAATTATAATGAATAAGCTCTTTCTACCAGCTAGCTAATGATAATAATGAAGCTTTCCTACTGAGCTTCAAATAGTGAATTCAAATGGTTGTTGTTACTAGTTAATTAAGAACATGAATAAAGTCTCCTGCTAGTAGTGTAGTAATTAGAATGTATAAAGTCTTAACGCTGGTTGTTAATGGTAATAAACTAACGATATAAACCTAACAGCCAGACAGAGGTCTGACAAAAACTATTAATTGAGAAAGACGTACTTACTCAAATCTTTTTTTATTATGCGACTCTTGGTCGTCCAAAGCACACACACACAACTTGTTTCACAATAATGAAGAATCCAACTAATGGCATAGAACGAAACTCTCTCCTCTAGTATAACAACAAACGATCTCCTTATAACAACAAAATCTCTCCGTACAACACCAAACGCTCTCGTTTTTGCTATCGATGAACGCGCCTATATATACTGGCTACCAGCACGTCATGACTTACACTCATTGCCAGATCTCATTCATCGGGTGAAATAATATTCCGTTCAGTAAGAAGATAATTTACATAGTAAAATAAAATAACCAGAGATAGTAAAATCAAAAGGAAAGTGAATATAGAGTATACGTTACAAGATGTTCTTCTCTCTTTCTGTAAAAAAGAGAGAACTTAGAAAAGGGTTCACATTATTCAGTTAGACATGGGTACAGAAACTGTGTTCACTTTCAGACTCTAATAGCTTATTTTAGGAGTTAGCAGTGGCGTACCTGAATACCTGAATAACCCCCCCCACACACACACACACACACACACAAAATATCTTCGAGGCCCTTTTGCAAAAATGTATTTGCTTTCTGTTATTGAAATATTTAAATTCCATATCATCCTAGGTTTTACGGGCGTTCTGTAATTCAAATTCTTTGGAACCTATAGGTATTTTTGTAAAAACAAAATTGCTACACTTTATTGTGTGTAATACAAATGCGCACCTCGTAATTAAAATGATTGCCCTAGTTTTATACCAATACAAAGTATTACAAAACACATACGCCAAAGTAAGTTAATCATATCACGCAAATTTTATTCTTTTGGAGAACTGAGGCCATTCTCTTTAAAATGCCTTGCGATCACACACAAAAAATATGTAACGTCCAAGTGGCAGGGTCTTTATATAATGGCCTTTTCTGATTTATACGAAAGAACAGAACAAGAGTAAGCAAATTGAAAAAGTAACAATTAAGAATTGTGGCTCAAAAATATCAATATTACTTAAATTATTTACTCTTGAATACAAAAAAGAAAAAAACCATTTAACATAACGTTACAATATTTTGCATTGTACAAAAATATATTCATATTAAAAAAAACATTTAACATAACGTTGTAATATTTTAGAATTGGTACAAAAATATCAATATTACTTAAATTATTTACTCTTCAATATTAAAAAAAAAACATTTAACATAACGTTACAATATTTTGCTGTGTTATAAAAAAAATGACACAGGCCTTTGTTTTTTTGTTCCCGAGAAGAACACCTTTTAGCTACTTATATTCTGAAGGACGGGTAGTTATGTGCAAACAAGTGTAATATATGTATAACACCTAATCCTCATTGATATGAAAATTCCATTTATGCAACTGATATTTCATTCACTTTCTATTGTTATTATGCATGTATAGGAACTATTGCTATGGCTGTGAAAAGGGGAATAGCGGCTTTCTCATCAACCAGGTTTTATTAACTAAAGAGAAAAAAATTCTTGAAGATTTTACTTATTTACTGAAAGAAAAAAGACGAAACTTGTTTTTTTTTAATTCTTTATTCAAAGCTGCCGTCAACATTTCCTGGTTATTTCTATAATGTGTTTACATGAAATGTCCGCAAAAATTTTGAAAACTCCTGCTGAGGTTAGAGGCCTAGCCGTGAGCGCATGCGCACTGCAGGGGGTGCGGGGGCTATCAGTACGCCCACGGGAGTTAGGCTGTTGGTCTCGTCTTAAAATTAAAAGAAAATCTACTTTGGAAAAGTTATTTATTTATTAATGTGCTTGTCTGGTTTTTACGATGAGTTAGTTTTGCATTAGAGCAATCCTCGTTTTACATATTCGCAGCGATGACGAAGTACCACGTGATATCAACGTCACGTGCGGCTACTAACAATTGTGCACACCTATCCTTTGTACGTAATCAGTAAACGTTTGCCAGTGATGGGGAAACGTGGCAACATATAAGCCAATTCGACCGCGGCCAGATAACTGGTGGTCATGGGTGCCTCACACTCTCACCGAGGACAAGAACCAGCGCGTTGCCATATGTGGTTCCTTGCTTGCCCGTTATCGCGAATGTTCTCACCAACGGAAACCCTTTCTGTCACGTTTTCTTACTGGAGATGAAAAGTGATGCCTGTACGTGAATTTTAGGTATCGGAGGAAATGGTTAAGCCCAAAGAAGACGCCCACATCACGTCCAAAACATGACCTTCATCCTTTGAAAATCATGTTGTGTGTCTGGTGATATAAGGAAGGCATTTTTCACTGGAAATGCTGCCGAGGAATCGGACCATCAACGCTGCACACTCTGTGAGCAACCCCGCCGTGTGGGGAGAAATTCAGCAGAAACGGCCGCATCGGCGCCATGGTGCCCTTCTCCAACATGATAACGCACGTCCTCACAGTGCAAACATGACCAATATGGCCATTCAGGACATGAAATGGGAGATCCTTCCACATCCGGCCTATTCCCCAGATCAGATCATATGTAGAGGATTTTAGAAAGGGAGTGTTTGACCCCAGGTCTTAAACAACCCTTAGAAATAGGAAGCTAGGAGATTTGGGCTAGAGTGCCCGATAGGAAAGTCACACGGAAGCGAGGTAGAAAGGGGGAGAAAGACGCCCTTATTTATTACCGGGGACGTGCCCATCCGACGCACGGAGGGTATTTAGTAGTTCGAACGTTCGTACCTTCACCGGATCGAACCTGAGGTTATCTCCATGGCATTCACGAACGCTGACCACTAGGCCACCCGCAGCCCCCATTCCCCACATGTCGCCCCTTCAGACTATTACCTGTTCCGATCTCTGTCGAATGCACTTCGTGGCAGAACGTTCAACAATGAAGTTGATCACCAGTATTTCATTGATCATTTCTTCGCAGGAAAACCTGCACGTTTTTTCAAGAATGTCATTGCAGACCTATACAGATGTTGGGACACCATTGTAAACAATGGGTAGGGGGGGATACATAGATGATTGATTCCGTTTTCCTTTCTGATGTAATACATTCCTGTAGTGCGGTGAAAAGAACGGCATGAACTTATGCATCAATCCAATAAATCCGTAGTTCACTGGCAAGTCGTACTATTTCATTGACAAATGCAGCTAATTACATCGTGCCGAACGATAACACGAAAGACCACGTTCTAATGCAATAGTTAACTATTTAACAGTAACTCGAGGCAAAGGGGGCGTGTAGCATCTGGCGCTACATACTTGCGGAAGTTAATCACTGATGATGGCTATGATTAAATAAGCTAAAACTAGATGGTGATATGTTCAAGAGAGTCGTGGTACCTTTTAGTTATTTCAATATCATTTTCTTGAGGTCTTTTAGTGATTTTAATATTGTTTTTTCAAGGTTTTAAAGTTCATTCCACTGATTTATTTCATTTACATATACACTGCTGGCCACCCAAAATGCAACACCGAGAAGAACACGAGATAGCAAAAGCCAGATTTACTGGACAAATAACAACAAATACAAAGATGAAACGATTGAGCTTACAGGCCCTTGCGACTTGCGGAACACGCAGGCATCAATAGTTCGTGTGGCCCCCATGGCTGGCAATAACGGCCGCTACACGCCGCGGCATCAAACGAAAAAGGCTTTGGATGTGTGCTTGGGGTATGTCGGTCCAGGCTGCTTCCACACGTTGCCGCAGTTCATCAGGCGTAGCCGTGGGTGGTGCTTGCCGGGCCACGCGGTTGCCGGTCAGCGACCAGACGTGTTCGATGGGCGACATATCGGAAGAACAGGAGGACCACGGCAGCAGTGACACCTTGTGGGCCGTGAAGAATTGTTGCACGATGCGTGCCACGTGCGGGCACGCATTGTCCTGTTGAAACGTGGCCGATGGTAGGTCCTGCAGGTAAGGGAGGACTACTTGCTCCAAAACGTCGGAGAGGTAGCGGTGGCTGTTGAGGGTACCGGCGATGCGTACAGAGGAGTGCGGGTGTCATATCCAATTGCACCCCAAACCATAACGCCAGGCGACTGACCGGTATGGCGATGCATAATGCAGGCGTCATACAGTCTCTCGCCGCGGTGCCGCCACACGCGGATCCGACCATCGTGGTGTTGCAGGAAGAAGCGAGATTCGTCGGAGAAGACAATGTCGTGCCATTTCGTAGTCCAGGTGAGGCGTTCAACGGCCCACTGCCGTCGCACTCGCCGGTGGTGTAACGTCAATGGTAATCGGAGCAATAGGTGCCGTGCGACAAGTCCCCGCTCCTGCAGACGACGTCGAACTGTACGTGCTGACACAGATTGTTGCGCAACACACCCTAATTCCTGCGTTAACGTTCGTGATGTGGCGGTGCGAGCCGTCAATGCCCGCCGCACAACATGCCGGTTCTCTCGTTCGGTGGTATGCCGCGGCTGCGGCAATCGCTCACGTCGATCCGTCCGTCCCTCCTGCACCCACCAAATCCATACTCGCCTCACTGTGGCTGGATGTCGTCCCACACGGGCGCATATGTCTCGGTACGATAAACCGCTGTCGCGATAAGCCACTATTCGCCTTCTGTCGAACTCCGAAACGTGCTTGAATTACTGCCGTATTCTGCGACGAGGCATCAGGAAGCTTCCCACGCACAGGTCCGGCACCACAACACACTTCCACTACTTACGCTCCGCCTTCTGAGCACCCTTCTTATAGTGCTTCTCGGTGGCGTGCCGGGTGCACATGATTTGCATATGCTCTGCAATGCTAATAGTTTGCATGTCCTCTCGCGGGCGACGCATGCTGCGAATTTCAGGCCAATCGGATGCTTTCTTCTTGGTGTTGCATTTTGGGTGGCCAGCAGTGTAGTATAAATTTTCGAGTTTCTTCTTGTGCTGGCGGAAGTTATTTGAACTATTGCATTAAAAACTGGTCTTTTGTGTTATCATTCGCCACAATGTAAATAGCTGCATTTGTCAATGAAATAGTATGGCTTGCCAGTGAACTCTGCATTTATAACATGATAAACGATAAGCAACTTCTGGATCTTCCCACATATGAACTCTGGATTACAAGGATTTGCAGGAACAGCGGTGAGTTCACATCGTTCAATTATATTATGATTGATTTTTACCGAAAATTTCATATGCATGAATATTTATCTTGCACTGAGCGCCGCGCTCCTGAGACATATCTTTTAACGTGAGAAACAGTAAACACGTGGAAAATTTCATTTTCTACTTAGCAATTCTTTGAATCCACGTAACTGAGCTCTATGAAACTCAGAGTATTTGAATATGCTTTGAGGGTGTACTAGGACTGGATTAATCATGCACAGACATCCAGCAGAAGGGGTCACATAGGTCATCCACGCGCGGTTGATCCTAGAGGTGAGCGTCGAGTGTCACGACTTGTATCTCAGCAAGGACGTGAAACACCCATCTCACCCACTAATACAACAGGGGTATCGTTCCCTTGACCGAAAATCACTTGATCGAAAGGTACATTTCACCGAAGGGTCACTTGACCAAAAAGTTCATCTCACCGAAAGGTCACTTCACCTAAAAGTTCATTTCACTTCACCTAAAAGTTCATTTCACTTCACCTAAAAGTTCATTTCACTTCACCTAAAAGTTCATTTCACTTCACCTAAAAGTTCATTTCACTTCACCTAAAGTTCATTTCACTTCACCTAAAGTTCATTTCATCAAAAGGTCACTTCACCTAAAAGTTCATTTCACCGAAAGGTCACTTCACCTAAAAGTTCATTTCACCGAAAGGTCACTTCACCTAAAAGTTCATTTCACCGAAAGGTCACTTCACCTAAAAGTTCATTTCATCAAAAGGTCACTTCACCTAAAAGTTCATTTCACCGAAAGGTCATTTCACCTAAAAGTTCATTTCATCGAACGGAGATTTGATCGAAAAGTTTATTTCACCGAAGGATTACTTTACCTAAAAGTTCATTACATCGAAAGATCATTTCACCGAATTGTCAGTTTTTCGAAAACTTAGAATTTTGTTGTTAGAGATCTGTTGGAGTGTGGTGTGGGTTTTTCAAAAACTGGCCACCAAACATCATCGGATTCTATAAAAAATACACTTTTAATTTCTATGAAACACCTCCCCCGTTAGTAGGTTTTTCGAAATATAGCATTAATCAAGAGGCCTAGATCTGTGCCTTTTTATCAAATTTTATTCCTCCGAGCTCATAGTCATAAGGATTTCATAGCAAATCAAGTAAATAATGTTCCTGTTTTACTCAAGCACAAAACATTAATTTTTTGATCATAGGCCTAGATACAGGTCATTTTAATAGATTTTAAACCTACTCATATTCATAAGCATTACATAAAATATAAATTAACTTTTTATGCAAACCTTGTGAATATGAGCACGCAAGTTTAAAATTTGCTAAAAAGGCCTAAGCCGAGGCCTAGAGCCCTAAACTTGATTCTTTTTGCCTGAAAAAATGCGCAACATTATTAACTTGACTATTTTTGTAAACCTTATGAGCATGAGTTCGCACGATTAAAATTTGGTAAAATAGCCTAAGCCAAGGACTAGGGACCTAATTTTTTTTTTTTTTTTTTTTTTTTTGCAATATTATTAATTTTACTTTTTATGTAAACTTTAAGAACATGAGCACTGAACATGACTTTTATGTAAACCTTATGAGTACGATTAAAATTTGCTAAAAAGGCCTAAGCCCGAGGCCTATTATCTTAAAAATAAAAAAGATTTGTCTTAAAACTAAATCTTTGCGTTCTTTGTGACACGGAGAAATCAAAAGTGCAATTTGAGTATAATCCCCTAAGGTTTCAGTGGTCTGTCTGCCGAACTTTCAAAATGTTTCAAAAGATCCTGTAATGATTTCCAAAGTTTTCGATAAACTGACCCTTCGGTGAAATGACCTTTCGATGAAATGAACTTTTAGGTAAAGAGACCTTTCGGTGAAATGAACTTTTCGATCAAGTGACCCTTCGATGAAATGTACATTTAGATCAAGTGACCCTTCGGTGAAATGAACTTTTCGATCAAGTGATCTTTCGGTGAAACAACCTTTTCGGTGAAGTAATTTTCGGTCAAGTGACCCTTCGGTGAAGTAAACGTTGGGAAAATGAACCAGACCCATACAACAGGAGAGCAGTTCGACCGATTTCCACATGCGCCGTACCTTCGCCTGGGGTTCCCCAGACAGAGACCAACGACGGTGTCTGTGATGACGCCCAACCCCTCGCGTAGGCCAAGGAACATCGGCAATGGACCCTCGAGAGATGGAAAAAGCTCGTCTGAAGTGATGAGTCCCATTTCCTGCTGCACCATCTGATGGCTAGGTTCGTATGTGGGGTAAACAGCATGACGCTCTATCCCCTGGTTGCACAGTTGAGGTTCAACAGGCCAGTGGATGTGGTGTTCTGGTCTAGCAAGCCCTATAGGTCCGTTGGGTATCATCCCACAAACACTGAATGGTGGAAGCTACAGGGACCAGTTAGCCGACCATCTCCATGCATATCTGCAGGAGGTTTACTGGGACCACAGCGCCATCGTGTCTGTGATGACGCCCAACCCCTCGCGTAGGCCAAGGAACATCGGCAATGGACCCTCGAGAGATGGAAAAAGCTCGTCTGAAGTGATGAGTCCCATTTCCTGCTGCACCATCTGATGACCCTTCGGTGAAGTGACCCTTCGGTGAAGTAAACGTTGGGAAAATGAACCAGACCCATACAACAGGAGAGCAGTTCGACCGATTTCCACATGCGCCGTACCTTCGCCTGGGGTTCCCCAGACAGAGACCAACGACGGTGTCTGTGATGACGCCCAACCCCTCGCGTAGGCCAAGGAACATCGGCAATGGACCCTCGAGAGATGGAAAAAGCTCGTCTGAAGTGATGAGTCCCATTTCCTGCTGCACCATCTGATGGCTAGGTTCGTATGTGGGGTAAACAGCATGACGCTCTATCCCCTGGTTGCACAGTTGAGGTTCAACAGGCCAGTGGATGTGGTGTTCTGGTCTAGCAAGCCCTATAGGTCCGTTGGGTATCATCCCACAAACACTGAATGGTGGAAGCTACAGGGACCAGTTAGCCGACCATCTCCATGCATATCTGCAGGAGGTTTACTGGGACCACAGCGCCATCTTTCAACAGGACAACTCACCGTGTCATCGGGCTCGTATAACTACTAAGTGGCTAAAGGAACCCAAATGCGGATTCGCCACATTGCCTTGGCCCCCAAACTTCCCTGACTGTAACCCAATTGAATATTTGTGTAATATTCTAGAATGGGGTGTGAGAACTGCTGTCTCCACGGAATAAGGGTGAACTGACTGAGCTGCTCCAGCAAACAGGGGTCAAGTTACGGATGGAGGATATTTGACACCTTATAGAATCTTTTCCTAGGTGTTTGAGAGCTGTGATTGCGCAGAAAGGTGGACCAACGCGTTATTAGGTAGGTGTTCCTAAAGTAAACTCTGTGTATATACACTGATGAGCCATTAAATTATGACCACCTACCTAATAAGCTGCAGGACACTCTTTATCCGGCAAAACAAGGGCCACTCGGCGAGGTATCAATTCGATGATGTGGTGAAAGGTATCCTGGGGTATCAGGTACCATAATGTCAATAACAGGCTCTCCAGTTCCCGCACATTTCGGGGTGGTGGTTATTTAGTGCGAACCCACTTTTCCAAGTCGAACCACAAATGTTCGATTGTGTTCATGTCAGGTGAATTTGGAGGTTAGGGCATTAACAGAAAGTCACCAGCGTGTTCCTCGAACCACTCCTTGACGATTCTGGCAGTGTGGCTCAGCGCATTATCCTGTTGGTAATGGCCATCACCAGCTGGGAACACAATTGCCATGAATGGGTGAACTTGGTCCGCAACAATGTTCAGATACCTTACAGCTGTCAAGAATTGTATTATTAGAATAATGGGGCTTAAAGTGTCCCCCCCCCGAAAAAAAAACACCGCCCACAGCATAACACCGCCGCCGCGCTGGTCTGTTTCCGCCCAACTGTAACGTACCAGGAGATGTGACGTACCTGCCAGAAGGACGCACACGACATAAAGGCAGATAGGAATCAGAATAAAAGTCCGCGTAGCTTAATTGGTAGAGCAACTTATTCCGGAATGAGTGGACCCGGGTTCGAACCCCGGCGCGGATAAAAATGACGGAGAAATTCACTTCGTTATAATGGCGCCCGAACTACCCGGATGACCCGACCGTTCAAAATCTCGCATTGGTGTGATGTTATTTCCACACCGCGAGATAGGAAAAATATGAGAATCCTTTCTCCAGCACTTCGAGAAACAAAAAAAAAAAAAAAAAAAAAAAAAAGGGGGGAGATGATGTAACGTACCAGGAGATGTGACGTACCTGCCAGAAGGACGCACACGACATAAAGGCAGATAGGAATCAGAATAAAAGTCCGCGTTGCTTAATTGGTAGAGCAACTTATTCCGGAATGAGTGGACCCGGGTTCGAACCCCGGCGCGGATAAAAACGACGGAGAAATTCACTTCGTTATACAACATTGTATCCAGGTACCACAGCCATAATAACTGGCGTATCGCGCTCGGCCGTCTACGTAATGCTCCAGGAATCTTGATTCATTAGGCCAGGCCACTTTCTTCCAATCATCCACGGTCCAGTCCCGATGATCTTGTGCCCATTTCATGCGTTGTTGGCGATGGCGTGCAGTGAGCATGGGGACCCGGCGGGTTCTTCGGCTACGCAGTAATCTACATGCACCGAAGATATAAAAAACATTATGACTAGTGCGTCTTTATGAAACTCGAAGAAACTGTAGGTAAACGTTAATGCGTGTGAAGGTTCGGGGTAGTGTTGATTTAGCGCAAACTCGCTTTTCCAAGTCGAACTACAAAGGTTCGATTGGGTTCATGTCAGGTGAATTTGGAGGATAGAGCATTGCAGGCCCCATGCGCGGAAGGCTGCAATAAACTGTGTGTTGTTATACATTGCTCTGATCACCACTCTTGTAGCTGCGGGTAATTTGTCACACTGTGGCCCTGTGGTCGTTGTGGACAATGCGCTACAGTGTCCGCTCCCCTCTGACATCAATGAGCTGCGGGCGACAGCGACTGGACGACAGTTCGTCGTTTGGCCATATATGCACCACTTTGGTTACGTACTCACTACAGCGGCACGTGAACAACCCACCACGACCCGCTCAGTTTCCAAGATCGTAGTTCCTAGGCGCGGTGCCACCACAATTTGTCCCTTAAAAAACTCCGATAAATCGGCAGCTTTTCTCATTCTGACTCCGAGCACTACTAACCGAAAGTCGGTCTTCGGGTTGTACAGTATATATACTGCTCTGTGAACTTGACTCGCGCCACCGTTCGGTCTCCAGGCGCGCTCATTTCTCTAGGCTGGGGTGGTCATAATGAAGTGACTCATCGGGGTATGCCGTTTCACTTGTCTCGCAATTTCGAGAGTCCCGTGCAAACTGCATGGTAAACATGTTTTGTTTCTAGTAAATCCTTTCGGAATTTTGAGTTTAAATCAGTTACTGCAACTTAAATGACTATCTACCATCGGTAGATGATATGACTGAAAATGAGGACACAGTACAGAAAATAAAAACCAGAAAGAGAACAGAATTGCGAGGAAGAATACCGCAAAAGCTTTTTTTGTTGTTGTTGTTGTTGGTTTGCTTTTGTGTTGAAGAACATCGTAGGTCAACGACATATGGTAAAGATATCCTGTAGCACGACGTCCTTATTCACTTCCCTCTCTTAGCTTCAAATGAAACTGTTGCAAGGGCAACCAACGTCTGGCCTTGCTTCAGGCAAAGTAGGTCAGCGGTTGAGAATTTCGCTAAGCTCATTTAATGGTAACTAAGAAATGTGTCTCCAAGAAATGCATAAATAAAAAAGTTTGAATCTTAAGTGCTAAGTGGGCAGTAAAATAATCCAATTCATGAGATTTTTGTTTCGTTAGCAATTTTTTGTTTGTTGGGGGAGGGGGGAGTTAACGACCACCATGAGGAACTCGGATATGCCACTCGCGCGTCCCTAATTTAAGTTCACTGGTTCCAGGGAAGGAAGAGAGCCAGTGCCTTAAGTCAAATACTGAGCTAGAAAAACCCCACCCATCAATCCAGCACGAGAAAGAACTGGTAAGACTCCATTTTTGGAACAATCAGTACACTGTTGCCACCTGTTGAAGAAATTAATAAAACCATATAAAGTTTGATCTTTCATTTGTATATTCTAATATGCTCGTACTACAAGACGAAAAAAATACACATTGGCGACGATTCTTGATAAGATAGTGGAAAGATACATAACTACATGCACATACACTGAAGTGCCAGAAAAACTGGTACACCAGTCTAATACTTGGTAGGTACCCCACGGGAGCGCAGGACTTCAGAAATACGACGGGGCATGGACTCCACTAGCTTGTGGAAATACGCTGTAGGCAATGCACACCATACTTCCTGCAGAGCGTTTCACAATTCAGGTGTATCCCGAGGTCTCGGATTCCCGTGTTCGATAGCGCGTTGCATGGCATCTCAAAGGTGTTCTATCACGTTAAGATCTGGGGATTTGGGTAGGAATGGCAACACCCCAAACTCAGATGAATGCTCCTCTAACCATAATGTGGCGTCCCGACACTTGCGTGGAGGTGCGTTGTCTTGTTCGAACAGGCCCAACCCATCAGCATGAATGCAGGACATGAATCGGTGTACCTCGTCAGAAAGGATGCGCACATAGCGTTGGCCGGTCACAGACGTTTGTAGACGTACTAGGGGCCCCAGTGAAGTCCAGCTAAACACACCCCATACCATTACGGACCCCCCACCAGCCGGTACAGTTCTCAGTTGACAGGCGGGATCCATAGCTTCATGGGGTTTGCGCCACACACGAATCCTTCCATCTGCCCGATACAGTTGGGAAATGCGACTCGTCAGACCAGGCTACTTGTTTCCAGTAATCAAGTGTCCAGTGTTGGTGTTGCCGTGCCCACGCGAGGCGCACAGCTCTGTGTCGTGCACCCTTCGAGGGGACTCGAGTTGGGCGTCCGCTCCCAAAGCCCATATTGTGTAGGATACGTTGCACAGTCTGGACGCTGATGCATGTTGAGGCTCCAACATTGAATTCCGATGCTACCTGCGAGAGTGTCGCGTGAAACGATTCTTTACCGCCGACGATGGTCACGTTCACCCAATGTCTTTTTACGGCCAAACTGGTATCATAGGTTGGAGTTTTGCCGGAATTCTTGTAGTCACGGCATACACTTGCAATGGTCGTCCGTGAAAATCCGAACTTCGTTTGTACCTCCGAAATACTACGGCCCATCTCACGAGCGCCAACTATGTCACCGTGTTGAAAATCGCTTAAATCGTTATTACTTGTCATTCTCATGCCGAAAACAGCTCTGAAAGCTGGCAAGGATGTCTATCGCTTTATATACGCACTGGCGGACGCAACCGAGTACGCGCGTAGGTGACGTTGCTATGTATTTTGCATAAGCTCGTCTGTACCAGTTTTTCTGGAACTTCAGTGTATATTCTCAGTAGACAAAACGTTACAGATAAGGGTGATGGGCAGTTGACATGGGCATACCCTGCGCAGAGTGGAATAGACCAAAACTAAACGCAAGCGATAAATAGGCGAACAGCAGGTCTTCCCAACAGTGTATCACAATCGACGAACATGGGTAAACGTGGTGATCTGAGCGACTTTGATCGTGGAGCAGTTATTGGCGCAAAACAGATGCATCATTTTATCGCTCAAGTGGTAAGAACTCTACAGTTTCCCAGGGAAAACGTATCAAGGTGTACCGCGAGTATACCATCAACTGACGTACCAGCGCCCAGAGAGCAAGCGGTGACCGACGACACGTCATTGATGACGGAGTTCGACATAGACTATCCTGGCTCGTACAGACCGATCACTTGGTAACGGCTGCGCAAATCACATCCGGATTAAATGTTGGAGGCCCAAACAGCGTCAGCGAGAGAACTGTACTGCACACTTAGCATACCCTGGGCGACGGGAGCCGACGCCCTACTAGTCTGCCACTGTTGACTGCTCGTTATCGGAAATTACGTCTCACCTGGCTGCGGGAACATCAAAACTGGGCCTCTGCAGAGTGGCGTAGCATCGTGTGGTAAGATGAGTCCCGTTTCCAGCTGAACCGAGCTGACAGAAGGGTGCGGGTGTGACGTCGACAGCATGAGGCCATGGCCCTATCGTGCCAGGTCATCTCTGTTTAAGGTGATGGTGCCACCCCAGTGGCGCAGTAGTCTAAGCGCTGGCTTACGACCATTCGTCCGTAAAGGGTCCGGGTTCAAATCCCGGCAAGGCGTCGATGTTGTGTTTGTCTTAGGGCACTGGTTCTTTCCCTTCCCTGGAACCAGTGACCCTAAATTAAAGGGATGGGCGACTGCTTATAGCCCATTGAGTTGCTCACGGTGCTCGTTAAAGCTTCAACCAAAAAAAAAAAAAAAGCATTCAAAATTCGTTCTTTTAGTGAGTGTTTTGTAAAAAGAAAGTTGCTATAAAGTTTGCCCCACCAAAAATAATGCTCGCCCATCCTGATTTCAAAGTCTAGCGGCGTCCCTGGTTATCGATGGCGCTATTTCAACAACAGCGAATTTAAAATTACAGTTTCTCAGGAAAGCTGTCATAAATATATTTATTCAGTACTGTTTTCTGTATTTTAATGTTGTCATTCATGTCTTTCCTCAGCGGGATTTCCGTACGATTTCTCCATCCTCGCAACCATTCGGCCGGAACAAGGGTCAGAAGCGTTCCTTTTCACTATTTACAACAACCACGGCCAGGAGCAGATGGCGATGGGTGTTGGTAACAACGTGACATTCCACTGTCGACAAAGTGCTGACCTTCCTGCCATGATTCAAGTCAACTTCCCCGTTGCTGTAAACGACGGCAAGTATGTAGGGAT
Source organism: Macrothele yani (assembly GCA_039090855.1). NCBI lineage: Eukaryota > Metazoa > Arthropoda > Arachnida > Araneae > Macrothelidae > Macrothele > Macrothele yani. The sequence continues at coordinate 46,599,679 of CM077006.1, forward strand.
CATTTCATGACGCTAGAAAGGTGTAATTTTCATCATTCATTTATCCATTTGTTAAGATGATTAAATTCCTGCATTGCTTCGTATAATTTTCACGTCATTTTTGCTTCTCCTTGACCCACTATAATTTGCTTTGAAAAATGCTACGTGTTTTGTGTGTGTGCAGAAACTTATGTTAAAGCCACAACGCATATTTATATTTAAAAGCTACTGTTTGTATTTAAGTGACTGATGCTTATATCTGTCTACCTTGGACAGCAGATACAAAGTGAACGTGATATCGAAGAAGATAGTAAGGTGGTTCCACCTAAAATCTCTGCCTTGTTTCCAATGGCAAAACTTTTTATATATTTTCTTCGCAATTAATGTATTCCCAAGGATGAAAATTTGCACATCGATAAAACTACCATGGGATACTTAATACTTGCTAAAACATAACCATAATTAAGCAATTGAGCATACAACGAAGTAAATTTCTCCGTCATTTTTGGTCTACGCCGGGATTCGAACCCGGATCCCCTCATTCCGGAATAAGTTGTTCTACCAATTGAGCTACGCGGACGTTTTATTCTGATTCCTATCTGCCTTTCTGTCGTGTGCGTCCTTCTGGCAGGTACGTCACATCTCCTAGTACGTTACAAGCATTTGTTTGTCTACTGACGTCATCAATGTACAGGTCGCGCCATCTGTTAACAGGTCTGAACATTACTCAAAGAAAAATGAGTGATTTTTAATATAATTATGGTTATGTTTTAGCAAGTATTAAGTATCCCCTGTTATAACTTACAGTTAGTTTCATCGATGTGCAAATTTTCATCCTTGGGAATACATTAATTGCGAAGAAAATATGTAAACAAGTTTTACCATTGGAAACATAAGGCAGAGATTTTAGGTGGAACCACTTTAATAGACCCATAAAATTTGACTGGGGAATTCGGAAGAAACAGGATTATTTTCAAGAACAACTCACCGTTATGTTCTAAAAGAAAAGTGTTTAATCATTTCATCCTTCCAGTTCTTGCTTATGGAGGGCCGCGGATGGCCTAGTGAGCAACGTTCGTGACAGGCACGGGAAGGGCCTCAGGTTCGATCCCAAGGAGGTACGAACGCTCGATCCACTAAATATCCGCCGTGCGTCGGATGGACACATTAAGCCGTCGGATCCCGGGTACTGGCCCCCAGGTAATAAACAAGGGCGTCTTCCTCTCCCTTTCTACTTCGCTTCCGCATCACTTTCCTATCGGGCGCTGTAGCCCAAATTTCCTAGTTTCCTATTTCTAAGGGTTGTTTAAGACCTGGGGTCAGACACTCCCTTCCTAAAATCCTCTACATATGATCTAATCTTGCTTATGGAGGACCGCGGATGACCTAGTGGTCAGCGTTCGTGACTGCCATGGAGATGACCTCAGGTTCGATCCCAGGCAGGTACGAACGCTCGATCCACTAAATATCCGCCGTGCGTCGGAAAGACACATTAAACCGTTGAACCCCGGGTACTGGCCCCCCGGAAACAAATAATGGCGTCTTCCTCCTCCTTTCTACCTTGCTTCCGTGTCACTGAACCAGTAGTATTAAATTAAAAACAAGCGACTGGCCATTTTTTTTCTTTTATCTCTTGGTTTAACGTCCACCGTGAGCTACTCATTACAGTATTAACAATTGATATCTGTCGTACTTAATTTAGAGCCATTAATTTCAGGGAAAGGGGAGAGTCAGCGCTGTAAGATAAGCACACCACACACACTCCACCAGGGACATAGACCAGAACCCCTTTTGGAAGAATGATCAGAAGCTAACACCTTAGACCGGTTGGCCATTGGGACGACGCGCCTGCTTGTACCTCTTAGAGTTGCTCATAGCTGTCGTTATACCACAACAAACAACAATAACAAAAAAGAAAAAAAGAAAAAACAAAAACAAAAACAGGGCAGCTTTGGTTTGAAACCCGAACAACAAGGAAAGTGTACTTTCTGATGTTATGATACTTCGTATCCTTTATTTTCTTGGTACTGCTTTCTCGCTGTATTGTCAGCAAAACCTGTATTTAGAGTTACAAGATAGCTATAAGATATTTACGTTTCTTTGATAATCGTTTGACTCTCGTTTTTTTTTTGTTTTTGTTTATTTCACTTTTTATCTTTTCTTTTCTTTTGATTTCATATCATTTTTTGATTGGTAGTCCAGCAACAAAACACGTGTGTAACATAATGTAAAAAAAGACAAGGACACGCTAAAAGAAGAGAAATACAGGATGTATTGCTGCTAAATACAGCTTATCGTTTATCAATAATTCCTTGCAAAATAATAGTTATATGCTTAAATAAGTGTTCAAGGATAAAGGAAATAAAAGTATGTACCATGTTACAAAAATTTCTTATAAAATATTTTTTCTTTAATACAATAAATACCCGTATTTGTTGCTTTTACAAACTTCGTATGAAGGAACGAAGAACTAACAACGCAATTAAGGTATGCCACAACCTACAGCTCTTTATGAGATAAATTTGGAAATGGAGTTTTCATTACAGACATGGGCACAGCAAGAACTTTGAGCTCCTAAGCGAGAAGCCCATATCTCAAACGCATGTCGATAAAGAGGATGCACAGTTGAAAGAAAGTCGTGCCGAGAGAACAGTAGCGTGAATGGGGGAATGGGAATATGACAAGATGCACAGATTTCCTGTGTTCTGATGTTTAATGGCTATACATCATTGAATTTCTGGTTTTCCGAAATTTTAAACTGTAAACGGATAGAAGAATCTAATTTTAAATTTCATCCGTATATGGCTTCGATGTAATATAGTCACAGATACGTAAAATGTTCGTAAGCCGTGTGTTGTAATTTTTCATGCCTAACGGACGCCTTGTCGCTTGTGGGTAGGGTAAGCTGACCAGAAGTTCCGAATTCTTGAGGACGGTCCTTGAATTTAGTTTTCTGTCCCCAAAAATGTCTGATGCCTTCGGGGACACAAACTGTCCTCAAATTTGGATGTTTGTCTTCAAGTGTTCTCGAATTTACACTTCCTCATTAGCTCGTTAGATTTCTAATGAAGAATATGTTCTTAAAAATAGTTTTCGTTGTACTAATTTTCCAATATGATTCTAGTGAAAACAAATTTTGACTCCCCACTTCCACCTTTTTCCGAGTTTAACGACCACCGTCGTGAGTAACTCTACAAACTATAAGCAGTCACGGATTTCTTGTGTTCTGATGTTTAATTGTTGTACATCATTGAACTTCTGGTTTTCCGAAATTTTAAACTGTAAACGGATAGAAGAATCTAATTTTAAATTTCATCCGTATATGGCTTCGATGTAATATAGTCACAGATACGTAAAATATTCGTAAGCCGTGTGTTGTAATTTTTCATGCCTAACGGACGCCTTGTCGCTTGTGGGTAGGGTAAGCTGACCAGAAGTCCCGAATTCTTGAGGACGGTCCTTGAATTTAGTTTTCTGTCCCCAAAAATGTCTGATGCCTTCGGGGACACAAACTGTCCTCAAATTTGGATGTTTGTCTTCAAGTGTCCTCTCGAATTTACACTTCCTCATTAGCTCGTTAGATTTCTAATGAAGAATGTTCTTAAAAATAGTTTTCGTTGTACTAATTTTCCAATATGATTCTAGTGAAAACAAATTTTGACTCCCACTTCCACCTTTTTCCGAGTTTAACGACCACCGTCGTGAGTAACTCTAAAGGCTATAAGCAGTCACGGATTTCCTGTGTTCTGATGTTTAATTGCTATACATCATTGAATTTCTGGTTTTCCGAAATTTTAAACTGTAAACGGATAGAAGAATCTAATTTTAAATTTAATCCGTATATGGCTTCGATGTAATATAGTCACAGATACGTAAAATGTTCGTAAGCCGTGTGTTGTAATTTTTCATGCCTAACGGACGCCTTGTCGTTTGTGGGTAGGGTAAGCTGACCAGAAGTCCCGAATTCTTGAGGACGGTCCTTGAATTTAGTTTTCTGTTCCCCAAAAATGTCTGATGCCTTCGGGGACACAAACTGTCCTCAAATTTGGATGTTTGTCTTCAAGTGTCCTCGAATTTACACTTCCTCATTAGCTCGTTAGATTTCTAATGAAGAATGTTCTTAAAAATAGTTTTCGTTGTACTAATTTTCCAATATGATTCTAGTGAAAACAAATTTTGACTCCACCACTTCCATATTTTTCCGAGTTTAACGACCACCGTCGTGAGTAACTCTAAAGGCTATAAGCAGTCACGTGTTTTTAATTTGGAGACATTCGTTTTAGGGAAGGAAGAGATTAAGGGCTGGAAGACCAATAGAATATCCATGCTCATTTCGGACTAGAACCCGTACCAACCTGTACTAATGATCAGTGGCCAGCAGTAGCTGCTCGTGGTTTGGTAAGCAGGTAGGGCACGTAACAAACCAGTACTTAATATGCGTTGCAACGCAATGAAATTACGTATTACCCACCACCACACTTAATGAAATAATATGTTTAGGTATTAAAAAAAACTTAAAAAAAACCCCGGAAAGCAGCCTGCTTGTAAACAGTACTTTCTGTTTGTAATCAAAAACACTTCTTTGTTGTGAAACAAAATAATACCGTCTCAAATTTATCTGGAAAACAAAAATTTCTTCGACAACAAAGAGAAGTTTTTTTGTTAAAAACACAAAAACAGAAAGCGCTTTTTCTGTTTACAAACAGGCAGCTTTTCTTTTTTGGAATATATATTTACTAATTTTGTTATACACTGGCGTGCAAAAATTAGGGACGAGACGGTTTTTCGAATGTAACGTCGTGCAGAAGTGCTCCACATCGACTCAAATCATATCATAAGATCCCCAAGATGTAAGAATATGGGACAAATGTGTAAAACCGTTCAATCGAGGAATCCAAAGGATACAAAGGCACTTTATTGAAAAGGTAGCTTCGAGCACAACTAGACGAAAACGTCCATGTGACAGGTGGCTGCCAAGAAAAATCCAGTCTTTAGTAAGGGATATGATCAAACCTGACTGCGTTGCAGGATTTACAATGCCTGTCCATGCTGAGGACAAGGTTGTCAAGGAGCTGTTGAGGCATCGCGGCCCATTCCTCTTGTAGCGCCAATCGCAGCTGCTGAACCGTTGCTGGCGGCTGGGGACGTGCTGCCAAGCGTCTCCCGAGAAGGTCCCACACCTGTCCGATTGGATTTAGGTCCGGGGACCTTGCGGGCCAATCCATGCGTTGAATATCTTCACTCTCCAACAACCCTGCGACAGCCACTGTACGATGAGGTGTAGCGTTGTCGTCCATGAAGAGGAACTCAGGACCCACAGCACCTCTAAACAGACGCACATGAGGCAGGAGAACCTCGGTATAATAGCGGACACCAGTGACTGAACCTCCTTGGAAGATGTGGAGGTCAGTACGGCTACCAAGCATGATATTGCCCCAAACGAGAACTCCGCCACCTCCAAACCGGTCCCTTTCGATGATGTTGGAGGTGTGATTGCGTGTTCCCTGCTCTCTCCAGATGTGTATACGTCCAGAATCGCTCGTCAGACTAAATCGGCTCTCATCCGTAAAGAGAACTCGACCCCATTGCTGATGTGTCCAGTTCTTGTGTTCCTGGCACCACAGAAACCGCCGTCTCCGATGAGCAGGCGTTAATGGCACACACCGTACTGGTCGTCGTACAAATAGACCACCTTTGTGCAGCCTCCTGGTCACGGTAAAACTCGACAGCGGACGTCCAGTTGTCTGTTGCGTGTGCCTTGCGATTTCTCCCGCTGCCTGCCGTCTGTCTCTTCTCGCCTGTAGGACAATATACCGGTCGTCCGCCTCCGTGGTTGCTCGTGAACGACCACTGCTAAACTATCGGACAGCTGTTCCTGTCGTTTCAAATGCTCTCCAAGCTCGTGAAACGATGCTGTGAGCGATCCCGAACTCCTCGGCCACACTAGTCACACTTCGACCTTCTTCCAACTTCCCAATGACGCGACCTCGGGTAAAGTCATCCAGATGTCGTCTACTGGATTGCCTGTTGGCCATATCACACGGTGGCAGCAACTCGACGTCGTTCAAACCGATGTACACCGTGCAATATCTTTCACCGAATTGCTGAGCGTACACCGCCCGTGTGCTTTATACCCTTCCGACACTCCCTCCCTACGCCATGCTGCATATATGCGCATGCCCTACCTTACCGGACCCTAGTCTATCTCCTGAGTGGTCTTTCTGTCCGTTCTGCCTGCTCGTTCCGCTGTTATGCTGATTTCTCCTCTTCGTCCTTAATTTTTGCACACCAGTGTACAAACGTGCAGCACAGAAGGACAGTTAAGGTAAACAAAAAGCAAAAAGTATTGAAACAGAAGCTGCCCTTGATATCCTAAATGCACAAATTAGTAAGCTTTGTAGGCGGAGTCCGTTCTTCGTTCTTTCGCTGAAAAAAGTTATCAATTACCTTATTGTTAAAGTCCGGAATATCCGTAATAAAGTTTATTTCTAAAGATAACATGGCAAGAGCAGATAGTCTGTCTTGGAGCATTGTGTTGCGCAAGAAAGTTTTTATTCTTTTTAAAGTTGAAAAGCAACGTTCTGCTTCCGAAGTTGACATGGTAATGGTAACTATAATTTTAAGCAGTAATAAACTTTCAGATAAATTAGTGACAAGGTTTGTATCAATCAAAAATGACAATAATGGAATGACTCCCGATACTGCCCTAAATTAATTTCTTCGATAAATTAACTGGAGTTCCGTTTCCAATTTCTTTCTGCCCAGAAAAGGGTAAGCTTTAATTGTTGATGTCAGATATTCAACAGGAAATTCTTTATCGTATTCGGGAAATTTGTCTGAAAGAAACAAATTAGCGGCAGATAGATGACCTACGAGGCCAAATCGGTCTTTCGTTTGCATAAGGATGACATCACATACTTCTTTGGTTTCTCTTATTCTGCTTTCATGATTTGATGTTTTCTCTTCCGAGTTAGCTGAGTTTCTGATTCTGAGGGGTCACAGTCTCAATGTTTTCTGTGAGTTGCTCCATGTTCGACTGGAAGCTGTTAATATGATATTTAATCTGAGCTGGATCAATTGCCCCTTTTTGAATTTGGTTGTATAGTGTATCGACATGAGGCATTATTTGATGGAAAATAGTAAGCCAGAAGTTGAAGAGCTCGTCCTTTAATATATGCTTTAAACCGCTGGATTGAACAATAATAGACTGCTGCTTTATATCATCTCTCGTTTCTATTGCTTCCATGCATTAGACTATAGTTCTTCACGATTCTGATACACAATGTTGACTGCTCTGGTATGAAAATTCCACTTAGTGTCTGATGTTCTTGGCAAACGACGACCAACTATTTCTTAAGTACAAATTTTGAAGTTGACAATCCGTTTTTTGGTGTAAATTATGACAAGGATGGTAAGTCTGATAATATCCAAAAACTTGAAAATTTCTTCGTCCTGGAGGGGAATTGAATCCACGTCTCCCAGATGGCGCCCGGGTATGTATTATATGGTGTAATCCCGTATTCCATTCATGATATTTCATTGGGTATTTCGGTTTTTTGAAATGATCTGGAGAAAAATGTGTACACTGATCCCAGTTTGGCGAAGAATATACGAACGTTACGATTTATGGAGGAAGGCAGCATTTGACATTACCAAGTTCAACTGATGCGCGTGACAATGCACATAAGAAGCAAAAGGGTAGTGTTCCGTGACACGAGTCTGCTCTCCTTTTCCTTTCCCACTCATGACCGATGCTCCATCGTAACTCTGAGCAATTAATTTGTTTGGGGTGTTATCCAAATGTTCATCTAGCTCTTTCAGAACACAAGAAGACAATGATACCGCATCGTGCTTTAGAAGGAATTTACGTAACGCCAAAACCTTTCCACAACCTTGTTGTGAACTATACAGCGGTTAACCAGTACCATTTGAAAAACATTGGAAATGTCCGTCGTTTCATCTGCAATGACAGCCACAAAATCAGAAGCTATTATTTCTTTAGAAATCTCTTCGCGACAGATTTCCAGCATACAGACCAGCAGTTCATTCTGAATTGTTTTCTAAGTACCCTTGAATATACTGTAGCTTTGTTTAAATGAGTTTTTAAAGAATTGTTCAACTGTGCGTTAAAATCGACCGGTCCACGAAATATTCCAAGGTTGGAAGCAGAACTCGATTTATCATGTCCTCGCAGAGCAAGTTCAAACGCACCGCAGAATCTGATACAATTTATGAGACGCGATAGTACCTCTCTATATATTTTTTAGTTTTTAGTTTTGAAGTTGAATCTGCGGCCTGTAACAGGAATCTAGTTGGGACCTTATATTCCCTCTTCCTAGTACAGCCAAATTCATTACATTATTTTTGTGTACAAAAGACACGTCATGCTTCTGAATTTTGTCCACTAAATGGCGTAAATCTTTAACACCGGTTTTAGCCCATGATCAAATGATCGTATGTAGAGGATTTTAGGAAGGGAGTGTCTGACTCCAGGTCTTAAACAACCCTTAGAAATAGGAAGCTAAGAGATTTGGGCTAGAGTGCCCGATAGGAAAGTTACACGGAAGCGAAGTAGAAAGGGGGAGGAAGGCGCCTTTATTTATTACCGGGGGCCAGTACCCGGGATCCGACGGCTTAACGTGCCCATCCGACTCACGGCGGATATTTAGTGGATCGAGCGTTCGTACCTGCCTGGAATCGAACCAGAGGTCCTTTCCGTGGCAGTCACGAACGTTGCCCACTAGGCCACCCGCGGCCCATAGCCCATGAAGTTTCACCCATGAACAATAAGTACGCGAATACAGCATTTTTCATATCACAGTCGCATATCCATTCATTCTTATTATATGTTACACAGTTAAACCTTCTCATCCGTCCTGTATTTTTTGTCTTTACAGGTTTGTTGTAATTTAAAATCCGGCATGGGCCTACCGAGGCTTTTAATTTCCAGTTTCTGCTCCAATGAATGAGAGGCGAGCGAATGTTTCAGTAAATAATCAAGAGTATTCATGTTTAAAAAAAGAGAGAGAGAGAACATTGCAGCACTTTCCATAAATAAATACTTATCACTTTATCCTGTAAGTTATAAGTAAACTAAAACTGCAGATTACATCAAGACAGCCACAAAAATCTCGACAGAAAAGAAACGTAAAGCGGAGTGGAGGGATGTTTCCCTACTTCCTTGTTTAACCGAGGAGGCGACGACAGTCACGACACGGGAACACGTGGGCCAGTTTTCCATGTGCTCCAATGCTTACCTTTCTGCTTTGGGAAAGGGCTTCAGTAGATCTGCAACGCGCATGCGCAAGCACCTTTTGAGTTGTGTTGACGATGAGCCAAAGAAAATTGTGCCCACAGAGCGGAAACGAGTGCTGGCGATTCTGAACGTACAGCTGCTTGACGTAAAAGTTCGCTTTGGCGTTAAGTTCGCAGTTAACTGAATTAAAATTTATTTCGGATCTATTTTCCGATTATAGATTTGACATTTTTTTTAAATAAACAAATATTTATATTGTGGGTATTAATGAATCAATTATTCCGTGTTATCTTATAGATAGAGCAGGTGCCCCTTAAGACGAGCCGCCACTGGAGGCCAGCACTAAGAGCACTGCACCACTCTGGTGGTCAGTGCCATATTTAGGAAGGGGGCTGACTGGGCTACAGCCCAGGGGAAAATTTTTGAGGGGGCCAATTTTCCCACTGATCTGTGCAATTATACGACTGCAAAATTTGGTAAAAATTAAACATTAATTATTATTTTGCAGTACTATATTCATAACCAAAAATTGAGAGAGAAGTCCTGTGGTATGCAGTTTGAGATTTCCTGTTCTTTATTTGAGAAATCCCATAGCTTGTCACCTCAGCCGAACACCCGTGGTTCGTTTCCTTTCCACTGCTAACAAAATTCCAATACTGAGAATGGAGGAGGGGCAGAGCAGGAGCTTTATTTGAGATTCTCCAAAAACTTTGGCAGCATGAAAAATTTGCCCATGCAATTCTTTCATTAGTATGCAGCTTGATTTTAATTCAGCACATATACCTAAGGTAGAGCATTTCACTTTTGCTAATATGTTCCCGCCATCACAGCTGTGCTTTATCAGTACAAATTACTCTACAAAATATATTCTTTTAAGACAAAAATTATCATTCGTAATGTCACACTTATGGAAATGATGCAGTTTTGTGACACAAGGATTTGCACATTTATTTTTAGCATGTATGTGTTCCCAAATGAGTTGCTGATTTGGGGACACTGCGCCATTTTGTCCCCAAATCAGTGTTTCAATCTCTGGTCACCCTAGGACGGGAGCACCAACAGTGGGGAAGCGAACGGAGTTTTATTAGGGCTAGGGGTATTTTTCTCGTAGAGGCATTCGAACTTTTTCCATACGTGATGGCCAGTTTCCGATTTTATGAGAGAGGGCTTGCTGGTCTTTGTGAGTAGAAGGAAACGCAGGGCCCTTTTGCTGTAAGGTTTTTAGAGGAAACCCAGTTTTTTTTTTTTTTTTTGCTATCAAAGCCTTATATACTTACGCTATAATTAATAAGAGTAATAATAAGAGCAGAAATGTTTCTAATCGGTAAAAAAAAAAACAATTTTCAATTGAATGAAAAAGATGCACCAAAAAAAAAAAAAATTTCTGGGTACACCTATGGAGAAAGACACTGGAATATAAATATGGAAAGTAAAAATTAGAATTTATAAGATGTAACACTACTTAATGAAGGTTAAGTGTAATCTTGCAAGGATGTGTAAACGGAGAAGAATGTAAAAGTAAGGAAAGAGTAGATCTAAATAAATTCATGCGAATAGCTCCTTATAGATTAAGGTAGTTAACAGTAGGCGCCCAGTTCTAAGGTATTTTTGCTCAGTGAGCGAGCAAGAAGGCTCTGAAAAAGAAACGGTCCTGGATGAATTTCCATTCCTTCAGAAAAAGAAACGCCCAACATCATGGATTTTCTCCCGTACGGACTAACTCTAAGAGATTTATTTATTACTAAGTTACGAACGAGCCAGGGGAAATTAGAAATGATACGGAGACTGATGCTTTGTGAAAGTTTTGAGTTTTACGGATGTTAGATCTAGCCGCAATTGTTCCAGCTACACAGGTTAATAGATGACTGGGATGAATAATTTGGTTACAGAGTTTGAGAAATTAATGTTTCTCAGAAGAAATATGGGTTGGTTGCTCGTGGACGACCACTGCTAAACTCTCGGACAGCTGTTTCTGTCATTTGAAATGCTCTCCAAGCTCGTGAAACGATGCTGTGAGTGATCCCAAACTCCTCGGTCACACTTCGATCTTCTTCCAACTCCCCAATGTCGCGACTTCGAGTAAAGTCATCCAGATGTCGTCTACTGGATTGCCTGTTGGCCATATCACACGGTGACAGCAACTCGACGTCGTTCAAACCGATGTACACCGTGCAATAGCTTTCACCGAATTGCTGAACGTACACCGCCCGTGTGCTTTATACCCTCCGACACTCCCCCCTCACGTCATGCTGCATATATGCGCATGCCTTACCGTACCGGACCGTAGTCTATCTCCTGAGTGGTCTTTCGGTCCGTTCAGCTTGCTCGTTCCGCTGTTATGCTAATTTCTCCTCTTCGTCCTTAATTTTTGCACACCAGTGTAGTTGTTGTAGGTGAAACCCGGATTAAGAGTATCTCAAAATATTTGGCCATATGAATGCCATCTGTCTGAAGCGTCTCAATACCTGCAGAGTATTACGGGAGGACAGCAGTGGCGTAACTTGCGCCCCCCTCTCTGCAAGACTTTTGTGATAGTTACTTAGTATGGTTGTATACAAATAGATAATTCGATATTTTGTACCGTAAGAATGAAATATGGACTACAGATATTTATTTTCATGTGCGACAAAACTTCAGTGATGTGTAGGCCAAAGAAAGTAATGGGTGTGGAGACAATGTGCATGTAGGGGATTTATGCAAATATACTATACGATATAACTAATAATTATAGATATCATATGATATAAGTTATAATTACATGATTACAATACAAATAAAAAAAATATTATTTTATACGATAAGGGGAAGAAAATTTCATGGTTTTAGGCCTAAGTCTTTCTTTCATACCTTCATTTCGGCGAACTCATCAAGCACAGCATGGAGGTCGATTCTTTTGGCAAACTTCCTTCCCAGGGCCGGCCCGTAATATTGTTCATGCGTGGGCAAGGTGGAAGTCTGACTCCCTTTATGTGAAATTAAGATGCTTTGTTGCACACATACCTCCCTCCCCCTCCCCCCAAAAGCACTTTTCTTGAGGCATAGTGATAGCATTATTTATGGAATTATCATCCAAATTTCAATTCAATGAAAACCTGCACAAATTGCTAGTTTGTATTTCGAGGGAAAATCCTGTAAGAATACACATCAGGAAAAAATACTTCCTATGGGAATACTTCCAAAAACTTTCATAACAGGTAACTGAAAAATGAAATATTGAAAACCGACTATGGAATGTATATCAGAAATGGCGACGGGGTATATTTCCTTCATACTAACTTACATGGAAAATTATTCCCAAATACTGATTTTACACTTTAAAGCTCTCAGGAAATTTCTTTTTTCCTTTCGATTAAAACATTAAGTTGGAGTCCCTTGATTAATTCGAAGCTCGAGACCAACCCATTAAGATAGCACTGTATGTACGAAAGTATCTAAATAAAAACAGGGATTGAGGAGTTACCTGAATTTTGTAGTGTAGGCCTACGCATTTTTATTTAGTTTCTCTTTTTATTATATTAGCCATCTGGATTTCATTTGTAAATAAGTTAAAACAAATAATTCAAAATCCTTCGAAAGAAAAACACATTTCCTTCCCCACTGAAATCCCAATTTTCCTCCAAAGGATTAGAGTATTTTTCCTATATTCAGTATCTTCACCTCATACGGGTAAAATGAGAATTGCTAAATCACATGTTGTACCAACCAAACATGCCGATTTCCTACTCGGTCCTAGGAAGACATATTCTTCTGAAAACAAATATTCCCATCGGAGCTGTCATACCGATCCCCCCCCTCTTTTTTTTTATGGTGTAATTAGTTTAAATTGCGGATGCGGTCACTTTGAAAATGATACCGTGCTATAGTGGTAGGGTAACGGGGAGAGCTCCTAGGGTTGTTTCTCTCCTGCTCCTGGCCTCCTGCTTTGCAAAACAAGGGGTTGGTCAAGAAGCGAGTGACAATCGTACTTTGGAGACATTTTCACGACTGTAGCCTCAAGGCGAGTAATGTCCAGGAAGTGACACAAAGATAAAGACTTCAAAAATAGAAAGGCTAAATATACTGGCTTAAAAGACGGCATAGAATGAGAACTGCTATAAAATATTGCAATTAGGAATTCGCTTTTATGTAATAATACAAATGAAACAAACGAGATTACAAATTTTGAAGATTACAATCCGATTTTTGGTGTAAATGCGACAAGGATGGTAAGTCAGGTAATATCCGAAAACTTGAAAATTTTCATTGTCCTGGAGCGGGACTCGAACTCGCGTCTCCCAGATAACGCCCGGGGTTGCTAACCACTACACCACGACCAAGTCTCAAGTTTCTGAGATTAATTATACGAGATTAATTCACAAAGAAAAAAGGGCAAATAATATATATTTTATGAAACAGTATATTTCAGATCATTACCATATAAACATTATATATATATTTATATGAAAAAGCTAAAGTAAAATAAGAGCAGTCTACCGGCTAGCCGTCCTCCATGTGACCGCCGACGTAGGCTTGCGCCCACGTCGCCCACGCCTAGGGCCGGCCCTGTTTCTTTCTTTGCTTGACAGTGACATTTGTGTCTTGTGACATGGCGCTTCTTCATTAACTTTTGATAAGTGAATTTGGAAAGCGATCTCTCTGCAGATGCTACTGTGACAGGTAGTGTTAAGAAAAGCGTGAAGACTGTTATAGGTGAGTGCAACCTTTGACAATTATAGGATCCCAAATCCTCCACAGGGAATCCCCATGTGGCCCCGCACGTTCCCTCAGCAGCGTAGAGAGAGGGAGATTGAAGAGCGATCGCCGCCCCAATGGCGCAGTGGTCTAATCGATGGCTTCTGATCATTCGCCCGAGATGGGTCCGGATTCGAATCCCGTGAGGCCTGGATGTTGTGTTTGTCTCATGGTATTGGCTCTCTCCCTTCCGTGGAGTCAGTGATTCCAAATTAGAAACGGGAGACTGTTTATAGCCTATTGAGTTGCTCATGGTGGTCGTTAAACTCCCAATTAATCAATCAGTCAGTCGAAGAGCGATCGTGTTATTTACAGCTAATTGCAGAGCGATCGTATTACAACCTAGAGCCAAAGAGCTGAATGGCCTCAATCTGTAGGACATCCAGTGTTTTAAAAGTGAAACTTGACATTCATTTAGTCAAAGCTAAATATATCTTAAAGGAAAATATGAATCTTTGGGTTAATTATGTGTTTGTTTTTCTGCGTGTTCGGATTTTTTCATGTAACCATAACTGGCAGCTGCATTACGGCCCTTGAATATCTGCGCACCACGCAGTCGCAGGGGTGGTAGTTACACCACTGGGGAGGAAGTGTAAAGAACAGCATTATAAGAGTAAAGTGAATGTTTGATAGGTGGAAAGAAGTCTGAAAGAAAGATTAAAAAGAAACGGAAGACAGCACTGAGCCTCGGGAAACCTCAGAACTGAAATCTGGCTAATCGTCCCAGCTGAGCTCTGGTTTGACTACTGGATTCAGCATGGGTGGTGTGTTTGCCTTACAGAGCAAGCGAGCTCTTCTATGAAAGCCGTGACCCTAAATTAGGGATAGGAGAATGCGTATAGACCTTATAGATTAAATGTCTACACACAAATGTGACACTGAGGTCTCCCGAATTGTTGTCCCATACCGGCGTGAGAAAGAGTTACGCACTTAGTTGTATGGTTAACCACCGTGATCGGTTAAAGGCAAAAGGTGTTAGAGGGAAAAAAATGTTGCCTGTTTCTTTTCAGATTTTCGAAGGCATCTAATTATGGTGCCTAAGCACGAGATCATACAACGAAATGAGTAACTCTACCTCACGCCGGAAGGGGACAACATTTCGAGAAATCTCAGCAGTCACCCCTTTGACAGTGGCGCAACTATCACCCCTGCAACTGCGGGGTGTGTGGTGGGGCGCATTTAACGAAGGGGTTACACTGCAGCTGCCAGCTATTATAGTTTTATGAAAAAATCCGCTGAAGCACACGGAAAAACAAAAGAATTAGCCTTAAGATTCATATTTCCCTTTATTATATATACACCTTTACCTAAATAAATGTCAAGTTTCACATTTTAGACATTGGATGTCCTACCCTCTCTCCGGGCTGCTGAAGAAAAGTGCGACCCACATGGGAATTACCCGTGGCGGATGTGGGAAAAGAGTCAGTCACCTAGGATTACGTACACGGAAAGCGCCAACATTTACTCAAGCTGCCGTAGATCTGCGATGTACACTATCTACCAACAAGTAATTGGACACCTGCGATAGCAAAGGAAAACGAAATTTATTCACCTTCAATAGTTGGTGGAGCCTCCACGAGCGGCGATTACAGCTGCGACCCTCCGGGGCATACTCTCAACCAGACGTTGTACGACGGCTAGCGGTATTTTCTTTCACTCGGCTTGGAGAAGACAGGTCAGTTCCTTCACCG